>OZ034971.1:20371364-21868864 GCA_964030785.1 Siderastrea siderea | reverse complement strand
TTATAGATTTAGGAGTGCAATTTCTCCTTACCTACCCCCCCCCCCCATAAAAAGTTGCATTTCTCGCTTAGGCACAGGTTACATAAAAAGTAACACGTAGATTATCAAAATATAAATAATAACTTTAATTTGTCCCATGGGGGGTGCTACGAAATGCAATTTTTATGGGTCTTGGCTCATGGACTATATGGGTTTCTTTCAGCGAGGCATTGATATGTTTTAGTGTTGAATGTTACATGCTTGTTTTTCTATCAAAGATTGTTCCAGTAGTTTGCGCCGCTTCCAAAAGTATCAAGATTTACCAACCAGAGGAGCTCGCGCTGTTGAACATTTCAGCATCAATGAAAGTCTGTTTCTCGCCTTTGCCAACAATGAAGGTGATATTGAGGGCCACAACACAGACTCCTTCATCTACAAACTGAACACTTCAACTGGACAGTTCTCCCTCTACCAGACCATAGACACTTCCGGAGCATGGGACATCGAATATTTTACGATCGCTGATAAACATTTCCTCGCTGTTGCTAATCGTTTTGACGAAACTTCAAACCAACTGAACTCTGTTATTTACCGCTGGAATGGACACGAGTTTGTCACTTTACAAAACATTCCAACAAATTCAACAACAAGCTTCAATTTTTTTGAAATACTACAGGAATCGTTTCTCGCCGTTACTAACTCGATAATAAACTCAAACTCAGTCATCTACAAATGGAAGGAAAACTATTTTGAATTCTTTCAGGAGATAGGAACTGAGGGGGAGCATGCAAGCACGGCCTTTGTAATAAAAAATGAAACTTTCATTGTTTTTGCCAACTTTTTCAATCCCCAACAAGGGTATGCTGCCCACTCCTATGTCTACAAATGGTCAGGATCCAGTTTTGTTCAACTGCAGTCTTTTCAGACGTATGCAGCAATAGATGTGAAGTCCTTCAACATCAACGGTGACACATTCCTCGCCTTTGCCAACGAGCACAATAGTGTTCTTACATACAGCATCGACTCGTTCATTTACAAGTGGAATGGCAGCAAGTTTCTTCACTTTCAGTCCATTCCTACTCGTGGAGCTTTCAAATGGCATCCATTTGTGATGTGCGGTCAAACGTTTCTGGGTGTGGCCAACTGGAGGGAGAACAACACAAAGTCTGTTATTTACCGGTACTCTGGAGAGCAGTTTATTCAGTACCAAGAGATATCAACTCAGAGGGGGGATGATCTGACATCATTTGAATACAGTGGTAACACTTACCTGGTAATTGCCAATTACGGGAACATTGATGATTTGAAATTCAACATCAACAGCGCACTGTATAAATGGATCAAAAATTGACTTGTAAAAAAACAAAGCTAACAAATGAACTTGCCAACGTAATTACAAGGAGCACAGCTCGAATGTATCATTTGCTGGATGTGGAAACAACTGACGGCAACGAATGCTTTTCGAGGACTGATTATTTAGAATGCGCAACAAACGTTTTTTTAAAACAAGTAGAAGCTCACATTATGAATGACAGTAAAACACTTTCTCCTTTGAACAGTGTACAAGTGGTATGAACAGTGTCTTTTATTATATCTTCTCAAACTCATTAATAATTCATAAAGAGAAAACAAAGGAAATCACTACCATGACGGTGGTTTGGATACAAGATCTTAATAAGCATAAAATTTTGCGAACTTTTGCTTTGAATTTCTCCGAGAAATATGAATGGCTTGAGAAGCCATATCAAAAACTCGAAAGAGTGTTTCATCAGGTATCCAAACATCTCGAAGTCGGTCAAAAAAACTCGGCTGCGCCTCGTTTTTTCAACCCACTTCTCGGGGTTTGGATATCCTGATGAAACACTCTTGCTCGTGTTTGATGTATTACGTAAACTGCATGAGAAAGTAAAGCTAATTATGTAACACTATCTTAGGCGATTCTGTCAGGGCAAGACATGCTGTACATGTTGTAGATCATTCATCCTCTGGGGGAGGGTGAGGGGAGTCCCAAAATAACCGGACTGGGGGAGGCGGAATGCCATCTTTTCTTGTAGCTGAAGTAAACAATATGGCGGCTGGTTCCTCGTACGCTCGATTTTCAATACGATAATTGTACAACATTCTTGGAATGAAGACTTGTAACAGTTCGTCATGAAAAGTAAAAGGATTGCTTCAATCTCGATGGCGCACTGATAGAAGATATTGGAGAGCTTGGAGGCAAGAAATCCTTGTTCGAGGACATACTTGTTTTTTTTTCAAAGCTAAGGAGATCTGGAAAAAACCCGGCGACTTTCGATTAGATTTTCAAGTCCTACTTTCAGTTCAGTGGTAAAGTAAATTACAGATTTGATTGTGCATTTACATTGTAAAAATTGTTTAATTGAACGACTTTACACGTTTAGTAAATTACGGTAATTTTCTTGAAATGTTATAAAAACTTGTTTGAAATAGCTGTGAAATTACCTTGTAGTTCCTGTTTGCCGGCTTGCGAGTAAGTTCACTCGAGGGGAAAATTGAATGCAGTTTGCTTTCCTAGGCAAACAAGTGCTTCGTATGTGAATGACATTTCCTGTTTTGGAAGGTTTCTTGTTCCTTTTTCTGTGTTTATTCATTAAAGGAATTTTCACTAGTGAGCAATCTGATATTTAGGCTTAACTTAATTATTAAAGCTCTATTTCCTTTTGAACTTTAGTGCGTAATTTTCAATATTTTTCTTAGAGCAATTCTAGTGTATTTTATTCGATAAGTGGAAATCGTGACTATTCTAGACTGAGTCTGTGTTGTTTTTTTTTTCAATGTAGGTAGTTTTTCTTCGGCAAAGCATATTGGGTTGTTTTGACTAATTTGTAATTAAGTATTGAACACCTGAAGAGTCGCTCTGTCGTCATTTTTAATTTGTGGAATATTTTATCTTCCTTATATTGTTATACTTTTTGTTTCTTCATTTGAAGTGAATGACATTTCTGTCCCAATTTAGCGACTAAACTTAGAATAGCCGTTTCAGTGAGTGAGTTCAGTGTGGTATGTTTTCGTGTTCGTTTTGTTTTTAACCGCTAAGCTATTTCAGTGTGTCTTTAGTTACAGATCGAAAAGAAATCTTTATTTAAGTAACTATAGGCAAAGCATTTCTCGGTTTAAGTCTATTTTCTCTAAAATGAGACTCTAAAAGCTTCCTAAAATTAGTTCAGGGTGTTCTTGAAAGCGTCCTATTAATACTTCGCGGTTGAAAAACTTGTGCCATTTTCTCTTGATATATAATTATACGTGTGCTTGAAAGTTTCCCAAAACATTTTTTGGGTTATTTTTGTCAGTAAACGGTTTGATGAAAATATTAAGAAATGTTTCATGGTTAACAGAACTAAACAACCAGAGGGATGCATTGAATCAGTGAGAAATGTGTATTTGCATGGAAAAGTCTGTCGAGTCGCTACCGGGAGCAAGGTTTCTTTTTTTTAGCAATTGTAGTTTTACAAGTACTCTTCTTGAACTTAATAAGCTAGCTTTCGAAAGAATGCTACAAGAAGAGCTGTTGGTGAAAGTCGTGCTGAAGTTTTCTCTTTGAAGAAAAATAATCCAACTCACAGTTTCCTCGGCGGTCCGCATGTTTCCCTTGCTGTTTTTCACCTCTTGGGGAATAACTGCCGAACTAAAATTTACTGTATTTTACGGGCCAATGAGCATGAAAGAGAGATGTGGAGCTCCGCTTTTAGGCTTGGCTAAATCTATATATTATAAGAGTTGTAAAAAGGTACAGGGCATCGGTAATCAAATCGATGGAAAGTGATCAGAGGGGTGGCATCAGGGAATAGAGTGACGGGATCAGGGATCGGAGTGGTAGGATAAGGGACCAGATGGGGTGTGATCAGGGATTAGAGGGGTGGGGCCTTGAAACTCTCTGAGGATCAGTGGAATCGGAATTTTTAAGGGCGGAACAGGGGCATTGATATATACACTCAGTCAAAATATTGCGATCAGTGTACATCATAGAGACAAGTTTTGAGAGAACCGCAAAAATTTTGTCGGTCGGTATATTAAAGAGGTTAGTGGGACAGGGGAGAGGGAGTGTCAGGGATAAAAGGGGGTGGGGGAAATCGGCAAGTATGGGACTGGAGACGGGATGAGATTGCATTTGTGAGAGGGCGAGAAGCGTTAAAATCATCGCAATATCGCATAGTATTTTGCAGCAGCAAAAGAACAAACAGGCAAAAGCCGCCCTCACGGAAGAAAAGGAACTGGACTGAAAGATACCAGGAGTGTGAAGCTTATGCTCCCTCCTCCCCCAAGTTCAGACTTTTCATTGCCACAATTTTCTTGATATTGATTCTTAACTTACAGTAATCACAGTTTAGATTCAGAAGAAGTCACATATATGAGTAGTTTGAGAACCCTCAAAACGTTAATTATTCACGGTAGTTAAATTTTTTCGTAGCTGCATGTAAAATGGTAGTTAACAATAATTATCATAGATCCAGGTTCAGACATAGGGAACCCACACCTGCCTGATATCTTCTTGACTGCTGCAGGGCCATTTGGGATGTATTTCGTTTTGAGATGCAGTTTGCGCTGCGGTACGATTTGTTTTTCTTAGTTCGTCGCTTTTCGTTGGGAACGATTACAGAACGTGATTTCACAATACTGTTATGTGGATATCGCGTTTCACACTTGGTCTAAACGCTGTCACGTGACTCATCACCGTCTCGTGTTTCGCTGTCGGTTATTAATTTAATAACTGTTACATTCAAACTGTTAATAAATTAATAACCGACAGTGAAGCACGAGACGATGATATGTCGTGTGGCAGCGTTTACGATAGACCGAGTGTGAAACACGATATCCACATAACAGCATTGTGAAATCAAGTTCTGTAACGGTCGTTCGTATTAATTGATCATCTGTGAAATTGAAATCGTGCTTCAGTTTCTGAGAGTAATTGGGGTGGTTTGGCTTTAGTACTCATTAACATTGAGTAGTAGTCCCAGTATTTATTTTTGCTCACATCAAACAGGCCACTGGAAATGTTGAAAGAGGAGTCTGTTATCGAAGGTGGCAGTAAGTTTGTCTCAGGTCGAAAGGCACCGAATGGCGTTGACCAGTCCACATGAAACAATTAGGTTTATCGATGGTATTTGCAACCATATTAAAAGACTTAATGTTACTTGGGTTAAAGTGAAGGTCACTGACATAATTAATTCCAGATGTGGAATATGATTTATAAGAGACTGTTTCATACTCGGATTTCCTGGTTGTTCCAAAGGATGCAGCGCCATTCTTGTTCTACCGAGAACGTCTTACGAAACTCTGACCACCAATGTATTAATTCAAAATTATTCGATTCGACCCCTTTCTCTACCCTCCCTGTTCGCCTTCTTGTATGATTTTTTTTAAGTGTCTCGCAAATCGCCTCTCCAGTTAGTCGAATCGGCTACACAACGGACGATTCGATTCGAGTCGATTCGACCACTTTTCCCACCCTCCCTGTTCGCCTTCTTGTGTGATTTTTTCTAAGTGTCTCGCAAATCGACTTTCCAGTTAGTCGAATCGTCTGCACAACGGACGATTCGACCACTGATTCTTCCCTCCCTGTTCGCCTTCTTGTGTGATTTTTTTTAAGTGTCTGGCAAATCGCCTCTCCAGTTAGTCGAATCGGCTACACAACGGACGATTCGATTCGAGTCGATTCGAGTCGATTCGACCACTTTTCCCACCCTCCCTGTTCGACTTCCGGTTATCGAATCGACTACACAACGGATGATTCGAGTCGATTCGACACTACCTTAGACGACTCGAGTCAGTTTGGGTGTATTGGACAGCCCTCAAGAGAAGGGAATCGATCTACAGGCACCACACCCAATGTTCCAAGAAATAGCTTATTTCTAGGAGGGTCTAAGTTCCCCGGGCAACTGTTCTTCACCTTCCTATCGAGTGTAACCTGAGTATAAGGCCTTCCCTACTTTTCTTTCCCCCCCCCCCCTCCCCACCGCCCGAAAAGCCTGATACTCAGGTTATACTGAGTGATGAGAATCTGGATCTAATTATTACGGGTCCCGCAGTTTTACTCGTAGGCTGATTTTCTCGGTTGTGATTTATCCAGGTTGTCTTCTTTGACTCCCTCCATATTTCCTTTCATTTGCTGTCTATGAAAACTTCCAGGTGTTGGAGGCGCAGTTGATCCTTCTTGAAATTCGCATGGACATGCTATCGTTTTTCACCGTTGACCAAAACCTCAGTGGTATGGGATCAACCGAACAAGATGTTGTTCACATTATGAAGTGTGCCATGGCATATGTGACGCCATAATTCTGCAAAAATGTTGCAATACAAAATCCAGGGAAATAAGAAATCCTTCACTTTAAGCCTAATACTTCAGGCCATTACTTCTTCCAGGCCATGTATGTAAATTTATGTTAAACAGAGCCCCATTCAAACCAGCCTCGCTGAACTGGGCACCTCTGTCTAAATATTGTCGAAATAAATAAATAAACAAATAAATTAGACCTTTTTACGATGGGCATCCATACAAAAGTAAGAATCTGTCTCAACAAGTGGTTTTGCCTGCCATGGTTTGGTTCAGAAAAAGTGCGTGTCGATTGTCCTCGCGCGGCAGTCGACTTTCGCGCGTACTCCCGTGTTTCATTTCTCACTTGACTCTCAATCTTAGCCAAGGTCGCAATTGGTGCATCAAGAAGCTTCAGTCACTTCACAGTTTTAAAAGAAGACGTAGTAAAGGAAGGCACACTGAGACAATTCTCTGGGTGAAAATAACAAACAACCCATGACCTTAGTAGTACAGTTGAAAGCACTCGTCTTGGAAAAATTCCAGGAAAATCTTATGGGGGAGGGTGGCATCCAACCCCCCCCCCCCCCCCATTGTACGCCCGAGGGTTAAGGTATATTTCTCAATTTATTTTATCTATAAAACATTTAAATAAAACAGCATTAAATGCTGCGAATATTGAAATAACGAGCAAACTGACGCACTTCATTTTTTTTTGTTGTTCTCTAAAGTAAAGTCTTATGTAGACTGCGAGCAGTCTTTCTTTTGCTCTAAAATCCCTGCCGGAGGAGCGGCGAGAAAGCGAGTGCGATATTCGAGCCGCGAGCCGCGAGCCGCGAGCCGCGAGCCGCGAGCCGCGAGCCGCGAGCCGCGAGCCGCGAGCCGCGAGCCGCGAGCCGCGAGCCGCGAGCCGCGAGCCGCGAGCCGCGAGCCGCGAGCCGCGAGCCGCGAGCCGCGAGCCGCGAGCCGCGAGCTGCGAGCCGCGAGTAGCGTGGGCGGGAGAGTGAGCGAAGAGCGAAAAGAGAGACTGCCTTGCTTTCATACTGCATTTCTGAAGCCCGGCACTCTGGTGACGGAGTATTTTGATTGGTCGGTCTATGACTCGATGGCGCGTATCTGTCATCATCACTTGGAGACATGCAGTGCGCGCCAACGGCTGCCGTCAATAGAATTGCTGACCGCAACAGGAGGAAACATATCAAGCTCGTAGACACCAAACTCGCAGTTTCAAGAGGAGTTATTCACACATTTGACTGAAGCCGAGTTCAGCCATCTATTACACGTTACGTAGCTCTAAAGAAGCCACAACTTCGGTTTCTTGACGAAATGGGTCTATAGATCACACTCCGTGATGCGAAACACAACATCCTGACCCAGACGGCTAATCAGGATTTTTTTTCTTCGCCCCGTTCAATACAGGCTTCTTTGGTGTGGAACTGTTCATCACATCTTCCCAGCTTTGAACTTGAACGCTTCGATCGATTCGCTAGACTGCGAGCAGTCTCTCTTTTGCTCTAAAACTCGCGGGAAAAATTTGACACCGGCGTATCATGTTCGAAAATGGGCGTGTTATGTCAGTGATGCGAACTGTCAAAGGGCTTCAGAAATGCAGTATGAAAGCAGGGCAGTCTCTCTTTTCGCTCTTCGCTCACTCTCCCGCCCACGCTACTCGCGGCTCGCGGCTTCGCCACTCGCCGCTCGCCGCTCGCCGCTCGAATATCGCCCTCGTGACTTTGCCGTTCATCCAGCACGGATTTTAGAGCAAAAGAGAGACTGCTCGCAGTCTAAGTCTTATGCCACGAAATGTGCTTCTATCCTTACTTAAAGACTTCCCAGGAAATCCTGAAGTGACTATTCAAATGAAAGCTACTGAGGAGTACTTTCCTGTGGTGCTGTTTATTACGCTGTACATGGTGGTTCAATGTTTTGAGTCTGTGGATAAAATCGTAAAGAGTGACCATTCAAATTTTTACTTTTGGATTTTATCCAAAAAAATCGATTTCTTTTGCTAAGGTTTTAAAATGAACTCTCCTGATACTGAACGGTTAAAATTCATAGAACGGAAAAACATTACTGAGAAAATATTTTTTCTTGTTGTTATTTGCCTTTGAGTCTTCCACTGCACAGTTGCCGTGTGGCACTTTTGAGTTTTTGTAAGTTTTCCAAAACATTTTCATTTTGTGGGTCCAATTAACTTCAATACCTTTTTTATAATATTTGCCGGCTTGATCGTGTTTCCCCCATCTATGATACAACACTCCTGTCAGAACTGCCTCTTTCCCCAGGCGTCCACTTAGGCAGTGCACCTATCCCACAACGCCATGCGCACCATCATACAATAAGGAGGGACGCCTTGGGACGAGGCAGTATGTCAGAAAACAACAAAGAATCAGTCAGGCACAGAACCTGTGCAGCGCTCAGTACCCGCTAACAGTTATAACAACAAAGAGAAAAAAATGCAAAAAGTGACTCGGGTCACAGGACGCCCACGCTGTGAGAGCTTAACCTGGTTTCTGTTGCATTCATCAACTAGAGCAGATTAGATTTTAGTGTTTTCTTTGTTGATGATCTGTGTAATTGAATTGAGTAAATAATGAACAAAAAACGGCATAAAAACAAGACTTCCGCCATCCCCAACCCCAAAGATGGATGGGAAATCGCAATTAATTTTGTATCACGATTCAATCGTTTTTAGGGCAAAACAAACGCAAAACTGAGAACTTCCTGCACGGATTGAAAGATAACTTCTTACCGCTCGTCAAGTGTTAAACACGAATGTTTGTACGCGCTATCAAATCTTTGCAGAAAAATTATTAAAATACAGACTTTCCTGACCATAAATCGGTGATTCACACAAATAAAGTCAAAGTAGCATCTTTATGTAGTTCTTTTTTAGGTTCCAGAAGTCGACAAAACAGGTAAAATAACGCAAACTCGACAACCCTTTCCTTCAAAACTTTTTCAAAAACTTGATTGCGTGATTATAACTAGCGCGCACAACAACACTTCGACAAAAACAAAGTGTTAAAACAAATGAAAACACGTTTTAATTCTCATCTCAGTGTCTCGCAAATCGCCTCTCCAGTTAGTCGAATCGGCTACACAACGGACGATTCGATTCGAGTCGATTCGACCACTTTTCCCACCCTCCCTGTTCGCCTTCTTGTGTGATTTTTTCTAAGTGTCTCGCAAATCGACTTTCCAGTTAGTCGAATCGTCTGCACAACGGACGATTCGACCACTGATTCTTCCCTCCCTGTTCGCCTTCTTGTGTGATTTTTTTTAAGTGTCTGGCAAATCGCCTCTCCAGTTAGTCGAATCGGCTACACAACGGACGATTCGATTCGAGTCGATTCGAGTCGATTCGACCACTTTTCCCACCCTCCCTGTTCGACTTCCGGTTATCGAATCGACTACACAACGGATGATTCGAGTCGATTCGACACTACCTTAGACGACTCGAGTCAGTTTGGGTGTATTGGACAGCCCTCAAGAGAAGGGAATCGATCTACAGGCACCACACCCAATGTTCCAAGAAATAGCTTATTTCTAGGAGGGTCTAAGTTCCCCGGGCAACTGTTCTTCACCTTCCTATCGAGTGTAACCTGAGTATAAGGCCTTCCCTACTTTTCTTTCCCCCCCCCCTCCCCACCGCCCGAAAAGCCTGATACTCAGGTTATACTGAGTGATGAGAATCTGGATCTAATTATTACGGGTCCCGCAGTTTTACTCGTAGGCTGATTTTCTCGGTTGTGATTTATCCAGGTTGTCTTCTTTGACTCCCTCCATATTTCCTTTCATTTGCTGTCTATGAAAACTTCCAGGTGTTGGAGGCGCAGTTGATCCTTCTTGAAATTCGCATGGACATGCTATCGTTTTTCACCGTTGACCAAAACCTCAGTGGTATGGGATCAACCGAACAAGATGTTGTTCACATTATGAAGTGTGCCATGGCATATGTGACGCCATAATTCTGCAAAAATGTTGCAATACAAAATCCAGGGAAATAAGAAATCCTTCACTTTAAGCCTAATACTTCAGGCCATTACTTCTTCCAGGCCATGTATGTAAATTTATGTTAAACAGAGCCCCATTCAAACCAGCCTCGCTGAACTGGGCACCTCTGTCTAAATATTGTCGAAATAAATAAATAAACAAATAAATTAGACCTTTTTACGATGGGCATCCATACAAAAGTAAGAATCTGTCTCAACAAGTGGTTTTGCCTGCCATGGTTTGGTTCAGAAAAAGTGCGTGTCGATTGTCCTCGCGCGGCAGTCGACTTTCGCGCGTACTCCCGTGTTTCATTTCTCACTTGACTCTCAATCTTAGCCAAGGTCGCAATTGGTGCATCAAGAAGCTTCAGTCACTTCACAGTTTTAAAAGAAGACGTAGTAAAGGAAGGCACACTGAGACAATTCTCTGGGTGAAAATAACAAACAACCCATGACCTTAGTAGTACAGTTGAAGGCACTCGTCTTGGAAAAATTCCAGGAAAATCTTATGGGGGAGGGTGGCATCCAACCCCCCCCCCCCCCCATTGTACGCCCGAGGGTTAAGGTATATTTCTCAATTTATTTTATCTATAAAACATTTAAATAAAACAGCATTAAATGCTGCGAATATTGAAATAACGAGCAAACTGACGCACTTCATTTTTTTTTGTTGTTCTCTAAAGTAAAGTCTTATGTAGACTGCGAGCAGTCTTTCTTTTGCTCTAAAATCCCTGCCGGAGGAGCGGCGAGAAAGCGAGTGCGATATTCGAGCCGCGAGCCGCGAGCCGCGAGCCGCGAGCCGCGAGCCGCGAGCCGCGAGCCGCGAGCTGCGAGCCGCGAGTAGCGTGGGCGGGAGAGTGAGCGAAGAGCGAAAAGAGAGACTGCCTTGCTTTCATACTGCATTTCTGAAGCCCGGCACTCTGGTGACGGAGTATTTTGATTGGTCGGTCTATGACTCGATGGCGCGTATCTGTCATCATCACTTGGAGACATGCAGTGCGCGCCAACGGCTGCCGTCAATAGAATTGCTGACCGCAACAGGAGGAAACATATCAAGCTCGTAGACACCAAACTCGCAGTTTCAAGAGGAGTTATTCACACATTTGACTGAAGCCGAGTTCAGCCATCTATTACACGTTACGTAGCTCTAAAGAAGCCACAACTTCGGTTTCTTGACGAAATGGGTCTATAGATCACACTCCGTGATGCGAAACACAACATCCTGAAACAGACTTTTTAAGACCATAAGCCAGGCCCGGCGTTACAAACAAAGAAACTCGTCACGTTGCGGATAATATTTCAGATCCTTTATTGTCAGAAATTTAAACATAAGAGGCTGAAAAACCTATCAAGTCCGTAAACGAACCAAATTCAACGATCGCGGCATTAAATAGTCGTTTTACAGATGATCAAAGATCAAATTTTACTGCGAATTACAAATGAACAGGCGTAAAGCCACAGGAGTCCATCATACAAATATCAGATATGACCTTTATACAGTAACAGTCTCTAAGCCGTGCCTTGAATTTTAACGGCTCTATTCAGTTAACGAACACTTACACAAACGCGGACAAAATCCGACCCAGACGGCTAATCAGGATTTTTTTTCTTCGCCCCGTTCAATACAGGCTTCTTTGGTGTGGAACTGTTCATCACATCTTCCCAGCTTTGAACTTGAACGCTTCGATCGATTCGCTAGACTGCGAGCAGTCTCTCTTTTGCTCTAAAACTCGCGGGAAAAATTTGACACCGGCGTATCATGTTCGAAAATGGGCGTGTTATGTCAGTGATGCGAACTGTCAAAGGGCTTCAGAAATGCAGTATGAAAGCAGGGCAGTCTCTCTTTTCGCTCTTCGCTCACTCTCCCGCCCACGCTACTCGCGGCTCGCGGCTTCGCCACTCGCCGCTCGCCGCTCGCCGCTCGAATATCGCCCTCGTGACTTTGCCGTTCATCCAGCACGGATTTTAGAGCAAAAGAGAGACTGCTCGCAGTCTAAGTCTTATGCCACGAAATGTGCTTCTATCCTTACTTAAAGACTTCCCAGGAAATCCTGAAGTGACTATTCAAATGAAAGCTACTGAGGAGTACTTTCCTGTGGTGCTGTTTATTACGCTGTACATGGTGGTTCAATGTTTTGAGTCTGTGGATAAAATCGTAAAGAGTGACCATTCAAATTTTTACTTTTGGATTTTATCCAAAAAAATCGATTTCTTTTGCTAAGGTTTTAAAATGAACTCTCCTGATACTGAACGGTTAAAATTCATAGAACGGAAAAACATTACTGAGAAAATATTTTTTCTTGTTGTTATTTGCCTTTGAGTCTTCCACTGCACAGTTGCCGTGTGGCACTTTTGAGTTTTTGTAAGTTTTCCAAAACATTTTCATTTTGTGGGTCCAATTAACTTCAATACCTTTTTTATAATATTTGCCGGCTTGATCGTGTTTCCCCCATCTATGATACAACACTCCTGTCAGAACTGCCTCTTTCCCCAGGCGTCCACTTAGGCAGTGCACCTATCCCACAACGCCATGCGCACCATCATACAATAAGGAGGGACGCCTTGGGACGAGGCAGTATGTCAGAAAACAACAAAGAATCAGTCAGGCACAGAACCTGTGCAGCGCTCAGTACCCGCTAACAGTTATAACAACAAAGAGAAAAAAATGCAAAAAGTGACTCGGGTCACAGGACGCCCACGCTGTGAGAGCTTAACCTGGTTTCTGTTGCATTCATCAACTAGAGCAGATTAGATTTTAGTGTTTTCTTTGTTGATGATCTGTGTAATTGAATTGAGTAAATAATGAACAAAAAACGGCATAAAAACAAGACTTCCGCCATCCCCAACCCCAAAGATGGATGGGAAATCGCAATTAATTTTGTATCACGATTCAATCGTTTTTAGGGCAAAACAAACGCAAAACTGAGAACTTCCTGCACGGATTGAAAGATAACTTCTTACCGCTCGTCAAGTGTTAAACACGAATGTTTGTACGCGCTATCAAATCTTTGCAGAAAAATTATTAAAATACAGACTTTCCTGACCATAAATCGGTGATTCACACAAATAAAGTCAAAGTAGCATCTTTATGTAGTTCTTTTTTAGGTTCCAGAAGTCGACAAAACAGGTAAAATAACGCAAACTCGACAACCCTTTCCTTCAAAACTTTTTCAAAAACTTGATTGCGTGATTATAACTAGCGCGCACAACAACACTTCGACAAAAACAAAGTGTTAAAACAAATGAAAACACGTTTTAATTCTCATCTCAGTGTCTCGCAAATCGCCTCTCCAGTTAGTCGAATCGGCTACACAACGGACGATTCGATTCGAGTCGATTCGACCACTTTTCCCACCCTCCCTGTTCGCCTTCTTGTGTGATTTTTTCTAAGTGTCTCGCAAATCGACTTTCCAGTTAGTCGAATCGTCTGCACAACGGACGATTCGACCACTGATTCTTCCCTCCCTGTTCGCCTTCTTGTGTGATTTTTTTTAAGTGTCTGGCAAATCGCCTCTCCAGTTAGTCGAATCGGCTACACAACGGACGATTCGATTCGAGTCGATTCGAGTCGATTCGACCACTTTTCCCACCCTCCCTGTTCGACTTCCGGTTATCGAATCGACTACACAACGGATGATTCGAGTCGATTCGACACTACCTTAGACGACTCGAGTCAGTTTGGGTGTATTGGACAGCCCTCAAGAGAAGGGAATCGATCTACAGGCACCACACCCAATGTTCCAAGAAATAGCTTATTTCTAGGAGGGTCTAAGTTCCCCGGGCAACTGTTCTTCACCTTCCTATCGAGTGTAACCTGAGTATAAGGCCTTCCCTACTTTTCTTTCCCCCCCCCCCTCCCCACCGCCCGAAAAGCCTGATACTCAGGTTATACTGAGTGATGAGAATCTGGATCTAATTATTACGGGTCCCGCAGTTTTACTCGTAGGCTGATTTTCTCGGTTGTGATTTATCCAGGTTGTCTTCTTTGACTCCCTCCATATTTCCTTTCATTTGCTGTCTATGAAAACTTCCAGGTGTTGGAGGCGCAGTTGATCCTTCTTGAAATTCGCATGGACATGCTATCGTTTTTCACCGTTGACCAAAACCTCAGTGGTATGGGATCAACCGAACAAGATGTTGTTCACATTATGAAGTGTGCCATGGCATATGTGACGCCATAATTCTGCAAAAATGTTGCAATACAAAATCCAGGGAAATAAGAAATCCTTCACTTTAAGCCTAATACTTCAGGCCATTACTTCTTCCAGGCCATGTATGTAAATTTATGTTAAACAGAGCCCCATTCAAACCAGCCTCGCTGAACTGGGCACCTCTGTCTAAATATTGTCGAAATAAATAAATAAACAAATAAATTAGACCTTTTTACGATGGGCATCCATACAAAAGTAAGAATCTGTCTCAACAAGTGGTTTTGCCTGCCATGGTTTGGTTCAGAAAAAGTGCGTGTCGATTGTCCTCGCGCGGCAGTCGACTTTCGCGCGTACTCCCGTGTTTCATTTCTCACTTGACTCTCAATCTTAGCCAAGGTCGCAATTGGTGCATCAAGAAGCTTCAGTCACTTCACAGTTTTAAAAGAAGACGTAGTAAAGGAAGGCACACTGAGACAATTCTCTGGGTGAAAATAACAAACAACCCATGACCTTAGTAGTACAGTTGAAAGCACTCGTCTTGGAAAAATTCCAGGAAAATCTTATGGGGGAGGGTGGCATCCAACCCCCCCCCCCCCCCCCCCATTGTACGCCCGAGGGTTAAGGTATATTTCTCAATTTATTTTATCTATAAAACATTTAAATAAAACAGCATTAAATGCTGCGAATATTGAAATAACGAGCAAACTGACGCACTTCATTTTTTTTTGTTGTTCTCTAAAGTAAAGTCTTATGTAGACTGCGAGCAGTCTTTCTTTTGCTCTAAAATCCCTGCCGGAGGAGCGGCGAGAAAGCGAGTGCGATATTCGAGCCGCGAGCCGCGAGCCGCGAGCCGCGAGCCGCGAGCCGCGAGCCGCGAGCCGCGAGCCGCGAGCTGCGAGCCGCGAGTAGCGTGGGCGGGAGAGTGAGCGAAGAGCGAAAAGAGAGACTGCCTTGCTTTCATACTGCATTTCTGAAGCCCGGCACTCTGGTGACGGAGTATTTTGATTGGTCGGTCTATGACTCGATGGCGCGTATCTGTCATCATCACTTGGAGACATGCAGTGCGCGCCAACGGCTGCCGTCAATAGAATTGCTGACCGCAACAGGAGGAAACATATCAAGCTCGTAGACACCAAACTCGCAGTTTCAAGAGGAGTTATTCACACATTTGACTGAAGCCGAGTTCAGCCATCTATTACACGTTACGTAGCTCTAAAGAAGCCACAACTTCGGTTTCTTGACGAAATGGGTCTATAGATCACACTCCGTGATGCGAAACACAACATCCTGAAACAGACTTTTTAAGACCATAAGCCAGGCCCGGCGTTACAA
The DNA here is from genome assembly GCA_964030785.1 of Siderastrea siderea. Taxonomy (NCBI): domain Eukaryota; kingdom Metazoa; phylum Cnidaria; class Anthozoa; order Scleractinia; family Rhizangiidae; genus Siderastrea; species Siderastrea siderea. The sequence continues at coordinate 21,853,133 of OZ034971.1, read as the reverse complement.
ACAAAGAAACTCGTCACGTTGCGGATAATATTTCAGATCCTTTATTGTCAGAAATTTAAACATAAGAGGCTGAAAAACCTATCAAGTCCGTAAACGAACCAAATTCAACGATCGCGGCATTAAATAGTCGTTTTACAGATGATCAAAGATCAAATTTTACTGCGAATTACAAATGAACAGGCGTAAAGCCACAGGAGTCCATCATACAAATATCAGATATGACCTTTATACAGTAACAGTCTCTAAGCCGTGCCTTGAATTTTAACGGCTCTATTCAGTTAACGAACACTTACACAAACGCGGACAAAATCCGACCCAGACGGCTAATCAGGATTTTTTTTCTTCGCCCCGTTCAATACAGGCTTCTTTGGTGTGGAACTGTTCATCACATCTTCCCAGCTTTGAACTTGAACGCTTCGATCGATTCGCTAGACTGCGAGCAGTCTCTCTTTTGCTCTAAAACTCGCGGGAAAAATTTGACACCGGCGTATCATGTTCGAAAATGGGCGTGTTATGTCAGTGATGCGAACTGTCAAAGGGCTTCAGAAATGCAGTATGAAAGCAGGGCAGTCTCTCTTTTCGCTCTTCGCTCACTCTCCCGCCCACGCTACTCGCGGCTCGCGGCTTCGCCACTCGCCGCTCGCCGCTCGCCGCTCGAATATCGCCCTCGTGACTTTGCCGTTCATCCAGCACGGATTTTAGAGCAAAAGAGAGACTGCTCGCAGTCTAAGTCTTATGCCACGAAATGTGCTTCTATCCTTACTTAAAGACTTCCCAGGAAATCCTGAAGTGACTATTCAAATGAAAGCTACTGAGGAGTACTTTCCTGTGGTGCTGTTTATTACGCTGTACATGGTGGTTCAATGTTTTGAGTCTGTGGATAAAATCGTAAAGAGTGACCATTCAAATTTTTACTTTTGGATTTTATCCAAAAAAATCGATTTCTTTTGCTAAGGTTTTAAAATGAACTCTCCTGATACTGAACGGTTAAAATTCATAGAACGGAAAAACATTACTGAGAAAATATTTTTTCTTGTTGTTATTTGCCTTTGAGTCTTCCACTGCACAGTTGCCGTGTGGCACTTTTGAGTTTTTGTAAGTTTTCCAAAACATTTTCATTTTGTGGGTCCAATTAACTTCAATACCTTTTTTATAATATTTGCCGGCTTGATCGTGTTTCCCCCATCTATGATACAACACTCCTGTCAGAACTGCCTCTTTCCCCAGGCGTCCACTTAGGCAGTGCACCTATCCCACAACGCCATGCGCACCATCATACAATAAGGAGGGACGCCTTGGGACGAGGCAGTATGTCAGAAAACAACAAAGAATCAGTCAGGCACAGAACCTGTGCAGCGCTCAGTACCCGCTAACAGTTATAACAACAAAGAGAAAAAAATGCAAAAAGTGACTCGGGTCACAGGACGCCCACGCTGTGAGAGCTTAACCTGGTTTCTGTTGCATTCATCAACTAGAGCAGATTAGATTTTAGTGTTTTCTTTGTTGATGATCTGTGTAATTGAATTGAGTAAATAATGAACAAAAAACGGCATAAAAACAAGACTTCCGCCATCCCCAACCCCAAAGATGGATGGGAAATCGCAATTAATTTTGTATCACGATTCAATCGTTTTTAGGGCAAAACAAACGCAAAACTGAGAACTTCCTGCACGGATTGAAAGATAACTTCTTACCGCTCGTCAAGTGTTAAACACGAATGTTTGTACGCGCTATCAAATCTTTGCAGAAAAATTATTAAAATACAGACTTTCCTGACCATAAATCGGTGATTCACACAAATAAAGTCAAAGTAGCATCTTTATGTAGTTCTTTTTTAGGTTCCAGAAGTCGACAAAACAGGTAAAATAACGCAAACTCGACAACCCTTTCCTTCAAAACTTTTTCAAAAACTTGATTGCGTGATTATAACTAGCGCGCACAACAACACTTCGACAAAAACAAAGTGTTAAAACAAATGAAAACACGTTTTAATTCTCATCTCAGTGTCTCGCAAATCGCCTCTCCAGTTAGTCGAATCGGCTACACAACGGACGATTCGATTCGAGTCGATTCGACCACTTTTCCCACCCTCCCTGTTCGCCTTCTTGTGTGATTTTTTCTAAGTGTCTCGCAAATCGACTTTCCAGTTAGTCGAATCGTCTGCACAACGGACGATTCGACCACTGATTCTTCCCTCCCTGTTCGCCTTCTTGTGTGATTTTTTTTAAGTGTCTGGCAAATCGCCTCTCCAGTTAGTCGAATCGGCTACACAACGGACGATTCGATTCGAGTCGATTCGAGTCGATTCGACCACTTTTCCCACCCTCCCTGTTCGACTTCCGGTTATCGAATCGACTACACAACGGATGATTCGAGTCGATTCGACACTACCTTAGACGACTCGAGTCAGTTTGGGTGTATTGGACAGCCCTCAAGAGAAGGGAATCGATCTACAGGCACCACACCCAATGTTCCAAGAAATAGCTTATTTCTAGGAGGGTCTAAGTTCCCCGGGCAACTGTTCTTCACCTTCCTATCGAGTGTAACCTGAGTATAAGGCCTTCCCTACTTTTCTTTCCCCCCCCCCCTCCCCACCGCCCGAAAAGCCTGATACTCAGGTTATACTGAGTGATGAGAATCTGGATCTAATTATTACGGGTCCCGCAGTTTTACTCGTAGGCTGATTTTCTCGGTTGTGATTTATCCAGGTTGTCTTCTTTGACTCCCTCCATATTTCCTTTCATTTGCTGTCTATGAAAACTTCCAGGTGTTGGAGGCGCAGTTGATCCTTCTTGAAATTCGCATGGACATGCTATCGTTTTTCACCGTTGACCAAAACCTCAGTGGTATGGGATCAACCGAACAAGATGTTGTTCACATTATGAAGTGTGCCATGGCATATGTGACGCCATAATTCTGCAAAAATGTTGCAATACAAAATCCAGGGAAATAAGAAATCCTTCACTTTAAGCCTAATACTTCAGGCCATTACTTCTTCCAGGCCATGTATGTAAATTTATGTTAAACAGAGCCCCATTCAAACCAGCCTCGCTGAACTGGGCACCTCTGTCTAAATATTGTCGAAATAAATAAATAAACAAATAAATTAGACCTTTTTACGATGGGCATCCATACAAAAGTAAGAATCTGTCTCAACAAGTGGTTTTGCCTGCCATGGTTTGGTTCAGAAAAAGTGCGTGTCGATTGTCCTCGCGCGGCAGTCGACTTTCGCGCGTACTCCCGTGTTTCATTTCTCACTTGACTCTCAATCTTAGCCAAGGTCGCAATTGGTGCATCAAGAAGCTTCAGTCACTTCACAGTTTTAAAAGAAGACGTAGTAAAGGAAGGCACACTGAGACAATTCTCTGGGTGAAAATAACAAACAACCCATGACCTTAGTAGTACAGTTGAAAGCACTCGTCTTGGAAAAATTCCAGGAAAATCTTATGGGGGAGGGTGGCATCCAACCCCCCCCCCCCCCCCCCCCCATTGTACGCCCGAGGGTTAAGGTATATTTCTCAATTTATTTTATCTATAAAACATTTAAATAAAACAGCATTAAATGCTGCGAATATTGAAATAACGAGCAAACTGACGCACTTCATTTTTTTTTGTTGTTCTCTAAAGTAAAGTCTTATGTAGACTGCGAGCAGTCTTTCTTTTGCTCTAAAATCCCTGCCGGAGGAGCGGCGAGAAAGCGAGTGCGATATTCGAGCCGCGAGCCGCGAGCCGCGAGCCGCGAGCCGCGAGCCGCGAGCCGCGAGCCGCGAGCCGCGAGCTGCGAGCCGCGAGTAGCGTGGGCGGGAGAGTGAGCGAAGAGCGAAAAGAGAGACTGCCTTGCTTTCATACTGCATTTCTGAAGCCCGGCACTCTGGTGACGGAGTATTTTGATTGGTCGGTCTATGACTCGATGGCGCGTATCTGTCATCATCACTTGGAGACATGCAGTGCGCGCCAACGGCTGCCGTCAATAGAATTGCTGACCGCAACAGGAGGAAACATATCAAGCTCGTAGACACCAAACTCGCAGTTTCAAGAGGAGTTATTCACACATTTGACTGAAGCCGAGTTCAGCCATCTATTACACGTTACGTAGCTCTAAAGAAGCCACAACTTCGGTTTCTTGACGAAATGGGTCTATAGATCACACTCCGTGATGCGAAACACAACATCCTGAAACAGACTTTTTAAGACCATAAGCCAGGCCCGGCGTTACAAACAAAGAAACTCGTCACGTTGCGGATAATATTTCAGATCCTTTATTGTCAGAAATTTAAACATAAGAGGCTGAAAAACCTATCAAGTCCGTAAACGAACCAAATTCAACGATCGCGGCATTAAATAGTCGTTTTACAGATGATCAAAGATCAAATTTTACTGCGAATTACAAATGAACAGGCGTAAAGCCACAGGAGTCCATCATACAAATATCAGATATGACCTTTATACAGTAACAGTCTCTAAGCCGTGCCTTGAATTTTAACGGCTCTATTCAGTTAACGAACACTTACACAAACGCGGACAAAATCCGACCCAGACGGCTAATCAGGATTTTTTTTCTTCGCCCCGTTCAATACAGGCTTCTTTGGTGTGGAACTGTTCATCACATCTTCCCAGCTTTGAACTTGAACGCTTCGATCGATTCGCTAGACTGCGAGCAGTCTCTCTTTTGCTCTAAAACTCGCGGGAAAAATTTGACACCGGCGTATCATGTTCGAAAATGGGCGTGTTATGTCAGTGATGCGAACTGTCAAAGGGCTTCAGAAATGCAGTATGAAAGCAGGGCAGTCTCTCTTTTCGCTCTTCGCTCACTCTCCCGCCCACGCTACTCGCGGCTCGCGGCTTCGCCACTCGCCGCTCGCCGCTCGCCGCTCGAATATCGCCCTCGTGACTTTGCCGTTCATCCAGCACGGATTTTAGAGCAAAAGAGAGACTGCTCGCAGTCTAAGTCTTATGCCACGAAATGTGCTTCTATCCTTACTTAAAGACTTCCCAGGAAATCCTGAAGTGACTATTCAAATGAAAGCTACTGAGGAGTACTTTCCTGTGGTGCTGTTTATTACGCTGTACATGGTGGTTCAATGTTTTGAGTCTGTGGATAAAATCGTAAAGAGTGACCATTCAAATTTTTACTTTTGGATTTTATCCAAAAAAATCGATTTCTTTTGCTAAGGTTTTAAAATGAACTCTCCTGATACTGAACGGTTAAAATTCATAGAACGGAAAAACATTACTGAGAAAATATTTTTTCTTGTTGTTATTTGCCTTTGAGTCTTCCACTGCACAGTTGCCGTGTGGCACTTTTGAGTTTTTGTAAGTTTTCCAAAACATTTTCATTTTGTGGGTCCAATTAACTTCAATACCTTTTTTATAATATTTGCCGGCTTGATCGTGTTTCCCCCATCTATGATACAACACTCCTGTCAGAACTGCCTCTTTCCCCAGGCGTCCACTTAGGCAGTGCACCTATCCCACAACGCCATGCGCACCATCATACAATAAGGAGGGACGCCTTGGGACGAGGCAGTATGTCAGAAAACAACAAAGAATCAGTCAGGCACAGAACCTGTGCAGCGCTCAGTACCCGCTAACAGTTATAACAACAAAGAGAAAAAAATGCAAAAAGTGACTCGGGTCACAGGACGCCCACGCTGTGAGAGCTTAACCTGGTTTCTGTTGCATTCATCAACTAGAGCAGATTAGATTTTAGTGTTTTCTTTGTTGATGATCTGTGTAATTGAATTGAGTAAATAATGAACAAAAAACGGCATAAAAACAAGACTTCCGCCATCCCCAACCCCAAAGATGGATGGGAAATCGCAATTAATTTTGTATCACGATTCAATCGTTTTTAGGGCAAAACAAACGCAAAACTGAGAACTTCCTGCACGGATTGAAAGATAACTTCTTACCGCTCGTCAAGTGTTAAACACGAATGTTTGTACGCGCTATCAAATCTTTGCAGAAAAATTATTAAAATACAGACTTTCCTGACCATAAATCGGTGATTCACACAAATAAAGTCAAAGTAGCATCTTTATGTAGTTCTTTTTTAGGTTCCAGAAGTCGACAAAACAGGTAAAATAACGCAAACTCGACAACCCTTTCCTTCAAAACTTTTTCAAAAACTTGATTGCGTGATTATAACTAGCGCGCACAACAACACTTCGACAAAAACAAAGTGTTAAAACAAATGAAAACACGTTTTAATTCTCATCTCACCTTGGTTTTTCGATAATATGGACTCTATTAAAGTAATTTACATTTCTGGCCGTTTTTTGACGAGAAACCTTGAACTTCTGTTTTGAATGGAACGAACCCAACAAAAACGGCGCGAACTTTTCAACCAATCACTGGCTCCCTTTTGAGACGTCAATACATAGTTATATTGACGTCTCAGAAGCAATCTAAAGAAACTGAGAATCGGGATACTTGTACTGTTTTTTTTTCTCGGCTTTCAAACTCTATGCATAAAATATGTTTTTTTCTTACGCCGTCTTCCTTGTTTTTTACAATGTTTCAATATCCTGTTGTTTAACTGTCCAGACTTGTCAAATCATCTTGGACTACTGGCTGTTCGCTTGAATGAAGTGAAAACGTCGCTTATCTACAACAGCTAAGTATAGCTCATTCTAAACTAAAGGGGTTATCGCCTTGGGTTTTCATCGACTTCGGCTGTTGGCAAATAACGTGAAATGCCACTAAATCGGAATCAGTGGCACTGAAGCGAACTGACCAAAATTTCTAGTTATTTTTTCGATTTGTTCTTTTTCGTTTGGATAGGTTGCTCAGTCACATTTATATCAAAATCGGCTACTCGTCTGACTGGTCTACTTCAGTGTTTGGTCGACCGATTTTCATTCCATTGATAATGCTGCAGTTTATAAAAGCTACTGACAATTTTCAAGAGAGGATAAGGGGGTGAGAGAGTTCATCTCCCATAGAGGCTCTATTGCCATCCTAATCTCTCTAAAGTTATTTTTAGCAACAAAATTCAAATTTCAAGACGTTATATCTTTTGAGTGGATAAACATATTCCATTATTTTTTTTCAGTTTTGAGATCTGTGTAACAAGGCCATTCAGAAACCAATAAGATATTCCATAATACTAAAATCAAAATTTGACGCCAACTTTGCTCAGGTGGATTAAGGAATGGCTCCTCAAGAAATATCACCTTTTTTCGAACTCCTTGTAGAAGCGTTGCTATTCAAGACAAATGGCTTATAATTGTGTAATAAGCGACAAATCAACTTTTTGGATAAATTAGTGTGTTTTCTGCGATCACATGATCGGCCACGCCCTAATTTATGCAAAATTTGCAATAGTTCTATTACAACATGATAATCAACGTTATTACTACCCATCTTTCTTCCAAAACCTCCACATTGTGGAAAGGCAATTTAAATTAAACGGGGTTTTCTGAAAACGTTAATTGTTACGTAACTATTTACTGTTTTTCTCTAGTCCCAGTCCCTCTCCAAAACTAAAACGCCATAGTTTAAAGAGAGTACCTAAATTCCCAAACCCCAATTAGTTCCCTAAACCTTTTGCCTCAAGTCACTGATACAAGGCAAACTTAATGGGAATTCGTTTTCTTAAAATATTGTAGATTTCAATCAAATAAATTGTAAACATTGGGCGTGGTATGTCACGTGACACAAAAACAAAGTTCACGAAGACAAAAATTAAATACTTCAAGGAAATACTCGACTCTGCCAAACTTTCTAATCAGTACCTTGAAAGTATTCTAAACTAGACCACCCCCCTCCTAATCTGCGGAGACCCTTTCCTTAATTCACTTGAGTGTGACGTCATTTTAGAGGCAAAATATGTCAAAATTAGAAAAAGTAAAACCACGAAATTTTTCAGAATCTCGAGTTCTACGTTGTTGCTAAAATTCAGGGTAATTGCTTTAACTCATTTCTTACGGGGTACTTTTGAAGGGAACATTCGTTTTCAAATTGGCGCGTTTTATAGCTTTCATATGAAGACTCCTTTCACTTAAAATTGTCTTTCACCTGAAGTTAATGATTAACTTATTGCATAAATTATCTTAATTAATTATTAGCTTAATAAGAATTGAGACACTTTGAATATTTTACATGAAGCATGGTACAAGGTACGTCGGTCGTCGTACCGTCACGTGACGTCATGACTATTACAATTGACTCGCATGGATATAAATATTCTAATTTTTATGACTATGGTGCCTTGCTCTGCACCCTTCGGCGGCAAAGGAGCTCCGCTATAAATTAAAGAATAACAAACTGTTAGGTAACAGAATGAAGTGATTAGGCAAAACCCTATTCCTTACATGAAGGTAAAGATAAATCAATTGATTAGCTCTGAAAAAATAATATAATTAAGTTTAATAAAATGGCCAAGCCCATTACAGGACGGAAATGTTAGAAAACTAGACTTGAAGATCTGTAGTGATGGTAAAAGCATTTCGAAACGTTGTGTTTTAAAAACTTTTCTCGTTAATTTTTAGCCTCAAATGTAATAGTTTTTCTTACGTCTAATATTAGGGACTTCCAGTCCTCAATGGTATGGTAACGTTAAATTAACAGCGCTAATTTTAAAGGTGATGATCTCGCGGCTGTAAAAAGGAATATCAAAACAGCCCAACTCGCCGCCAAGTGCTGTGACAGAAGCATAACAGCCGAAGGCGAATTTGCAGTTCGCTGGCAGGGGCGGTACGCAGCTCTAACAAGGTCTTCTCTGATTTGCTTAGAAAACAATAGAACAAACAACAGAACAATGGACCCTAGCCCTGAAAACAATAAAGCTGCGTGATACCAAGGTCCATTTAATTAATAAATTAGAGGTTTTTAAGAGCTGCGTGGTACTGCGCTGGCATGGAGGAATACCCTCGTCCATCTCAGGGTGGGGACAAAGTAGGAAATCGACAGGAAATAAAATATACCGAGGAGGTGTTATATAACTTTATCACCACAATACGGCCCCGCTGACGCAGTTCTATAGAAAATGCATTGGCGAGTTGACGTGTGTAGGTCCGGACGGGTTGACGAGAGCCGGTCCTGAAAAAGTTGTCCGGCCCCGCACTCGTCATACTGCTGGGATCATGTCAATGTCGAAGTGCCCTGTAGGTTATAAATAAAGAAAGATGTTGATTTTTAAGCTCGGAGAAGAGATAAGAAAATATGTTTGTTTTCTTGTTTTAGATAGAAAGTTAATTGAGTTGGCTTTATTTTTCTTGTTTATTTTACTTTATTTTATTTTATATTGGCCGTGTGGGTGCTAAACTTCGCATGTTTTGTTTTTCCACTCAATAAGATTGCATGTCTGCTTTTTGTAACTGTAGTAATTGTCATAATTTTTATTTAATTCCTTTCAGTATACGGCTGATCACTATAATGAAATTTACTCCATTGTTTAACCACCCATTGCTTTAAAGTCATAGGAGAAGTGCTTTTGGGCGAAAGTGGCCAATTTCCATTGGTCTTTGCGGAAAGTCGATAGAAATGAGAAGACTCGGAGACCGATTTAAGTTGTGATAAACTTACAACTGTATTCGTGCGAAAAAAATGTCAATATATACTTTCTTCAAGAGACACATTGTGCAGAAAACTAGAAGCATGGCTAAAGAGCTAAATGTGGCTATCTAGCTTTATTCAGCTGTCATTCTAAAAGTAGGTGTTGCTATATTATCTAACAATAATTTTAAGTTTCGAATCCACAAAACCGTGTTTCCAGAGGACGTTTCATACTTTGTGATTTTATAACAAACGGGAATTGAGAAGGACTTGACCGTAACAAATATGAATTCGCCAAATGAAGATGACACAAAGTTTTTCACAGCTGTGATGAAAAGAACAATTGGAAAGCAGTTTGTCAACTGGCCTTCCAATGTTCGAAAAGTTCGAAGCTGATGGTTTATAATTTCACATTTTTGCATCGTCATTTCAGTCAACAAAGAGTTTTCTGTATGAGAAACCACTCAGTGACATAGAAAAATGTACTTTCTGTAAAAGAGAACCTGAAACTCTCCTCCATCTGTTTTGGAACTACGGAAGTACTCAACGTTTCTGGAATGACTTTTTCTCATCGATTCAAACTTTCCAGGTTATAGACAACATTGCAACACACGCATGGTTGAACGACCACTCCATTGACTTTAAAAGTGCTCATGTAATCGACAAGGGAAATTTCAGCGTTAGAAAAACACTGGAATCCTGGCACACAGCAATTACAAGCGACGCAGACAATAATGCGAAACAATTACCTAGACAATATTCAATTTCTTTATGATCTTCTGAGTAGCATTTTATTCCCACTAAAGTATTTTTATTGTTTTTCATTATAATTTCTCTTTTTCACACTTTTTGTAGTATATATTTTAATGTTCGCGCTTTTTATTCATCACTTGTCAAAGATTGCAGACTGGCAATCGAAAGCTCAAAACTTTTAAATTTTTATCCAGAGAACGCTCAAAACCTTATTATAACATTAGAAACATTATCGAAACGACGTTCTCGCAATTTGAAAAGCTCAAGTCAGCGGGTACGCCTCCCGTGCGTGTGCAGATGCGTCATAATCTAACGAAAACTCTGAGATAAAACTCAAGGGGACAAAAGGCGGCAAAAGGCGGGATTCGGTTTCGTTCGTTCGTTTAGATAATTAACAAAATTATTGAATTTTACACTTTTGTACCACGGTTGTTGCCATTTATATCAGTTGTTGTGAAGTGAAATTCTTTTTGTTTCGGAGTTTCGTAATGCTAGGCACACTTGAACGATTGTGCTAAGTCTACATTTTTACTTCACATTGTAAAATTAGTAACCGTACTGATCTTGAAATCAACACAGGTGGTCACATTTGCAAACAATGTCAATATGCTAAATCTCGCATTAAATCTCACGCATATAAAGAGTGAACAAAAACGCAAGAATCTACACTGGGTTTTTTTTTCTCCAATTAAAACAGCTACCAGTGAAAAGAAACTTAGAGCTCCCAATTTTACTAAACGTGTGTCATTTATTACAATGCAAAATATGTTGCAAAATATGGAAAGTGCAAGGGCTGTAGGAGAAGATGAGAAAAGGAGAATTCGAAGGTTTAATTCGATTTCTAGTAACTACGGTTTGGCATGAAATTTTTTGCAGATTTTTTATTTTTGTGAAATGTATTTCATTGCAACTCCAAGACACTGATACCAAAATATTTATTAGCTGAAAGCTCATGAAAGGTTGCTATGACAACAACCCTCGGAAAGAAACCCTCCATCGGTTGATCCCGGAAAACCCGCGAAATATCAATCAATCAAACCTAGTTTTCCCGCCGTTAAACCTGACGAAAAGGATGACAATGAGCTTTATTGCGCTAGGTGCCAAACCAAACATCCATATAAACCTTTTCGGATCGCGGACATTTGTCGTCTCAACGTACCTTAGGTTGGTTACATATTAACTCTAACCCTTATCCTCAATGTCCTATCAATGACATCATAGATTTCAAAGAAAATGAAACTTAACCGAAGAATTAAAAGGAAAATTCTACAATTCGTGGTTTTTCTGGAACTATTGTACCTCAAGGAATCCTTGTTGATTCTAGTGTTTCATTGTTGCCATGGTTGCATAATCCTCGGTAGATTCTCCAAAGTGCCCTTCGAAATTTCTTTGTGCACAGCGAATAAGCTAAGGGATTGAGAATTGGATGTAGTAATAAGAATAGATGCGCCGCAAACTGCGAATTGTAGCGGTTGCAGAATTTGTCCAAGTTTTGCAACGCGTATGCTGGAACCCAACATACGATATATATCACAACTGTGATGAAAACCGTGCGTGCAACACTTTTCTCCTTTCTTTTTAACTTTTCGATCCTGTGAGCACTTTCCAGTAGATACTGCTTCTCTGTTTTCCACTCCTCGGGTGTCGGGTGTCGGATTATATCTCGATACAACATTCCTCTGACTATGAAGTAGATCTTTGTATAACATGCGAGTATTAAGACTATAACGAGAACATCAAAAATATTATCTGCAACATACAGCTGATAACTACAGGTCGACTTTAAGCTTATAATGGGCACGAGAGCCGACAGACCAGCGAAAACCCAGATTGACGTTATAATCCCAGGCACGATATACGAAGAGGTTAGATAATCTGCGCTTCTTAACGGGTAGGTAATGACTATGAGACGTTCAACTGCAAGACTGAGGATCGTGAGACAAGAAGCACCATACTCAAGCCGACCGGTCGATAGTGTAGCACGCAAAAGATTCGTGAGGATACCAGTTAAGAAGGCAACCCAGAGGCCAGACAGCAATACCCATCAGCAGATCACATATGGCGAGGTTTAAGATGAGGATATTGGCAGGGGTTCCTTTAAGCTGCTTGAATGGATCCTTGCAAATAGTTATTATGACCAAGGCGTTTTCGGCAACAATCAGGGAAGAAATTGACAAGATGAGGGCGACTGGAACTGAAATGAAAAAACAAACCATTATTAAGGGAAAAATTAATCCAGTAAAACTGAACGGTCCACATTATTGAAAAGTAGCATCTGCTTATTAGCGGAACTCCTCTGCGGCCGAAGGCCGCAGGAGTGGAGCCCCATACTCATACTAAGAGGCGTGCTGGTCACTTTTGATGCTCATGGCAAGTGGAATGGCTCGCGGGCGCGCGCGCCGTACGACCGTCGCATTTCATGACATTGTTACGATCCATTCTTACATGATGCAATTTTCGCCAGCGATTCTCGCCATCTTCTTGCCAATGCCGTGCGAGGAATCGAGTACAATGCAAGTCTTTCACGTGCCAAACTGGACGTTACATATGTAGCTTCGCGTTTATAGCTTAAGAAACTCGACTGCCGGTCCCGAATGACTATTAAGTGGAATATGAATGTCTTAGAGAGGAGAAATTTGGATTACTTTGGCCCGATGATCGCTTAGTTTCTCGGAATTTTTCCATCATTTCACAGAATATTACGGTATGGAACATTTTATTTTAATATAAGGATCCCGCTATCTCAACTCGCTTATTTCCAATTCCCCGTTATCTCGAACAAAGAGAAATTTGTCTTGGCTTTGGTCATAAATATAATATTTCCAGTTATTTACTTTTACGACGATAACCCGCTTCGGTTATCTCAAATTCCTGGCAACGCTTTGAAGGATACCAGTGTGTTTTGTTTTTACGCAGCAAACTGTAGCCAGGCAAAGGAGAAAAACAGCTTTTAAAAGTATGCAATGAAGTAAAAGACGGAAACAAGTACCAACGCGAATCGTCAAGATGTTAACTCATTGAATAACAAAAGAATAACAAGACAGCACAAATTTATTATATACCTCATTCTTTAAACTCTGAATTAATAGAATTAATCCAGTCATTGTTTACAATATCCTAGGCAAAACCAGACCAAATTCCATACAAGTAACGAATCGATGAAAAAGCACATCCTCATTTATGATTCTATTTAAGTAGGCCTTAAATATTCTTTAAACCTAATTCTGATTTCTGAATTGTTTGCTTGAATTTCAATTATTTGGCTTCACTTAAGACTTATGTGTGAATTAATTTTGTTTATCACTAAGCCTTTTCATATTGGTTTCCAGAAGGCGACTGCAATTTGCCATTTTTTTGGCCGTTGACAAAAGCTGGATCGGTCCGGATCGGATCGGATCGGACTGACAAAACCTGGATCGGGTCGAATTCTATTAAACAAACCCATATCTACTTATTGAAAATAGGCGCATTTCAAATTCCCATTAAAAAATGGTCAAGTGGTATCTCTGGATCAAGATGACGAAGAGAGATCAAGAAAGTGATTGTCACTGCACTGTTTTTGCTTTTTCCGCTCCATTCTGTGGTTAAGACTGACTGTTTATTGTTATGCATTTATTAAACTACTTCATTAAACGATCACGTTTTTCCAGAGAGAGAGAGAGATCCAAGCGGAAAGACAAAGAGGAATAGAGCCTAAAGTAACAATGATCGCGTCTTTGCCGTCCTTTACTTGAAATTTTAGCTATTAATGAATCGACCTGTAAACTATCTGTCGGTAAGGTTTTCTATCCCAAAGAAATTGAAGAAATTGGTCATATGACTGAACGATTTACGCCCTTCCAAAAATCAGTGACAAAAATAAGATTAGTAAGGCCAAAAAATTTCAGTTTGAGACCCTGTTTTGTCATATAACAACTAATGAAATTTTGCATTTGAACTGTGTCTTTGGTTTACGGTTAATCAAATTTTTGAAATGAAGCAGAAAAAGGCTAACTTATTCTTTTATACAATGTGGATGAATAGTTGTGTTCACTGTAACGCCTTTGAAACTTTTTGCATGCAAAAGCTTGCAAAGCTAATATAATTTGATTAGACACTTTGATTGTGAATATGGAAATGAAACTATAATGCTTCTGAATGAACACGGCTGTCACTTGAAAAGAAACTTCGACTATACTGTCATTACTTGAAAGGGATTTTCCAGAAAACCTGGAACAAAGTCAATAATCAAACCTACATTAATGTTAGAAAGCAAACGGATTGTTTTCTTATACAGTGATAGCTTGCATTGTTCAATAGGTCTAAAGTACCAGTAATTACTATTCTATACTTATTACCTTAGTAGGTCACATTTTTTTTTTCAGTTTTGATAAGGTGAAATAAAACCTTTTGCTCAAACTTCACACAATTTTCGTCATGCGGGCTTAACGCGAACACTAAACCATTGTGTGAATCAGGCTATTGTAATTGTCGGCATAGATCTCATATTCCACCATTCTAGAATCTGGACAAAAAAACGAAAGCAGGTATCCTTGTCATACCGCCATTCTAGGAACTTTAAGTTCCGGTTTTATTACCCTCTGTGAGGTAGCTATGGTTACATTCTAAAAGCTTTATAATCATATGTACATGGTTCAAGTTCCAAGTAAAGAATGAGAAAGACGCGAGTTATCTTGATATCATTGTTACTTTATGGTCAATTCGGTACTGACTTATTTTATAATTAATTGTACATACTCTGGCACACGCTATTGAAGTTTCCTCTTCATAATGCAGTAGTTGAAGTAATGAAGCAGTTCACAGAATGTAAAACCATAACAATAAACAAAAAGTCTTCACGACAGAATGCAGAAGAAAAAGCAAAAACAGTGCAATGCACTTTCTTGATCTCTCTTCGTCATCTTTAATGGCAATTTGAAATGCGTCTACTTTCAATGAGTGGATATGAGTTTCTTTAATAGAATTCGACCTGATCCAGGTTTTGTGAGTCCGGTCCGATCCGATCCAGGTTTTGTGAGTCCGATCCGATCCGATCCGATCCGGTCCGGTCCGGTCCGGTCCGATCCTGGTTGTGTCAACGGCATAGTTTTTTTCCATCTCAGTACCTACGTGTATGAAATAAAAGCACTGCATTGTGGAAAGTACTTTTTACTTTTTTTGTCACTCATTGGAATGTTCATGTTTTAGAAAGTTCAAATACAAATGCAATTACTGCATGCATTTTTTGGTTTTCTCAAAAATCACAGTATTCCCAGAGGGGGGGGGGGATCAACATATAAGCAAAGGATTTTTTTTATGCAATTGACATTTTACTGATGTGTTTTTGCTTTCTTGGCAATCTGGCTTGTTTAACTGACAATTGTCTGCTGGGGTTAGTTAGAACATGTTTGATTAATTGCGATTGGCTCTTTACTGAGTTAAGTAAAGGAGACTGGAGATGATTAAAGACCCAGTAAACTTAAACGAGGTCCTGCCATTTTGTTGCTCATTCGATCGATTGATATTCAAGTTCTTTACCTTACCTGTATTATAGTAATGAACCGTGCAAAGGGTGGAAGACATAACCACTTTTTAGACAAATGGTTAAAAGAGTTTCGATAGCTGCAAACGAGGGTTCAGGTGACGATTTGTTAATTACTTGTAAGCGTTCCACAAAAGGTGGAAAGAAGAACGTGTTCACGAGGGGATGCAAACATTGCCAACAATAGGCACTTGTACGTCTCATGAAGCAGGTGGATCACAAAAGTATAGCAAAGTATTGCTTTGGCAACAAGATTTCAAAGCCGGAAGTGACAATGCTAGCAAAGTGAATGATGACTCCCTTAATTATTGACATTGAGAATAAGTACTATTCTGTTCACCCCTCCTTTCTGTTCATTAATGTCACATCGGTCAAAAATTGTGTTGTGAATGCTTTAATAATGTATGTTACATACAATATTAATTATTTGATGTTATCAAAAGAAAAAGCAAAAACAATTAATTTGCCTCTCGCTTGTTCTCATGAATTTTGCACTGCAATAACTAAAAATTTACTACAATCAATGAACTTAGAGTTGAGGAAGGGAAAGAAAAGAAAGTTGCTCCAATGAAAGTATATTTTATTTGTATAATTTGTAACTACAGAGCAACTTTTATTTGCAGTCAGGCATTTAATCTGCGACTTTTAGTGGGCCTGGTCAGTTTTGGCGACTGGGCGACTGACTATTATCAGCCCTGATTTTTTTTTTTTTTCACTGATCCTTTTTTTCTGTTCTTAAGGCATGTATGCCAGCAGTGATTAGTGATGCAGCATTTTCTTACAGTGAAGGTACGTGGAAGATATCAGTTGTATAATTAGCCCAGCTTATGTATCTAACTGTTCAGTAAATTAAACTGGATTGAATGCAGTGATTGGTTTAATTTGGGTTTGGTAATTGAACACAATAATTATTAACCAAAAATATGCCTACAGCTGTGTTTGATTCCATTCATTTTCTGTACCCAGTGAAACATAATTAAGCACAATTAAACAGTTTTAAAATCATTCAAATATATTGATTTAGCCAAGCCTAAAAGTGGAGCTCCAATTTTTATTTGGCAATCCTATTATTCACAGAGGAAAATGAAAATTGAACCACAACATTTACACGAGTGTTCCATCAGGACTTCCGTTTGGGTGGGCAATGAGAGCCTTTACATCTGGACTTAAGGGGGGAGACTCTTAATCACCATATTGTTGCTATGGGAAGTTCCTCAGAACCATGATATCTTGGAAACCCTATTACTTCCACAGATAAGCTGCTTGGCCACAATAATATTGTTTTGTGGGAAAGGTTTTCAAGATTTTCAAGTCACAACCATATTCAGCATGTCACTTGACCTGAACAGAAAAAATGCTAAAACTCAAACAGCATACAGTTTTCGCTATTGTAAACATTGCAAACATTTAAATATTATCGGGATGCAAAATTTGAAGCAACAGTTTCTAGAAATTCGCTTTATTATATTATTAATATAAAAGTTATGATGGCACAAGCACGTATCTTTATACATTTTTGTGCTGTAGTTCTTCTATTTTAACAGTAATTGCGTGCTTCGAATTATAAAG
Source organism: Siderastrea siderea (assembly GCA_964030785.1). NCBI lineage: Eukaryota > Metazoa > Cnidaria > Anthozoa > Scleractinia > Rhizangiidae > Siderastrea > Siderastrea siderea. The sequence continues at coordinate 21,835,792 of OZ034971.1, read as the reverse complement.
AAGGGTGAGGCGATTTGCAAAAAAATCGGAACTTGACTAGTTTCTTTTTAGTTTTACCGATTTTCTTTTTAATGTGCGGTTGGGGACTGGTACTAGCTATGCACGTGCAATGTCAAGTTGTGGAACTCAGATGTTCTTCCTCATTATTTCACCAATATAGCGGCACCAAATGCTGCAAAACAGCGTATGACAAAATGCCTTCCACAAAAATCCCTTAGCAACAATGCAAGATCTGTAGTTAAGAACCTCCCTCCCTCAAGTTACAAAATCCTTTTTTCACGGTGTGATTTATTCTGGTTCCAGGCTATATGGTTAATTAACTTAATGCAGATTGAATCAAACAGTTATATCATGTTTACGTGATACCAGTATGAACTCACCCAGGTATGACTCGCACTTTTACGAGATTTTGTGCTGTAATCATGTAACAAATACAGAGAAGCAAGAGGGAACTGGGGTGAACTTGTATCAGAATGAAAACCATACTAGGTACTGGTGTCATGTAAACACCCCCTCAGACTAAAGTTGAGCAGCTCTCACGAACGTTTAACAACATCCACAGATACCCAGGGGCAGTAAAACCCTGATTTCATTAAAGCGGTGTAATACTGACAGACTGTTACAATTTTGTTTACATGAGACCGGTCTGAAAGTCAGACTGGCATAAGTAGTTACATGAGAACATGCAACCATGTCTAAGAATACTGTTTAAATACCTTTTATCCACCAGCTTGGAATGCTTCAATGCCACTTATTTAAATGTGCATGCTCAAAACAAATATCTTTAAAAAACTGGGGTAGTTTTTCAAGTGAGCGTGTGTGCTCAGTGCATGATGTGGCATGACATTGCCACGTGAATTGCGTGCACAGTATGGATGCGCAGAAAAAAATAATGCAATTGTCCTTAGAACCCCCCGAAAGCCATGGGCTTACTTTTGGCAATTGAGATAATTAAAATCTGCTTTGTTTTCCATACAGGTTTTTATTCCATCAACCTGATGTTAGGAAAATGTGGCAGTTTGTTGTAAGGCTTTGGTTAATAAATTTGTTCTCTTAGCTACATGTATGCTCCCAGGGAGATATTATCAATTGAAATAAAAAAAAGTTGAAGAGCAGTTTTGAAATAAGGTTTAATTTTTTTTGTCTTTTTCTGCGAAATATTTTGATGTTGTTGATTAGTTTGACTGTATCCACATACACTTTATGTTCCCTCAGTAACACATCCATACACCAGTAACATTTATTTGGGAGTAACCCAATTCCCCCCCCCCCTCCCCACACACACACACACACAACTAACTTCCTAGGAATGGTGATTCAGACTTATTTGATTGAATTCACTTGACAGGGAAAACTATTTCAAATGATTGATTCACCACAGTCTGATCCCCTCTTGTCAGTTCATTACCTGATAGGTTTCAGACTATTCTGAAATGATTTATGAAGAGGCTTTTCTTTTTGTTTTTCTTTGCTACCAGATTATGACAATCAGTAACATTGCTCATTGGTGACATTAGATGCAGTGTAAAGGTTAACGATCAAACCAAAAACCAATTAAACCAAAAGATTTACTACCATCACGGTCAGGGGTAGTAAGAGAGTGAGTCATAAATTGTGCATCAAATAAAGTCGCACAATGATTACTGGACCATTTGTTATTCGCATTGGCAACACTGTTTTATCAACTAAGTGGTTGAGTGGTTGATTGATGACTGATGGGTACTTAAAGAGATTGATTTTAATATGATAATCCCTGGGCATCAATAAAAGTAAATAAGGTACATTATTATTCTACTATAGCATCAGTTTACTATATAAGGAGAAAACACAAACATGAGAGTATGAGAGTATTGCACTATAGTGTCCCAGTTTCAAATCACTCATTGAATAAATCATTTAAAATGATAGGCAAATATTGTAGTGGAATAATAAATATCATTCAGTGGTTTTACAGATAATACTCGAGGGCATTTTACTTATTGCTCGCATTTTTCCTCGCACCATAGTACACACCTTATCTGTCAAACCATCGAATAAGGTAGATGTATTCTTCATTTAGTACTTTGTCTATGCAAGCTCTCTTCTCTGACAACTGTGCAAAAATGTAAATAAATCAAACCATAGACTTGTGACAGAGAAAAGACCGAGGCAAGGTGAACAAAAATAATTATGGCGCCATTATATTTAAGATTACAACGTAAAACTGGGGCTCATTTAGAATTTTGTAAAACAGGTTCATACCTGCCATCCGTTCCCACTTAATGGTAATTGTCCTGATTTTTGAGTTTCAAAACGTAAAAAAAATCGAGACATTCCATTTTTCAAGAGAAAAAAAGACAATTTGGAACTGGGTTGTTTAAGATTGGTCTTAAGTCTTCTACATCCTGTTGTTTTGCGCAATACATGTGGTGCTTGAGACCATTAAACAACACCTGAGAATTCTAATGCTAAAACAGTACAGTACAGGCAATATTTTTAAAAACTAATGCAAAAACCCTGGAGCATCCTGGACCCTGCTCAGTGTTGGGAGGCAGGGCACTACCCCAGGACTGTGGTGAGCGTGGGGGGGGGGGGGGGGGTCCCTATTTCTGATTTTATAAGGTTGGCAAGTACACAGGTTCTAATTTGATGAGAGGTGTATTTACTAATAATTAACTAAAATATAATATTGCTGTCAGGTACCACTTGAAATAATAATAATAATAATAATAATAATTATAATAAAAAATAAATAATAATAAATAATAAATAAATAAAAATTGGAGTTCCACTTTTAGGCTTGGCTAAATCTATCTATTACACAAGCCTCATAATTTTGTGAGCTATCAGCCATTTTACGTGTAAGCAGCCACGGGGACAAATCAAGGAGGTTTAATTTTAACCAGTGAATTGCTTCAGGTATGAAGATCTAAATGTAATAACATTTTGACTTAAATGTAAGAACCTTATACTAACCTCATATCCTGAATCATAAATGAAGTAAGAAACACGTCATTAACCAACTCACTGGTTATGACAATAACCACGTGATCTGTCACGCCATCTATCACGTCATTGATTGCATTCACCGACAACCACTTGACCAACGGACGACAACATCCGCGTGACTAAAAACACGAGATCAATCACGTGACTAAATTAAACGTAACGTCATCAATTTTTGGTTAGTGTACCTTTCTTTGCGAAGCAATATTACTTGTGCTCACTGCAACAAATTGTGTTTGGACTAAAAAAGAATTAATCTAATTTGAAAACAAAATTAAATAAAGTGATTTTAAAAATAGAGAATTTTCCCATTAAAACAGTTCGCACTTTCAATTGCTGGTTTGCACGTGACGTGATAACAATTCAAAAACTAAAACTTGCTAGGCCTGCTAAATTTTTATTGTCACCAGGTGTAGGAACAACTAAAAATATATCTTTTCAGAAGCTTCCCGCTCGGTATCATCCTTTGTGTTTAAAATACAGCATGCTGAATTTTTGAAATTGCTGCCCAGTACGTAGCATCAAGACGGCGCCGTGACAAAGGCGCCATCTTTCTTTGTTTTGTCTTCTTTTTCTTTCTTTTCTTATGATTTTCGGCAGTTTGAACAATTCAAGTATAAGAACAGTTGTTGCATACTAGCTCACAAGGGAAAAGTAATCGCAATCAGAGCAAAAGTGAGTTCCAGGTGTTTTCATTGATTTCCGGCCGCCCTATGGCGTCTGTATACTGAGCTCTATAAATTTGCGTGAAACGTTTTGGCAAATAACTCAAGAACTTGTTTATTTATTGATCTTTTGTAACATTTCCAATTCTCAGCTTCTGTTATTGAATGGTTTCGAATTTATTTTTGATGGCGTGACAGTGAAAACCGGCAATAGATATGGCGTAGGTAAATGATTTTCTCTAAAAAAAGCCATTTCACACTGCATCCTGGCTTGTCAAAGATTTCAATCGTCTCATAACGTAAAATAAACCGCGCTGTCTCGCAAGATCTGAGACACGAAAGGTCTGTGACTTTGAAACTGCAGGGGTGACAGGCCGCACAATCCCTACCGGCGTGAAATCTTTTGTAAACCTTTTATGTGGAGGGGGACAGGGAGACGGGAGACCGGGAGAAAGGGGGCTGGAGGTGTATACGGGAGGCGGGAGTAGAGGGGGCAGGAAGGGGGATTCCCAAGGTGGGGGGAAGCGGGAGAAAAATGAAAAAATTACGCAACATTTTGCAATATTTCGCAATCGAAAAAATGCAAAGAGGCGGAAGCCAACAAATAAAGGGCCGGAACCGAAGTCAAAGGGTAAGGGAAGCGGGAGGTCTTAACCCCCCTGTCCCCCCCCCCCTTTATATTTTGGCTCTAACGTGCAAGGCCTTACATGATTCAATTCTAACTTTTACTCCGTCTCTTTTTGTGCCAAACTCCTTTTAAGAGGTCCTATCTTCTCCCCCTTTATCTTTTTTCCATATCTTTTTGATATCCCCCCAAATTAAGCCCATTCGAAAGGTAAATTGACCAAAAATGAGTCATGGACATATTCTCGGAAGTCAACGCCACGTTTAAGTTAATCATGTGATTGATGTCTTTCAGTAGCCACGTGGGTGTTGTTTTCTGTTGGTCATGTGGTTGTCGGTGAATTCAATCAATCAAGTGACTGGCGGCGTGACGGATCATGAGGTTATCGTCATAACCAGTGAGTTTGCATGACGTGTTAATTACTGGATTCCAGAAGCTTTTGCTAAGATCTGCTTATATTTCGGCTTAGTCATGAACCGCCCAAACTGATACCTTTGTATTAGGAGGTACCTTTCTCAAGAATCCCCAGTTTCCCGGACTATCCCGAGAAGTACACAACGCATGCACCGTAACAAAAGAAGGCAACGTCCTCAAATGGCAAATAAAGGCACTCACCGTAAAATTCTTAGCTTTCCTACAAACGCCAGTCCGCGCTCGTTTCTCGCTCCTGAGCCTTGTGCTCTATTGGCACTGAGGCTCAGTGAATTGGGGTGAATTAACACCGCTCTTGCAGGACAAAAGGTAGCAATTACTAATAGTGCCTTCAGTATATTCTTGCCGAGATTTTGAAGAAAAAAAGCAGCCAGCCAGATCAAAGTCTTCTTATTTTTGTTATAAGATCGCAGTTAGGCGAGCGAAAAAAGCCAGGTTCCGTTTGCGCTACTTGTTAATGCGCAACGTCACTACGCGCGCAATTCATGCCGCAATGTCATGCAGCTAGTGTGCATGATTAATGAGTATTGAGTTAGAAAGTGGGCCTCCAGTAAACATTTTAAAATATTTTTCCATTAACAAACATTGGGGCTATGAGGAGTGCTGATTTTTCAAAAACAGGGTATTTTTCCACACGCTTAGCTTATTCTCTGATATATGACCGACCCTCAATTTGTATGTATTTCTCTGATTCGTGATATGTCTGCTGCAAAAGTATGTAGAAATCTTTGTTGTAAAAGATTTTCGCTAAATGAAACTGACAGATTTTGCTTCGCTGTTCAGACATTGGACTCTAAATTTTCAGATCATGAGCTCAAGTTCAGATCATGAGCTCAAGTTCCGACTCCTCACTGAATCAAAATCATGTGAGCGTCGTTTCCCAATGAAAAAAGAACATCACTAGTGCGGAGTTCCCTCTGTGTACATGTAATATACCATGTTGAAATCTCATTAAATGAATTGTGTATGACATGATGACCACCATATTTGTCCAGCAATCAGTGTAATCAACTCCGATAAATCCCTACTCACAAGCATACATTTATGACATTTATTTGCTAAAGTACATTTTAAATCGAAAATCTGACAGCTAATAAACTGACTAGTCCGTTTTCTTGTTTTAATTAGTATCTAGAATGCGTTGTTACTCTTGACAGCAATTTCTTAATATCTGACAGTTAACATCGAAATTTCGGGCTTTGCTACACTTGACAGTTATAATATCTCGTCCACAACAACCAATCTCAGTGGTCTACGGCCTTTCCGTGCATCAGGGTAACACAGAAAGCCGAAAGAGTCTAGAACAAAAATTCAATTTTCAAATCGGCACACTTAATCCAAAAGGTATTAACGAACACTTTTCATTCAACTAATTTATTCTTGTTGTTTACGTTGCCACGTTCCTACCAATAGCGTAGCTCCACTGTTCTCCATATAAACCAAGCGCAACCCACAATTTCTTGATTCGCTCTGACGAAGGGCTAACGCTATAAACGTCAGCCTTCAATTTCTTTACCGTGGCCAATTTTCCTTATCAACTCAGTTGAGAAATCCAAAGTTTTGTGTTTCACAGTTCCCCACCGACGCAATTTAGTAACCTACTCAGTCTCTCTGCTTTGTTGTTATCATTGACGTATTTTGCCGATCCGAGAGCAGGCGAGCGAAATAAAGGCCGCAGGAGTTTCTCACCTGACACCTCAGTTCGTTCGTGGTTTGCCAATTTTACTGATTATTTTGAATAACTGAAGATTTCTAGTTAAATGAAAGGAAAAGAAAACGCTTCACTGCTCAGACCTTGGACTCTAGACTCAGTCAGTATATTTGTCAATCCACCAATCAATAATTTTAGTTTGGTTGTGTTCCTCTCAGCCATTTTTAATCCGGATTTTGTGATCGAAAATTGGATTTTCCGTTTCATTTAGGAACAAACCAACAATCGATTGCAACCTGCTGAGTGAACGACCCACTGGATTGGTTCTTAATCTGGTTTCAGATTGCATGTGCCATGATGTGCGTTTCTTTTAGCGAACTTAGATCTTGTCCCACACGCGGCATTGTTTACGATTTTTGTTTTAGATTGGTTCTTAATCTGGTTTCAGATTGCATGTGCCATGATGTGCGTTTCTTTTAGCGAACTTAGATCTTGTCCCACACGCGGCATTGTTTACGATTTTTGTTTTAGATTGGTTCTTAATCTGGTTTCAGATTTCATGTGCCATGATGTGCGTTTCTTTTAGCGAACTTAGATCTTGTCCCACACGCGGCATTGTTTACGATTTTTGTTTTAGCTAGAAAGAAAATCAAAACAACGTGAATGGACAAAATCTGAAAATGGATTGATGAAAAGGAACAAACGGAACACATTTAACCTTAATTTATTACTGACAGTGTCTATCTTCTAGAGTGCCACAAGTGGCCTACTAGTCGAGCACACCAACTGAATACTCAAAAGATAATCAAAAGTACTTAAAATATTTAATTTAACATAAACCAGCCGAATCTTTACCTGTAAAATCCGGAATTGTCGCATTTGTGTGGGTCGTTGAATTATTCATGGCCTTTAAACTGACAAAAGTCGTTTACAATATGACAAAAACAGTCTGTTCGACTTGATTTCTCAGCACAATTAACTCCCAGTCCAGTCTTTGGACTGAACTATCGGTTGAAGTTTCGATCATGTGGAAGACTACTTTCCAAAGGTTACAGAATTTAACCAAATGCCACTGTCTGAAATAACACGTGTCTTTTGTTTCCTCGGCTGTTTTCGGTTCATGATGGTCATGAGTCCTTTCCAATTGTAGTTATCCTGTTGAACGCGTTATTCAAATATAGTAGCACATATCATCTTAAAATCTAATATAGATCTATAAGTATTCACAGCCACAACAACAACAACAACAACAAAACCTTTATTTAGACACTATGGGGTAAAAAAGCTACATAGCCACAAGTTACTCTTCTTTCTTGTTGAAAATTAAAAAATGTTCGGATCTAAATCTCAGCCTTGGAACGATTTTAAACTTTGAACAATCTCGGCCTCAACGTTCTCAGTGCCTGTAAAGAAAAACAAAGTGCTCGACGAATAGTTTTGATAATAACAATAATAATAATAATAATAATAATAATTATTATTATTATTATTATTATAAATAATAATAATAATTATTATTATTATTACTATTATTATTATTATTATTACAAGTGAGACCGGAAAACAATATTATAATTATTAGTTAATCATTAGTAATACACCTCTCATCAAATTAGAACCAGTGTTTCATAAATTTTAAATAAGCCTCTGTTGTAGGTAATATAAACTTAAATATCTAAGCAATTTAAATGCTTTATTCAATAAGTGATTTGAAACTGGGATACTATAGTGCAATACGTTTTCTACAGTGTAAGACGCTCTCATACTCATATTTGTCTCCTTATATGGTAAAATGACGCTGTAGTTGAATGATGATGATGATGATGATGATGTACCTTATTTACTTGTATTAATTCCCCAGGAAGTTTAATTAATAGTAGGAAGTAGTGAACCCTAAAACATCCCAGGGCATTGCTTTCTTTCTTGACTGTCCAATAGTGGTAGTTACTCAGAAGGAGTAGCTTACTGGAGTTAATATGAAATATAATTTAAATTACTGTAAAAGCTCTAATAGTCCTGCTCTCTAATACGCCTTCTTACCTACTACTTGCTAATTACAAATAAATTATTTGCTTACAATTATGTCATGACATTGGGGCTTGAAAATTATTTTATGTTTCGACTGATGCCGGGTATTATTTTACTGTCAGAGGAAGATGCGAAGAAGTGCAGCATTATGCATTTAATTACTTACATGTAATTCAGGTGAATCAATTCATTCATCTATTTTAAGTACCAATCAGTCAATCAATCAACCACTCAACCAACTGGCTGATAAATCAGTCAATCAGCCAATTAAAAAATCAATCAATCAATCAATCAATCAATCAATCAGTCAATCAATAAATCAATAAATCGATCAATCTGTGACTTCAGTGTTGCCAATGCGAATAACAAATGGTCCAGTAATGACTAGTGACTTTATTTGATGCACAGATTATGACTCACTCTCTTACTACCCCAGACCGTGATGGCAGTAGATCTCGAGACTTTAGTTCTTTTTGGTTTGATAAGTTGTCACCAATAAGCATTGTTACTGATTGTCATAATCTGGTACCAAAGAAAAACAAAAGGAATAGCCTCTTCCTAAATCATTTCAGAATAGTCTGAAACCTAATAGGCAATGAACTGACAAAAAGGGATCAGACTGGTGAATCAGTCAATCGATATAGTTTTCCCCATAAAGAGAATTCAATCAAATAGGTCTGACTCTTCATTCCTGGGATAGTAGTTGGGAGGGATACTCCCCCAAAAAAGATATGGGGCAGGGTGTGCTCATCAGATATTTTGAAGTAGAGCCCTAAAAGGTACTCCGGGATTCATTCCATTTTCATACATCATCCACTTAGTAGTACTGAGGGGTCAGTCAAACTAATCAATGACATCAAAATGTTAAGCGGAAAAAGACAAAAAAATATATAACCTTATTTCAAAACTGCTCTTCAAATTTTTTATTTGAATTGATAAAGTGTGTCTGGGAATATAGCTAAAAGTACCAATTTCTTAACCAAACCCTTACAATAAACTGCCATATTTTCCTGACATCAGGTTGATGGAATAAAAACCTGTAAGAAAAACAAAGCAGATTTTAATTATCACAATTACCAATAGTAGAACAGTCAGTGTGCACGCGCCAGAGAAAAATGAGAGACTGCTCGTAGTCTATGAGAATGGTACCAACTTGGGCCGGTACAACTTCAGATCGACTCCAAATGCTTACCTCTGTTTACACGCAACGTACGAAACATGAAGCTAGTATAAAATAATTATCATCTTAGGCTGTGTTTACACGAGTGATTTCATCCTGAGATGACTTTCACATCGGTGTCTGGTCATTTACCTGTAAGTTTGTACATGGTTTGGAGCTGAAATGGTGTTTACCCCAGGACGATTTCATCCCAGTGCTGAAGACCGGGATGAAATCGTCCCAGGGTGAACACATTTCAGCTCCAAATCATGTAAACATTTACAGGTAAATGACCAGACACCGCAATGAAAGTCACCCCGGGAGGAGATAAAAGTCATCCCGGGATAAAGTCACTCATGTAAACAGGGCCTTAGGCTGGTTTAACTCATCACTGCTGCTGAACCAATATGAATGACTCAGAACGGTTTGAAATCAGACTGGGGAGCCACTTAAGCATGAACAGGGTTCCAATTGGTCTGAGATATTTGTTTTGGGTATGCACGTTTAATAAGTGGCGTTGGAGCATTCCAAGCTGTTGGATAACAGATAAAGTGGATTTTTAAGGATGGGATGGTTGCGGACCATATTAACACAAACAGAGTTTAGATTGGTCTCAGGTAAACACTTCATGCCAGTCTGACTTTCAGACCGGTCTCATGTAAACAAAATCGTACCAGTCTGAGTTTGTACCGGTCTCATGAAATCAGGGCGTTACTGCCCCTGGGTCTCTGAGGATGTTGTTAAACATTCTTGAGAGCTGCTCAACTTTAGGCTAAGGAGGTGTTTTCATAATACCAGCATGATTTTCATTCTGGTACAAGTTCCTCCCGATTTCCTCTTGTTTCTCTGTATTTGTTTAATGATTACAGCACAACATCTCATAACTGTACAAGTCATACCTGTGTGAGCTTGCCCCAGTAGTGGTACTGGGTCACAATAATCACTGTGGTACGGAAACCCATACATGGTATAACTGTTTGATTCATTCTGCATTAAGTTTTAACCCTTTAACCATCAAGAATAAATCTTACATCACCGTGAAAAATGGATTTTGTAACTTAAGTGGGTATAAGGTTTTCATCACCTACCCCAATGGAAGTCTTGATGGAACACTCATGTAAATGTTGTGATTTAATTTTTTTCTTGGTTCAACTTTTATTTGCCTTTGTGAGTATTAGGATTGCAAAATTTTCTTTTTCCAAAAAGGCTGTTTTAGCCACCCAGTCTTCTATGTGTTTACACGACAATATAAAACAGATCATGTTCAAATTCCACACTACAGAAATTTGTGCTTGTTCTCACATACTTAAAGGCAGATGGTTTAAATCTCTGGTATATTTGAATGATTTTAAACTGTTTAACTGTGCTTAATTATGTTTGACTGGGTTCAGAAATTGGAATCAAACACTGCTGTATGCATATTGTTGGTTTAATTGTGTTCAACTACCGAACCCAAATTAAACCGATCACTGCATTTGACCCAGTTCATTTTACTGAACAGTAAGATAGTACGTAGGCTGGGATAATTATGTGATTGATATCTTCCATGTGCCTACCTTCACTGTAAGAAAAGCTGCATCACTGATCACTGCTGACATATACATGCCTAGTATAGATAAAAAAGGATCAGTGAAAACAACAACTTCAGGGCTAAAAATTGACAGTCTCCTGGTTGCCAGTAGCAATTTAAAACTGACCAGGGCCACTAAAAGTTGAGGTTTGTTTTTACTTACAGTTTTACAGTATGTGGTACTTTTTCCACATGATTACTGGCGAAATCCCTGGATAAAAGACTTACTTCTCACCCAGGTTGGGAGGGGTCTATTCAAGTAAATATGGTTTTAAATTTTTTGATTTAGACTAGAGGATTTTGAAAGCCACTTTATCTAAATGGCCTGGTCCACTATACTAAGCGAGCAAGTGAAAAGACCCTGGGGACAAGGTTGGAATTCAAGGATACTGGCCCGAGTTGCAATTCAATGATTCAAGCACTGAAGTTAATTTTTTACCCTGCAAATTATGGAATAACTTAATCAGTAAAAGTAGAGAATGAGATGTACAAAACAATTACATTCACCTGCTTTGAACTCGATTATCTTAAGCATATTTTCCCAAAAGTGATCAACACATAACTTTTAATAAAAGTTTTACATGTACCTAATTCGAAATTTAAATTTGTTGTTTGTCATCAAATCATGCCAACCTTACTTGATCTAAGAAACATTCGTGAGTCATTAGATGTATATAAATAATTTGCAAGCAGTGAAGAAAAGCCCAGCTAACAAACAAATGGAGATGGAGATAAAATAAAGTATGTTATGTGTTATGTTATGTTGTTATGAGATGTTTACAACACGTAAGCTTAAATGATGCTACACAAAAGAATTTAAGCTTATCTGCCAGTATCAACATTAAGAGAATAGCCTGACCTTCTTGCTTTGAGCAATAGCTGTTTGAAACATTAATTTTAACAGCAACGCTGTAATTAAAGTTACTGAAAACATAAAGGATGCGATGCTACACTTTTACTGGGCCAACAAATAACATACATGTACGATTCACAGACGAGTGTACAAAAACTACATCACTTCATATAACGTTTATTTAAAGACTTACGAAACTTAATAAACTTTAGCTACCAACCTACGTGTCTATCTTTCGGCTTTTTGCTACCGGAACGAAAATGGCAAATTATTTAAGCACTGGACCAACGATAAATATGAAACATTAAACAAAAATGATCGATCGGTAAACCCCTGCTAATATATTAAGCTGTTTACCGAAGACAATAAAAAGCTATAATTACACGTACCTGACATGAGCAATGCAACGAGAAATGAAGTGCTGTCCTCTTTCAGAAAAACCATTAACAATTCTTTAGCAGAAACGCACCGACAGAAAGCTAGCAAAACACCTTTTAACCCCATTTTACAGCTTTTGTCGCTAGCTATGCCGCCGCGCCTAAAAAGTGCACCAGTCTTCCTGAGCAATCCGTGACATTGGTGCCCAGTACTCCGCGTGCCTGCAAATTCACATCCCTAAGCTCTATGAAAACGAATTTTAAAAAAAAAAACTGTTAACGTAGTTAGAAAGAGCATAGTTTGAAACCAAATATGCTGATTCGTTTTTACATTTATATTAAAACCTCACAAAACAGGGGATTATCAAAAGTTTAAGGTTCATTTTTCATTGTGCTTTTTTCAAAAGGAAAAATAATAATGAACGTTTTTGAATAACTTGCAATTTTTTCTGCGATATTACTGTGAGAAATTACGAATTTATTGAGCTTAAAGCAGTTTTAAAGTGATTTGAATTTTCTGTGCGCTCTGGTCACGTGACCAATGACGTCACAACAGTGTGCATATCATGGTCGTTACTTTCATGCGAAGTACTATTAACCAGCCAAGCTTTGTTTCTCTCCGCCTTAAACTACCATAGTTACTGACTCCTTACCAGTCCCCTGGGAAATGCTCCTGTACAGAGCCACCTTAACTTTCAAATGCCAGATGTCAAGTGGCAATTTCCATATTGTCCATTCCAATGACTATCAGGGCACGTTATCTGCTTTTGAATTGATGGAGGCCTGTTCTTGCAGTGAGCTAAAACATATTTTTTGCCATAGTCACCTGAATAATGACGTCATCACCCTAACGTTAATATGAGGGATAACTTTCACGAAGTTGTAAATAACACATGGTACAGCATTCTCTTCGACCACAAATTAACTAAGTTATTTTGCATTGAAATTTTTCTGGTGCAAAGCATTCTGGGAAGGTTCTTATTATAATTATAATATTGTTTTTAATTATTATTATTATTATTATACGGCACAGAAAGACGAAATAGACAAACACTTGTATTTGTACATTCTGCGTTTTTGACACGTCAGTTGCCGCTGCATGTCCCTGATACATGTTCCTAAGTGTGTACAGCACGCGATTTTTAATCGGTATTACTATAACATCGACAGGTCACAAGCCCTCGTGTTTGGCCCATGCACGTTACCGCCGATTTCACCGCTGCGCAAACTTTTAAATCAAGATTACAAGTAGACTTCTGCCAATCACACCATGTCATTAAAAAGGATATTTATTTATATACATATATCTTACTTCCTGCAAAAACATGTACAGCACCTGGCCGTTATTGAATCTGTTGCTTCTTATCTCGACCTCGATCACGATGCTTGTTGCAGGACTTCTCCAAATTAGCCTTGTACTCGATTCTGTACTAACGACTCTTAAGCAAATTAGATCATATTATGGCGTTTGTGGAAATCTTAAGGAGGCTCGCAACAGTTTTTTTGGCCTTGTGGTGTACCTTTTGAAATCAGAATTTCGCATAGAAGATAAACTTCGATTTCCTTGATACTACACCATGTTTTCGACATATGACCAAAGTTTATTTTCTCATTGGTTTCCTAGCAACAGCTGTCACCATAGCAACGGTAATGGACGGCCCCTCATTTTAAATAATGTCGATTACCTCGAAATCTAGTCAGACACTTTATGACGAAACTTGGAATATTTGAACTATTCACCCTACACAACTTGCATGCGAAACTAGAGAAAAATCTGTAAGAGCGTTTTCAAGTAAATCATGAATCATTTTTTACGGACTGATTTTGGTCATTCCTGCTATTTTCTTCAATATTTCAAGAAAAATATAACTTAACACCTTCTCTTTTCAGTTCAAAGATCTTTTATAACAGCAAAACACTCTTGATGTACATTGAGCTTCCTAGGTGGCTGCGATTTTAAGATATTGATATTTAAATACTGCTAAAATGAGGCACAAGTCAGTCAAAAAGTTCGCAATTTGCATAAATAGAAATATTTCTAAAATACCCTTACAGATTTTTCTCTTGAATTGCGAGCCGTTAGAATAATAATTCTTCTTGACGTTTCAGCACGTTTTAGGCTGAATGAACATTTCTGTTACTAGATAAGAAGGCTGAATCTCGGTCAGGTTTCAGTCGTTATTTACTATCTACGAACGACAGTTTTATTTTGTTTCTCCTGATCTATTTCACGGTTATTCACGTGCGATGAATAATTTATACACGCTGCCCTTGTGTTCTCTCGTGCGTTTATAATGAGTTCTGATAATAATAAAAAAATATCGGTCTTCTGAGCTTCTGGACACTCTTTTCCATTATTCTATTGATACTGAATGAAGTTTTAGCATTTAGAATTACGGATTGCATACATGTTAAACATTTGTATCGATTTTAGCGACCACTGACGTGTGGCATTACACTGAGGCTGAAAAAATTACGAGATGAAATTGAATTACAAATGCTGTAATATTGTTGTCAAAACTCTCCTGTTTTTTGTAACCCTTGGCTTCGATTTCTTTTCATTTATTTCGCAAAAGTTTTTGGGTAACGAAAGAATTGCAAGGATCGCTCTGTCCCCTCCGCTCTCTTTTAACCTCCTCAAATCTTCATATTCTAGACCTGCTTCGGTCATTTTTTTCTTCATTGAATCTGTAATCGGCATTCTATCGAAAGTTGATTTCAAAGCAGAAATTCGCTCCGATCGTTGCATTCGTCTCTTCATACATTGTAGACTAATACCATGTGCATTTGCCTTGCTTCTGTCCATCCCGGTTTTTAAAAGAATGCGGGACAATGCTTCGGTATCTTCTGCTGCATCGTGAGCCTCAAACTTGTCGTCAAACAAGTGTTCATACACTGCGCTTAGGGACTTTGATGAACATGAAGACAGCACTCCCTGTGCGTTATTCACTTCTTCGGCAATGATTTTCAAGGAATCTAGAAACAAGAGCTTCATTTCGGAAAATGCTCCCATCAAGCCATTTCTCTCCAAAGATTTAAACAAGATCGGAAAATCAAAATTGAAACCGTTGTGGGCGATAAGAGCAGCACATCCACCACTGGCCTGTTCTATTGCCTTAACATACTCAAGGAAGTCATTTAAGCCACTTTGTTGTTCTACTGCAGGTAAGATGTCTCCTTCCTTTTGTAACACTTTCTTGCCATTTCTATACTCAACTGAGATTCCGTGTACTTTACTTGCTGCTTTTTTAATGCTCTTGGTTTCTGGAAGAAGGTATTTGTTGAAGGATGACTGATCCTGGAGAGATCGACAGGACAACTGAATTATTTCGACTGATCTTTCAAGTCCAGTGGTTTCAAGGTCAATAACAGCAAAAGCTACGTTTAATTGGTTAAACTGCAGCCTGTTCATGTCAGACGGAGTGTCATTTCCGATTAAATCTGTCGAAAGGTTACCTTCATAACTTTTAAACTGTTCTTCGGTGACTGTTTTCGTGAGAAGTGTCAGTGTCTCGTTAGTGACCTCAACCGGCTGTGCACTTGATGTCAGTCCCACCCCAGACTGATATGTCACTCCTTCACGTCTTTCTTGTGAGGACGTCTTTTGATGTTTAGCCTTCTTTAGCTGACTTCTTCTCTTCTTAAAAGTGCAAGTCGATTTTCGGGCTCTGTCGTTCTTTCTCTTCTTATCCAGTGTATTAACATGTTTCACTGATACAGAGGAGCTGACCAGATTTAACTCGTGGCAAACCTCGGTTATATAACAGGTTCCATCGTTAAACTGAGCAACTCCAGCAGCCGTTCTGAAGTCCACACTTTCGGAGCCACCATAATGACGGATTTTGGGAGTTTTCGACCCAATCACACCGTTTAGACTTTCGTTGCTTTGGGTGGACCCAACATGTATGAGTTTGGCGATTGCTTCATCTCGAAGAAACGGTCTGATGGCGTCATCAATAGCACTTCTTAGGTCTTCCCCTTGTAGATTGCGCCCACCAGGTATAGATCAGAGTGCTTATAGTTTTCCGGATCGTCACCGACCTTGCACCACGTAGCTTCTTGACATCCACTGTGATCTCCAAAGGCGTGGGGGTGATATAAACTGAAGACTTTTTTTCATTCCAGTAGGATCACCTGCGTGCTGTTTTATAGCGTATCCAAAACATTTCTGAATGTAGGTAATTACAGTTGCATTCAATCCCTTTACTTTTTCTTTCACGCTATACAAACGAGAACCCAACGTACGCTTTGCATGATTGACATCAGTCCACTTTTCAATCGGATAATCAACTAAAACTTTCAGCCGGCTCTCAGTAGTGCTGTCCTCATCGCCCACGTAGGTAGAGTAGCGCATTCCTCGCTGAGGCGCCTCGTTAAATAATTCCACAGCTAAACTTGCCTCCATGGACTTTGATGAACCTTCATGGTTAACCCTACAGTCGTGTATTTTTGGGGACCTTTGCAAACATTCGGCTTGCTTACAGGTGCGGCACTGCTGGTTTCTTGTTCCGTAAGCAATTACCTTTCTGGTTTTTGTACCAATCACTGAACCCATCCCCGACGACGAGTCAAATGCCTTGCCCCTCTTCCGCCATGACATATCATACGAGACAGTCAAATCCACAGTTTCATTTTCCACGTTCACCTGGTTGTCCTTCCCGGTGAGTTCCTTTTCTTCTTCAGTGTATCTTCGACATGTTCTCTTTGCAATACTTTCTACGGCATTTCCCGCTTCTCGCTCCCGTTTTTTGAAGGCAGTATGACTGAGGGCGGGTATTCCCATGGTGGACAACAAAGACGCATAATGAGTGTGACCAATGCCCGTGTCAAGAGCCCCAAGTGCCGCCCTGGTGTTGGTATCATGTGCCGGTGGACCTCGCGTTCCGATCCGATGGGTGTTATTTGGTCGAATTATGTTGATTTCAGAGCATTTTTTACACGTTAGCTTTATAATTGGGCAGGCCCCATGAAACTCCACTTCTTGATTTACGTCTTTGAGGTTCAAGGGTCCCTGTTTGCACGTCTGGCATCTTTGCAACCCTTCGGTCAGTAGGGCCAGGTTGACGGTGCAGGGCTGATTAAGACTCTCTACCTTCTTAAAATTCGGACTGGACCGGGTAATTTTGGTAACCGGTAATTTTGCTGCCTCGCCTTCCTCCCTGCTTTGAGAATCGCTTAGTTTCTTCAGTTTAGCTTCTCTCATGGCACACGTCTTTTGGTTCGACTGGAAATTTTTCTTTCGTTTCTTGGTTCTTAAGAGGTTCATTTGGCTAGAAACTGAACTTTCAATTTCACCACTTTGACCCTCTTCTTGACCATCAATGTCGTCACCATGTAAAATACGCGTATTTTTGGCATCCCTCATTTTACGAATCTTTTCAGCGCAAAATCTCGATTTCCGCGACATGGCTGTTTCAGGAATAACTGTTACAATATTTGCATTACTTTACGTATATTTCATGTCTCTGCACGACTGAACACAATCATAAATATTCATCGCACGTGAATGACAGTGAAATAAACTAGAAGCAAGAAAAATAAAACCCTTATTCAGAGAAAGGTAATAACGGCTGAAACATGACTGAGTTTCAGCCTGCATATCTCATGCCAGAAATGCTTCTTAAGCCCAAAATGTTAGCTAACACCAAGAAGAAATGTTATTCTAACGGCATGTAACTTAAAAGAAAAATCTGTAAGGGAAATTCAGAAATATTTCTATTTATGCAAATTGCGAACTTTTTGACTGACTTGTGCCTCATTTTAGCAGTATTTAAATATCAATATCTTAAAATCGCAGCCACCTAGGAAGCTCAATGTACATCGAGAGTGTTTTGCTGTTATAAAAGATCTTTGAACTGAAAAGAGAAGGTGTTAAGTTATATTTTTCTTGAAATATTGAAGAAAATAGCAGGAATGACCAAAATCAGTCCGTAAAAAATGATTCATGATTTACTTGAAAACGCTCTTACAGATTTTTCTCTAGTTTCGCATGCAAGTTGTGTAGGGTGAATAGTTCAAATATTCCAAGTTTCGTCATAAAGTGTCTGACTAGATTTCGAGATAATCGACATTATTTAAAATGAGGGGCCGTCCATTACCGTTGCTATGGTGACAGCTGTTGCTAGGAAACCAATGAGAAAATAAACTTTGGTCATATGTCGAAAAGGTGGTGTAGTATCAAGGAAATCGAAGTTTATCTTCTATGCGAAATTCTGATTTCAAAAGGTACACCACAAGGCCAAAAAAACTGTTGCGAGCCTCCTTAAGAGGGGATGTCCACTAACATCGAGCGAGTGGTGGCACATGATGAAAAACAAAATTCCCTCATAAATTTTCCACGGATACCCTATGGTAATCTAAGAAACGTGGTGGAATTTTTTTCTTGAATTTTTTTTTAAGCCCGAAAAAAAAATTTAACACGTTTACGCCACATTTGTCCTGTAAACACGCAAAATAAACGTGTATCATACCTTCTCGTAAACTTCGCTCTGTTTGATTCGCACCCCAGAAAACCCCCATTTTAAGCATGGAAGTTTGCTTTTGAAGTGTGTTTGAAGTATTAAATTGAGTCCTGTTTTAGATCTGTGAAGTAATATATCAAACACGAGAAAGGGTGTTTCATCAGGATATCCAAACACCGAGAAGTGGGTTGAAAAAACGAGGCGCAGCCCAGTTTTTTTAACCGACTTCGAATTGTTTGGATACCTGATGAAACTCTCTTTCGAGTTTGATATGGCTTCTCAAACCATTCATAATTCTTGGAGAAATTCAAAGCAAAAGTTCGCAAAACTTTATGCTAATTATGATCCGGTATCCAAACCACCGTCACGGTAGTGATTTCCTTTGTTTTCTCTTTATGAATTATTAATGAGTTTGAGAATTTAATTTTCAAGGCCATGGCGAGCTGCTGAAAATCCCTAAAATTCGCTTGCTTTGAATTCTCAATTTGGCACAGTTTTTCAAGAGAAAGTTTCCCTCCCCGGTAAAACACCAAATCACTTGAAATTCAAAATTCTTGAAAGACGAAATACCATTCTAAAATCAGGTTTAAAAATTAGTTTCGGGCTTTCTATCAGCGCCGAGTACAAACGCTCTCAAAATCCCGATAATCACAACATTAACCTGTCAAACAGTACAAACAATAGGCTCGTGCCTCCGACTGAATAGCTGCAAACTTGGAATTTTTTTCTTGTTTCCTTTGGTATTTGGATGAAAAGTACAGGATAAAGGTCATATCTACAATTGTATCGAACGGAAAAGGCTTTAATTACGTGTCACGGCATACAGGTCTTTGATCACAAACTACTTCTTCAAAATTGACAAGTATATATGGTTGGGAAGAAATGCGTGGTGTCTCAGACGGCTCTGAAGTTTACCAAAATGGAGAAAGGAGAAGCCAAACCTTTCGTTTACGCCTAAAACACAGAAAACTGGCATTGGCTACAGACCAATATGTACCGGTGAAGAGAGGACACCAAAATCACCCCCATACAACTGCGTTAAACCATTTTGCTAAACGTCCAAGCCTTAAGCCAACAGAAAACGCTTATCATTTGATGTGATGCGATGTGACAAGAAAAGAAGCGTGTGAAAATTCCAAAATAAGATATGCACAACGCTAAATCAAATAGCATCACCAACTTTAGACGGCTTGTAAAATACCGGAGTAAATGGAGGCGCCATACTTATACTCCAGCAGACACTATTAAAAATCCAGCGCAAATTATTCCTAACGCTTTTTTCATAACAGCGCATTGCCTTTTTTGCACCGGTCTCATATAAAATAAACGAAACGAGCTATTTCTACTACGATCTGGACATAATAATCAAAGAGCTGAGGACATTTGCGGCGCGTGTTTACGGGTTACCAATGTAACCCGTCAAAATTTAATAATAGATGTAACCAGATAACTTTTTAGCAAGTCCACGGGTTACAATAGTAACCCGATGTAAATTATAAACCATTGTAAAAGAAACCACATAGCTAGCTTGTTTCATATAGCACTACAGTGCCTTCAGAAGACTGTCCTTCTTGTGGGTTTTTAAGTTTGCTTTGTTCAAGTGCGCCTTTAAGCCGGCAAAAAACTGCTCTGGAAGCACATGTGATGTAACGCGCTACGGGAAGCTAAAATTATTGTTGTTGACGCATTTTAACTGCTGAATACTTTTTAAGGAGCCTACCATTCAAAGAGGAAATCAGTGCATGCTCAGTGAAGATATCTGTAGGGATAGCGCAGGCAAAGCCGTAGGCTTCAACGTATGACTTGATTTTAACAGTCGTTTAGAAATATCACGCAATTTCATAATTAATTTCAAAGATATATGATTCTTTTAAATCATATACAACCAGTGACACAAGTCGTTGAAACACCCTCCCCTCCTTCCCCTATTCAATGTTGCATAGTGTTGTGAGCGCTTGTCTTCATCAATTTGGTTGAAACTTTTTTCCAACATTGCCTAGTGGGAGAGGGAGGGAGACACAATTGTACCGACAGTGTTTCAACAAAGTGACACTGATTGTAGCTCACCTTGAATAACATTTTGTCTAAATGCCAGGTTTTGTCAAGTTTTAGGTGTACTGTCCAAGGGCCATGCATCTTGACGCGTGGAATCGACCGTTATCTCCTGGTATCGCCAGATGACTTATTACAGTAAAGGAGATAAATAGGAGGTCAACGAGCTACAAAAATGAGGAGAAACAAGAATGTTGGAATTTTGGATCCACATGTTGGGAATGTGGAATGCAAATAACTGGAATCCTTAATCCAGGAGGTTGGAATCTGGAATCCAGAGGATTGGAATCCGGAATCCAGAGGATTGGAGTCCGGAATCCAATACCTCTGTGCATTCTGTTACATAGGGCGAGAGGAGATTTACTTGACATGCTACTTTGTGATTAAAGCGAACATGAGAACCTTGATTTGCGTGTAAATTGGGGGGTCCCCCTCAAAAAACCAGGAACAAGTTTCCTTCAAAGAATGAAAAGTGAAGTTGATTATTGTACTATTGATTTACGCTTCTATCGGTTTTTGCCTTGTAGGTGCACAATATTACAGCATGTATAATAATAACAATAATATTAACTTTTGTTGTTTTGTTGAATACCCTTCAGTGATAGACATTTCCATTAAAGTGAAAACGTCCTGTTCCAAACACATATTCGCTGATCTAATTGCTATTGCTTGAGTGACAAAATATCGTCACAATTGCACTCCTTAGTGGCTTTTGCAATACTGTAATACTTTGTTATAGTCATGCAAATAAAGCTTGTTGTTGTTGTTGTTGGCTGTAATTATGAAGACTATTTTTAACAAAAAGGCTTTTTTTGCCAGACCATTGGTTTCGTTGGTCTAAACAAATAAATCAGGAGACGAGCGCTAAAGAATGGTTCCATAAGGACCGTCAACATGGGCTCCTGCCGCGTGGAGCATTATTTTGATCTGAGGCTGGGGTAGAGTATGCTGGCCCTGAACGTAAGGCAAGAGTAAGCTCAACAGGCCTCAAAACTACGAGGTTTGTCCTGCACGAAGGCCTCCAAACAAGATTTTGTTGTAACAATAGTGGTGAACATTTGTCTTTTGCAGTATTTGTTGATTATATGAGAATTACTGGTAAGTTGTAGAGAAAACGTCAACGGGGTCGTGTCTTACCCTGGAGAAAACTTGGAACGATCTTTGAAGACCTTCAAGGATCTTTCTCCTAATGTTTCAAAGATCCTGGGGGGTTCTTATAACGATCCTCGAGGTTTCCTGCCACGTCAGTCTTTCAGGATCCTGAAACGATCCTTCAGAAAAAAAAAGGAAAAAAAAAACAGAAAAAAAGCTTTTTGCCAAACCATTTGTTTTTGTTAGTCTCAAAACAAATAAATCAGGAGACAAGCTTCGGCTTCTACGGCTAAAGAATGGTTCCACAAGGACCGACAACATGGGATCCTGCCGCGTGGAGCATTATTTTGATCTGAGACTGGGGTAGAGTATGCCGGCCGTGAACGTCAGGCAAGAGTAAGCTCGACAGGCCTCAAAACTACGAGGTTTGTCCTGCACGAAGGCCTCCAAACAAGATTTTGTTGTAACAAAAGTGGTGAACATTTGTCTTTTGATATTTGCTGATGATATGAGAGTTAGTAGTAAGTTGCAGATAAAACGTCAACGGGGTCGTGTTACCCTGGGTACCAGAGGTTTTTTCTCGCTAGCGTCGGGAGAAATCGGCCGGAGGCCGAGCCACGTCGGCCGATTTAAGCAAGCTTACCATTGGCTCGGCGTTATCAAAGCGATAGCGCTCTGGTCCAGAGGCTTTTCGCGCGGGTCACAATAGACAACATAGGCTGCAACCAGAAACCGCGCAAGAAAAGCCTCTGGCACCCAGGGTAGGGTTGTGTCTTACCCTGGAGAAAATCTTGGAACGATCTTTGAGGATCTTCAAGGATCTTTCTCTTAATCTTTCAAAGATCCTTGAGGTTCCTGTAACGATCCTCAAGGTTTCCTGCAACGTAGGTCTTTCAGGATCCTGCAACGATCCTTCAGCCCTCAACGATTCTTAGGGTCCTTGCTTGCAAGGATCATCAAGGATCCTTGTGCAAGACCCTAAAGATTTGAAAGGGTCCTCTGTAGGATTCTATCAAAAATGATTAGGATTACTATTATTTAGGATCCTGGGAAGGATCCTACGGGATCCCTATAGGAGTTCTACCAGGGTTATGCTACACTGACTTCCGTAAAAAACAGAGGAATGTGTTTTCTTTTCTTAACTTATTACAGAAAATGAGATAAATGGGAAGTCAAAGAGCCACAAACTAAAGATGTTGGAATTTGGGATCCACATGGTGGTAATCTGGAATGCACATGATTGAAATCCGTAACCTTGGAGGTTGGAATCCGGAACCCAATACCTCTGTGGATTCTCTTACATGGGGTGAAGTGCTTTTGCTTTGAACGTTCCGATGCAATATAATGAAATATTTTCAGTGTCTTGTCAACGTGTTACGGACAAACAACGCTTGCTTATAGAACACTCAGCAATCCGTCGGGAAGGATACTTTTATTCTTCAATGCAGTAAAGCAGATGGATTTTTCTAAACTGGTTATAGGGATTTTCTGTCCTTCAGAAAGCATTCAGAGGCCACTCTCAAGCTTCTGAAGTGACAAAATCCATCTTTTGCTGTAGAATATTTTTAAGAAAATCACTAAACATTAAATGTTTTTCCTAAACTAGTTCTAGCATTCTTCTGTCCCTCAGACAAAGCTTTCAGGCGCCGAGCCCAAGCGTCTGAGGTGGCAAAATCCATCCTTTGCTGTAGAATGATTTTAAGAAGGTCACTAAACATTAAACGTTTTTCCTAAACTAGTTCTAGGAACTTGCTGTCCTTCAGAGAAAGCTTTCAGGCGCCGCGCCCAAGCTTCTGAGGTGCCAAAATCCATCCTTTGCTGTAGAATAATTTCAAAGACAATAACTTGTTTATGTAGCAGACAGTAGCAGGAAAATTCATAAATTGTTCAAGTAGAAGACAGTAGAGCCCGGTGATATAAATGTAGAGAATACTTAGCGGCTATTCAAGTTCGCGTCGCCATTTTTTTTTTGGCTTGATTTTTTCGAATCCAGCTAGCGAACTCTTGGAATGCCGCATTATTTTAAACGATTACTTGGAGTTTATAGCACACTGCAAAAACAATCAATCCAGCACTTGGCCACTATATATTCAAGTAAGGTACGTTACGGTGTACGTTTTCTTTGATTTGTGCGGTATTCATACAAACTCATGGTCTCTGTTGTTAATTGACGCAGCTAAGCTAAAAAGCGTGCAATTGTACACTGACCGGTGCGTTGGTGTTTAGCAGTCTTGCTTGCAGACAGCCTGAGACAAATAAATAATATATAGACTTAGCCAAGCCTACAAGCGGAGCCCCGCTTTTTTTGAAATGCTTTTTCTTAAAGTAATTACCAAAACAAAAAAAATGGAAAGAAAAAAACTTTGCGCCCCGTGGAGGTCGAACTGCCCAGTTGCCAACCCGCCGGAATGATTAGGGAGTATGCTAACCGCTGCACAATTTCTGCCAGGTGTCAATCTGGAAATTAATTTTAATCCTTAAACAGTTGTTTATTGATTGCAGCTGGATTGACATAAACACGGGTGTTTTTCTTAGGGAAATGTGTTCGGACCGCTGCAAAAGCCATGGTTGTAGACAGAAAATACCGGAAGGCACTAGCTCTGCCATGTTTGATGTCCGAACCATTGCCAAATGCTGCGAATTTAAGCGATGTACTTCGACTCGATTCAATGTTACGCGAGTTACGCAAGTTACTGTGCAGTACGGTAAACACGGGCGTTTTTCTTGGTAAAATGTGGTCAGACCGCCGCAAAAACCATGGTTGTGGACAGAAAAAACCAGAAGGCACTAACTCTGCTAGGTTTGGCCTGAGGACCGCTGCCAAATGAGGTGAATTCAAGCGTTGTGCAGACCCAGTTGGCAGCAGAAACGACAACTGAGTATTCTTTTGAACCTCTTCTTTCCATTTATAGATATTTGATATTTTTTTCTCAAGTTCTAAACTTCACTTTTGTAGAACTGAATCGTTTTGCTAAACAAGCTAAGCTTTTTAAAAAAACCTCTTTCTGAAAAGCGACGGTGGTCATGCGATTTCCCGGCAAGAAAAACACCGGTTGCCCTAAAGCACCGCGCGGTGTCCAACAAGAAAAGATGGCATTCTCCACCCCCTCCCCGTCGAGTTGTCTTGGAACTCCCCTCCCCCTCCTCCTCCCCCAGAGTCTGTACGGACAGGCGGGCGGGCGGGCGTACGCTGACGTCACCACCAAATTTCTCGGATGTTGTGCAGATTGACACCTTTTGTCTGTATTCTTCATATTTGTGTGCTTTGGGATCAACAAGTTTGCCATGCCTGCTTCAGTGCTACGCTTCGCTGGTACCGGAGGTATCGTGAAAATTCTGTTCTTAGTACAATGGCAATTAACATAAGGCTTTCATTGTCATTGTATTAAAAACAGAATTTTCACGATACCTCCGGCACCAGCGAAGCGTAGCAAGCAGGCATGGCAAACTTGTTGATTCCAAAGCACACAAATATGTAGAACACAGACAAAAGAGAAACTCCTGAAATAAACCGGCTGTCAACAAATGATGGGGCAATGAAAATTTTGGAGACGAGTGCAAAAGACTCCTATACTTTTATTTGTTTTTCGTGCTCTTAAAATGATTCAATGCGCGTGACATTTACAGGGATAGTTCAATACATGTTAGACTCGAGATCACAAGATTTACAAAAAAATTCATCGACTAGTTTTTGAATAAAAGCTTCCTTAACAAAGATGTTGGTTCTCTGTGTAAAATGAGCATATTCAAGACATTACTTCTGATTACATCATTTGAAATCTAGGGAAGCAAACCGGATAAAACCTTCAGAAAAAGTAACTGTATGCTACAGCTATGGCATATGGTGAAAGCATTGTTTCAATCTGTCAGGATAACACTGGTACCGATGAAACAATAGAAAATAACGTAAGTCTGTAATTTTTTTACTGGAAAAAATTCAACCCGCTTTTTTTTCAAAACGCTCTCATACAATTTTTTCAAACTTTGCAGTCTTGAAGATCTACATCTAGACTATAAGAGACAATAGGTCGTTTTAGAAGTTTAGGTCTAGTTGTCGAGAAAATTGCTGATATAAAAAAATCATGACATCATCGTTTCGTTGCTATGGTTACACCGATGTAAATCAAACCTAATTTTTTGACACGTTCATTCAGTTTCTGGTAAATGTGTGAAGCAGCCAGCCCCACCGAGCTCAGACAGTAAAGTATTAGCCGTTCCAAGTTGGGATGGTGTGCCTCGGAAAAATCCGGATGAGCCACCTTAATACGTCCCGTTTTTACACCTGACGACATTAACGTCTGAGACGTTAAATACGTCTAGACGACTTCAACGTCTCCAACATAAAAAAGACCATTGCTTCCTAATGTTACATTGTACTAATGGAATTTTCAAAGAATATAGATACTTTTATCTACGGCTTTTAAGGACTTCTCACCCTCATATAGTGAATATGATCACAGGGTTTTTCTGTTTTTTCACAGGAACTGTAAGTTACAAAGTATCGTTTAACGCCTTATTTCACTGGGCGGATTACTTTGAAAAACTTATAAAATAAGTTGCTCCCGTATCGATTCCTTCCTCGTAGGTGCTCATCAATATTGTAAATTGATAAATGAATAAGCGCTTTTATTATTCAACAAATTGTCACTATGCCCATATATGGTAAGGAAGCCCTCAATATCTGTCATCCGTACATGACAGATATCCTGCGATATACGTAAATGACCATATTTGGAAGTGCACTGCAGGTTTCTTTCATTGCTTGTTTGGCGGACATTTTGAAAAGCGAGGCAGTTTTATCAGTGTTCTCCGGAAATTTTAACTCCCTGGAAGAACCTTTCCACGATTAAATGCTCTCAAAAAGTCAACAAGTATTTGCTTCAGCTCACAAAGATATCCAGAGGTTGACTTGGAATTTTCATAGTGAGAACTCAGCCAAGAAAATGGTATTGCGAACGAAGCAGCACACTTGCTCACGGAAAGTTGAAAAGACTTTAATTCACAGGAAGAGGACTTATTCTCGGTAAGGTAGCAGTATTTTTTTACTCTGTCTTCCCATTTCCAAACATGAGTTTGTAAATAAGTCTTTTTTTAAGTGAACGGTAGTAAACTTCGTATTCTTGAAGTTCTGTTTTGATTTTTGAGCTATTTTGTCTACAAAATAGCCTCATAGTCGGCATGCAGCCTCAAGTTTCTGGGAAGGTTGGTTCTTTGGTTGGTTTTTGGGTGGACCATGGTCGGCATTCCCGATGAATGTCGAATTTTACCGAAAGGCTAGTTGTCGGGGCCGGAACAAAAATGCAGATGAGAACGCACGGAAAATTCCGCTACTAAAGCGACACGACGAAAGTGTCCGAATTTCATTTGTTTGACGTTGGATATTTATATATCAAAGAGAAATGGCTGGCTTCCTTGTGGTAGACTTCCTTAGAAAACGAATCGTCAGCACAAACCTGGTTTAAACGTGAGTGGAAGCGAGTTCTAGTAAATAATTCGTGGGTTATCTGATATTTATGATGTTCGGTCTAGGAAATATTTGTCAGCTTCGTTTGTTTTGGTAGATAAGAATTGGAACAAATCCTTTGTACGCATGCGCATAACTTACTTTTGGAGTTATATGATTCAACTTTAGAGTGTGAGAAATAACGTGACTTCTGTGCAGGGATGTCTCATAGTAAATGATGGTAAATAGATGGCAAGTAGTTTGAAGGTATAAAAAGGGCAGAATCGTGAATTTCGAACTAAAACGAATTATTGTTCGCACCTTTTGGTAGGTTTTAAAATTAATGCCCATGCCACTCGATCACTAGGTCCGTCAAAGGCATAAGGTCGGCAAGGTAAAAGACTGTATGGGTGGCATAAACGCTGCTCGTACGTGCGACTAGCTAAGCGCAAAGTTAGAGGCGACTTCCCAGAGAAATGGGTTTCTGGTTAGGCTGCGTGGCGGTAGCGGGATTGGTTTGTACAAAGTTTGAGCGGAAAGATCAGCACGACAATCAAATCAAATCAAAGCAATTATCACCGCCAATACGAAGACAAAAACGCAATAGCTCCACGTAAGATTCGTTTCACAGTTTTATAGACAAAAAAAATCGGTTATCATTTTCCAGATTAAACAAACGCATAAATTTACTCATTACCCGCTTCCTTTTAAGTTTCTCCCTTTGTTACACAACTCTAGCTGCCGCGAAAGTCAATAAAAAGCGCCGAAAACGAACTTATGACAGTCTCGTGAAAGTCTCGTGACTCGCCATTGAACTTTGTCTCATCACTTGTTTGTACGTGACAAAACACCACTTGTTTACACTAAACAGTAACCTGATCTCACGCTCAATCAACATAACACGTTCTTTACACATGAAACGACCCACACCAAACATTATCACATGACTGCCTGGCCGTGCGATAAAATCCCCCCACCCCCACCCCGATCCCCGGAGCTATTAAAGCAAAATTTGGCCTTGACTTGATCACGTGTACTCCATGTGATAAAATTCACCACACATTGTTTACCACACAGGCGAACCGCACCATTATTCTCGAATTCGCTCATTTAAAATTCCAACGATTCCTTCGCCTATTACCACCTCTCTACATAACAAAACATCCCTTAATATTATTTTCACCTAATTTTGCATGTTACTTTCACATCAAAACGCTCATGAAAACAAAATTTATTCGCTGAACACAACCACTGATTTTTGCGTGGCTTCAGCGAAGCTGAGACCACTACCGTGTGGCACCAATATTTTTGCGGGAGTTTAATTTTGCGAATGGCGATTTTTTTGTGTGTTTTGCGGGACTAATTTTTGCGATTGGGGAAACTGTTTATTCTTCCTTGGAATTAATTTTTGCGATTTTCTGGAAGCCGCCTTCTATTAGGAATTATAACATTCTCGTTTTTTGAGTATAAACAATCAAATGCAGGTGAACAACATGCAGATGTATAACACGTTAAATCAGTTAATCAATGGAGTACCTTTCGACGATCCTTTTCTTTAAAGCTTTTAACAGCTTAATACTTGTAATGTACCGACTGCAATTTTATCGTTTTATTTCTGAATGTTTTGCTTCTAATTTCGTTTTATTTTTGAACGAAAGAGACGGCTTAAATAAATGGGCACCAACATAATATTACATCACATGTAAAAGGCGATGTTTGTATACAAATTTCGACAGTGGAGTAAATTAACTTTTTGCGGGAATTATTTTTTTCGCGGGAACTTTTGCAGCGGATCGTGAAAAACCGCGAAAATCCCAAAAATTTGAATCCGGAAAAAATTAGTGCCATATGGTATGTCAGCACGTGCGACGTTTCTGGCTTTTTTGACAGTTTGCTGCGTGACTATTCATGCAAGAGTTGCACAAGGCACACAATGGCAGCATCGTTTCTAACAAGGCACGCTTATTACTCGATTTTAGCCGTGTGTTCCAAAATGTAAGTCCGTGTGAAATAAAGTAGAAAATAAAACAGAGCTTATATATATATTTGTCTGGATACGGGAGTTGCCACGTTCGTCAAGCATGATGTCGCGCAAGAAGAAGACGTACGTGACTTTCAAGATCGGCTATTCTCTTCTGGTTCAAACATTACTAAATTAATTTTTGTGACAAGTTACGCTTCCTACTAGATCCAAAATATTTGTCCATGGAAAAATAATCTTTATAATTGAAAGCCACAAAATTAAATTTCAATCTATTGAGCTTCCGAAAAACATCTGAGAATGAGCTTCAGAAAGGACTGTTTTGAATTATTTTGTTTGTCCCATATTCACACTGTTGTCAGATATTTTACAGATTTTATCTCACTTTCTTCTTGTTTTGTCGTAAGTTGAAGCCACACTTGTGCGCATTAGCGTACCATCTATTTGATCAATGATGTATACGAATTCGAAACCACTAACATAAACTCAAACATTGATCTTTGATCACCCTCATTCTGTAAAAAAGCCCTGGGAACGAGGTTGCACAATGTCGGACACAGCTCCACTTATAAGGTAAACTCTGTCTAAAAACCAATACTTTTCGAATGCTCAACGCTACTCAAATAAACATCCCAGTAGTGTACCTTGGTACACGCACGTTCATTCACAACCATTTCCGTACCTCTTCTTGACAGCTACAAAATAGCTCACGCACGCTATGCGTGCCTATGTTTATTACGTGTTGCTAGCTTTTAGCGTTTTCATCATAGAACCATAGTTTTTCTCGTTATGAAAATGGTAGTTGACGAGAATTTGTTGAATAATAAAACAATTATCCTGCTCAATCTTGCGGAACATCCCCTGATTTAGCCAACTCGGCCTACGGCCTCGTCGGCTAAGTATCAGGTGATATTCCGCGCGATTTCGCAGGATAATTGTTAATTATCAGTCACATTATTTTTACTTGAGGCAAATTAGCAGATATTAAAGTCAATAAAAGAAAGTTTTGCTCAAACATGTAATTACCATTGTTTGAACTTGGCTAAAGTTTCTTATGATTAAACATTCCTCATGAGCTGTATTTTGACCTAGAAATGCTGAGGAATAACCCGCCCTGACCACAAAAACCGTTGATTTCACACGAAAAGCCTCTTCTTGGCAAACCACTGAGCTGGTAATACTCTAAAAAAAATTAACCTTTTACTTGCTCTCGAGAATAGCTATGCATATAATATCATGGAAGGGATCTAAAGCATTTATTACCTTGTAGCGGAGGTGTCGGGGAGGTGGGAAGAGGGGTGGGCTGGTGAACCCGCTGAACGTGGAAGGTCTGGTGTGGCGATAGCCTCGTCCCTAGGCCTTGATGCGCTATCGAGTGACTAAGGGAGGCTTGGAACCGAACGCGATAGGCGAATTTTCCCGCCGAGCTTGTCGGGTGACGTCGCAATTGATATTTCGCTGAGGAAGACTGGGAACTAGGCTGGTGTAGCGATTGTCATTGACAATCCATATCCAGGGATGGTTACGTGAGATGCTTACCAATATGTGTTGTGAAATTCATTTTTCTAATGTGCTAAACAAACCATCCTAATATGTTAGACGAAGTGCTAATTTTGCCAATCAGATTTAACACTAAGATTGACGAAAATAATTTTCTCGGCTTTACATAATCACTGGTTGTTCAAACATTCAAGTGATGAGAATAAAGGAAGTGATCACCAAGGATAAGATGTCTTGATATTTAGACAACTTATCCTGACTTTTTTCATACGAAATATATAGAGAACGGAAAGGAGAATATGAATTTTCATATCAGGTCTTAACGGGTTTATAAGATGAGAAAGCACATAGGTAATAAAGCTAAAAAATTATCTGAAAATTGTAACGCTGTTGTCACAGAAAACTAACAAACTCCTGTTTGGCTCTGTGAAGTGATTCCTGATTTCAACATTGATATGCTACCTGTAAGCTTCTTGCCATGTGGGTGCCCGGTATTGCAACTTGAATGCATAACTGTTGTCGAGTAATATTTTGCCTGAGCCATAATCCATCAAGATTATTTTTGGTTTTGGATTCACAACAAAGGAACATGTCAGATAAAAGAACTAGTGGAATTGTGGTGCGCTCATCGCCGCATTTTACGCTCAATTTTAGGGTTCGTGCATCGTTGCATTTCAGGATCAATTCTGTGGTGCGCTCATCGCCACATTTCACAATCAATTTTGTGGACAGTGCATCGTTGCATTTCAGGATCAATTCTGTGGTGCGCTCATCGCCACATTTCACAATCAGCATTGTGTTTCGTGCATTGCTTCATATTGGGATCAACGTCGTGGTCCGCACACGTGCTAATTACCACTGATTGCTTGAACTTGGATTCACTTTTCCTATTAAAGACATGCCTTCAATCGCTGCATTTTGACCTCGAAACGCTACGAAAATAGACGAACGACACGAAATCTTTACATTTGTAAGATCTTCTTTGGATTAGGTGTTACAAATAAATTTTACGGGATCTGTTTTCAGGCTGTGTTTTGGTTTCTGGAAGCTACAAAATATACCAAACCGTAGTTGCTAGAATTTAAAACATCTCCTAAAACCCTCGTATTTTCAGTATTTGGCGAAACAATAATAAACGGCATGCGTTTCGTAAAATTGCATTCTTGTACAGTATTTTTGCACATAATGAGTTAACCTGTCAAAAGGTGATCTCCACCTAAACGCCCGGGTTAAAGGTTTCTCTTAATCTTATGCATTTTGCTTAAGGAGGCTCGCAACAGTTTTTTTGGCCTTGGAGTGTATCTTTTGAAATCAAAATTTCGCGTATAAGACAAACTTTGGTTTCCTTGATACTACAGCACCTTTTCAACACATGACCAAAGTTTATTTTCTTATTGGTTTCCTAGCAACAGCTGTCACCATAGCAACGGCAATGGACAACCCCTCATTTTAAATAATGTTGAATATCTTGAAAACTAGTCAGACACTTTATGACAAAGCTTGAACAATTTGAACTACTCAACCTACACAACTTGTATGCGAATTGAGGGAAAAATCTGTGAGAGCGTTTTTAAGTAAATCATGATTCATTTTTTACGGGTTGATTTTGGTCATTCCTGCAATTTTCTCCAATATTTCAAGAAAGATAAAACTTAACAATTTCTCTTTTCCGTTGAAAGATCTTTTATGATAGCAAAACATTCTTAATGTACAATGAGCTCCCCAGGTGGCTGCGATTTTAAGATATTTATATCTAAAAACTGCTAAAATGCAGCACAAATCAGTCAAAAAGTTCCTAGTTTGCATAACTGATAGAAATATATCTAAACTGCCCTTACAGAGTTTTCTCTTTAATTGATTGCCGTTAGAATAATAATTCTTTTTGATGTTCCAGTGAGTTTTAGGCTGAATAAACATTTCTGTTATTAGATAAGAAGGCTGAATCTCGGTCAAGTTTCAGTCGTTACTAACTTTCAACGAGCAACAGTTTTATTTTGTTTTTCCTGGTCTATTTCACGGTTATTCACGTGCAATGAATATTTGTACACGCTGCGCTTGTGTCCTCTCGTGCGCTTATAATTCCTTCTCATAATAATAAAAAATATTCTTCTTCTGAGCTTGTTTCTCGTTATTTTTCGGCCCCAATGTAACGTCATCGTCGGCGTTAACATGTATGCAATCCGTAATTAAAAATGCTAAAACTTTATTCGGAATTTAAAGAGTAATGGAAAGAGTCTCCAGGAAGAAGCTCAGAAGACGATTACCGTATTTACTCGAATAAGCGCCGCCTCGAATAAGTCCCGCCCTCAAATAAGCGCCGCATTTGAGACAAAAAAAGTTAATAAGCGCCGCGGTCCCGATGCGGCGCTTATTTGAGGATTTCCGTGTAATTAAAAAAACACTACAAAGCAGCTCTAAAACAGCATTGGAAATTTCTTTTCATCAAAAGCGATGTTCTTCAGTTCATAGTGATTATATTTCACCGCTCGCCCATTGAGTTCTCTATCTAGAATTCTTGCAATGCGTAGTTCTGTTGTGAAGGTCGTGAACTTCGCGGCACAAAAAGCCCAGCTTCTCTCTTCCTTTTTCCACTTACTTCTGCAAGTAGTCTGTTTTCAGCGTTTGCTTCGAGACTTAAACAAGCGCGACAGTTTTATAGGAACATTCCAATTTTTGAATAAGCGCCGCCCTCAAATAAGCGCGCCCTTGAATAGGCGCCGCACTTGAGACGCGATAATTTTAATAAGCGCCGCGGCGCTTGTTCAAGTAAATACGGTATTTTTATAGAAAAAGCGCAATATGTTATTATTATTATTATTATTATTATTATTATTATTATTATTATTATTATTATTATTGCTATTATTATTATTATTATTATTATTATTATTATTATTATTGTTATTATTATTATGATGATGATGTATGCCTCCTTTTCAGCTGCAACATTTGGATAAGCCTTTTCTTTGAGAAAAAAGGCTATTCTGTCCTCGAAGAATTATTTCGTTGCATCAAGCGCTTCGAGTCACGGCTTCAATGCCCATTCCATTTGAATCGAGTCTTCAGCTTTTAAATGGCGTATTTTGATCCGCGGCAATGTCCAGGACCCCCTTGAAAATTGTTGCGTAAAGTACTCGATCCGGTCCAAGGTCCGGTCACCATTATTTCAAAGCATGTGATTTTGATCGACTAACAGGCCCTTTCAAGGACCTCCTAAGACCTCCAACTATAATCGTAGGACTAAGCGTAGTGAATGGACTGCAAGAACTTACTTTAGCCCAGACTCCAAGAAAACGAAGCCTTTTTCCTTCCCTTCCCCGATAGAACATAGCCTGCGTAACAAACCAGTTTTCGCTTTTTGGCGGCGCGAAAATTGGGGCGAGCGCGACACTGATGGAAGGAGCGCGGAAGTTGCGCTCGCCCCAATTTTCGCACGTTCAAAAAGCGAAAAAATGCTTCAAACCTGTGGAAAGCCCTACGGAAACGCTTCCTATTCAGGCTAGATAGAACATCATGACTACCCTGTTATGAAAACTTTTTACGGCTGGCCTGCGCCCGTCAAACCGGTAGCTCCATGTTTCTGCACTTCCGGTTCTTATTACTTCCGGTATCCTCTCGCCAAACGGGTGCACAACCGCTGGTGCAGACTTTGATCTTGGTCGTTCATAAGGCTTTTCGACAAATTGATTGTAAAATGGGCTTCCACTGGTCCTTAACTGCCATCGTTGCTGGCTATCTTGTTGGTGAACTTTTAAGAACGATCTTAAGACGGGTTCTTGCCAAAGAATACTACACGTACGCGAACGAACTTATCTCTACGTTTCAATTATCTGTTTGTGTGTTCGAGATCTCAGTAATCGGGAGATTCTACAGCGTTTGGGTATCTCTCACCTGTTCTTTTGTCCTGCTAACTCTGAAAAATGCGGAGTACATTTTCGAGGGCGCTTTCGCAAATCCGTGTGGGATCTTGGAAGATATTGTGTCCAAGAAAGCCTATCGGGTGAAGGACAATGTTGCGAAGGTTGGTTTTCAAGTTATTGGCGGCCTTCTGAGTTTTCCGTTTATCCAGTTTCTTTGGCAGTCAACCTGGAGTGAATTTCATTACCAACAAGTCAAGAAAGGCCTGCGATCGACGCTCGAAGTTTCGCTGATTTACGGATTTACGATCGAAATCCTGGCAACGTTCGTGACGGTCATGAGCGATTTCTTGTCGCGTGGGCACGCGCTCAAGAAATTCAATGCGGTGATTCGAGCGGCCTGCATTGTCCTTGTTTGTTACCTGCTCGCCGAGACAACTGGAACATGGATGAATCCAGCCCTGGCCACAGCCCAAACGTTTGTATTTTGCACGAGAAAAGAGGTGATATCTGAGCATTTGTTCGTGTTTTGGCTGGGTCCGATAATTGGGACATTGGCGGCCATTGGACTAAACTCACTGCTTTTAAAACCAGCGCCGGCCGAGACCAAAACTAAGAGGAAAAGCTGGCGGAAGAAGGAAAAGAAATCATCAGAAAAGAATCACGAAAATGAAGAGTTGAATTCTGCCACTGAGCTGAAAAAAAGACATACTGGAAATGCATAAACTTAGTATTTTCCAACGAGTTTACAAGAAACAATAGTGATACGGTAATTGCATTTAAATAATTTATGAAAATCCCATCGCTCGTATTTCGCAGAAAGTGTTTTAAGAATTCTAATCATCTTTCAACGTTTGATGGATGAGAGCGATTCTTGTGAATTTTTTCGTTTTGTTTCTCAACATTATATTTCGTTGCAGGATCAACGTGGAATTTTATAATGAGACTCAGAATTGAGTAATTATTTGGACACGTGTGCCAAATATCAACACACGGAGGGGAGGGGAGGGGGCATCTCCTGGGGGGGGGGGGGTCAATTCATGAGCAGAGATCGTTCACCCGGTGCACGAAGTGTATTTCTACAAGATGTTGGGTTAGCTGTTATGTCATAAATGTGAAGTTTTCTCAGGGAAGTTGGGAGGTAGTATAATAAGCCACTTTTTACCTTGACATATTTTTTACAGGTGCTGCCACTAAATGGCAATAAGAAAAGACAAACAAGAGCTATTATGGTAGTGTTGGCAAATTAAATGACGCCACATGAAAATGGCCTATAAGCATACAAACCTAATACCATGGTTACTGTAGGGGTAGAAACAAAGTTGTCTGGGTTTTGCCAGGAACCCTTTTAGGTAGGGTTATGCTACTACTTGGGACAATTTAAGTGTTATGCACTTTGCAACAAAAATTTGTTCTAGTGCTCAAACCGATTTTTGTCTTTATCATGCTATTGAAATTTCATATAGCTCAATTTTTAAATCAGCAAACAATATGAAGAGAGACTTTTCAGCAAGATTCAAAGGTGTTTGGCAGCCAATAATCCTCAAAGTTGACGGATAGGTGCTTTTTGTAGTAAATGTAAAGGAAAACATCTTTTATTAGGCCTTTTGCGACATACCTTAAAACCAAACTTTTGCTGAAATATGCTTTAGCCCCTTTAGGGGGTGTATGCATTTCTCCCATCTGAGTACTCCTATTGTCAGAATTCCATACAGTGATCTTGCTTATTTTTCCAGTTGCAATTTCATG
The DNA here is from genome assembly GCA_964030785.1 of Siderastrea siderea. Lineage (NCBI taxonomy): Eukaryota > Metazoa > Cnidaria > Anthozoa > Scleractinia > Rhizangiidae > Siderastrea > Siderastrea siderea. Next base: position 21,799,312 of record OZ034971.1, on the reverse strand, counting down.
GCAGCATTCGTCATTCATCGCCAGTTCAAGGCTGCCAAAAGGGCCTCGTTATTTTAACAAAGTACTCTTCTCTAGAAGAAGTACATTTGAAGAGATGCGTGAAATGAGGTCCTAAGTGACTTTTGATGTAATGTCATATTCTCCTTTTGTTTCACAAATAAAATTGAATTTGGAAGGAGAATTTAGCAGTTTATCAGAAGTCATTTAGGGCTTTTTTCCATGCACCCCTTTATTTAGTTTCAAATTCCTGAAATATTTAGTATTGTGATTTACCCACGTTTGTTTCCTTTAAGTTTAGGTTTTGACTTTGGCAATCAGCAAAGTTTTTCCATGCTGTGGGCAATTCATCCTTACCTACAGTGTTTACAAGTGGAAAAGGTGTCCCTAGAATGCAGGAAGGATAACCTTAGCCTGTGAACAGGCTCTCTGGTTGGAAAAGAGAAAAAAAAGGGGCAAGAACGAGCAAAGAGATAGGCTCATTTTTGCACTTTTTCCCTATTGCAGAGCCTTTTCACAGGCTAGGTTGACCTTAGCACTAGGAATCCCTAGCTGCTTTATGACCGGGTCCTTAATAAACATGAAAATGAAAACCTGAGGAAGCATGAAATTTCTATGGTAATCCTCTTAGCCTGCTAGGGTAACCCTAGAACTAGGGTTAACATACTGCCCTTATAATCTGGCCCCAGGTGCTTGCATGTAGCTATATACAGTGCATTTATTAAATACTCCCTACAATGTAACCATTGAATTCATTAATGCTCATTTTCAAAGTGAAGGGTGCCACAAAACAGTTTTACCGCATGTGAATGAAAAATTGCTAAGCCTTTCATTTGGCTTTAGTTAAACCTGAGCAAACAATATATAGTTGAACTTTGATTGCTCAAATAATTATAAGAAAAAAACACAAACTGGTCTAGATGAGTGTTGAAAGTATTGGAAGTTGGGATAAAGATTGGTTTGCACCTTCCATAAGCAACCACCCCAAAATGTCACCCATAGCAGTTGCTTAGGGGAGTGGGTAGCCTGTGTACAAGAGACAGACTGTGCACAGAAGTCTAAGTTAATGTCATTTAAGTCTAGGGGAGTTTGAGAGGTTTATCCATTCACATATAAATCTTTACAATATCTTTTAAGTAGACACAAAAATATTTCAAACTTTCCAACATAATACAGTCAAGTAATTTCCACTGAAGTAATATTAGCTTGCCTTATTACCAGTAACAACCCCCTATATAATGGGCTGAAGAGTTATAACAAACCATGTAACTCTTCAGCCCAGTTGTCAGTCTGGAAAAGAACTCCAGTTTAAAGAAGCTCTCTTATAATGATAGCTACCAAATATGTTAAACACTAAGCTACTGTTGTCAGGCCAACAGGAAGAAATGACAACAAATAAATCCAAATGATCTTTCTTTTTTTCTATTAATGTGTACCCTTTCCCACCTCAATTTCTGGTAGGTCTGTCCTATTTAGACTCGGAAGCTATCTTGGGTGTAAGTTTTTTTAGTCCACTCTATGTAGTTAGGTGTTTGTCATTATCGTGCGTGATGAGCCGCTAGTGTTGTGAGGCCGCTTTCGCTACACTAGCAGCATGACATGCATGTCACGTTTCAATGTGGAAGACGATTTAATGCGGCAGGCAATTTCGTAATCACCAGCTCGCTGGTTTATGTTTCTCAACTATCCCTGATCGGAAAGAGAGACTGCTTGTAGTCTATTTGGGGTGCAATACCTTGTGACTCAATGGCATTTAACATGGTAGACAGCCAATATTTCCCAACAAAATCTTCCTGTGTTATGAGTAAGAGGGTGATAAATATTCCAACATACACTACTGGTAGCTTGCTAAACAGTGGTAATTTTATTTCAATATTACAATATTTAGTAAACTAGTCTTTTTGTAACAATTTGTTTCGCTTTTAGAAAACTCCACAAAGGTATAAACAGTGTCAAGACTTATTTACATTTCCTTATCAAAAATCAGAGCAATAGCACACCATCTGTGAATGTTCCATTTTCAAACTGTTTTAAGGAGCCAACAAGAGATGATGGTGAAAAGAGCAGTGGAATGAAAGATATGCTACCATCTGACCAACACTGCAACAGAACATGGTATTGAAGTCACTCCACAAGTCACCTTAGTTTACAAAATGGTGACAATGGTGGATGTGCAAATGTATATTGTGTGTTAATTAAATGTGTCTAGTATTCTGCCTCAAATTGCAGATTGGACTAATTTGCAACACCGTAATTAATGCAACTTGATGTGTCTTAAATCTGGATGAAATATTAATAAGGGAGAAAAGGACTGGTGAAAAGTGAAAGCAAAGGGTTTGGGGAGAATGAAAAATCAAACAAACAAAAAAAAAAACAGGTTTATTTCCATGAGAGAACAAAACTGCAGGGAAATAACAAAAAAATTGCCAATAGTTGTATTTTGTATATACCTAATTGGAAAAAACGTTTTGGGTAACAAGCATATCCTATGAACAGTACAACCCAATTAATGGTTTCCTGGGAAGTGGGAAAACGTGCTTCTATTCTTAGGCAAATGCCCAGTGGGGAGAATATTAACACAGGATACCCAAATCCACTCCAAAACCTTTTTAGGAATGAAAATATCGTGAATATCAATATATGGAACTGAGTAGGAGGCTAGTCAGTGCTGTCGTCCCAGAATTCCTTTGTGTCCCGTCATTCATGGTTTATCCTTTGCCCAACAACATTTTATCAGACAGGTGCGAATCATGTACTTAGAAATGGCAAACTAGCACAAAAAGGGGTATCTTCCAAGGAATAAGACATGGAAGGGGTGAATCCTGGAAGTAAATTAGGGCACAGAAATTGGCAAAAGTGGGAAGTTCAGACACACCCCACCCCTGACGTTTCCACCCAAACTGTACATTAAAGATTGTGGCCTATTACACAAAACTTTAGCTTACAACTGTTAGAAGTGCTCCCTTCTTGAAGTCTTGCTGAAAGGTTACAAGCTCTGGAACTGTGTTAGGCGGTCCCCTTACAAAGCCACTAAAAGTTAAATCACAAACAGAAATACTGAACGTGGTCCACACTTACAACTTTATGGTGGAAGCTCTTTGTTATGGACACCTCACTACAGTAGTGGCTCGACATGTCCTGGCCATCACATTTCAACGCCACAGGCAATTTTTGTGCTCGCTCACTTGCAGCAAAGGGACAAAGTAATATAAGCCTAAGCATCTATATGACAGGGGAATGTAGTAAGAATGACCTTTGGACCAAATAAGTTGACCAAAGTGAATAATCATGGAGGTGTCCTTTTAACAAGAGGTTCAACTTACTGTAGTTTACATATTAATATTTTTGGGTTCTGGAGTGTTTCACTGTAAGAATTTACTAATTCAACAGTGGTTTGTTTATTTCCTGCCTTATGTACATTGCACACAGAATCGCTGTACAATACTGCTCCAAAATCCAAAACAAAACTCAATCCAATGGCCAAATCAATTTTTTCATTCCCTGACTGGTCTCTTCCAACTGTCATCATGGCTTTTAGACTTTTCCACTTTTTTCTTTCCACTGTTTCTCCACACAAGTAAATTTAATTTTTTGTTTTTTTTGTTTTTTGTTTTTTTTCTGATAGGGGTGAAAATGTTTATTTTTTGTCGGGAGGCAGATTATGCCCTCAGGAAACCTGTCAAATTCCAACATACCTGACCAATCAGAATTTGAGTGCTGGATTAAATAAGTTTTGTTTTTAATATTCTATTCTTCATATGGGAAGTGGATTACTGAAACAAATAATGAAATCATTAGAAATGATCAAATTTAATTATTCTTTGCAAGAATGCAACTCTTGTTTTGACTATAGCTAAATTACTTACAAATTAAAGTCAAGAGGTAACAACACATAAATTCGAGATGGACTGACTTCTTACTTGAAAAGGCGTGGCACATGCACAAATGGCCAGACTGTGAATCAGTGTTGCTTTTTATAACTACATGTACCCAGAAATTTCAAACAGTGGTTCCATTACCTGGGCATGATTTCAAATGTCGGTTTCAACCTTGTTTTGAACACAGCTACCAGTTCCTGAGCTTCTTTTTCTCCATCTGAACAAAGGCAATCTCATGATTACTGTCCAGCGTACAACAGTTATTTTATTACTGTGGATCAATCCTGCCTTACATGCATAGGAACGTATTACCTTGTTGATATAATTAACCTGTGACACTGTTGGTATTCAACCACCGTTTCATGCCCCAATAAACAGCTCAGTCATTTTCTTGACTTTTAGTCCTTGTTTCTTTAACATAAGTATTTTCACAGAACAAAGTACAACTTCCGTTTTGTTGTGTTCCAGTTGCATTGGCGTTGTTGTTTCATAGTCAGCTTTTTCCAAAATAGTATTTTAATGATAACTAAATTTGTTCCAAATAACGGTAATGACCTGAATTCCTGATCTGTTGTGATGCTTCAAAGCCTTATGACATGAGTAAATGGAATTAGCACTATATATTAGCCCAACCAAAACCCTTACAAACCTGTATAAGCCCAGGGTTTGTAAGCGGGATTTTATGGTATGTAGGAAGTAAGCTTTAATACATACCGTACTGTATACAACACGCATGCAACAGGACACCACTACAGTATCTCAAACCTGAGTGGGTTAATATCTCCAATTATTATATGGCGGAGTCTCACAAGGACTGGGAACTACCGAATTCACGAATTTGATTGGCTGAAATCGATATTGACCACGGTCTAGATTTTCCCATCTAGACCGGCAACTAGATCGGTTACACTTTGCGGTGACAAAGGTGCAAACTAAACTAAAAAAATATTGACTATTTCCTTCTAAAAATACTAAAATGAAGTGCCAACAAGCCTGACGAGAAAAAAGGTAGAGGACGAGCAAACTTTGGCAGATTTAAGCTCATCGACTTTTGCAAGCAAAATGTCAGCTAGTACAAACCATTTACATTAAGCGAATTAAAGGTTTCTTGTTTGGCCATATAATAAACATCTTATTAACCGAGCGTAGTCGGTCTGTATGGGAGAAGCTTGACCTCGGTCATGTGTACAGACCTCACTGCGTTCGGTCTGTACTCACGACCTCGGTCAAGATTCTCCCATACAGACCGACTACGCTCGGTTAATAAGAGGTAATTAGCCTGATATCTTGAACAGATAAGGTGTTTCTCTTGGTTGATATTCTCACTTATTTATCATTGGCCATCTCAAACTCCTGCTATTTTGGACAATTTTTGACTTCCCCTGCGTGTTAACATCAGCAGTCTACCGCAGTACTGTATTAAATTTCTAATCATGCTTACCACTGGAGCAACTTTATAAAAATGCTCAATATCTTAATCTTACACACAACGCCACTCATATTACAATACTCTGTACTATCAAGCAAAGAATACCTTGGGCCTCCTAAAGGTCATGGAAACAGGCTCCTAGAATCTACACAGTCCACTGATAAGCCCCTTTTGCATATACAGCCCTGCTGTTGCATAACCGTACCTTTAAATATAACTGCCAATCTTTCACCTAGGGGATCCCAAGCCATGGAGCGAACCAACCCTCCTATCATCACAGATTCCTCTTCCACCTCCCACGTGTGTGGTGTCAAGTCAGCACATCTCACAGCCAGCCTTGCACCCTTTGCCATTGAAGTTCTGCTTTGCTTGTCACCTTAAACCACAACAAGGTCAAGTTTTGAGACTGTGTTTTCAAATTTATAATCGGTGACAAATTTTGTTAGCAGTTCTAATAACAGTAACACAATTTAGTAGAATTCAAAGGCAGCTCTACTTGTCTGAATGAGTGTCATATCAAAAGTGAGCAAACAAACAGTACTACTAAAGTACCATGAAAAGAAGAGTTGACGCTTGATAGTCAATCCTCGCGAGAATAGAGGTGAGACAAGTCTTGATTCACTTGAAACTCCACACAATTCTCAATTTTGGAATATGCTAGAGATTAGCAGTTCCCTATCCTTCGCAGTTCCCTGTCCCTTTAAAATCCAAGTACTTCACTGGGTTTACAGCCTTGTTACACAAAGTGCTCTTCAATTGTTTGAAGAGCACAGGGAGAGCTTCCTTAGTTAAAATAAAAGCATTAGTTATACATGTAAATCACACATACTGATGTCTTGAAATTGTAGTGAATACAGAGCAGGTTCCTCTGCTACAGCAAATACAAGAATCTTTCCATCAGGACTCCAACATGCTGCCTGGAGTAAGATGATTTGAACTCTGTTAACACATTTGTTAACACAAAACTCTCACAGACTATAATATAGCTTAAGGGTCCTTACATGCAGTACTTGATCAATCCAGTTAACAGCTTGCACACACTAACGTTAACCTACCTGACAAGTTCCAGCCAAGTTAGACCACTTTTCACATGCCCACATCTGAGTTTCCCAAACCCTGTTGAATTGGATGCAAAATAATAAAGTTCTATTTACTTTGCATTGACCCAAAACTAAGAGAGATAGACTTTGAAACAGCTATCTGCAAGAGGGTGTAAATTCAGAGCTGCAAATGACTGTCATTCATCAGACAATGTCTGACTAAAATTGGCCCATGTCTGAAGAAATCTTAATATCGGTCAGACATCATGTCTGGACAATTTTTTTACCAAATAATAAGTAAATAATGATAAGAAATGTAATTATTTCAAAAAGACTTCCACTTAAAAAATAATGATAATTAAAAAAAAAATGTCCGACCACATTTCTGTTTTGTCCAACCAAAATGGAGACTTGGTCGGACATTATGTCCTATCAAGAATCAAAGAAAAATTATTTGCAGCCCTGACAATAGAACTTAAGTTTGTTTGGGATTGGTAATTTTTCAGACACACGCATACATTCCCATGCCAGAAAGTTGAACAGAACTTTCATTATCAGGGTCACACTTTAGTACATAAATTAATGCTACTTTAATGGTACCACAGAAAAAGTAGTGCTTGAGCTTCCATTTGAATAGTAACACCTAAAAGAGGACATAGGTGAACATGTATGTTTCCCAAGAGTGCCTAAAATCAAAATACAAGACGAATCTCAAATTTCATTTTGTAAAATACTTAAATATATATAGTACCATGTGAAAGTACTGCTGAAGAGGTTTCATTTGAGTGGTCACACCACAGGATTTCATCCACGGACAAAAGTTAGAACCACCTTATTGGCTCCACTACTGACTCTGGGAGTGAAAGGGTTAAACAAGCAGTGATACTGTAAGGAGAAATTAGATGCTTGTCACTACCAGGGCTTGAGGGGTTTCCGTTGAACAATGCTTTACTGGGTCCTGGTTTGAAAGTCTATAATTATATGGATTACAGTAAATGCCAAAAGTGCCAGTGACTTTATGTTCATTTTCTCATTGCCATCAACTCCCCACCTGAACACACTAGAAGGACTTGCAGCAAAGAGGTTCCTCTCATCCGGAGACCATGCTGTAAGCGTTACTCCTCCCCCAGCTCTGTACAAGGGCGTGGCTGACTCCAGAGAGATGTCCCATACCTTATTTTCAGAGAAGAATACTGTAAAAAATAATCTTAACAAAGATAATGCTTCCCAATTAATTGCACAAGACAAAACCTACCATCAAGTTACTGTCTGTTGGCGACCCGGAAACCAACAACTGTCCACTGGGACTCCATGAGACAGTCGTTACTGGGGCATGGCCGGGGTAGCATAGATGGCGAACAGAACTACTCCCCAGCCTGCAGAGAAGCAAAGAATTGCATGTTTCTTTCCAAAGTACTGTCAGTTGTATTGATTTGTATTATTTTAAAATTATAAACCAGAATTTTGAATTGTATGGATTACAGGTTCAGTCCTTTCAATTGGTCTCTTGTCAAAAAATGGAAAATGGAATTGCATTTCTGAACCCTCCCCCCTAACCCCCTTTTCAATGTTATTGCTGCTTGTTGCTGCAATGTTATTGCTGCATCTCTACCACTAACACTGATCAAAGGAAAATCAAACATTTACAATACCTAACAACAGGTGATGAAGGGTCGACGGTCCACACAAAAAGACCATTTTCACAGCCAACCACTAACACTGAGCCTGACAGAGGTCTGAAATTTTGATGAGAACTTAGAACAAAAATATATAATAATAAATGGAAATTGCAATGGAAACATACAGAGTGGCTCTCCTATCCACTGCTTCAAGATGGAATCTAGAAATGTTTTCAGGTTTTGAAGAAAGAGGAGGAGAGGTGTTAATAGAACCTGTATTCTGTGCATGCATAACTGTCTAAAGAAAAGCATGGCTGAAGCTTTGCATGCTAATGTTAACAAACAGTTAGTTGTGCTGTCTACAGTAGATACATTTATCTTCAGCTTTAAAATATGTTATTTGGAGCCCACGACAGTCAACATTGTGTCAGACGTGAGAGAGGCGTCTCCCGGAACCAGCAAGTTTTGTGAATGGTGCAGCAATTTGAGTGTTTGCAGTTGAACACAAGTTGGATTAGTTCGATTTTTCCTGCCATTTTGTCAGAGAAAAACCCTCTGAAAGAGGACGAATACCTTGACAACAAACTCTACCCACATATATGTCTGACACCGAGTCTGGGATTCAATAAAAACAGACATGTAAAAGTTGTGGCTTACCTCCAGGCAACACAGCTAACTGCCTTTTGTTGTTTGTGCTTTAGCAAAGGAACCATGTCGCTGTGAAATAACAAAGGGACCACTTGTACTGTATTTACAATTTCAACTCAACTCTATTCACATTACACAATTTATTTATTGATTTACATGTACTTACTCACTAATTTATTTATTTGTTTATCTATTTATTTACTTATTTATTTACTTCATTTTTGCACCATGGGTTGGACCATGGTGGAAGCTGCAGGTGTAGGGGAAATATTTTCACTGGTACAATGTAGATGTGTCAATCAGTTCAATTAAAGAAGTCTCACAAAGCAATGTTCATGTATAAATTTACACAGAGCATTTTTCAGACCTTGACAATGTGTGCACTTTTACTGAATCATCCTGTGAAAATAAAACCATGGTTAGTTGCTGTTCTTATGTACAATTTATCAAACAGAAGTTCAAAGTAGCTAGAATAAAAGCACACAGTCAAGAAGGTTAAAGTTATAAAGTCCTACTGAAAATAAGTGACAACAAAAAAATTAATTATTTCAATTAAGTCATCTAAAACCAAAACCACAAACAACTAAGTGACTTGAATGTAACTATTACCATCAATGACCATCACAACAGATGCAAACAACACAAAACAAAACAATCAGAAAATAAAGCACAATGTGTGGTTCCACAAAATACCCGTAACCTATCCAAGGATGGTAGGGGAGGGGTCCCCAAAGCCAATTTTTTTTTAAGGAAAGTACGAAGCTAAACTGGAATCATACCCAGAGAGGAGAGAGGGCAGGGGGCAAATAAATAAAATAATAATAATAGTAATAATGATAATAATAATAATAATAATAATAACAATTCCAAAACCTTTTAAATAAAAGAAAAAAACCTTCAATTTTTTTGTCTTCCAAATTAAATAGCACCTTTCATATTCTAAAACAATACAACATGTACATGAAAGGTAATTAGCACCCAGCATGGGTATGAACATGATTTGATTATACAGTTTATTCAAGCAATGATTGCAAGGTGTAGTAAAACCAAAGTAAGCAAACCACAAAATTTCGTTCTTTTAACACTCAACTGCAATCAACTATTTAATAAGACATTAAAATATTCAGTTAACATGATAATTGATACATGTAGTAAAATTGCTAATAACTGGTAACTGATTCTAATGTTTAAGGATTGGATCAAAATTTATATTAATAAATAAACTTCATTTGATAATGCACCATATTTTTGTCCTTGGTTTATAATAATAATATAATTGGTTTATTTATACCGACCTTCTGGAAAGTTTTCTCGTACTTGAGAAAAAAAAACAAAATTTTTAAATAATAAAATAAAGCTAATATTAATAGACAAGTACCTGCCATGCTATAACAAATTTGGCAACATGGGGGTGCCATGCAAAAGCTCTTATGGGTGAATTTTTCCTGCAAAATCAAAAATCAAACCATAAAAAGGAATAATTGAATCAATTTGAGTATGCATCTTCTATGCACAGATCTGTACTTCAGTGAGTGAGTGAGCAAGAAATTGACAATAAGGAAGTGAGAGGGTAAGCTAGCTGGAGCGAGTAAGCAAGATTGCCAGCCAGAGAGCCAGTCAGTGAGTGAATAAAGAATGAATGCATTTGTGTGAAAACACGCGTATGGCTGAAAAACTGACCAGACTGAAGAGATTAACTGTCAGTGATTTGAAGACATAATTTACACTCCAGTGGAGTGGGACAGGGAAGGGGGGGGGGGGAGGGGGGGCAGGAACACGGGAGAAAAGGGGATGGATGGGAAGAGTGTGGGAGGTGGGAAAAGAGAGGGTAGGAAGTGGAATTCCCAACGTGGAGGGAAGTGGAAAACAAATAAGAAAGACTTACACAACATTGGATATTAATATTAATTTTGCAATCAAAAAACCAAAAGGTTGGCACCAAGAGAAAAGGAGTGGGAATTGGGATTAAAGGGCTCCAGAAGTGGGAAGTTTAGATCCCCAGCCCGCCCCCACCATACTCCATTCAAAAGTCTAAAATCCACACTCGTGATCTAAAAAAAGGCAATGCACTGTGAAAGATAGGATAGAAAATTAAGAATTTTCAAAACTACGACAGCATTTAAAGAGCAGAACTGGAATTTTGGCACTTAGATCTGCACAATGATTATGATAGAAAAACTGAATTTTTTACCATGGTAGGGCTCTAACTGGTAAGGCATCAGAAAACACCTCTTTTAACACTAAAACTACTAACAGGTTCTTCGAAATTACCATGATGAAACAAGTGAGAAGGCGTCGATCATTTCTTCTCTTGATAACTGAAAATAAAAATAAAACAGAGGATTAAAAACATGGTTTCACACAGCTTCCATCAGAGCAATAATTCAAGTAGGATCAAGCTTCACAGTGGTAGACTTGGAAGGCTGAGCACCAGTCCTTGTCAAAGAGAGGCTAGAAAAAATTTGGAGAATGTGGCCTATTTCAGAATGGTTCAAGCTACACTTACAGTTAAAGCTCTTGTAAGCGACCACCTGGGATATTCAGAAGAGTGGCCACAACTAGAGCTGGGCGAGAATGGACTCTCATTGTAAGTGACCATGTGATAAAACAATAGAGGGTGATCACTAATATAAGAGCTTTTAGCAGGAAGTTTGGCATATGTTATTGGTTACCAACAGTATTGTAGTAGTAATTATAAAATTGAATATCACAGAAGAGGTTTGTGGATGTACAAGTAACGTGTAAGTACTCGTACATTTATGTTGCTTGCAAATTTGTGTCATATCAGGTCTCCATTTAAACTAGTTAATATGCTAAACTGGATGCTCCTGTATAAAAATTAATATTGATTTAAATAAAAAATTAACACTGATGTTTTGTATTACTCTAAATTCGATCGGAAAGTGAATGCCTTTATTAAAGGGTTGACTGCGTGGCTGCTTACAAGAACTTTAAACAAAGGAAAAGACCAAACGGTAATTCAAAGATTAAAGTGGCTGTGATCACTTGTGGGAGAAGTCATCTACAAAAGCTTTTAATTATATACGACTAGAGATGGTTGCTTACAAGAGCGTTCGCAGGGAGAGCTTTGACTGTAGTACTCTAAATAAATTACAGTCGGCAGTTACATGTACTGTACATGTATCTCAAGTAGACATCTCATCTTTATGGACTGTTTACTCTGTCCAAGAGAGTCTACAATTCATGCCTTAAATACCTCCACAACCTCTCTGATACGAACACACAGCTTTGTTCCTCGTTGTCCGTAATCAAGAGGTTTGACTATACCATGGTAATAAGAATAAGATGACAAAACATTTTGTGACATAAAATGTACATGTAGAATACGGCTTCATAGAGGGTGGGAACTATTTAAGTTTCATGTACATATGTACATGTACTTTGAGGAGAAGGGATTAGAATTAGGGTGATAATCAGAAGAAGTAGACAATAAATTATAATAAAATAATTTATTATAAAATTGAGTTCACAAAAGTCTAAGCCAATTCTGCTGTCAGAGTTACAAAACATTATAAAAAAACGAGTTTGTATCTTTTCAAAGTGTACATTGTATTAACTCATTACCGGCCGCGTGTTTTTTGATCGATTCGCTAAGTTAGCAGTTGGTAATAAACAACCCCATGTGCAGTACGAAACGACAATTTATAGGCTCGAAAACACAACACTCACTTGATCTAGAATAGTTAGAATTTCTAACTTTCGAATAAAATACACCAGTTGTCAATTAAAAATTAGCCAAAAATACAATCTTGAAGTCAAAATTTTGAAAATTTACGCAAGAGATTCACATGTTGTCTCGCGCGTGAAATCAAACCACAACAGAGGATTTGTGTGTGTGTTTAGGTCAGATTACTATTTTTGGAAATTTCATGAACGAAGATTCGCAGAAGAGGAGACAGTAAGCTTTTCTAAATAACACATTTATTAATACACGCCTTTATTCGTTTCTGAAAACCAAACGCGTTCAATTCTTTCTTCGAGGGAAGCTACGCGCAAGCGATTTCACTCGATGTGCAAGTTATTTTGAAGAGCATTTACTGATGCGAACTGTGCACGTTTTTCAAAACTTTTACGAAAACTTTAAGAAATACAAAGAATCCTTCAATTAAGAAGTTATTTCGGTAAAAATTTACAATCAAATGTGTAATTTACTCTACCGTAGACTCGTAGAAGTGCTTGAGCATTTCCCAGAAAGTCCGCAGTTCGAAAAATCTCTTGCGATGCAAGATTGTCCTTCGCTTTGACAAAACAGCTGTTCGTCCTCGAAAGATGTTTTCTTCGCTCTAAAAGCTCTAAATTCCATCGCTTAACTTGTCGAGTGTTCCTTAGAGCTTCTTCTTTCGATTTTTAAGTTTCAAAAGGTAATCCTTCCTTCCGAGAGCGAGATATTGCCATCTTGAAAATTCACGCGTGAAGAGCACGGCAGCCATTTTGAGTGAAATGTGATCTTCTTGGAGAGTGACAAAAAGTCTTCCCTTCTAGGACCCACTCAAGCCTTCAAATATATGCGCAGTTGGTGGATTCTGATTGGTTGAACATTCCCGAAGACAACTAGGACAAAAGGGGACCAAAAAAGCCTTTCTAGGGGAGGCTGGGGCCAAAAGCGAACACGCGCAAAATCAAGGCCGGCTCAGGCCGGCACGGACGTTAAAATAGGGTGAGATAGTGTGGAGTATTAAAACTTACATTTAAATGAGGAAATATTTTGCCATAAAGTGATGTAAACCATGTTAAAACAGCATCAGTCCCTCCACTTAAATGCCAAAGCCACAAGGGAACTACATGTACAAGGATAAAATGAGTAGAAATTGCACAATCATGTACAGGAGATTGTTATAATTATACAGAATGAGTGGTAGTATTGTATTATTTTAATTTACAAACTTGAGCTTAACCCTTTCAGTCCTAAGTCTCGATGAAAATGAACTTTCTCTTTGTACGATCACTACTTGTCTGAACATTCAAGTGACAAGAATAAAGCAAGTGATCACTGAGGACAGGATGTCTTGACATTTAGCCAAATTTTCCTCACTAGTTCCATAAGAAATGTATGGAGATCAGTAATGAGAATATGTATTTTTATATCAGGATTAAAGGGTCAAGGCAAGAGTTTGGAAATGGTTTGATTACTTTTGAATCAATTTCAATGATGGTTTTCCTACAATGCACATCTTGGATCAAGACATCCAAGATAGCATATGCAAGATGGCAGCCATTCAGAAGTCAATTTTAATACTTAAAAGTATGAAATTCACATGTCGTGTAAAATCATCATCTGATTTTGTGGACAAACATATACATTACTAACAAATTCTCCAACTTTTATTGTAAAAACAGCTTCAGTGCTGATGTTGATGTTGTGGGGAGGGAAAGGTGGGGTAAAATCAGTCCCTCCTCCTCCCCCAAAGTGCTAAGGTTCAGAAACTCAAAAAATAAAAACAACAATTTCAAAAACAAAACAAACAAGGGTGAATGTAATAATTATTATACTAGTTAGGATTAAGGAACTAATGGTAAAATATAAAGAAATCACATGTAATATATTTATTATTGAAATTATGATGGCAAGCAAAAAAAAAAAATGTTTAAGAATTAAAACATTATAAAATTAATTAAAACACTGTTTACAAATGAAACATGAAACAGTGTTGAACCCTTTAAGCCCCAATAGTGACAAGCATCTAGTTTCTCCTTACAATATTCCTACTTGATCAAACAAACAGGTCACAAGAGTAAAGGACATGATCACCAAACATGAAATGTCTTGATGTTTGTGCAAATTCTCTCAACTGGTACCATAAGAAATGTACGGAGAACACTAAGGAGAATATGCATATTAATATTGGGGATTAAAGGGTTAAAACACCCCACCTTCTTCTTTGTCTTTCTTGACTTCAAGCAGCATTTCAGATAATCCTTTAGAATGCCTACAGTTTCAAGAAAAACAGCAAGTCACAATGACTGCTTGAAGTAGACTTTTAAAATTTGACTAGCAAGGACACTACAAAATATAATGGAAATACTTGTCGATTGCGCCAAGGAAAATCTACATGCACTTGTAAAGTGGATGAAATGACCAACTTTAAAGGAGCTACCTCACAGCTAACACATCTTGAAAAAGTTGGGCCAATGTTTTTAAGTTTGACATTCCTAATCCGTTTTAGTCTTCCTCAGTCATAACCATCCTCGTTTAGTTTTGGTTCATTTTTACTTCTTTGGTGTTTTTCTACCTTAGGGAACTATTATTTTGGGGTTTCCTTCAATGTGAAAGTAATTTTGTCAGATCAGAAAAAATGAATGAAAATACCGTAACATAGCTCCTTTTAATAATGTTCAAATCATGACTAAAATAGGAACATGTTAAAACCATTCATCACTAATCATTCAAAAGAAGTTCAAGCTAAAGTGTAGTATATATATTTATATGTTGTAGTTCAATTTTATCCTCGGTTCAATTTTTATTTTCCTTTGTTCTTTTTTATGTAAATATATAATAATAAAACACTGTAAAACAAAAGAATGAAAATGAAAATTGAACCAAGGATAAAACTAAAGTACAACATATAGGTAACCAAATGATTAACATTAACATTGAATTCAGAGTCAACATTAAGTGTTTTGTCCTATTGTACATTTTGACCTTGGCTTTTGGCATTACAGTTACATTATTTTTGCAAAATCTCTCAAACAAGGTAAGAGAAATAATAATACAAACCTGTGTTAAATTTTAATCAAGGATTGGTTTAGGGTCATTTGGCTTTGAACCAAATAACTGACACAAAATGGGCACTAACTTTGTACAAAAATGTGGAATACTGTAAATTAGAACTCACCAAGTATTAAGAAGCTTTTTATAAACACTTTCCTCTTTCTGTACAAATGGACACCACTCTGAATCTGTTGACTTTGACAGGCTCTTTGATGTCTTTACACTCTCAGTGTTCATACTGAGTGAAGGGTAATTAAGCCCCTGTTGGTAAATTTAAAATGTTATGAAAAAATGACAAATTAATGAGCTGACCATGACGATGTACAATGTTCACTACATCCTCATGGCCAGGTTTAGGGTCAAAGACACCTGGTGGTGGTGATGTAGTGGTTAGCATGTTGGACTTCACGGGTGAGCTGCATAAAACCTAACACCAGGCATAACTCCTACCGTCAGACATAAACACTGATAGTGACTTTAACTGTAGTGAACATCTGACGTTAGAAGGTATGCCAGACATTGAGTTTTATGCAACTCACTCATGATCTGAAGGTTGGGACTGTGCCCAGCATAGTCAATCGAACCCAATCAAACTGTATTTCAATCGGACTCAATCGAACTCAATCAATAGATTGAGTTTGATTGAATTCAGCAATCGAACGAAATCAAACTCACACATAGAAAAATTGGACAATTGAACTCAATCAAACGTTCGATTTCCGAACTCTTGATTTTTGTAAAACTGGTCTTGAAAATCAATAACAAGGTTTTGGAGGCTCGAGTTACTTCAGGATAACACGTGTTTTTCGTAACCGCACAATTCCTGGAGAAATGGCTTCAGATGCGCTGTGGGTTGTTAGCTTTAAATGCCTAGTAAAAGGCTACCAAGAGTGCCGCTTTGGTGTAAAGAAAATAGGCGAGAAAGAGTTGTAAATGAGTCAAGTTGTAAATGAGCGCGGACAAGTCCGTACTTTTTCATGAAAGAAATACTTCAAGTTGTCATCATTTGCAATTGCAAGTTAACTTCCAATGAAAATGGTCCAGTAGTTCCAAAATACGGTAAAATGCGGGAATAATGATAGCTTTGTTCTAATCTGTTCTTTTTACTGTCGTGGACAGTTTATTTTTGTTATTGAATTATCATAAAAAAGGACGAGAAAACGTGTTTTCGATGGGCTTGCCTCGTATGTAGGTTCACCAGAGCTTGCGTACAGTAACCAAGTGGGCAGTCAGAGCACATAACATGACCTTTGTCCAAGCAAATTTATTCACTGAACACAATCGAACACAATTCATTGGACTGTGTTCGATTGAGTTCGGTAGCCGAACTCAATTGAACGCAATCCAATGGATTGAGTTCGATTGGGTTTGATTTGTTCGATTGAGTTCGATTGGTTCGGAAATCAAACTCACACAAAGTTCGGTGTTCGATTTCGTTTGATTGCCGGAATCAATCGGACTCAATCCTTGTTCGATTGAATTTGATTGAGTTTGATCTCCGAAAGTTCCATTGACTATGCCTGGGACTGTGATGCCCGGTCCTTGTTGTTGTGTTGTTTCCTTAGACAAGAAACTTTACTCATACTGTCTCTCTCGAAACAGGTCTATAAATGGATACTGGCGACATACTGCTGGATTGCAATAGACCAGCATCCCATCAGGGTGGAGTAGCAATTAACAATTTATGGTGGCCCAGGGGAAAATGCAGACTGCAAACTAAGGGTAAAATATTATTTAGAGTGAATACCGCACACTAGGTGTAAAATGCAGAATTAAGACTGCAGACCAGGGGGAAATTGAGAGAAAAGACAGCCGGGAAGTTTGCAGAAATCCATTTCTGGTCAAAATGTTTGCAATTTTTTTTTCCGTGTTCTGATGGGAAAATTTGTTTACTAATTGAGAAGCAGAATAGTTTTTCCACCAATGATTTTCCGGAATAAGTTGTTCATAAAAGAGCTTTGCTTCAACTTCAAGCCACTATCCACTATCCACTATGCAAAACAACCTGTGTGTGATAAGCGAATAAACTCGGACGGGAGCAAATGTAGAGCTAAATCGGAACCTAGAGTGTTCCAAAAGATCGCTTTTCTATGAATGAACTTCATTTGCTAACTAGCTGAGGTAAAAGTCAAACTCCGCTGGATACATATTAATAGTTCCCCGGCGGTCACCCATCCAAGTACTAATTCCGGCGAACAGAGCTTAACTTCGCTAACTGGAAGAATGTTTTCATTATGGTAGATGTTTCACTCCATTACCTCCCACAGAAATGTTTTTTTCAGTACAATATACAAGTCATTTTAAAAAATCAGGATAAAGACAGAAAGGAAAGCAAAAGGTAAACATTTTAACTAATTGAATTCTTAGATACCAGTCCATGATCAAGGTACCATAAGTTCTTCTGTTCTTATAACGAGCGAAGTTGTACTTGGATGGGTGACCGACCGGGAACTACATGTAGCCGGCGACCTCAGCTAGTTCGCAAAAAAAGTTCATTCATAAAAAGCGATCCTTTGGAACACTACAGGTTCCGGTTAATGAAATAAATAGCTCTACATTTATTCCTGCCCGAACTTATTCGTTTATCACACACAGGTTGTTTTGCGTGGTCCGACCAAATTCTGAACAATCTACGGCTTGAAGTTGAAGCAAAACTTCTCCATGAGCAACGTATTCTCGGACGATCCTTGGTCGAAAAACTGAACTTACTCCTCAATTAGGAAACAAACTTTCCTATTACAACACGAAAAAAATGCAAACATTTTGACCATATTAAATAGATTTTAGTAGATTGCTATGAACTTCCACAAGTGCAGTCATTTTTCCGGCTGTCTTTTCTCTCCTTTTCCCCCTAGTCTGCAGTCTGCAGTCTTCATTCTGCATTTTACCGCTATACTAGTCTGTGGTCTCCATTTAAACCCTAGCAC
Organism: Siderastrea siderea; assembly: GCA_964030785.1. Classification (NCBI taxonomy): domain Eukaryota; kingdom Metazoa; phylum Cnidaria; class Anthozoa; order Scleractinia; family Rhizangiidae; genus Siderastrea; species Siderastrea siderea. The sequence continues at coordinate 21,781,044 of OZ034971.1, read as the reverse complement.
GTATTTACCCTTAGTCTGCAGTCTGCACTTTACCCTCAGTCTGCTTTTTCCCCTGCTCTGCAGTCTGCAGTCCCGCAGTCCACAGTCCACAGTCTTCGTTTTACACTGACCGTATTTGTATTTACTGTGAGGGATCTGTATTTGATGTGGACGAATTTGAATTTGATGTGAACGATTTGTAATTTGCTGTGGTGGATTTGTTATTTGCTGTGAGCAATTTGAATGTGCTGTGAGTGATTTTTAATTTGCTGTGAGTAATTTGAATTTGCTGTGAGTGATTTGAATTTGCTGTGAGTGATTTGAATTTGATGTGAGCATTTTGTTTTGATGTGACAGTTGTGGGCCACCGTAACAATAATTAAGTATACATTCCAAATATATGGGGATTTACCTCGCTATAAAAACCTAGCAGGTTTACTTTTTTTGCTACACGCTATTGTTTAAAGTATTTGTCTCATGCCATTCGTTAGTTTCAAAGATTCTTACACCGAAGTATTAAAATCAAAAGTGGCCCTAGCCTTCGTGCTTCTGAACGAGAGAGAAATCATGCATATATACCTGAGTAGCAGGAACATAATTCGACAACTTCGCGGTCTTGGAACTCTCAGCGATCAGTCTGGCATTTAATTCACACAGAGTTATTTCTTCCTCTCGGGGAGGGGGAGGAAAAACCGACAGACAAGACATCTTTTAGGGCACTTTCTTCGTGGTCCTTCATCGATCGAAAGTTCCAACTTTCAAAGATGGCGGGAAGTAATCTCTGCCAGGCGTTCCTCGATTACTCGAGAGAGACTGGGTACTTTGGCGCATTTTGGCGCATTTTTTAATAGCGGCGAATGGCGGCTATATTTAGGTGTTAGTGACTTTTCAACATGAACGAATATCTCAAAGAAGTGAAGCAAGAAATCCTTATGATCGCTGTATTTTCCCTATAAAAGAAACTCCAAGATGTCCCTAGCTAATCGCCAAGAAGAAGATGCCCACCTCGCCGTTTTCCAATCATTTCTTGAGGAACATCACCGCGATGACATAACGAGGATTCTTCTTGCTCAAGACCCGTCCGAGCAGTACCGCGTTGTGGTAAATGCGCTAGAACTCTTTGATTCCAACATAGAAGTCAGTCAAAAGCTGCTAGCGGTACCAAACAAGATGTTGCCTCTGTTTGATGACGCTTTAGCCCAGGCAGCTGTCACCATAATGCAGGAAAATACAACACAAGTTTCGCTGTCGTTCAAGTCAAATCTGCATGTGAGGTTGTCTAATCTGCCCATTTGTCCTGAGCTGCGCAGGAACACTGTCCCAAAGTCTTCAGATATTGGCCGTTTTCTTGCTGTTTCAGGTGAGATCTTTAAGATTTGGGGCTGCTTAGGTGAACGGATTGAGGGAGGAAGCGGGGGGGGGGGGTGGAAACGGGAAGGGGGGGGAAGTTGCGATGGTCTAGTAAATGTAACTGGAGCGTCAGACTTTTTGGACCAGACTTTCAATCGGAAGGTCAGAAGTTTGGTGTGTTTAGACTGGTCTCCATATCATGACCTGCTATGTCTACGAATACAGCCGCCTGTGGCTGCCGATAGGAATGAGAGGCAGCTGTATGCGCAGGCTATGACCTGTTGTTTCCTTGTCTCTCTCTACCCACAGCCCAGTTGTTTGAAAGCTGATTAGTGCTAACCCAGGGTACATTGTAAATGCTGTCCAAGCATTCCACTGCTAATTTTATGTGGCAATTTGAAAGCAGCCAAAGTCAAATTGTTAAGTGGAAACAAGTTGTTGTGGTCCATGTCGTTACGGATTAAAAGTAAATTAAAAATTGATGCTAATCTTGGGTTAACTTAACCCTGTTTTGAACAACCAGGCCCAGGTGTAAAGTAGGTACTGGCAAAAATGCCGGGGAGACCCTGTGATAAACTAGCATCCCAATTAGAGGGAAGTAGTAATATTCTTAGTTGTTTCATGGCAAAGAAACCAGTGTCTGAGTGTTGATCATGTCGACCTCTTGCTAGGGGGGATACTTACATATACTAGTGACAGGGAGGCGAATGAGGCCAAATTTTTATACCCAAAAATGTCCAATGGCTCAAAATGTAACCTAAAAAACCCTTTTCAACTGCACAAATATGGAAAAATCATTTTATCCCGATAAAAAAGGAAAACCAAGAGAGTTTATGCTTCCACCTTTCTGTGTTCATCATGCATGGTACAAGTGCAAAGTACAGAGTTCTCTGTTTTTGAAATCTCTGTTTATGAAATTGAAGAGAACTGATACAATTGTTTGATATAAAATTGAGATCTCTTAGGTACCCATGCATGCCTTATGGAATCCTAGAAACGTCCTGTTGTTGTTGTTGCCAAAATCTTCAAGCCAAAACATGTCTATCAGAAAACTTCCAACCCCTAAAAGGTCCCAAGTCACTGAACAGATTCCAACCCAGAGAAGGTCTTTGCACCTCCCGATCACTAATATACCTTATAGCACCATGCTAAATTTTGGCATATTCCGATTGGTTAAAATCGATCACATGATGCAATAGTGTCTCTGCTCAGCAGATGCCTGTCAGCTCATGCATAGTGCCCATTTTTGATAATTTTTACTCAAAATTTAGCATTGTACAATAAAAACAATAGTGTCCTTCTGTCTGATCAGGCCCTATGTGTACTAGGTTCCCTTGGAAATTTGATATTCAAACTTCATATAAGCCCTCACTAATATTTATTGTGAACATCAAATTTCCTCGGGCAACCTATCACACGATAGTGCCTTCAACAGAAGAACTCCTGGGGCCTCTTGCACTCCATATGCAACTTTACTGGCGCTGTACCTACCCACCCAACAAACTGGGCTCGCTCAACCCCACCCCATTTCCCTCACCCCATGTGAAAGAGAAAAGCACTCTCTGATGGTTTGCTATAGTAGGTGGCTCTTTATTATGCCATATGTGAGATAGATGATATGTCACATTCTGTGCAATAGGCACAATCAACAAGTAAAAATTTATGTAGAACTGATGTCTGCTTTCTGCAAATGTTATAGCATTGAGTCTCATGTCAATCATACTGAGTTTCAGGGGTAGTGAATGGTAAATTCAAGACTTTGCGAGACAGTGAGGTGATTGTTTTCTTGTGCAGGCCCCCGACCTTTTCAATTTTAAGAATGCGAGACCAAGCTTTTAAAGTTTTCTGTATGTGAGTCCAGACTTTTTTAGGAAAAAAATTTCTTCAGTAACATGATGTTACCGAAGCACTTCAGAACTTAGAGGTTCATTTTGTAGCCTACTTGGAGAAAGCAAATGTGACCCTCCACGGGACTTTGGGTACAAAGGTGAACGCACAGGCGCCCATGCCATCACATGGCACGCTAGGCGTGTCATAATGTCACAGATATGTGCATATTTAATGAGCAAAACAAAGAGTGTCACGGTAGCTTTTGTTTGCCTTTGTCTTGGGTGGTGTGCCAAGTGGCACGCGTACAATTTGGCACGCATGTCTCATCACATGACACACATGCCAAATGACACACATGTCTTGTGTGCGATAGAAAGTGCAGGATGAATGAGAAATGGAAGTCACGGTTACGCATGTCGTGTTCATCAGGTTCATTTATAGCATGGTCAAAATAAAGTCTAGGATGCCCATTTAGTAATTCAATTCATTATAAAAATAGGTTAGAACTAGGAGGAAAAAGGGTTTACCCAAAACTACATCATGGATTAAAGCTTTGAACGTTCTATTTTAGTTTATACATTATAAACCTGGACAAGGCCCAACTCGCACCGTAAGCAAAGGCAAACATCGGAACGAACTCAATCGGTTCTAGGTTCGGTCATAATTTTTAAAATTCATAGAAAGAAAGAAAGAATTAGAAGGCAGAGAGAAGAAGGGTTCATGATATAGAAAGACTAGGTTTTCCTTCCAAAAAGGAGCATCTGATCACAGGTTTCTATAGTTATTATTTTACTGTCCCTCTCTTGTTCTCAGTTCGCTTCACTCTGTTCACGCACTCAAAAGTATCGTGAATAAGTGAACAAAAATTTTAGGTAATACGTTGAATATTTTCGCGCCTTCCTAGAGAAAGCTGCGAGAATAGTCATGGTTTCGTCCGCGCAAACCAAAAATATCTGTGACAAGAGTATGACAGACCAGAAGTTTTCTACTATGAAGTGGTCTCCCTGAGAACATTAAGGAAAAGTGGGTGTTTTTGGAGCATGGTTCAATTTACATCGACTGTTGTAATATGAGTGAAAACACTGAAAGTACTGATTGTATGGTTTCTTTCATGTATGACTGTATGCAAGTTTAAAGCAGTGTTAAAACTCTCATAAGCAAAACTTATTTTGTACCAGTTAGAGGCAAGAAAAAGATGGGTATTTCGCATCGAAACTTTGTTATTCTATAAACCATGAAAATCATCGCAGAATGATGATGCAAGCTAGCCCATTCGCTAACAGTTTGATTTCAAGCATTTTTGAAGAACTACACGAACCAACAACAAAACGTTAAGACAAAGGATTGTCTAGTGGACACGGCATGTCAATTCACAAGCTTGTGTGCCATTTAACTCGCTAGTGTGCCATTTTGTTCTTACAAACTCGGCACACTTCTTTGTTTGACTGAACACGCGGCTTAATGTTTTCAGCATGCGTTCACAACAAAAGGAAAATTTTAATTAGGCGTGCCAAATGACACACTGCTCGCACGCCGGCATGTCGTTTCACTCACTGCCTATTGCTTAGCATGTTATTTTAGCGTGCCCGTGCATTCGCCTTTTTACCCAAATTCCCATGGAGGGTCACAAATGGTGGAGACCCAGGGCAGGCTTAGGCGAAAAACTGGGACTCCGAGACTGGTTGCTGAAAAGTCTAGACTCTGGGATGAAAAGAATCACTCAAAAAAACGAGACTGTGAGATGCGTACAATTTAGCTAAAATTTTGCAAGACCCTAATTTTTCGAAAAACCATTTGCTGCCCCTAGACTTTAGGAGGTAGTGCTCTTGATTACTCTTACATCTGTTAGTAGGTTGCTTATGAAAGTGGAACACTGCCTTACTAAAGACCACCCTTGTTGTTACAGATAATTGATACATGGAGGCTTGGCTTCCACTCATTTTGTGATTTAAATTTTTCCTCTGAAATTTGTTTGACTCTATTTACAACTGCAAATGATTTGAACCCAGGAGTCATATCATAATTCGGTAAATTGTGATCGTCCGGGTGAGTGTAGTCCTGAGAAGGACTGTTTGAGGTGACATTGACTGACGTTTCGACAACCTGAGCGGAAGTCATCATCAGAGTCAAGTGAACTGTGAATCGTCAGTAGATGTTATAAGTCTCTGGTCGTTGTCCTGATTGGTCGACGATCTCGTGATGTTATTGGTCGTCTGTCAGTTAAGCCGTGATGTTATTGGCTGTGAAGACTGTTAAACGTGATTAGTGCATTTCGATCCGTCTTTTGTTAGTCAAATGTCCGTTGGTCTATTGTTAGTCAAATAAGTCGGTTTGTCTATTGTTTGTCTGTCTTGTTATTGTCGGCATTCAGTCGTTTGTAAGGTGCAAGTAGCTGTTGGCAACGGTTCAGTGGTGTTTGTTCTAAGTTAGTAAACCAGCTTTCCAGAGTGATTCGTTGATAGTATTCCACTTCAACTGGCTCTAGACTGCACTGAGACCGCCATCAACAACTCTACTATTGAACTACCGCTACCTACAGACGACTTAATGGACTTACTGAACCTTTGTCTTACTTCTACGTATTTTCAGTACAACGGCAAGCACTACAAACAGTTGCACGGAACAGCTATGGGCTCACCAGTTTCCGTTTCATTTGTAAGGTGCAGGTAGCTGTTGGTAACGGTTCAGTCATGTGGTGTTTGTTCTAAGTTAGTAAACCAGCTTTCCAGAGTGATTCGTTGATAGTAGTCCGTACTGTAGGTAACGCATTCAGCAGAGTCCCAGTCGATTCTGTGGTTTGTTTTTAAATGGTGCTCAGCAATGTGATTGTTGATATCACCATTTCTAGTCACTCATTTGTGTTCAGTCAGTCGGACGTTCAAATTTCTGCTGGTCTCACCAATATAAGTGGCCTGGCAGTCGCAGCATTTGATTTTATAAACTGCTCCCTGTCTGTCGCTCGGTTCATCTTTGTGTTTAACGTTCGTGAGTAGCTGTCGTAAAGTAGTGATAGGTTTGTGAGCAATGCGGATGTTGTAGGGTTGTAGGATTTGTGCGATAGTTTCAGAAGTCCCTTTGATGTAAGGTATGGTTGCAGTAGTGACAGGTGTCGCGTTAGTGTTCGTAGCGTTTGGTTCGGAGTGTTGTGTCTAATAAAGTCCCGATTGTAATTGTTCTTGTTGAAAACGTTGTCTTAGTACTTGATTTCGTCCGTTAAGCTGTCGGGTAAGTCACAAACTAGTTGCGCGCGTCTTGTCAGGGTCCGTATAGTCGTAGCTTTGTGAGAAGTTGGGTTGTAAGATGATTGGTCGAGTAGTCTGTCGGTATGTGTCGGTTTTCTGTAAATTGTCGTTCGTAGTTCGTTATTGTCTCGGGTAACTAAGCAGTCTAGAAAAGGTCTTTTACCATTTTCCTCGATGTCCTTAGTGAACTGTATGTCGGCGTTTTGTCCGTTGAGGTGTTCGTGAAAATCGTCGATTTCGTCTTTGTGTGCGGCTGTAAAGGTATTGTCAACGTAGTGTAGCCAGAGTGGTAGTGTTTGTTTGTAAGTTGCGAGGGCTCGTTCCTCGATGTTTTGCACAACAATTTCTGCAACAACAACGGAAACTGGTGAGCCCATAGCTGTTCCGTGCAACTGTTTGTAGTGCTTGCCGTTGTACTGAAAATACGTAGAAGTAAGACAAAGGTTCAGTAAGTCCATTAAGTCGTCTGTAGGTAGCGGTAGTTCAATAGTAGAGTTGTTGATGGCGGTCTCAGTGCAGTCTAGAGCCAGTTGAAGTGGAATACTATCAACGAATCACTCTGAAAAGCTGGTTTACTAACTTAGAACAAACACCACTGAACCGTTGCCAACAGCTACTTGCACCTTACAAACGACTGAATGCCGACAATAACAAGACAGACAAACAATAGACAAACTGACTTATTTGACTAACAATAGACCAACGGACATTTGACTAACAAAAGACGGATCGAAACGCACCAATCACGTTTAACAGTCTTCACAGCCAATAACATCACAGCTTAACTGACAGATGACCAATAACATCACGAGATCGTCGACCAATCAGGACAACGACCAGAGACTTATAACATCTACTAACGATTCACAGTTCACTTGACTCTGATGATGACTCAGGTTGTCGAAACGTCAGTCAACGTCACCTCAAACAGTCCTTCTCAGGACTACACTCACCTGGACGATCACAATTTTACCAAATTATGACTCTATTTACAGTGGTCCATGACAAGTTGCCAAGCAGAGTAAAAGTCCAAGCCACTTTGCTGAAGCTGTATTTTTTAAAATAGAGTTTACGTCATCTTAATTATTTTTCTGTGTCCCTCTATTATTCCCTCTATTATTTTGTTTTGTCCTTTGGCTTTCTCTACAAAAAATGTAGGTTGTCTGCATTGTGTTAGTACAGCTTTCTTGCTAGTACATGTACAACCCAATTTTATGGCCCACTCGTGATTTATTGAGGGGGTTCAACAGTATTCCTTTATCCCAAAGGCACTGTCATCAGAGTATCAACAGTGAAGCTCCTTGAATATGAAAAGGAATACATCTGTTGCCGCTGCAAACACGTTTTTGGAGTTCAAGCTGACTTTGAACAGTTCTACTCCATTCCCAAACCAGCCAAGTGTCCCTCATCCAAGGAATGTAACTCCAACAAGTTCACTTGTCTGTCAGACTCTGGTATGTTCCTGTAGTTTTTGGATATAAAGTTTGGAAATAATGCAAGAATTATGAGATAGGAGGCAAAGTACAGTTTACCATGAGCAATTGTTTCTGGACGACTGGTTTAAACTCCGCTTATTAAGATATGGATGTTGATAATGATACTCCGGGGCAAGAACCAAGTACATGGCAGTAAACAAACACAGCAACATTTAATTTCAAGCGGTAGCCATTTATACAGAGGCCAAGCACATGGTTCACTCTAGAAGCACACTGCATCATGGGTATAATAACCTAAATGCAACGAGGTCATTCTAGCCATTACATATAATTGCATTATTTCTATCAACAATGGATGCTGAATAAAATGGCATCACAGTCATATCTGGCAGATGCTCAAGTCTTGCATTATTTCAAGTGTCATGTACGGTAGGATCTTCAACCTTTTCAAACTAGTCAAAACATTTCCCAGCACTCTTTTTGTTACTTGTTTTTGTCATACATGTACTTCTTTGATCAAAAGCTTTCAAGTGATTTTAAGAACATTATTTTAAAAAGTGAGAATTTGCATTAATCTAGTGCCCTGTGATGGGATTTTCCTCAGTCACAAGGATTAAACCTCATGAAATGTGGCACTGTCATTTTCATAAAATCTAGTCTGAAATGTAGAGGGAGGAGACAGCTGACATTTCAGTCTACAGTAAATCAAGTACCCACATGAAAATCAATTAATTGAACATGTAAAATGATTGTTGTCTGCTTTCATACAAAGCCTCAGAGCCAACAAGTTGCAGAGATTACCAAGAGATCAAAATCCAAGAACAGGTACAGAAGCTTGCAGTTGGCACCATACCAAGGGCTATGTGGGTCGTTCTTGAAGATGATTTAGTGGACTCTTGTAAAGCTGGTGATGATGTAACCATATGCGGTGTTGTGATGCGAAGATGGAAGCCTGTGTTTGCTGATGTAAGTACTGATGAAGCTGTAGGAATTGACACTATATTAAGCCAGTCTCGCCAAACAGAGTTGCACATGGAGGCAACGTTTCAGTCTGCATCAATTTGCATGTGATTGCCTAGAATTTGTGATGACTTTCATTCACTTATCACACACAAGTTTGCATGCAAGGTGGCGCAACTTTTTTACCATTTGGCCACCCAACCTTATCCTCATTAAACTTGTGCATGTACAGCTTCACCCCAAAAACTGAACTGTTTTACATGAAGAGTTTTGTGGAAAAGGGTGTGAACAATATACCTGCAGCGTTTTTTGACCAAATTTTTCCGTGGAGTTTTTGGTCGATCGACCCGCTCGACCGTCTATTTCATATCTGTCGGGAGTTTTGTCATGTTGTGCCGGTTGTGTTGCGTTGTGTTGTGTTGTGATTAGCTGTGTGTTGTGTCGTCCGGTTGTGTTGCACTGCGTTGCGTTGCGTTACGTTGTGTTGCAATCTGCTGTGTGTTGTGTGGACCGGTTGTGTTGTGTTGTGTTGCGTTGTGCTGTTGTCATGCATTGTATCTGTTTTGTTTTGATGTCGTTTTCAGTTCTCTTTCGTCGCTTCGCCTTGCTTTGTGTTGTTCTTGCCTTGTGTTTGGGATGGTATTGCTTGCTTTTTTTTGCCTTTTTACCGGCTGTGTTGTCTTGTGTTGGTTCCCTTGTGTTGCGTTGCGTTGCGTTGCGTTGCGTTGCGTTGTGCTCTGTTGGTATTTTTTGTCGTCGTTGTGTTGCGTTGCAATGCGTTGCGTTTTGTTTTGTGATGTTGTGTGTCGTTGTGTTGTGTTCGGTTGTTGCGTTACGTTTGGTTGTGTATTGTTTGTTGTGTTGCGGTGTTGTGTTGTGTTGTGTTGTTGACAAGTCGTGTCTAGTAACCCTTGTTATGTTTTAGTAACACCTCGACACAACCCGACAAACTATACCACCTGCTTAACACCTGGATCAACCCAACTAACCTCACTCACTGCCAGACAACATCTTGACAGCTCGACAGCTCGACGCGACTCGACCAACGCAACAACCGGCTTATTTATCAAGTAGATGAACCCAACTTACCCACTCACTGCCAGACAACAACTCGACAGCTCGACGCGACTCGACCAACACAACAACCGGCTTATTTATCAAGTAGATCAACCCAACTAACCTCACTCACTGCCACACAACATCTCGACAGCTCCACGCGACTAACTAAACAACCGGCTTATTTATGAAGTAGATCATCCCAAATGTGTCGCAAAATCGGATGTACTTCAAACCGTAGCATAGAACGTACCGCGGTACGCTGCTACTTTTGCCTTATACATACTTATCACCCAAGCATGCAATGATTTCTGTAACTTTTCCCCGCTCAGTTACCATGGTAACATAACTTATAATAAAAGTGTTCGCTATAAATTGAATGAAACTTCTGAGAAAACGTGGAGAAGGTATCACTAACACCTTGCCAACGTATACTGACATGACTGATGTTTGGATAACCTGTGCACATTGAAACTATTACGCTACAAACATCACATCAGGGCTCGAGACTAACGGTAGCCAACTAGTCACAGACTAGTAGAAATTCCGTTTTGGCTAGAAGTTTTGCGCTTTCACTAGCCATTTTGGCTAGTGAAAATTTCAAAGCACTAAAGGACCGGATGGAAACCAAACTAAATATTGCTTCTGATGATCGGATCCCAGAAGCGAATTGAGTGAGTAGAAACTAAACTTATTCCGTAGAAGGATATCATAATGTTCGTATGATGCTTGTTTTGTCCTCTCAACGTTTTCCCTACTTATTCTTTTCTCGGATGGCAACGTTTTCTCCGTCATTTCCAGGTTCGAACGAAATTAGCCGTCGTCACAACGTTTCACTATACGTTTCCTTGAAAGACCCATTAGTGCGGTTCATATGATATTTGTCTATACGTTGGTAGGTTCACACAATTCTTTAGTCTTTTGTTATCGACTTTTTCCATTAATTGCTACGTTCGTACAGTAGTTGCTCTTCCAGCGTTTCCCTCTACGTAACGTTTTCACAACGTTTCTCCGTACGTAAGTGGGTTGGTCGATTTTTTAGTCTAGCCTTCTCAACGTTTCTTTGTATGTTAGCACGTTCACACGACATTGTTCTGCTCTTCCTAAGGTTTTTAGTGTGTTAGTACATTGGTACGATAAATCGACACTGCTTAGCGTTTCTCTGTACATTAGTATGTTCATACGGTATTAGTCTTGTCTTCTCGACGTTTATCCATACGTTAGTGCGATTTTAGTTGTCTCAGTTACGTTTCTGTGTAATTTATTGTCCCACTGTAATAGTTCAGTTTGTCCGTTTGGCATTCTTCTGTACGTCACACACGTTCTTACGGAATTAGTTTTGTCTAATAACGTTTCTCCGTAAGTTAGTTAAGTTATTAGTGGCGTATTTTATTAGCCTCTGTATCTTGGTACGTTGGCAGTGTTTCTCCCCACCGTGGTGCATTTGCAACCAACGTGTTTAATATGACTTCTCAACATTTCATTGTATCTTAGTAAGTTCGAACCTTTATTAGTTTTTTCTGCTCAATGCTTCTCCAATTGACAATAAAAACTAACGGTAAAAATTCACGACGTTTCGACCACTCTTCCGTCATTATCAAGCGAAATGTTGAGAATATGAATTTGCATAGATATATAAAGTGACAAAGGGGCAAAAATATGTAAGGGAAATGTATGAGGTAAAAATGTGTAAAAGTAGCTAAAAGTATGTGTAAAAAGAATTTGTTAAAACAATAAAAGCATGCAAAAAACTTACTATATAAAAACTAATTATTTAAAAACCTTCGCACGAATTGAGTCGGTCTGTACATTGAGACTTGGTCTCAGTTCATGGATAAAAAACATTTCGTAAATGAGGCAGCACCATCCAACCCGTTTTCGTCAGTCACAAAATTGAGCGAGACCTGAAATTACGTGAAGTCAAGCCGCCGGTCGTAAACCAACAGTGCCTAGTTTACCTTTTTAAATGTGACCTGTGCGATTTGCATCAACGCGTCGAGGAGCACAAGAACGTGTCGTCGTCTATTGGCAAGCATTTTCGCTCGGAACATTCTCTGGCCCCTAAGGATCTTAACAAGAATTTTAAAATTCTAAAGAATTGTAAAAACAAATTTGACTGCCTCATTTACGAAATGTTTTTTATCTGAATGTACAGACCGACTCAATTCGTGCGAAGGCTTTGAAATTATTAGTTTTTATATAGTAAGTTTTTTGCATGCTTTTATTGTTTTAACAAATTCTTTTTACACATACTTTTAGCTACTTTTACACATTTTTGCCTCATACATTTTCCTTACATATTTTTGCCCCTTTGTCACTTTATAGATCTATGCAAATTCATATTCTCAACATTTCGCTTGATAATTACCGAAGAGCGGTCGAAACGTCGTGAATTTTTACCGTTAGTTTTTATTATCAATTGTTTAAAAAAACCAATGTTTCTCCGCACTTAAATACGCGCTTATAACTCACTAGTCTTCTCTTGCAGACGTTCTTCCGTACGTGAGTTATGTGCTGTATCAGTCTTGTCTTTTTGATGCTTCTCCGTACCTTACAGTGTTCGTATAATGTTAGTCTTGTCTTCCCAACGTTTCTCCGTACAATGACATGCTCGTATAAGGTGAACTCTTCGAGTTGTTCATCATGATCTGACCGAAACGGAAAACAGAGGCGTGAACTACATCGCGCCTGGGAATTTGCCTGAAGGCACATAGTACTTTGTATTCCGCATGTGAGGATCTTTAACCGTTGGAAAGAATAGTCAACATTCAAGTTCTTCACTCTTGAGATTACATAGAGGCATGTTTACAGTACTTAACTCGGCTAAAAGTTAGACATAATTTATTGAACACAGTATGAGATTATGCAAAAAAGTCTGGCTAGTGAAAGTTTATTTTGGCTAGTGAAATCAAACCTCTCACTAGTCACTTGCAATTGGCTACTAAGCCGAAAAGTTAGTCTCGAGCCCTGCATGAAATGTACTGAGGTATAGAAGAGGAAACTGGTCATTATACAAATCAAACCTATTACGTTACAAACACGCTCAATGAAGAAAAATTAAACTAGCCGTGAAATCTTGTGCCTTTTGTAACTTTAACAGGTGAAAATAAATAATAAATACAAGTAAAATTAATCGCCGGATTGTGCTCTCTTGTTCGCACGTTACGGTACGATGCTAGTAAGAAAAAAACCATGAGACAAAAGAAGGATGTAATGCTCGCCTAGTTTGCTATGATGCTAGTGGAGAAACATAGGACATGTCGTTCAATATTTGTCGATGTAGTCGGCAGTGTTCTCCAGAAGCGCCGGCGACCGGCGTTTTCGCCGGCTACTCGTGTCTGAAATGCCGGCTACTTTGTTAGACCAAATTACAAGAAATTTTCAACTTGTGTTCAGTTCCGTACTCAACTTATTTCGGTTATCACATAATCATTTCGAGCGAATGATACGTCAGTTTGTATATATGTAAGCATTGGTCACCCTTGCTTCTTAACGTTCCTTCGTACTTCAGTTCATTTGTACACTACTACCGTTTCTCTTGTTTCCTCAATGTTTTTACGTACGTCAGTTCATTTGTCAGACAGCTTCTTTTCATACGGTACTAGTTTTTTCTTCCATCATTCTCGTTACGGCGTTAGTCTTCTTTTCTAGACGTTTCTCAAAAGTTTCTCTGCACGTTAGTTCGTTTGCACTGCATTAATTTTGACTTCAAAACGTTTTTCCGCACGTTACGGCATTAGTCTTCTTTTCTTAACGTTTCTCTGCTCGTTAATTCGTTTGTACTGCAGTAATTTTGACTTCAAAACGTTTCTCCACACGTTCATACGGCGTTAGTCGTGTCTTCTTAAGGTTTCTCCGCTCGTTGGTTCATGTGTACTGCATTCACTTTGACTACTAAACGGTTCTCCATACGTAACGGCGTTAGTCGTGCCTTCTAAACGTTTCTCCGCTCGTTAGTTTGTGTGTAATACATTCATTTTGTCTTATAAATGGTTCTCCGTACATTACGGCGTTAGTCTTTTCTTCTAAACGTTTCTCCATATGTTAGTTCGTTTGTACGGCTATGATCTTGCCTTCTAAACGTTTCTCTCTATACGTTACGGCGTTAGTCTTGTTTTATAAACGTTTCTCCGCGCGTAAGTTCTTTTGTACGGGAAAAGTCTTGTCCTCTAAATGTTTTTCCATACTTCAGTTGGTTTGTATGGCATTGATCTTGTCTTCTAAGCGCTTCTCTGTACTTTAGTAGTTTTTGTACGGCTTGATCTTGTCTTCTAAACGTTTCTCTGCATATGTTACTTATTCTGTGCGGGGAAAGTCTTGTCCATCTAAACGTTTCTCCGTACGTTAGTTCGTTTGTACGGCAATGATTAGCCTCAGTGTCTTTCAAACGTTTTCTTCATACGTGAGTTTGTGGGTATAACATTTGGTAGTGTCTGTTATGCGAATGTCTAATGGCGAAAGCAGCGACCCGATCAGATTTTGCATACTAGTGTTATTTTATATGGGTTCCTTGTTTTGAGGACTCGACCCAAAAGAAAAATTTAATATGGCATGCCATTTTGTGTCATTTCTTTCACTGCTTATTGTGTAGACCATCATTTCCGCGTGTCTGTGCATTCTCCTTTTCTTGCATAATCCATTGGAGGGTCACTTACATAGTTCCAAATTTGCACGGAAGCTGAGCAAAAATGATATATATTTTTTCTTTCTGTGTTGGCCCTAAAATGCACCAGATTGCATCTCCAGCCACATACTTTTAAAAAATTTTCCAGGGGAGCATGCCCCCGGACCCCCCTAGGGACTCGTGCCCTTAGGGAACTCGATTGCCAAGTGCCGGCTACTCTCAATTGGCGACCGCCTACTCTAAAATCTCTGGAGAACACTGGTAGTCGTTTGTACGCTCTGTACCGTGCGGGGTTACGGGCCTACCACGGTACGCTGCTATAACTTGTCGCTCTTACTGTGTGGGGGTACGGCGCTACCACGCTACGCTGCCATTATTTCCTACGTCACTGCGTAAGTCGATCCTTCCTTGTAGGGGTACGGGGCTACGACGGTACGCTGTTCTTTCATTACTTAATTGATTGTAAATACTTTGTCATAAATTCCTAAAGTGGTTTTTAGAGATGTTCTAGAAAAAATGGCAATACTAAAGCTACTATAATCGTACGAAACAGATTACGTTCACGCAGTGCTGCTTTAGCGGCTAAAAATGACTGCAGTGAGCACAACGGAAAGGTTGCACGAACGCTGTTTTCATTGCGCTGCAGCAGTGACAAAAAATGACTGCATGAGTGCTGCAGAGGCGACATTGGGAGCTGCTTGAACGCTGCAAGAGAGCTACTGCAAAATAGCAACATGAAGCTTTATGGTAGATTAGCAGCGCATCACTATAACGTACAGAAAAACGTTGAGAAGATAAGACAAATACTGTACAAACGAACTAACGTACAGAGAAACGTTGAGAAGATAAGACAAATACTGCACAAACGAACTAACATACGGAGAAACGCTGAAAAGACAAGACAAATACTGTACAAATGAACTAACGTACGGAGAAACGCTGAGAAGATAAGACAAATACTGTACAAACGAACTAACGTACGGAGAAACGTTGAAAAGATAAGACAAATACTGTACAAACGAACTGATTACGTACGGAGAAACGCCGAAAGATAAGACAAATACTGTGCAAACGAACTAACGTACGGAGAAACGTTGAAAAGATAAGACAAATACTGTACAAACGAACTAACGTACGGAGAAACGCTGAGAAGCTCGGATTCACAGAACAGATCCCCAAATTTAGTTTTAGTGTGAAAAATAGCCCAGTTTTCAAAGATTTCAGAAGTGTCCTTGTTACTTCAAAGAATAGCTTTTACAACAAATAACATTGTATTTTTAGTTAACTCATATACTTGAGATTAACAGCTGGAAAAAAATGAGATATTTTGCTCTGTGCTGCTCACTAGTTGTTCTTTAAAAAAAAATAAAAAAACTGGCCTGCTTGTCGTTAACAAGTGCGTCCATTTTGTCATAATAGTCTGTCTTAATTTGTCCATGACAACAGTCAATCGCTCTTTGTAAGCGGAGAGTATGACAATGTTTTCGTCGGTTTTCTGTCGTTTCAGTGCTTGTCGTTCAGCTTTAGTCAAGTTACTGTCAGGTAGAGAGGCTGATTGTATAGCAGAAGCTACCCTACTTCTGATGTTATCGATATCCTTGGTCGATTCTGATAGTTCCTCTGATCACAAATCCATTCTTTAGGGTACAGCGTCAAATGTTGTTCTGCCTTTGACATAAGCATACTGGTCACCATCAGTATTTGAGTTATTTTCTCAGCGTTTCTCCGTACGTTAGTTAGTTTTTACAGTATTTGTCTTATCTTCTCAACGCTTCTCCGTACTTTAGTTCGTTTGTACAGTATTTGTCTTATCTTTCGCGGCGTTTCTCCGTACGTTAGTTCGTTTGTACAGTATTTGTCTTATTTTCTCAGCGTTTCTCTGTATGTTAGTTCGTTTGTACAGTATTTGTCTTATCTTCTCAACGTTTCTCTGTACGTCAGTTCGTTTGTACAGTATTTGTCGTATCTTCTCAGCTTTTCTCCGTACGTTAGTTCGTTTGTACAGTATTTGTCTTATCTTCTCAACGTTTCTCTGTCCGTTATAGCGATACGCTGCTAATCTACCATAAAGCTTCATGTTGCTATTTTGCAGTAGCTCTCTTGCAGCGTTCCAGCAGCTCCCAATGTCGCCTCTGCAGCACTCATGCAGTCATTTTTTGTCACTGCTGCAGCGCAATGAAAACAGCGTTCGTGCAACCTTTCCGTTGTGCTCACTGCAGTCATTCTTAGCCGCTAAAGCAGCACTGCGTGAACGTAATCTGTTTCGTACGGGTGTAGTAGCTTTAGTATTGCGATTTCATCCAGAACATCTCTAAAAACCACTTTAAGAATTTATGACAAAGTATTTACTATCAATTAAGTAATGAAGGAACAGCGTACCGTCGTAGCCCCGTACCCCCACAAGGAACGATCGACTTATGCAGTGACGTAGGAAGTAATAGTAGCGTAGCGTGCTAGCGCCGTACCCCCACACAGTAAGAGCGACAAGTTATAGCAGCGTACCGTGGTAGCCCCGTAACCCCGCACGGTACAGAGCGACTACATCGACAAATATTGAACGACATGTCCTATGTTTCTCCACTAGCATCATAGCAAAGTAGGCGAGCATCACATCCTTCTTTTATCATGTAGTTTTTTCTCATTAGCATCGTACCGTATCGTGCGAGCAAGAACGTAGAATCCGGCGATTAATTTTACTTGTATTTATTATATATTTTCACCTGTTAAAGTTACGAAAGGCACAAGATTTCACGGCTTGTTTAATTTTTCTTCATTGAGCGTGTTTGTAACGTAATAGTTTTGATTTTTACAATGACCAGTTTCCTCTTCTATACCTCAGTACATCTCCGTACACTGATCATGTTTGTAGCGTTATAGTTTCAATGTGCACAGGTAATCCAAACGTTAGTATACATTGGCAAGGTGTTAGTGTTACCTTCCCCGCGTTTTCTCAGAAGTTTCATTCAATTTATAGGGAACAATTTATATTATAAGTTATGTTACCATGGTAACTGAGCGACGAAAAGTTATAGAAATCATTGCATGCTTGGGTGATAAGTATGTATAAGGCAAGAGTAGCAGCGTACCGCGGTACGTTCAATGCTACGCTTTGAAGTGCATCCGATTTTGCGACAGCTATAGATCATCCCAACTAACCTCACCCACTGCCAAACAACATCTCTACAGCTCGACGCGACTTGACCAACGCAACAACCCTCGATGATGTATAACTAGTTTATGTAGTTGATATACACTAATTATGACAGGGATATCTTCTCCTATAACATTAACATAAAGGAGGCCAATTGATTTTCTTTAAGAGAGAACAAAACGTTGTCAGTTTTTCTGGGTCATTCAGTTTTTTTTTATGAATAAGTGAATTTTCAAACATTAGCCCAGTTTTTCAGGGTCATTTTTTGCAATAAAGTAAGGACAAGTGAATTTTCACACATTAGCCTAGTTTCTTCTAGCTTCTTATATCAAGCCCCGAAATTTCTCACATTGTTCTTTGAGAAGTTAGGTATTTGTTAGCATATCGAAATGTTAAAAAAAATGATCTTTTAGCCAACTTCAGTTCCAACTTAAGGTACATGAAAAAAGGGTGGCGACTAAAGCTGTTCCCATTTTGGTGTACGAAAGTATGATATGTTTGTCTGCCAGTACAGGAAGCGCTTCCCAAATGCCAGGAAATTATTTTGAGGTTTTGAATAACAAAATACATGTGCATAGAAAAATGCAAGTGATAAACTGAAAAAAGCACGGCAAATACGCATAGAAAACGCTCCTGCGTTCAACAAAGTAAAGAAAACATCGGTGCTAATCAACAAGAGGCCCTCGTGGCTGAAATGAAAATCTCACTTGCTAGAAAAATCGTTATTAGACCTTCTTAAAAAACACAGCTTAACTTAGGATCGAAAATGCAATAACCAGTTTCACTGAAAGAATCGAAACTGCAGTCTTGCTTGAGACAAACCATGGAGGAAAAAAGCATCTTAAATCAAGACGGATTAATTTGCCTGTCCATATTGGCATACACAAACACGCGGTCGTCAGACTTGCTAAGAATAGGAGGAAAGATATTAAGCTCCTAGATACGAAACTCTCAGTTTCAAGAGGGGCTTACTCACACATGTTTGACTGAAGCAGAGTTCAGCCACGTACTACATGTTGCATAGCTAGAAAGAAGCTACAACTTCAGATTCATGACGAAAAGGGTCTATAGATCACACTCCGTGATGCGAAAGACAACATCCTGCAACATAATTATATAAATAAGCCGGGCCCGGCGTTACAAACATCAGCAGGGAAATTAACTGATCGCGTTGAAGATAATATTTCAGATCCTTTATTGTCACAAATACAAAGATGAGAGGCTGAAAAAACTCTATCAAGTTCCTAAACGAGCCAGATCCAACGTACCTAATATGCCGAAAGCGGCATAGAAACCACATTTAGTCGCTTAACAAACGATCAGAGGTCAAATTTAACTGAGAATAACAAACAGTGCGCTTGAGCCACAAGAATCCACCGGTTATTAGAAAATTGATCAGATATGACCTAGAGATCAAAGTTTTAAAAAATGCGACGCCCAAGTTGTAACGGCTCAATTCAGTCACCACAAAAAAATCCTCCAAACTAAACCCACTACAAAAACACAAAAAGCAAAATTGGTCAAAAGACCGAGATAATTTAAAGTCGTACTCGTTAGAGCAAAGCTTTGAAGGTCAACGTTTATCGATCTTGACCAACAGGAGTCGTGTTTGGCCTGTCAAGTTTTTGTAGCATCAAGGGAAAGTGAGCTGGTTCATTACTGGGGAAGAGTAGGTGAGGGGGTTCATTACTGGGGAGGAGTAGGCGAGGGGGAGATTTGTCAAAGATGGCGGATAGTCAGATCCAACAAACAGGGAGAGATCAGTAATGAAATTTATAATACAGTCGGCATTGCGAAAACTAAACAGAAAAATAAGGTGTTTGGATGTGGAGAACACACGATGGAAGTCGTGCTTAAAGTTGTGGCGTTGGTCGAGCTCGTCGTGCTGGTGAAGCCATTGTCTGTCGGTCGAGTTGTTCCGTCCTGTGCTGGAACGAAAGTAAATGATAATAGAAAAATGTCAAGCGAATGCAGTAGCAAATCGCAACACAACACAGCGCAACACAACAGGGAGAAGACAAGAACAATACACACAGCAAATCGCAACACAACACAACGCAACACAACAGGGAAAAGACAAGAACACAACACACAGCAAATCGCAACACAACGCAACGCAACACAACTGGAAGAACACAACATGACAAAACTCAAGACAGAAATGCAAAGGACCGTCGAGCTGGTCGATCGACCAGCGTTGCGTGGCGTTGGTCGAGCTCGTCGTGCTGGTGAAGCCGTTGTCTGTCGGTCGAGTTGTTCCGTCCTGTGCTGGAACGAAGGTAAATGATAATAGAAAAATGTCAAGCGAATACAGTAGCAAATCGCAACACAACACAACGCAACACAACAGGGAGAAGACAAGAACAATACACACAGCAAATCGCAACACAACACAACGCAACACAACAGGGAAAAGACAAGAACACAACACACAGCAAATCGCAACACAACGGAACGCAACACAACTGGAAGAACACAACATGACAAAAGACAGAAATGCAAAGGACCGTCGAGCTGGTCGATCGACCAAAAACTCCACGGAAAAATTTGGTCAAAAAACGCTGCACATTTGGTGAACAAGGGTGTTGCACACTGCAACACTGACATTGCAGTATGCTGGATTTAGCCCATTTCGAATTACTGTACCCCTGATAATTCCCTCATACAAGAAGGACCACCTCTAATTTCTTCAGGCATTTAGAACAAAAACTTAGCTAGAATGAAATTCTGTGAATGGTTTGAACCCAGGAGTCATATCATATTATCAGTGAAGTATGTTCGTCCTTGTGAGTGTGGTCCTGAAAAGGACTGCTTGGGATGAAATTGACTGAAATTTTGACAACCTCGGCTGAGCTGAAGTCATCACGACTCTGACGATGACTTCTGCTCAGGATGTCGAAAAACATCTGTCAACGTTATCACAAACTGTTGTTGCCAGGACTACACTCACCCGGACGATCATACTCAGGGCTCAAAGTTAACGACCAGCTGGTCGCACATGCGACTAGATTTTTTATTGTGTGCCTAAAAAATCATGTGTGATCGCACTTGCACGCCTAAAAAGCCCGAGTTCAGTGCAACTGAATTGCTACTCGACTCTGCTTTCTAACATGATCGTCCTTATGTACTCCGACTTGTTAGACACGAAACGGAAGCTTGAAATAAGAAATTCAAAGGTAGATATAACACAATCAGGCTCCAAATAATAAAGTTCCATCATTTTCCTTGCATCAGTGTGTGTTTTATTGGTCGTTTTCCCCCTGTGGTTTCTCCGAACCCCGAGGTCCATTTCTTCTCGACGTTTCCATTCCATCCCAGACTCTTTTCGCTCTAATGGGCTCCTGGTTTTGTAAAGACTCCGCTGACACGTGTGAGTGAAGGCTACCTTTAAAACACGCGCTTCTTGTGCAATCGAGTTTGCGTTGCCGATGTGAAAGGTCAATCCAGAGTCAAGAAGTCAAGAATGGCTAAACAACCTGGGTTAACACAGAAGACCTAATTAATCTGCATCAGCATGGAATTAGACGCAACTCCAGCAGTTGTCAAGTGGTTCAACAGTGTTCAGAGATCAAGGCGTCCTAACATTTGCTTACAGAATGTGGCCAGATGAATTAATCGCAGTTGCTGATTCATGGGAATCACCGGATTTCGACTGACCAAGTTTGTTGTATTAATCAAATGATGTGGATCTACATTCAAGTCTGTATCAGCTTTAAACTAAAATGAGATGAAAGTTGTGAGCAGTAAACTGACAGTGTATAATTATTTTCTTAGTTATTCATGTTAATGTCAAAGGAAATGAATGTGGAATTTTTCTGTTATCTTGAATGTACTATAAAGTGTAATACTTTTTGAGATTGAGAAGGTTGATTTAAAAAACGTAACAGTATTGGTGTTATCTTCAACATAATATAGTAAGAGCCTGAAAGGAACAAACACAGGACTGAAATAAAAGATAACATACTGATAAATGAATACTTAACCAACGTCTGAAGCTTTCTGATTTTACTTTTTGGTGCCACCAGTATTTTAAGCTGTGCTCCTAACATTTTTAGCTGTGTGCCTAAAATTTTGGCAGTGCACCTAGAAATTTCCACCTGGTAACACAAGTGCTCCCAAAGCCAAAAATAAACTTTGAGCCCTGATACTTCCCAAATTAGGTTCACTTGATAATTGCAGAGAGATGGCAATAGTAATTATGTGATAAGGTTTAGTAATTATCTGTACATGACATATGACACATGCAGTGTTGTTCAATTCTCCAGAGTCGTTGTGACCTTGAGGTGGTTCTGAAGGCCAATCATCTGTCCGTTAACAATGAGCAGAGAGCTGGAGTTGTTGTCACCGAAGAGCTGAAGCGTGAGTTTGCTGAGTTTTGGGGAAAATATAAACATGCACCTCTCCAAGCTAGGAACCACATTCTCTCTAGCTTTTGTCCACAAGTGTATGGCTTGTATGCTGTCAAGCTTGCAGTTGCCCTGGTCCTTATTGGTGGAGTGCAAAGAGTGGATCCTTCTGGGACACGAGTAAGAGGGGAATCCCATCTGCTATTGGTTGGTGACCCAGGTAAGACACACCCCCTTGGAAAGATATGCTATTTCAGGGTTCAAAATTATATCATCAGTCCAGAAGCAAATATTTGCTGGTGGGAACTTTCCACTTTCCTGAATAATCCGATAGGCTGTCATCTTGGATAATGAAACTGACAGAGGGTTGGGGCAAGCCAAAAAATGATTCCAAAGGAGAGGACGAAAATGCCTGCTCTGCAGACAATTTTTTTTTAAGGGATTGATTGTGCTTGTGGTTTCCCCTGGGGGTTGATTTAACTACCCCTGAATATGATTTTTACCCAGGGGTCTACATTTGGTGTTATGATCAAATATTACTACTGGATGGGAAATGGGATGGGAAAATATTAATTTTGGCTGCTGGTTATGTCCCACAGACCTCACTGTGCTCGGTCCGTATGTAATGGCCTAAAGAATAATTTTTCCTGGCTGGTCCTCCCGCTCAGTCTATACTAGAAAGTGCATATTATTATACATGTATATTATCTAGAAGTACATGTATAAAACATAGTACAAGAGGTAAATCTAGAAGATTTATTTATTTAATGTTTTGATTTTGAAATTTGCATTAGGAACAGGAAAATCTCAGTTCTTAAAGTATGCAGCGAAGATCATGCCACGTTCAGTTCTGACCACAGGGATTGGTTCAACAAGTGCTGGGCTGACTGTGGCTGCAGTTAGGGACTCAGGCGAGTGGCAGCTAGAAGCAGGGGCCTTGGTACTAGCAGATGGTGGACTGTGCTGCATTGATGAGTTTAACAGCATTCAAGAACATGACAGAACATGTAAGGGAAAAAAATAATGTAAAGATACATTTTACATGTGAGGCTTCTTGCTTGTTGTGGAGGGAAGGGGGAAGCAAACATTGTAATATTTTATTCTCATAGAAAAGATGAACTCTATAAAAATTGTGGAAAACTAGGAAACCCAAAAATATGAAGTCACTTAAACTGTTAAGGGGGGGGGGGGAATAAGAATGATAAAAAGTAAGAAAACATTGCCACCCCCCCTTGCCAAGCGACCTATTTCCCCACCCCTCCCTCACTTATAAAGATCAAGTTGTCTTAGTCATTAGCTATGTGATTGTTTTTGAAGCTGTCAAAATGCTTGAGTAAAAATGTAGTTTGCAATTTATTGAATCATGCTTCTGCCAGATTACATGTAGTCTGTAGCAGTTGTACTGCAAGAAAAAAATTTTAAAACTCTGATGCATACATGTATTTGTGTGGCTTCAAATTCCACTCTGACAAATTTGCAAAACGTTGGCCACCACCTTTCACCGAGTTGTACTGTGCAAACTTCATTTTAATTCATTTTCCAGGTATTCATGAAGCTATGGAACAGCAGACAATTAGTGTAGCTAAAGCAGGAATGGTGTGCAAACTGAACACACGAACAACAATTTTAGCTGCGACTAATCCCAAGGGCCCGTATGACCCGTCAGAGTGTCTCAGTGTCAACATTGCAGTGGCCAGTCCTCTATTGAGCAGGTTTGACCTCCTGCTGGTCTTACATGACGCTAGAAATGAGGAGTGGGACAGGTTAGACTGCTGTTCACCTTTCCTGTGAAAATTGTAATTAAAGTTTTGAGTTTACCAAGCCTGCTGTATGAAAAGCCAAAAGACGCATCTCTACAGGAATGCTATGCATGACGCAGGGATGCCACGAACAATAGAAAAAATTATCGAAGGAGATTTGCCTTTTAAAACCCTACGACAATCATAGCTAGGGGCAATGTTAAATGCTGTGAGGTGTATATGTCACACACGGTCTAAGTCAGCACTAACAAATTTATTGGGGTGATCCTGCGATGGACTAGCATCCCCAGGGGGTACTCCCTCATAATACCTATACGGGTATGTGCCACCCAACCGGGTCGTGACTTCGGGACTCCTGATCTAAAACGTGTATCCATATTCGATACGTTTGCTAGAATGGGGTGTAGTAAATTATTGCAAACGCATGAAAGTTTCAAGATATCATCAACGATTTTAAATTATCTATCACGGAAATAAATAAATGGCTAAGTAACTAATGGGGAAAATAACACAACCTGATTTGCGTAGAAACATTTCTATTTCGGAGGTATAAGCTGAACAGACAAAGAAATAACTTTTCTAAAATAGGGTTTTGAAGTTAAGTAAATATCTAGAACGGGGTGTTAAAGATTGACTCTTTCTACAACGGGGTATTACTTTGAATGCAAAACCCTTTTGCCTACTTTTGAAGGCCTGGGCAACACACACCCACACAAAACCTCGAGCCCCCCTCCCCCGGGCTACACCCCACCCAAGCCGCGCAGTAGTACTCCTACATGGATGTACAATGTATCTGCTTTTTGCGACAGAAATCGCGTTAAGCTCTGTCGTGTGGGCCACCTATTGCCCAAATCCAGCTTTAGCATTATCCACGTCTTTCATTTTATTTTCTTACATCATTTCATTGTGTCGTTTTAGAATCGTGTCATCGTTTATTTTGGAAGGAAAGGGCCTTCGTACAACTGGCTCCTCGTCCGAACCGCTTTGGAGTATGGAGAAAATGCAGGCTTACTTCTGTTATATTAAAACACTGAAGCCTCAGCTTACGCCAGAGAGTAACAGGTTACTGGAATATGTGTTCAGCATGTAATTTTTCCTTACGATCCCTTTTCATTGAACAGAATATGGAAATTTAGTAATGGAGTACCATAAATTATACCAACAGGGTAATGCAAGGCAATTTGTAAGGTGTGCATTCATGGACTAACAACTCCCATCAATAAACGATGATATGGTGTATGCTACAACCACTTATAGTTTGAATTAATTCGTATTTTGCAAAATTTGGAATAGAGCGTAGTAATAAAAAATGAACTTTTAGGAAGTGGTTTAACCCAGGAGTTTTCAGTCGTAATCTGTTTTGTGTGGTCGTTGGGTGGAGAGTACTGTAGTCTCAGCCCGCCGTACAGGCCTGATTTTTTTGTTTGTTTGTTTGTTTTGTTTTGTTTTGTTTATTGTTTTTTTTAGGCTTGCTTTTTTGCAACTGCGTAAGTTGCATCCGGCCATAACAGATTAAAACACCAAATGAAAAAATTGATTTACAGCGAACCATTCAAACTGTCTCTGCAACAAGTCCCCCCCGAGTTTAGTTTTTAATTTTCCCAAGAAAGGACCACTTAATGTGCGAACCTTAAATGTCCTTTTTATTTTTATTTTTTGCAGAATTCTGAGCCGTTATTACCAATGCCAGCGGCAAGCAGACTTGCGCAATGCAGCACGTACCACCATCAGATTACTGGAAAGTCTTATAAGGTTAGCCCAGGCGCATGCACGCTTAATGTTTCGTGAATTTGTCACCGTTCAGGATGCCCTTGTCGCAGTGACATGCGTCGAGTGCTCTATGCAGAACAGTGCCTTATTAGGAAGTATGAACGCCTTGCATACGAGATTCCCGGATGATCCTCAGGAGGAATACTCTCGTCAGGCCGCACTCGTTCTAAAGCGGTTAAACTTGGAGGATGTGATCAGCGTCATTGACGAAGAACCATCGACTGATGATCGCTGCAATGTTAGTCATAGCGGCAATAATATTGAAAATAATAGCCGTACTCCAAATGAATCACTACCAAATGACAATGTATCGGATAATGGTTTAAGAAGTCGAGTAGGCAAAGGACAAACCTCTTCGACTGACGAAGAAAGCGATGCAGTCGTTAACAACGACAATAATGGTTGTGTTTCTAGCGATTTCGATGAAGATAACTCACTTGGTCAACTGACTGGTGTTTTTCCAATCTCTTCGTCTGAAGTCGGAAATGAGGGATTTGTGGAAGAAGATTCAAGCCACACATCAGCGGCGCCGTCAATCTGTAAAACGCCTGGTCAACATAAACAAACAAATGGAGTTGACAAGTTAGAGAGAAGTAAGAGAGAGGAGGCTGGAAACGATGATGATTTTTCTAAACCATCTCGATTTCCGACAGGTTTAAGAGCAATTCCAGGCAGCAAAGAACAGGATTCTTTGAAGACGGAGAATCATAAAGCTATAGCGTCAATATCGCTTGAAAAAAGCAAAAAGATAATTGAAATGTTTGCAAGGAAACCGCAAAACGCAGGCAGTGCCGCTATCCAGATAAGTAACTGTCAAACACCGCAAGTAGACAGCAGCCGAATTTTTATGACAGAAGAACTTAGTGATCAAGAGTTGGAGATGGAATGGCCTTCAGAGGTTATTTCTTCCTTACAAACCGAAAGCAATGTCAATCATACACTTGGTTTGTTAAGAGGGAGGGGGAGAACAGTGTAACTATAAATTAAGGGGGCATTGCGGTTGATATTGAATGAAAATGTAAGGCTTTTAAGGAGAATATAGAAGACGGAAAAATATATTTTAAACACCACCAGACAGTTGATACCCACACAAGAGCACCTCGGGTTGATAGCGGACTATTTGGGTGTCCATCTGTGTCCATCTACTAACTGTTAACCTGTTATTCTAAATTTAAATCTTTTAACTTTTTTATTTTTCGTAATTTCAAAAATCCCGCCCCCCCCCCTTTTTTTTTCCTCCCCTAAAACATCCCAAAAATTACCAAAAAAAATTAACAAAACTCTATATACATCGATCTACAGACTAATTGAGCCGTTTTTGGGATTGCTCGAAACGGTAACGCGATAATTTCAGATAACCTCTCTAAAATGTCACAAAAATGGCATTAAACCGTAATGCTTCCTTAAGGCGTAGTCATTTGGGGCTTTTCTGGCCAGTCTTGGTTGATGTAGGAATATTAAAAAAGTGCGTAATAAAGTGATTTTATACAACCGTGTAATGTAATAGCTCGTGCCTACTAGACCTAAGTACTGAAAACAGAGAAATGAGGAGAGTTACTACGCAATCTGTTCTATAAGCTTAGTAAAATCGCTAGTTTTGTCCATGAGAACGCCATTCTGTCCATTCTAGATTAACCAAAAACCTTCCCTAAAGAACTCAATTCTTCCTTTTACAAGAAAAAAACATTGCCAAAAGAACGTCTTTTTACCTATGCCTCTTAGTAAATCATTGTGTGTTCATTCCCTCCAATCTTCTATCGGAAGTAGAATAGACAATATTATTCCGTTCATTTCGAAAAACGGAATGAGTCCCATAATAATTCGACTACTGGCTAAATTGTCTGGGTATTATTGTGCTATTTATTTTCAACTTGCAACGCAACGCTGATGAATGCATTGCGAAACAAGTTGCCCAGTACACGTTACACAGTGCAACTTGTCTCCCAGAGTATGAGAAGAAGGAGGCTAGTTTCACTGAGAACTTTGCGAAATAAGTTGCAGCGTGTAACATATTCTGCCGCGACTTGTCTCGCGATCTTCTCGTCACCGTTGCGTTGCAGTTTGTAATAGCGCCTTTGCATTGGCTAGTTGTTAAAATAGATCGGCCAATAAAAGGTACAGTACTTGATTTACCGAAGAGAAAGAAGCCACCACTCTAGCTATAGAAAAGGATGCTAAATCCGATGGTAACATGGGTCGTTACTCTCGGAGAAAAACAATATCTAAAAATCTAATCAAACGATCTCTCGCAAACAGAGACCCGACGAGATATTAAGAAGAATACAGCGAAATTACTGTTTGCCCCCATTTCTTTTCTTACGCCTGTGCCGCAGTGTTACAGGCCTTTTCGCATACCATGACTTACATTGTCCTCATCGGTAAAATTTCTGTCAACAAAGTCGTACTCAATCCGATTGAATTTGATTGTGGTTGGCCATCGAACAAGATGGAACGTGGAACTTTTCTGGTTTTTTTGTTTGTTTGTTTGTTTTTTAAATATTATTATTACCGTAGATCAGGGTAGATTGTAAATTAAGGCAGGAGTACGGTCATAAACCATGTTTCTCCACCTTTAGCCCTTTTCCCTATTTCTCTCTTTGTGGTTTTATTTCATCTAAAAATGCATTATATAGGTAGGTAGGGCGAGCTCCCGTAAACCTGTAATTAATTTTTGGCGATTTTCAAAATGAATGAAAAGAAGCAAAAAAATGGGAGGGTAATTAGTAAATTTTGAGAAAACTAAAACTTATTAAGAATTAAAAGTAAGTTGAAATTAAAAATTTGAAGTTACTTAGTACTAGATGGATACCAAAACAAGCAACAAGCAAGCCCAAAGGCTCCTGAACAAATCAAAGATTGGTTGCTGTGATAGCACCGTAATTTATTTTTCTTACTAAGGATGAAGGCATACGAGTACAGTACAAGAGATCTAGACAAAACTAAATATTCCTTTTCATCCTCAGTCGTCTACGTAATCCATACAACTGAATAAAATGTTAGCATTAATTATTAATCTCTAAATCTCGGTTACTGAATTTCCGGCTTTCTGATTGGCTTACTGCACATGGCTCACGTGACCAGCAGCTATGTAAATTTATTGAAACAAAAGAAATGTTTACATAAGAAAATACTTCAACTCCCACAGGATTGGCTTGGTTCACCAATATGGCCGCCATTTCCTTGTTTCTGGTACACCAATATGGCCACCGTGACGTCATATGAAAACGCTCTAGAGGCTAATAAGCCTTCCTTTTGCCTTATTAGGAAATTGGCTACCATGTCAAATGCCATGGCGTTGAAAAGTCTTCGCCGCGACGCGACTCGTCCAAAAATATTCCAAGAAAAATTCAGCAGCGATTACCGAAGTTAAGAATTCAGTAAAATCTAGCTTGTTTGATATGAGCTGATTATAACCAACTCGGCACAAGCACCTCTTTGAACTGAAATCCAATCCACGTGCGTGGAATAACTGTTAATTATCATATCCTATTAATATTTAATAATTATTCCTCGAGACCAAGTGGTTCTCGAGACATGCGTCGCTAAGTTGATCGTGAGCCCACGAACGACGACATGGGGTGGAATTCGGTAGTTTATTTCGAGTATACAGACAACAGAAAAGTTAGGAAGGTACAGAAAGACTGACTGGTATTTCTGTTACCTAAGTATTTTACATTCTTGCCATTTCTTTGCCTGACGTTTGTACTTGTAGGAAATTAGGTATATGGTCCAATCAGCGCGGGTTCTTGCCCATTTTCAGGATAAGTTTATGTATCAATGGAAGACAATCATTTCTCAGTTGCTAAATGTTTACGGCCGTGAGGTTAGTAAGAAAAGTTGCAAGAAATTCCGCAGTGACAAACCACGCAGGCAAAAATGTCATGTCATGTCATGTTGTTATGTTACGTTGCAATGTCTTTTACCAAAACAAAATTTTAAAAAACTATTTAAAAAAAAAAAGATACCAGCAGCGACCTGGTGGTGTAGCACAGAACGTTCTTGACGCCACTTCAGCAGTGAGTAGAGTTACCCTCAAAAGTTGTTTTTAAAGAGTTGAGTCAACTTTTGACGGTTAAACGTTCTTGATAATGATGCTGGATGCATTGAAACGTCGATTAGCACTTATTTTAATATGTTGAAATGCTTGAACAAGCAACAGATTATTCTATCTCGTTCGTATTTTGAACGAGATTTTTCAGCTCAAAGACGTTATGTGGATAAATAAACAGTTGATCGATCGATCGATTGACTGATTGATTAATTGATTGATTGATGGAAGAAAATATGTGAACTAAAATGTTTGGCTTTTCCTGTTTTTCAACGCTTTCGGACGTTTTCTAGGCCACACAAACAGCCCATTTTCAAATACATGTTCTTCGATTTGGTACGGCCACGGTCTCTATAAAAAACTGCTTTGTACTCTTCTTTTTGGAAGCAATATATCCTCTGTGCACTATTGCATACTTGATGAGGTTTATCGTCAACGTATACAACATTGTCATCTGGCGGCTCGCATATAATCTGGAACTTTGGGTCGGAGGGTTGATAGCTTTTACCCCCTTGTATTACTTTAAATGGCTCTTTCTTGACTCTACAGAACTCGCTGAATTCATCCTCCATTGTGATACTAGTAGCGTCATGTGATAGTTTGCGCCTGGAAAAAAAAACAGACAATTAAAAAAATGCCCTTCAACGAATTGCAATCAAGAATTTCTTCCACTGAGACGGTCTTTTGTCAACGGAAGAAGGAAATAGAATTCCGTCGACAAAGGTGGGAAACGGTCTTCCATCCCAGTAACGTAGGAAGAAGATGGATTTTCGATGACACAGTAACAGTGTAGGAAAGGGGTGAACATACCGGAAGGAAATGCACTCCCTGGTCGCAGAAAGGAAATAGACTTCCGGCAGCACAGGGAGGAAATGGGCTTCCGGCAGCACAGGAAGGAAATAGACTTCCAGCAGCACAGGAAGGAAATGGGCTTCCGGCAGCACAGGAAGGAAATAGACTTCCGGCAGCACAGGAAGGAAATGGGCTTCCGGTGAGTCTACATGTATTTGTGGTCATTTGTGGCTATTTGTGGCAACATGTGCCAGTGGAGCCCCCCCCCCCCCCCCCCCCAAAAAAAAAGTGGAATAAACCCTCTTGAATTTTTAAACAGGTCAGCTATTTTCGAG
Organism: Siderastrea siderea; assembly: GCA_964030785.1. Taxonomy (NCBI): domain Eukaryota; kingdom Metazoa; phylum Cnidaria; class Anthozoa; order Scleractinia; family Rhizangiidae; genus Siderastrea; species Siderastrea siderea. Next base: position 21,750,365 of record OZ034971.1, on the reverse strand, counting down.
AGAACATCGATTAAATTCCCGTAGATCAGCAGGAAGTGGCTGCCCTGGTAACGGCTCACGGCAGGCTAGTGTTGGCATAACATATGTAAATCGCCTCGTGTATTTTACGTGACAGTAGGTGGTTTTCCTGGCCCACGATCGTTCTGCTGGTCTAGTCAATGTCAGGTGTCTTATTCACAGCCGTCAAACGCACGACGCGTGAGCAGTTCCCGCCATAATTTTACAAAAGAAAATACAGACAAATGTCGAAAGTTTCACTTTAACCGTAAAACTTAACGCCATATCTGAAAACTTAAGCTTTTTACTTCGAGCATGTGTTCAGAATGAAGTAACTGGCATCCACAAGTTTTATGGGCGCGAAATTTTGTTTATCGCGGACATTTTATGTATCGTTTTCATACGAATTTCGCGCTCGTAAAAGTCTGAACTGTTTCAAACTTCAAGGCTCTGAAAAACCGGCAGTGATGTTGTTTTTTGCGTTTGACCGCTGTGAAGGTGCCTTATGCCCTTCACGTGCTCAGAGAGTGCCGGCACCGACTTAAGTCTAGTACGCAGTTCCCTGCGGTTACTCTGCATCACAGACGTTACAGATCATGGACCCCACATTTATTCGCACCTGAATCTTGCTCATGATCTTACACTACTTACACTACAGATTATTACGAAGCTAAGTAACTTCTGTACTTAGTTCCCTTTTCGCGTGCTCAGCATTTTTGAAAGTAATTTCTTTTTTTATGTTCTGGAATTTTCCATGTTCCTGATTTTATGGACGGCCCTCAACAAGTCTCGCAGGCGCGTCCTGTTCTCGTTAGTTCGGTGTAGCTATGCACTTGTTTCAGTCGTTTTCCCTCGCATATCAGTTGCTTCTTTTAATTCATTCATTGCCTCATCATTTACCGAATAAAACAACCTTTATACGTTCAATTAGTTTTTAGATATGTTCGATGGTTTTGAAGTAAAACGTAAATCTAAACAAAATCTTCTATTTAACGTGCCTAGACGACACAACCTTTGTTAAGAGGCTGCTGATTTGCAAACCAATGAATCTTAATCAACCGTTCCTTTGGATTGTTGCGAACAAAGGATCACTTATTTTGATAAACCACTGGGTTAGTGGAATAGGTAATTTGCAAGGACTCGGCAAGTCTGGACAAATCCTAAGATCTACTTATTGTCTACTCAGATAACTTCACAATTAACCCTTTTATAAGCCCCGATAGTGATAGGCATCTAATACTCGGGTCAAGCGTACCGGTCATAAAAATAAATGGAATGTTTACCAAAGATAAAATTGTCTTGATGTCTAAACCAGTTCTCTCAAATTGGACCATAAGAAATATATAAACAACAGTGAGGAGAACATGGATATTGATGTTGGGGCTTAAAGGGTGACGATTCTAGTGACCGATTCTCTCGAGGGCTTAACGTCCCGCAAATCCGCTTTTTTCCCCTGTCAATCTGCATACAATTCTCACGGCTTTGCCTCAGTGCTTTTGAAATCATATGGACATATCGTGCGCAAATTGCTCCACTGATCTCAATTTCCGACCTTTGGAATCCCTGCGACTTACATTGCGTAAAGTTTTCCGCATTGTAGAAATGTTTCCGATCAGTCATTGGCTGCTTGGGAGGAGTAAGTTTGAAACATTTGATTTGATTCACGCACGCCGACAACAAAACTTGCGCCGTTTCGTGTTTGTCTACTTTTTTAGTTTTTTCTTTCTTTCTTTCTTTCTTTTTTTTTTCAGAATAATACATTTTAATGAAAGCATGCAAGCAGTGTTGCAAACAATTTTTAACCTTATTTCTGTTATCATAAAAGTGAGGTCTGGATCTAAAGGATCTACGCATTAGTCAAGTGCACTCCCATTTAAATTACAGTAGTTCAACTGGAAGTTTCAATATGAATTTTGCGGTATTGTGCATAATACAGACTAAACAACAATATTTGTGGCACAAACCTTAACTCAGGCAGATCTTCAGCGTCTTCTTCGTTCGTCTTAAACGAGTCCAGTTCGTCAAGAATCGTTTCATCGTTCAAAACTCCAAGAGTCTTGTATGCGAAGGTTACACCCATTACGAGATAAATTGTCAGAAGAGTCTGCGAACAAAACGTGGAGAAAATGCAATATTAAAATTACAAAATTTGTGAGGGGATGTACATGTAAACAAGCTTTTAGTAGCATTATTTATTGAAATATCACAGCTGTGGTGTTCAAAGTTATTAAAGTTACAAATTGTAGATTTTGCCGAGTCATGTACTGAACTCATAATTAACTTACTATTCTTAACTCACGGGAAAACTGCGATTCTACGCGAGTTCGAATTAGATAAGTTCGGTCGATAACTTGTCGATAAATTCTCGGTCGATCGGTAAATGAAATCTCGAATAAGTGAGTTCAGAACATGACATAGCTTTACCAAAGTATAATCAATAGATAGATTTTGATCGCTTTTTAGTGACAGATTCGGAGAAACTTTCAGTTTCGCTTGTATGAGAATCTCCTCATTTCTATAGTCTATATTGAATGTGAAGTTAAGATTTTGCGTCTGAAAGTTGAAGCAAATACCCCAAATATTTCAATTTTTGTTAACTTGCATGGTCTTTGATTTGTCCGATTTTAAGCGCAATACAGAAGGTTCTGAAAGAAATTCGAACACAAATCAATGAAGTTACTTGCCTTCTTGACTTCCATCGTTGGTTACTGATCTTCCTCTTCCTTGGCAAAGTTTGCTGTACACAAACTCGGAACTACAATCGCTTAGGTTGTTATGCGAACGGAGGTGTAAATTGTGTGATATGGGTTGTACACAAACACGACGATAAATATACCTTCGGTAACCACAGCTTCGCTTATATGCCCTTGAAACATATTGTTCCTTGGTAAACCATGCGTTAAAACAATCAGCCTATTTTTGCCGTAAGTGTGTCACATTCATTCATTTTGTCACGATGGATACTATTGTTTCGTCTGTTTCTCGGCAGTTGAAAAGAAAACAGCCTACTTTTACACGTCAACGACAAAATTGTAAAATTCTTCGGTCGATTTTCGTTTTATTTGTTCCTCAATCTATCAAAGACAGGTAGTCTTTTCAATAAGCATGAAAATATATAATGTTCTGTCTATCTAGTTCAGGCTTATCACCGAATTTGCGTGGCATTTCAATTTTTGTCTAGAGCTGTAACCACAACTCAATAGGATTGTAATTCGTTAATAGTCGATTTATTAGCGCTATGATATTGCTAAACCCGGCGAATTAACTGATAGAGAGCTTTAAAACACAATTTAGACTTTGTTTCGATCATTGTTAAAAGTTTCACTTCCAGTTATAAATATAACTTCGGCCCTGTTTATATGCTTTCGACGAAGAGCTATAATACTGAAACATGGTTGGTGACTTAGAACTACTCAGTGTTCGCAGACATAAAAACAGTTTTCTTTAAAATAAAGTAATTTTCCAAGTTTTATTGACCACCTTAAATTCTTAATTCGTGCATGACTGAGTTGTAATGTGTTCTCCTCGTTCTCAAGGAACAGTCATTTAAAAAGCCCCATAACTTTGTTGCCATGTCATTTAATTGTACTTAAATAGCTCAATATCCGCCTGAATTGAATACGTATTTTATCTTAACCAAGAGATGTTTGCGTGGTAACAAATTCGTTCGCGGTTTTCGGTTTTAAATAAAAGACAAATTACGTTGCCTGCATTATGATTTCTACGCCCACGGTAAACAATATTCGGACTTCCAATATCGATCATTACTGCCGGTTATTCAGAGTGTGTAGATCATTTACGATACTAAACTCCTTCATTTTACCTTGTTCACGGCTAAGTTAATTGTCTGCCGTGTTTTAGCCCAAGAAAATAAGCTGCTTAATTTTTTCTTCAATCTTAGACAGCCTTGAGCAACTAGTATTTTACGCTTCACACACCAGGTTAACTTTTGAACTATTCTTCTTTATTCTTTTACATAAATTCCTGTTTATGATTACGCAAAAGCGGAAAAAATGGATACATGCTATTTAGCACACCGGCGTGGACTTTCAAGCGGGTTAATTCTCACGAAACTGATCATTTTAGATCAGATTTAGCCAACTCACACTGAAATGATCCTCCTAGACCACGAATGTTGTGCTTATCGCAAGAACCGTAAAACGTTACGTCATCTGAGTAAAACATTTTTGCGGTATGGTTCATTTCCCAAATTTAAAGTTTGTGTAACATTTGATAATAATAGCAAAATGTTCCTGAAATTTTTTGAAACGGCAGGGTTTGCTTCTCGGAAGCAATTATATGATTTTCCTTGTGCGCGCAAACGAGAAAACAGTCAAAACATTTTCCGCACACGTTTACTCCACTTTTGGAATTACCATTTGCCTGCCACGCAAACGCTGTCGTTGATTTCATTTAAAATAAAATAAGCACATTTCTGTTTTGACAGTTTGTACCTCGTTAGTTATCATTGTTGTTGTTGCTGTTGTTGCTTTTTTGTAACTAGTTTCTTAGAGAACAATTACCTAACTAGAATAGCAAAAATTGAGTTCCTCCAAAAAATATAAACCTTCAGCAAAGTTATAAAAAAATCATTACCCCAACCCAAAAATTCGCCAGCCATCTTAATATGCTAGGAATATTTTAATCATTATAAGTTATACTTATCTCGGGTAGTGATTTTTTTTTAGATTCTGAATGAAGGAGTGAAATTAAATTTTGTAAACGAACTTTCCAAAGGTCCTTCTGTTTTTTAAAAACCTTTTCATTGCCAGAGTAAAACGTATGTCTTGTCCTCAGTGTTATTCTAACTAGTAAGAGTCTGTGAATAAAATTTTTATTGAGTACGACAATGAGTGAAATCTATTAGTCAGTTCCGCTGTTTGTTATGCTGTACATGGTTGCGCTGACGTTTGAGCCTCTTGGTAAAATCCAACCATTCAAGCGATAGCTATTGAGCAATGATTTCTTTATAGTGCTTGTTATTGTGCTGCACACTATAGTGCCAATTTTTGAGTCCGTGGATGAAATCCTGGAGTATGACTTTTCAAACGAAAACTATTAAGCAATACGTTCTTTATAATGCTGTTGATTGTGCTGTACACTGAGGTGCCAATTTTTGAGTCCGTGGATGAAATCCTCGAGTATGACCATTCAAATAACAGCTGTTGAGTAGTATTCTCATTAGAGTTCTGCTTGTTTTTAACTGATATTTTAACATGAAAATTCAATTTCTTTGCAGTTTTGGGCATAGGCATTCTCAGTGCTAACCCGCGAGTTGTACAGTTTTAATTTGAGTGATACCGGTCATAATAATTGCCGAGGCTTGCATGAGTTTTTTATTAATTCCTGTTTGTAACTGCGTCATTAAAGCGGAATGAAGTGAATACGCAAATTGGCACACCTACCAGATCGAATGTACAAGGCTTGGTTCCCACAAAATCTATTATTTCACACTCTTATAGACTGCAAATATCAATCTTTTCAAAGATCACTCGTTCGGTTCAATTCCTTTACAAAAACATATATATTCAATGGCGTATTTTAACGTAAGAAACTAAATTGGAAGAACAAAAGGATAGGATATCGATGTTTCTTTTCTTTTTTCAACGTATATTTCTTTAGTTATTGTATTAGAATGTCTTATTGCGTTTTTGCACGCCCTTTTAGTTACGTCATTTTTGCGGAAAATAATTGGATCACGCAAACCCGTACACCCACCGATACAAGTGTTCGGTTTCCACAATCTGTACAATTTTACACCTTGGATAAGCCAAAATAGCATTGCACCATTCCTTCAAACAAACAGGAACACCAATAAATTTGGAAACTTAGGTGTCAAGATTTTCTCGAGTTCGACTCCCGTTGGGGGCTCGGAATTTTTTTCCAAGAAGATCTTAACATTTATTTATTCATTATTATTTAATTGTATACCTGTTTCACATTATTAGATTTGTCATGTACAGTACTTTAGAGTGCCTGCGCGATGTGGGTAGTTTGTGCTTACATAACCTGCGATCAGGCCGAATTGTAGCATCGCTCTCATATTCTCTTACGTTGGTCGCTCGCTAAAATAGGGCCTGATACAATCTCTCACAGGAGTTCGTGTCGGCGGCCAAATTTTGGCCGCGGGAATCTCGCAATCTGATTGGCCCTTTAACAATAGAGCTGTCAACGGAAGTAAATTGTCTCCGAGACTCGCTCACAATTTCGATCCGACCACGATCGCCAAGGAACAACCAAGGAACAAGTCTGCCGAAGTAAAATGTGTTGCTCTAATAAATTCTCTTCGTTCTAGGAGAATTGTCACCATTTCTTTCTCTCCTGAGAATGCCGTTCGGTTTGACGCAAGCTGTCTCTCACCTGGAGCAGAGAAGTACAGCAACAGTGAAGTATGTATTCCGTTTTATCGCATCGTGTCTCGGAATTTTCATTTGACGGCTTTCAGCTAGCATTGATAACATGAACAGAGTAGTGGCTGTTTCCGCGTTTTACAAAACAAAACGAACAGCAGACGAACAAGTATCTTTCGCCAAGAATGATCAACAAGTCAACCGATAATTCGGTAAACTTAACGGTAAACTGATGTTTGGCGAGAACCGCAATCAAGTCGCAACGATTTTCAGTTTATATTCATTCATTGTTTTTAAATGTCGTTTTATTGATCTCTGACATTGACATCAAAGGATCTGACTAGTTTTATAACAAATGTTCTTCGTTTTAAAATTCGCTGCTGTTTTAGAGATAAAAGTTCGCTGCTAATCTCAAATATTTATCACTTCTGGAACTAAATTAAATTACAAAATACTCCTTTGTTTATAAACGGTTTTATTTATATCTTTATTCTAGAGAATGAAACTGAAGGTACTTCTCTTATTTGCCCAAGGTTTTTTACGAAGAAAATCGGTGACAAATGCCTAAAGAATATTTCCGGATACCACCTGAAATGTCTGAAATGGGAAAGGATTCAAGCATGCAGCATATTTTGGTACATGACAACCTCGTCGCGTTTTGAATTTTCATTCAGTTTCAGCTCAGACAGAGCAACCATGTACAATACCGGAACCTTCAAGTTAGCAATCGTGTAAATTTGAGTGCTTGTGCCTAAAAGATATATCGTAGCCTATGATTTTCATATTTTGCCGACATTTGCGTGACTTTCTGCGAATTACCATTATAGGAAATTTGCATACCGAGGATCGTGCAAGCAGAAGAAATTTTGATTGGCTGTTTTGTTGAATGTCAATCAATCAAAAAAGTGGGCGGTAGACGTTCCGTAGAAGAATTGTATCAGGCTCTATTTTTCGTTTTGCCCGTCCCGCCTGAATGTTTCACCGAGCGAAACGAAAATAGAGCCTGATCGCAGGTTAGTGCTTACAGGGCTGTTGTCATAGTCCGGACCTGCGCGATGCGGGTCCTATGGCACATAACCCCACTGAATCGAATTTGTATGGCCTCGCTCATCACGAGTCTTCCATGGCTCAGTGGCAGAGCGTTCCAACCGGTATCTGAAAGTTAGGTCATGGTTTCGATTCCGGTTGGAGGCTCGTATTTTTTTTCCTAGAAGATCTCGAAATTCATTAATTCATTTATCAAACTTACATGGCTGTACTGACCTTAGAGGTCGGCACACACGAGGGGACTGGTCCCTGCGACTAGTCCCGGGGACCAAGTCCCTTCGCGTGAACTACCCGTTTTAGTCAAGAAATGTAGTCGCAGGGACCAAAATTTGGTCTCTGCGACTAGTCCCACGAATTCAAACTTGTTTGAATTACCTTGTTCACAGCTAAGTTAATTGTCTGCCGTGTTTTAGCCTATAAGATGCTTAATTTTTTTTTAATCTTAGACAGCCTTGAGCACGTATTTTACCCTTCACTCACCCGGTTAACTATTGAATAATTTTTTTTTCTTTCACATAAATTCCTGTTTATGATTACGCCAAAGCAGAAAAAATGGATGCATGCTTTTTAGCACACCGGCGTGGACTTTCAAGCGGGTTAGTTCTCACAAAACTGATAATTTAAGATCAAATTTAGACAACTCACAATGAAATGATCCTCCAAGACCACGAATGTTGTGCGTATAGCAAGAACCGTAAAAGGCTACATCATCTGAGTGAAACATTTTTGCGGTACAGTGGTTCATTTCCCAAATATAAAGTTTGTGTAACATTTGATAATAACAGCAAAATGCTCCTGAACATTTTTTGAAACGGCAGGGTTTGCTTCTCGGAAGCAATTATATGATTTTCCGTGTTCGCGGAAACGAGAAAACAGTCGCAAAACTTTCTCTGCAGAAGTTTACTCCACTTTTGGAATTACCATTTGCCTGCCACCCAAACACTGCCGTTGATTTCATTTAAAATGAAATAATCACATTTCTGTTTTGACAGTTTGTACCTTGTTAGTTATTATTATTGTTGTTGTTGCTTTTTTGTAACTAGTTTCTTAGAGAACAATTACCTAACTAGAGAGAGACAATCTCGTTACAATGATCACCACTTCGAACAGTTAAATGAACAATTATTGTTAGTAATTGTTTCATATATTATATATAATATATTTTTTTTCTTTGTTATGTTATGTTATTTTCTACTTTACTAATTATCTTAGTTAATGAAATAATATGTAATTAAATTTAAGTAGCTTTTGCAATACTACCAAATTTCTATGTAGTCATGCAAATAAAGCTTGTTGTTGTTGTTGTTGTTGTTAACTAGAATAGCAAAATTGAGTTCCTCCAAAAAATATACACCTTCAGCAAAATTATGTAAAAAATTATTACCCCAACCCAAAAATACGCCAGCTATCTTAATATGCTATGAATATCTTAATCATTATAAGGTATACTTATCTCGGGTAGTCATTTTTGTTTTAAATTCTGAATGAAGGAGTGAAATTAAATTTTGTAAACGAACTTTCCAAAGGTCCTTCTGTTTTTTAAAACCTTTTCATTGCCAGAGTAAAACGTATGTCTTGTCCTCAGTGTTATTCTAACTAGTAAGAGTCTGTGAATAAAATTTTTACTAAGTACGACAATGAGTGAAATCTATTAGTCAGTTCCGCTGTTTGTTATGCTGTACATGGTTGTGCTAACGTTTGAGCCTCTTGGTAAAATCCAACCATTCAAACGAAGCTATTGAGCAATAATTTCTTTCTCCGACCGGTGTACGGAAGGTCATGGGTTCGATTCCCGTCGGGGACTCAGATTTTTTCTTTGTCCCACGCTCGCGACATGTTGAATATTCCATCTTTTCTTAATAATTTCTTTATTTATAGTGCTGTTTATTGTGCTGCCCAGCTAGAGTGCCAATTTTTGAGTCCGTGGATGAAATCCTCGAGTCTATGACTATTCAAACGAAAACTATTGAGCAATGCGTGCTTTATAATTCTGTTTATTGTGCCGTACACTGTGGTGCCAATTTTTTAATCCGTGGATGAAATCCTCGAGTATGACCATTCACATGAAAGCTATTGATCAGTATTCTCATTAGTGTGTTGCTTGTTTTTAATTGATATTTTAACATAAAAATTCAATTTCTTTGCAGTTTTGGGCATTGGCATTCTCAGTGCTAACCTGCGAGTTGTACAGTTTTAATTTGAATGATACCGGTCCTAATAATTGCCAAGGCTTGCATGAGCTTTTTGTTAATTACTGTTTGTAACTGCGTCATTAAAACGGAATGAAGTGAATACGCAAATTGGCACACCTACCAGATCGAATATACAAGGCTTGGTTCCCACAAAATCTATTATTTCATACTCTTATAGACTACAAATATCAATGTTCTCACAGATCACTCGTTCGGTTCAATCTCTTTACAAAACAGAAAATATTCAATGACGTATTTTAACGTAGGAAAATAAATTGGAAGAACAAAAGGGTAGGATATTGATGTTTTCTTTCCTCTTTTCAGTGTATTTTTCCTATTGTATTAGAATGTCTTATTGCGTTTTTCATGTCTCAGTAGTTACGTCATTTTTGCGGAAAAAAATTGGATCACGCGTGCAAACCCGTACACCCACCGATACAAGTGTTCGGTTTCCACGATCTGCATAATTTTACACCTTGGGGCCAAAATAGCATTGCACTATTCCTTCAAACAAACAGGAACGCCAATGAATTTGGAAACTTACGTGTCAAGGTTTTCTCGAAAACAAAATTCCGAGCCCCCAACGAGAATCGAACCCACGACCTGCGAGGTGCGTGTCCTATGGCACATAACCCCAATTCGTATGACTTCGCTGTCATGAGTTTGATTCCCGTTGGGGGTTTGGAATTTTTTAGGAAGATCTTGACATTTATTTATTCATTTATTTTATTTATTTTTATGCCTATTTCACATTATTAGATTTGTCATGTACAGTAATTTAGAGTGCCTGAGTGATGTGGGTAGTTTGTGATTACAGGGCTGTTGTTATAGTTCGTACCTGCCGGTGCGGGTCCTATGGCACATAACCCCACTGAATTTGTATGACCTCGCTCATCACGAGTCTTCCACGGCTCAGCGGCAGAACGTTTCAACCGGTATCTGGAAGTTAAGTCATGCGGTTTTGATTCTCGTTGGGGGCTCGGAATTTTTTTTCCAAGATTATCTCGACATTTTTTATTCATTTATTAAACTTACATGGCTGTACTAACCTTTAACAACACTTTCAGTGTGGCCCCGCTGCCTTTTCGAGAATCTTTGGGGAAGTTCAGTTGCTTTAAATGCTGTGAATGTTTTTTCCCTTTCTCTGTAAAATCATAGTTCCCGCTTTTATTTATCTTATGAAGTGGAAAAAAAGATAGGTATTTTCCTCAATAGACGTGGGTTTGCTCGCAAAACGTGGCAATGATGTAATTTTCATGAAAAAATAATAAACGTGACACGGACGACATCTCGTGTTTCTGCTTTCTATTGACTAAGTTTTTTTTTTTTGGAACGGGGAGTATTTCGTTTCTCTTTCGTTGCCGTTCACGAATGCAATATAATCAAAACCGGAAATCCTCGCGTCACTTACAACTCAACAGAATTTATAGTACAGCTGATGTATGTTTTGATTGAAATTGAGCGTACCTTATTTACTTCTCATTAACCGAGCGCTAGGGCCGTACTGGGAGAATATTGCCCGAGGTCTTTCTGGTAAGGACCGAGCGAAGCGAGGTACGTACAAGAAAGACTGAGGGCGATATTCTCCCAGTACGGTCCCGCGCTAGTGAAAGTTAATAAGAAGTTCATTAGATGGCTGTGCCTACTGACACCTAACTACTTGAAAAGTAAGCTGTGGCGGATTGGAATGAATGAAACAGTTTACCGGACAGCATTCCAAACCCAGCAGGTTTCGCTTCAGGATTTGTTATGCAAATTAGCTGAAAGGGGATTGAATGCACCCTCAGTTAATTTTAACAGTAACTTAACGCCATGATTTGTCACCTTAAGGATTCATAAGAATGAAACGAGGTGTTGGCTTCTTGCTGCAAAATATGACGATGTTGACAGATAATTACAATTTATTGAGACCTGTTGGCAAACAGAGAAGAGAAAAAAAAAAGGATAATAAAGCGCGCAATATAATCCTCTAACGGGCCCAATTTTAGCAGCGTTCTTTATATTTCTTCTTATTTGGTCGTCCGCTAAAAACTTTTCTTGCTCCGCGGTTACCGCGGGCCCGTTTAACCGAACGGAAATAGAGTCTGGCCGCAGGTCACGCGTAATTTTTCGCATAAGATCGAGAAATTTGTTCGCTTTTAATATCCTTTGCCAGGCACTTCAGTTTGCCCTACAACGTGAAAACCAGCGTGGATCAAGTGTTCGCAAGAAATTTCTTGGCTTGGTTTCGTTGAATTTCTTTTGTCTGTCCCTTTGTATGACTAATGAAAACAAGATCGCAGTGAAATTTTAACCTGATTGCAGCTTATTTTTTATCAAGTAACTAAACTGATTTCTACTAAAAATAAACAAACAAAGAGAGTAGTTACTTCGAGGGCACAGGCGGGACAAGTACCCCGGGTTTTGTCGCTTGCATAAGACAAAAGCCAAAGAGGAAGCCTGCTTGCGAGATAAATTTCACCGCAATCTCTGCTACTGTTTATTCGACCTTGTTGAAGTGACTGGACATCGAAGGCCATCGGGGCATCGCTTCTCTGGATCCTGGGCATACATCAAAGTAGCATTAACCTGGGCATTGAGTATTTCCGCTGCTTTACTTGGTTCTCGATTTGTTCTGTGTAGATTTCCCTGGACCACCAGCGTGAATGATTCCGAGATGTTAATACTGATTCAAGCCGGCGCGCGTTGGGTGAGATGTGTACATCAGCTGGGTTTATATTTCACGCCGGGTGACCCTTTATAAAACAAAGTTTCCGCAAGAGCGGAGTTATAACACCTTTGCGTAACCTAACCTCTGCCTTAACGTTAACTATTATTTACATTCTAGCGTCTCCAATGAAAAAGGGGTTGCTTGTTGATTCTGATTAGGTTCGGCTCCTGAACACATTACGAGCAATCTCTGTTTTCGCTCAGTCGACCAATTTGAAAAGAACGCAAGCCAGCGCGAAAATCGCCCGCTGCGTAGAATCGTGACGCGCGCGATTGATTCCCTTGCGTATTTATATGCTGCGAAAGCAAAATTAGCCGTACAGAGCAGATTAATTTTAGCCGTACCCTTGGGTATATGCTTTGTAAAAGAGCACAGAACAGATTAACGTAAAGGCAAAATTAACCGTACCGTTGGGTATGTGCTACCCAAAAGGGCACAGAGCAGATCAACGCAAAGGCAAAATTAACCGTACCCTTGGGTATGTGCTACCTAAAAGGGCACAGAGCGGATTAACGCAAAGGCAAAATTACTTGCGTCCTTGGGTATGTGCTACCTAAAAGGGCACAGAGTAGATTAATGCGAAGGCAAAATTACTTGTGTCCTTGGGTATGTGCTACCTAAAAGGGCACAGAGCAGATTAATGCGAAGGCAAAATTACTTGTGTCCTTGGGTATGTGCTACCTAAAAGGGCACAGAGCAGATTAATGCGAAGGCAAAATTACTTGTGTCCTTGGGTATGTGCTACCTAAAAGGGCACAGAGCAGATTAATGCGAAGTAAAAATTAACTGAACCCTTGGGTATGTGCTACCTAAAAGGGCACAGAGCAGATTAATGCGAAGGCAAAATTACTTGTGTCCTTGGGTATGTGCTACCTAAAAGGACACAGAGCAGATTAATGCGAAGTAAAAATTAACTGAACCCTTGGGTATGTGCTACCTAAAAGGGCACAGAGCAGATTAATGCGAAGGCAAAATTACTTGTATCCTTGGGTATGTGCTACCTAAAAGGACACAGAGCAGATTAATGCGAAGGCAAAATTACTTGTGTCCTTGGGTATGTGCTACCTAAAAGGGCACGTGGCAGATTAATGCGAAGGAAAAATTTACTGAACTCTTGGTTATGTGCTACCTAAACTGAAGGGCACAGAACAGATTAATGCGAAGGAAAAATTAACTGAACCCTTGGGTATGTGCTACCTAAAAGGGCACAGGGCAGATTAATGCGAAGGAAAAATTACTTGTGTCCTTGGGTATGTGATACCTAAAAGGGCACAGAGCAGATTAATCCGAAGGCAAAATTACCTTTATCTATGTGTATATGCTTCCTAAAAGGGCACTGTGATTCAACTCGAAGTTTTTCCCGCCAAAACTACACGGTGAGTCCGGAGTCCAAAGCAATTCCTTTTACCGCTTCCATAACAGGGCCAAATTTTGAGGAGCAAGCCAACCCGTCTTTCGCACGTTCTCGCTGCTGAGGCAATCTGGCATAAGGCTCAAACGACGACACAACAAAAATATGGCTTGGTTGTCTGTTGAAGTCACAACCTCGCTTGGCGGGCTTCCGATGTATTGATGCTACAGTGTATTTCGTCAGGAAAGTGGTGAAAATTTCGCTCTTAGCAAATTCATCTTAAGCCTTAAGCCGTACGCAAGTTTAGTGACTACATACCAGTGCTTTCCTGGGTCCCGATTATAGCCAGTAACTCTGGAAACATGAGGAAAGCTACCAAGGATACTCGGACGAGGCGCGATCGACGCCATAGCTCTATTTTATCGAGCTTACCAGTGACACAGTAAACTCATTGTCCTCTGTAGATTGTTATTTCCACTCAAGTAGAACATTAATGATTTTGTAGCCTTTTAACTTATTAGTCTTCAACACCAATCAGATCACGAATTGAGTCTCTTCCTGTGTGAAAGCTTTGTATATGTTGTACATTGAAGTATGGTACATGGTAGACAATTGATTGTGGCCGGGAGGGATAATTGATGAGAGAACGTCATCAAACAGATCAAACTCAGGTCAAACGGATTGGCGAGCTCGGTTTACGAGTACATTATTAGTGTTCAGTGTACACCGGGTGTACAAAACGTCGAATTTCAATTTCACATGAAAGTTGAAATGCATCGCAAAATAATACCTTGTCACAAACAGAAATGTATGCGAGGTTCTATTTGACTTGTCTCCGTACTAAATACAGTACTCTGTTTCCCAATGTATAGTCATTTCAAAACTATAAATAATGCGTACATCAAGGCATAGATTTTGTCGTTCGTTATGTAGACCGTCAATCAAAACGGACAAGTTTTGGTTTCAAAATACAGTGGAATTCCGATTTTTCGAACCTCCAAGGGAAATGGAAATTGGTTCGAAAATTCGGGAGTTCGAAAAATCGAAGGTGGCATCAGATCACACCTGTTTTACCGTGGAATTGTTTTATAAGATCCAAGAAGGCAGACAACAACGGTATATCACTCTTGTTAATGTGTGACCCATCTTTATTTACCAACAAAACGTACATTTAAAACAAAACGAAAATTTAAGGATTTAAGCCAATTTCGGCAGAACAAAAACCAGTACTGTACTGATACATGTGTCTGTAATTTTGCGCGGACTCTTGACTGCATTTCCTTCCCCTTACTGTATCAGAAAAAAAGTACCCTGTACTCCACGGTTTAAAGGAACTGCAAAATATTAATGTGCTACGGCAAGAGCTTGAAAAATGAAAGTAAACAAAGGAACTCTGATCATGTACAGTAATTCAAGACCCTCGATTGTGTAACAATGGCGTTGTAGTTTCTTGTGACTTCAATGACAGATTTGTCACTTGCTTTGTAATTAAAAAGAAACGCATGAAAACACCTTCTCCGGAAATTGTTAATTGCATTCAGGTGTGTATGTGGCTAAAACCGGTTTTTGTTGGTTCCTGAGCTTTCAGAGTTCGATAAATCGAATGTAAATTTTTGAACGGAAGAAAGAATTAGTTCGAAATATCGGGAGTTTCGAAAAATCGAGCATTCGAAAAATCGGGGGTAAATTTACAGTGTTTGACTGAAGCAAATCCAAGGGAAACGACTTTTGGTTCGAAGAATCGGGAGTTTCGAATAGCCGAGTATTTGAAAAATTGGGATTCCACTGTATACCCGCACGCATCTAAATCATGCGTTTTACGGGGGGTGCCAACTCTAAGAATATCTGTTTCGGGAGAACCGCAAAATTTATTCGTGAATCTGAAGATATTGCCGGGAATCGGGAGCCTCGAGAAATTATTCGGGAAACTGCAAATAATATTGGAATATTACATAATATATTTGGGGCTTGCATCTAACTTTGTTTTATTTTCAGGAGACGTCTCCTTTTGTCTGAGCATGGTTAATTGTAAATTGTAAAACTAATTTAACCCTCTAGCTAAAAAATATCCGCTGTATTATCTTGGAAAAATCTCTTCTAAGTACTGAGAAATCAATGACGCGAGATTTTAATCAGACAAACACGTAAACTTGGGTTAAACTGTGCACATCAACGGTGCACAACAGGATCTCCAAATACTCTACTCGGCTCTGTCGCTCATGAATTAATCTGACGATACAGGAATCTTAACCTCTATGGGCCGGTTATTTAAACAAGGTCTGACTGAAACTGCGGCTTAAGACAATGACTGTACCTCCCAAATCTGTTCATAGGCGGGTCATTTTAAGGACATAAAAGTTATTATTATCTGTGCTATATGCCTTCTTTACCCTGTTTACTGTAAGCAACGTTGAAATATCAGAGCTGGCCACTCTGAATTTGGTTTAGATCGGGGCCGGCTATTTTTAAAGTTTAAGTAGTGAAAAATATTAAACAATAGTTTCAATCTACCCTGGAGGGATAATTTAAATGCTGTCGCCTAGCTGTCTGCCAAAGACAATACAGAGATACCTCCTAGAACTCGGCTTTTCTTTGTGAACACTTTTCTTATTAAGTAATCACTGAGGCACTAACAATCTGAAATAGCCAGAATTATTTTCGCCCCTTCTAAGGTAGAATCCGGGAAAAATACTACTGGAGTCATAACTTTGCCCACAAAACGAGATGCTGGCCCCTCTTAAGGATACCTTGTAAAATTTTCTTTCCTTTTTTAATAGAGGAGCCCCCCCCAGGCATACACGTTTCATCCGAAAAATACTTTAATTAGGCAACCCACTGAATCGAAGCACTAAACTTTGAATGCTATTTATCACCAGCCGAGTCAAAATGACAATAGATCGATTGCTATTTTAGTCTCGACAAGGCCAACTGAAAAATACAATTTCCTTCCAGTTCCAAAATTTTGAAATATGCCAAGCTTTTGTCTAACAGAAGCAGCGCGTGCAAAAAATGGATCCGTTTATTTGCCTTAGCTTGTCTTGACGAAAATATATGCATAGAAATGTCGAAAGTAAGCCTACTCTTGCTTTAAGTTTTCACGACTTACAGGTGTTTACACCTGACCCCGATCAAAGGAAAGAAACATCCTGAAGAATTTTATCCTGTCTTCGGCCTCGGTCTCTCAAAAGATGTGCACAAAACACACGCTGGACCTTGAATCAGGCAGGGGCATCCAACCAGTTATTTCTCTAGAATACCAGTTCGGAAAATAATAACCGCCTCACAAATTCGGTTTCAATCCTGGGAAAATGTTTGCCTGCATGTCAGCTCAAACCCTAACCTTTGTAACATAGGAAAATTAATTCCTTTTGTTTTTGGAGAGACAAATAAAATACGTCGTATATAATACGAAATTAAGTCAGGTAGCATTTTTGAAGAGCAAACAGCTGCTCGGTTAAATTCGGCCGATAAGATTTTGTTTCCTATAACGCTCTGCGACTTAAAAAAAAGTTTTAGCTACAGAATCCGAACAGATCAACCTGTGTTATCGTGTTTAAATTAATATCCATTTTGAAGGCCCTGAAACAATCGGAGTAAACAGAAAATGACATTTCATGTATTTTGCTTACATTTTCCTGTCTGGTGCCCATGTTGAGCGTGCTGCAGATTTACAATAACTGACAAAGATCAAAAGTGTTTGAATTTCCTTACAGTGGCCAACTTACCTTATTTTAACTGAAGCTGTTATCAGTTTGAAAAGATACCTTCCTGGACCCACCGAACCAGCATCATGCACAGCATCTTTAGAAACTAATTCCTAACATTTTAGTTTTCAATGCGGCTATCTGATTAACCATATTTTCTGAAAGCCTTTACTTTGCAACAGCATCGTTTAGAACTGCTGGCCGTTGCTAATACAGTCAGTAAACACAATGCAATTGGCTCTCCTCTTTAAGCTTCCCACAGTCTATTCTAGTAGGAACGTGGCCTAAATTTCAGCTGTCACCTCTGCTTACCTTTAAGAGTAAGCGACCAGAAGAGACATAGGAAATGTAAGCTGCGTAAAGGCCCGTTTACACATGCGATTTTTGGTGCAATTTTTGTCGCGCCTTCCAATGCAACTTTTGTCGCAAGTGTAAACTAGCAGCGATTTCGCTGCGATTCCAGTGCAATATTTGCTGCAATTTCCCCCAAACCGCCGCCAAGTTGCATCAATCGAAACCTCTGCGATATCGCGGCGACAAATCGCACACAAATCGCCGCTAGTTTACACTCACTTGCAATTTTTATCGCGAGCTTGAGCGCGACAAAAATTACACTGAAATGTGCGACAAAAATTGCACAAAAAATCACATGTTTAAACGGACCCTAAGATCGGCGAAATGTGGAAGCGGACGAAAAGATAAAGCGGATTGATATTGAGGAGAGACAGAGCTCCCTTTCGTTCCTTCTCCGTCTCTTTTTCCAACTATAATTTTTGATATCGTTTGTTATTTTTGTGGGATCTTCATAACAAAATCGGGAGGTTTTTCCAGATTTTCGGGACGACCCTCATTACTGTGTAGTGCTGTTCAAACAGCGAGTGTTAGAGTTGACACCCCTCGTCGTTTTGTTACTGACCGAAGAACATAGTTGGCGAAATGTATTTACGACAGTGATTGCACAGGCATATGCTTGATGTGTAAATTAACATGTTACAGTAGAATGTCAATTTATTATACCACCCGTGGAACCGAACTAACCGCAAGATCATTAGTAGATTGACAGAACTTCGCGCCTTGAATTACTTCTTGCTGTGAAATCCTGAGCTCACCAAAGCTATCGCACAAGAAAAAGTAAAAACTTTCAAAGAAACTGTCTCTTTTCATTTAGTTTCAAATCATTCGAACTTTGTGAATCAAATGCACTTTGACATTTTCTATATTCCAGATATTCCTGCTTTACCAGCCGGGCATTAAGGAGGCTCACAACAGTTTTTTTGGCTTTGGAGTGTATCTTTTGAAGTCAAAATTTCGCATAGAAGATAAACTTCGATTTCCTTGATACTACACCACCTTTTCAACATATGATCAAAGTTTATTTTCTCGCTGGTTTCCTAGCAACAGCTGTCACCCTAGCAACGGTAATGGACAACCCCTCATTTTAAATAATGTCGAATATCTCGAAAACTAGTCAGACACTTTATAACGAAACTTGAACTATTTGAACTACTCAACCTACACAACTTGTATGCGAAATTAGGGAAAAATCTGTAAGAGCGTTTTCATGTAAATCATGATTCATTTTTTACGGGCTGATTTTGGTCATTCCTGCAATTTTCTCCACTATTTCAAGAAAGATAAACCTTAACACTTTCTCTTTTCAGTTGAAGGATCTTTTATGATATCAAAACATGCTTAATGTACATTGAGCTTCCTAGGTGGCTGCAATCTTAAGATATTTATATTTAAAAACTGCTAAAATGCAGCACAAATCAGCCAAAAAGTTCGTAACTTGCATAAATAGAAATATTTCTAAATTGCCCTTACAGTTTTCTCTCTTAAACTGACTGCCGTTAGAATAATAATTCTTTTTGATGTTCCAGTGAGTTTTAGGCTGAATGAACATTTCTGCTATTAGATAAGAAGGCTGAACCTCGGTCAAGTTTCAGTCGTTATTAACTTTCAACGAGCAACAGTTTTATTTTGTTTTTCCTGGTCTATTGCACGGTTATTCACGTGCAATGAATATTTATACACGCTGCGCTTGTGTCCTCTCGTGCATTTATAATTCCTTCTCATAATAATAAAAAAATTTCGTCTTCTGAACTTCTTCCTGGAGACTTTTTCCATTACTCTTTAAATACTGACTGACGTTTTAGCATTTTTAATTACGGATTTAATTGCCCTGGGGCCGAAAAAT
Source organism: Siderastrea siderea (assembly GCA_964030785.1). NCBI lineage: Eukaryota > Metazoa > Cnidaria > Anthozoa > Scleractinia > Rhizangiidae > Siderastrea > Siderastrea siderea. Next base: position 21,730,817 of record OZ034971.1, on the reverse strand, counting down.
GAAGAGAAACAAGCTCAGAAGACGAATATGTATATATTTTGTTATGAGAAGAAATTATAAGCGCACGAGAGAACACAAGGGCAGCACGTATAAATATTAATTGCACGTGAATGACCGTGCAATAGACCAGGAAAAACAAAATAAAACTGTTGCTCGTTGAGAGTTAATAACGACTAAAACTTGACCGAGATTCAGCCTTCTTATCTAATACCAGAAATGTTTATTCAGCCTAAAACTCACTGGAACATCAAAAAGAATTATTATTCTAACGGCAATCAATTTAAGAGAAAAATATGTAAGGGCGATTTAGAAATATTTCTATTTCTGCAAGTTACGAACTTTTTGGCTGATTTGTGCTGCATTTTAGCAGTTTTTAAATATAAATATCTTAAGATTGCAGCCACCTAGGAAGCTCAATGTACATTAAGCATGTTTTGATATCATAAAAGATCCTTCAACTGAAAAGAGAAAGTGTTAAGTTTTATCTTTCTTGAAATAGTGGAGAAAATTGCAGGAATGACCAAAATCAGCCCGTAAAAAATGAATCAGGATTTACATGAAAACGCTCTTACAGATTTTCCCCTAATTTCGCATACAAGTTGTGTAGGTTGAGTAGTTCAAATAGTTCAAGTTTCGTTATAAAGTGTCTGACTAGTTTTCGAGATATTCGACATTATTTAAGATGAGCGGTTGTCCATTACCGTTGCTAGGGTGACAGCTGTTGCTAGGAAACCAGCGAGAAAGTAAACCTTGATCATATGTTGAAAAGGTGGTGTAGTATCAAGGAAATCGAAGTTTATCTTCTATACGAAATTTTGACTTCAAAAGATACACTCCAAGGCCGAAAACACTGTTGCGAGCCTCCTTAACATCGCTCATAATGCCCGTGGGCGTTACGGGAAAATCCGGCCCCAAGTATTGGCTAATCACAGGGCGCGCTATACATTTACAAGCTCCAGCCATATAATAAGAGAGTTTATTACATGGCTAGAACTTGTAAAGATATAACGCGCGCTGTGATTGGCCAATACTCGGGGCCGGATTTTCCCGTAATGCCCACGGGCATTATGAACTATGTTAATGCCCGGCCGGTAAAGCGGGAATATAGAAAATGTGAAAGTACATTTGATTCAAAAAGTTCGAATGTTTTGAAGCTTAATGAAAAGAGACAGCTTCTTTGAAAGTTTTTACTTTTTCTTGTGCGATATAATTTCTTTGTGTGAGATAGAACTGCTGGGTTTTGAATGCTGTGCGGTAAACTGTTTCATTCATTCCAATCCGCCACGATTCGCTTTTCAAGTAATAAGGTGTAAGACACAGCCATATCATAAACTTCTTATTAACTCTCACTAGCTCAGATCCACACTGGGAGAATATTGCCCTCAGTCTTTCTCGTACGGACCTCGCTTCGCTCGGTCCTTACCAGAAAGACCTCGGACAATATTCTCCCAGTACAGCGCTCGCGCTCGGTTAATAAGAAGTCAATAAAACATGCAAGGAAGTGCCGAGAGCACTCAAGAAGCAAGGAGTAAGTAAGTGAAGTAAGGAGAAGCACTCGCCTGCGGCTTGTGTTCACCCTACACTTCTTTCGTGCTATCACAATGTCACTTCCTTGCGTGCTTTAGGACAGAACGAGGCACGGTTTAGGCTTTTCTATTTGAAGCTTGGTGTATTTCATCTAAGAAAACGTATTTTACCCTGTATGATCCTGCTGACGCAATCTGTAGAAAACGCATTGATGGGCTGACGTGTGTAGGCTGGCTGGACGGGTTGACGCATGACGCGAGCCCCTGACTCAGAAGAAGCCGTCCGCCCCCCACACGTCATTTGTTCAATCAGCGCCCATTCACTTAAACGGTCAAGAGTTCAGTAAGTATTCACAAGCGTCTGTTCGAACTTTACCAATAAAATTAAGCAAAAAAATTGGGCCATGATAAAATGCCGCTGTGCTCGGTGCGTATGCCATGACCTCGAGCTAGATAAATATCTTCCCGTCCCGCCCTCCCACTCAGTCAATAAGTCCAGAGTATGAGAAATTTTTCCTCGCCCGCCCAACAGGTATCGAGCGCATTGAGTGGGTCGTCATCATCGTTATCATCATCATCATCATCATCATCATCATCATCATCACCGCCATCATCATTATTATCTACAGTGTACAACGTATAAATGCATAGAAAGTTAGCCACATAGGGCGCAAAGCGTGAACTATGTTGCTCTACAGGAATTTAACACTGAAAAAGTTGATCCTATAAAAAGAATCCTAAAACTAATACAAGCCTAAAATTTGTATAATACAATGAGATACTAAAGCAAGCGTAAAACTAATACTATTCTCTGTCTCTAATACAACATCAGGGCCTGGGGTGTCACTTTGTAATAACTTTGAATGTTCGCGCAACGTTTAGGGAGCTGGACAACACAGCCTTGTGCATCCTCTTCAGGACCTCACTCGATGGCGCACCAAAGATCTTATTCGTCTCGACATCCAGCTCCTTGGACCATCCCCCCAGTACGTCCATGATGACGTTCAGCTGTACGATCTTATAGCCTGGGTATTGTCTGGTAAGCTCCCACCGCAATGCCTTGTACTTCTCTGTCTTCTCAGCGTCCTTCCTCGCGCGATTGTCCAACCAAGGACAGCTCATTTCCACAGCAAGCACCCTCTTCACCTTGTGGTCTAAAAATCGTGCATCCATCCTGTTGGCTCGAACGAAAGTGTGTTCTGCGTAAACAGGCACATCCCAGAATGCTTGAGCGTCTGTTGACTCGTACATCGGTTTAGGCTGCACCCGTGAGACCAAGGAGGAACAGAGTCGGCAAGCTTGAGGTCTCTCAGCATTTCAAAGAACAGCACTTTTAGTGCAGCATTATGCCTGTCCATATACTTAGTCTGCGCTAACGATAAACAGCCCACCAGCATGTGAGCACGGCTTTCTGGTACCTTTCCGCACATTCTGCACATGGTGTTACTTTGGTCTGACGTACCGGTCTTATAGGCCGAGTAAACTCGGGTTAGCAAGAGCTGTTCATAAAGCCCGGGGGGGGTACTGCCATATACACGCTATATGGGTATGTGCCGCTGTGAAGGGTATGGTTTTCAAGCTGTTTAGTCTGGGATAGGGTACGGAAATCAGAGAGTTTTGGTCTAGAATAGGGTATCATTTTCAAGGAAACTAATCAGTTGGTTGGAGAATTTAGTCTAGACTAGGTTTCCCGGCAATTGACACTAAAAAGAAATCAATTTGGCAAATTTACCGGCAACTAGCAAAGAAAGCGTTAATAGAGATGGGTTTACATACTATCAATTAAAACGCGTTTTAGTTGTTGTAAACGTAGAAGTTATTTTGAAAGTCGACGTTTTTTTGCTGTTGTATCCGAAAGGCAACACTCATGACGGTTCTTTATTCACTCAGGTTAACCTGAAATTGAGGACTTGATGGAAACAAAAACTGAACAAGTATAAATAAACTTTTATTTTGAGAGCATTATTTAAAATGTGACATAACATTTTGTTTTCGCTGGACTGTGTTAGTAATGGCGTTTCTCAAAAATAGCTAGTCTGGGATAGGGTTACGGATTTTTGGTGATTAGTCTAGTATAGGGTTGCAAAATGCACCTCAACTTGGTCTAGTTTAGGGTAAGGGTTTCAGAGTCCCAGCGGCACACCCCCGCCCAAAAATTTGCAGAGTACCCCCCGGGTCATAAAGCTCCATTACGCCAGCAATAGAATGCGTAGGAACGCATGCCCACCCGTTCAACCAGGCAAAACAGCTACGTTTACTCAGCTGGTCGTCTTCCCATCTGGTCCACAGCAGGCGTCCCTGCCATTTCTGGTCTTCCACCTTTCCTTTGAGCTTCTCTCCCACGGCTTTCTTAAGATGTTGTCTCACCTGATGTCCTTTAATCCTCTTCTCTGGAACTTGAAGCAAGCTACACGATGGTTCGGGAGTAACCAATTCAGACTAGTCCCCAGTTCCTCTGCAAACTTGTGCGCGTCCTTCACAAGTGAAGAGAATCCCTTCTCTTGTGCCCTCTCTTCAAATAGCCGCACATTCCTCATCATTGGGTCTGGATTCTCATACAGCTTGATAGCCGCCTTGATCTTAATCAGCTTGTACTCTTGTTCTACAGACTTTAGTCCACGCCCCCTTCTTCTCTTGGAAGATACAATACCGCAGTGGAGCTGAGGGGGTGTCTTCCGCCATTCTCACTGATCAGCTTCCTTGTCTCTCTGTCGATGTCTCGGAGCTCTCCCAGCGGCCAATGTTGGGTCCACATAGGGGATGTCAAGACGGGCAGGGCAAACTGGTTGGTTGCCTTGACACGGTTCACTTCGGACAGAGGGCTCGTCCAGATTACTAAGAGCCTTTGCAAGTACGTCTTTGACTCAAGTGCGAGTGCTAACTTCTCGTCTTGCATCACGGATTCCCTTACATCCAAGAACTTGTAGTTGGATCCGGTCTTGAGGTTCTCAACCAAAGCCGTCTTGTCCAGCTTGAGGTCTGCTACATCTCCAGCTTGCTTACCCCTCCTTACGTGAATGACGTTGCACCTCTTTATTATTACAATGCAAGCCCATATCTTGCATAGCGGTACTGGTGGATCTTAGTACCCTGTTCAGCTTGGTCTCAGACGAAGCGAACGCTTTAAGGTCGTCTACCTACAGCAAGTGGGTCACCTTCATCTCTATAGGTTTAGATAACCTATACCCCTCAGCAGCATTCAGTAGCCAGGCAACCGGGTTTAGACATAAAGTGAAGAGACGCGGGCAGAGTGCGTCTCCCTATGGCAGACCCTTATTGAACCTAATGGTCGAGGATCTTTCATTTCCCTGCTTCGTAGGAACTACGATTCTGGTGTTCCAGCTTGCACAGAGGTTCCGGATCACCCTACAGAGCCAGCTGGGGAACCGGTATGCCTCCATAATCTCGTTTAGCCAGTTGTGATCGATAGAGTCATAAGCCTTCTTTACATCCACCCAAGCCATACTTAGGTTCCGTTTCGAACGATGGCAGTCCTCCGTGACCGTTTTGTCTATCAAAAGGTTGTCCGTGGTACCACTGCAACCAGCTTTGGCGCCCCTTTTTTCACCTTCCATTAAATCGTACTCATTTAGATGGCTGTCCAAAGCACCCTGAAGACATGATGTGAACCATTTGTAGATGCTATTCAAGCAAGTTATTGGTCGCTAATTCTCGCTCGAGAAATCTCCAGGCTTCGGGATAAACCGGGTTTTCCCTTCGGAAAACCACAAGGGGTATAGCTCCGTTTGTTTGGTGATATTATTATTATAAAGATGAAACAGCTAGTAAGTACACAGTGAAAAATCCTCGGAAAAAAATTTTGAGCCCCCAGTAGGAATCGAACCCACGACCTTCCAGTTACTAGTTGGATGCTCTAACCACTGAGCTATGGTGACTCATATGGTGAGCAGGCCGCAGGCTAGGGGTTAAGTCTCAGGACATCGCATCGCGCGAGTACACTGGACACTAGTCACAAGCAACACACTAAATTACCTGCATCTCGCAAGCACTTTAAATAAGTGTTGTGTACACTTAGCGATTTAGTGAACCAGCCAACCACCCAATGCTATAAAGATGAAACAGATAGTAAGTACACAGTGAAAAATCCTCGGAAAAAAAATTTATTATTATTATTATTATTATTATATTATATTACTATTATTATTGTTATTATTATTATTATTATTATTACAAGTGAGACCGGAAAACAATATTATAGTTAGTTAATTATTAGTAATACACCTCTCATTAAATTAGAACCTGTTTTGTAAATTTTAAATAAGCCCCTGTTGTAGGTCGTAAACTTAAATATTGGGCGCAATTTTTGTTCACCTTGCCTCAGGTGAATCAATTCATTCATCTATTTAACTACCAATCAATCGATCAATCAACCACTCAATCACTCGGTTGATGAATCAGTCAATCAGCCGATTAAAAATAAAAAATCAACCAATTATTCAATTAACCAATCCGTGAATAACAGTGTTGCAAATGGGAACAACAAATGCTCCTGTAATCATTAGTGACTTTATTCGATGCACAGATGATGACTCACTCTGTCACTACCCAAGACCATGATGGATGTAAATCTTGTGATTTCAATTTTGTTCTTGGTTTGATTATTAGCCTTTACACTGTATCTAATGTCACCAATAAGAGTTGTTACTGATTGCCATAATCTCGTACCAAAGAAAAACAAAAAGGATAACCTCTTCCTAAATCATTTCAGAATAGTCTGAAACCTATCAGGAAGTGAACTGACAAGAAGGGGTCAGACTGTGGTGAATCAGTCAATTGAAATGGTTTTCCCCATAAAGTGAATTCAATGAAATAGGTCTGAATCTTCACTCCTGGGATGGTGGGGGGGGGGGGAGGGGTACTTCCAATATGGTATTGTTTTGTGGGCGTGGCTACAAGTTAGTTTTACTCCTAAGGGGTTCTGCAGGATTCATTCCATTCCCACACATCACCCACTTAGTAGTACTGAGGGAACATAAAGTGTGTGCCGAAACTTATAAGAAGTTGTTCAATTCCTTATGAGTTTCTGGTGTATGTACTACCGTCAAACCAATCAACGACATCAAAACATTTAGCAGAAAAAGACAAAAAATATATAACCTTATTTCAAAACTACTCTTCAAAGTTGTCATTTGAATTGATAATGTTTGTCTGGGAATATAGCTCAGAGTACACATTTCTTAACCAAAGCCTTATAATAAACCGCCATATTTTCCTGACATCAGGTTGATGGAATAAAAACTTGAAAAGGAAAACAAAACAGATTTTAATTATCTCAATTGTCAATAGTAATTAAGCCCATGGCTTTTTGGAGGTTTTAAATCTCTTGGTGAAACCAAAGTTGCTGTAATATTTACAGATAGGCTAGCCTAACTGAGGAGCTCGCAAGGACTAAGTCATGCCGCAAAACAAGCACAACTTGCCACCTGGACGAAATTGCCATCTCAAAGATCTTGTTCATAGTCCAGCAAATTCCCAATAGCCCACGTTTGATATCTCAAAATTCTAACATGACTCCAAGTTTTTGCAGAAAACCCTCTATATTTGGTTTGGTTTTCTTTCTCTTCAGCCTCCTCTGGAAATCAATAGACAAAGGAATCTTGAAAAATTTGCAATATTAATTGTTCGTAACAATTTGCTCATTACCCGTAAAGATCTGTTTTTAAGCTCTACAATGTAATAGAGAGAGTATAATATAATATCCATGGAAGTATATATATTTTCTTCTGTACATGTACTTGTAGCCCTCCAGGAACGTTTTTAAGGTTAGAACTACATGCTGTCTGCTATTTCACTGAAACAAGCATGTTACTGCTCAAGGACACCTTGAGACTTTGAATATGAATGTAATTTTATCCAGGGCGACGTACATATATGCAGTGTACAGACAGTGTCCACGCACCAGAGAAAAATGCGAGACTGCTCGTAGTCTATGAGAATGGTACCAACTCAGGGTGGTACAACTTTAGATCAACTCCATACTAACACGCTTAATTCTGTTTACATGAAGGCGGTATTAAACATGAAGCCAGTATAAACTAATTATCATCTCAGACTGGTTTGATTCATTACCGTTGCTGAACCGATACCAATGACTCACAATGGTCTAAAGTCAGACTGGGAAACCACGTAAACATGAATTGCGTTCAAACCCGGTCTGAGATTTTTGTTTTGAACATGCGCATTTAAAACGTGGTGCTAAAGCATTCCAAGCTACTGGATAATAGATAAACTGGATTTTTAGGGATGGTTGGTCTTGTGTAAACACTTCATGCCAGTCTGACTTTTAGACCAGTCTCATGGAAACAAAATCGTACCGGTCTGAGTTTGCACCGCTTTCATGGAATCCGGGTGTTACTGCTCCTGGGTCTCCAAGGATGTTGTTAAACATTCATGAGAGCTGCTCGACTTTAGTCTAAGGGGGGCGTTTACAGTATGATTTTCATTCTGGTACAAGTTCATCCCGGTTCCCTCTTGTTTCTATGTATTTGTTTACTTCATTACAGCACACTTTCTCATGACACTGTGAGCCATACCCTTGAGTTGCCAAATTTTCTTTGGCTGAAAAGGCTGTTTTAGTCACTCAGTCTTTTATGTGTTTACATGACAATACAAAACAGATCATAGTCAAATTCCACAAAATTAAAGGCAGATGCTTTAAATATCTGGTATATTTGATTTTAACACTGTTTAATTGTGCTTAATATTTGAATGGGTTCAGAAATTGAATGGAATCAAACACAGCTGTATGCATATTTTTGGTGTTCCACTTTCGAAGCCAAATTAACCTGATCACTGTGTTCAATCCAGTTCAATTTACTGAACAGTTAGGTACGTAAGCTGGGATAATTATATGACTGATATCTTAAGGTATCATGGTACCCCAAAATTGACCATGTTTTCGAAAAATACACTTCTGTCATTTTCGGATAGATATTATTCAAACCTCTCTTTTACAAAAAGTTTCAGAAAAAAGATCGTTTCTACGCAAAGTTATGGACGAAAAAAGATTTGTGGCATTAATTTTCTCTAATCATGTGTTGACAGTTATCTGTCAACAACGCTGAAAATAGCATGTGACATAACAGGGCCCCGATGTTTTGACACGCGATCGATTGCGTAGCAGTTCCCGCTTATTTCGAGTGTGTCTACAAAGTGGCTTCGATCATATCTGTGAAAGAGAGAGAGAGAAAAAAGATCGAGCGTTGAGGAATTACTTGCGCTTCCTGACTCCTCACTTGTCAGTGTGATAAGCTTCGACTGCCAGCTCGCTTTTCGTAACGCGAACGGCGAAAAACAATCCATCCATTCAAATTCCATAACATTTCTACAAAGCCACATGTATCAAAGAATCAACTTGGCGCAAAAGACGGCATGTCCAGGAAAGTACGGAATTTGTCTCCAGTAATAAAGTTTATTTTTTCCCAATTGCTCACATTTCTGACAGGATGTTCTCTCTTAGATCTTGAGCCGAACACGTGGCGGCTTCTTCGCAGATTTCAATGTGCTTTCCTTTCGCCTTTCCTTTCGTCTTTCAGGTCCCGGCTTCGGAAGTCTTACCCAGCTCAAACGATGATGCCTTCGGCATTTTACAGCCGACGTGATATTAAAATTTCCGTTTATTGCGTTTCAAGACCCTTTGAACGGCACTCGTACTCAACGAAAGTCGCTTTCCAACATCAAAACACGCACTATTTGACACCATTCTTGTCGGCATGTTTGTGCTATTGTTGTAAGGCGGTAAGTTGAGCCTCCCCTCTGTCAACCCGAGGTAATTATCCTGACACCTAGGTGTTTTAATCTCCTTAGACCGGAAAAAGTTTCCAAATCATATTTTGGCTTTTTTCTCGAAACTAATTTTTCAAGAAATTGGGCGCACATTTTAAGTTCGCGTTCAGCGAGTTTTCAACCATTTTAGCTCAAATTTGGTGACAATGTTGCCACATAATTTGACACCAAATTCGTGTCTCCGAATTTTATTTTTTGCTTTCATTCAAAAGTTATGAGCCGTAAAAGAAAGAGGAGAGGTGTTTCTTCGAACTTCAAAGTTTAACTGGGTGCAGAAAATAAACCAGGCCAGATACAAAAATTCCGAGACACGGTTTTTGAGACAAAAGTGTGAAGAATTCGGCGCGATGTTCGTCTTTCTCTCCAGATCATTCTCGACTGGAGCGGAACCGATTTTGTGAACGATGTACTTTTTAAAAACGTAGTCTCTATTTTCGACACAGTTGTCTTTTTTCTTTATCTAAATAAGTTTTCGTAATCTTCAATTATTAAGCTTTCAGAAAATATATAGTTTGTTAGGGTCCTTGTGAAACGCCTGACGCTCAAACGGTGAAAACGCCATGTTGTCATTTGGGGTACCCTGATACCTTAATCCACGTACCTTCACTGTAAGAGAAAGCTGCATCACTGATCACTGCTGCCATATACATCCCTAGAACAGATAAAAAAGGATCAGTGAAAACAACAAATTCAGGGATAAAAATTGGCTGTCACCCGGTTACCAGTGGTGATTTAAAACTGAGCAGGTCCACTAAAAGTTGAGGTTTGATCGCCTGGCGGGTGACTACGATTTTAAAATATTACAATGTAGTTACAATAAAATAAATAAAACGTACTTTCATTGGGACTACCTTTCTTTTCTTTCCCTTCCTCAACTCTCAGTTCATTAATATTATCATAGTAAATTTTTGGTTCTTGGAGTGCAAAATTCAAAGCCATTCTGTAGTATTTAGATCAATCTGTAATATATCAAGACGCTATTTTGTTTTTAATGACATGTTTTTCAGACTTACCCAGAGTTCTATGTTGTACTTTTTCACATATGATTATAGGCAGAATCCCTCGATAAAAGACTTACTTCTCACCCGGGTTGGGAGGGGTTTATTAAAGTAAATATGGTTTAATTTTTTTTCTGTTTTAGACTAGAGGAAATTAAAAGCCAATTTATTTTGGCTTGGGCCACTAAGAATTCAAGGGTACTAGCCAAATGGCAACCAAGCACTGAAGTTAATTTTTAGCCCTGCAAATTATGGAATAATCGGTGAAGGTTGAGAAGAAGACATATACATCCACCTTCTTTTACTCTATTATCTTAAGTGTATTTTCCTAAGAGTGATCAACACATAATTTGTAATAAAAGTTATACCTTATTCGAATTTAAATTTGTTGTATTTGTCATCAAGACATGCCAAAACTATAATCCAAAGTTTTGTTTAAAAGACAAGATTCTGTAGAGCTTTTGAACGTTACTTGATGTAACAAACATTGTAACATGTTAGACATATATAAATCTTTTGCAAGCAGTCACGAAAAACCCAGCTAATCAACAAACGAGTTGGAGCACAGGCAGCCCAAGCTCACGCCACATTGAAATATGAAAGAGTAATATAATAATTCCCCCGGGTGCAAACAGATTGTGAAATATAATTTCCGTTAAAATATTCAACAAGCTTTACAAGTTAAAAAATACTTCAAACAGCAAATGTACATGACACGACTTACCAGAATTTCCAATGTGGCGAATATCTTGGACCTTTGCGAGATTTTGCTCTTTTCGGCGAGGAATCTCGCTCTATTTCGAGAGGTCTCTTCACTTTTGAAAACATTTTGTATCTCTCTCGGAAAACCCCGCAGAAAAATTCAAATTCAGCCGTTTGTTTATCTCCCGTATCCCGTCAGGTCGCCTCTCTCTGTCATTGGTTGATCGATACAATAGTGCTGTGCGTGATGCCACTGTCGGGATGGGGTAAGTGCTGTACATGAATTGACTGTACCACCCTGGGTCGAGAGAGATTTGATCTCGGACCCAAGCCTCGTGTCGATTTTCAAAATCACGAGCGTTTGCCGAAAGAAGGGATTTTGAACATGGAGTGAGAAAAGCTCATTTTCAGGAAAATGCGCGGGGATATTTGGCGAGGGAACATTTGACAAGGTGTGGAGATCATAGAACTTTACCTCTGGCTGAAAAAATCTGCGATAGGATGGATTTTCTGGCCGCAAACCGCCTTCGAGTAGACAAGTTCGAATCGCCAGCCAGAAACGGTGTGGAGCCTTGACTTCGTCTTATGAAGGTAGTAATGCATGAGTCAATTCCAACTGCGCCCATCCCCCCCCCGGGCTAACCCCCGGGCATTAGCATTTTTTTCTCTTGGATGGCAAATTCCCGGGGGTGGGGACACTTAAGCTGCCAAATGCCCCGTGGTGGGGACTAAGGAAGAGGGCAAATGCCCCGCCCCCGGGATCGTACGTCCCCAATCAACACTGCAGCAAGTTTTCATTCATTGCACAAAAATGCCACTTTCAGCGTTTTTTATGTGTGATTTTTCATTTCTGTAGGCCTGCCTCTCAGTCTTCTATTGTTTGTAATGGAACTATCCGATGTTTAACGTAATAAGAAAGTTAGTATAAATGCCAAGCGATGATATTTTAATACTTCACAGACACCAATACTACATGAAGTTGATTGTTACTTTCCCGTTTTGTTTTAAACAGTTCGCTAGTAAACAAAAATCTTGACATTATAAAAGTCTGTTGTAAATATTTAAATAATATGCAAAAGTATAAAACGACGATCCCTATACACATGTTTAGAATTCAATAATCGATCGTAATAGTTTAAGAATCATCGCAACCAAATTTTGCTTAAATCCTTGTTCAAAGAAGCATACGTACGTCGATTCACGTTGATCGTTCCCGATCTCGCTATATAAAGTGATAGTTGTGCCTTAATAAGCAATGAAGAAATGCATAAAATCGAAAAATCCTCCACAAGTTTGTCCAGTCCTTAACGGACGATCCAATCTGCGACGAACTGCTGGTCCTTTGCGATAAAATCCTCCATGTTTGGATTTCGAGTCGGAAACCACATGTGTGTCAAAAGCCCGGGGGCAGGCAAATGCCCGACCCCCGGGCCGTGCCAAATTTGCTAATGCCCCACCCCCGGGACTGGCAAGGCACGCAAATGCCCCGCAGTTGCCCGGGGGGGGATGGGCGCAGCTGGAATTGACTGATGCATAACAGTCAAGACAAATAAAGCCCAAAACGACGAAATAAGCCCAAAAAACACACAAAGACGCAAGAGGATAGTTATTTTTATTCATTTCACTAAAAAAATGTTGAAATTTAGTTTTATTTAACGTTCGAGATCGACGATATTTTATTCCCCATACAAAGTCTCAAATTGTTAACGGCCGCTTGTAACCCAATGTCGTGACAAAGAAAGCCTAAAACGATAGAATAAGCCCCAAAAACACACAAAGACGCAAGAGGTAAGATAGTTTTATTCATTTCACTAAAAAAGTGTTGAAATTGAGTTTTATTTCACGTTCGAAATCGACGATATCTTATTTCCCATACAAAGTCTCAAATTGTTAACGGCCGCTTGTAACCCAATACCGGTCTCTCTCGAAGGTCACGTCCCGACTCGAGAACCATAAGTAATTTATAAATTCCCCACTTTCTCGAGGCGTGAGCTTGGGCTGCCTGTGGTTGGAGATGTTTACAACACTTAAATGATGCTACACAAAAGAATTTAAGCTCATCTGCCAGTATCAGCATTATGTGGGGAATAGCCTAAATTTCTTCCTTTAAGCAAGAACTGTTTGAAATGTTAATTTTGACAGGAACACTGTAATTAAAGCTTAATGGGAACAAAAAGGATGCTTTGTTGCCCCTTTACTCGCCCAACAAATAACATATAATTCGTAGTCGAGTGAACAAAAACTACTGTATATCTGTCGGCTGTTTACAACCGGAATGAAAATTTTAATTATTTAAGCACTGGACTACCGATAAATAATATGAAACATCAAGCTAATGATCGACCGGAAAAGCTCTAAAAAGCTGTTCACTGAACACAAATAATAACTTACGCTCAACCAAGCGTATTTCACAACTTAAGTCATGAGAATTTAAAACCACAACCAGCACTTATAAAAATGACACGTACCTGAAGCCTGTTTGACTTGACAGTTGACCCAAATTTCCGAGCGGGGCAGCGAATGAAGTGTTGTCCACTTTCCGAGAAACTATTAACAATTCTTAAGTGGAAATGCATCACAGAAAGCTAGGAAAACACCTCTTTAAAGTCGCGGATGAAAAGCTGCTCATGAATAAATTTATAAGGCAAAATTTTGGTGAAGGCGTTACGTTAAAAAACTTTATATCTTGAACGTTGGGAAGCCGATTCCGTTGAAACTAAGCAGAGAGCTTGAGGAGTAGTGGAAGTGCAACAAAGTTGTTTTTGGTTTAAAAGATTGAGCTCCTTTGCGATGCTATGAGCTCCTAAAGTTAAGACTTCGTAAAACGCGACTCCGTGTCCAAGTTTTCTCCTCGTGGAGAAGACAACACTACTTGATTTTACCACTCGTTGATCAGATACAACCTCACAACAGAAGCCAATTATAGGATTTCGAGTTCCATTGAAACTTGTAAGCTTTTAAATGAATAAAATCGTCCTTGTTTAAACGTGAAGCCTTCAATATTTTGTTAAAAAGCCTGTTTGAAAAAATTACTTCTGTTGTGACAATCTACAATACACCTAGTTTATCTTCCTGTTGTGTCAGTTCGGGAAATACTATATCCGCACTGTATTCTTGGACACAAAATTGGTGGTTTTAGGTCTTCCGAAGGCTTACCGAATAAACACGAATGTTAAAGGTAAGATTATGCTAATTATGGAAATCAAATTCTAGCAACTATTGTTCACTCTCCAAAAAAAAAACACGTTGCAATTTACAGGTCGCAAATATTTGGACTGAAGAGTATAAGCGTTTTCGAAGCTCCATGTCAGCTATAAGGAGCATTATTTTACCTTTTGTTTTGTTTTGTTACAAAACTTCTAAAAAGTTTCTATTAACGTTTGAACGAAAAAAAAGGCGGACTTCGGGAGTATTTTATCAGTGGCACACAATTTAACGCACGAGCCAATTCATGAATGTTTCGCGCAATGTCGCTACCATTCGTCGCACTTCGTGCATATGCTTTAAATAAATGAATACTGATGACCTAGTTTCTCACCCGCGGCCTTAAACCATATTTCTGCACAGAGCCTGTAAAATACATTTGAGCTATACGGCCGCCCCTGAAAAGGGCACCAGTCTCCCTCAATAATCCGTGACATTGGTGTCCAGTACTCAGTGTGCCTGCAAATTCACATCCCTAAGCTATATGAAAACGAATTTTTTTCAACAAAAGTGTTAACGTAAACAGAAAGAGCATAGTGTGAAACCAAATGCGCTGATTCGTTTTTACATTTTTATTAAAACCTCACAAAGCAGGGGATTATCAAAAGTTTAAAGTTGATTTCTTATTTCGTTTTTTTCAAAAGAAAAAGTAATAACGGTTGTTTATGAATAGCTTACAATTTTTTTCTGCAATATCACTGGGATAAATTACGGATTTATTGAGCTTACTGCATTTTTTAAAGTGATTTGAAATATTCCGTGCGCTCTGGTCACGTGACCGATAACGTCACAAAAATAACGTTATCATGGACGTTACTTTCGTGTGAAGGTCTATTAACCAGCCGAAGTTTACTTCTCTCCGCCTTAAGCTGTCATAGCTAGAGACTCCTTACCAGTCCCCTGAGAAATGCTCCTGTACAGAGCCACCTTAGCTTTCAAATGCCAGATGTGAAATGCCAATGTCCAAATTGCTCGTTCTAATGACCACCAGGGCATGTTATCTGCTTTTCAATTGATGGAAGCCTGTTCTCGCAGCGAGCTAAAACATCTTTTATTGCCATAGTCACGTGACTAATGATGTCATCACCCTGACATTGATATGAAGGGTAACTTTCACGCAGTTGTAAATAACACACGGTACAGCGTCCTCTTCGACCACAAGTTAACTAAGTTATGTAGCATTGAAAATTTTTCAGGAGCAAAGCATGCTGGGAAGGTTCTTATTATAATTGTAATATTGTTTTTAACTATTATTATTATTATTATTATTATTATTATTATTACTATTATTATTATTATTATTATTCTAATTAACAAGAAAACAAAAAAACGCAATCACAGGTTAGTCGCCTAATTATAAATGGCTCATACTTCATACTTCGTAAAGGTCAAAAACATGGGTTACATCAAACTAAAAATATAGTGCACAAATGTGTTATCAAACGACACCTTTTTTTTTAACTTTGCCCCAAAATATTGAATGTTGCTGAGTGTGAAGTCGTTGATAAAAGACACATTTCACGATTCGAACTGGCTGTTAAATCCCCCGGACCGTTGTTTCCCGAGAGTAAAATTTAGTGCCAGAAATGCGTCATCACGTTCTCATGCAACAATACTTCGAGTTAATTTAGGTAACTACTCTTTGATTGTCTCAATATATTTCATACTGCTGCTTATTAGGGATCTTCGCGCTAATTGTTTATGCGCATCCTTACTGCGCACGTAATTCACTTCGCAATGTCACCTATGTCATGCTTCGAGCGCGCGCGCTTAGGAAGAAATGCAGACCTATTATCTATCCATGGACTTAATTGCGCGGTGACTCCAGGTTTTCTTTCGATAGGTTATTCCTTTACTGGTTGTCTCCATTTTACCAAAAAAATCTGAACATGAGAAGCTTAAATTATTTCGCTTTTGCTTACTCGGCATGCAATCGAATTTTTCTACTAATGCAGGTGTGCATCTGAAGTGTGCATCACGATTCTCAGTTTCCCTCGATTGTTTTTTAAACGTCAATATAACTATGTATTGACGTCTCAAAAGCGAGCCAGTGATTGGTCGAAAATTTCGCGCCTTTTTTGTGGAGCTCCTTTCATTCAAAACAGAAATTTAAAGTTTCCCGTCAAAAAGCGGCCGGAAATGTAAATTACTTTGCCGTTTGAAAGATAAAGGAAAGCTATATTCAACTGAAGAGTCCATGATATCGAAAAGGCAAGGTAAGACAAGAATCAAAACGTGTTTTCATTTGTTTTAACAGTTTTTTTTTGGCCGACGTGTTGTTGTGCGCGCGCTAATCACGCAATCATGTTTGAAAAAGTTTTGAACGAAACGATCGCCGAGTTTGTGTTATTTTACCTGTTTTTTCGACTTCTGGAACCTAACAAAACTACATAAAGATGCAACTTTGAATTTATTTGTGTGAAGCGCCGATTTATGGTGAGAAAATTCCTTATTTTAATACTCTTTTCTGCAAAACAAAGATTTGATAGCGCGCAAAAACATTCGTGTTGTTATCTTTCAATCCTTGCGGGAAATTCTCAGTTTTGCGTTTGTTTTGCCGGTAAATTGTTTAAATCGTGATACAAAACTAATTGCAATTTTGAGACGACAATTCTACATTATATTGACGGCGTTGGAAGAAATATATTCTCCGTATTGGGCTCTGTCGCTTCGCGACTCCGGCCAATACGGAATAAGCTTACATTTTCTTTCAACTAGCCGTCAATATAATGCAGAATTGCCGTCTCGAAATCGTAATTAGGTCGTGTTCTATTGGGATCAATCGTTTCAACCAAAACCGAATTTGGTTCAAACAGTTAAGGTTCCCGAATGGAACACTTTTTCAACCGTTTTTGGTTGACACGCGGTTGTGACTGGGCACAGTCATTTCCAGACTTCCTCAACTTCTTCTGCCACGGTTGGCAAGAGTTGGCTAAAGGCGGACTTGTTGTTGCTTCGGTTGTGTTTCACGAACTGTTAGAAGAATTGGTTCTGCCACATTGTGGATCGGTTTATGAATTAGAAAATTTGGCCGCATGTTTTTGTTAGACTGTGACTGTATCAAGCGAAAAAACGTTTCCCATATCAAAGTTCTGAAAATCTCCGTTCAAAAAGAGGGCCTTCGTTGTTTGGTGACAATTTCAACATGACGACTTGCACACTTGAGCAGTTTACGCACAAAAACAATGATGCAAATGCTTGCTAGCATGTCAGCGGATACTACTCATCGTTTTCAACCATTTCAACCAAGCTCTGAGCTGGTTGAAAAAGTTGATCAACCAAACCAACCGAAAAAGGTTTTTTCCCAATGCAACACGAAAAACTCAACCAACCAAATCAACCAAAAACGGTTGCTCCCAATAGAACACGGCCTTAGTTTATAATATCCCAAGGGATAAGATTAAATGAGTGAGAAAAACTGCTTTTTTAAAAAAATACCTTACAGTGTGTTTACATTGCTATTTTATACCTAAAGGCAGTTCCGTTGATAAAATTATTTTCTAAAACGATCTGTACGTATTTTCCGTCACTGACCATACAAGTATGTCTGAAGAATATAGAAGTGCTAATTACGTTGAAGTGTTTTTGATTACTTTTTTCTAGCAGTTCATGCGCATTAAGAAGTTGTGAAGTATAGCGTCTTTTAAAGCATATTATCTTCTTAAAAAGCGTTTTATACTATTCAAATCAGCTTCACTTGTACCATATACTGGAAGATCATAAATTATTTTGGAAAGCACAATTGCTGTAGAAAGTCATTAAAATCAGTTTCATCCTAGCGATAGCCTTTCTTTCCTTTCTTTTCTTTGACAATGCTGAAGTTGAAATCCTAAAATGACTCAACCCCGCAAACACTGTTGTTTTCCTTTTGAATGGTTCACTGATGGTGAGAATCTGGGCATCTGATCGAAAACGGCCACACTTGAAAATTTCATTAGATCAAAGCCTAAAAATATTAATAAACACCTATGTAGATCAAGATTGTATCATAAAGACTTTTGTTCCTGGGCCATCGTAGCTTGATCAAAAATAAAACGCAAACAGCGGTAATAAACATTATAAACTTACGCATTTTTATATAAACTTGACGTTTCGTATGCTAGTCAACATACATTTTCAAAAGTGACCGTTACAATTTTGACAAACCTTTTATACAATAGTGATAGGGGGTCTGGAACCAAGATTAAGAAAGCAATCTTAACAGTGAATCTATAAAAAGCTACAGCTAATTAATAAAGTATCAGCTTCTCACTGCTGACGTTGACATTAAAAGCTGGCTTCAGTTCTTGGATCAACAATGTTTCTTTGATTTTGCAGTGGTAATCAGTTTTGCCCGATGCTAAAATGTCAAAATGATCCCACTTGATGTTGTGTCCGGTGGTGGTCGTTAAAAATAACCACACGTCTGCCATTGCAGACCAGTTCAAAACCACCTGACACAACACAAATTTTCTTATAGTTCATTATTTGTGACGTCACGATAATTTGGAGTAACGTTTCGGCCATATTTTTGTGTACTAGATTAATAAATCTAAGAAAACTTTGAGACTCACGAGCTTTGATTTGGCCTGCATGTGAAAAACAACGTGCATGTCCGGTAACCATTCCAATTATATTGCTAGCCTAAAATTCCATTCACAGACTATTCCCAATACCTAATTTGGACAACGTGCGATCTTGTGCACAAAATTAGACAAGACGTAAATAGGACCACCTACGGTCCTAATTTGGGAACAATTGGATTTACGGAATTCCTTTACTAAGTTGGACGGGGTGGTATTTTGAGAGTGTTCGAAATTTTCATCATCCACTTTCTCTCCACATTTTAATATACTATAATAGATATAACAATTTTCAATCCAAAATATTTTATAACCATGCCTCGCTACTTGTGCTCTAACGTACCCATGATGAAGAAATTCATGCCCGCTGTCATTCCTCGCATTATTTAGTCGTCATTAATAGAGCTGAGCAAACTCAATCGCAAGAGTTTTCCCTCAAAGGAAATCGGAAAAAATACACGCGTGATTATGACTTGGTCCAGTGCCATACAAGGCAAAGGCCGTGGAATGTATCTTTTCCTTGTATTGAGTTTGTATTCGAAAATTCATAAGTCATTTTTTCCTTAAAAAGAAGACTTACACAAGGGCAGAATTGCGAATTTGTGGACGACTGGAACAACTGACTGCCAGAAAAGTATATAAGTCACCACACGAGCCAATTCCAGTGTAGAGGTTCAGCTGACTGTTCCAGTTCAGGAAAGAGGAAAACGAGAAGCAAACCGAGGAAGACGAGAAAAGATCTCATACAGAAGAGAAATTAACTAGTTTAAAAGATTTGGAGAGGAAAAATAATTTCGTTGGAAACAGTCTACAGACAAATACCAAACGATGGTGAAGGTGGGGATTTTTGTTGTTGCCTCATCGCATGAATGTTTCAATAGTAACTGAGGACGATTTGTTTTAACTGAAAGCATCGTCTACTAAGACGAACCTGGAAGTTACAAATACTTCCTGAATGGGAGAAATTATCTATATGAAGAAGATTAATTTATTTTTTGTATAACCAATGGCAAACGAGGCGAGCTCACGTAATTCCTTGAAGAGCAGTACAAGTATAGCATGAAAGAACTATCGGGAACCTTTAGATTTAGTTCTCGTGTTACTTTGATATGGCTCTTGTCCCGTTGAAGTCGAAACTTAAGATAAATCCTTTTCTCGAACAAACGGAAGGTTAACATCGTCTACTTCGGCCAACTTTGTAATCATTTTAACGTGAATTCAAATTCAAACCTCACCAAAAAAAGACACGAGTGTGCAAAATCTTCATTTTGAAAGCGCCCTTGAAGGTCTTCTTTCCGAGTGGGAGAACGTAAAAGCAAGGTTGGAAAATAGCACATCCTACCTCTCGGTTGGACACTGCTTTGCTTATTTTCTGACCGCTTAGGCATGCATCATTATTAAGTGAACAAGGTCGAAAGAGTTTAGGTGCCCGACCTCAGTTTTGATGTCCATGGCATGGACACTTGATATCACGAACTCTTAGGCTCTTTTCCTTGCATAAAGCAGACATTCTCGTATCCCCGCCGTCATATTTAGTGTTAGTCTTACTGTGTGCCAATTTGGAGTGTCTCATAAAAAATGCTGATTAGCAAAACGTACGACTTTCGCTGACACATATACTAAGCTCTTATCGAGACTCTTACAGAAAAAGGTACGACATGCATCATACAATTTCTAGGGTAGTACTATTTACTGAAGTTTTTTCTTTTTTAAGTCAGCTTTTAGAGCAATGTTCATTTCCGTTTCTTTATAAAGTGTATGTATAACTGAAAAAAGGAGTGGAAGCGAAATTTTGGCTACGGGCTGTTTTTTTTTGGCAAGCACCAGCTAAACTGAAATACCTTAAATCTTGGTATTCTACCTATTCCAAAAGAAGGATTTACGCTTCGGATAATAGTAATTTGTACAACATTCCTCCTATTTTTGAACTGTTTTCAGCTATGTCCTTGTCCACTGTACGAAACTTTTGTATGTTCTTACACTCAGTTCTTGGCATTTGTGATAGTCATCCTCATTGGCATTCTAGTGTCACCACCACCAGTCTCCTGCCGCCATTCAAACGTCACTGACATTCAGTGCATGCGTCGGTTAAGCAACAGATACATGTTGGTGGAAAACACATTGCTTCCTTCCACCACACAAAGTAATAACGGCAACAAGATAGGTTCTTCGACGTGTCCGTGGACCTGGACTAAAGATGACGACCCGAACAGAATTCCAAGATACCTCTACAGGGCTGTATGCCCGAAATGTGAATATTACTGCAAACCAGTATCCTACACTCACCATACGCTGCAGCAAAAATGCAAACGTAAAGCAGGAGGCCGGATTTGTGTATGGAATCGGAAGGAAAGGGAACTGAACATAGCTTATGTGTTTGACCCATGAATTGTGATATAAGACGACGAAAATTCGCGATGATTTCCTTAGCGATAGTGGACACAGCGTTAAAGGAAAAACAACTCTATGTATTGTCAGTTAAGAGTAGTGAAGTATAAAATGATTCAGTATGCCCTTAGAGCTTAACGATTACGATAAAAAATAGATTAAGCAGAACTGAAATTGGACTAGCTATCGATTATCGTCATGTGGAAGTGTTTGTAAGCATAACGTAATGTAACTCTTTCAGTGACATCGCAAAATGCGTGTACTGAAGTAGGGGAATGACGCAGAGCAGAATTTTAAAAATATGTCATTAGCAAGTTGTTAAATAGACTATTGTCGTTGTTATTCTGGCTTTTAACGTGGTACGCGTTGTTTCTTTTTACAAATATTACATAACAAGCTCGATATATATATATCTTATTAGACGGTTTAGTGTGTAGTATCGTGGGATATTTTTACGAGTCGCGCCGTATTTTGGCGAGCCCGTAGGGCGAGTCAAAATACAAGAGACGAGTAAAAATATCCCACGATACTACACACTCAACCGTCTAATAAGGGATTTATTATTCAACTTAGCTACAAAATGGCAAAGTGGTTTATAAACTGTCTGAGTTGCGTGACAAACTAACGTGACTTCTGAGCAGCGAGTGAGCGCGCCAGCGGGGTCAGGTTTCGTGCGCTTGACGTGAGGTTGTTGTTGATTGGTCAAAAACGAAAACTTGTCAAACTTGTCAATCGAGCGAAGCGTCGGGATTTTGTTTCAAACTTGCAAGGAAAACAAAGATGGAACAAGGCAAAACTGAATTATTTTCGGGTTTACAGTTAGATGAACAACAATGTTCTTGGTCACCGAGTAAAACTACGAAAAGAAAGAACTCGACAGAACAAACAGAACTCGAAAGTCAAGTCAAACAAAGTTAAACAGCACTTCAAGCTCAGTCATCTTCGTCCGAATCACTAACCACGGGTCGTTTTGGAAGAGATAGCGGTGGAGATTTCTGACCGATAACAATTGTGCATTTGTTGAAGACAGCTCCTGAGGAAAGATGGGTTCCGTTTCCTGACTTTGACAAACAAATGACAAAAAAGATTGTTAAGTTCCTCGGCGGGAATTTCTTCAATGGCCCTTGTTTCTTTACCGGACTTGAGGTCAGTTTTTGTCTTTTCTGTTGTATTTTAATACGTTTCGATTTTCTTCAATAAATAAAGAAATTTCACTGTCGTCTAGGTCATTGCTTGTCTCTAGGATCTCGTTTTCGTTAAAAACCTCAAAATTTGGTAAGCATTCATTGTTTTCTTCCGGAAAACGACCGTTTCGGCCATTTTTTCATCGTTCACCTTGTAAGCCTAAAGTGCCTGACATGGCGTTTGTAGAAAACCTGTCAAACCGGTCTTCTGGAGTACAAATACCGTGGGATATTTGTACTCGTTTTGGGTGTTATTTGTACTCTACTGAATGCAGTTGAATAATAATTCTATTTAACAATTACGATTATGAGCTCGAGATTTCTATCGCGTGATAAGGCCTCATCAACTATCACGCATAGAAATCGAGAGCGAATAATCTAATTGTTTTAGTATAAATCTACTAGACGTTCAAAACTTAACAGCAGACACTACACGTCTTTATTGAAAAATGATATAAATAGGTCACACGGCACGCGGAAAACACTCTTCTCACTATCTACAACAGAATAGATAGTGAGTAGCGTAGCCAATCAGAGAACAGCATTAGTGATAGAACGCTAGTAGATTTATACTAATGCGTGATAGTTCAAGAGGAGGAGACCAGAATATGTTCTGTAGCATAAAAAGGGAGGGCGAAATGTACAGCTTTTCTTTCGTTCTTTCATAACACAACACATTGAACAATGAAGATGCATTTCCTTTAGTCGTTATTTGGTCTAGGTGACAATTTATGAAAATTTCTCTTGAAAGCTAGCAGTAGACAAAAAGCGATTCTGGGGGGGGGGGAATCACGACAATCTTAAAGTCAATGATCGCCATTGTTCGTCTGACCAACGGATTTGAATTTTTTGCGGGAGTTGTGAGACAAAAAAATCTTGCAAACATTTTGTGGAATGTGACTCAAATGAACTCAGCACCACGATAGACCTCATTCATTTTGCCATATTTGTTGCACTGTTTGTCAAACCCTTTTCAGGCTTCCCTTCATGAAAGGAGGAAACGTCCCCGTTTCCTCCAGAAGAAATAAATGCAAAATGATTCTGAAAAAAAATTCGGAATCGATTTCTGCTTTGTGAAAACAAGTATTGCTTTTACATGAAGTAATGCTCAACACAAAAACGTAGAAATTTAGGCAACCAGCAAAATATTTCCATAAAAATGTTTTCTTCTGTTTGTAGAATCATCAATAGCGATAGCTTTGAACGATCTCACATTAAATATGTTTTCTTATTTGTTTCATCCTGTTGACTCCAATGAAATAAAGCTATGGTAGGCATTTTGTCATAAAGTAATGAAATTTCGTTACAGTTTGGATTACTACTGCGAATGTATGAGAATCCCATTCATAAACATTTTTTTTATTTCCCGTGATACGAAAATGAAATGTGGAAAAATAAGAGACATATTCGCCGACTTAAATGCTTAAATATTAAGTAAAAATGTTTTAAAAAGTTAAGAAGACTAAACATTTTCGATCATAAAGATCTTCATCAGAGTTTCAAACTGCGTAAAATAACCAAGGTTATACATCATAGGTTTAGTACAAAATTCCGTAACTCCAATTCCCAAAGAAATGCACCGGATTAGTTCTAACGATTGTACTGGTATGTTAAGTTGTAGGAACCGTGGCTAAAACATCCAGAATTAAGAATGAGTGATCTGAGTTGTCTTTAACCCTATTTCGCCTGGGCTTTTTTTGAGTTTCTAAGCCTGGGGGGGGGAGCACAAAGTGCCCCCTGTAGATCTCGAAAAGTATTCACGGTCTTGTGATGAAACTTGGCTCGTTTATAGCACGTCATTAGCTTAGTAGATTGGGTTTATGAAGCGTCGATTACGACGTGTCGTGACGTCACAATGACGTCACAAAGCAGCCATTTTGAATTTTGAACCGCCATCTTGAATCCCGAGAATGCAGTCATACAGTTGAGAATGACGACATCGAAAAACATGTGAATTTGTTCTAAGAAACATACTTAATCAAAACAAGCACAAAAAAGTAAAGGATTATCTTCTTCTTACAAGCGAAGGGGAAAACACTGAAAAAAAGACTGAAAAAAGACAGAAAATAGTCAAAACACCTCCTGAGTAGACGGCTGCTATGGAAACGTCAATCATCATAGACACGTCATGAACAAAGGAAAATTTTCTCTGATAAATTTCAGGAAAAGTCAAAGATTTGGTGATTATTCGTCAAGCTGTTTAAAAGTTATAATTCGTTAAAGTCAGCGCGGGCACACTGTGCCCCCCCCCCCCCCCTTAGGCAGAATAGGGTTAAATGGCTTTGGCTGGTTCTGATTGTTTGTTTGTTTATGTTATTATGTAACCGGTAACCATTTTAGTTATATTACTGGTCTAAAGTTTACTGACAGACCTTTCCCAATGCCTAAATTGGAAAACGTGTGGTCTAGTGTTCAATAATAATCGAGACATAAATAGGACCACCTACGGTTCTAATTTTGGAACAACTGGGTTCCCGAAATTCCTCTAACAAGTTGGACGAGGACTCGAAAACTCAGACCCCCAAAAACTTAGACTCCTGGGTGTCGCGAACGAAAATAAATGACTGTCAAAATGACTACTACACGGACTGATCAAACAACGTGAAAAGACTTGAGTTACAATATTTCGACTGGCCAGTACCAGTCTTCATTAGGTTTATTAAGGCAAATCACGAATTTACAGAAATATATGTAGTAAAACAAGTTCAATACATGGGATAAACCTTAACACGGCCGTGCATCATCTAGTAAGTCATAAATATCCTTCAAATGTAAGTCATCGCACATTGTCCACGCGAATATTTGTTGTAATATTTATTGGACGGTGATGTATTACACACACAAGGTAAATAGTCAAAGAGGATGTCCATATGTCTGTTTTTCATAGCTTTTTAGCTATGGTCAAGTACATTTGTGCACGATGGTGGCCATTTTTTGTTTTCTAGTTTGATTAAGAGAATATGATGTTTTTAGTTTAAGCATCTGACCGAAAAGGGCCACATTTGAAAATTTCTATAGATCACAACCTAAAATATCACTTAACACCAAACTTTCTTTGCACATAGCCCGACGCTACAGCGACTTTCCTCTCTCGGGAATACCGATCATCTGTCGAACATCAACGAAACCACACCAAAGCTAAAGAAAAGAACCTCACAAATGTCCTAACGTGACGCCAAGTGTTCACAGAAATCTCGTGTTTGCTACGAAAAACCACGTAAAAATGAAAGCAAAGTCGGATTCAGAAAAAATATCGGAAACATTTTCTGCCTCATGAACGCAAGTATTGCTTCTGCGACAGATTGTGCGTCTATACTTGGTGGAAAGCGGTGAGGTTAAAAACTTTTTTGCATACAAATGATTTATATTTGTGGGGGCATTTAGAAATTATCTTTGATCGATATCACACGGTAATATATCGTTTTTAATAAAGTTCTGTTGTATTGTTTACTCAATCGTGTTAAAACTCTAATTGAACGTGATCTTCAGCTATGCATTTTAAACTTAAGTGACAAATTTTCTTATAGTTTGGATTACTAATGCGAATAGACTAGAATTCCTTTTAATAATTTCATTATTTGTGACGTCTCGAAAATTTGGAGTAACTTTTCGGCCATATTTTTGTGTACTAGATTCATCTAAGAAAACTTCAAAAATCGCGAGCTTTGATTTGGCCTGCATGTGAATAACAACGTGCATGTCCAGTAACCATTCCAATTATCTTGCTAGATAAAATTCCCTTCATATACCTTTCCCAATACCTAAATTGGACAACGTGTGATCTAGTGTACAAAATTAGACAAGACGTAAATAGGACCACCTACGGTCCTAATTTGGGACCAATGGGATTTACGGAATTCCTCTACCAAGTTGGACGACGTCATATTCTTAATAGTGTTCGACTTTCTCTGCATAAAATAATATACTATAATAAACATATGACATATGTCTCGTTGATTGTGCAAATTTTACTCTAACGTACCATGGCCAAAGAATTCATGCCCGCTGTCATTCCTCACATTATTTAGTCGTCGCTAATAGAGCTGAGCAAACTCAATCGCAGGAGTTTTCCCTTAACTGAGGAAATCGGGAAAAAGTACACGCGTGATTATGACTTGGTCCAGTGCCATACAAGGCGTGCTAGCAACCGTGGAGTGTATCTTTTCCTTGTATTGAGTTTGTTTTGGAAAATTCATAACTCATTTTTTCCTTAATAAGTAAGAAATACAAACTCAAACTCCAGGAGGCCGGAGTTGCGTGTGGAATCGGAGGGAAAAGGAACTGAACATAGCATGTGTTTGACCCATGAATTGTGATATAAGACGACGAAAATTCGCGATGATTTCCTTAGCGATAGCGGCACAGTGTTAAGGGAAAACAAATCTATGTTTTGTCAGTTAAGAGTAATGAAGTATACAATGATTAAGGATGTGCTTCTTACATCTTAACGATTACGATAATGAATGGATCACGCAGAACTGAAATTGGACTAGTTATAGATTATTATTATGTGGAAGTGCTTGCAAGCGTTGCGCAATGTAACTAGCTCTCTCAGTGACATCGCAATTAAAATGCGTGTACTGAAGTAGTGGAATGTCGCTGAGCAGAATTTTAAAAATTTGTAATCAAGTTGTTAAATAAACTATTGTCATTGTTATTCTTGCTTTAAACGTGGAACCTGTTGTTTCTATTTACAAATATTACATAACAAGCTCGATATTTCTATTGCGTGATAGTTCAAGAGGAGGAGACCAGAATATTAACTTTCTGTAGCATAAATAGGGAGAACGAAAAGAATTTCGTTCTTTCATAATACAACACACGAAGATGCATTTCATTTAGTCTTTATTTGGCTTACATGACAATCTATGAAACTTTTTCTTGAAAGCAGTAGGCTTTTAGCGAAATAGCGACTTTGGGAAAAGAAAAACACGACAATCTTCAAGTCAATCATTGCCATTGTTCATCAAACCAACTAAATTGAATTTTTTGCAACACCTTGAAACAAAAATTCCTGCAAAATTTTGTGGAATGTCACTCGAATGAACTCGGCTCGTGGATAGACCTTCATTCATTTTACCATATTTGTCGCAACGTTTGTCAAACCCTTTTCTTCCCTTCATGAAACGAGAAAAACCTCCTGATACGTTTCCGTTTTTCGCGAGAAAAAGAAAATGCAAAATGATTCTGAAAAAAATCGGGATCGATTTCTGCTTTATGAAAGTAAGTATTGCTTTTAAATTTTACCGTAAACTAGTTCTTATTATATTCATCACTTTTTCTTATCTTTTGTATGTAGTTTTCCATTTATTTAGCGTTTTCTTTCATTTTTTTTAAAACATATTATGTAACTTTTTTATAAAGGGCCACAGGTTCGTCAGTTGTTAACTCTAATGTGTTTTATTATATACATACTGAGATTTACCCACTGAAAAGGCGCGAAATAAATAAATAAATAAATAAATTTTCGTTCACAAGCTGGTCTAAGTAGCTGAAAGCCAATCAAATGTCGCGTATAATTTTTTTCACGTGTGAAGAAAGGTGCCGTGTAACATGTTTTTTGACGTGTGAGCCGTAACAAGGTGATTCTCATTCAGGCTTTCGCTTTCCGACTCTCTCGCAAGTGTTGAAATTAACTTCTTTTAAGGTTGATTTCCACTGTTGCGTAAATTTTACGTGCGTACGGGCGTGAATTGAACTGGCTTTACGTGCGTAAATAAAATTAGAGACGATGTATGAACGGCTTGCGTAAACGTAAAAAGTTGAAAACTTTGTTTACGCACGTAAAGCCAGTTAATTTACGGCCGTACGCACGTAAAATTTACGCAACAGTGGAAATCAACCTTTAAGCTTAAAAACATGAGCGAGAAAAGATTTGTTGCCCACAATACTTCGGTTGAGGATTATGTGGAAAGTCTCGACAGCAAAAACACAAAAGAGAAGACGAAGAGAGGTGTGAAATTGCTGGAAGAATTTTTGAGAAACGAATGAACGACGAGCGAGAAGTGCACACTATTTAGCCAGCAGAATCAAACAAGTATCTTGCAGAGTTTATTCGCTTTGTTAGACGTAAAGACGGGGGAGATTATGAGCCCTGAAGCTTGGAAGTCTTGTTTAAAGTATTGAGAGGCATTTGAAGAAACATTACTAGCCCGTGGTGAGTATCGTCAACGATAAACAGTTTGACAATCAAAACATATATATAACTTAATTACATCTTTTATGAGCTTTTGACCTGAATCTGTGCAACACAACTTATCTTTAAACAAGAAATCTCAGTATACTTAAATCTCAGTATGTATATAATAAACATAATAGCGGAGCCAGCGCGCTAGCGCGTCAGCGGAGCTCCATTGCTAAGGAAATTTGGTAACCTATGAAGCCAAAAAAATTTGGTAGTGACGTAATAGTCACGTGACCGTCCGTCCGTACATCCGTACGTCCGTCCGTCCGCACCAGAGGGCTACCAATACACTTCATACACTGGATATAACCCTGTGCTGAATCCCGTGTGTTTTTGGCGCGAAATCGCATGTTGACCCGCGTTGTAGCAAAACAAGCAAAGACAACAAAAGTCAAAAACAAATTTGTTAATGGGAAAAAAAAAGTTCAAAAGAACACTTAGTTGTCTTTTTGGTGGAAGGGGAAAAGTTCAATTTAGGCGAAAGAAATTAGGCGATAAAGTTCAGGCAAAAAGTTCAAATTTGCTTCGTCGGTTCTGTTCAAACTCGGTCGGCACATCGCTTGAGTTCGCAGCTTTTCGCAGCGGTTTCGACGCCAAATATAGCAGAGCTAGTGCTTTTTGGTTTTTTCTGTCCACAACCATGGTTTTTACGGCGTTTCGAACACATTTTGCCAGGAAAAACACCAGCATTTTCATGCTAATGAGCAGCTTGTCACGAAGAAAGAAGTAAGTATTAAAATTAACTTCCAAAATAACGTCAAACGCCCATGGCCTAGTGGACAAGTCAACGACATCTCACGCCGACGAGCCGGGTTCGACACTCAGCGGGAGCACTTACTCTTTTCTTTTTTTTCTTTGTTTTTTTTTTTTAATTTAACGACTTGAATGAGAGTATTTTCACAAATTAATAACTGCCAGCAAAAACAAAACAAAAAAACAAAACAAAAAACAGACAAAACAAAAAGGGGGGCTCCGCTTTTAGGCTTGGCTAAATCTTTATATTACACCATGGAAAGTGTATGCGTACAGTATTTACGCACTCGTTGGTTTGTATCAGAAATCTCACTCGTTCGCTGCGCTCACTCGTTCGATTTCCAATACTTGACCAACTCGTGAGTAAATACCATACGCACACACTTTCCATGAAGTATTCTATATTTCCTTACAGTTTGGGTTAGGTTACGCATCATAGGTTTAGTATGAAATTACGTAACTCCAATTACCATAAGAATGCACAGGATGAGTTGTAACCATTGTACTTGTTTGTTAAATTCTCGATGTAAATGTGAGATGTAGAACGCTTCTATAATTGTGCTTTTTCATCATGAATAAGCTGTGGCTTAAACATCCCATCTGGGTGGCTTTTAATGGCTTTGCCCGGTTCTGATTGTTTGTTTATGTCATTATGTAACCAGTAACAATTTTAGTTATATTACTACCTAAATTCTACTCACAAACCTTTCCCAATACCTAAACTGGACAGCGTGTGATCTAGTGTTTAATAATAACCGAAACGTAAATAGGACCACCTATGGTCCTAATTTAGGAACAACTGGATTTAAGGAATTCCTGTACCAAGTTGGACGAGGTCGTATTCTGAAAGTGTTCGAAATTTTCATCATCCAGTTTCTCTCCATAAAAAATATACTATATACGATAAACAAATTTAAGTCCAAATATTCTATAACCATGCCTCATTGCTTGTGTAAATATTACTGTTGCGTCCCAAACGTGAAAGGATTCATTCCCCACACTGCTCAGACATGTTTAGACGTCCGGCTAATAGAGCAAACTTAATCGCAGGGGTTTTCCCCTAAAGGAAATCGGGAAAAAAGAATACACGCCTGATTGACTTGGTCCAGTGCCATACAAGGCGTGCTAGCAGCCGTGGGGTGTATCTTTTCCTTGTATTGAGTTTGTTGTGGAAAACTAATAATTCATTTTTCCTCAAAAAGCAATTTTATACAAGGGCAGCATTGCGAATTAGTGAACGACTGGAATAACTGTCCAAAAGAAAAGTATATAATTCAACACACGAGCCAATTTCCAGTTGGGCAAAGAGGAAAACGAAAGGCGAAGCGAAGAAGAGGAGAAGAGGATCTCGTACAGAAGAGAAATTGCAATCTTTTGGAGGAGGATTTGGAGAGGAAAAATAATTTCGTTGGAAACAGTTATCAAAAACCAAGCCATGTCGAAGGTAAGGACAAGGATTCTGTCTGTGAATCTGTCTGTGAATTAGTATTACAAAAAACAAAGAAAACCATTAATCAACGTAGTTAAAGAGTCAACACTACGGCTACTCCATGGCTTTTTATTAACAAAACTGTTTGTTATTCGTATAATGGCAACTGAGTAATCCAAACGATGATATTATTCTAAAATTTCTCTCGACAATATAAATTCTGATAAAGGTGATAATGCTTTAAATGCTTTTTTAAGTGTAGAAATATTGGACCTATCAGAATTGGATCAGAACACACACATTCACGTTTTGAAGTTTTTGAATACGTAATAAACAGTCGCCGTAACTCTGAATTTGCCACATCTTAATAAGATAAGAGGCAAACTTTACCTTCTAAAGTTGGAGTCAAACCGTCTTCCTTCTTAGGTTTGTGATTCCGGGACTTCCGGTCCCTGCCTGCTTTCGTCGGAAATTAAAATAAACTATTATAAAGCGTTTTCATATGACGACACGGCGTCCATATTGGTGAACCAAGCCAATCCTGTGGGAAGTCTCTTCTTATGTAAACACTTTTTTTTGTTCCAAAAACTTTACATAGCTGCTGGTCACATGTATGAGGGAAAACGGTCTATTCCCACTTTGGCCAGCTTTGCTGCTTTTAATGTGAGTTTAAATTGAAACACAGCGGCCAAAACAGGGAGAATGCAAATTCTTCATAATCATAATGCTACTACCTTGAGGTCTTCTTATGGCATCGTAAATTACAGTTGGTCCTGATTAAATCCCCCAGCGTAAATAATAAATCATACTTCTCATTAGGCCAAAGCTGTACTATTCAGACGGCACGCACTTTGGACGTTTATATCTTTTTAATAAGCAAGCAAAAACCACCAAACTTGGTGACTTTTCCTAAAACTTATCTGAGAACAATTTGGTATAGCAAGTCGTTACTACGGCAACCACTTTTGACAGGCGGTTTTTGAGAATTTTAAATTTCCCTCTTTTTAATCAAAAATCATTACTTTTTTGAGTAAATTTTACATTTTGCGATAATTTCCATGTTAATTTATTGATTTTGATCACTTATTGATCAATTTTGGCGGATTTTAAAGGTTTTGAAAAAAACAAAGAAATCCAAGATGGTGGATCCTAGCTGGCGGCCGTTTAAAAACATTACGTAATTCTTGCGTCATATGACGTCACCAGTTCAAGTTGTGGACCTCAAAGGAAAGAGTTTTGGAAGTATTATTTGCCCTCTAACTCGATTGTCAAAACAGGGACTGGGGAACAGATTAGGGCGAGCTAACTCGATTCTTCAAGTGTAAACGAGCGTGGAAGGGGGGAGGAGCTCACGCAAAAGGTTGTGATGAAATGGCTAAAACTGTATCTATCAAGGGAGTTGGTTTCTTAAGGGCGGTGCCTCCTTTTGTTGCTGCGCATTCGTTCTGGGCATCTCAGGTCTGGTCCGAGGTATTCAAGTTTCTTAACGAATTTGCCTACTAACAAAAGTTATTTTTGCGCAGTTTAGGACTATGTGGAAATAGCAGATATTAGCAAAATCCCAAAAGAAAATTAGGGGTAAAAACTTAGAGATAATTGAGCTTAAACATAGAAAGAAATTGTCCTTCATTCTGTGTATCTTTAAGCTTTTTTAGAATTATGGTTGCCAAGATCTGCTTTTTCCCCATACTCACAACCTCTGTAAAAATACCTCTCACCCGATTAGGAGGCGCCCTCCTTAAGAAACTGTGGTGCTGCGTCAGTTGGGGGGGTGAAACACAAAGCTTTGGATTTATCAACTGAGTTGATAAGATAAATTGAGCACCGTAGAGAAATTGAAAGCTGACGTTTCGAGCGTTAGCCCTTCATCATCCACACAACCTCGCAACCAAAAACACCATTTTTACTCGAGAATGACAACGAATGTACAGTCTTTTCACAGCCCCTACTGATTTTAGAAAAACGCAACAAAAACAATGGGAACTTTCTAGAGAGAAGTGTGCTTAAATCTGACGATCAACCCGGTACTTCTAAATGCACACACAAACGATGCAACACTCGTCATTCATCACCTACATCTCCGCCAATGTTATCTATTACATTGAATGCGGTGGCTTTATACAAAAAGGGAGGAGACTAGGCGACCGTTTCCGCGAGTACACTTACGCGACGTTGAAATAAATGACAAGGCCGCTTCCAAACCAGTCGCCCAACACTTCAATTTTCCTGATCATTCCAGCCATGACGATCTTCGGCCTTTCCCTACACCAGGGTAACACGCAAAGTCGTAAAGTCTAGAACAAAAATTCATTTTTCAAATCGGCACTTAATCCCCACGGTATCAACGAACGTTTTTCAATCAACTAACGTATTTTTGTTTTTCACGTTGCCACGTTTCTTAGCCAAAAGCGCAGTTCCACTGCTCTCTGTATATAAACCACGTGCAACCCCTGGATTGGCTCTGGCGAAGCGCTAACGCTTGAAAAGTCAGCTTTAATTTCAACTTCTTTACGGTGGTCAAGCGTGATAATAGCTGTCAGTTTATACCAATCATATAGTAACAGTGATTTTGTATGGGAAGATTATTTGCACCGAAACAGTCTTTCAGCAAAACGGAAAAATTCTAACTCCATTATCACGAAACAAAAAAAGTGAAATTATAATACCTGTATATTTAGGACGAGCTGATAAGTCATCTGATAAAAACGAGTCCCGGATAGAACAATAATTCAGAACGCCAAAAAAAAAAAAAACCGGAAAATCTACCATGTTTTACCACGCCAGTTATGGAAAACCACTATAAACTGCTCTTTAGATGGTGTCAAAAAATGCAGAAGCCATAATCCCGATTGAATGCGGTGGCATTGGTCCTTGGACAAGAGGAAAAGTAATCATGAGCAATCGTCTCCTATAATAAATTACCGTCCCAAGACGAGATCTTCTAGTTATTGCACGGGGAACCAAGGCTCACAACCAGACCACTTAAGGGGCAAAATATAATGATTTGTAAAAAAAAAAAATGATTTCTACATTAATCAGGAAACTACAAATGACAATAAATAGCCAATTAAGTTTACATACCAAATCAAACATTGTCTTTCTGTTGTTTCTTGACCGTCTGAAAGCCTTCAACCGCATTTCAGCCAGCTTTTTGGTTTTCGAAGCCGTCAACCCTCGATTACTTCAAAATAGAATATCAAAATGTTTCGTTTCGTCTCTTCTTATAGAGACAAATCGTTCTTTTCGTGTTTCCTGTTTTCTCTTGCTTAAACAATCCTATGTATCTCGTGAATAACAATCGCCAACGGACAGAAGTAACAAGAGCTGAATTGAATGTTCAAAGGAAGAATTCCATTTTTAGTTACGTCAGCAAAATCAAACATTGCACCATACAAGGTTATTTATGTGTGATCAAATTCGGAAATCGACTGTTCTCATCGACTGTGTATGTGTGTATGCTTCACAACCGACACAAGTCAAATCACGATATGCTCCTGTCAAAAGCCTATCCCAAGAACACATCACTGTTTGCTGTGATCTGACGGGATTTCTTAAATTTCACAGCAACATATTAAATACTACTACGCATGAAATCATTGAAAAACGACCAGGCCCGTAGCAGGGCTGAAATAACTGGAGGGGCCGAGCAAATTGACCTAGTCAACCACCCCCCCCCCCCCCGTCAAATACAGACGTTAACAAATAAGTCATAAGGCATACAAAGATTCTTGTCAGATAGATACTAACACTGTTCACGATGCCACAGTTTGTGTCGATTTCGTCAAAAGGGATTCCTTTATGAGGTCTTCGTCCGTTGAAAATTTGCTAAAAAGCGGCTTCCTGTTTGCTTTTCCGCCGAAAAAATTGTTGGGCAACATCCACCAGATTTATAGCATCGGTTTTCAAAAAGTATCCTTTGTTACAAGATTTGTTAAAATTCAAACATTTCGACATTTTTACGTAACGTTTGTCACTCGATTGGTGAGACAAATATAATTTTGCTCCTTAGACTTGTTTTACGACAATGGGCTTAAAGCTGGCAGCAAATACATAGCAGTCGCTGAGCTATTAAAGGTATTAAAGTGCCACTGGGACCAGAATTTTGGTATTCCATATTTTTGCATTTTTGAAAATAGTCTGTACTTGTTAGTCACCATGCCAAATTTCAACTCATTACGACGACTGGAAGTCGCTTTTTTCAGACGGTTTTTGTCGAGATTTTACGGCCGCCATTACTGGCCCTTGTTCTGGAAGCTGGCTTGCGAATTAGCGGAAGTGACGTTAGAGGCTCACCTCAAACCTACTACCTTCATACGGTTACTCGCCGCGGGAAATTTAACTGTCGTTGAGGGAAGATTTCCTGCCAACTGTTTGCTGTAGGGCCTTGAAATTTCCGTTGCTGCAGCAGTTATAAAGGGAATTACTTATGTTGTACAATGCTACAACAATAAATCCAACCACCGAGCTGGTATTTCGCTTCATCAAAGCCTTGCGAGCGGACCCTCAATGGAGAAACGGATAATGTTCGTACTCACACAGTGCAAATTTCAACCCGAGAGGTATTTTTGTCGGCTGTTCTGGTCACTTCACGGAATAGTGTTTCCAGAGGGCTGTTCATGTCGAAGGATCCCAGAGGTCAATTATTCCATAGTCCATTCCAACTATATGGAAAAAAAGATCGGGAAAAAACGAGACGAAAGATACCTAATCTTAACGCGGTTGAAGTGATAGTTTGTTTCTTTTTCAACGCATCCAGCATTGTGTAAAACTTATTTTCTCTTAACGTATTTTAAAATTTATTTTGCTCGTGAAAAACGCTGTCAGTTCTGCCGTCTGCTAGCGCGAAGAACTTCGGCGTAGTCCTCATAAAATGCATCCTGAGCGAATGCAGGACCGCCACGATTAAGCCAGTAGTTTGTATTGCTTACCTTTTTTTTTTGAAATTCCGCGTGTGTTAATTTCAAAGCAGATGGTCATTCATTTTATAGCATATCATCCTGAATGTCGGGGAACTTTTCTCCTCATTCCCCGTCGGTGAAGAGTCGATTGACATTATTGTTCGAAATATATAAAGGCTTCAACAGGTCGGCTCGTCTTGCGTGGAAATTAAAGTGGGGAAAAAATATCACACGCCACTATTTGTCTAAGGGATTTACAATGTTATTTCTTTTAACTGTCATAGCAGTCTTAGTAAATGAACTACCAAGGAAAATGATTAGATAACAAGTTATTATTTTTACGCAATGAATAAAGCAAGTGAAAGTTTCGTTTCCTCAGCGGTCCGCATGTTGTTGTTGAGCAGCAGAAGATCTTCCTTGTGGCTTTGATTTGCACTACAATTGTTTAGATTCCGGTCACACAAGGCCTCCAGTTCATAAAAAAAAGGTCTTGGTTTATTTCACTTTTTTCGACTCAAGTTAAGAATTCTTTAAAAACTGTTCAAAATATTTAGAAACGCCAAGCACTTGTGTTTCAATGCATTAAGCGACCACTGTACCATGGTGGACACGATAAGCTTCATCAGCTGACTGCCAGATGACTACAGCATTATGGCTCTTCAAGAAAGTTTCCCATACTATGCTAGGAATGGCCAAAAATCTCAGTGCTGTACAATATATAATGAATATAAACAACGGCAGACAAAATTTAGCTTCTTTCATTTCTCCAACGAAGCGAACAATAAAATCAATCGACCGAAGCTTGAATTCGCGAGCATCAAATTCTAGGGTTTTTATAGGTGTTTTGTCTAAATTTCCAAAGCTTAAAACATCAGTTTTTCGAATAGCTGGACAGCGATTTAACCGTTGGATAAGAGTCATCCGCTCTTTGAGCAATTTATGCCTGAACTGTAATCACTGTATATTTAGCACATATTTTGAACTCCCGCCAATGAGGCGAGAAAAACAACTTTGAACAGTTTGTTTACAAGCTTACAAGCTGAAATCTCCTGACATCAATTCTTACATCGTACGGTAAGAAAAATTCTTCATTTGCCGAATGAAATGAATCCTTTGATGCTTCGAACTAGAGACTGTTCCGAAATCGTAGAAATACTCTTCGGAGGTTTCGCAGCCGACGTTTGGCATCTTGAGTGAAAAACACAAAGAAACGCGACTGAGGTGAGCCTCTGACGTCACAAGCTATTAAATCGTGCAATCACCCAGGAACACATTTTCAGTAATGGCGGACACATTTTACGCGACTTTGGAGCTAAAAAATATTAGGATGGACGGTTTCTTGTTCAGTTTTCTGGGTAAATATAGACGCAACACGATATTCTGCGACAGAATTTGGCCGAAATAAACTTACGAATTTTCGTCTCAGTGGCACTTTAAGGTCGTTCACAGTCAAGCTATACTACCAGGGTAAGGTGATATGGATGAAAAAGGACAACGGTAAGGAACCTGGGTGACTGAAGTGTGCGGTGGGCTAGTAGATTTTTGAAGCCCACTTGCCCGGTGGCTAGTGTCTCAACGGATGTCAAACCCTGTTAAAGGTTGTGAAATTATAAAAGGCACTTTAAGCATCAGCATTTAAGACTGTTTGCTGCTGTTTGCTTCCCAAAATTCGGGGGGGGGGGGGGGGGGCTCGAGCCCCCCTGCCCATTCCCCTGATACGGGCCTGACGACACAAGTTATCACCCTAAACGACCGGAACCCGAAACAGCCTAGTTATCTGCAGATACATTGGCGCTTAAAAATGACGAAAGTGTCCCCAAAAGCCACAAGTTTTTTAAAAGTATTTAAAAGAGACATTGTAATGTTAATAATTGCAGCC
Organism: Siderastrea siderea; assembly: GCA_964030785.1. Taxonomy (NCBI): domain Eukaryota; kingdom Metazoa; phylum Cnidaria; class Anthozoa; order Scleractinia; family Rhizangiidae; genus Siderastrea; species Siderastrea siderea. The sequence continues at coordinate 21,693,304 of OZ034971.1, read as the reverse complement.
TAGTTCTTTCCTTCATCACTTAGTCGTCAGAAATTACATTTTCTAAAAACTGCCAAGAATTTATAGCGGAGCCCGCGCGCTAGCGTGCCAGCGGAGCACTATTGCTAAGCAAGTTTGCACCTATCGATCCAAGAAATTTTAGTTGTGACATCAGCGTACACCCATACCCCTGTCCGTACAGACTCTGGGGGAGGGGGAGGGGAGTTCCAAGACAACCTGAAGGGGGGGAGTGAAGAATACCATCTTTTCTTGGCGGGAAATGGCGCGTGCCTTTGGGCAACCGGCGTTTTTCTTGGCGGGAAATGACCACCGTCGCTTTTGAAAAAGCTTAGCTTGTTTAGCAAAACGATTCAGTTCGACAGAAGTGAAGATTAGATCTTGAGAAACAAAATATCAAATGTTGGTGGAAGGCAAAAAGTTCAAGTTACTGAATTTGCCTTCGACGACTTCATCTTTGTTGTCGGTTGTGCTGCGACTTCGGTCGGCACAACGCTTGACTTCGCAGTATTTCACATCGCTCCCGACCCCATATATAGCAGAGCTAGTGCCTTCTGTTTTTTTACCACAGCCATGGTTTTTGCGGCGGTTCGAACACATTTTCCCAGAAAAAATACCCGCCTTTTTTAGTCGACCGAACTGCGATCAATAAACAGCTGGTTAAGTATAATAACGTTGGTTAGAGCGATCCCCTGACATTCGGCCGGCTGGGGTTCAAATCCATGAGGGGGGGGGGGGGGGGGCGAAGTTTTTTTTATTTTTCATTCTTTTTCTTTTCTTTTCTTTTCTTTCTTCTTTTTGGTAATTACCTTAAAAAATAAATACGTTCCAGCAAAAAAAAGTGGGGCTCCGCTTTTAGACTTGGCTAAATCTATATATTAATAATGCTATAATAGTTGATTGCACCTTACTTTTCCTCTATTCAATAACGTATGTGGCAGCTGTAATGCGGAATTTTTTTTTTTTTGCTTTAACAGGTTCAGTCCTTGGCACTTGTGATAGTCATCCTGTTTTGGGTGATGTCAGTCCCAGTATCTTGTGGCCGTTCAAGGCAATGCATGAGTCAGCTAAGTGACCGTTACCTCTTTGTGAAAGGTTTGCATCCTATCAAGAAACGACGTACCAGCAGCGACTCTGCGAAACGTACCAGCTCCAGGGTGGGTTCTGAACGCTGTCCATGGTCATGGGGTGTGGACGAAGGCGTAGACAGATTTCCTAGGTTCCTAACCAAAGCTGAATGTCCAAGATGTGGCTTGGACTGCAGAGCGGTGGTCTATCCACACACTGTACTTGTCCAAAGCTGCATCCGGGAAACAGGCATGATTTGTACGTGGAAGACGAAGAAAACGTCATTACCTATAGCATATGTGTATGACCCATTACAACGCGACTAGAAGTGAGACCTTCTATGTTCTCTCCTTTTACCGGAAAGCTCCGTGTTTTTCACTGGAAGTAGGCAAGTCTAACAACACCTCAAAAGAACTGAGAAACAAAATTTGTGATGACGTTTTGAAGAACAGAGGATAGCAAGTTAAAAGAAAAATACCTCCACCGTTTAATGGACTACCACAAAACACGTTCCAAAGAGAGAGAACTTAGAGATAAAGACTATTAACTTCAAAGTTGAAGGTTTAACGTACATTTGTTAAATTTACTAAAGATACTTACATAATTACAATCATGTAAACATTTTCTTTGTATTTTCTGTAACTTTTAGTGCGATGCGATATAATAAAGTAACAAAAAAGTTACATAAAAATGTCTGTAATCATCACATGATGTTGCTTTGACAGTGAGGTCACAAACTTCGTTTGCTGCATCGGGGGATATTTGTAGAAAACGACTGTCTGAGCCGTAAGGCTACGTTTTTCTGCTTTTAAGTAGTGTTTGTGCTGTTTCTGTTCAGAATTGCGTCACAAGCTTGAGAATTCTACCACGTGTTATGATATAGTGTAGTTCGCCATCAAATTTTCTCCTAACTTATTGGTTTACAGAGAAACCTGTATTGAGCGGACACCCTTGGGACTCTCGCAAGTTTCCGCTTAGGGACGGACCATTAGAAAAGTTATCGGGGTGGGGGCGGGCGAAGTACAAAAAAAATTCATGCAAGGCAAAAAACTGAGTTCTTGCATACGAAAAATTATTCCTGCAGGGGAAATGTTAACGAAAAAAAGTCGTGCAGCTCGAAAATTCCCCACCCCGTCCCTTAATGCGAGAGTTGTAATAAATTGTGAAACAATAATTAATTATTGACTTTTTATATTTCCACCTTTATTTACCCGCATACTTGACATGCTTTATCCCTGGTTTATCGTAAACCGTTTGCAACTGGCCGTTCTAGTCGTTCTAGAGGGAACCACTAAATTACCTGGAGACACGCTCTTCGAAGCAGATAGCAGTGTCATGATGTCTGGGGACACTTTCCGCTTAATGCAGATTTCTCGTAACAAAATGGCTTGATTTTGGTGCCCGCGTCCGCTTAATAGTGTCCACTGTGCTCGTCTCTCTGAACGGCGCTGATTCTTTTTCAGTGGAGTTTTCTCAGTTTGTACATCATCCACAATTTCGTCGGAGCTGACGGAAATAGTCTCTTTGTTTTCTTTATCATTTTCCACAAGCTCTGAAGTGCCTTGGAAAGGAGCCATTTTGAATGCTGTCAAATCGTGAGTCCATCGAATTGACGGGAAACAGCTGACCGGAAAACAGGCAGGTACAAAACTCGGACCGGATCAACTCGGATCGCTTGATCTGGGTCGGATCAACTCGGATCAACCCGGATCGACCCGGATCAACCCGGATCGACTTAAATTTGAACACAATAAAAGAAAAGGGATGCTTAATAAAAGAAAAAGGATACTTTTTATGGATTGACAGTCATGCAAATAAGGCAGTCCTTGCTCTCCTGCGCTGTTTTGTCGAGCCACCATTTTGTTTTCCTAGTGTCAGGGCCTCGCGGATCGAGTCTCAGGTGTCCAGTCTCAAGTCGCGTTCTCGGGCACACGTGCTGTTGTCATGATGGAGACGAAGGTAAAATTCAGCCTGATCCTGGCCATCTTTCAATACATATCACATCTCTTTACGTATTATGTCTAGAAAAGGGTAGTTTCATTTGTCCTTTATGTATAACTTTGCTTATTTTTGAACTCTATAGAGAAAACAAAGGCCGAAAAAAGACACAGTGCTTGTGTCCACGGACGTTGCTAGCCTATATACTAACATCCCACAGGAGGAAGGAATCACTATTGTATGTAAAACATACGAAACATTCCACCTAAACAAACCTCCTATACCTACACTCCACCTCAGAGATATGCTCAGGCTTATCTTTAAAGAAAACTTTTTCCATTTTAACGGAAAAAATTTTCTTCAAACATACCGTACCGCAATGGGCACAAAAATGGCAGTATCTTTTGCCAACATTTTCATGGCCGCGGTCGAAACAGAAATTATCGAGCGCAGTTCTAAAAAGCCGTTCATTTGGAAAAGATACATCGATGACGTCTTTTCTCTATGGAACTTAAACAAAGAGGAAATAACCGCGTTCATAGAGCTAACAAAAACCTATCGCCCGACCATAAAATTCACGGCAGAAATTTCAGATACAGAAATAACTTTCCTGGATACATGCATATTCAAGGGCGAAAGATTTAAGGTAGAATCTATTCTCGACGTTCGCACGCACTTCAAACCGACAGAAACTTTCCAATACGCGCACTTTACATCCTGCCACCCTCCAGGCGTCAGGAAAGGCTTTATCAAAGGCGAAGCATTGCGTCTTCTGAGAACCAGTTCCTCAAAAGCCACTTTTAAAGAAAACATTACACAATTCAAGCGTAGATTACGCGACAGATGTTACCCAGATAACCTCGTAGACAAGACTCTCTCAAAAGTTAAATTTAGCGAAAGAATGTCGGCGCTACAGAATAAACAAAAAGCGGGAAAAAGAGTTTTACCGTTTGTAACAGAGTACCGCCCTTCTGTGCCTTATCTTAAAAACATTCTTATGAGCAAATGGCATCTAATAGAAAATCAGCCATTGCTAAGAAATATCTTTAAAGACCCTCCCCTACTTTCATACAGAAAAGGGAGGTCATTGAAAGACGTACTCGTTAGAGCAAAGCTTTGAAGGTCAACGTTTTATCAATCTTAACCAATAGGAGTCGTGTTTGGCCTTTCACGTTTTTGTAACATCATGGCGATAAAGGCCTCTGCTGAAGAGAGAGTCTAAATGTTAACGGGCCAAAATGATCTAAGGTTTCCCTTTTATTTTTAATTTTTTTTTTTTTGAACCGCAAGGTTCAAACACGTACACTTGCCCAAATAAATATTTACCACTACGGCAATATGTTCAATTGGCAGTTTTGAAGTTCACTTGGCTTGAAGTTGAAGGACTGAATATCTCGCCTGGAGCAACATCATCTGCCATAAAAATAAGCAGTGCTATAATACGTTGGGGGCCATTGTGCCCGAGAACGCGACTTGAGACTGGACACTAGTTTCGTAGTCCGCGAAGCCCTGGGACTGCGAAAGCAAAATGGCGGCTCGTCGGCGGCGCGACAAAACGGCGCAGGAGAGCGAGGACAGCTATATTTTCATGATAAATGCGTAATAGTATCCCTTTTCTTTTATTGTATTATAATTTAAGTCGATCCGGGTTGATCCGGGTCGATCAGGGTTGATCCGAGTTGATCCGACCCGGATCAAGCGATCCGAGTTGATCCGGTCCGAGTTTTGTACCTGCCTCCGGAAAACTATCATGATCATCTGCGCGTGGTCAAACGGGAAAAACTATCATCGACTATCATGAAGAATTTGAACAGGCTCATAGTGAATGATAGTTCATGATAGACGATGATAGTGCGTGCTTAATTTGGCGGTCAAAGGAGAGCGCGAGTTTTAACTATCATCGACTATCATGCACCGTTTCACCAGGCTTTAACGTCGACACCGACATTGTTTAAGAGATATAACGGATATGGAAAAATACCCTGATTTTGAAAAATCGATCCCGGTTCTCAACGTGACCACAATGGTTGTCAGTTGAGACTATTTTAAAATATTAACAGGAGACCTACCTTCTAAGATAAATTTAATTTACTTGGGGCTGTCAGAGGGTTTAACTGGTGTCCTCCTTTCAATTCAGCTCAACCTTTACGGTTGACATTTGCAAACGCAGCACCGCTAAAATAATGGCGATATCTGGTGGAGCGTAGGCAGAAAAAATGGAAAAATTCAAACTTCTGCTGCACAGATTATTTTTATTTTTCTGAAACGCTAAGGATTTCCTGGGATTCTGTAGGATCCTGTAAGGTTCTACAGGAGCCTATCCAGGATCCTAAATAGCGATAATCCTAATTATTTTTGATAGGATCCTACTAAGGATCTTTTAAAATCTTTTAGGATCCTGTACAAGATCCTGAACAAGGAACCTTGATGATCTTTGCAAGGACCTTAACGTTCGTTGCAGGATCCTGAAGGATCGTTGCAGTAACCTCAAGGATCGTTGTAGGAAACCTCAAGGATCGTTGCAGGAACCTTAAGAATCTTCGAAAGATTATGAAAGATTTTCGAAGACCTTTGAGGATTACAGGCAAGGATCCTCTTGATCCTCAAGGGCACTTATAAAGATCGTCAAAGATCCCTCCAAAACTTTCACTAGGGTAAGTCACGACTCCGTTGGCGTTTTCTCTGGTACATACTAGTAATCATAACGAGCCCTACGCTCGATTTTAGGACCAAAGCGACGTTTAACGTCGCGTTCTTTAAATATTTGTGGGGGATTAGAATAGCGCTAGGCGTGAATTCTTTTGTTTCGAATGAAGGGGTATTTCATTAAAAAAAGTCGAATGATGTCCATTAGCTGTCATCGGTGTCTTTCATCTTTCATCTCTGCCAAAATCCTATTTAATTTTGCCATACCGATAATAACAGCGCCGTTGAAAACCGGGAACATATCTAAATACCGTAGAAAGGGATAAAAGATTCCTAGTTTTTGACCTTATTGAACTGATTATTCTGTAGCTAAGCATGGATCCCGGCTGGATTTCGTAAGGCACGGGGGAAATACAATTCTTTCACTGGCAGTTACAGAAATTTTTTCAGGCCTAATTTACAGTTATTAGTAATTTAGCCAATACTAGCATGCAGGGGCTTCATGGGTAAAACCCAACTGCGCTTAGCCTAGTTTTATGTTTGGGGAGTCTAACAAATAAACAGCAAAGAAAGAGCGGAATAAATGGAAGGCCTTACGGCGATGTTTTCGGTTATTTTAATTTATCAGCATTTGTCGGTCAGTGCCAATGGTCACGAATCATGTCCACAGCTCCTCGTCGAAGACAAGCGTATGACCTTGTCGGAGTATTTTGGAGGGCTTTCTGGTTTTTGGCGGGCTTTCATGAGAGTTAGCGTTTATTTGAAAATGAAGAGATCATGTCGCTAATATTCCCAAATTATTCTTGAATTTAAAACTCTCAAAATTGCGAAAGAGTTACAGCCATCTGCTTTACTGCATTGGGGAATGAAAGAATTCTTTCCGATCGACCAATTACTGAGTGTTCAATGAGCAAGCGTTGTTTTTCTATAGCACGTTGTCAAGACACTGAAAATAGATCATCATGTTGCGTACATACCTTCTTTTGCCACCCTGACCAGGACATTCTTCAGACACTTACCGACGGCCCTGGCAGTAAAATTTTCCTGCATTTTCTTCCCAGAGATCTTTAACCTTTACTTCACACAGCCGTCGACTACCACCGAGAGCAAATCCAAACAAACACGTTTTTAACGTTGATGGTTGCCAAAGATGAAGTACATTTTGAATCTGCTAGTTGGGACTCGATCAAAGTTCTTAAATCGCAAACTAATTTCAGTCTTAATGACATAACAAAGACTTTGAATCGCGAAGGTCTTTGAACTCGGCGAGTAGTCCTACGAACAACATTCTGATGGACTCCTGGCTCTGGCGGTTTACATCCATTTTCTCCTTCATCTCGTCCTTTGTTTGTTTCTGCGGGTTCTGGCTCCTGTTTGTCTCCCCCCACGATCAGCTGCACAACTGACATCATTGGCCTGCTCATTGTATTTCTTGACAAATGCTGCGTTGCGCATAAATTCTACTCCCACGTCATTTCTGACTGTAACGTCACTTCCTGTCTTCTGAACGACCTTGAATGGGCTTGGATGAAAATTTCTTAACAACTTGTTCGATTTTCCTGCCTTTAAAAGCACTGCATCGCCGACTCTAATTGACTTGGTTGGCACTTCTCTTGTCGTCCACATATGCCTTTCCTTTCAACTTGTTCGACCAGTCTGTCGCGCGTTTCTTCTCGTGAACTGTCCACAGTCTCTCTTCTCAGTTCCGGCAGTTTGGATCGCATCTCCCTTCCCAACATCAAAGAAAAGGGTGTGGCACCTGTTGTGACCTGCGGAGTAGATCTCTACGTTGTCAATCATACAACCAATTCAGTACGCAAGTCCTTCTTCTCCAAATGTGCGATCTGTAGACACTTAAGCAAAGAACTACTCTGACGCGCGAACTCGCCATTGGCTTGCGGCCATAATCATGTAGTCCTTCAATGTTCAACACTCTAGCTACATAGAAACATTTCGAAATCCTCGGACACGAACTGTGGACCATTATCTGTCCTCAGTGAGAACGGAACACCAAATCTCGCAAACACGAGGGAGGTCGCTTCAATAATTTTGCACTCGTAGCCACTTCCAGAAAACTGCTGAAATAATCGACCACCACCAAAATGCTTTCTCCCGAGGGCAGGGGACCTAGCAGGTCTCCACCACAATCTTGCCACGGAGCGGTAGGAGGCAACACACGAGATATCAGCTCGGGTGGGTGGTAACTTGAAGTAACCTGAAGCCATGGCACACCTTGCACACCCTCTCTACGTCCTTGTCCATCCCCGGCCACCAAACTTTATCGCAAAGTCGATATTTCGCCTTAACCATCCCCTGATGGCCCTCGTGCGCCAATCCCACGACCTTGTCCCGTAGAATCCTGGAAACTACAATTCTAGCACCACGAAGCAAAAGTTCACCATAAACACATAATTCATCTTTGATAGGAATGTATGAGAGGATTGAACAATCTTCCCAGTTGCCAGACCGTGCGCAGTTCTTCACCTGACACAGTTCCTCATCGTTGTAAAACGCCCCCTGGGAGCAATTTTGGCTAGGTCTTGCATGAACTTCGCTGAATACTGGACCAAACCCATGAAAGGTGGAACCTCACTCGCGTTCTTGGGAGGTCTTATGTCTCTTGTAGCAGCCACTTTCTCCTCACGTGGATTAATTCTGTCACTAGTCAGTTCATGACCAAAGAACGTGAGCCTTGTCAGCCTAAACTGGCACTTGTCTCCATTCACGGTCAGTCCCACTAGATTCAGCCTATCAAGCACCACAAAAAGACGTACATCATGCTCCTCTATGTCCTTGCCATGAAAAATGAGATCGTCCACAATGTTCGCAGCTCCCTCACAACCCCTCAAAACATCTCGGATAATTTGTTGGTATTTCTTCGGTGCTGACCCACACCAAACATTAACCACTTGTAGCGGTAAAGCCCCCGATGCGTGACAAAGGTTGTTACTTGTCAACTTTCTTCGCTGCGCAGGATCTGATGAAAGCCCCACTTGACATCAATTTTGCTGAACATGGTACTGCAGTTTGATTTATGTAGAAGCTCCTCCTCCGTTGCAGTCGGATACTGTTCTTGAACACTTGCCTTATTTGCACGGCGCATGTCCAAGCAGATCCTTACGTCTCCGTCTCCTTTAGGCACAACTACCACAGGTGAAACCCATCCCAACGGCCCCTCTCGTACTTCTTCTATTATTTCCAGCTCCAGTAGTTCATCAAGCTTCTTGTACGTAAACCTTCTCCCGCAACCCGAACGGAATTCGACGTATATGCTGAGCTACATACAGGCTTCACTGTATCGCCAATATCATGCAGTGTCAACTCGTACCCCTTTAAGAGACCAACGCCCGAAAACAAACCACTGTATCTCTCATGGTTATCACCCTCCATTCGTCCGCTCATTTTATTTGCTTGCAAAGGACCCATGTGCGAAACGCTGAGCTTCTCTGCGGTTTCACGACCCAGTAACGTTCGCCGTTGCCCTTGACAACCACGAAGTCCGCCGTATAACCATTACTGCTACCCGAGAGCATAACATCTGCAATGAAATTTCCCAGAGTTGGCAATGGTTTTGTGCCACCATCACGCTGTTGAAACTGTGGACATTTACCCTTCAAATGCCCAATACCACCACACCTTCAACAAGCTTAGTCGCGTGCCGGATACCTCTTGTATCCACGAAAATGACCATCTAGACCACAGCCCATATCTTGACTCTACCAGAATGTTTATTTGCGTTCGACTTTCCACCGACTTCATTTACTTGATCGGCGCTTGCGTTTGTTCCCATCACTTTCATCAGACGATCGACCGCCTTTTGTGACCTCGCAATCCTTAACAAATAGTCCAACGTCACTGCTCCCTTCTTTTCCGAGAACTTCCGATGGATATGACTTGAATGACACTTGTCGATGACTTGATCGCGAATAAAGTCGTCCTCTTTATCCCCGCAGTCACAGCTAGCCGCTCATTGGCGAAGCCTGCAAACGAACTGATCAACGGTTTCACCGGTTTTCTGTGCAATCAGCCTGAACAAATATCCCACAAAAGGAACGTTTGCCTTTGGGAAAAAGTAGTTATCAAGTACTTTAAGTGTATCCTCAAAACTAGCACTAACCCTCGTATCTTCCCCAGCCAGCGTGAAATACGTTTATTGTACATTTATTCCCGCTATGTGTAATAGGAGAGCCCTCTTCTGTGTGCCGTTCGTAACTCCTTTTCCCGTTATGTACAAGTTGAACGCCCGTTTCCATCGTCTCCATTGTTGACTTTGACCGTGTGGGTGACCTTTCTAAAGATACAGCAACGCTTCCAAAACTGCCCTATTCGCCGGTTGATCCGCTCGCTTCACTTATCTCTCTGCTCGTCTTCATCGCTTAAACAAATCTCCTTCGAAAATCCTCAACGAAATCCTCGGCGAAATCTCGCTTCTGAATCGATTACAATAATAGCTTTATCATGATTGGACAATTACGGTGCGTAATTATGCTTGAACACTACAGCTCTGCCTTTAGGTTGAAGGCTATTCTACAACAGTGCCCCAGTGTAGCAGAAACTACATTTAAGAAATCAACACAGGGCTCAGGCAGAGTTAATTTGGTTTTTTTTTGTCAGTACGTCCATCAGGTCTGTGCTGAGGAATTTAAACAGACCTTGCGAGTACTCTGGAGTTTGTTTATTTACATCTTTAAAAAAACATTTTCAAATTTTACTTTGTCTATTCCTTCTGATATGGCGATTATAGCCCCATCCTAGTCTTGCATGGAGGGCTGTAGCACTAAAATAACTGCATGCGATTATATATCATGTGTAATCCATCGCGTTCCGCTTTTCCAGGGTAAATCACATGATCGACGTAACTTCCTTGTCACATTTCAGGATATTATTTTGCATTTGAATGAATGAATGAATGAATGAATGAATGAATGAATGAATGAATGAATGAATGAATGAAGGAAGGAAGGAAGGAAGGAAGGAAGGAAGGAAGGAATGAATGAATGAATAGACGGATGGATGGATGGATGGATGGATGGATGGATGGATGGATGGATGAGTGAGTGAGTGAGTGAGTGAGTGAATGAATGAGTGAATGAGAAAATAATGAAAATAACAAAGGAAATAATGGAGTTAAGTAAAGGTCGAATAATGAATGAATGTTCTGCTATATACAATATTTTTCTTATTACAATAATTTTATATTGCAATATTTTTCTGCAATATATATTTTTCTTCTTGCATATACAATGCACTAAGAAAACTATTCACATGCCATTTACAGTACAATTCAGTAACAGAGGAAGTCGATTAAAATTTCTCACTGTGGATGCCGATGAAGTAGGAAAACGAAATTCATGAAAAGTATGTGTGTTCTTCAGCTTGGTTTTTAAGGTTTTGGTCCGTGCTATTGAGCCATCTCTCGCTATCATAGTGTTTCATAATACAGGACCTCTGTAAGCTAAAGAGTACTGCATGTAGCGACTACTGAATAGCGGTACAGCAACACTATTAGTCACTCTAGTTGACTGCCTAACCAGTTTTCTAATAACAATAAAGGTGGTAAGCTATCATGGAACGCCATCTGCATATTTTTCTTAAGAGCGCGAGTTCACTTTACAGAGCAAAACGTAGTTACCATTCGTTACTTCACTTTTGTCGCCTTTTAATTAACTGAAATTAAAGCGAAGTAAATATTTCATTGCTGCGTACCGCTCTATTATTTTAAACCAGCTCTAATTCGTGGCAAGTTCAGGTCATTTGATTGAAAAGGTGGTTGATATACATCAAGCGAATATTAATTTATCACTATAACTGCAAACAAGTATAGGGAATTGTAAATGGATATGAATGGTTTACGGCCCTAGCTGTTTGCCCAAAACTGTGGACGCTTATCAGGTAAAAACGACTACCAGTGAAGTTGAGCTTTTTGGTGCTGAAGTGGAGCTAGTAGCCGATAAAAAGAAAAGAACTCGTGCTCGTGCCAAGTCAAGTAACGTTGGTCAAATGAAAGTTGCATTATTTATGAGTTTAAGTTTGATGGCAATTCGTGTTTTTTTTTAATCAGAGAGTTTACTGTCAACTCAAACTTGTGACGTGGTTAGGTGCAAAAACGCTCACCCTCTAAAGCCACTGGTTAAAACAGGTGATGTAAGGGAAAGCAATCATTAAGAACGACTAGTCATGCCAAGCGATTTCGTGATTAGAAACTCACCCAAAAATGGAGAATTGTACTGCAAACTTTACAGGGCCGCTAAGTTCCGTGCACACACTGCCAGAAGGCCTTGCTGTCTTTTTTGCCGCTTTAAACATTTTACTTGCCATGACCGCATCTCTGGGCAATGCTCTGATCCTGATTGCTCTTCATAAAGTAACTTCGGTGCATCCACCAACAAAACTGTTGTTTCGATGCCTGGCTCTTACCGATCTTTGCGTTGGTCTTATTTCACAACCACTTTGGGCCACCATAATACTGAACACTGTCACAACTGAGATGAAATGGGATATTCTAGAATACGTTGTGGAAACAGGGCATGTTTCAGGTATGATTTTGTGCGAAGTGTCAATTTTCACATCGACAGCCGTAACTTCTAGCCCTTTTGTTGGGGCTGAGATACCGAAACGTTGTAACGTTAAGGCGAGTTTGTCTACTATTAATTTGTTTATGGTTAACTAGTATTTCCATTGTAATTTTGAACAATTTTTGGAATGGTAACCAGTTTGCAAACTTTGTAGCCATCGGTTTAGTAGCACTTTCCGTAGTCATTTCAATCTTCTCTTACACGAAGATCTCTTTCAAACTGCGACAACAACAAACTCAGGTACAAGGTGTTCATCAAAGACAACCGAACGGAGAAGGGATTCCACTGAACATTGCTCGATACAAGAAAACAGTTTCTAGCATAGCGTGGGTGCAGCTGACATTGGTCGCTTGCTATGTTCCGTTTATTATTTCTGTTGTTTCAGCAATGATAACTGGTTGGAGGGGAATGAGTGCGGATATCGTTTGGATATCTGCAGAAACTCTTCTTTACTTAAACTCGTCTCTAAACCCGATTCTTTACTGCTGGAAGATAAAAGAAGTAAGACGAGCAGTGAAGGACACAGTAAGAACATTCTGTTGTTCATCAGGTTAAGCTCTACGGATAACCATACTCAGCTGTCGGAACAAAGTTGGCAAGTTACGTTAAAAAATTGCCTGGATAAGGACGAAGAGCACACTGTTAAGTGAAACCTTTGTAATAAAGCATCTGTTATCTAAAGCTGTTCAATTGATTCAGGAAATAACTATTTGTCGTAATTTACAGGCGAAATTCTGAGTTTATAAATACCGTAAGAACATTGACAAATTTGATATTTAACGTATATGACTTGAACACTAACTGAACATTTTAGAGATATATAAACGATTCAAGCGGCACAGAATAGTCATATCTCTAGTTTAAAGAAGCCAGTATAATTTAGCTAGGTGTATTGGCAGTAAACCTGAAACAGTTTTTAATTTGTGTGAAAGACATATGCTTATAATCAGCAAAACGGCCCTATGAAATGTAAAAATACAGAATAAAGGTGTTGTGAAGTCAAATAAACTTGGAGGCTCTTTTGAAATGCGACGACAAAGGGGCATCGGTTGGGTGGTACATCAAGGAAGCCTTAAACCGCCACAGAAATTTGGAATTAATTGTCATAAAACAAAATTAGCTGGCGTGTTCCTGACAAAAAAAAAATGAAGCAAAATTTTTTCATTGTCGTTTTCTGTTTCCTTAGACTGTTTTAAAGCCTTAAAAAGAGCTAACACAGGTTGACTGGCGATGTATATTCCATTTTTGCTCTGCGGTGTGAATTTAGATCTCTCTTGCTAAAATATCTATCTTGCAAAAATGCCTATCAGTGTATACTTTATATTAGCAGGTATATCCCGCTGCCTTCCTAATTATAATAAATATGTTTTTTCCTTGATGATCGATACATGTTATTTAAAGTAGTATGGATTAAAACTAAACTAATATGCACATACAGCCAGAAAGCAATTACAGCCAGGTGGAACGGATGTACATATCAAAGGCTCCTGTGAGCTAACTCGTGAAGACGCGAAATGCGATGTTCTTAATACGTAGTCTACATGGATGCACGTAGTTGCTAGAATTATACCTCTGAATTCTCCTGCAGCCCTCACATGTTCACTTACCTGTATCAGTTTGCGCGACTACTTGTCGAAAGGCGATACCAGAGTTAAAGGTTGAATTAACCTTTTATATTATTGCATTTGGTTGAAGCCTTAGCTTGCTTTCACTGCTAAATGTTTGGTTTCGACAAAATTTACCCATTGTAGATTCTAGCGTTTTGTTCCCTCTTTTTATGAGCTATATTTCAAATGTGTGAATTGAAATAATTCATGTGAGTTAAAGACAGACTTTTCCTAGCCAATTAAATTCATTATCATGCGTGCAATTTACTCCGGGAATTTAAACCTTTCATAAAAGCGTGATGGAGACATTGCAATAACCTAGCCATGTCCCCAAGAAAACCAAAAGCAAAAGATAAGCTCTCCTCCGCCCCCACCCTCACAGGATACCATGAACAATAAGTCTACGGGGATCGACGGACCGACCGACCGACCGAATTTTTCGCCCCCTTCCTTCCCCTTCGTTTTAAATAACGCTTCGCGTCTTCACGAGTTAAAAAAATGTTCCTCACAGGAACCGAAAACTATATATTAATATCAGCTTTATGGTAGCAAGTATATCCCACTGCATTCGATCCTACTTATAACAAATAATGTTTTTTTTCCTTGATGATCGAGACATGTTTAAATACTTTGGTTTAAAACTAAACCAAGATGCAAATACAGCCTGTAAGCAATTACAACCACCGTGCTCACAGGAACTCGTTTTAACAAATTGCAAGAGATTTCCACATCCAATTTAACCTCGGACCTACATAACGGGAGGGGAATATTTTTTTTTCAAGAGGATTTTTTATCAGCGCCTGCTATTTTCAGTAGCTACATACAAATATACCTTAGGCAAACTATTCAGTGCAAAGTTTGGCGACAGTCAGTTGCTAGGGGTACAACCAATGATGTCATAAATTGAATAAGGCTGAGCCAATCAGTTACGAGTTCTTCACCTTTTTTCCGCCAAAAATATAAACTGCTGCCAAAGAGCAGAAAAGTGTTAAAGTGCACCTAACCCTAAAAATTTTTTCCCCGTCAAATATATCCTGTTATCATTTGAAGCATTTCGTCACAGAAAGTTTTTGATTTGGTTTAATCCCTGATTTTCTGTGCGCGATTGAAGTACGGAAAATCGGCCGAAAATAGACACCATTTTGGTTCAGGGTCGAGCAATGAGGGCATGGGACTAGTCACCTTGTGACGTCAAATCAAGAACCCGCAGTCTCGCGCTATCTCTATCGGAGCTATATTTCTCTTGAGCTCTCGAAGATGTACAGAAAACTGTCGACCGTTCGCATTGCCCCAAAACATAGTAACCAAAGAAACGAATCACAAGACGTATCACTACAAAAATACAGCATTTTTTGATGACGAGCGACCAGAGGCGAAGGGACAAAATGAGTGGATTTTGTAAAGCAATAGCGAGCAAAGCGGCTGCCTTCCAAGCACTCGATACTATGCTCGATGCATTTTAAGCAAAGATTTGTTGTCGCAGAAGAAGGTATGAATGAATGAACAACTTTAGTATCCGATTAAACTATAGCATTTTGTGTATTTCCAATGATTCAACGGCCGATTAACCACAGAATACCCGCGATACACGGTACGCAGAAAATTATTACCTTTGCGAATTATTCAAGTTGGCTACACGGTAGGCGCTAAATAATTACATGTAAGCGGTGCCCAAAACAGCGAAGGGTTTAAAATTAAAGACCGTATTTATAGAAAGCCTTCTTCAGCAGAACCGAACGCGCTTTCTCCAAAATAACAAACCATTGCCATTATTCCTTATTCTAGTCTATGAACTTGCCTCGCTAAGAGAATTTTATCTTGAGTCATATCCCCGGTCATATCAAATCAGTGACTCGAGCATAACAAAACATTACTGTACAGAGATACCTTGTTCATATCCTCCGTTTAAGTAGACGGTAAGCAGTCTCTTTCTTAGTTCTTTTATTACCATTTTTTGTGCGAAAAAAGGCCGCAAGAAGATCGAAGTGTGAGCGATGAGCGGCGAAGCCTCGAGTCGCGAGTTAAGCGAGGGCCGGTTGATTTACATAATTTGCACATTTCCGCTCGCGCTGGGATCTGAGAAAACTGCTCGCACGTTGACGCGAGAAAAATGATTGGTAAGATAATCTCAGTTGAACCGATACTAACAAACTCTCGTGCTTATAATTCTCGTCAATGTCCTTTAGAAAATAATTGCCTTCCTGATTCACTAGTGTTATAAATTGTTGTTATTGTTAATGCTAGTTACAGAAATGGACAAGACGTAAGTAATATCGCAGTTTCCACATTTACTTCTATGTAAAATAAATAAATAAATGAAGAAAGGAATGCTTTATTAAATCTCCATTTCTATAAGAGGTTCCCTCAGCTTGAATATAAATCTCAAATGTGAGAAGCGGAGAGCAGGAAAACCGCGACCAAACGTGAAGACCGAGCGTGCGAAATAAAATGTAAACACTCACGGGCGAAGCTCAGCATTCCGGCTCCTTCGCGGCCCTCCAAGGCCAATCGTAAGTTGCTTTATTTGCTGTTCCAGTTCTTAGTTTGCCTTTATTTCCGTTTTGCATTGAGAAATTCATTCTTCGTTTGTCAGGGACACTCAACGAACAATTTTGCAAAAATGCATTGTTCTATTCAATATGACAAGAAAAAAGCTGTCTAAGGCATTTTCGAGTGTTTTTCTGCATTGCTGGGAAAAAATTATCTGTTCCTTTTTCCCAGCAACTTGTTCATAGTAGGTTTCCCAGCCAGCAGAATTGATTTCTCATATCTCCCAGCCAGCAATAATAAATATTGTCAAAAGAAATAAATAAATGAATTAATTAATTAATAATTAATTAATTATTTATATGAGTAAGTATTGTCACACCCCTAGCACATTAGCCATTCGGGAAGCAAAAAGAGCACTCAACCTTCTTGTAGTGCAAATTGATTTTACAAGTAATAATTGTGAATACTGTTATTTGAGTCCAAGATTAAAGATGTTTGTCAGCATAAGGGAAGTTATTTTAGCTCTTTCAGATGTTGAAAGAGGTGTCTACCTGCAGGAGATCATGCCAGTAGAATTTAGAGTTTCAGTGGGAAAATCACCGTGACTACAGTTTTGTGTCTGTTGACAGGAGCTGTTTGCTTATTATATATAGCAGGTGTCCACAAGCAGAGATTCAACTGTAGTAATACACCTGTATGGTATGGAGACATTACATGCTGGTCAATGCTAGGGTTAAAGGATTTAACAGTTCAAACATTTGGAGATGACTGACAACCCTTTCTAGAGTCTTGTAAATTCCCCAGCCCACATTAAGCCTTTACAGGTTAACACACCACACAGACAGTGTGCAGACTACCCATGAAAAGCTGACATTTCAACTCATGTTAGTACATGTATGTCCCCTAGTGAGGCACCTAATTGGTCTCCATTATCACTTACACCCAAAGAGAACAGATGAAATTAATTCTTTCTTGATGAATGTGTGGTTCCTGAAAGTATCCATGCCCATACCAAGTTTTATTCTCCAACCACCTTTGTCTGATAACTACAGACTTCATCAGGGAATTTGAACAAGATTCCATGTGGAACATTTTTTACAGAATGTAAACAGTAAAAAAATGGTAGAAAATGGTAAATGCTATTATTGAGAGCAAAAGTGCACTTAGCTAATATAGCTAGTTCACAGGCACTCCACTGAAATAATCATAAACAAATAACAATACAAATTACCAACAAGAAATACACTGTATGTGCAGGATGACTTATAGTCTAGTAGCTTAGTGGAATGATCGTGACACACTGGACAAAAGTGCCAAACTTTGTATACTGTTTCCTTGGGATATGAGTATTAAATCTGGGATGGGTGCCCAAAATAAGAACTTCCTGTTATCATATAAAATGAGAAACACTTTTCACCATTGCCCTGCAGTGCTTGGTAACCAGGCTTTTTCATCAAATATTATCTGGGACAGTTTTGAAGAGGGTAGCAAAGGTTTTTGAAAGGTAAAATGACTTACAATCAATGCAAGAATTTCTCTGAACAATGATTTTTGATTTTCCTCACAAAAAGTACGTTTTAAAATTGCCTGGTTACCAAGCTATTATTATTTTCATAATACGTACTAAGCCCTTTAAAAAATTTGTTGGGTGATTAAACTATTAAACAATGTATCTGAGCATTTCTGTGAATATTTAATCTGGATAGTCTCGCAAATTATGCTCGTTATCGTATAAATACAGTGGAACCTCGATTATTCGGACCTCGATTATCCAGATTTCTCGATTATCCGGACTTCCTTCTCTGGTCCCAATTTTTTCATGAATATTAATTAGTCACATTCAAGACCAGATATATTCACATGTACTCGCTTTAACTAGGTTCTATGGGGATTTAAACGTTATTTCAAGGTGGTTTACCTACAAAAAACCTTGATGTGTAGTTTCCAATCGAACAACTTTTAATACTTCGGCAGGCAACTTCATTATTCAGTTTCCACTAGCCATAAAAACATTCCCACACATAATTTTGCTTTCTGTTTTTGCTTTCTTGTATTATACTGAAGTTTACAAGGCAAAATGGCTAAATTCAGAATGTTTAAATCCTTCTATTAGGTCAAAAACATCGTAGAATATGTTCAATATCATTCGACGCTGCAAGTTAGCACCACGTCTAGTCACCAGGCCCAACACAAAAAGACACATGGAACGCCTGGAGGTTCAAAATTGTTTGCGAACGAAGTGGCCTGTTTTTGTCGCCTTTTTTGTAGAAAAACTGCCTCAAAATTATCAATGTGTTCAGAATTTCTGTTTGCGAGGATGGTTAACAGCTGATTTATCGCTATTATGAAGCTACTTTTCTGTTTTATGGGCAAAAATGCGCTGAAGATGCGGAGGATGCGGAAGTTAGCGAACTATGAGGATCCGCACTGCCCTGGTTTTATTTTTGGCTCATTAATATTCATACTTTCGATTATCCGGACTCTCGATTATCCGAACTATTTAGCTTAGTCCCAACAAGTCCGGATAATCGAGGTTCGACTGTACACTAGTGGTTTCCAAGCTACACTTTTGAAGGGTTTGTTTGCAGGACGGGTCGCCCAGCCTTAAATGTTGTGTATAAAATCAAACTGTACTATCTGCATTTTATCACAACAAAAAGTTATTTGCTGCATTTGCATTTGCACAGATCAGTGCATGGCAAGCTAGCCTTTGCACATTTGCATCTTGAACATGAAGTTTTACAAGAGCACTTGACAAGTTCTCGGCAAGATCTCGAAACTTCGGGGAGTGTTAGCCAGACGGGAACCCAACCGCCATCCTCTTTCCTCCAGCCGAACTCATCAGCGGATGGAATGCCTTGCTGGGGATTGTCGCTGGTAGCCCAAATCCCAGCTTGATACACCGATCTTTTAGCGTGTTGAAGGAGTGCATCCTTAAAGGAAGAGATAACAGATAATAACGAATGTATAAGTGATAAGAGCTGATAAAAACATAAAAAACACCAAATTCTGAATAGTCACCTAAAAGAGCTTAAAAATACCATTCAAAATTTCCAACAGCTGGGTGCTTACAAAGAAGATCACAGAAAAAGCTGTTCCTGCATTCGAAAAAAGTTTACATATTTTTGTCACCTTTGTTGGAGGAAGCTTATCCATTGCTCTGTTCTGCTTACAGAACAGTCCTTTTCTGGCTTCGTTGATGGAGTCACAAGGACAAGACTTGTCATACATAATGACGGCCATTCTCTCGATCTTTTGGAAATGCTCTGAGTCAGCATCCAGGTGCTGGAAGGGGTTTTCGGCAAGGTACGCAAGTGTCGGAGTAACTGCATTGTACTGCTGCCAGGCCTGCCATGCAGAACGCTTTCCCTTTCCAACAAACGCTGAGGTGGTGTCACATCCGCTAAGTGCGTGAAACACTGGAAGACAACTTGCCCTGGTCTCTCCAAGGAAAGCGAACACTCTGTTGACACTAATGAAGGTGAAGTGCTTTCCCATTCCAAAGGCAATCCAAATGTCTGCATCAGGTCTCTCTATGATCAGTCGGCCAAACTTTCCCACTAAAATAACGACCACGTCTGTGTCCACAGTCCTTATAACAACACTTTTACAGCCTGACTGTAGGGCATGTAAAACATGAATTACAATTCTGGTATCAGCCTCTTCGTGGTTGCACGGAGGCATGGGGGTTGCTGCTGACCCACACGATGTTACAGATTGTCCTGCAAGAGCAGAAGCAAATCAAGACTTGATTTGTTAGTTATCAATCATCAAAACATAGTTATCATAGTTATCAAAACAATAAGCCAAGTACCAGAGTACACAAATGTAATACACTTACCAGATGTAATATGTACAGCCTTTCCTTCCGGGACACTAGCACTGATGCCTGCAACTTTAGAACTAAGGAACCCAAATAACTCAGTTTTGTTTGCTGGATCTCGCAGAAACTGCGACCAGTTGGACGGAAGCTTCGTTTGTCCGGCCACCTTCCTTCGTACTCCTTGTCCGCGCTTTTCCCGCGTTGACTCTTTAAGACTGTCTGCGCTGTAGGTGTCCCACACAATGTCCACTCGAGGGGAGTGCTGAAGTTGAGAAAGCACATAAGGAAGAAATACTAGATCTGCATATTCATCAAAGGTCGAGGCGACGCTTGTTGGTAAGCTATGCACGATCACTGCACCATCTAAAACTCTACAATGATACCTCATTGGTGGATCAGAGTGTTCTGTGGAACAAGGCACTTGAGAAGTTCCGACATTGTACCGGGAAGGTAGAGGTTGCCAAGTTCGGAGAGGGAGGGTGGAAAAGACTGGATTTCGTGCGAGAAAAACTCATCCAGATCACCGTCTCTAATTTGCATTGCTACGTAGAGTTGTGCAAATAGAGATACGTTGTTCGCGAGCACTTTGATTTTCTTTCCCTGATTTGCTGATTTCTTTTTGCCAGATCTTTTGAAGAGACTGAGGTTGTTCTTCTTGATGGTGTCGTGAATGGATTTTGTACGGGCTGTAACCACATCTTTGACAAAGATCTGGTACTGGGCCTTACCGGTGCCCTCTAGATCACGGACACTTTCTGCGACTTCTGGCTCTACACAATCTCTGCTATCCAAAGTAACCAGCTCCAGAAAATCATCCAAAAAAGGGTTTCCCATGCACTTGATGGTGTCGCAAAGGTTGTTTACTTGCTTCTGGAATGTCTTCTGAGTAGCTTGTCCTATCTCATGGTTTTTGGAGTTGTTGAGATTATCTGGGTCTTCAGCGGTTAAATACCCCGTCTCGAACTGGTCTAGAAGTCTAGCAATCTCAGGACCAGAAAGCATCCAACGTCTATGGAAAATAAAATCAAACATGAATGCGAGTGCGATTTTAATTAGTCAGGATGGCTTAAATAACTCCCTAGCTACAATATCTTAGACAAACCAATTGAAGCAAACGCATTTCACGCATTTTCACAAATGTCCCGACCTGCAAGCAGGTTAAAATACATATTTTATCCACTTCTGCCCTGGCCTACTCAATGTTGTTTCTTGAGGTTTGTGGTTTGACAGGCTTTGTTTTGAAAACACAAGCATTTACAACATTGAAATGGGGGATGGGTTTTGCAAAACTGAACTCTGTTAGCTAAATAAGTGAAAATTTACTTAGTGTTTCAACAGTTTTGTCCAATACTGTAGTGTTAAATGTAATGTCTTCATTTGCTCGGAAGTGCGACATAGCGGTGGCAGGCAACCGAGTGTAAATTCGTTTTGTCAGAAAAAAACACAGTTGTTTACCTGAAAGCAACTGGATTCTCTGTAAGTCCCACAGCTCCACCAGCAGCCTTCACTGTCTTATTTTCTTGCTCATGTACTTGATCGAGTGCAATCGCAGAGAAGGGTTTGCCTGTTTTCGACAACACCCAGTGTCCTTGATCATCAAATTCTCTCTTTATAGAATCAGGAAGACACTTCATATCTCTGATGTGTATTGGTGTCCATCGCGCATAATTGACATGATCAAGGGCGAAGAACAAGTGCACCAGCTGCTCCAGAACTTCCACATACAGTGAGAAGTTTCTCTCGCGTTCTGCACGAACAAGGATGAGAATCAAGGTCTCGTACTTCAAAACGGTATTCCAGAAGAGGAAGGTTGGACTTCTTTTACCCATTTCGTCTTCCCAGGCCTGCATCGACGAAGTTTCCGCATTCTCGCTAGCCAGATGTAAAAACGCTTCGTTCTTCAGGTTGTGGAGAGTCAAAAGGGTAACTTGATGGGCATGCCTATAAATAAAGTAAAAAGAAATAATGAATTTGGAAAACACCAACGGGACACCCATTTGTCTTTTATAACTTAATACTAAACAATAAAAAATATAAGTAAGCAATATTTGCATGCTAGAGATCAATTTACCTTGTCCTGGTAAGGTGTGATGCCTTCAAGAATGAATCTGCTACCCCAGATGTTGCAATGTCTGCCTCAGTAATTGCTGTTGTCCAGCCAGTTCCCTCCAGAAGATCTCCAAGTGTGTTCCACAATGCCATTTCCAGATGGAGACCTCCAAGCATGACGACAAACTTCCCCTCGCCATGTGTGTCTGGCCATTTCCACTGTACTGTTTTGGCAATGGTAAACAATGGTTGGTCAAAGGCAATCACAGGAATCTGGCCTGGATTTACAAGTGTTATCGCATCTTGTATTACATCCATACCATGCTTGACCATGGCGGGTGTCGCTGCTTTTTCATAAAACAGCGGCATTAAAGCTCGCACTGTTGCAGGAGAATGCTGCTGACTACCTTGACGAATAGTTGAATGATACGCTGCCCAGGCTATCTTGTCTGTTGATGTCAATGTCCCTTGAATTTTCTGCTGGCTATGCTTCAGCCAAGCATTCTCTTGGGCTATAGCTCGATCTAGATTGCCCTCAAAAGAGGATAACTGGTTAGTTTTAGGAACTGAAACTGAAGTAGCTGTCAGGGAAACGGGAGGTACGTTTGCATAACTCTCAGGAAGGCGATGCTTCTGGTTTCCTGCTGGGGGAACTCTCAAGGGAGGTCGGCAATCACCAGGCTTATCCTGGGTTGGGAACTGGAAGATGCTGATAGAGGTTCCATGAAACGAGGACGAGGCTGTTGTTGAGCTCGGGTTATGATCGATATTATCCAGAGCAGCAACAGAAAACAGCCCTGTCCTCAAATTTGCGGGGCACACACAGTTGTCTTCTTCGAACCGTTCGCTGACTGATGTTGCGAGCCAGTCTTCATTTTCTAAAATACGATCATAGGATACGCTCCCAGCTGGTATAACCTTGTTATCAATGTTCTGCTCCTTGTTAAAGAATGGATGTTGAAGCCAATGTAGAGTGGTAACGGTGGCTCTCTGGGTGCAACATGTCGTGGCTTTGAAGAACTGGACTCCGATGGCCTCTTCTTAATATTGAATATGATTGACTGACAGACCGTGAGACAAGCCTGTGATTCACAGTGATTTTGATCTTTAAGGTTAAGGCCGTTGATAATCATGGACACAAGTGACCTGAGACTTGTTGGTATTGACTTTTCCTGGCACTCGAATGGAAAACATCCCGCGAAACTGAAGCCTTTATGCTCAAGGATATCTTTTCTGACAATTGATGCAACCTTAGCAAGATTGTTAGCATCATCAGAAACGTCTCGCTTCTTTAACGCATCCTTTAACAAACTGTGCATTGCTTCTTTGAAAACGATGACAATATGCTTCCCATCATGCTGTTCCTGTGCATCACTAAAATGATCCAACAGAGACGTTTTCAGCCGTGTCTTGTTTATTTGCTTCGGAATTCCCAAGTCTCTAAGACGTGCTTCATACATGGCATGGATTTCAGAAAGTTTAAACAACAAAATCCCTTCGTCGACACTTTTCTCAATATATGTTGTAAGCTCAACAAATGCCCTTGATTCATTCATCATCTCATTCAGGCTGTCTTCATCCATGTTATCCTCCTTCCTCTTCAACGAACGGTAACTGTTCCTAAACTTTGTCAAACAACCAATATGGTACTTTGCGTCAATTGCCACAAGGTCACCTCTAGACATTCTTGAGAGCAGCTCAAAGTCCTCCAGTTCTTTAGCCATGTCTCGAATCTTTTCATCCACTGTCAAAGATGTAAAGTCATGGAGAATTTCGTCTGAGCCTTTATCACAAAAGATACACACTACATCATTCTTACTTGCTTGTCTTCTCTTAGAATTCCTCCTAGTCTCTGCCTCTTCCTCCTCTGTTTCTCTCTTTCTTTTTTGTGACTGTCTCTGTTTAGCCTTCTCGAGTTTAGATGAGGTAAATTTTAAACGGCAGGACTTGTGCCACGAGGCCTTGTTAGCAATCAATAATTCCACAGTCGCTGTGCTCAAGTCCAACTTAAGCTCTACAGGTAAAGAACTTTGACTTTGAAAGACGTGAGCATTTTCTAAGAAATTCTTGTACACCTGCATACGCTCAATATCCGTTGTGTTTGCGTTCAGAGGGCATTTCAAGGGTGTTTCACTTATTTTCTGACATATTATACACCGATCCCACGAAAATGCCATTGTTATGTCATCCCGATTAAGGCCTAAATAAGTAAAAACAACAAATTTAATTAGGAAGTTAACAACTTAAAAGTTAATATCTTGCACAGTTAGTATTCTCAAAGCAAGGTATTGCAAACCCAAACCGTTTTTTCTTTTATGTTTTTCTATCTTCATGGCTTCAAAGCTGAATCTTTCCTATTTCAGAGATCGATAATTCTCCGTCTAGAAAAAATTCTAAATTATGAAACCACAAATAAAATTGATAGTTTGAAAAATATACCAGTTCAGTCCGCCTACCGTACGGCGAGCCTTTATGTTTTTTTTTTTATCAATTTTTCAACAGTTCATTTAAAACAGCTTATATCTACATCGATGAAACACTCGATTTTTTCTCAGAGTTTTTCTTCGTTTCAGTTGAAGAATTCAGTGAAAAAAATAGAAGAAAACAAAACTTTTACTTAGTAGACCAAAGAACTGAACTTTTTACTACAAATTTGCTGAATTAAAACGATATTTTCACCATAATACTTACAGTCTCAATAATGCTGCATGGAGGCCGCCATCTTGGAACTTGCGAATGTCCGAGGGGGCCTGGACAAGAAATACTTCAAATCTCCTTAAACTAGGCAAACCCTTTATAAAAAAACTATTTTTCATTTCAAAATAATTGACATTTTCCCATCCAGTTGCAAAATAAAAGGGTTATGCACAATTTTCTTCAATTAATCAGGAACCATTACTTAAATAGTAAAACCATTTTCATTGTTATCGACACCACAGGTACTAACCTATCACAGCAATTTCGTGAAATATTTGATTGCTTTATATATCATCTTGGAATTGATAAACAAGTCCTCAGCCGCATGTGTACAAACTCTTACATTGATTTTGAGCCATTTTACCCTTCAAAACTGTCGCATATACTATTTTATGAAAAAAGCCTGGTTACCAAGCACAGCAGGGAAATGATGAAAAGTATTTTCCATTTTATACGATAACGGAACGTTTCTTTCTTGGGCACCCATCCCAGATTTCATACTCATATCCCAAGGAAACAGTATACAAAGTTTGGCACTTTTGTCCAGTGTGTCACGATCCGGCTCAAATTTTGCGTTAAGCTACATTTGGAGATGACTGACAACCCTTTCTAGAGTCTTGTAAATTCCCCAGCCCACATTAAGCCTTTACAGGTTAACACACCACACAGACAGTGTGCAGACTACCCATGAAAAGCTGACATTTCAACTCATGTTAGTACATGTATGTCCCCTAGTGAGGCACCTAATTGGTCTCCATTATCACTTACACCCAAAGAGAACAGATGAAATTAATTCTTTCTTGATGAATGTGTGGTTCCTGAAAGTATCCATGCCCATACCAAGTTTTATTCTCCAACCACCTTTGTCTGATAACTACAGACTTCATCAGGGAATTTGAACAAGATTCCATGTGGAACATTTTTTACAGAATGTAAACAGTAAAAAAATGGTAGAAAATGGTAAATGCTATTATTGAGAGCAAAAGTGCACTTAGCTAATATAGCTAGTTCACAGGCACTCCACTGAAATAATCATAAACAAATAACAATACAAATTACCAACAAGAAATACACTGTATGTGCAGGATGACTTAATGCCTGTGTAAAGAGTGCTTTTGGGCTCACTTGTACAATATGAATTTAATCATATCCTGTACAGATTTCTTTTTCTCATGATTAGGCAATGAATTTTGTAAAAGAAGTTTCACTATTAAATGAGTCCACAGCATAAAAGCTTTTGCCTTTGAAAGTGAAATTGCACCCTTTTGACACATTCAACTGTATCAATGTGTGGGTCCAGAAAATATCAATACCCCCATCACAGAAGTTCATTGGAAATTCTGACGGGAAGGGGGGGTCTCAAAGGCCAAAATCTTTAAAGGAAGTATCAGCCTAAACTGGAATTTCCAGAGGGGTAGGGGGTTCAAACCCAAAAACCCCTCTGTGGGGGGAGTATGGATATTTTCTGGAACAACACAATACAATTAGAAAAGGTATTTAACTTCATAAGAATGAAAACTGCATTATTATTCTGTTGAAAATTTACCTTCCATTGACAAGCAAATCAGCAGTTACATTCCAACTTGCATGTGTATCTGTGACTTGTACAGCATTCATTGTAAAGGAAAGAGGAATTCAAAAGAATAACGGGTGACATGCCGTAATAGAAAAAAGTGACAAATCATACATGTAGGAGCAAACAAAAATTGCTGAATGAAGCACCTGAATCATTACAGAAGAGAAAGACCAACTCAATATTTAAAACCAATACAAACAATGGCCACCAACGTCAAATTTATCTGGAGGGAAAAGAATAGGTTACAATATCCAAATACCAATGAGTGTCCACTCTCACAAGCCTAACTCAACTTGATGCAAGAATAAGGGACACTACAGCAAACAACCAATGAATGCCTGTCATCACAAGCGTAACTCAACTTGATGCAAGAATAAGGGACACAACAACATTGAACAAACGACTAATGAATGCCTGTTGTCACAAGCCTAACTCAAGCTAATGGAAGAGAAAGGGTCACAAGAACGAACAACCAATGAGTGTCCGTCGTCACAAGCCTAACTCAGCCTAATGGAAGAGAAAGGGTCACAAGAACGAACAACCAATGAGTGTCCGTCGTCACAAGCCTAACTCAACCTAAATGGAAGAGAAAGGGTCACAAGAACGAACAGCCAATGAGTGTCCGTCGTCACAAGCCTAACTCAACCTAATGGAAGAGAAAGGGTCACAAGAACGAACAACCAATGAGTGTCCGTCGTCACAAGCCTAACTCAAGCTAATGGAAGAGAAAGGGTCACAAGAACGAACAACCAATGAGTGTCCGTCGTCACAAGCCTAACTCAACCTAATGGAAGAGAAAGGGTCACAAGAACGAACAGCCAATGAGTGTCCGTCGTCACAAGCCTAACTCAACCTAAAAAAAGAGAAAGGGTCACAAGAACGAACAACCAATGAGTGTCCGTCGTCACAAGCCTAACTCAACCTAATGGAAGAGAAAGGGTCACAAGAACGAACAACCAATGAGTGTCCGTCGTCACAAGCCTAACTCAACCTAATGGAAGAGAAAGGGTCACAAGAATGAACAACCAATGAGTGTCCGTCGTCACAAGCCTAACTCAACCTAATGGAAGAGAAAGGGTCACAAGAACGAACAGCCAATGAGTGTCCGTCGTCACAAGCCTAACTCAACCTAATGGAAGAGAAAGGGTCACAAGAACGAACAACCAATGAGTGTCCGTCGTCACAAGCCTAACTCAACCTAATGGAAGAGAAAGGGTCACAAGAACGAACAGCCAATGAGTGTCCATCACCACAAGCCTAACTTAACCTAATGGAAGAGAAAGGGTCAGAAGGACAAACTACCAGTACTGAGTGTCTGTCATCACAAGCCTAACTCACCTTGAGTTAAAAAAGGAGTAACAAAAAAGTTCACTTGCATTTTTGTGAGTGCTGGCTGTTACATGCTTGATACACCCTAACAAAAGAAACATATGTTAATACTGAGTTGGACTTAAACAAAAACATAGCTTGTACAGTAAATCTCCCCTTACTGACACTAAACAGGCATTTTTCTGTAATATATTTACAACAAAATAAGAGCAGGGCATATAAAGTATGTGTTTCTCTATTTTGTCTGTCCAGGTTTGTTATTTGTTTACAAGAAAATTTCTTTGGTTGCCACTAATTATCAATTGTAGGGAAAGCATACAGTACAGGGATTCAAGGGCAGTTTGCCACAGTCAGAGGCCATTTAAACATCATAAATATTCAAATGAAGTGCTCAGAGGTTCATTGCTATGTAAAATGCTGTTTGATAAAAAAATTGTCAATAGAACTAAAGCTCTGTTAGCCACATTTTACTAATAAAAAGCCCTATTGTTTATTATAAAAATTTTCAAAATTGAGCTCAGGTGTGTGTAAGCTTAAGGCCTACGAGGGATGCCTGCATATCTTCAATCTAACATGCAGAAAATATACATTTAAATATTAAAATTTCCCATTCTACAGTTAGGATTTTGTCTTAGGGACTAAACTCCCAGGTTTACTCATTACCAACTATAAATAATCATCAGATGAATGTGAAATACAAAGCGACAAAATTAAAACGTGACTGAAAAGCTCACCTATATAAGCATAAGCTGCTTTAATGGCTTAATAAAAACGCCATCTTATCATGTTTGTGCTGGTAGGCTGGGTGTTTAATATTTCAGCCTTGGATAGTTGGGCTGCATGGCCATGATTCATGATTCTGTGAGTGAAACAAGACAACAACTGGAGTATTACTTTCCGCCACCGGGCTTCATAAGTGTTAAACACGAAGACGCGCCATAAAAGGAGAGGTACCTAAGGTACCTCGAGATCATTTGTCAATCAACCTCGCTAGCCTACAGACGTGAAAGCGGCGCACAGTGAGAAGCTCACAAAATAAATTCATACACACACTTTATGTGAAGTTTTACTAACAACAACTAAATCATTTTAAGAATAAATTGGCTAAATTTTATATCTGGATCTACCTTTTTGGTTCTTTGTTTAAAAAAACCTTGCCTTTTGCGAGGGGCAGCACGCGAAATCGTGGTAGAGGAATTCAAATTATAAACGATTACTCCACAAGCGTAGTCTGGAGACAGGAGCTTTTTGAGTTAGATAATGTCTTTGTCGATTTGAGAATATTATTCTACTGAACTTTTAAAATGTTCACGTTCGTATTTCTTGCAGACTAAACCATATGCATGATCTCAACAAATCTAACTCCTGTTTGAATTGTGTGCCTTTTCATAACATTACGAGCTAAGCAACTTGATTCCCTTTTAGCGTAGGTCATGTCATCGCATTTCCCTATACATTTGAAACTCAAATATGTTTACTTGGTAGCTAGCCAATAAATCAAATCATATT
Source organism: Siderastrea siderea (assembly GCA_964030785.1). Classification (NCBI taxonomy): domain Eukaryota; kingdom Metazoa; phylum Cnidaria; class Anthozoa; order Scleractinia; family Rhizangiidae; genus Siderastrea; species Siderastrea siderea. The sequence goes on along the minus strand of OZ034971.1, from coordinate 21,664,000 downwards.
TGTCACGAAAACTCACGGGTGAAACAACACTATCATGCAACCTTTTGGGAGCTAAAAGACTCGAACTTGCTACACCACGAGATAAGCTGTCAAGCACTATGCGGCTAAACACGAACATACAATTCAGAGTACATATTTCAACATAAAATTAGAGCGATTTGCAATATTTTACCTATATAATAGCTTATAATATAGAAATCCACCTGAAAGAACCCCGGTCTGTGCAATTCAGATACAAGTCGAGTATCGCCGCAATATAAAACAGTCGGCCGGTAAAGCATGTCCGTGTCGAACAACTGGAGCCGTTCACAATGGCGCGTTGTATCCCCGGGTTGTATAGAACACATAACACTTCCCACACTTATGAATGCAGCACCACTTTTATTGGGAGCCAGGCAATGTTGTTAGACAAAAAAAGTAGTGTGCAAATATCCTGCTTGTACAACTGTTTTCTCTTCATGGGTCAAAATGTAAGGCCCGCGACATCTGTTTATGTGAATACATTCCACCCATGGCATTCACCTCCAGGTACATTTTGTGGTACACAAGAAGGCATCTTTTAGTTTTTTTCTAAGAAGAATCAGCCGTAACAATATCGACAGTCAAAGGTAAATGGACGATAAACTCTCGAAGCAAAAGCAATGCATTCAAAGCGCCTTGATTCGAAGCAAAAGCTGACTAATGAAACGGCCAAACGCCCGCCATGAATCTAACAGTGAACTTTTCTTTTACAATCTACATAGTCATTTGTTAACCATTAAACCAAAGTTTGGCAAGAGCATGCTGTGATAGGAAAGTCCAAAAGCCATGCATTTTGAAGGCTCAGAGAGGCTTCATCCGACTGAGAGGAGTCTGTGTGCCATCGTGCAGCATCTCGCGATTGGGAGAGCCGTTACAAGCGCGAAATTCAAATTTCGTACGCTAAAATATTATATTTGAGCTAAGGAAGGGTCGTCCCTGCTGTTACTTTTAATTTTATCTCACAAAGTAAGTATTTTATAATCGAAATTCAACAGCTGTAGGTAGCATTTGACCTGTTTTTCGAATAACGAATTTTCCCCCGTTCCTCGCGTAATCCGCCATCTTTGATTTTAAGTCGTTGAAGCAGTGATTTCGTGACAAAGAGGGGGAGGAGCTATCCCTTTTATAGCGCGTCTTCGTGTTTAAACAACTGATCATGAATAAAACATAGCAAAGCGATATACATGCCTACCTTTTGTTTGAAAGAATCCGTAATGAACCGAACGATAAACCGACGTAAACGGACGTAACCGCGACCGTAGGCCGTAACCGCCGAAATTTTTCGGGGGAAACGGTTTCCTGGAGAAGCAGTTTGTTCGGTCAGCGGCTACTGCCCCGTCCCAGTCTCTCAGCAAGCTTCAATCTTTCAGTCCAGGGCGTCTCCAGCGGGAAATAATTTTCCCAGGAAAAAACCTTCAGTGATTATTTCCCAGGAGAGTAGCTACACAAAAATAATTTGCCAGCCAGCAGGAAGTCGTCCCAAGAACAGATATTTGAAGGAACAGATTCGTTGAGTGCCCCTGGTTTGTTAGCGGCTTCTTAGCAGATATGGGCAGGACGGCACTTTCTTCATCCTTTGTCGGTGTACTGTCGACTTCGTGTTCCGCATCTATCTCGTATTCAGAGCTTTGGATTACAACATTGGAATTTTAGTCATACTCTGACTTTGTTTGAATTAGCTAGAAGGTCAGAAGGCTTCGATCAACAAATAAAGTCAGAGAAACACAGCTAAAAACTAAGCGGCGTGGAATTCTTGGTTCTTGATCTGATGTCACAACTACGGCTCGCCCCAGGTTCCTATTACTCGGACGTGAACCAAATTTTTCTTGAATTTAACAGGGCACAGAAAATCGAGAATTTAACCAAATCAAAAAATTTTTGCGAAGAAATGTTCCAGATGATAACAGAATTTATCTAGCGGAAAAAAAATTTTAGGGGTTTGGTGCACTTTAAATAATATTATATTCTACATCGCCAGGACGAAAAATTCTCAATTTCCACCATTTGTTTGATAAATTCTAAATTTTTTAAAGTTTTGGATGACGTCACAGGCTTCCAGAAACGTTACTACCCATTATAGTTAACTCACCTTGTTGATGGTCTCAATGGGGTGGTGGCTTCTACGGTTAACGGTTAAAATTTTGGCTTTTTTACGGCTTACAGTTGATTTCTTTCCGTTATGGTTAATGGCAAGGTTAAAAATATATATATTCCAATTAAAATTTAATTTTTATTATTGTAAAGGACCATTCCGGGATGAAATAATTAAACCTAGTGGTAACTATTATTAGAGTTGTAATATTAGATATAACCATGATAACATACAGTCAAACCTGTAAAGTCACCCTAAATGATCGCTTCATGCAGGTTGACCGCTTAATACAGGTTCAAGAAAATTCAACGTAGTACGTATTAAAAACAGCATTTTGGTTCTTATTTGATCACGTAATGTACAGTTTCATCATAAGAACTCAAATGGATATCAGAAACATCAACAGTAACATGAATAGGGGGAACGAAAGTCAATTGATAAACTTGAATTGGTCTTGCTACTTTTAGTAAATTGAAGGTAATTTGTAAGGAGACTAAACTTAGAGAATTTTATTATAAATTTCTACATAGAATTGTCGCTACAAAGAGGGAACTCTATAACCTTGATATTGAAAACAACAAAGATTGCCTATACTGTAATGGAAGCGACTCGACAGGTCATACTTTTATTGATTGCATTCTTACCAAGTCTTTTTGGGTTCAACAGCGAACATGCCACCTCCTATTCACTCTCCACTGAAGAATTCTTATTTGGAAAATTTGAAAATGGTCAATTAGCGCGTTCTGATAGGACGCTAAAAAAGTTGAATTACTCCTTGTTATTTGCAAAATATTATCTACACTTTCAAAAACTAAAAAAAAAAGAAATAAATTTTGAAGAATTCAAGAAACGAATTGTCTTCAAATTTCGCATGGAAGGCTTTACTTAGTTCATTTTTTTTCTACTTTCCCGTATTCACTTAGCCCATACTTAGCATGTCTCTTTTCATGTGTTAAAGTTATGACCCTTTCTGTTTGTGTGTATTTTGTGTGTGTTTTGTGCTTGTCTTGTAGTGTGTGTGTGGAAATAACGCAAATGAACCTTTATTAGTATTAACATCTATAATATTTGTACACATGAATATCTTTTTGTAATGTACTATCACCTATTGTACCTGAATTCTGTTACTCTCAATAAAGATTTGCATAATAAAAAAAAAATGAAAAGGTGGAACAAAGAGAACTAGGAACGAACTGTATGCTATAGTGCACTGTTCTGTATCTGTACAGTGCATTGTGTTGTATTCATGTGGTCTTTTTACTTCCATACCATTCATCACCAAATATCACACGGCAAATGTTCAAGGCTATTGGTACTACGAGAAAATCTTAATTGGATCGGAGGCCTTAGTGCAGGGCAAAACTCGTAGTTCTGCAGCTTGTTGAGCTTACTCCTGCCTGCTGTTCTCGGCGATACTGAACATTCTCATCATTAACATGACTCAAGTCTTGATTATCATCGTGTCCACTGTCATCATTATCGAGTTCATCCCCATTCGCAAGATGACAGAGTCTGTTTTCCTTCTCTGGAGCTAAAGTGAAGGAACAGACGATTTTATACGCTATTCGCGGCGAAATTTATCGCCAGTGACCGCTGACTATTTTTGCGGAAGCGGTTACAGTAGACGATTATTTATTGGAAGAGAAAACTTGGGTCAAGATTATTATAGCAGGTAGCCTGCAAACGCAGACGTATTTCCGGCTGTCGTTTCTCTCCGAGCAATGCTTGGTGGTATTTGGTTCAGAGTTGTCATGTGTCATCTTGGGAAATGTTTAGAAATTGAAATTGCATTCCGGATAGGCCTGCTGGATAGCCTGCGATGTTAAATGGTTGTCATTCTAGTGAAGAACATGTCTCCTTCCTTCTGTGTGTCTAACTACTACTGCATTATGTCTCCTTTTCCTCCTAACGCGCGGCAGGCGATTTTCTCGGGTGTTTGCGTGTCTAAAACAAAAATAAAAATATGACGGTCTTCCAGGGCTCTTCCGATGTAACTCATACCTGACTCTGTAGGACGTAAAAGAACCACTAGGGACGTGACAAACCTCTGGCAGTGAACACCCCTAGTGTCTATCTCAAAATTCACATTCACATTAGGGGGCACTCAAAACTCTACTTCATTTTGTCAACTGCACCACAAGCAGTCTGGGAAAGCCCCCCCACACAGTGTTGTAAATTATCTCTGAAAATCACTGAGGGGAGTGGATAATAGCGGTGCCCGCGCGCGTAGCGCGCCAGCGGAGCACCATGGCAGCCTATCGATGCGAGAAAATTTGGTTGTGACGTTAGCGTACGCGCCCCCGCCCGCCCGTACAGGCTCTGGGGGAGGGGGAGGGAGTCCCAAGGCAACCCGACGGTGCGGAGGAGAATGCCATCTTTTCTTGGCAGGAAATCGCGCGGTGCTTTTGGGCAGCCGGCGTTTTCTTGTCGGGAAATTGCATGACCGCCGTCGCTTTTGAAAAAGAGGTTTTTTGAAAGCTTAGCTTGTTTTTCAAAGCGTTCATTTCGACAGAAGTGAAGTTTAGAACTTTCTGTCCACAACCATGGTTATTGGGGCGGTCCGAACACATTTTCCTAAGAAAAACACCAGCATGTTCATGTCGACCGGCATCTTGTCACGGGAAAAGAAATAAGTAGTAAAATTAACTTTTCACTGTGCTCCGAGAGGACATGAATTTTTTCCTTTTTCTCAAATTAATAAGTACCAGCAAAAAAACAAACATACAAACAAAATGTGGAGCTCCCCTTTTGGGCTTGGTAAAATCTATATATTATGTTATTTGTATTGTATTTTTGTAATTTCTGACTGCTGCATTTAGCTTTATATTTGTTTTCTTTTCGTTTTCTTTTTTTTTTCCAGAACCGTTTCCGGCTGCCGGGTATCTTCTTAGAGTTTTGCCAATGTGCGAGCCGGCGAGCCATGCGAGTCACGCGAGCCATGCGAGCCATCTGTGCGAGCCATCCAAATTTTTGAAAATTCGAAAAAAAAAAAGGGAGTACAATAAAATCGGTTTTTACTCACTGTTTTTCTCTGTTTTCCCTCGCTCGATCGATCGTGGGCGCCATCTTGTTTTTGAAATCATCTAACTCGCGCCAGTCTCTGCTCTTTGAATGCTTCCCTCTCGGAGGGAGTCTTGGTCGAGGTCTGTGTCGCTCTTCTGAATCTCTCTTCGGACTACGCGAAGCCTTTCGTGGTTAAACCTGTAATCCACAACAGCGAGCCATGCGAGAATTGTGTTATGCCTCTCCCGTGTGTTTTAATAAAATAAATAAATAAAAATAGAAAGTGAATTCGAAAATTATGAACGAAAATTATGGCCTGAAAAACACTGCGTACTTTAAAAATGCACGCTTTTATCATGAAATATACATAAAATTGCTCCTTGGCATCCATGCTTTACATTCATTGTTAAATTTTTACTTTGTTTTCTCTCTGTTTATTTTTGCTTTCACAATTTGCGTTTAGTTAAGGCCCCCCAAAAAAACGTTTCTGAAAGCTTATAAACGCCTGCTCCTGAACGAATCCCGAGACACCCCTTTTTATGTCATAATTTAAGTTCCCTTTATGTAAGCAACCAACAGGCAAAGTTTGAACGCAAATCTATTGTCAGTTCTATATCTACTGAATCACCTTAAACTGCCGAGTACTAAAATTTCCCTTTACTGGTTCGGCCTCAAAACTGGGGAGTGCAAGGGGAGGGGGGGGGGGGTATAGAGCAAGAATATCCGGGAGTGCAGTTGTGCATATCTCGTAGCAGATTTCCGTCCGCATACGTCGCGTGATGCAACAGGGAGGCAATCAACAGAAAAGGGAGCAGCTTCGGCATTAAATCGACTACAGTCGCGGTCAAAATGAGTTGAACCAAACCTCCACCCCACATTTCTATGTTGGTAAAGCTGAATCGGTGCAATCTGGGCTCATTTCAGCAACATTGAATGGGGGGAGGGGGTAAAAAATGTTTCAATAGATTCGTCCGACGCTGAAGCCTGCTTTACATCCGGGTGAGAGCGCCTTTGTTCCTACAGCACTCTACACCAATCGAAAAAAAAAACTCTGCAAAGGTGATCCGACGCAGAAACGGAGGCGCTCGTACCCGGATGTAATCGACAAGAGGGAACAGCGTCGCGCCATGCACCAGACATTTTGCCCTCTTGGATCCATCTGTGATGAATAGAAAAGTTCAGCTAGAACGTTTATTTATTATCTTTGTATGAAACATGAGAACACAAAGTTTTCAAACTTTAAACAACAAGAAGTACAAGTGGTAGAACACCCGCCGATTTCTCGTACTCTATGTAACGCAAGACGCTCTATTCCATTGACGGCCTACCAGTTTTTTTAAGTTGTCACATGACCATAGCACGACGTTTCTGTTCTTCCGTCAAACTCGGGTCATAACGAAATGACATCGTGGTCTGACAAAAAGGGGTAATGTAGGAGTTTCTAGGAAGTTGCGTTACACAGCTAATGCGCGGGCAAAAGAAAAATGTACGTAAAATCCATTTACGCTCTATTGTACGGTACGGACCTTCAGTTGATGCTTGCAGATCACCATGCACTAATGTGTTTCTGCATACAGCACACGTTGCTTCTCTATTCGTGTGGCGAATATTAATGCTATAGGTCGGGTTGGCGACTGCTGGCAGGCGTGCTAATGGTAATTGCCCTGGGAAAGCGCTGAGGACTTTTTCCCATTCCGCCTTCGACAATTTTTTTTATAGATCAACTTTTCATTTCTAGAAAATCTGAACACGTTGTGCAAAATCCAAACTGCATGGTGGCAGCTCTTGCGACACGCGGGAGAACCACAGCCAACAGAATCTTGAGATATGATGACGTTCTGCACATATCCCATTGTGTCCAGCATCTTAAAACTGAAATTGGACATGCCGCTTGCATAATCTAGGATATCCATTTGTACATTATCCACCTTTTTGGAAAAATACCGGAGGTTACTCTTGCTAACAGATTGTGCGGTTTCAGTTGTTTTTTTCGTTTTTCGCGCTTTTTTGTTCCGGTCAGATCTGTGAGTGTCCCTGGTATTGATCTTGAATGCAGCGTGTGCTGTTTCTACAGGCTGGAGCTGTTCCATTTCTGTCATGTCAGTACGTTCTGCAACGTGATGAACCGCTGTTGCACAGGCATCAAGGTCGAGGAACAACTGGTCATTCTCCCTTTCGGTGCGATCTGCTGCACTGGGCCCTTTTCCTGCAGTTCGTTGTCCAAGAGTCTGGCGCTTGACCTCAGCAGCCTCGAGAACGGCTGCTGCACATTCTGTAGTCACCACATCTAGCAGCCGTTTCCGGTAACCCGAGGCACTGATGGATTTGGCATTAGATACCTCAGCAGAAGATGCTGAACTAGAAGAGTAGTTTCGGCACCATTTTTGCCAACGGGCTCGCCTCCGCCACCACCAGTTCTTGAAATTCATCATTTTCGTTGGGTTGGTGGACTGAGTGTTTATTAACTTCTCAAATGATTTCTCAGCATCCTCTGCTTGAACAGCAGTAACTGCATCATATGCATCTAGCATCAGTTTTTCGAACCGCTTTTTATCCCGGTCAGCGGTAAAGTACACCTTATGGCGGTTAATGTCCTGTTTCAGATGGAAGAAATCAGAAACTGTCTTATTTTTAACGGCATTGCCTTTGACTTTACAAAGTCCTCCCATAACCCTCCACCCTCGTCTCCCACGTAAGAATGGGCATCCAGGCCTCGACCCTCGAATTCATGCGGATCCAGGCCATATTCCTGCGCAACAGATGGCAATATGTCATTCACTGCTCCATCAAAAGTTCTTACAAGTTTCTCGACGTTGTCCGAATTTTCACCAGGCTTTGGAACAAAGATTGTTGCTAACTTGACATTTCGTCTTAGCACGGGGTAGTACGTTGTCATTTCAAGTTCTGTAAAGTCTTTTGCGTGACTCTCACAACCATCAAGACTGACAGGCTCCTTTATATGTCCTGTTGTTATCAGTGCTGCAATTCGGATTTTTTGTTCACTTGAGAGGATGACGAAATCTTCGCCAACTTCCATTATCAACTGGGAATCCAATCCCCGCTTCTGAAAGTCCTCTTTTAGCAAGCGTATGGCCTCAATGTCTGACCCATTTGGTCTCCGTTTGTCATTCACTGAGTCTCGAAGGTATCGAATGTGTCTTGTGTCACTGTATTTTAAAGCAACATCGTCCACAGCTTCCGCACAACTCTCGCCGAGCAAAGCCTGCCTCACCTTTTCTATCTGAATTTGCCCAGTTGTTATCGTGGGTCTTTCACGGATGATGCATTCTACCTCATCCTTCTTTGGCTTTTCCTCTGGAGCCCGAGGTGAGCAGGAGTGATCACCAATGTATATCACCTTCATATTCTTATGACATCTATCATTCTCCACGTACTTCCTTGCCGTGCAATTAATGTGAATGGGCTTGCTTTTGCAATGAAGGCAAGCCTTCCTCCTAGTGAACTCAGCTTTGTTAGGAGTCTTGTGGATCTTGCGGAATGAACACTCCGGGTTGCCACATTCCTTCGAGCCACGGCAAATTTGCAAGGTTCGCCTTCCTGCCTTACAAAATCCGCTTCTTTTGCATGGCTGGGAACGACCCCAGTTCCATCTGTCATTAACATTTGACAGTGGCTCCTTTTCATTATACTCGACTTCATACCTTATGGTACCAGTGGTAGTTGGGGGTACTTTTGTGACCTGCACAGCCTCCAGCTTGTCGATGTTTTCTTGATTGGCGTACGTTCGGTTGCCCTTTTGTATAAGGATGTCATCCCTGGAAAAAATAAATTGATTGAATAGTTAACAGCTGTGTGTATCAATTAGTACCCAAATAAACAAGCATTATTATGAAAACAACTACACTGATTTACATCCAGGTACGAGCGCCTCCGTTTCTACAGCACTCTATATCCGGTCTGATCACTATGTGCGAGGTTTCTTGTTCTGACATGTGGTTGCTTTTTTGTTTTTCTTTTCTCTAGCCAATGAGAGTGGCCGTTTCACATGGCGTGATCACGCTTTTCATGTTCCTGGCTGGCCCAAAGATTGCTAAACAGTAGAGTAAGGCAGAGCTGTCTGAGACCAGGCGATACGTTTGCACCATTATTTGATGCCTGGGAGGTATTATTGAGAAAGAGTGTGTGAATAATTGACTTACTCATCATCTGAAAACAAGCTCTTAGACCATTTCACTTCTTCTTTGCATCTCTTGGGCTTCTTTATTGGTGTTACATCAGCAGAACTAAGGCCACCCATTGATTCCACAAGTTCATCCATCGAAGAATCCCCCTAATAACCAAATGTGGGCATGGGCATTGATATATACGTACTGTCTGATATTATTGTATGATATTGTCAGAGAATGATGTCAGAAGGGAGATATGAACCATGTGCAAAAGCATCCAACTATCTTAGCAACAAAGGATCAGCTGTTTAAAACAAATTTAGGCAATGTAGAAGTGCTTCAAATCATTTCACAAACCAAATTATTATTAACTCAAAAATATTTCTCCGTTTCTGAAATCGATTAACTAACAATTCATTACATTAACTACGAACTAATTATTATAAATAACTAACCTACAGTACAAAAAACCCATGTAGTAAAACTTTCTCTAATTTACGGTGCGCTAAAATGTTGATCGCTGTCATCAGAAACAATGAATATACAGTTTCATTCATGCAAAATGTAAGTTATTGCATATTATATGATCATGCTCACAGGGAAATAAAAATTGACCATGAACACTTACATCATTGTAAGGTTTCTTTTTCCTCTGCTTTTTAGCTCCAGTGCTGGAAGAAGAGCTTCTACTTCTGATATCACCGGGTCCATCCTACCCCCCCCCAACCCCCCTCAAATGTTAGTGTGACTATGTTTCGCTAAAGTGTTCTAGGGTTACAATATGTAATTCTAGGTCAATATCCGGGGGGGGGGTTATTGCAAAAAGTTAAATTCTAATTTACGCAGCCTATTGTGATCATCTACCTTTTCTAGAAAAAGCAATTTGGATGGTTTTATTATACTTACTTTTGCCTGTTTTTTCTGTCTTTTTCGCTTTCTTTGTAACTTTTTTGACACCGTAACCAAATTGTTGTCACTGCTTTCACCAGATGACATGACCTGTTGTAGATATACATAAAAAGCAAACAGCCTTATTAAAAATTAATGTTAAACAGGTGTCATTTAACATAAGGAGCAATATGCAGGGGTTCTGAAGAGGTTTGGATGGAAAGGTTTTCATGTTGCTCAGAGCCTGATCTACAGAAATGTGGTGCATGAGGGAAAATCATTGTGTTGTAGTTGCTAGTACTTACTATTTTGGGAGGATTATTAGAGACGTTCTCCATATCCTGATCATCGTCGTCTGAAATGACGATCACTGATGAGTCTGGCACATTTCCTGGTCCCATCTGATTCTGACATGGTTCTGCTTTCACATCACCCAACTTTTGAGACAAAGAACAAAAGTATATTAAACACAAAATCTAAAAATTTGGGTTTATTGAAATTGTAACATGTTATGGGGAATGACTTTCACATAAACATTAACTATACTGCATGGAATGCCAACACCCAAACTTGGGTAAAATTATTTAGTGGGAAACTTAAAGAATGGAATATAACACTTTCAAGGGGGGGGGGGGGGTAAGGGGGAGGGTGTCAACATTGTTGGGGGTCAATACATGTAGGTTTATGGATCAGTGGATCACAGCTGAAATTTAATGTGTAATCCTTGATAAGTGGATTCTTGGATCTTAAAAGTTACCAGAAACTCTGAAGCCGGAACTTACCCCCATTGGCTTTCCTCTAAAAATACTAACACCAGGGTTGTAATGTTCAGGTCCTGAATAAAGGAATGGTCGAGCTCCCTTGTGTTTCTCAGGTACTGCAGATAAGACAACATACATTTTTGTCATCCTTTGTACAAGACAAAATGTATCATAATGTGTTTTTCTTGAATAAACAAAGGGAAAATGTTTACCTGTACCAGAAGAAGCATTATTCCCAAAATTGGCATTCGTAGGACTAGGTGCTAGCAGCATATAATGATGTCCTGTGTATGCAACATATACGTCTTCCTTGGCATGACCACGTAAGGGGGCAGTTATATTCTCTCTCTAAGAGTGAAAAGCAAAAGTTATCATTGATTTTGCTGACTAATTCAATACATTGCAGTTAATTTGCTGAACATAGTGACTGCAAATGTTTTCCTCAACCCCTGAGTGGTCCAAAATGAATGCAAACATGATTTTCCATCAGGCTCTGAAAATCAGGGGCGGATCCAGGGATTTCAGTAAATTGCAAAATCTCCTAGAAAAGGGTGGCAGTTTCTCCCCCCAAGAAAGTTAAGGGTAAATAGCAAAACTTGTTACTTACACCCATCGCATCAATTATGTGGATATTCAGTGCAAAGAGAGAGGCTGCAGATTGGATTACAACATGGTTTGCCATCTCATCTCTAAGGCCAATAACACAATCACGCCATGTTTTGGGTCTTTTTCCTAGAGCCTGCAAGTCCCCATCCGTAAGAAAACCAAACAGGTCTTCTGTTGCAAATGAACCATCCTGCATTATAACAGACAACAAACAGGGTTTCAAGTCTATAATAATGATAATAATACAGTTCAGTTAACCCATGATTTCATAGTGGAGAAAAAATGTACAAATCCAGAAATAGTCGGATTGGAAGGAAACCACAAGAAGAAATCCATCTTATTCTATTTTTCTACTTCCATTCTGACTCTTTATTTCATTCTGGACTTACACATCGATCTGTAGCACAATCAATATCATGTCAATGTCCATTAACAACAACATATTTAACCTTGTAATTGTTTCTCTTTACTCATGGAGGCAAACTAAAACAGCTAAGCTGCAGCTACTTCGGCCTCCATGGTACCTGCGACAGCAGATCTCTGTAAATATACCTTGTAAATTTAAATATATATACATGTAAATGTAAAACACGAAAAAAGGGAAAAAGGTAAGATACTGGTGCCCAATAAAACAAAATTAAACTTATATCCCGGTTTAACATCAGCGTGCGCACTGATTTTGCCCAGCGCACTGGACTTTTTTATATTTTTTAAATAAAGTAAAAACTATGGAACAACTTAAAGCTCTGTGTTTGAACACAATATTGGCCTTTAATGACTTTTAGTCAGCTCGCAACCCTATTTTGATTAAAATTAAAGTTCTTTGCAAATGTCTGTAGAAACTAAGAGAGTGAAAATGTTTTCGAGCAGTGATATGAATGCTGTGTGTCTAATTTGTTTCTCAGATAATACTTCGAATCTGCTACAAAACTGACTTTAACTCCTTTATTTCGAAACTTTATTATCAATATGAGACTAAAGAATGAAACTTTGGAAAAATAAAAAATAAACTGATAAAGCGGAATATTTTTTAAATTACCGGGAGGGGGGGGGGGGTTACTCAACCTAAGTTTGGGTAGGGGGTGCCACCCAGCTCCTGAAACCCTGACCCTGTTTATGCCTAAAAATGTGCTGGGAAAAAGGAAAATATGATTATGAATTTATGCTGAATTTTAGACCCTGTTTGTGATGGAAATGTAAAATGTTTTGAATCTGGTAAACCAGATTACCCTGTTTACGAGCCAAAGGTCCAAAAACCCTACCCGGAAGGGCGGCGCATCCCGTATAGCTTTTATATGGGATTCCTCCCCCCACCCCAGGGCCTAATCCTGTACAATAAAAACACATACTTACCTCATTTTCCACAGGAACTAGCCTGTTATGAAGCATGTAGTTCTCCAATGCATCAATAACATCTTCAACCTTATCAACTCTTAAATGCTTCCCCAAGCACTGGTAAAAGCACCGATTTCTTTCACCACTTGGATCATAATTCAGGATGAGACCTAGTTTGGATGCCTCCAGTAGACATAGTGTGCGCCTACTTGCCATCTAAAAGGACGGAAGGGAAGTTTCAACATTACCATAACATAATGTAATACTAATAGCTGACACTCAAACTCGAACAAAAAACGAAGACAATGATACCGATAAATACACTTTACTTCGCTTTCAAATATTGCATATTTTAATCTAATAAGGTTTCGTGATTTAGTAGGAGTCAACTTAGCGTGTGCAATTTTGAAGGTCAAATAAGTCAAGAACATATTGTTTTTTTTTTCGAGGTCAGAACAGTAAATTGACCGCATTATGTCACCATGCGAACTGGGGATTAATATATAGATTTAGCCAAGCCTAAAAGCGGAGCCCCCCTTTTTGTTTTGTTTTTGCTGGCAGTTATTAATTAGTGAAAATACTCTCATCCAAGTCGTTTTATTAAAAAAAAAAAAGAAAAAAAAAAGAAAAAATTCTTACTCCCGCTGAGTGTCGATCCCCGGCTCGTCCGCGCGAGTTGCCGGTATCTAGTTCACTAGGCCATGGGCGTTTGATATTGTTTTCGTAGTTAATTTTAATAATTATTTTTTTCTTCTTGACAAGCTGCCTATCAGCATGAAAATGCTGGTGTTTTTCCTGGCAAAATGTGTTCGAAACGCCGTAAAAACCATGGTTGTGGACAGAAAAAACCAAAAAGCACTAGCTCTGCTATATTTGGCATCGAAACCGCTGCGAAAAGCTGCGAACTCAAGCGGTGTGCCGACCGAGTTTGAACTAACCTGCGATCAGGCCGAATTTTAGCATCGCTCTCATATTCTCTTACGTGGGTCACTCTCTAAAATAGGGCCTGATACAATCTCTCACAAGAGTTCATGTCGGCGGCCAAATTTTGGCCGCGGGAATCTCGCAATCTGATTGGCCCTTTAACAATAGAGCTGTCAACGGAAGTAAATTGTCTACGAGTCTCGCTCACAATTTCGATCCGACCGCCATGGCCAAGGAACAAGTCTGCCGAGGTAAACGTGTCGCTCAAAGATATTCTCGTCGTTCTAGGAGAATTGTGATCATTTCTTTCTCTCCTGAGAATGGCGTCCGGTTTGACGCAAGCTGTCTCTCACTCGGAGCAGAGAAGTACAGCAACAGTGAAGTATGTGTCCCGTTTTATCGCATCGTGTCTCCAAATTTTCATTTGAAGGCTTTCAGCTAGTATTGAAAATATAAGCAGAGTAGTGGTTGTATCCGCGTTTTACGAAACAAAACGAACAGCAAGTATCTTTCGCCAAGAGTGATCAACAAGTCAACCGATAATTCCGTAAACCTAACGATAAGCTGATGTTTAGTGAGAGCCGCACTCAGCGAGATGCTATATTTATTTTTGCCGAAGTAATAAAGACTTTCAGTTTATTCATTCAGTGTTAATAATGTCGTTTTAATGATCTCTGACATTGATATCAAAGGATCTGACTAGGTTTATAATAAATGTTCTTCGTTTTAAAATTCGCTGCTGTTTAGAGATGAAATTCGCTGGTAATCTCAAATATTTATCACATCTGGAACTAAATTAAATTACAAAACACTCGTTTGTTTATAAACGCTTTTATTGATATCTTTTTTCTAAAGAGTGAAACTGAAGGTATTTCTCTTAATTTCCCAAGGTATTTTACGCAGAAAATCGGTGACAAATTGCGTAGAGAATATTTCCGGATACCACCTGAAATGAGAAAGGATTCAAATTAAACATGCAGCATATTTTGGTACATGACAACCTCGTCGTGTTCTGAATTTTCATTCAGTTTCAGCTCAGACAGAGCAACTATGTACAATACCGGAGCGTGTACCTTCAAGTTGTAAATTTGAACGCTAGTGCCAAGATTTATCGCAGCCTGTGATTTTCTTATTTTTGGCGACATTTGAGGACTTTTTGCGAATGCCATTACATACACATATGGGAAATTTGCGTACCGAGGAGCGTGCAAGCAAAACAAATTTTGATTGGCCGTTTTGTTGAATGTCAATCAATCAAAAAAGTGGGCGGCAGACGTTCCGTAGAAGAATTGTATCAGGCCCTATTTTTCGTTTCGCCCTTCCCGCCGGAATGTTTCACCGAGCGAAACGAAAATAGAGCCTGATCGCAGGTTAAGTTTGAACAGAACCGACGAGGCAAATTTGAACTTTTTGCCTGAACTTTATCGCCGAATTTCTTTCGCCTAGATTGAACTTTTCCCCTTCCACCAAAAAGACAACTGAGTGTTCTTTTGAACTTTTTTTTTCCACTAACAAATTTGTTTTTGACTTTTGTTGTCTTTGCTTGTTTTGCTACAACGCGGGTCAACATGCGATTTCGCGCCGAAAACTCACGGGATTCAGCACAGGATTCTATCCAGTGTAGGAAGTGTATTGGTATCCCTGTGGTGCGGACGGACGGACGTACGGACGGATGTACGGACGGACGGTCACGTGACTACTACGTCACTACCAAAATTTTTTGGTTTGATAGATTACCAAATTTCCTTAGCAATGGAGCTCCGCTGACGCGCTAGCGCGCTGGCTCCGCTATAAATAATTCATCACACTAACAATCAAAATAATATTATAAAAGCAGACGATTACTTACCCTAGATGCAGTAAAAATACTGTACTTGAAAAATTGTCCAAATTATCCAAGGATTGAAGCCGATTAGGGAAAGATTCCGAAAGTCACCGCGTGATGTCCGTAGAGAGATGACTCAAGAGGGAAGCATTCAAAGAGTAGAGACTGGCGCGAGTTAGATGATTTCAAAAACAAGATGGCGCCCACGATCGATCGAGCGAGGGAAAACAGAGAAAAACAGTGAGTAAAAACCGATTTTATTGTACTCCCTTTTTTTTTTTTCGAATTTTCAAAAATTTGGATGGCTCGCACAGATGGCTCGCATGGCTCGCGTGACTCGCATGGCTCGCTGGCTCGCACATTGGCAATACCCATCTTCTTACGGCGAAAAATACAAGTTAGTCTATGCAGCAAATCAAGGTTAAAAAACAAAATTAAAAAAAAAAAACAAAACAATCTGCTGGTCTACAGTCCGCGGGCTGAACGGTCTGCGTTTTAGCATGACCGACGCCACAGGGAATTTTCAGTGATGAATTTGGGGCTTCAACTGTAGATCAATTGCTAGACTTTCTCAAAAGTCCTGTGCTTCTCATTTCCGTTTTAGCGCTTCCGAAAAAATCCTGCTTTTTGGGTTCAAAGTGCTTCCGAAAAAGAAAAACAATTTCTGCTTTTTGGGTTTAAACAATTTCCGCTTTTTGGGTTTTTAGCGCTTCCGAAAAAAAAAATTCTGAGCTCGACTTGTTGGCAAGTCTAATCAATTGCTGTCTGCGATTTTTTCACCGTCCGCTGCACTGACCTGTAGCTAATGACGTTGAGAAGACTGGGTCGGAGGCTCTTTTCCTATCAGCGGTTGCTAGTGCAAAATGTGCGCTCTGGTATCCGCAAATCAAGAGCAACTGCGCAATGATTAAGTAATGGCGGATCGTCTTCCCAACATTTAGCGAAAAACTCTGTGTTTTGGATCTCAATCAGGAAGCTGGCGATATTTTTAATACAGTTATATAAAAAGAATTGTTTTCATCTATGCTTGGACGTGAAAATGGAGTAATCTTCGGCTGCACTTTCGAGGTGTATTCTTCGATTGTCCAACCTGTGCGTGCTTTGGTTCGATTTCGTTTACACCTTGGCTTTGAGAAATAATTTTTTTTCATACGGTCACGATGTTTCACAAAGGCGGTCCAGGGAAGCAACGAGGCTTTGGTTTTGGTGGTTTTGCATTGGCAGCCAAGAAAGAGGAACCTTTGCCGAGCAATTTGGGCAAAGGACTTCCTACTGCCAAGCCAGTTGGAAATGTGAAGAAAACTGAGTCTTCTCAGAAAGTACACAAAGGCGTTTCTTCGTTTCCACTGCCTGGAGCCAGAAAACCGTGAGTGTAATGTATATATCTTATTAGATGTTTCAGTGTGAAGTATCGTATATTTTTACGAGCTGTGCTGTGTTTTGAGGAGCCTGCAGGGCGAGTCAAAGTACAAACAACGAGTAAAAATATACAGCAATACTTCACACCGAAACATCTAACTTGAAAGAAAACTACAAGTGTAACAGGATGAGCATGCGCATGGTACTGTACAATAACCAACTTTGTTATACCACTCTTGCACCATTTTACCATATAAAGTCAAGAGAACGCGCAAAATATGCCAAGGTATTACACAGAAAAATGTGTAATGCACTGCAAAATCCAGGTTTCACAGGTTTTGTGGCCAAAGGACTGAAAAAACCCAATTTTGACATGATTTTTCTTAGTGGAATAATAAATCTCTTATTTAATGGTTTAACATATAATAGGCACGGACATTTTGCTCATTGCTCGTATTTTTCATCGCCCCTTTGGGGCTTGGAAGAATACTACGCAACTTGCAAAATATCCGCATGTATTATATGTGAAACCATCAAATAAGATGTATGTACAATAGCATGGGATATTTCGCACGCTTCCTGTACAACAGCTAATACAGTTGGGTAATAAAACTGGGTGTTACTACTAGCTACCGCCAGTGAAATATTAATCTTAAGTGCACGAATGTTTGTTGAGCTGATCTAATCAAACATTCTCGAAGTGTGTATTCAGTGGATTGAATAAGTGAATATTTACATGGTACCACATTGATTTTCATTCCAATATGAGATGCAAACTTTATGTTGCATTTACATCAACTGTCTTTACCCCTTCGAGCCCCAATTTCTCCTCATCAAGTAAGAGAGTTATAACATATAGAGGACACGAAAATCAGGGAAATGACCACCAGAAGATGAACCGTGGAAACCCCAAATTGTCAGTAACAAAAACACTGGCCAGTACTTTGCCACACTTCGACCAAAAATAAATGTAAATCATTTGCATAACTTTACAATGGTGTAAGATAATAGCATATTCGCCTGAATTGCTGGTTTGATGTTTGGTCTCACCCAACTAAAACTGTGGGAAGCCCTGAGCGTTGACAGCTTATACATGTAACACCTTTGAGAATTACTTGTATGGTCATGCAAAACATAAAATTTGCTATAACTTCAAAGGAAAAAAATCATTTTGGAATTTTTATTTCTTTATCCGAAAAACAATAATAAGTTATCTACAATTGCCATTTTCACATTTTTCATGTGTAGTAACCATTACTTAGGATTAAGGTGGTGTGAGTTCTTTACTGATGCTGTCACTGTATGTGTCTTGGAAGTAGTACAGCTAACGAGGCAAATTCTCACAGCAACATGAGATTTTGGATAGATATCGTGTGAACCAATACATGGCCACAAAAGGGTGCTGGGGTGAACTCTTACCAGAGTGGAAGTCATACTGGTGTCATGTAAACATCCCTTAGGAAAGTGGCAGGCATTCAACCTCTTGTCCAATTGTGAAAAGCAATTTAGCAATTCCAGTTGTCTGTAAGTCATTTAAGTCCCACCCTTAATTTAAAAAATGCACCAATAGCAAGCCATTTACAGTACCGCCCAAAGGAAAGTTACCAGTTGCGTCTCGTTTCGCGCGCTACGCGAATCGCGTCTCACGCTACGAGAATCGCATCGTGCGCTACGCGAATCGCGTAGCGCGAGAGTCACTGAAGCGGCAATTTTGGCATAAATTAGGAACGATTTACCGATGAGATTCGTCAAGCGATTTTCACGAGTTAGCAACTGCACTTCGGACACTTCGGTGCTTTGGTGCGACACCAAGAAAGGAGGATTTGATGTGTTTCTGGTTTTCCTTCACGCAAATATTAGAACTAACTTTAAGTGTATGAGTCTGAGTTTATTTTTCATAGCTGGCGACGTAATACATCGCAATCGACTGACTATGTCTGTAGTTTTCGTTTCCACTTGCGACATGTTCTGCCAAATTTCTTTGGCTTTGTCATCAGTAGAACATAAAAATCGATTGGCGAGTTTTAAAATTCATATCCAACACATATACCTGTTAGTTCACCATAAACAAGTTGATCGAAATAAGATTGTGTTTGAAGTTTTCGTTACGCTCGAGCTTGTGACATCAGCGATCTACACATCGCTTTCGGTAAAAACTGAAAACAGAGAACGTGTGTGAAGTTTCTTTTAGCAAGCGACAAAGTGAATTCACTTCAATAAAGTAAAACAATTTAGTTTTTTGTTATCAAGCAAGCGGTATAATTTACCTTCAATTCACTGAAACACATGGACAAAAATAATTGGCATAACTTCACAAATTTGCATAACTTCAAAACAACGTGCATGTGTAATTTGAAACCTGTCACGTCTGCTTCTGATGCATGATGCCATCTAAAATCAAGAATTTTCGAGGGAAATTTGTTAACTCACAGCCTATTCACACATCGCTTTCAAAATTTCATTCACTATAAAACTTGATTCTATCGATTTAAAATATAAATGCCGAAGCAAGTTGACAAGCGCTTTGTGTCCTTTGTTGACAAAGCACGAAGTGTGCGCTTCGGATCGAACGATCGGCAAGTTTTTGTCTCAATTTTGACCGATCACTATCGAATTTAAAAACGCACGAGAGTCACGAAATATTAGCAGTTAACTAATCCAGCAGATTTCGGTGACAAAATACGTTTGTGGAATAACCTGTCGAGGTGAAATTAGAAGCCTTGCATGTGCAGCGGTTAAATTTGTTCGATGAAGAATGTGGTTCGATCGATCATTCGGTAAATTTATAGACTTGCTTTCCATTCGTTTAATGTAACCATGGATGTGGCTTTTTAATGTTAAGGCATATAAAGAATTGTCGTTTAGAATTGCTGTTGGCAATAATCTGATGTAAAGTTGCATGTGAAATTCACGCACTTGGAATTCGCAAAGCAGTTCTTAGTTTATGCTCGAAACGACGCGAATGGCGCCGGGTTCTCTGATCATTCAATGATCGTTATCAATCGGCGTTCGCTTTACAATAGGCAATCAAACTTATGAGAGAGTTTTAAGCTACAATACTTACAGTTTTTAGGGCTTCGCGCGTGACAAAAGTCGCGTCGCGCACTACGAGAACCTCGTCTCGTGCCACGAGAATCGCGTAGCGCGCGATGCGATTCGCGTCTCACGAGAGGGTGGTAATTTTCCTTTGAGTGGTACTGTACAATTCAGCTTCAGGTTGGGCGGACATCATTCCACTAGAAATTTTGTTGTTGTCCTAGAATTTCTTGGGTGGATGGGCAGATGTGGACATTACAACTGTGGTGAATGTCTTTTAAATTACCAACCCTGTGGCATAAACATGAGTTTAGTCAGTCAGTTGTCCCATCAACATGACCCCTCCAAGTGCATATTTTTGGCTTAATGACAATGACATTTCAGAGGATGGGTATAAGAATAAATATATCGAATAAAATAGTACCCCACGTGTGCCTTGCCTTCTCCCCCTGCAGCTTAACCTTGATAGCTGCACAGTTCCTGTCAAGGGAGATTGCCTTAATATGCTCACAACTTTACAGTATGTATTAAAAATAATATTTTGGCTTAGAAAGATTGTGTTGGTTGCTCTGGATTTGAATAGTGAATAATATAATTTATAGATTTCTTGTTTTTATCTTTTAAATATCATTTCTAGGATCTTTGTAGATAGTGATAATGAAGATGATGAAACAAAATTTGTCGATGATGATGACAGTGATGATGAAGTAAGACCTTCCAATCACCAAGTGGCAAATGATGATGACGAGGAAGATGAGTTGGATAAGTTCATGGCAGGAATTGAGGTACATTCTAGAATTGCTGTCAATGTCCATCAAAATACAGTAATTGGTCAGCCTTTATTATTGCTACTCTCTGGGATTTTACTTTTGCTACATGTAAATGTGTAGCATAACAGGGCCAGTTCAGTTGGGTAAAGCTGTGACAAATATAACCACACATATTCAAGTCCTTTGGTTTGCTTTACTGTGATGTTTACTTGGTTTGAAGAAAAAGAAGCAAAAAAATGAAAAGAAAAATTAATTTTGCATTTGTTACATATTAGTGATCATTATATAGTTTACTTTGATTCATTACAACTTTAATGCATTTGTTTCTTTGAATTGCAGTTGTATGATGATGTTATTCTTCTTTTTCCTTTTTCATTATTAGCATGAAGTGCAAAAGGAAGCAAACCTCTCTGAAAAAGAAAAAATAGAAAAAGACAAGAAAAGGTAAGTCTGTTGTGAATCAATTGAGTAAATTTTAAGCCTGAGTGAATGTCAAAATCTAGCTTTACATCTATAGCTAGGGGGTGCAGTGAATACATGTTATGCAACCATCGCTGACAAGGGGTTATGTTTTTATGGTTAATATTGCCCAAACAAGTAGCAGTGCAATGGTGTAGTGGTTAGCACATTGGACAGTTTCAGATCTGAAGTTTGGTGGTTTGACGTCCAGTCCCTGTCATTGTGTTGTTTCCTTAGACAAGAAACTTTACCCCACATTATCTCTCTCCACCCAGGTGTATAAAAGGGGTACCAACAACATACTGCTGGGGGTAACCCTGTGATGGACTGGCATCCCATCCAGGGGTGGAGTAGCAATACTCTCAGTTGCTTCATGCTACCTAAACCAGGATAAGCTCCAGCTGTGTTGGCCTCCTGTGGCTTGTATGCGACTTTACCTACCTTACCATTGCACAATCAAACCACTACAGGTGACATAAAGTTTGAGTCTGATAGGCATCATCTCTCTACGCAACTGGCCCTGACAAGGGGTTATAATTCTTTGTACTGTAATCATGATGCATTGAATAGATGAATCTTTGTACATTTCACTTTAGGATCAGGAGAGATGACATTGAGGATGAAGATGATCAGGAATCATATTACAACTACATGAAGAATGCTCCTGTTGTTGCTTACCCAGATGATGAAGAAGAACTAGAATATGACAGTGATGGTAATCCCATTGCTCCAGAAAAATCAAAGGTACACTGTACTTACTTGTAACACAAAACTTTGGATTTATCAACTGACTTGATAAGGTAAATTGGCTGCTGTAAAGAGACTGAAAGCAGACGTCCGGATTCACTATGACAAAGGGCTAACACTTGAAATGTCAGCTTTCAATCTCTTTTCGGTGGCCAATTTACCTTATTAACTCAGTTGATAAATCCAAAGTTTTGTGTCTCACTTCCTCACTGATGCAGCACCACAATGTCCTTAGAAACTAACCCCCTTGTTTGTCTGGAGCAGACCAGTCGATTGGCTCTTCATAAGCGAAGAAAATCCAGGGATTGCTTTTTTTTAAAAAAGAGAATTCCATTTTGTGGAATGTGTATAACAGGCACTGCTTGTTAGTGTGTTAGTTAACTTATGGGTTAGTTACAGTAAGTCGAGTCTTTTTAGGCAATGATGCCATATCAAACAGCACGGTCCTCCATACATGCATGAAACTCCGCTGCAGTCACCTCAGGCCCACATCTGTCAGTCTGGGCTGTTTTAATGCACAGAATGTCAGCTGGTAACCCCTCCCCCCCCCCCCCCCGACAAAGCCTTTCCAGGAGCATGTTCCCAAGGAACAAGGTTCCAAATGGTATCCTTCAAAAAATGTAAATATAAAGAGTGTAGTAAAACCCTCAGATGTAGAAGGATCTCATTTCTTCTCTCACCGACTGGTAGATTGTCAAAGGGTACTGGAAAGGACAACACTCTTGTTCATTGTGTGGTACCAACAGATTGAGATATCCATACCCACCCCATAAATGGTTATTCATAATTCTGCGGGGGGGGGGGGGGGGGGGGCTCAAACGTCGAAATTTGTAAAGGGAAGTATGCAGCAAAACTGGAATTTTCTGGAAGGGTCAGGTTGGGGGGTGGATGGGTTCAGACAAAAAAAACCATTTGATATTTTCTGGAACAACATATGTTTAGTAAATGAATATTGAATTTTTTTCACTGCAGATAATTATACCACTCCCTGCTGTGGATCACTCAGAGGTATTGTACCATTACATTCATTTATCTTTTACTTACAGCTGTAGGATAATTTAGACACTATTTTATTTCCACTGTGAGCAAAGAGGGGGTATAGGGGGTTTAGATCAAGTTTCACTGAAAATAAACAGTCATTTCACATACTTTCCAGTTCTTCATCTTTCACAGCATTTTGCACGATGACTACAAAATTACAATTCACAACAATTCACATGGGCTTGCTTCACAGGTAATAATCTGTGGCAAATCACTGCTCACGGCTGTTTAGCAAATCACGTTTCACAAGAAAGATAACAGCCATTTCATGTTTCATGCCAAATGATTATTGCTATTCACAGCTCACGAAAATACCGTATTAACCCCCCTCAGCAAATAGTAAAAGTGCCAGATGTCATTTGGCTTGGATTAGTCATGAACATAAGACTTCAAAGTGTACTTTAAAATTATTTGTTGCAGATTGATTACCCAGCATTTGAGAAGAACTTTTACATCGAGCATGAGGAAATATCCAAATTAACTGCCCATGAGGTTCAGGACTTGAAGAGAAAGCTAGGAGTGAAGGTATTTAAGTTACCTGCATTATTGTTAAGAATAGGATATTGCTCTGACAGTAGCAGGTTTGAATTTGTTGCTTTGTTAAACCTCCATGATTTCCACGATTATTCCATCACCACCTGATGAATAAACACCTTAAGTTTGAAGCCGATTGACAAGCATTTAGGACGGTGTGCCTGATGTGCTTACATGTGCACTTCACATTGCAGTGAGAACGTCTGGACATTTTTTGTCTGTGTTTTATGTGGCTAAATTGTAATTTAGGCAAGGTTAACCTTGAGGCATCACTAGCAGGTCAGTGGTCGAGCCCCAGGCTGGCAGGCTTGTGCGGGGTGGCCGCCAGGTCTGCAGGGGCTTACATGTGATTGCATAACTCAGCTTTGCCTGCTTTACTTTGCGGATCATTGTGAATTCACGGCTTAAGACATCTGCTGGTTTCTGCTCCCACTTCCCCCACCCATGGATAGGTAAGTATGGGTTGTGGTAAGTATTCCACTGAACTTTTCAGTGTGACGGTGCTGGGTGGTTGGTGCTCACATGGTTGCCATGGCTACCTCCAAGGCAATGCTGCCTTTTGCGCTCCAGGCCCTTCCACCTTTAAGGCACCCGCTCCCAAGCTCATCTTGTCAATGAGTTTAAGAATGAAATAAAGCTTGATTTTCAGACACAAATAAATTGTTCTTTGTGAAAATTCACTTCAATATTCCATATTTGGGCAAAAATTGGTTGTCTGGTGCACTCTCATCTACCTTTTTGTGCAGGAAAATTGCCATTTTCAAAACAGCCAGTGTCCCAGGTACTTTTGCCATGAAACAGTGGGTGGTGCACAAAAGGGTTAAGTCCTGGCGTCATTATACAAATTCTCCTCTCTGGTTTCCATGAATTTCATTGGGTACTAGTTGGGAGAACTTGTTTAAACTTCAAGACAATTTATTTTTGCTCATTATTTCTTTAATTCTCATGGCCTGTATGTGTTATTTAACCAACTGCCTCACATAACATAGCGACCCTAAGGCTTGTTTCCTGGGATATCCAGGGGCCTCCACTGTGGTCAGATAGCCCCCAGATGGACTACTTCATTGCTGACAAATCCCCAAAACCCAGCCATGAGCCCCACATTCCCTGGCATCCATCACACTGACTCAAAAATTAGGCAAAGAAAGGGAGGAAGGGATGGCGCAGAAGAAACTGCAGCACCAAATAAATACCTTGATGAAGCGAGCAGCTCACCTCATGCTATTTGCAGTGAAAGTACACCTTGGAAGACAACATAATTATATAATGCAATGTATGTAGGTACACGTGTGCTGTTTTCTGTTATACATGGCCAGCTGGGAGCCATGTATAACAAATTTGTGAATTTGTATTAATCCGGAGCTCCCACTCATTTGTGAATTCGTATTAATGACCAGTTCCAAGTTGGCTTGATAGCTCAGTTGGTTAGAGTGCTGCATCAGTATCACAGAAGTCATGAGTTCAAATCTTGTTCAAGCCTGACTTTTTTTCAAGTTGTTCTTTTATCGGCTGCTTACATGTAAGTTGATATCATTACATGTAACACTAATACTTAGACCTGTGAGATGATACCATATTGTTAGTAATTATTATAATTTCTTTTGTCATTGCTTTACAGGTGTCAGGGGCTTTGCCTGTGAGGCCGTCCATCAGTTTTGCACATTTCAGTTTTGATGAGCAGCTTATGGGTGCTATCAGGAGGTTAGAGTACACACAACCAACTCCCATCCAGTGCCAGGTAAAACAGTTCAACATCTTTTTCTCAGTGATCAAAAACGTAATTATGTGGCTGCAGAAAATATCTATACCCTCCCCATGGATGGACACTCAGAATTCCGGTGGGGGTCTCAAAGACCAAAGATCTTAAAGAAAGGTATGAAACTGGCAATACCAGAGAAGTGGCAGGTTCAACCCAAAAAAAAATCCGCTGGGGAGGTATAGGTGAGTTGGGTAACATTAGAGCAGTTTTCAAATGAGTGTCGAAAGTAATGTTGTGTTTGCTTTGGTTTAGCTCTACTTTGCTCTCTAATTGGATAAAAAAGTTCGTGTTACTTTCTCAACCAATCAGAAGTTAAAACAAAACCAATCGTGACTTGCTCACACGCGTTTTGCCGTGTTTAACGTTAACTACTTGTATTTGCTTCAGTTTCTGATTGGTTTATTTTGTAATTTGTGTTTGTTGTGATTGGTTAGAGTAATTACTTTGGTTTTGGTTTTGGTTTTCAACACTCATTTCAAAACCGCTCTTCTTTTGACACTCATTTGAAAACTGCTATAACGAAAACCTAATCCTAATAATAATGGTCTAGTTCTTTTCAAAGACTCTAGACTGGTGCAGTGACACTATCAGTATGTGTCTGTGGCGTCGGGTGGGAATGGATTACAACTCGAAAAAGGTCGAGCCAACTTTTTCAAGTTCTGCGGGTGACTTGCAACAATCGTTGAAAAGTTATTATGGTGTGCAGTCCTTGTAAGAATTCACTTGATTTCTTCCTCTTGTGTATATGAGCAAGTAACTTAATCAGTAAGATTTTAGCGCACTTGTGCCCGTGAAAAAGTCCCTTCAACACCTTTCTCTTTAACTCAACATTCAGCGTTTCACGTTTTAAACATATTAATGTAATATTTTTATAGAGGGCCACAGGTTCGTCAGTTTTTAACTGTAAAGTGTTTTTACCCTCGTGAAATAAAGTTTTTATTGTCATGGTTATAAATCCAAACTTTTCATGTGCATGAAGTACGTCAGATCTGAACCTTGTGAATTACTCAACTCTACCCCTCTATGCAGGCAATTCCCGTTGCGCTGAGTGGTCGAGATATCATTGGCATCGCCAAGACAGGTTCTGGGAAAACAGCCGCTTTCCTGTGGCCGGCGTTGGTCCATATAATGGATCAACCAGAGCTTGAACCAGGGGATGGGCCAATCGCTCTTATCTGTGCTCCAACAAGAGAACTTTGCCAGCAGATCTTCGTTGAGGCGCGACGGTTTGGTAAAGTGTACAACATTCATGTCGTGGCTGTGTTTGGTGGTGGAAACAAGTACGAGCAGTCTAAAGCTCTTCAGGAGGGAGCGGAAATTGTTGTGGCTACTCCGGTAAGGAAATATACCTTCTCTTGTTTTTCATAAGCTAAATTGCAGAGTAAGGGGGTTAGTTTCTAAAGAAACTGTGGTGCTGCGTCAGTGGGTAAGTGAAACACAAAACTTTGGATTTATCAACTGAGTTGAAAAGGTAAATTGGCCACCGTAAAGAGATTGAAATTCGCTCCAACAAAGGGCTAGCGCTCGAAACGTCAGCTTTCAATTTCTTTACGATGGCCAACTTAAATGTAACTTATCAACTCAGTTGATAAACCAAAGTTTTGAACTGTAGAATACCCCACAACTCGTTTACGTCTTATTAAGTAACAATGGCGCTTATTGTTTTTCCCAAGGAGCTCCATCACGTCACGGCAGAGTTTCAGGGCATTACACAATCGCGTAATTGAAGTAATTAAAGTAATTAAAATGTGCCAAAGTTTCTGCTTGATAGCCTACTTGCAGACGTCCCCTACGCTTCGCGTGAAACAAAGGAAACAGATTGTGGGGGGTATGAATTTGGTTTATGTACACTGTACTGTTGTCTTAGGAGTCTTGAGGTGAGTATTGTGTGCCAATAAACGACTGAAACTTTAAACCAGCGTGTCGTGGTTTTGACAAAATCCATCGCTACTGACAAGAGCAGGTTTTTTTTTTCTTCTTGAAAAGTTGGTCTAGTTGTGGTTGATTTGAAAGAGCCTTTTTTTTTTGTTACATAAGGGGGCCTAAGGTAGTTATGTGAGCTTCTTAACGGCAAATTGGTGGTGTAATATTAGTATTTTGAGATAGCTAACTTTTATTAGGTACACCAATTGCTATGTAAATTAAATTTGAGTGGAAGTACGTGTACTTCAGGTTTGTAGTGAAACAACTGCAAAATGATTGGCAAATGATCATGTTCGAAAACGCCTTTCAGACGTCAAACCGGAACATGGTCGTGTTCACCTTGATTGTCGCCTTAGTGAAAATTTTATGCATCACTACTGTATACACGAGACCCGTAGAAAACTGTAAGCTCCAAGGCTTGATCAGTCGGTTGTTAAATGGAACAATAGTACGCAAGCAAATTGTATTAGACGCTACCAATATTTTAATTAGGGACATAGCATTTAACGAGTCGAATTGACTGTCGAGTGTAATTTGTTTGCTTTATCAACAAAGATTTAGTAGCGTAAAGTTCCTGCTACCACGCAGCTCTTTAGAACCTCTAATTTCATTGGACTTGGCTATCATGCAGCTCTGTTGTTTTCTAGGCTAGCGTCCTTGTTTCTGTTGGTTGTTTATTGTTGTCTTAGCTGATTCTGTGAGGCGTTCTTGAGGGCTTGGTGCCCCAAGATTTCGAAATTGAGAAAAAAATATAGAATTAAGAATTTACTAGTAACCTTTATTCGCTGATATGTTGCAAACAATGCAAGGTAAAAGGTTCAACCCATATATTCACTCCCAGAGTGTATTGTTTTCTTGTTCTCAGTTGTTCGAAAGCCGATTAGCACTAACCTTGGGTTGAATGTTGTCCAAGGCTTCTGGTTTTCTTGTTTAAAAGTGTTACCGCCGCTAATTTTACCGGTGGCAATTTGAAAGCAGCCAAAGTCAAATTGTTAAGAGAGAATAATTTACTGGAGTCCATGTCGTTATGGATTAAAAGTGAATTTTTAAGTTGACGCTTTTCTTGTATTAGCTGAACCCTGCTTTGAACAACTGGGCCCTGAGCTTTAACCCTCGGCCTTCTCACTTTTAGGGTCGTCTCATTGATCATGTGA
The DNA here is from genome assembly GCA_964030785.1 of Siderastrea siderea. NCBI lineage: Eukaryota > Metazoa > Cnidaria > Anthozoa > Scleractinia > Rhizangiidae > Siderastrea > Siderastrea siderea. The sequence goes on along the minus strand of OZ034971.1, from coordinate 21,635,636 downwards.
AGGCAAAGAGCACAAATCTGCAACGAGTAACATATCTGGTGTTTGATGAGGCTGACAGAATGTTTGACATGGGATTTGGTATGTGTAGGTTTAAACTGCTCAATACAACGACATGATTGTGTTCGAACGATTAGGTTAGTTAGAAATGGTACACTTAACTTACTATGATATGCTCTGTATGCCAAAGTAGATGTACAGTCAAAGCTCTCCTTGCGACCACCCTCGTAAGCGTCCAGCTCTAGTCACGACCGAAGTAAGCTCTGTAATGAAAAGCTCTCGTAAGCTCCCCTAAGCGACCGCGACCACTTTTGTGAAATACCAACGGGCTTTTTCCTTTGCTTTTAGGTTCTCGTAAGCGACCACTCGGTCATCACTTAAATAAAGCACTCGGTTCTTGTTCAAATTTAGATTAATACATAACACAAGTGCTAATGGTTCTTTGACTTGTACCTACACGGACCTCTTCTGTGATAGGCAATTAAAACTATTCAGTACTATTACTACAAAACTAGTGGTAATCATTGGCATGTGCCAAGCTTTACGCTATACATGTACGCTCTTATAAGCGACCTTTCTCTATTATTTCATCATGTGGTCGCTTACGAAAGCCCATTCTCGTAGGTGACCAGCTCTAGTTGCGACCACTTCTCTGAATTCCCGCGGTGGTCGCTTACGAGAGCTTCGACTGTAATTCGAAGCAATTTGGATTTTGACGGAGGCAAAATATTCACCTTAAATACATGTAGTAGTTTTCGACAAGCCCTTCAAACATTTGTGTTGAATGATAGGAAAGCCTAATTCTACATGCAATTTAAAGGTGTTACGTCACGACGATTTTGCTGTTTGAGGTCAATTCTGTGCTAAAATCATTACCTAGTGCCTTTACTCATACACAAAGTGCCCCTGTAAAGCTATGAGGAAGATATCGAATGAATTTTATCAGAGAGAGCTATCCATAATTTTTTTATTTTGTGATTTTTAAGAACATAGCATCAAACTTGAAAAAACTGGCCTAATGTTTTCAAGTTTCAATCCATTTTCATCCTTACCATCAGTAGCAACACATGACAGGAAACAGTTTCAGTGCCCTAAGATAGTCTTAAATAACAAAGCTAGACCACTATTTTTGAAATCCAATTGATGCGAAGACACTTTTTAGCTTTTTTAAAATATACTAATAGAGCGTGACATAGCCCCTTTAAAACGTTTTCTTGTGTGTCGTAAATGTAATTTACTTTAGATGAGTTTATCATCATACACTGTTCATGAAATAACGATGAACTTTTTTCATTCCTCAAGAACCGCAAGTGAGATCAATTGCAAGCAACGTACGTCCTGACAGACAGAGTAAGCATTCTGATAGAACTGGAGAGAAGTATTCCTCAGCAACGGTGCCAACAACGAGAAGCAACGTCACTTCTGGTTTTTCAGAGCTTTGAAATATAAATCAGTGCAAACGTTTACTAGCGTGAGGTTAATTTGAAAATGATACAAAAAATTTCCCAGCAAACCGAATTTCATGCCGATAAAACTTGGCGCTAACAGTTACTTATTTTGAACTTTCATTCAACGTAAACAAAAACCACAAACGACGTTAGCTTTTGCGTTTTAAGTTAGAGTTTCCTTATTTATATATTTGTCTGTATTTTTTTTTTGTAAAATTACGGTGGGAACTGCGCACGGGTCGTACGTTTGACCGCTGTGAACTTCTTAACAGACATAATGTTATGGTTCCAATCACACATAAACGCCACAGTTTAAAATTTACATAAATAGACACCTCTCCTTAACAAAGACTTGAACATGGTCCCATGGTGATTCAACTGCACAATGTAAGTTTGTTGCTAATTTTTGTGTGACTCTGAATGTTCTGGTATGATCTTATGCACAGCTTTACTGTTCAGTGCAACATTCAAGAAAAAAGTCGAGATGCTTTGTCGGGATATTCTGACGGATCCAATCAGAGTTGTAGTTGGTGAACTTGGTGAGGTGAGTATGTGAAAATCTTTACATAAACGGGGGCTAGTTGCATGAAAGATGGCCGTACGACCAACCACTGTATCGAACGTTCATGGTAGTCTGACGTTAAAAGTTTGGACTTAGGTTTGCTGCTTGACGATAGAATGGGCTGTACCATCTCAGGGGCTGACATGGGGGAAAGCATTACAGGGTTCATACGGGTCATGGAAATCCTGGAAAGTCCGTGAATTTTATTTTGGCATTTTCCAGGACTGCCTAGAAATTTAACGCAGGTCTTGGAAAGTCCCGGAAATCTATCAACCCTTGCAATAAAGCTTCCTTTTAAAAACAATTTTTTGCAGTATTTTTTGGGATTTCGATGTCGTAAGGATTTATTGCTTCAATTATTGTGCATTTGGAAGACCTGGTAATATCTATCTGAGTCCGGGAAAAGTCCTGGAAAATTGTTTCTGAAAGGGTACGAACCCTGAGGCAAACGTCCCTGAAGCTAGGGCCTTCTGGACTCTGGCGGCAAATTTTCCCAGTCGCGAACTGTAGATTATCTTTATTCTACGACTTTTATGATCAATATTAAAGGGAGAGACAAATTTGACAAAAACAAACAAACAAACAAACAAAAAAATGGGTCAAAGCGGGCGGGGAGGGGGGGGGGGGGGGGGGGCTTCAACTCCCTCAACCCCACCCTTGGATCCGTTCCTGCAACTGGGCGTACGTGTGACTTAATTACATCCGACTTTCACGTGCAAATTCAGCAACATAAACGATGCCCAAGTTCGCGCACTTTTGACTCGAGCTGTTCTCGGTGTGATCTCTCTATGCGTACTTCTTCGGACGGTCACTTACGTCCAAATTTGTGCAACTCGCGTTTTTTGTATAATTTACGCCTGAGTTAACTTCTGATGTTAGTGTTTAGTCCTGGGTGTACGATGTGTATGCAACGGACTGTCTTCATTTCTCAACAGTGTCTTACAAGCATTAAAATTTGTTAAGTACGCTGCTGTGCTGTGCTGTGCTGTGCTGTACTGTATTATACTATTCTATTCTATACTGTGCTATTCTATGCGATGCCATGCCATGTCATGCCATGCCATGCCATGCCATGCTATGCTATGCTATGCTATGCTATACTATACTATGCAACCTCTTGTCTTGATCTGAGCTTGTCATAAAAAGTGGACGGCAAATACTATGTTGACCCGAAATTAACAAAAAATAATAATTATAAAATAAAATCAAAAGCACCCATCACTGTTGTGCCTTAGACAGCCAGTGACTTGCACGACGAACTTTTTTCATTCCAGGCGAATGAAGATGTGACACAGATAGTGGAGATTTTACCAAATGCCGCTAATAAATGGCCATGGCTGACAAGACATCTGGTTTCTTTCACTTCAGGTACTGGGATGCTCTTTTGTTTGTCCAAAGGTATTAAATGAGTGTACCGTTCTCGCGAACACCTACGAGACGTTGAAAGAAATGACAAGGACGCATCCAAACCAGTCGCGCGACATTTTAATCTCCCTGATCATTCTAGCCAAGAATACACCAGGATTACAGGGAAAGCCGTAAAAATCTAGAATAAAATTGCATTTTTCAAATCGGCACACTTACAGTTGTAATCCCCACGGTATCAACGAACGCTTTTCATTCAACTAATTTGTTCTTGTTTTTCACTTTACCATGTTCCCACCGATAGCGTAGCTCCACCGCTCTCAAATAAACCAAGTGCATCCCACAATTCCTTGGTTCGCTCTGACAAAGGGCTAACGCTCGAAACGTCAGCTTTCAATCTCTTTACGGTGGCCAATCTACCTTATCAACTGAGTTGATAAATCCAAAGTCTTGTGTACAAGCCAGTGATTATTAGGGTAGTGTTTTTCCGAGTCTTTGGTCATAAGTTGTGTAACCTTTGTGCTGGTAATAAAGGTCAGTTTTAAAATTGATGAAGTTGTTAGACCGTTCACTCCCAGAGTCAGTTATGGAGACATTAAGGTGATTCTAACTGTCGAATCTATGGATGAAATCCTACAGTGTGACCACTCAAATGAAACCTCGTCAGCAGTACTTTCACATGGTATTATTTATTTTTAAGTTTCTTACAAAATGAAATTAGAGATTTGTCTTGAATTATAATCTTAGGCACTTCTGGGAGTGAAAGGGTTAATGGCACTTGATTAACTTTGTCTTCATTTCGCTTTAGCTGGCAGTGTACTTATCTTCGTCACCAAAAAGTTAGATAGTGAAGAGTTAGCAGGAAAACTGAAGACCAAGGATTTTGACGGTAAGTGTTTCGTGGTTTATTTTGTTGTATAGTGTCTTGCTCAATAGGGAAGACTAAACTACTGGATTTTCGAATTCCGGCTCAGACCTTTTTGTGTAGGGCATTGGTTGCTCCCGTCTCTTTGCGCATTTACTGTTGCAAAATATGTTGCTATTTCATCCAACTTAATATTGTCTCCAATTTAATATTTTCTATTGTATTGTCGCTTACATTTCTCCCACTCCCTCGTTTTATTTCGTATTTTCTCAAAAACTCAATTAGCCATAGAGTTGCCATTTCATGGAATGCTGTTTCTACATGTACATATTTTGCGGGCTCCCAAATTACGGCTTTTTACCGTAATGTGAAGAAGGACAAATACGCTAAGGAACTTGATTTTAGTGCCCAGTCAGTTCAGTCGCTTCCCAGACAATACCATGATTTTAAGTGCTATTAGCCTTTTATTCATAGTGTTTATATTTTTATTGCATTTTAAAACTCATAAATACGTTGTATCTTTCTCAATTTCTTACCGAATATTATTCTTAGCAGAATTATCGTAGTTATGTACTGTATCTAATTTTAATATACATTCTGTATATTAGACGACCTCACAAACATTTTGCTTTAAAATTTTTATCGTGTTTAATAAAGGATGTGATGATGGTGATGATCGTAAATCCTTTTGTCTCCGTTTTACGTTCCCCCCCCCCCCCGCTTCTCCTATTCCCCTGTCTCTATTCTTCTGGTCAAATGTTCTGTTGGGTTGCGGTCCAATTTTTACTTCGAATAGCCAACTACAAAAGAAGAAAAGTGCGATTGCATTTCGCGTGAAAGGCTATGAAACGATAGATGGGAAAGAGATCTTCACAGTTGTGGAGCAAGGCATATACAGACATATATCAGTTGTTGTTTTTAGTCGTAGGAAATGTACTTGATCCCCTGACAGATGGCAAAATAATTTCGCTCTAATTGACTACAACGAAAGCCACCACCCCCTGAAGCGGCCACCTCATTCTTACGGCTACTTTTTGTTGGTCTGAACAAACGCTCAGTCATTTTCTCATTTGAAAACCCTTAAACCCGGCCGCGTTATTCTCCTTTGCTTTTCGTTTGCCTTGTTGAAAGCAATATTTTAAGGCTACAACCGCGGCCACAATTCCTTGAAACACCCCGCTCCCCCATTCAGTGTTGACTGTAGTAAAACATTTTGGTGCTTGGTGTCAGAAACAACATTGAAAATGGGGAGGGGGAGCTCACTTGCACAAACTGTTTCAAGGTTTCTGGCCGGGATTGTAGGCAAACATCATTAATACCATAACCTCGTAAACACAGCCAGCTTTCTATATAATGTCCTGCTGGTTGCCAGATTGATGCAATTCATCTGTATTGTATTTAATATTTTATGCTCCTATCATCAGTTGTGTTGCTGCATGGAGACATGGACCAGTTTGAACGAAACAAAGTCATCAACGCTTTCAAGAAACAGGAGATCCCAGTTCTGGTAGCAACTGATGTAGCAGGTTAGAAGATATGGTCCTTGACGTCGAAACATGCACTAAGTTGAATCTCCCAGAACAGCCATGCACTGTCTGATCTTACCATCTTGCTACATGCGCTTCAGCATTTCAACAGCAGGCAATCTCTGCAGTTCACAGCTCAAACAACTGTTGCACTTAAAGCTGCCGTCAATTGTCAGGAAGTCAGGAAACTGACTGAAAAAACAGTTTATCGGAGGGTCATTTTGAGTTGCGATCGTTGGGAGTTTTTGGCCATTTTGTTTGTTTCGTTTTTACCAGGAGTCGGTGATTAAATTTGGTAGCGGTTTAAAGGCAATCTTTGTCTGTGTTCTAAACTTTAGAGATCTCATGTCGCGGAAAATTGAAGTTAGCGCCTACGTGTATGAAGTCCGTTTAAATCAGTTCAATGTTTTTTGGCTCTGCATTCAACGTTCTAATCACGCTTATCATGTTTATTTTCTTTTCAGCGCGTGGCTTGGACATCCCGTCAATCAAAACTGTCATAAATTATGATGTGGCGCGTGACATTCACACTCACACTCACCGGATTGGTCGAACTGGCAGAGCGGGTAATTTTTTGTGGACAATGTTAAAATACATATGTTTTTTATGAGCAAACCCACTGGTTTTTTTAAAACCACTCAACTTGCGAATAGAAGTCGATCGCTGCGACTTCAAGTTATCGTTAGAATTTCCAAATTTTGCAAAACTGGAAGCACATGTGGCTCTTCTTAGTCTGGGCTTTTTGCTGCAGTATGAAGACCAGTTATTAAGGTCCAGTCCTCGCAGGGCGGCGGCTTGTCTGGAAACGAGTTCCATGTACAGTTGAGTTTACAGCAGTACAGTAAATCTCTGGGCTTTTTTGGCGACCGCCCCTCAACTGATCTCCAGTGAAGCCGTTGATTTGATCAACTCAACTGTAAAGACGGCTTCACCTTCAACGAGATGAAATTAAACAAAATGCTATTCCCGTAAAAGGTACTCAAGTTTAATTTTGTTGCGGCTGATAATTTCTCAAAGCTCAGTTTGGTCCTAAAGTTTTTTCTCAAAATATCTTGTAGTTAAGTTGTTTAAGTGAAATAGACCATAAGAGCGTTTCATTTTTTTTTTTGGACAGGGGAGAAGGGCGTTGCCTACACTCTTATAACTCCAGCGGACCAAAACTTTTCAGGAGATCTCGTGCGCAATTTGGTGAGTAAAACAATCAGATTACGGTTGGTAGTTTTAAAATCAAATGAAAAGGTTCAGTTGTCGAAAGATACCGGAAATAACTGCCACCTGCTTATAATTAGTTGTGTGTTACTGAAGTGTGAATTAAACTTGCCCAACCTTGCGTGGACAAGTTTAATTGTATCATCCACTGAATTTATCTTTAACAATAATGTATGTGAAAGCTGGTCAGTTGTGTTACTTTTAATACCCACTTACACCAAGTGTGTAATTTCTAATTGTATAATGAATTTTTAATGTTTTAATTTGAACACATGACCCCATAGGCTATTGGCCTTAATAATGATCGTGAATAAAAGTATGTCTGTCTGTACCAGTCCGGCGTGTTCACACTTGGGTGCAACCGACGGGATTTTTTTACTGTTGGAGATGGGAAAATTTCGTTATTATCTTTGGGAAAACACGTTGCACTTTGATCTTGGTCTCGCCAACAGGTGCTAAAAAAATCTTTAGATTATTCTTAGCTTTTTCTCTTTTTCATCCCTCAGGAAGGCGCCAATCAAGTGGTTCCCGTAGCTTTAATGGAGATGGCAATGAAGGTTCGTAGTCCTTTGTTCTGTTATAAAACAGAAAAAGAAAGTTACGAGAACACAAAAGGATTAACTGACCCAATTTTTGAAATTTCCTACCTTCAGCCAACGATTTCAGAAACCCTCACTGATCTGAATTGTTATTCGCCCAGTCTTTGACGCCTTTCCATTCTAATTTCTGGTTAATTTCTGGTTTACCGCATAACCTTCATCCTACTTCAGACTCCGAAATATGCTTTTCCCAAATGAGCGTCAAGAGGATCAGTTACTCCTTGTGTGTTCTCGTAACTTTCTTTTTTATTTTGTAACAGGTTAAACGAATGAAAACGCTCGTGTGGACGCAGAATTTTTGTTCGGTTTTCGATTTAAAAAAAGCGTCGTATTTAATTTTGGTGGCAAGCAATGACACAATAATACAATGGTCTCCTTTTAACTACAGAATGCTTGGTTCCGCAAGTCCAGATTTCAACACGGCAAAGGAAAAGCGAGTGGCAGGGAAGGAAGACCGCGCATGCGTGAAAGGCCTGGCCTAGGGATGCAAGGATCGTCGGTAAGTGCACGCAAATAATATGCAAAAACTTCGCAGGCTTGACTCACGTAAGCGTACTTGTAAATGGTTTGAACCCAGGCGTCATATCATAATTCGGTAAATTGTGATCGTCCGGGTGAGTGTAGTCCTGAGAAGGACTGTTTGGGGTGACATTGACTGACGTTTCGACAACCTGAGCGGAAGTCATCATCAGACTCTGATGATGACTTCCGCTCAGGTTGTCGAAACGTCAGTCAATGTCACCTCAAACAGTCCTTCTCAGGACTACGCTCACCCGGGCGATCACAATTTACCGAATTATGGTAAGCGTACATGCTGGAAAAGAATTGGCCATTTCCGAGTTTTCTGCCTTATGAAAACGAGGCCTGGTAAAACTAATGTGAGTGAAATCGTATTTTCATCAGAAAGGGTGCCACTAGGCCTCGTTTTGAAGAGAAGGCTCAAGACAATTCTAAAGTTGATTATTTTCTCCTGCTTTTAGTTGGACAAATGACATACCAGTAAACGCGGTGAAAGTGATTACTCCGAAAACGTCTGTCCATGCACCCGGCCCAGTTAGAGGGCCTTGAGCCATGTACGCTCCTTTTCTTAATAAGTTTACTTTCAAATTAAGACGTTTTTCCTGTTAAATAAAGCCCTGCACCCTGGCTAGACGGCGATGCAAGCTAGTGTAAGCTGACAACTTGCCCCTACTTTTGATTTCGTTGACAATTGCAAGCGTGGAATTGGGTTACTTGGAAATGCCCACATTCATCAAGCTTAAAGGGGCATGGTCACGAGGATTTCGCAGATTTCTGGTCAAAACTGTGCTAAAATTATCGGTAGCTGACTTTATCCATGCCCAACATTGTGTTTGAACATTTAAAGGAACATATTAACTTAATTTCATCAAGAGAAAACAAACCATGACCATTTAATATCGATTTAATGTCAACACGCTGAAAGAATTTGAAAAGTTTAGCCTAGTTTTTTCAATTTGCAATCCATTTCCATCCGTGCCATCCGTAGCAACTGACGACAGAAAATAGTCTTTGGTAACAAAACTAGACCATTATTTGTGGGCGTTCATTGGAGTGAGGACATATTTTTGATTTTAAAAGTGAACTAAAATTGCGTGACTATGCGCCTCTAAATTCACATGCAAGTGTTAGTCGCGCGACAGGCTGTATTGAGCTGAGTACAATTGCGAACAGTATGCGGCTGCTTGAGTCCTAACGTAAGTCCCTACGCATTTTGAACCTCGCAGCGGCACGGAATATGAAGGTTTTGAACAAAAAAAGTTAAAAACTTCGGAATAATGTTGACTTCCAACTGTGAGCAATGCCTGTTGACTCCAATTGTGCACCTTTATGTAATTTCGTACCCAGGTATTCTTGTTTTTCACAGAGTGAGTAGACCTGAGTTCGAGATAATATCATTTTGGTATGCCACGAACTGCAAGGTCGCACGTGGCACTGAGTTAGGAAATCTTTCTTGTTTATACACAGGACACCCAGGTTAGTGACAATAGAAGCGCAGAGGACTCCACTCCAGCTGCGTCTTCTTCTTACTCGTCTTCAGTAGCGTCCTCTTCGTCAAAGTCTGGTGTGTTTGGTTCTACAGCGAGGAATGATCGAACATCGGCTCTCAAGGCTGCTTTCCAGGTATTTTATACTGCTTCAACATACCTGTCCTGATTTATGATTAAGGGGAGGGGAAAGTGGAGCACGTATAGGTGGTTATTGACCATCTAAAGAAATTTTTACAGTGGGAAATGTTTCTTGCAGCGTGAAACGTAACAGTGGCGAGTGCGCCTTACGCATGGCGCATTACGCATTGGTGATACGTGTCCTGCAATGACACGAAACATGACGACTAAACTACTCGTCCAACAACTCTCGGCGAGATTTTGTGTTGCAAAAAAAAAAAAAGAAGACGAGAAAAGAAATCTTACGTTTCAGGTTTCTGCAAAGTAGACTACCGTTTTACTTGTCATAACATTGCGAGGTAAGTTGTACTGTGTAACACGCATTTTGCAGGTTTTGTCGCAATGCCCTCGTCAAAGTTACTTTGCAAGCTGCAAGAAAAAATGCCCTTGTAACAGCACCTTAAGGGCGGGCTCCATACTTGAAATGAAAATGAGGGAGACACTGAAGGGGTACTGTTTTCTTTGTCTGATTTTATTGTTATTGTTGTTGCTGTTTTTTGGGAGGGAGGGGGAGGGGCAAGTGGTTGCAAATCGGGCGGATTTGCAAATCTAAAAAGCAAATTTGCGTTATGGATTTTTTGTACAAGTTTGCTTTCCAGAAAGGGAATATAAACCAGTAGAATCAATATACGAAAAGAGTCGTCTGCTCAAATCTAAATTCTGATTTTTGTTGTTGTTGTTTTATGATTTTCTTGATTTTCTCTGAGTTCGTTACAGTAAATAATGGATTGTCTGTTTTTGTTTTTGTTTTGTTTTTGCTCTTTTTATTTTAGTTGTTGGTTTTTTTTTCGCTGCTTTGATAGTAATAAAGAATTTTCTATAATCCTTGGTCACACGGCGCCATGTTGAGTCCCCGGAGAATAAAAAGCTTTCTTTATCCACGTATAAACTCGTTCTCAAGTTTTTCACTGCTAGTCTAGACGGGGAAAATGTTTTGTTTTTATGCTAAATAGTAGCCGCGTGAAAAAGGTGTGTTGAACACTCTGAACGGTGACATGTTGGTCTCTTTTTCACTTCCCAGGCCCAGTACAAATCTCACTTCCGTGCTGCTTCCTCCTCCGCCTCCAACAAATGGGACGCCACGAGTCACCACAGTACAGCCAAGCCACCTGACCCACCTAAACCGCCCAAACCACCACCCGTCAAAAAATCACGCTGGGACCCTGCTTAGTAACCACGCCCACGCTACTCTACAGAGTAACCACGCCAAATTCGTCTGCTGGTTTTGTTTAGTATGGATTCAAGTTCTGGCTTTCGATTCCTTCGACGAACTTTTATGCCAGTGGAGAGTTAAAGCATTGTACATGTAGTGAGACAGCAGCATAGGCTCATAAACCTTTATTTTGAAGAAGAGACTCTTTAAATACATGGAAAAGTGCTTCTCTGTTTAGCTTTCGCTGAAGAACTAAAGGACAAGGTTTATAGGTTGCATGGGGCTTGTACCTATTCCTTTTCGTTCTCCATTTCATTCCAACCACAGCAAGAGTCTCTTGTTAATGGAGGTCCGTACACACGGTTCAGAACAATCAGCCGCAATATTGTTCGCATTACTAAATAGCATCGTTTGTCCACTTCTGAGATATCTGTCTACAATGTTACAGACGTAGAATTGGGATGTAAAATCGAGGTCATCGATGGACACACCCTGAAGTGAGTTGCTCGCAATATCGCAACGTTTGCCTAAGCGTTTAGTATCAATGTAAACCGTTTATTGTTTGTCCACTCAATCGTAAAAATACCATGTAGGCTGGTAAACAATGTGACATAAGCTCCCAAGTATGTATTAAAACAGTTTCAAAATTTTCATCCTTGTCTAAGGGTGCCTCTTGGCAGATTGTGTTGTTACTAGTGCAATTTAACAGGGATTCGGTTTTACAATTAGCAGGGATGCCAATTAGAAATCATTCTAAAGCGCGTGAAACCGTCAGTCGTCACTTGGGCCCGTGCGAAACGATAGCATGAGTCGAGCAAAGCTCAGACTTTTTAAGAGTGCACAAGATTCTGTGAAAGCTCGTTAGAGAGCATGTTTGAACTTCATCGATTCAAACGAAAATTTGAGTAGATTGAGACTAATCGAGAGTGCACGACGGTACTACCACGGGGCTGATTGCTAGAACGACTCCTCCCTGTTGCTGGCCTCTGAAGCAAGCGCACTAGGTTTTAAAAGTCGTATTCATTGTTCGCTCTGAGGTCAATTTACGCGAAGGCCGCCCACACTCCGTGAAGCAGCATAGGAGAGTGGGATACTTGTCCATCGCAGCAATACCCTTAGCATGCAACTACACTGTGCTCCACTTTTCCGATTGTAAGGACCTTATATAATGTTTCAACTATCGGATGCATTTAGTCGAGTTTAGAGACTTATGGTAGTGTATTTTATAATGTACAAGTATTAAAAAAGTGTTTTTTTAGAAAGAAGAATTAAAAAGAAGAATGCTTGCTAAGTTTTGTTTTGGTAACCTTAAAGGGTATAGATAAACACTGGATCTGCATAAACACAAAATTAGACTCTGATACTACTTTGAGGAGAACCTCCATCACTTGTACCCGGAAGGTCCCAGCACTCCTTCTTCCCATTCTGTCCCAGTTCTTCCAGTCGGGGGGCTGGTCCTTCTTTTCTTCGATTGTTCCGGTCTTAATTTGTAGCCTCCAAAGCAGCGTCGTTACGTCTCTCTCCTCTGCAGAGGCTCAACGGGGTTTTCCGCTGAAAAAGTGAGCGCAGGAGTATCACGCCCCATCGAAGAGAGCCCTAACGTGGGGCCGGGAGGAGCGCGTGACGAGAGCGTGACGAGCCCAAATCTGCGCCAATTTTGATGGGAAGGTTGTTAAATTTTACATTTCCTCCGGTTCCCTCCCCACTTTTCTTGTTCGGTATTGGGACACATTCAATATTAAAACGGGGGGGGGGGGGGGGTGGGGGGGGGGGGCGGAGACCGGCGATTAGAGACAGAGACTAATTTACTTGTATCGGAAACCAAATATTAAGACACGGGCAGTAAAACCCTACTAAAATTGGGTTCATGGTCAAACCTTCCCAAGGTTGTAGGCCTGTGTAAATATTATATATTTTTAACATTTTAAAAACAAGTGCATGAGTCAGCATCGTCTCCGGTCACCTGAATGACAGTAGTGTCATCAATATATTTAAATAAGATACACCGTTGAGTGGACCAACTGATCAAAGGTCATGTCTATTAAAAAGATATTCATCCAAAAAAGGAAACAGTACATGGACTAAGAAAAGTTATTATCTTTTTGTGGACTTGTCAATTCAGCCTGTGAAAGAAATAAATTGCATATATTAAATCTTAAAATAATGCAATATTTTCCATTTATGATTAAGAACTATGGTTACCCAACACTTCATAACCCAGTGTTTTGAGATATATTATTGTTTTCAACGTGTGTTTTTCTAGGAATCATTTCTCCTTCCCTGGTTCCACCTTCTCTCCGTACGTGAGTGTGTACGTGTGACGCAATATTCGGAAGTGGTTAGGATCGTGTGACATTTTTCTGGCAAGGAGTAGGGTTCGATCGAAGTCGAACTTAACAGTCACTTGACTTTGGCGAGCTTCAAACTTCTGCAAAATGTACAAATCAATGGAAAACAACGAAAGGCCGCCAGCGGCAACGGAAGGTATTCTGGTAAATTTATACCTTGTACTTTTATCCATGCCATGCGTTCGCATTTACTCGCGTTTGTCAGCCTTTTCCCACATGTTTAGCGTGTGACACAACACAAGGTGAGGTTCAGACACGTTGCTAGTTTCGGAGGGCGTAATATCAGTTAATTTGCTGCCTCTTCGGGATTCTTGAGACTGTAAATTACTAATTCAGAGTATAAGCTATTTGCTTGGGATAACTTTGTAAACTTAGACAACGAGTTAATATTTTTGGGAATAAAACCTACTGAGAGAAAAAGATATAATTTTTGTGACGACGTTGATATCAGGTCTATCAGCATAAGGGGACCCGCACGTGACGAAGCGCTTATCACTGAAACAGAGAGCTTTAGCGGTTCATCATTCGCAGAATTTTGAAGATTTTGCCTCACAACCGTTATGTCAAGGTCCGTTTTGTAGCTAGGTCGAGTGTTTCTGATGTATATTTCTTTTGTATACAAAATGAAGAAAAAATCATGATTACGCAATGAGTATAAAAACTCATGCAAAGTGACCGAAGTGAAAACCTCGCTGGCTTTTAATTTTCAGACTTTTTTGATATAACTATTTAATCGTTCCATGCATTTATTTAACATGTTTAGTTTCGTGATGAGTACTTCAATACCGAAGTGGCGAATTTTCTTGTTTATCTTGGTCAAAACAGTCTGCGTTGTCATTCTCCATTTACATTCGTACCGCGCATGCCATTTGACTCTTATAAACTCTCACGCAGGATCTATTCCCCATGAAAACTACAGAACTAAACGCCGTTTTCTCGGAGAACCGTTCTATCGAAAGAAATCTACCGGTAAATAATTTTCTGATGAGGAAATTTTTCCTAATTAAAAACTTATCGAGAATCGAGAATCGAACCAATGAAACGCGAGCTTAGAACAGCCCGTTTCCAAGCGCCTGATGTAAAAGACGCTACCATTGGTGGGCAGAATGGAATGTTCAAAATGGCGGTCTGATGAACTGTGGCGACGATTCTTCCGGTACGTTAGCTCGTTTCTCTCTGTTTTCTTGACATTGGCTTGATTTCTTTCAAGATATTTTAAAGTATTTAGCAGTTTTCTACTCTTTATAGTGTATTCGTTTCACTTTATCCCTATTTATGTTTAGTTTTTTCACACGGTTTATGTTACATATATAAAGCTAGAATCCTTAAGCTTAAGACTTATATTGTGCATACAGTTGAGTGATTCGATGTCTTTCGCTAGTATAGTCTAACAAGTCACAGATGGGTTTCTCTCTAACGTAATCAGTGGTCATTGCAAGGCACCTGTTGAAGAATTTGCTAGTCTGTTGTCGGTTGAGTTTTTGCAGCATCATAGTACAGGATTGCGATGGTAATTAGAAAATGCCTCAGTGTCTAGACTGAGGTCTTACTGCCAGCTGACCCCTTTAATACCTGTACCACGATCTTTAAATGCAAATACTCGATAACTAAAATATTCGAGACACTTTCTGTATGGCTGGGACATCCAGTTTGTTTCAATGTGTCCTCTCAGTTATCACTTGATCTTGTGGTTTGCATTATTGGTTTCAGCTTGCATCATTATCAAATATTAGATTTTAATAATTACTTGCAGAGTGTGATATAATATTGTTTCTGTAGAAACTAGGAAATTATTGAAGTTAGCGTTCTCGTCTTCCAACATAAGTGATATGATCAGCATGAAGCAGGGTTGTCCCTAACAGCTGGCAGCCGACAGAAGTAACCGGCTTCTTGGGTCGTTTGTGCCGGCTACTTTTGTGATATATTTATATATATATATTTTTAAAGACAAATTATTTGTTCCTTTACTGGCACAGATAAAGGAAAATGAAACTTATTTCCCATTGCAGTTTAGTGAGTTAAAAATAATCTGGTTGGCACAGAGATACAAGATTATTAGTTCATTACTTTGAGATCTGGGAATTACATATAGAAAACCACTGAAGGCATGAGTTTATACAAATAAAATTGAAAAGTTACGATTACTTTTGGAACTGACATTATTGGAAATTTGTGCTCAGAATCAAGGAAATTCTGTCTCTGGGGACTTAAAATGTAAAAACTTCCTGGGGGAGCATGCCCCCAGACCCCCCTAGAAGGGATCGCCTTTGGCGCTCGATAATCACTATTCACTATCCTGTGAAGTCCTTACTGAACATTGTTTGTTGTGACATTGATATGTACCAATCTCTAGAATCATTTTAACTTCAAACATACATGTGACAGCAGAAGAGAAAACATAATTTGCTACTTGTACTGTAAATGTATTCTCAAATTACAAAATATCACTAAACTTATTATTATATTATTAAACTCAAAAATGAAAAGAAATATGTGAGACTCTGCAGTAAGGACTATAAGATCCATCTCTCATGAACAGTTGATAGTAGGTATATGACAGAACAGTACTATTTGTATTGTGCATTTGCATTTATTTTGATTTATGAAATCTGTTTCTTCCAGGTCTTGCATTGATTCTCCTGATAGAGTGTAATGTACTTATGGAATGTTCAAAACAATTGTTATGCGGAATACAACCATTGAATACATCAAAATGGGTGATGTGGCAAATAATGTAGAACATTTTGGAGGTTTAAATGGTAGATCTCTACATTCAGTCATCTTTTAGCATTCAGTAATAATCTTGATTTATTGTAGACAGGGGTTTCAATAAAATTTGAAGCAGGTAGCTGGTTGAGTAGAGTAACCAACTGTATCAACAAGGGATGTGAAATAATTTTTCTTTAATTACTTCAATTTAGGGAAAAAAGGAGCCAACTTCTCTGAGCGAAAAAGCGATTTTCCTCAGCCATCAGTGCTTACTGAAAGCACTGTTAGACATGAGTTAATTGTATAATTGTCATTTTCAGATTGAAATTCAGATTAGAATTGGTGTAATCTTGTTTGTAAAGAATGGGTTTTTATGACTGATTCAATGTCGGAAGTTATCTGGGTTTTCAAAAGCCCCTGACGCCCGACAGAATTCACCAGCTACTTTTAGCATTTGCGCCAGGTACTTTTTGTACTCAAAAGTATCAGTTCACAGTTATGGGCTCCTGGTTCACATCAATGATGTAGCTGATTAAGGACAAAGAATGTAGCATGCATGTAGCTGATTATTTTTACTCAGATTTTAAATTATTCAAGTGTACAGTGCCTACCAAAAAACACTTCTTGTCACTGAAAATACACCAGAATGCATCTCTGGGGATGCAAATTTTAAAAACTTCCCAGGAAGATACAAAATGGAACTTACCAGTAAAACCATAATTTGTGTATTTGTTGATACATATCCAGTATATGTTGTTATCACAGTCATGTTAATCATTTTTTCTGTGATTTGAATGTTCTATATGGGTATTAAATTTTGAGTGTTTAAATTTTGCGTGGATTGTTATTCACGGGTCTTTAATTACGCAATTTTTTTACAATCGCAAAAAACGCGAAATTAGATACCCACGAAATTACATGTAAGTACCAGTAAGGTACTCATTTTTACAACCAACCAGGTGAAAAGCCAAAACCAATTGTGACGTGCTTGCAAGCACACATTTTCCAGCACTTGACGCTATTACTTGCATTTGCTTTGATTTCTGATTAGTTCATTTTGTGTTTTGTTACCATTTTGATTGGTTACTTTGGTATTGGTTTTGCGACACTCATTTGAAATCTGCTCGAAAAAGAGATACATTGTCATTGACTCTGTCCAATTTAATGTTATTAATTTTATTGTTAAGTGATCAAAAAGGAACAGTTGTGGCAAGGGAAGTACTTAGGAAATGTGTAGTTCCAGAAAAAATCCATCGTGGAATTCTTGGGGGGGAGGGGGGGTGCAAAACAGAAACCTTCCGAGGGAAAAGTATGGATATTTTCTTGAACTACACAATACATTCTTGTTTTTCAATGAATTTAAAGAACAGAAATGAAAATTGGCTTTGGTATTGTTGAAATATGCATTTACACTATGTCTTTTACAAGTGAATTTCAGTGACAGTATTAAAATCCAGTTGAACAGATTACATGTTTATCATCTTGAGATAGTGTAAACACAGGCGTCCCAAACTCACGATTCGAGAAATCGATCAAATAAATGATTTATGTAAGCGTATGAATGATTTATGTAAGCGTATGAGTGATTTTAATATGTGAGCGTGTCGAGTGGGACGTGACTACTTGAAGTGCGCGGTGTTGTGTTACGATTTAGGCCGTTGGAAATTTGAGCGCTCTATAAGACTTTGTATGGAGTTTAAAATAACGTGGAATAAAAGCGCTCGACGAAATAAAATTTTACCTTCTTTTCAATAAAATAAAGAAAATGTACTCACCTTTCTTGATTTCTGTTGTCCTTTTGGGTTATTTCATCGTTTTTGGGCGTTTTGAGGTTTTTGTCGTAGCCTTCATAAGACGAAGTCAAGGCTGGACAGAGCCATTTCGAACAAGCCGTGCCGCGAGGCCGTTTTCTCGCCAAAATTCGAATCCACGGCTTGATTTTCCCTTCCGACGTAAAGAAGGAAAGTTCAGTTTTCTCCTCGTCTGGTCAGCTTGGAAAAAACTTCATCCTTTCCGCTCCAATTCGAACGATTCATGCATCACTACTGGAGCTTTCAGCTTTCCTGAGCACCTTGTTCCCGTCTTTTCGACTACGGCACAGTTGGAAATCAAACTTTGCGACCGCTCCAGCGTGACAACTGCAACTGACCGGACGGGTGCACAGTCAAAATTTCCCATTAAAAATCTTACTCTTTCCCCACGACCCCACGGGAGCATTTTGACGCCCCTTTGTAATGTATAAAGACCAATCGCGTGACAGATAAAGCGAAAACAGGAAAATCGAATTCAAAAACTGTTCCTTTGTGCTCGGAAATTGTTTGTAATCTACTCTTCATGCAATGGATATACATTATTTTCTGTTTAAATGGACATTAATTGTCACTGTCATGCTTTGTCATGTTTTATTTGCCAAATGCGTCGGCCTGTTGTAATTATTGATGCTAGCACGCCGCAATGGAAATTCCTGGCTCGTTGTCATTTTGTGCATTAACGTTAGAAATTGCTTTTTTATGCAGTTTTCACAGGAAGTCCCGGTAAATGCCCGGGTTGATGGTAAGCTGACGATTCTAAAGCCTCGTTGTTTGCGATTTATTATTATCTCAACGGTTTACATCAATTAAGGGTGAGAAAAATAGTCTCACGAACTCATATCCGTTTCTTTGCACCGCGTTTGTAATTACTCTGCGATGGATATACAGTATCTCACTTTATATCGACATTAATTGTCATCATTTGTCTTTTTTCTATTTGGAAAATGCGTCGGTATATTGCCATTTTTGTGGCAAGTGCGATTGGTAATCCTTAGTTTGTTATCATTTTAAGCATCCAAAATAGAAATTGCTACTTTTTAATGAAGTTTTTCACAGGAACTTCCCGGAAATGGTTAACTGTTTTGGTATTTCGACTTGCCGTTTTACGATGGTAATCATAAAGCTCTATTGTTATCAGAACGGGTTACAACAATTAGAGGTGAGAAAAATTTAGGTGCAAACTAAAACTCAAACATTTCGTGGCAATCAGAACACAAACTTCGGATCAGGGAAAATTTTGTCTTTAATTTCTATTTAATGGTTGTCAGTGGTAGTCAAAAAATGTAAGGGTCAACACCACAATGAGCGTTTTAACATGAGGTCAAGCACAGATTGTGAGCAAATAAAACATGACAAAGCATGACAGTGACAATTAATGTCCATTTAAACAGAAAATAATGTATATCCACTGCATGAAGAGTAGATTACAAACAATTTCCGAGCGCAAAGAAACGGTTTTTGAATTCGATTTTCCTGTTTTCGCTTTATCTGTCACGCGATTGGTCTTTATACATTACAAAGGGGCGTCAAAATGCTCCCGTGGGGTCGTGGGGAAAGAGTAAGATTTTTAATGGGAAATTTTGACTGTGCACCCGTCCGGTCAGTTGCAGTTGTCACGCTGGAGCGGTCGCAAAGTTTGGTTTCCAACTGTGCCGCAGTCGAAAAGACGGGAACAAGGTGCTCAGGAAAGCTGAAAGCTCCAGTAGTGATGCATGAATCGTTCGAATTGGAGCGGAAAGGATGAAGTTTTTTCCAAGCTGACCAGACGAGGAGAAAACTGAACTTTCCTTCTTTACGTCGGAAGGGAAAATCAAGCCGTGGATTCGAATTTTGGCGAGAAAACGGCCTCGCGGCACGGCTCGTTCGAAATGGCTCTGTCCAGCCTTGACTTCGTCTTATGAAGGCTACGACAAAAACCTCAAAACCCCCCAAAAACGATGAAATAGCCCAAAAGGACAACAGAAATCAAGAAAGGTGAGTACATTTTCTTTATTTTATTGAAAAGAAGGTAAAATTTTATTTCGTCGAGCGCTTTTATTCCACGTTATTTTAAACTCCATACAAAGTCTTATAGAGCGCTCAAATTTCCAACGGCCTAAATTGTAACACAACACCGCGCACTTTAAGTAGTCACGTCCCACTCGACACGCTCACATAAATCACTCATACGCTTACATAAATCATTCATACGCTTACATAAATCATTTATTCGATCGATTTCTCGAATCGTGAGTTTGGGACGCCTGTGGTGTAAAGTGCTTCGACAATGGTATTATTTTTATTCATTTATTTGACACGTGTCACAAAAATCACTTGTTTGCTGGGCTCTGAAACATTTAGTACCGTCTATTGTTAATCAGCTCATTATCAAAGAATGTGTGGTTCCAGAAAATATCCATATCTACCCCATGGATGGTCAAATTGGAAATTCTGACGGGGTGGGGGATAGGAGCTCAAATGCCAAAATTTGTAAAGGAAAGTATGGAGCTTAACTGGAATTTCTGGACTGTTGGGAGGTGGGTTCAAAGTAAAAAACCATCCATGGGGGAGGTATGGATGTATTTTCTACAACCGTATAATTTGGTGTGAAGGGAGACTTGCACAAGGCAATTTTGCCAGAGAGCTTTTCTTTCACATTTTGTACAAAAATGTAGTGTAATTTGTGAAAAGGAAGCTACCATTAATATTGAATTATTTTTGTATGGTTTAATATATTTTGGTAAAAGCAAACTAAGCTATTTGGGACTTTGTGAAAGGTGACCATTCCACTTAAATATAGAGGTAACAGCCTTACAGAGGCTAAGTTTACACCGAATAAATGGAACCTCAGTAGTGACAGGCATCTAAAGTATAACAATTTCTCTTCACAATATTACTGCTTGATCAAACATTGTTATACAGAGCATGAGAATAGAGGAAATGATCATATCTTCAAAGATGTTTAATCAAATTCTCCCAACTAGTATCATAAGAAATATATGAAGAACACTAAGGAGAATATGCATGTTGATCTTAGGACTTAAAGGGTGATTTAGCACATGTTTCAAGTGCTGTTTTTTGTTCTGTAGCAACGGATGATACTTTCACTTCTGAGAATTCGTATGAACTTAGTGATGAAATGGATAGCATCAGCAGCCGGAGACAACAAATTTCTCCCAAAAAAGACATTGCCAGCACATACTTTGATCAGAGAATCCCTATTCCACGAGACAAAGATGACAATGTAAGTATTTTCAAACAAGTTTTATGTTTGTTTTGTAAAAAAATTGTTTGTGTTAAGTAATGGTCATTGTAGCTCACTGTTTACCGTGCTTTTTAAGAACAAGAATGCTCCAATACAGTAACCAATAATTCAGTTTGGGACTATTAAAAAGGAAAACAGATACAAACTAATTAATATATTTATAGAAAAATAAGTCAAGTTCATTTCTGTTTGGGTCATGATGTCTATTCTAGAATGTCCCAGATGCAATAAGTCCATCTTGTGTAATGTTTTTGTGTTTGTTCACAAGTTAGGAGAAATTTGAATGTATAGTTATAGTGTTTAGTAATTCTACATGTAAACATGTGTTATCACATTAAGGATGTTATAAAAAAATGGCTATCATTTTCAAGTCTTTTGAACACAGGTATTTTGAAGTTACATGTACCTATTTTGGTTATCATTGCAGGAGTTCAAATTCAGTTTCCGCCGCTTGTGGGCCTTCACTGGTCCTGGTTTTTTGATGAGTATTGCTTACCTTGACCCTGGAAACATTGAGTCTGATTTGCAGTCAGGAGCTGTGGCCAATTTTAAGGTGAGTTAACACTTGTACACATTAAATTATCAGCTGAGTATTCGTTACAATGTAACTCTGGTCACAGAAGTCTAGGTTTTTATGTGAGTACCTCAAGTTTGGGGGCACAGCTGTCTTTTTGTTAGCTTACATTCAATTTCCGGGGCAGGATTCACAAAGCTGTCTTAAGTCAAGATGAATCCTAAGTATTGTTTCTTAACAATAGCTTTTGTTTTCCAACAATACATGGGATACATCTTATCTTAGGAGGGCTTCATGAATCCAGCCCCTGGTCTCCAACATTGTGTTTTGTCTTGTGGAGAAAATAGCCACCAATTTCATTACAGTGTGCATATCTGGGTTTTTCACATGCGATTTGCTGACTACATGTATGGTGATTTGCCCACATGATTCAATTGTCATGATGGCCAGGAAATGGTGAAGCTTAAGGAAAATCACATAACATACACTGTAAAATGGTTTTGTGTTTCACGTTTTCATGTTTCAGGAAAATAGTATTTACTCTATAAACTCAATTTAAGTGGATCTTTTCCTTTACCATTGCCTGAACATGGCCGTATCATGAGGGGTGAGACAAAGCCATCCAGTCATGTTAAAAATGTCCCGTGTGTGCATTGCAGTGAAATGGGCTACATGTAGCTTAGCTCTACCTTCCACATACTTTTCCAGTTGTTGTAATTGGACACTGAAAATGTAACTTGCATAATTGCATGAACTAAAATCTACTGTACATGCAATGTTGTTGTTGGCCAACATGATATGTACACTGTACACTGTACCAGTACATGTTCTTGAAATGGGAGTTGCCTTGTACATGTACCTGTACATGCAAGTATCCGCAGCTTTGGGACACTTGGCCAAGATGAGTCCATAAAAACATGCTAATCTAGATCATTTTGATTTTGTCATGCAGTTGCTTTGGATTCTTATGTGTTCAACATTCATGGGTCTTCTAATGCAGGTAAAGGAACATTACTGTAGCCGTGTTCATAATTTAAAGCTTCTGCTTTGAAGCTCCTCAAGAAAGGTTAGTAAAGGAAACACTATTTTCAGTAGCACTGTGTTAAGAGCTCTAACTGTAAAGGTCAGTGCAAACTTAAACATTTTTTCAGCCAGTAGTTAGTAATTATCACTACATGTAGAAGAAAGACTTAAACTCTGATAGAAGGGAAGTGAATAAAAGACTTTATCACATGTGATAGACTTTTCACATGTGACTTTATCACCTGTGAAAAGAAAGGAGCAAAACACACTTGGGAAAGGAAATGAGTGAACTTATCATCTGAGTAAGCAAGGAGCAAACCAAACTCAGCAAGATTAAAGATTGCAGCAAGCAAAAGGTCTGAGGAAGGAACTGGGAAAACTAGTCCTCCTCCCCAGTTCCCCTCGGTCCTTTTGCTTGCTCCAGTCTTCACTCTTGCTGATTTTGTCTTGCTCCTTCATTCACTGGCGTGATAAGCTCTGACACCAATTCCACTGCCTGGAAAGGGGATGGTAGCAGCATAGTACAGGTGTATTGTTAGGCTGCACATTTGGGCTGTACATTTGCTGAATGATAGTTGTGAATTTTTTTTTTTTTACAGAGATTATCTCTAAGACTAGGAACAGTAACAGGTATGATGAGACACTGTAATCCACTTGCATGGCACTACGTAATAAAAATAATAATAATAATAATAATAATAATAATTTTATTAACATCAACAAGTTAATTTTGAGGAACTTATTGACCCTTTATACCCCAGTTGTGACAAGCACCCAATTTCTTCAAACAATAATTTTTATCAGTATTTGATCAAACAGACAGATCATCAGATTTAAGGAACTGATCATTAAAGACAAGATGTCTCAAAGTGTAAGCAAATTCAGGGTTCCAGGGTTCTTGCACAATCACAGAACTCACCAGAATTCCTATCTGGGTACATGTATACATATCAAACAAGTACCAGTACATTTTACTGTGTTCATGTACCCAATGTGCAAGCATTCAAAAGAGTAAATATATATCTACAGTACCAACAACCTGATCAAGCAAGAAATTGCCCCTAGCAGGCACAGTTACATTGTAATGTGCAATCCAACTGCAATCCAGAATTCAAGTTTTCTTAGGTGCCCTGTGGTAGTTGTTACGCTCTGTTTTATCCTTGGTGTTTTCATGACTTGTTGAGGTTATATAATGATGACCTTGTGTTATTTGTTATGCAGGGATGCATCTTGCAGAGATGTGCCATTTAAAGTATCCCAAGATTCCACGCATAATACTCTGGATCATGGTTGAGATTGCAATTATCGGTAGTGACATGCAGGTATATTGTACCCTTTGGTTTCCTTCAAACAATGCTGAAAAATGTCAAATGTGCCAACTGGAAACTTGCCTTACAACCATTTTGTTATTATGCCCTGGAAAAAATCCTTCTCAGGATCTTAATACAGCTATAGGATTATAGGATCCCAACTTACAGTAGTATGACGAGATCCTCTTTAGGATCCTACAGGATTCTAGTGAAGATCCTGTAGGATCCTACATTTATGTATTTTGGTTCTTGATGGATCCCATGTACTGGTAATCTTGTTAAGAAGAATTTAGGGCCAACTGAGATGGTGCATCCTTTGCTTACAACTGTTGCATGAAAAAATTGTAAGCAACTTACATCATTTATCACTGCCTCTGGGTACGATTGTCAAGGTTTTGTTTTAAAATCCTACAGCATTTTTTTTGTCATGTGCATGTGCAACAGTCATGAGAAAGTCATAGCACTGAATTACACGAAACAACTCGCATCGTAGTCTATTCCTCAGCAATTTCTCATTATTTGTACAGCACATCTGTACCACATTCATATCTTATTGTTTTATTCTTGCAGGAAGTAATTGGAACTGCAATAGCTTTCAATCTTTTATCCAATGGAAAGTAAGTAGGGGATAAGATAAGAAGATAGTAATAACATGCTGTAAAATCCTGGTAATAAGTCCTTGTGCTTTAATACAACTTTGTACTTGTGGGAAGAATACAAAATAATGCCATACTTTTTTTTGGACAGGATTCCTCTTTATGCTGGTGTTCTTATAACAATCACTGACACATTTGTCTTCCTGTTTCTTGACAAATATGGTAGGTTGTACTTTACAAATGTTGTTATAAATCTTGAATTGTACTGAATATACATTTATGTTACAGTCAACGCGCTTCACGCATAAATGCTCAACTTCAAATATTCATCGATTAGTTCATTCTTCGATTTCATTCTTCGAAAAATTTAGCGATTCTTTGAAACTTAGATTCTATATTCAAAACACCAATTTAGTTATTCAAAATTTTTTTTGTAACATCGTAATAATAATTCAAACTTTCCGAACAGGAACTGAAAAGTTGTTTTTTTTAGCTCAATTTTCTGGTATGTCACGCGTGATATTTTTATTATTTTCAAGCCCAGCGCAAAAAATGGCGAGAACATAAAGCCGACAAAAATAACCCGTAAAGAGAAAATCGACAACAGTAATCCTTAGAAACAAAATCCAAAGGAGTCTCCAAAATTTTAACAAGGCAACTTATTCTTTGGCTGGAAGTTTTGTGGCTTAATCGGAAACCCGCAGAAAATATAAACAACAACCGCCACAATTTCCTGTAATGGTTTTCGCCGTGGTGTGTCGCGGTGTACATAGGTTTGCACATGATACGGAACATGAAAGCTCAGGTTTCCTAACTCCAAATGGCAAGAAATTCGCTTGGGGGCTTTTACAATCCTGGTAAACCTTTGCCTTCTAATGCAAGGAACAGTAAACCTTTGCCTTCTAATGCAAGGAACAAAATTGTTAACCTCTTCAATGCTGGATTGGGGTTGTCAGATGTTTCACGGAACACGAGAGTGCCAGAAGGAGCTGTTCCATGCGACGACTCAACCGTTTTCTTGTGGAGGTAAAGATCCTTGATAACGGATGATATCCCTGAAGTAATTGATTAGCACTTCTTCCGAGTGCGCCATGTAGGCGATTTCTGATGTTACGTGTGAACTTTCAAAGAATCGATTTCGTTCATCGAAAAAAAATTGTTATCTTTCAATCTATCTACAAGAATACATTTATCCAATTAAAGAAAGGAATGCACACGTGAAGAATTCAATCTTCATTCCACGATCGTTCTTGCGTGAAGCGTGTTGACTGTAAATTGCTCCTGCCTGTCATGGTGTTGCTGCTTTCCCATTTTCACACAAAATGACAGCCTTCATTCTGGGCATAGAGAGGGCTAGAGGCATTGTAGGTTAATAACCCAGTTTAGCTTGCTTCCTATTTGATGATGATGGTGATGATGATGATGATGATGATGATGATGATGATGATGATGATGATGATGATGATGATGATTCAATCTTTACCCACTGCAGAGACAACCCTTACCCTTTACAATGGGTGCCCTGCAAAGAAATATAAACTGTAACTGGTAATTAGGGTCAACAAGACGCAATGATCTATTGTTGCTATTACTAATCTTTATTCTAGGTCTTAGAAAGCTAGAAGCGTTTTTTGGATTTTTGATAACAGTAATGGCGGTGTCGTTTGGTTATGAGGTTTGTCACTACTTTCCCATTACATGTAGCTTATATTTTTTGATTTACTACTTTTGATCTGGATTTTCACCAAACAAGACACACGTATATTTATGTACACGTACATTGTAGTCAATGTGTCCTCCCTTTCTTGAAGAAGGAACTCCCCTGTGTTCCATGTCCCTATGAAAGGTCCTCATTCTGTGCCCCCTTCCTTTGGAGGATGCTCCCTGTGTGCACGTCACCTTTTGGCAGGAGCTCCCTATGTTCCTCTTCCCTGTGGGGGGAGCTCCCTGTGGGTCGTCCTCTGTTCCTGTGGAGGGTCATGGCTTAAACTCCCATGGAGGAGGCCAATTTTCTTGTTCAAGAGTTTACATGTACTGGTACATGTAGTTCAGTACTTGAGACACACTCAGTAGTTAACCCTTTAAGCTCCAATATCAGCAGGCGTGTTCTCCTCACTGTTAAATTTGTTGGGGCACAAGCTGGGAAAATTTGATTAAACGTGGATGTTTTATCCTTTGGTGTTCATTTCCTTTATTCTTACCTGACCTGTATGTTTGTATGAAGAAATTAGATGTTTGTCACTGTTGGGGCTTAAAGGATTAACTATCAATTTATTTCTTTTGTCGAAACGTTGTGTTAAACTTTTCTCGCTAACTTTTTTCCTTAAATGTTTATCCAAATTCAATCTGATTCTAACATTTTTTTTCAGGAAAGTTCAAGATCCAAAACATTAATCACATGGAGTCATTTTCAGTGTGATTTGAGATCTAACTCTGCCATTCATTATCCTATCATTTTTCTATGTTATTTCTCTCCTTTTTTTTTCAGTATATAAAGGTTTCCCCCGACCAAGGAGAGGTTGTGAAAGGCCTGTTTGTTCCTTGGTGTAAAGACTGTGATAGTGCAAGTATTTTACAGGTATGAGGGGAAAATCATGATTAACAAACTTAATTTACCTGAAAAAACGCTGGTACCTTGAATAAACACCAGGGGCAGTTCTTTAAAATTTTACGGTGTGGACCTGGCATTTATTTCAACCTGGCATTTATTTGAGGCCCAGCATTTAATTGAGAAAATATGGTATACATGTGCAGTACAACTAAGTTTGTAGTCAGGAATAAACTGTTTTACAAGGCTTTTGTCATGTGTCACACTCACTAATTCATCTCTTGCTGTTAAACACAGTTTACATGTACATTGCTAGAAGCTGGGTTAAGGATGGTGCCTCCTAATACAGAGGTATTTTTGCACTGGTTATGACTATGGAGAAAACGCAGATCTTAATAAGGGTTTTGGTATCCAAAAGATTATGGGGGCTAACCATACATTTTTCAGAGATGATTTAGCAATCATAATTTAAGCTCAATTATCTCTGAAAAATACATGGTTACCTGCAGTTTTTTTCTTGGATTCCAACAGCCCTTCCTAAGATCTGTTCTTCCCGCACACTCATAACCCATGCAAAAATACCTTTGTATTATTAGGCACCATCCTTAGGACCCCTTGTTTCTGAGATCATCCCGATATACACAGAACATATGCACAGTAACAAAAGGAGGCACCATCCTTAGGACCCCTTGTTTCTGAGATCATCCCGATATACACAGAACATATGCACAGTAACAAAAGGAGGCACCATCCTTAGGACCCCTTGTTTCTGAGATCATCCCGATATGCACAGAACATATGCACAGTAACAAAAGGAGGCACCATCCTTAAATACCCATTTTCAAACTTGAAAATGTTTGTAGTCTGTTTGGCTGATATGTTCTCGTCATTGTGACCCACAGAGCCCTGTATCATCAACAAAATCCCACCTGCCCAAAATCTTACATGAAGCTACATCTACTGTATTTACCCGCGTATAGGCCGCACTTTTTTCAAGGAAAAAACGTTCGAAATTTGGGGTGGGGCTTATACGCGGGTACAAGAGTTTTGAGCTCATTAATATGCAAAATTTTCCGACACACACAGAGTCAACAAAGTTACTGAATACTTGACAGTTTGATTGAATGTATCGTATGAGGTCAAGTTAATCCATGTCTTGGAAGAATTTTGCTTCTCTCCGCTGCAATGAGTGTATCTAGTTTCCGAATATGTTTGTCATTGGGTGAAGTTCAAAGAAGTTTGCAGGTCAAGCCGCGAAACCCTTTCGATCCCGTTCACGTGAAACCGCGTTTGTTTATTTGCCGAACTACACGAAAAATACACAGAACCCGTCATAAAAAGAAAAAGTGATACAGTAAATGAAACTGATACAAAATATCACAGTTTCGAAGTTTAATACACACTGTCAGGTCTTTAGCGATAAATAAGAGGTGATTTATTTTTACCCTACACACGTTAATTTGCATACGTCAAAAGCGAAATGTGAAACCTTTAAATACACCATGCGTAACGCAACGATGCTTTTGATACAACTCTCCCTCTCGACGGACGTTTTGCCTTCCTGTTTCACATGTAAATGTGTAAATTCTTAAACAGTCGGAAATTTAGCATCGCTTATACAAAGCTTGTCACTACGCTGAGCCCGTGAAATGCCTGTTTACGCAACAACAGGGAAGTTGAGTTTTTTTCTTGAGTTTTTTTCGAGCGACTTTACGTTAGAGCGTTTTGTCTAACAGCCGTTTTGAGAATTATCGCAACAATTTCCGTAACATTAAAAACTTAAAGTGGATAATTTACCCTATGAGGAAAGGAGCAGTGAATTCTAAACGCACGTGTATCATTTGTCATTATTTGATCGGACAAAACGGCGACGCTTGCACCTCATTTTTCGACACACTTGTTGGATCTGTAAACAATAACGCTCGCGATCAAGTTCGGTCCGTTTGTCCCATTCATTTCTCGCTAGATCACTCAAGCGACAAGCTCATTAGTTTCTCGACTCGAAATTCGATTCTTCTTCATGTACAGTTAAAAAATTATTTTTTTCCCCAAGATTAGGTCACAAGTTTGGGGTGTGGCCTATACGCGGGTAAATATGGTACATTGTACTTCCCTGCAGAAATAATTATCAGGCAGTTTCTTCTTCTGTCCAATTTAAGAACTCATAGATTTGGTAGATCCAGTCATGAGATTGAATGCAATGATAATCAAAACAAATTGTTCATACAAAACTTCTTAGTGCAATGCACATACGGCAGTCAAGGAAAATCTGTCTGTTGATATTGGGTTAAAAAGGTGTAAAGGAGGGGCAAATGTTACAAGTCATCTCTGGTTTGATTTAATTTATTTCCCAGGCCGTGGGAATCGTTGGAGCTGTGATCATGCCTCACAATATGTATCTGCACTCGGCTTTAGTAAAGGTGGGTATGCAATGTCTACAATAATGGCCGTTTACCATTTACAGGGGGAAACCAGTTGGTCTACGGTTTGTGCAAATGGTAAGCAAAACCTCCCTAATGGGAAATTCCATTCAAGATGGGCGTACACCATTTGTGCAGTTCACTCTAATTTACTGAAGTCTGGAACTAGTTTGACTATTGCCACAGGACCTGGAACTGGTAGAAAAAAAGTAAATGGAAAATAATTTTTCATTTGGGTATTCTGGTTGGAAACTTTGGACTACCTCTCAAGGGTTGTTCACCATCTACAGGGGGGGGGGGGGAACCAGTTGGTCTATGGTTTGTGCAAATGGTAACTGCAAAACCTCCCAAATGGGAAATGCTTTTCAAGATTAGCGTGTACCATTTGTGCAATTCAGTCTAATTTATAGTCTGGAACTAGTTTGACAATTGGCACAGGACCTGGAACTGGTAGAAAAAAGTAAATGGAACACAATTTTCTCCTTGGATATTCCGGAGGGAATTTTGGACTACTTCTCAAGATGTTCGGTTTATTTTGGAAATTGTTCGGTCAGGCTAACCAAAATAGCCTTACCACTTAGACAACGTAATCAACTTCAACTTCAACTTCATCTTCTAGTATGCACATCGTTTCTACAGCCACGTTTTCCGGGGGGGGGAGTGGGTGGGGAGAAGACAACATTTTTAAGGCCTGTTGTTGTTTGTAGTAATGGTCAATATCTACTGTACTCATGTATACAAAGAACCACCTCTTTCTTGTTTTCATTTGCCATAGCTCCCATTTTGCTATTTTGGGATCATAACTCTGCCTTCCACGGTTCTTGCATTTGTATGTACATCTAGTTTATTAAATAAATCTAATTTTCATTAAAACAATTTTTGTTTTAATGAAAATTGTTGACACAGGCATGCATTTGATCATTCTGGATTTCTTTGGGTATGTTTTTCTCCTCATTGCTTTAGTCAAGAGATGTTGACAGATCCAACCAAAAGGCAGTGAAAGAAGCAAATATGTACTATTTCATTGAATCAGGTAAAGATCCATTTTCCTTCCTGTAGTCAATACTTCTGTCAAATTGGGGTTCTACCTTTTGCGGCTGTGGAGACCATGCAACTGAAAGGTTTGAGCATTACTCCCTTGTGGTGCTCTTAAATTGCTTCTGACTTTTAAGACTGTGGATAAACCTGCAACCAATTTAATAAAGTTATTGAACAGTCCTTTTGCTGTAGTGTTCCTTCGACTTTCTCAAACTCATTAATAATTCATAAAGAGAAAGCAGAGGAAATCACTACCGTGATGGTGGTTTGATACCGGATCTTACTTAGCATAATATTTTGCGAACTTTTGCTTTGAGTTTCTCCAAGAATTATGATTGGTTTGAGAGGCCATATCAAAAACTCGAAAGAGTGTTTCATCGGGTATGCAAACGTCTCCAATTCAGTTGGAAAAAACTCATCTGCACCTCGGTTTTTTTTTCAACCCACTTCTCGGTGTTTGGATATCCTGATAAAACACTCTTTCTCGTGTTTGATATATTGCTTGTCAGGCTCCGCTGTTTAATGTACAAGGTCTGTGGATAAAATCCTAAATTGTGACTATTCAAGTGAAAGCTTTTTAGCAGTTCTTTCTTGGGGTGCTCTTTATTACACTGTACAACGTGGTTCTACAAATGTAACTTTTAAATGTGTGGCTAGAATCCCAAATGTCACTATGCCAGTGAAACCTACTGTGTGGGGCTTTCCCGTGTTGCTGTTCGTGACACTTTAGAAGGTAGTTCTGAGGTTTACTCTGTGAGAGAAATTCTTCAGTGTGGGCTTATAAAAGCTATGTGTATATCTGGAGTGAGTTCGATAAAACCTAATGCCGGACGGAAAAATAGTGGCCTTAACTATACTGAACTTCTGATGTCAGAATTTACGCTAGACTTTTTATGCAACTCACCCCTGTTGTTCAATATTTGACCTCATTTTTTTTTGTGAATCTATCTTCTACCAGCCCCCTTAGGAGTTAATTCAGTTCAGATAGAGGGTTAGTGAAAGTTGCATTGAAGTTAACTGTAGAATCAAGATAATTCATGTATGCAGATCATTGAAGTTGCAGTAATAATTAGTAAATAAATATAACTTCTTTTTAATCATCTCATTAATTTCTTTCATTTCTTTCTCATAGCCATTGCACTGTTTGTTTCATTTATCATCAACATTTTCGTTGTTGCAGTGTTTGCCGAGGTATGATATGTCGATTTATGTACCAAAAAATTGCCTGGGTTTCTAGATTGGTCTAGTTTATGATGGATAGTGATATTATTTGCAATTCTACACTGCAATTTATTTTGTTTTTACCCAAGTGAAATGCTTGAAATTTAGAATGTCTCATCCATTTTGTTCAATTTCACCAACCTTACTTATTTCCTACACTTACAGGCATTTTATGGAAGCACATATGGTGATGTGGTAAGTTCGCTATGCGTAGTATGTCATTCCAAGGATAGTTTCTCGAAAATCAGTTCAATTGTTGAAACAGTTATTGTAAAACAAACATTGCCTTAGGCAAGTACTGCCCAGTACACCTTTACAGCGTAAAAACAGCACCGCAGGGAAGTATTTTTCTCAAGTAACTTTCATTTGAATGGTCACACTTTCAAAATTTATTTCACCCACAGACTAAAAGTTCGGAATCTGTCATAACTGGAACGATGCTTCATGGTGGTTTAACTGTATACAAAATCTTCATAGCTATTTTCCTTCTCTCTAAGTTTTTTTGCAACTTTGAATTATTAAACAGAGAATTCGTGGCACAGACGTAAAATTCAGTCCTTGTCCAAATTGGAATTTCTATTTAGTTTTGTAACTGCAGCCTGTAGTGCAAAACACTTCGGGCAGAAAATTGTCAGTAAACGTCAAATCACCATTCTTTCTTTTTGAAAACTGATATCAAAAATCGCGACACGGTTTTTTTTCTGCAATTGTCAGATGTTTCGTATCAATAAATGTTAGGGCGTGTAATTCACATTTGTAAACGTCCATCAAATTGCCTCTGAAGTTCTGTGGTGGCTTCATTTTTTTTTATATGCGGATGAAATTTTTATTTTATTTGTCGCTCCATTTTTGTTAGCTTTAAAACAATAGGTAGGTTTGGGGACTCTTCTAATCCTGAACGCCAATATGGCCTTAAGCGCGAGATGATACAAAAGGTCTTGTGTAACCTAAATGTTTATTTTCCCCTTTTTAGTATCGTAACTGCAATGAAAAGAAGATTAGTCAAGCTGAAATATTCAATGTCAATGATAGTTCTGATCCCACGGTAAGTGTTACAGTAGCTTAGTATGCCTGACATCTCGATATCGTATTTGTGTGTACTCCCCGTGGACATAGCCATCTGCATCTGTGGCTGTTTCTTGGTACTGCAGAAACTGTAATTGTTGGTGAGCTATTTGTATAAATGTGTATTAATGAATGCACTGATTCAGACGTAAACAGCCTACATTTTTCTAAGCTTGTTATCACTGTGCACTAAATCACAAGTTCCATTCGCATTTCTTTTGCCACACTGTTTTAAACATTTGATACGAAGATTTGACGTTCTACTCAAATACAGCGGCGTCACGTTTTTTTAATCAGAATGGAAAACTAGTGCCGCTCTAGTTTTCTTCCGCCCTTAGCTCAAGGAATTTTGTCTATGATTCTTTCTCGTGAAATGGGCGGCACTACTTGTCTTTGTAATTATTGGTTAAATAAGCTTTATGTCCCAAATCAAATTAGGGAATCAAAAAAGTTCCTTCTTGATTTGTCAGTCAGTGTTACGTGTACATGTACTTTGGCAAGTGCAACCATTTTGTCAAGCAGATTAGTATTATGTTAAATTTTAAAACAAAGTAGGGTAACAGGAATCCCAACTACTGTCATCGTAGGGTCACAGTGTTCTTGGTTTTATACTTTTGTTAGCCTCATTACGGTGGAACCTCGATTTAACGAACCTCTCTATAACGAAGTCCTTTACAGAACGAACGATATTCTTCAGCCCAGTAATAGTGTAATGTATGGAAAACAATCCCGATATAGTGGAACCTCGATTTAACGAAGTACAAGGGGACTGGGGAAATTGGTTCGTTATATCGAGGGTTAGTTATATCGGGATTGCTTTCCATACATTACACTATTACTGGGCTGAAAAATGTTGTTCGTTATACCAAGGACTTCGTTATATAGAAGTTAATTAAATCGAGGTTACACTGTATAACGACCCCTCGATATAACAAACCAATTTCCCCAGTCACCTCGGCTAAAGCTGAACGACCACCTAATTATTATTACCTCCGCTTTTTTCAGACTGAGAAAGTCAAATGCAGTCATTAAACCAACAATATATCATTTCTATGGCTCATTAGTGGTGGTCGTAGTTTGTATTTTCGTCATTGAAAAGTCAATTGCTAAATTATCTTTTCTTGTGTAATTTCAGATTCATTGGAATTCTACCATTAGTGGAGATCTGTACAAAGGGGTAAGAAAAATAAAATAATGCTCTTTGCTAAGATTATGCAAATTGGCTCTTCACTGTCATGTTAGTCTGTGTCTGTGATGGTCATCAAAAACCGCAGTAATTGTTGTGTTCCTCAGTGGATGCGAATATGCAATAGTACAAGTCATCACATGTTTGTGGAGCCTGCCAGACAGCTGTATCTGCTGTCCTGTTGTTTCGTTAGCCCTGTAAGCTTCAATAGTGATCAGCGTCAAATTTCACCTCATCGCATCAGTGCATTATAGCTCTTAAAGGTCAGGAGAATTAAGGAAATTATCAGCAATGAAAAGTTGTCATGAAGTTTTAACAAGTTCTCCCAACTAGTACTGAACAAAATGTGTAGAGACTAGTAAGGAGAATTTGCATTATAACGCTGGACAAGAAGCTTTGCTCCACATTGACCCAGTCTCAAACTTGGTGTATAAGTGGGTACATAACAGCAAACTGTTTGGGGAAACCTTACAAATCTTGGGAGTACCCATGTGTTGGACTACACATCCATGGGGAATCGCTAATAATCCCAGTTTGTTCATGCCAAATAAACCGGGATAAGCTTAGGCTATTTTTATGGGCTATCTGTGGGTCAAGAGTGACTTCACCTTAAACACGTGTACGTTTTGTATCTTAGGGTGTGTTTCTTGGGTGTATGTTTGGACCTGCAGCATTGTATATTTGGGGTATAGGGATCCTAGCAGCTGGTCAGAGCTCTACTATGACGGTAAGGATACTGTTAAGAAATACTACATAAATATGTACTTTTACAGAGGGTAGCGAAGGGTTCATACGTGACGCGTGATTAGGGCTAATCTCAGTATGTAAGGCGTGCAGGTACGTCACATTTGACAGAAGTAGCTATAAAAAGAATGTCTTAGTGCTCACATCTATACACTGTAGGTGCACCTGCATGTATAAACTATAGGGCATGTTGCAGCTCTCATAGACTTGCTACAAGTCTTGGGGACAAGAGATGTTTAGCTGGTGATTGCAAAACGCAGTCTTTATGTGCATGTGTAGCGAGGTGATCGACGTTCAGATGATTGCATAACTGGTGCGCGGATTATTTGCGTGTGTTGCGCAAGATGTGATGATAGAAAACGCGGAACCAGCCGGCATTTCGTTTCACGCACGTGGATCGCACGTGCGTCCTCCATAGTCAGAACAAGCAACTTGGAGCAAGTCTACAGCTCTTAGTGGACAAAATCATATTAGATACGTCTTAGAGCACCTATATATTCAGAAAAAAGTTGTAAATGTTATAGGGTGGTCATTCGTATGACGCATGGGACCATTTCTGTGGTAACATTTTGTAGAAGTTGACTTAAAATTGGCCAAGTTATGGAAATATGCGCCTCATAGCACTTTCAAGGCATAAAGGGTTAGTTAACATTTTTTCCTGTTTTCTCAGGGAACGTACTCTGGACAGTTCGCCATGGAGGTATGAAACCTGTTTTCACTTTATTAATACATCAACATGAATCCATTATTGTGAAAATCTCTTAATAAAGGCATGGTGGTTCAAAGTGCACTGTAGTTAAGATCAGATGTGGGTGGTAAAGTGTGTAATATTCTGTTTTATCTTGCAGGGTTTCTTAAAGATTTCTTGGTCACGCTGGAAGCGAGTGCTGTTCACCAGGTCAATCGCCATTGCTCCTACCCTTCTCGTAGCATCTTTTGAAGGCGTTCAAGACTTGACTGGAATGAACGACTTCCTTAATGTCTTGCAGAGTTTGCAGGTGGGTCACTGATAAATCTTTAAGTTTGTTTCTACTTTAGATCCATACTATCTTGAGTACTCAAGTAAAGTGTGTAGTTCTAAAAAGGCGAAGTTCAAGATCGGTAGTACCAAGTTGTTGTGTACCAGTGTCTTGCAAAATGAGGTAGTTAGAGGTTTGAAATAGCCTGCATTCGAAGGAAAGTTCAGGCAATGTTATACATTATTGTATCAAGTCAGTAGAACTCCTAATTCCTTGGCAAAGTCAATGGAGTGTTATATTTTTCGGTCGCGCACGAGGTTTGATGATACTTTTGTTCTTTCTGCACGGGGCAATGCCATTTCCAGATAACATATCTAGTGATCGAATTATCCTCTATTTTAGTCTCATTCCTAATTTAGTCTCATGTAACGCTGCGAGAGAAACATTGTTTGACGAAGTTGCGTGATGACCAACGACAATTAAAACGGGAGTTGTACAAACAAAATGTATGTGCAAAGGTGCCAAATTTAACTGCCCTATCAAGGACTTTTCCACTGTCAAGTGGCAAATACGCAACAATACGATTTCTTTGAAGAAAATATCACTTCTACGTCTCTAAAACTCGTGTTCAAGTTTTTAACTCTCTAGCTACATGGAAATCTTTTAATTATATACAAGCTTGCATTTTTCTGTCTTCACCAGCTACCATTTGCTTTGATACCGGTGTTGCAGTTCACTGGGGATCCAACAATCATGAAGTCATTTCACAATGGAAGGTGTGTGAACAGAACACTTTACATCTACGATACGATACGATACGATACGATACTATACGATACAATTATACAAGTGCTATTAACGAGGGTATACCTGAGCTGCCAAAAGATTTTTTTTCCTTTCCGTTTTGGTCAGACAAATTCGTGGCAATATCAGGGCAATTATCTACAAAATGATAGTATTCGTTCAAAAAAACTGTCTGGATATTATTATATGTAATAGGACTATACTGTCCAATTTGGGAAAGAAATTGGATGATAAACATGCCGAGGTCTATCAAATTGGACGAGGTGATAGGTTGAGTCCTATTTGGCAATCAGAGGAATTTTTTTAATCCAATTATTTCCCAAATTGGACAGTATGTAGCCCTATTACATATCATAATTATATTTCGCACGGAACTACGAGCTCTCCAATTTGGGAAACAATGGAAAGTTGCTTGAATGGGATTTTGGACTGGCAATGTAATTATGTTTGAAATTGATGACCAACTAATATGTTCTTGTTTTGGTAACATTTGTAAACACGATTAACTTTTTCGTTAGACACCTGAATTTCTTGCATCTAGTCTGGGTCCATTCTTTGCTGACTTATCTGACTTCTCTCCTACCATAAAGTGTATAAGTTTTTGTTGTTTTGGTGATTAGGTTTCTGGGTTAAGCGTTTTAATGTAGTGTTCTCTTTTCTAGGAAGATTTTCGTGTCATAGATTGTTGATTTGTATCGAGAAGCAAAAACTGGCTCTGAAAAGTGCCTTTATTTTTACGCAACCAAGCGGCGTACGGGTTGTGTCTTGTACTTGGCTTATTCCTTAAGTCTGGAATAGTTTTCGTTCGAGTTATCGACATTTGCCATAAAATTATGTTTTGTTCTTTGCAGAGTGATGCAGAGTGTTGCTTGGCTTCTTTCCGTCT
Source organism: Siderastrea siderea (assembly GCA_964030785.1). Taxonomy (NCBI): domain Eukaryota; kingdom Metazoa; phylum Cnidaria; class Anthozoa; order Scleractinia; family Rhizangiidae; genus Siderastrea; species Siderastrea siderea. Next base: position 21,598,300 of record OZ034971.1, on the reverse strand, counting down.
TGGTTATAGGAATTAACTTGTTTTTTGTTATTGAATATGTGGTAAGTTACAAATCAAGTGAATTTTTAGGTGTGACGTTCAGGAACATGATTCGCGTGGCCCAGTTATTAATCTCAAGGGATCAGTACAATGAAACCCGCCTTACTGACACACCTTTTACCCTTTAAACCCCAAAATCAACATACATGTTCTCCTCACTGTACTGTTCTCCAAATATTTCTCACGTTACTAGTTGGGAGAAGTAACATTAAGACATTGTTGATGAACTTCTCTATTCTCATGACCTGTACGTATGATCAAGCAGTGATATTGGGAAGAGAAGTTACATGCTTGTCACTGTTGAGGCTTAAAGGATTAACACAACCGCCCCGTTATTGTGGCCAATTTATTTTGGCCCTAACAAAAACTCGTTAAGTCAATGCGGTCATTTTCTTTTGTTAAAAAGCGCCTTTAATCCGGTCACTCATTTAATACGGTCAGTTTTCGTGGCCCGTTTGTGACCTGATTAACAAGGTTCCACTGTATATATATATCTATTTTTTTTGGGGGGGGGGGGGGGTTAAACACAAATGGCGAGGGAAGTCTTTGTTGTCTTCCTAGTAATGCTTATCGATTGAGCGAGCCTGTTCAGTAAGGCATTTGTTTCACAGAAACGAACAACATAAGCATTGTCCAGGCATGGGGGCACAGGAACCAAGTAAACAAGGCCTGGGTCTCCATGTAGCTCAGTCGCTTGGCGTCCGACCTGTGTGTCAAAGGCCATGGGTTTGTCTCGCGTCGGAGTCCCTTGCTAAGTGGAACTTTTAGCAACGAAAACGTATACGTCCCGGATGTAAGTGAAGACAACCGGAAGTCACGTGTTTCTTTTTTGCCTCGTTTCTGCTTCATACCGCGAATAGGAGAACTCATTTTTTGACTTTTGTGACTTGACACGCTGACCTCAGAACACGCAAAAAAGGAAAACAATTGACAAAGTTCTGGTCGCTGTAGGTCTCCATTAGTAAATAGTAAATCACTTTATTTAAAGTGTCAGAGTATTTGGCGCAGCAGTGCTAACTGGGGACACTTGGAACAGGTGAAAGTAATATTACAAGCTGACAATTGTACATTTTTAAGAATCCTAACAAGTGGGACTCCGGGGAGGCTACAGTTGGCAATTTACATATCCTGGTCGAGGATTTGTACGCGGACCTACCGTGGAACTGAAGTGCTCAGAACGGAGACTTGAACCTGGGGCTCCATATTACAGGACAGTGTCTATGATCACCTGGTCACGTTGCCAAACTGAATATAGTTTCATTTTTCTCTTTATCACCAAGTTGTACTTTGTAGCACAAGGTATCACAGTTTGCGCATTTCAATGTTTTTGTTTTCCAGACGTGCATCATGATCTCTAATGATTTGCTTTTTGTTTTGTTTTGTTTTCAGTCTAAGATTCCAGACAATGCAGGCTACTATGTTCTAACTGCATTGATTCTTCTGTTTTACGTCAGCTTTCTTTTGTTACTGGTGAGTGTGAAGTTCTTTGATTTTTGCAACAAGTAGACCATGTAAAAGCCATACTCGATAGTGCAATATTCCTCCTGCAGTCATTGCTCTTGTCTCAAGAAAGGAGCAACACTCCCGTATAGTCAGAAACGACACTTGTGTCTCTAGCAGAGCAGGAAATGTTCCTTTGGATAAACACGGAGGCAACATTATGCGCAATTCCCAGATATCACTGAGAGTTCACCCCTCAAATTTTTGCTTGTAACATTGTGTGTTGGTGTCGCACCGAGCGTCTGAAGGGCTCGTACGATTTTTGGAAATCCTGGACAATCTGAATTTTTTATGGCATTTTCAAGTCCTGGACGATTTTGTGATTATGTTGCAACTGCTGGAAAGCCCAGGAATTCAGCAATTGGCTAATTAGATGTACATGTGTCGGACTGTCCAGTTTTTTGTGGGGTTGTCAGAGTTTTTCCGTACAAGTTATACGTTACTTTGGACTAATTTTAGCCCTGGAAAATCTGCGAGAGTCCTTAAAATGTTCGTACTCTGTCTGGGCCTTAGTACTACTTCTTATGAATTGTCTGATTAAATCATGCTTTGTGTTGTATTTTAGATTTATCTAGCTCTTGGTTTCACGTTCTTGGACTACTTCAAGGTATGGGAAGTTGCCCCTTTCATTTTCCAAAGTATCATGTATCTTCTTGTTCCAGTACTCATCATGGTATTAGATAATGGGCAGTGATTTGGGTTGATAGAAGGCAATCAGTCTTATTTATTGAGGGTGGTTCATTCACGTGCAAGGCTCGTATCTTGCATTTAGCGACATCTGCTTCATTACGCGAGTTTTGTGCGGCAAAAATTCGCGACATTAAATTTTTTGCTAGCCTGTTCCAGGTGTTTAGATAGTTGGGCGTGAACGAAAAATTATTGAGAGCGGAGTAAAAGTGAGAAGATACTGGGGAGAGAGGCGAAACCTTGGCTAAAGTTTTGCGAATTTCAAGAATCTGCTGAAACTTTCTTTTAGTAAACAAGCGATTTCTCGCGACATCAGATTTTCGTAATTTTGGTAAAACGCAAAATTTCCTTTTGCAATAGTTTGGTGTGCCGTTAGCCAAATTTATGCATGTGCGTGAAAGTCTTTGATTACTGGTGCCTCCCTCAATTGTTGTACAAAGCATTCCCACCGTACAGAGTGCCTCGTTTGCCAAGCAAAAATACATTTTTCACTTCTCTAATTTCATATTTTTCGTTCTCTATTGGCAGTGTTTACGAAGACCGGAACCGTACTCACTCCACGAAAACACAGTTGCAAATGTGAATTCAGACATCAGTCCGGATTAATGGAATCGCGCATAGAGGTTATTGGACTGGGCTTCCAGATGTTTCCAATTTTTCTTCTTTTGTCCAACAAAGGACGACTAGAAAAAAAAGGGACTTCTTCCCGTTTGATTATGGAGCTCTGCATCTTACTACTCGTGTCTTCATTCAATTAACTGTGCAGTTGAACATGCAACTGGAAGAAGTGATGCGACGTAAGTTGAAGAGCCTACGCGATACAGATTAAAGACGCCAGGTCACGCAATTTAAAGAGGTGTTGTGGCATAGTGGCTGTGCCACTTAGATTAATTTAGTTGTGTAGCAAAACTTTATGAAGTCATATCTGTTTGAGTTTGGAAAGTATATGTCACTAAATTTAAAGTAGTGTTGCAACAACTGAAGTAGATATGTATCGCAAAATCCCATGATGTGGAATAATTAATAAGCTTGCTTATTTTTAGGAAATTTTCCTGCAGTAAATGAAAACCATAGCTTATTTCATGAAATCCTACAGAATTTGGAAACAGTTTGTCGCACAGTCTAAGAATCTAAGTCTTACGCCTTCAATTTTGTTGTTGTTGCCGTCGAAAAACACCAAAGCGATCTTGAGGATAGCTATGGAGCAGTCACTTTATTTTTTTATTCTAATTATAAAAAGCTTTTTCCTTGAGCTTAGTCTGTTCCAGGCCCTCAGACAGTGGGAAAGCAATCGCGAAGATATATTTCTCTTGTTTTGCCTTTTACTATCTTGGAGCCTGGAACGGACTACCTTGAGCTTGAAGCTTGAGCTAGACTACGAGAAGTCTCCCTCTTCCGCTCAGGGTTAGTCGAGGAAAACGAACAAGCGAGCGAGCGCGAAATCGCCTGCCGCGTTGAATCGTCTGCCTCGTTGAAACGTGACACGCGTATCAAGCCGCTGGCTCACTAAACTAGCGGCTTGACAAGCGCGTCACGTTTCAACGCCGCAGCCGATTTTTACGCTCGCTCGCTTGGTCGTTTCCTTCGACTATTCCCGAGTGGAAAGAGAGACTGCTCGTAATCTCAGCTTGACCGAAGTTGATGGCCATACCTAGTAGAGAACTATATCACAGCACATCCATGCAGTCTCTGTGACATTTATTAAAACGGTTTTAGCTTAAAGATGACTTTTTCTGTCTGCATTTGACAGCAAGCACTTTTTGGACAAGTTGTACGGAGTTCTGTAACTTCAAAGCTATCCCAGATGTAAAATTGACAAATCGATGTTCGAGATCTAGCATTTACTAAATAAACGAGATACTAAGGATGTTCTGCTTTGTTGAAACATCTGCCGTAAATATATGGCGCTTGTTTAATAAAAACGGTTAAATTGACTTCCTTGAGAAAGTTGTGGAAACGCTCCTCTTCACCCCTTGCTTCCGCAGCTATTTTGAGTTCTCCCAAAATTCCATTCGTCTTACCTCAACTTTATGGAAAGAAAATCGCTTTCTACACTGGCGTCGAAATCGGAAGCAACCTAGCTTGTCCCCGAGTTGTTCTCTCTACTCAAAATGGCGGCGAGTTACCGGTGGCAAAAAGCAGGTCACGTGTGACCTTCAATTGCGTTAGAAATCTAAATTCAACAAGGCGAAAGGCTCGCTATTAGCTATGTACTATTGTTTCTTAAACCACGTGATCTGCTGTTTGCCAGGGTCTTCTTCCGCCTTCATAGTATAGAAAAGACCCTGAGGGTGAGGTTGAGTCGGAAGTGGAGTCGGAATCAGAAACGTCAGAGATAGAACGCCCTTGGTCGTGAAAATCAGATTGGAGGCGTGACTGGAATTGTAAGTTCGATGGAATCGGAAGGATAAGGTTCCTTTTTCTTTCGATTCCGCTCCATAAACGTTGACACAAGTGTTAGTTTTTGTGTTTATTTTCGGAAGGACATTGACCAATCCTTACATACTTACCTGCTTATAGTCTCGTGGAGAAAGCGATATTACAGGTGTTATAGATATTTGTGTGTCATAATATATTTCAGGACTTTATCTTCAGTTAGCAATTTAGTGCAAGGGCTTAGCCTGTACAACGGATATAAAAGCGATACCGTTTAGATTTAACTACTTGTTTGAAGATCTGAACCACGATTGAAAATTTACCAGATTACCATTTAAATTATGTTTACATGTTCATGATTCCCCAACGGTGATACAGATTAAGTAATGGTCCTAGTAAGAACTAGGCAACCCAACGGCAAGGAATGCAGAAAGGTGTTAATTGTGATATTGTTGAAACGGTCCACCTCATTGGCTAAAACATGAAAATCTACTATCACTTCATCAGGTAGCGCATTTATTTCTCTCTAGTTTACTTACTGATTCCCTTTTAGTGAAAACTATTCTGAGTTTTAATGCAGCAAAATTTCTATGTGGGAAACATGGAAAATTAGAAGCCTTTCTTGGCCATTGTTTTGGAGTCTCATGATTGGATAAAATCTTGTAACACAAAAGAAATATCGCTTTAAAATAAAGTTTCAGTACATTTTATTTCAAAAACGGGTTGTCCATAGGTTGATGTATTCTCAGTAAGAAAATCTAAACAATCTTATCTGGGGAAAGCGAAATGCCGCAGAACAATAGAGGATTGCCTAGTTCTTACACGCATTGTTACTTAATACCCTTGTACTGTGGACTTGCTCGAGGTCCTTCGCTTTTCAAGGAGCCGGGGCCGGCGCGATGGACGAGTAGCTCGCTGTTCTGATCGCTTCACGCTTGTTTTCAGTTCGATCCCCGTCTTGATACACTACCAGTTTCTCAGCATTGAATTGAAAAAAGGTGCCTATGAACCAGCATAAAGAGTTAATATTTTGATCTCGAGAAACGTAGACCAAGAGTAACCCTCTTTTCTGTTGTTAGAATAGTCGAGTGAGACGCGAAACGAACGCGGATGGACTCTCCACGCGGCAGAGTATTTTCTTGGCGCTGTTGTGTCACTTCTCACTTGACAGACATCAGGAGATAAGAGAGTCTGTTCCTAAAGTTGAACCTGCGCTAATGGACACTTCCCGTAAGCGAAGACCTCTGCTAAGCGGACACTTAGATGTGCTCACGACCACTCAAATATAAGAGGACACCTCTCCTAAGGGTGTACACTTGCGAGGGGTTAGACTGTAGTATGATCCCGTTTCCGAATCAATATTCAAACGTTTTCTGCACCTGTTCTTGGGGCAATTCGGTTTAATAATGAAGGCGTGAATCTCTCCTGAGATGATTTGGTTCTCATAACCTGCTTACTAGAATTTATTAGAAATAGGTAGGGAGTGCTGGAGATTTAAAATAGTCAGGTACGAAAAAGTTATGCCGGTATCAATTCGTGGAAGATCGATCTTTGCGTGTATAAATTCTAAATACGAGAGGAGAGAAGACGAGTAAATATTTTTTAATAGCTAAATGTTTAATATAACTAGATAAGAGTATTTTGTATTTAAAATAAATGACAAACATTAGAGTATCACGAGTTCCCGTCTACAATGACAGTAGTTCTTACGGCACAAAATAAAACAAATCTGATATAGTTTCTGGGCACATTGCTCTCCACTTTTTCATGTATATTGTTTATTGACCTTAAAAGTATTTTTTTCGTTTAAATCGTGATCTCAAATATTTGTGTTGATAGACAAGGCACAACTTGTCGTTCTATTGTTGTTACTTTGATCAGCTTACCCTAAGAAGCCCCCCTCTATGAAATCCCCCACCCTTTAAAGGCTCATGTTTTAACAATTCCCTTCCTCGGTTCCTCCCTGTACCGCCTACTCACGCAATTTACACAAATCATCAGACACCTGAATGCTCCACCTTTTTGGTAGGCTTTCCTCTTATTTTCCCTACTACAAAAGACCTAGGCAAACGGAGGCGCACCTTTCCACAATTTGCAATTCCGTTTAGGCAGTTCTTTCACACTTGCGATAAATTGTATGCACTGATATTGATTTTAAACACACAAACGCCCACGCATATTTTCGCCGTTTTGTCACCCGACGCAAAAATAGACTGAATAGACCATATTCGTTTTCGCATTGTTACACTAAACGCGGGGGAATATGATTAGAGATATTTGCATTTTGAAAGATTCCCCTGCAAGCCCCCATTACAAACTTGTTCCGGTTCATCCGGGGAGATATGGTGCAGGCGAACAATTTGCTGAACTTGCAGAGGAGTCCTCTGAACAACTTGCGTCTGCCTGCCGGAGGGTAAGTTTAGCCGCATAACACAAGTCTTCCTTCTTTCTTAACGGCCTTAACGCGTCCGTAAGCGTCCAAAGTTTCCGAAAAGCGTCGAATTGCATCTTCGTTTGACCGGGTCTTTACAATAGATAACCTTTTAGAACAAAAGCGGGACTTGCCGTGCGCTTGCCATCTGTCATATACCGTGTCATTAATGCCCTGTGAGTGAACTGTGAAATTTTTAATAGTGATTGGCGCGCGCAAAGGTCATGAGAACCCAGGGGAAACTGGGAAGAGGTAGAAATGCGCACGCGCTCGTTTAACGGGCTCGTCATTCTCTTTCCCAGAATGATGCTACTATCTGTTCGGTCAGTGGTGGAATCGTAGGGCTCTGGTAACAGCCATTACAGAATGTCGTGAATTTCACGACATCCGGTAGAGCATGTCTAATTCGTTAAGGTGCTATTGCACCTGCTCTATTCTCGTCCGTGGAGCTCTGGGCGCAACAACCGAGAAATTTGAATTCCTATCGATCGAGTCATGGGTCTCCTGCAATTAGCAGAAAACGTGGAGCTTTAAATTGAAGAAACTTAAGAAACTGCCTTTCGTGCCGTAGTAGTTCAGAAGAGCGATTGTCCCTGCATTTTGTTCACGGGTTTTGGATTTGTATCTTGCTTGAATAAAGGTATTGCATTTGCGTTATACTAAATTGTATAATATTCTATTACACTCGTCTGGTTTCTGTTGTGTGAGAATGTCAACTGTGTACTTATCGTTTCGCCACTAAACGCTAGGCTGTATTACGTTTCACGACATGGAAAATTGAAATCCTGAAGCATTTGGCGCCCAAGTTTTTAAACATCGACATGAAGAGGTCATTACAAAAGCTGATGAGACAGTTACATGTAAGTTTCTTTATGGACAGGCTGACAACAACGGAGAAAAAAATAATAAAATTTTGGCCGTTACCGTACAAGTGCAAGCATTGTAAAAAGCAATTCAACAGTGCGGACAACCTCAAATGTCATGAAAAAAATGATATCCTTACAAGTGCAAGCAGTGCGGAAAATCTTTTGCTGTAATGTGTAAACTTGAAACACAGGAGAGGACTCACACAGGAGAGAAACCCTATCAATGCAAGCCTTATGGCAAGCGATTTAACCGGGCGGACAATCTTAAAACTCATGAAAGATTTCATTCAAGGGAGAAGCCTTATATGAGCAGGCAATGTGACAAAGCCTTTACTGTGACAGGACACCTTAAATCGCATGAAAGAACTCATACAGGAGTGAAGCCTTACAAGTGCAAGCAGTGTGGCAAGCGATTTAGCCGGGCGCGGACAATCTCAAAACTCACAAAAGAGTTCATTCAAGAGAGATTCAGAAGCCTTATATATGCAGGCAAGTGACATGGCCTTTTCTTTTACAGGACACCTTAAATCGCATGAACGAACTCACACAGGAGTGAAACCTTACAAGTGCAAGCAGTGTGACAAGCGATTTAGCCGGGCGGACAATCTTAAAACGCGTGAAAGAGATCACACAGGTGAGAAGCCTTACAAGTGCAAGCTGTGCGGCAAGTCTTTACAGAGGCGGATCCAGGGGAGGGGTTGAGCGGGTTGCAACCCCCCCTTTGAGCAGCATTTTTTTTTGTTATTTTGTTTGATTCTTCCTAAAAATAATAGAATAAAATTGTTTTTTACAAAGTTGTTTCACTTCCACCACACCATTGGCGTTAAAGGTTACTACAATAGTGTACAACCCCCCTTTCAGAAATTCCTGGATCAGCCCCTGCTTTAGCAACAGGAAAACTTAAAATTCACGAAAGAACTCACACAGGAGAAAAGCCTTATAAGTGCAAACAGTGTGACAAGCAATTTAACTGGGCAGACAATCTCAAAACTCATCAACGAGTACAAACAGGAAAGAAACCTTATGAGTGTAAGCAGTGCGGGAAATTTTTTAGTATGTTAGGAAATCTCAAAGTTCATTTAAGAACACATACAGGAGAAAAGCCTTATCTATGCAAATATTGTAAAAGGCGATTTAGGCATGTGGGAAGTCGTAATAGTCATGAGCGAACACATACGGGTTAAGAGCCTTATAAGTACATACAGTGTGAAAAATACAAATGATGACAAATTTAAAGAGGCAGTTAAGTACACTCATGTGATAGGTTCTTTAATATGGTAAATAAATCAGAAGAGGCATTCAATTAAGTACGCACAGGAAAGAAAAAAGCAGTATGACAAGCCATTCAGTGTGGCTGAAAATCATAAGCGGTATGTATTTACAAACACACACAAGAAGGTTAATCTTTTATTGCAAGTATTTTAGGTGACCGAAGATCATATGAGATGCAAATTAACGCATGCAGGATAGAAGTACCTATAAGGGTGACAATCGACTTAACCAGAGAAATATAAAATTTAAAGGAAAAACACACACCATACAAGCTGCTGTATTTTTCTTACAGAGATTAGTAGGAAGGCATTGCTCCTTAAACACTTTGTTGATCGTTTGATACTACAGCAAAGATGACATTGGTAAAAAAGATGAACTCAAAATTTCTTTCATTTAATCTGCTTTGACTTGAACTTCACAGGATAGCTGATTGTCAACTGTTTAATAATTATTCAAAGCCTTTAGCTCCCTCCAACTTGGATAGGGTAGAAGTGACGTTACGTGCATTAGAAGTGAATTGGTAAGAAAGCTACAAGAAGTTCCAACCTCAAACAATTGCCAGACAGAACAGTGACAGGTGATTCTCTTTCGATATTTTTCTTGATACAGGTTTTTGAAAACAAATTTCCAGAAGAGTACAGTGTTTCTGATTGTGTTATTAATTTTAGTCGACTTGACGAGGTTTTAGCTTGTAGCTCACTTGATGTGCTACTTTTGCTTATCAAAGTAACTAGAGGTCATATTTTCCGTTGAACTGCAGTTATTTCTGTTCCTGTTCAATACCTTTAGCAAAAAGAAGCTGTTTGATAATGAAGCGAGGCACCGAGGCAAAATTTTGTATGTCTGATATTTGATATCGTGAGCATAACGAAGACGAAATGCTCCTTGTTGGTGATTTATTTGACAAAATCACCAGAGCGAGTTTCTTCTTTTCTTCTTCCACTTCAACATAACTCTTGGTACGAGCTTGAAGCTTAGGGTTGTTAGAATTTGGACAGAGTTCCTCATTCAAACAGCCTCGTCCTTTTTCCACGGAAACGTTGATTATTCGTTTGTGTCAATATCAATAAAAATTTTAGTTCAATATGAATTTGAGAAATGACTGTGAAACCTTTGAGCTGCCAAAATCGTGAAATTTCAGGCATTTAGCTTTTTTAAAACTGCGCCCGGCTGCCGGGCATGTAGACACGGTTATTAAGGTAAGCTAAATGGCCGGCACTCTGGTTTCGAAGAATCATCCAGGTTTGAGTTAGAGTCAACCTATTATAAAGGGATTCCTAACTTTGCATGGTGGTGGTAAGTGCTTCGAAACTATCGTAGTTTTTTGGGCCTGATTTCTGACAGGATAACAACTCAACAGCATCCGTGACATGTTACTGATGGTGCGTGACGGCTCGGATCAGACAGGGATCAAGCAAACTAGCTGTTCTATGAAAGGGCCTGAAGTGGGGTCCAAATCCCATTTTCCTGGCCACATTTTTCCCAAATCCCAGTTCGCAGTCTAATGTTTACCAGAAATCCCAATGCATCTGAAACGTAGTCAAAATGAAAAACGATTACCAAATATATATCTTTATTTTTTGTTCTAATATAAGGAAGATAAATAACATTTGACCTGGTAGGCGCATGCTCATAGTGGGAACGTCTATCGCTGTGCAACCAAATCAATGATTTCAGTAAATTCAGTACAAAATCAACCCCAAAATCTAGACACAGCTACACTGGTTTGACATCTGTTGATTTGTGAACATTCTCAGGTCTTCTTAAGGACTATTTTGTTGCATTTCTATGCAATAAGGGACTTAACAAGCGTTTCAAGTGATCTTTAGACTATGCAAAACATCTTTCCCATTCTTATTATACGCTACTATTTTCCCAGTCCCAGTCGCCAAATCCCAGCCCCAGTGCCTCAAATCCCATTTTCCCAGTGCTAAAAAAGGAAAATCCCATCTTCCATTTTACCCCTTCGGGGTCCGCTTTTTATAGCAAGCTCAAGCTGGGAAAATTCGCCAACTACAAAACCAAATAAGTCTTTTAAATGGCTTCATATTTCTAAACAAACTTCAAATACTCCCAAGATGTTTGAATGCAAAATTATGTCCAAATTCCATGCGTTTCTGACTGGCGGGTCTAGCCACAAGTAATTCTAACAGTTGCAAACATTGCGATTTTCTAGTACGCACAAGCTCCCAAAACTTTTCAACTACAAAACCAAATATTTATTTCTTTATTTATTCATTCATTCATTCATTCATTTTTGTTTACTTCCACGATTTCTGGTGGAATGTAGGAGTTGTTTCTGATCCGTGCAAAGAGGGCTCTGGAACACAGCGAACGAAACTGGTCGAGAGGACACTAGGGACAGGGGGAAATGCGCACACGTGATTTGTGACCAGTTGATGGTGGAATGTTACGAAGGTGAGTTTAGTCTAATTTTTGTTTCGAACCTGCTTTGTGCGTAAAATGTTCGGAAATATTTAAGTGAAAGGCACTCTTGTTTTTACTGAAATGGAAGTGTTGTCTGCAGAGAATCAAATTCGCTGCTAGTGCGGTCAAAGGTGATAAGAAAATTCTGGGCTACGTTGGTGCCACCTCCTGCTTTATAGTGCCTTTTTTTTTTCTTCCGAACATTTTATGGTCATTGGCGCCTGAGGTTAGTTCGATGGACCTTCGATTGATTTTATTTCAATGGAATCCAATCGCTCATTGAATTTTTTTGCATTCGATGACTGACTACAGTTATTCAATTCGCTAGGGTGGAGATGGTTGCGGTAAGGCCTGCTTCAAACGTGGTGCTACTGCTGTGCCGAACTCAATTGATCGAATTAAATTCGACTTTTTCGGCAATAGCACGAACTCAATTCATAAATTATAAATACATTAGTCAAGAATACATTGGATTTATTCCAACAACCCTGGTCTATTTTATTTGCTATTTAGCTATTTTTTAGCTATTTTATTCGACTGAATTAAATTCGACGTCTGAAACCAAGTGGTGCTACAGTCGTGCTACAGTCGAGCCAGTAGTAGCACAGTAGCACGACATTTGAAACATTTGACAGTAGTAGTAGCACGACATTTGAAACGGTCCTAAAATAAAACACGGACTGCGGAAATAAGAACTTACAAACATTTTTATGTACTGTGTTCGTTACGTGACTAAATCTATCCAGGCCCATATTGGACTTGGCGTCTTGGGGTCACTGTCAACAAGGAGCTTCCACCACATTTGTTCGTACTCCATTGAATAACAGAGATTAAGACATTGTGGATACAACTAGGCCACTCCAATAAAATATTTGTCTTTTCTTATTTTACTGGGTGTCTTCGAATGATTTCCTTGTACAAAGTAATGTTTTATACAGGTCAAAACGATAGAAACAGCTCTGTGGGACCTTGGAAAGGGTGACCACGACTGCTTGACTGCTTAATGGCGGTTACGTTTACAGTAATTAAGGGAAGCAACTTCTGGGACTTTGACAAGTGACCACTTAATATAGAGTAATTGTTTAATACAGGTTCGTTTAACACAGGTTTGACTGTATTTTGACCCACATTAATGAGTCATAAAAAAATTTGGAGTTCTTCTGTGTGTGTGTGTGTGTTGGGAAGTGAATGATGGCATATTTTTCCTTTTTTCTCTCCCCTCTCCTTCCCTTCCCCCTTTGGGGAAGGGTCGGGGTGGGGGTGGGGGAGGGAAGGGGTGGAGGTGGGGAACAGGTGGGGGAAGGAAGGGGGTGGAGGTGGGGGACAGGTGGGGGAGGGATTTGGAATGTAGCAGGTAGAAGGAAAAAGCAAGTTGTTATGGATGTTAGGGTTAGATAAGTGGAAAATGATGCTAACTTCCCATTAATGATCAACCTTGCCAACAACCTATGATGGTGGCTGTTTTTACAATTCACCCATGATAAGTCGCTGAAGTGTGATCCTCCGGGTGAGTGTAGTCCTGAAAAAGACTGTTTGTGATGACATTGACTGATGCTTTGACAACCTGAGCGGAAGTCATCACCAGAGTCAAGTGATGTTAAGTCTCTCTTTGTTGACTTGTTTGGTCAACGAAGTCATTATGTTATTGGTCAGTGAAGCTGTGATGTTTTTAGCTGTGAATATTGTAAAACGTGATTGGTGCTTTCGATCGGTTTTTGTTACTCAAATGTTGATTGGTCTAAAGTTAGTAAATTTCTTTGGTTTGTCTACTGCTTGTCTGTCTTGTTGGTGTCATCAATAAGTCATTTGTAATGTACAGGCACCAGTTGTCGGCAATAGTTCGGTGGTGTCTGTTCTAAGTTACGAAACCAACTTTCCAGAGTGATTCGTTGATAGTAGTCCGTACTGTATGTAACGCATTTAGCACAGTCCCAGTCAAATCTGTCGTTTTTCCTTTCCAGGACTTACACTCACCCGGATGGTCATACTTCAGTGACTTATGATATGACTACTGGCCTTATACTATTTACAGTGTCACCTATCATGGTTACTCTTAAAACAGGAGACGTGCTCCCTCACGAATAAAACATAAAGTTGATTATTGCATAATTAATTTGTATTATTCATTTCAATAATTTGCTTTTGAAATGATGAATGAAACATTACAAGTGGAGCTCAATGTAAAAGCCAAATTTTCATCGGCGTAATGCATGATCTCATGCGCCTAACATGTGGAAATTTGGCAGGTCTCCAAAACAGAGGTCATCGGTTTTTTTTTTTTTATTTTCTCCTCTTTTCTCTCCTGTAGCAGCCTTTCCAATCAAATCAAACAATGTGGCATTATGGTAGAATTGAAAGAAGTCGATTGCATTGAGATAACATAAGAGATATTAACAAGATATGTTCATGTCTGGGGACATGTTATGCAAATAAGGAAACCTGTAAAAATCCAATGTTTCTGTCACACGAATCAATCCAATCAAAGCTCGAGTATTGTATCAAGTTTTGTCTTAAATATTTCATTCTTGATTTCGTAGGTAGATTACTGAAATGAATAATGAATCCAATACTGCAATAATTAGTTTTACTTAGCCAGTGATCACGAACATGCCAACAACCGGATCTAGTAACACACATTTCATTTGTGTGTGGCTTCAAGCTACACATTCTAGCTATCCCCTTGGCTTTTTCTGTCTATTCTTCGAGGGAACGTTCTCCTGTTTTGACTGTAAGCAGATAAAAGGAAGAGAGACAAATGTTGATATTTGATAAGCTTTGCCCATTGTCGCCCTCGGGCATTTGGCTGTCACATTTATGACCTTTAAGGGTCCACCATGTACTCGCAAAGAAAAGAAATCATTTCAAAGTAGGGGATTTTGAGTCGCCTCTGTTTGTGGCCCCAGGGAGGGGATTTTTATAACAAAATTTGTTACAAAAAGACAAATGAACCGTAAGCTTAACCCTGGTAGTTGCGTAAAATGCACTCGTCTAGAGATAGAGATGTGTATCGCACCAAACTGGGTGTACTTCCTTTTTCCATATTTTATTTCTGAACTAGCATTTGGATCTCTTACAGTGTAGACAAACATAGGACATGTGCTGAAACCTGACACGTGATAGTCCAGAGACCCAAATAACCTGCTATTACAATTTCAGTACAGTATTGAACAGTACAGAACAGTATCCTGTTGAAGCTCTACTTCCCACTATTTTTCTCCTCTTCTGTGATAAAGAACTTGCTTGCAGAGGAGGGAGAAAGGAGGGGAGCCAAGTAGGAACATACCCTTTCCCGTGCATGCATCCATTTATGTGATTAGCATGTTAAGTGCAATTACAGGGTTCCTATGGGGAACCGTTTAGCTCGTTTTAATTTAACTTTCTGAAAACAAGTCAAGTACGGGGGATCTTATTGTTTTACCATAAGCCAGTCACATCTTAAACACAAAATCTTTTTGCTTAAGGCATTGTCCAAGTTGTATTCTGCCGCAGTGGCCTGTCAAAGTAAATTCCATGGTTTCCAATAGTTGTCACCAGGCTACCTTTATTTTTCCTAGCATGATCAGGTTGCTTCACAGTTCTCCAATTATTCCTGTGACCAGTTAATTACATTCAGTTATTGGCAGAAAGGAAGAGAAGTTGGAAAGTATTTCCCTTGAACTCGTGGTTTGGGGACCAATTCCCTTGAGTTCCTTGTGCCATGTCAAAAGCCAGTATCTTTCTTTTGATGGTCTAGGTGCATTCCGTGTATGAAAATGTTAAAGAGCGTTCCCACAGAGGGAAAAGGACCTGACCTGTTTATTATACATCTTGTACGTTTTAAACCAATCTAGGATGATATAAGCTAATTAATTACTAAAGTGCGTTAATTCTGTACATTTCAGTCAAAGAAGTCATCGCTGATACCTCGCAACAACGTTTATTATGGTGGTAACTCTCAAAACTCCTGAAAAAGTGCACATAGGGAAGAGGTCTCATAAATGCAGGCAGTGTGACAAGAAATTTAAGTGGGCTTGGTATCTCAAAGTTCATCAGAGAGCTCACACGGGTGAGGAGCCTTACAAGTGTTGGCAATGCGACAAGCAATTTAACCAGAAAAGCAATTGCAAAAGACATCAAAGTGTTCACACAGTGGAGAAGGCTTATAAGTGCAAGCAGTGTAACAAGGGATTTAAGTGGGCATCGTCTCTCAAAAGCTCATGAGAGAGGTCACACGGGTGAGAAGCCGTATAAGTACAGGCAGTGCGAAAGGCAATTTAACCAGACAAGTAATCTCAAAAGACATGAAAGGGTTCACACAGGTGAGAAGCCTTATAAGTACAGGTAAGGTAAGGTAAGGTAAGGTAAGGTAACTTTATTTACACACGGTATTTCCTTCAGGTATACATTTACATTAAAGTATAGAAAAAACTAACTTCCTAACTAATCTGAAAACTAAGATAAAAGAAACTAAAATAATAAAGATGAATAGAAAACACCTGCTTTTCAAGGAGGCCGTGTGTAAAAACAGAATATCGCGTTATATTATTTGTCAATCGAAATTTATGTCTCTTAATTTTCCCCTAAATATACTAGGGGATGTCAATTGCCGCACCTCCAGAGGCAAGCCGTTCCATAACACACTACCGCTGTAAGAAAGACTTCTTTTGTAAAATTCAGTACGGGGTTGCCGAACAGCAAGCTTGTATTCATTCTCTCTAAGGTTATAACTAGTTAAATCACAGCGGCGAACAAAACGGGAAGTCAGATATTCTGGAGCAGTGTTATTTACAATGCTATGCATCAGTATTGCTTTACTAACTGCGCGCTGATGGACAAGTTTCGACCACTTTAAATTTTGAAATAATTCACTGGTACTGCAGTCATAATTAGAGAAAGTCAGAACGCGATTCTGCAATTTTTGCAATTTAGAAGATAGGTTCTTAGAACAGTTTCCCCATACTACACTACAGTAATCAAAGTGTGGCTGTACCAGTGAATTATATACGTTAAGTAGAATACCAAAAGGGAGAAAATACCTAATACGCTTAATCGCACTTATGCCAGAAGCAATCTTCTTAGAGATTTCAGTGTGGCAAGCAGTTTAACCGAGCGGACAATCTCAAGACTCACCAAAGAGTGCACACTGGTGAGAAGCCATATAAGTGCAAGCAGTGTAACAAGGGATTTAAGTGGGCGTCGTATCTCAAAAGGTCATGAGAGAGGTCACACGGGTGAGAAGCCTTACAAGTGCAGCCAGTGCAACAAGCAATTTAATCATGCGAGCAATCTCAAAACACATGAATGGGTTCACACGGGAGAGAAGCCTTACAAGTGCAAGCAGTGTGGCAAGCCTAACCGAGCGGGCAATCTCAAGACTCACCAAAGAGTGCACACTGGTGAGAAGCCATATAAGTGCAAGCAGTGTGACAAGCAATTTAAGTGGGTGGACGCACTCAAGTCTCATGAAAGAGTGCACTCAGGTGAAAAGCCTTACAAGTGCAAGAATTGTGACAAGTGCTTTAGACAACTAAATGAACGAAGATATATTGGAGAGAAATGTCATAATTTCCGTGGCCAGGCTAATAAATTTAGTTGCTGGATTTGTCTTGTGGAAATTAAAAGCAAAGCATTGCCTCTGAAACACTATGCTGATCATATGAAAATACAGGAAACTTGATAGGGCATTAGCTGGCGGTAATTTTGGCACAATGTTTAACTTCGACGTAAGAAAGGAATGTTACATGAAACGTGCTTTTGACTTGACAGAAAGTGCTCTCTCTAGTATGAGACGCAGGCACCAGGCACCAGCAGGGCTGACAATTGCAAACTTGATTTAAACTTTAAATGATGTAAGGATCAGAACAAGGCCAAACGGAGATAGATAACCGTTTCTGTACAGGTTTTTGGAATTGTTCTTATTAGTTGATTGCATTTTTAACAACAAACGTTCATATTTTCCCTTAGAGATGGGTAGAAAGTTGAATTTATTGTTACAGGTTGCGCTGATGCTTTCAAGTGGACGCCAATTACGTTTTAGTTACAGTTGCGGTTTTTTATATGGCCTGCTTTAGGACGTGTTCAATTGGTCTTACTTGGTTATTTCTGTACATATCCCTGTTGGGAAATAAGGGAATAGAGGTGTATTCTTCTTAAATAAAGGTTAGTGTGTGCTTTTTTTGTTGCTTCTTCCTGTATACAGACCCTCATGCAAAGATCGATTTCAGAAATTAAAATTTAATTTAGGTGAGAGTTGTTTTAAAGAGGTTCTGTACAATTGTACTTAGCTTTTTTAACCGGCCGTCGCTATAGCGACCGCCGGTTTATAAAATGGACACGGTTTTGTGGTGATGGTCACTTGGCTCAACATACGAACAAAGTGCTGTAGAGCTTGTGGTACGGGTACTCAAGAGCGGTACTGTCTTATATAAGACGCATGCCCATATTAGTCTGCTGAATGTTACGGTCGTGTGTTCTTCTCTTTTAATTTACAGTATTTAAGATATGCACGGCGAAGGGTTGTTAAGTTTGGGGTTTTTTGTATTTGTCTTGTATAACGTATGCGCAATTGAGTAAAGCAGCTAATAGGATTGAATGCGAAATTGGCTGTGTTGTCTGATCTAGTTAGTGGTTAAGATGAAAATGTTTTTAGCGCAGGAGTTTTTTTATTGGGATTGAAATTTTGAGGGATGTAAAAATGTGGGAGTCAGAAGGATTTGTGAATGTCAGGAGCATATCACGCTTCCGTGAATGTGATTTGCTTTGAAAGTTGCGTTTTGTATAAGAGCGGTGTAATATTGTGCTGCGTGAGAGGCGGTTTCCCTTGGCGTTTTATGGGGGGGGGGGGGGTGGTTTGCGAAGTGGATTGTAAGGTTTCTGATTGGCTAACTTGTATTTCGCAGCGGACAAAAAGGACAGTTGCGTTTTGCCGGCGTGGGCTAGGAAGAGAAGGAATTGGTACTAGTATGATGATGCAATATTAGTGGATTGCACCATCAGTACATGATAGTTCTTGTGAACGGAGAAAGATGAGTGTTTATTTGAGGCGAGAAGTTGATACGAAGGAATCGTCATTAATAAGGAGATCAATTAATAAGGTAGGTGTTACGAGTCTTTTTGCATTGAAAAAACGAAAATATCTGAATATTATCGACGGATTTGTGTGGTTTGCGTGTGGTGTTCGTTAAAGGCTACGAGCAGTCTCTCTTTCTGTTCAGAGATAGTGAAGGAAAAGAAAAACAAGCGAGTGAGCGCGAAATCGATTGCGGCTCGACAGGCGCGTTAGCTTTCAAAGACGTGGGCGACTTTCGTCCCCGCTCGCTTGTTTACTTTTGCAAGGGGATTCCCGGGTTAGCAAACCGGATTTAAACATCACGTCATGAGATATGCCTTGACGTGCCCCATACTCTGACGATCTGTTCGAGCTCGTGTTTATCAAGCGTTATATTTTGATTCTACTGCTATGTTCACTGTTTGTACTTAAGGTCTAGGCACAACAGTAAATACTTCGTCTTCCCTGTGCGAGCATTCTCAGTTGTGGACGAATTTATATCGACATTCAACGTTTGAGTGAATTTGCGTTTTTCAGCACTAATAAAAGCGATAAGAAAGATAAGCTGAGTCATCAGAGTTTAAACATTACGTCATCCAGTAACGCTATAGTCAAAATATTGTGTCACACAATCACACTTTTTGTCACGCCGGTTCGTATAAATAGAGGATCGCGCTAACATTTGTGAAACCTAGGGGTGGGGAGGGTCAGAATGGCCGGTTAAAATGCGCATTGAGCTTTCTCGTTCTCCTGTCAAATGGACTACCGGTATATTCCTCTGCCTATAAGGTGTTAAATAGAAGACCTCGAGCTAGTACCATCCCCGGTGGGGAGGAAAGTGTAAGTCGAAGTGATGCTTGCTGGGAATTGAAGATGGCAGAATGGATGCGTGGTCAAAGAATGCTGACAAAACAAAAATCCTCACAAATGGACTATCGGTATATTCCTCTGCCTATAAGGTGTTAAATTCAAGACCTCGAGCTAGTATTTAAAATGTAGTCGGATTCTGGCATCACCAATGGATGTCATAACTCGTGTATGAAAATTGGTGAGTAAAATTGCCTTAATGCTGTCAAATTCCCTGATACCTTCGTGTGGGCTGGATTTGTTAAATTGATCATTGTCTTACCCTATTTAGACCGGGCAGTTTTGGGTCTTCTTGGAGCGGGGGAGGGGTCCGCCCCCTCGTTAACTGCGAGGATATTAAGGCTATGAGAACCAAACTTTCAGTCCACCTAGCCCCCCGAAATGTTTTCCGGATAAATAAATTCTATTATCATTTGGAGCACTTCTTCACAGTTTTTGATTTGGTTTAATCCCTGATTTTCTGTGCGCAGTTGAAGTACGGAAAATTTGGGCAAAAATAGACACCATTTTGGTTCAGGGTCGAGCAGTCTTTGTGTAAATTTTCATTCGTTTATTTATTTTAACTAAAACAGCGAAATGTTTGCTGTTAGCTGTATAATGGCCTAAAACTTCAGTGTTAGCTGTTAT
This sequence comes from Siderastrea siderea, assembly GCA_964030785.1. Classification (NCBI taxonomy): domain Eukaryota; kingdom Metazoa; phylum Cnidaria; class Anthozoa; order Scleractinia; family Rhizangiidae; genus Siderastrea; species Siderastrea siderea. The sequence goes on along the minus strand of OZ034971.1, from coordinate 21,578,181 downwards.
CCCGATCCCCCCCCCCCCCCATCTTGGCCCTCTTCTGGGCTCCTGCAACAATGTTGTGTTGTTGTAAGAAAATGATCATGTACCTTCTCTTTCAATTGATAATTCTGGGATGTTTCAAGGGAGTTCCGAAGGACGAAAAAAGAGCTGTTCATTTTTTTATAGATTTTCTCTAGGTTGATATCAGTTGATTACTAAATTAATTACTAAAGTGTCTTATCACTTGTCTTATCTCTATACATTTCAGTTTAAGAAGTCATAGCTAATACCTTACAACGACTTTTATTATAGCTGCAACTCTCAAGACGTCTCAAAAACGGCACATGAGGAAGAAGCCTTACAAGTGCAGGCAATGTAACAAGCAATTTAACCAGACGGGCAGTCTTGAAAGACATAAAAGGGTTCACACAGATGAGAAGCTTTTTAAGTGCAAGCAGTGTGACAAGGAATTTAAGTGGGTTTCGTGTCTCAAAACTCATGAGAAAGGTCACACGGGCAAGAAGTCTTACAAGTGTAGGCAGTGCGACAGGCAATTTAACCTGACAAGCAATCTCAAAAGTCATGAAAGGGTTCACACGGGAGAGAAGCCTTACAAGTGCAGGCAGTGCGACAGGCAATTTAACCAGAAAAGTAGTCTCAAAAGACATGAACGGGTTCACACGGGAGAGAAACCATATAAGTGCAAGCAGTGTGACAAGCAGTTTACCCGAGCGGGCAGTCTCAAGACTCACGAACGAGTTCACAAAGGTGAGAAACCTTATAAGTGCAAGCGGTGTGACAAACAATTTGCTCGGCCGAGCAATCTTAAAAATCATGAAAGAGTGCACAGAGATGAACATCCATTTAAGTGCCAGTAGTGTTGCAAGCAATTTAAGTGGGCGTGGAATCTTAAAAGTCACAACAGACTTCACTCCGATGAAAAGCCTTATAAGTGCAAGAAGTGTGAAAAGTGCTTTAGACAAGGACATTATCTGTGCAGACATGAACGAACATGGACTGGAGGAAAGTGTCACAATTTCCTTGGACAGGCTGAAACATTTAGTTGCTGGATTTGTCTTGAGGAAATCAAAAGCAAAGCATCGCTTCTGAAACACTATGACGATCATATGATAATACAGGAAACTTGATAGGGCATGAGCTACTGGTACATGTCGCTGGGAAGATGTCAACATTATTTTTGGCATAACGATTAATGTTGTCGTAGGAAAGGAAGGTTACATGATACGTGTTTTGACTTGGCAGAAAGTACTCTTCTAGTATGAGACGCAAGCACCAGCTGTGTTGACAATTTCAAACAGGATTTAAAGTTTAAATAAATTAAGGATCAGAACATGGCCTAACGGAGATACAGAAAACATTTCTCTTCAGGTTTTTTCAAATTGTTACTAAATTGCCAGTAACTGAAAAACAAACGTTGATATTTTACCTTAGAGATCAGGTAGGAAGTTGAGTTTATTGCTACGGCTTGCCTTGATGTTTTCAATTGGGCGCTGGTATAAACGTTGGAGTTACATCTGTGGTTTTTATATGTCCTGTTTCACAAAGTGTTTCGTTTCACTTAGCTGTTTTTGTACCTATTCCAGTTAAGAAAAAGGGAATAGAGCTGCATTCCCCTAAAAATACGTTAGTGTTATTGCCGTGGTTTTTTAGAAAAAAACTAAAGCAAAGAAGAGAACGCGCGCCTGTTTACAGACCCTCATGCGAAGGCTAAAGTCAGTTGGATTGATATCAGAATGTTAAATCTTATCTTTGATGCTTGCGAATTAAGAAACTTTTAAGTTTCCATTTAGTCCGTGTACGTATGTGTAAAGTATGCCCTGTAGGCCTTGTTTTGTTTAAACTAACATAGCAACTGAGTTTCCTTAGCCTTCTTGCTGTTGTTCGCTAGCAGATTTGTAGGATCTTAGTCTTTCAGTGTTTTTTAGTCCACTAAGTTGAGTCACAAAGTTCTTTTGTGGGTTTGCATCAAGTAGCCTCGGAATACAGGTCCTCCTCCCACAGTGATTCCATAGTTTCCCACCAGGTACCTGAAATTCGATTTCTCTGCACCTGTGGACAAGGACGTTCCGTTTTCATTCTTTGCTAGGGGCGCCTTCATGTATCATACTTTGTTGTTTTGTTTTCGTGCACCATGTCTGACTGCAAGGAAGAAAGCAAGGGAGTGAAACCTTCAGATGTCCTTTCAATGGAATAATATTCCCAGGTGTAATTTTTGCGATCCTTTGAAGTTGCAGGGAAATAAAAGGAGTTAGGGTATAAGCTCGGAGTAACTAAAATATTTACTTAAAATTCTTTAAAGAACTTCCGTGAATTGACTAGGCACGCCATTAGTTTAGAAACTCACTTGATATATTAAAACTTTTATGGTGATGTAAATGCTAAATTAGCATTCTTCTAGCATTTCATTACTTCTGAGGAAATTAACCAAACCAATTGCGCAAATTTCTATCAATAATACAAGTGTCTTTTGCGGCAAACTCTGCTCAACTGTTAAACCAAAAACTATGTAACTGAGTCGACCACTCTACAGTGGAGCCCGGATCGAACGAAGTGCCAAGGGTTTGGGAAATGTGCTCGTTAGAACGGGGGTTCGTTATAAACGAAACCCCATTATAGCAAAATTGTGGGAAAAAGACCAAAACTTTCGCTATATCAGGGCTTGGCTACTGAATTAATTTTCTTTAAAAATAAACAGTGTTATATTCCACCACTCAGTATTCGGTTTTGTGGTGCAATTGTCACCTGGATTTGAACGATTAACCAGTTAAGTTGATCGGTGATGCATTTAACTCTAGTAGCGTGATGACATTTATTCATTATACCAATTAGATTTTATATTTTGCGTTCTGCGTACATGATTGGGGTTCCGTTCCATATAATTTACTGTAACTTTGAGCATGCTGAGGAATATTGTTCGTTATAGCGGGGACTTCGTTTTAAAGGGGTTCGTTTTATTGGGGTTGTTCTGCACACTTGTATTTACCTTTTTTGTTATATCAAATAGACGATATTTCTCTACTTAAAACAGTGGTACATTGCAGACCTGGTACTAGTGTTTGAAATTTCGTCGGATTCTGGCATCACAAATAGATGCATTACACGTGCACGTTTTTTTCTTGTTTTCTTACTGTAATATCTATGAAATTGTGAATATATGAATCTCATATATTTGAACTGCGAAATGAAGAAATAAATGTAAAGAAGATCCTCGCAGTTATTAACGCAACTTATGCAGTTGCGAAAAGAAAGCCTGAAAAAATCAGGCTTGCCGGGACTCGAACCCTGACCTCTGCGATACCGGTGCAGCGCTCTAACCAATTGAGCTAACAAGCCAACTGGGAGCTGGTCATTAAATTGGTTCGTAATACACCCGGGAAAGATGAAGATGAAATTGTGAATATATGAATCTCATATATTTGAACTGCGAAATGAAGAAATAAATGTAAAGAAGATCCTCGCAGTTATTAACGCAACTTATGCAGTTGCGAAAAGAAAGCCTGAAAAAATCAGGCTTGCCGGGACTCGAACCCTGACCTCTGCGATACCGGTGCAGCGCTCTAACCAATTGAGCTAACAAGCCAACTGGGAGCTGGTCATTAAATTGGTTCGTAATACACCCGGGAAAGATGAAGATGAAATTGTGAATATATGAATCTCATATATTTGAACTGCGAAATGAAGAAATAAATGTAAAGAAGATCCTCGCAGTTATTAACGCAACTTATGCAGTTGCGAAAAGAAAGCCTGAAAAAAACCAGGTTGCGTTAATAACTGCGAGGATCTTCTTTACATTTATTTCTTCATTTCGCAGTTCAAATATATGAGATTCATATATTCACAATTTCATCTTCATCTTTCCCGGGTGTATTACGAACCAATTTAATGACCAGCTCCCAGTTGGCTTGTTAGCTCAATTGGTTAGAGCGCTGCACCGGTATCGCAGAGGTCAGGGTTCGAGTCCCGGCAAGCCTGATTTTTTCAGGCTTTCTTTTCGCAACTGCATAAGTTGCGTTAATAACTGCGAGGATCTTCTTTACATTTATTTCTTCATTTCGCAGTTCAAATATATGAGATTCATATATTCACAATTTCATCTTCATCTTTCCCGGGTGTATTACGAACCAATTTAATGACCAGCTCCCAGTTGGCTTGTTAGCTCAATTGGTTAGAGCGCTGCACCGGTATCGCAGAGGTCAGGGTTCGAGTCCCGGCAAGCCTGATTTTTTCATGCTTTCTTTTCGTAACTGCATAAGTTGCGTTAATAACTGCGAGGATCTTCTTTACATTTATTTCTTCATTTCGCAGTTCAAATATATGAGATTCATATATTCACAATTTCATCTTCATCTTTCCCGGGTGTATTACGAACCAATTTAATGACCAGCTCCCAGTTGGCTTGTTAGCTCAATTGGTTAGAGCGCTGCACCGGTATCGCAGAGGTCAGGGTTCGAGTCCCGGCAAGCCTGATTTTTTCAGGCTTTCTTTTCGCAACTGCATAAGTTGCGTTAATAACTGCGAGGATCTTCTTTACATTTATTTCTTCATTTCGCAGTTCAAATATATGAGATTCATATATTCACAATTTCATCTTCATCTTTCCCGGGTGTATTACGAACCAATTTAATGACCAGCTCCCAGTTGGCTTGTTAGCTCAATTGGTTAGAGCGCTGCACCGGTATCGCAGAGGTCAGGGTTCGAGTCCCGGCAAGCCTGATTTTTTCAGGCTTTCTTTTCGCAACTGCATAAGTTGCGTTAATAACTGCGAGGATCTTCTTTACATTTATTTCTTCATTTCGCAGTTCAAATATATGAGATTCATATATTCACAATTTCATCTTCATCTTTCCCGGGTGTATTACGAACCAATTTAATGACCAGCTCCCAGTTGGCTTGTTAGCTCAATTGGTTAGAGCGCTGCACCGGTATCGCAGAGGTCAGGGTTCGAGTCCCGGCAAGCCTGATTTTTTCAGGCTTTCTTTTCGCAACTGCATAAGTTGCGTTAATAACTGCGAGGATCTTCTTTACATTTATTTCTTCATTTCGCAGTTCAAATATATGAGATTCATATATTCACAATTTCATCTTCATCTTTCCCGGGTGTATTACGAACCAATTTAATGACCAGCTCCCAGTTGGCTTGTTAGCTCAATTGGTTAGAGCGCTGCACCGGTATCGCAGAGGTCAGGGTTCGAGTCCCGGCAAGCCTGATTTTTTCAGGCTTTCTTTTCGCAACTGCATAAGTTGCGTTAATAACTGCGAGGATCTTCTTTACATTTATTTGTAATATCTATCTTTGCAAACATTCTACGCGCATCGAGTGGTGGATCAAGGGGAAGGGTCAAGAGGGTGTGTCCCGCCTCAAACTGTACTTTGTCTTGTTTTTTATTTTAAAAATAGGGTAAGCCACGTTTACCTGGAAATCTAATCGGATCATTGTCTAAGATAAAAGTGTGCGTTCTGGAAACGCAGCTGATAACAAAATTAAAGAAACTCTTACAGAGGACTGGTTTCTAGCTTCTGGCTTGTACGTCACCTGTTAAAAGAATCATCCGGAATAGTAGAAAATTGAATCGCGGTAAAACACACAACTGAACCTTTTCACGAAACTCTGATAACATCAGACACAGCCTGAATTCTTGGAATAAGCTTCTCTTAGATGTTACTGGGTCATGTTTCATCCAGATCGAGGAAAATGAGAGGCTTTCTATTCCATCTATTACCTCAAGTATTGGTAACTTTGCTTTTGACATTTATATCAAGCCTGCTGTCCTCTCAAAGATCGACCCACAGCAATTCGGAAAGGTGCCCAAATCCAGCACCACGCATGCGCTAATCAGTATGATTCACTCCTGGGCGAAGTCAACGGATGGAAATGGATCGACTACGAGAGTCGTACTCTTTGACTTCCGGAAAGCATTCGATCTGATTGACCGTCATGTTCTGGCGCGAAAGCTCTCCTCGTATGACATCCCAAGGTCGATTTTGTGCTGGATCATAGACTTCCTAATGGACCGTAAGCAAAGGGTAAAGCTGAGCCGCGATTGTTTCTCGGAGTGGGAAGCTGTTCCCGCAGGGGTCCCACAGGGGACGAAACTGGGCCCCTGGCTGTTCCTTATCATGATAAATGATCTTTCTGTAGCAGACACAACTCTCTGGAAATGCGTAGATGATACCACTCTCGCCGAATCAGTATCGAAGAACGAGATCAGCTCCAAGCAGTCACACGTAGATGAACTTGTACGGCAGTCTGAGGCTGATGGATTCCAACTCAACGAGTCTAAATGTAAAGAACTGAGAATATCATTCTCTAGGTCAGGAAGTACTGTAGATCATATCACTATCAATGATAAGCAAATCGAAGTTGGCTCGTGCGCAAAGCTGTTAGGAGTGGTAGTTTCAGACAACCTCAGGTGGAACGCGCATGTAGAATCTATATGCAAAAAGGCTGCGACGCGCCTGTACTTCCTAAAACAGCTAAACGCGCTAGAGTCCCACCCAAGGATATGCTACTTTTCTACACGACATGTATACGTCCTGTATTAGAATGTGCGTGCCCAGCTTTCCATAATTCTCTGCCGCAGTACCTGTCTAATGAAATGGAAAGGTTGCAAAAGCGCGCGCTGCAGATAATACAACCCGACTTATCCTATGCTGAGGCTCTAGTAGCTCTAGACATCACGTCACTATATGAGAGAAGGCAGGCCTTAAGTAAAGCTCTATTCGACCAAATTGTAAGGGATCAAAGCCACTAGCTTCATGAACTGCTGCCGCCACGCAACGGGTCCACCTATTGCACCCGAAGCCAGGGATACTTCAAACTACCGATTTGTAAGACAAATAGGTTTAAAAACACTTATTACAGAAAACAGTTTTAATTATTAGTAGTAATTTTAATTATTAGTATTATTAGTATTGATGTTTCCCTTTTTGTATTATATTATAGGTTATATTTTACCTTTTTTTATAGTAGTTATCATATATTCATATATATTTTTAATACTTACACTGTAAAGTAGGTCACATTTCAGCCGGCCAGGGGGCTGCAACGATTTTACTTCTTAATAAGGCTATCTATCCATCTAAAGCTATCTATGATCGAAGGCAAGCCAATTGCGATGGTGTAATAGACCGACACAACATTTATTTAACTTTTACTTTAACCTTTTGGTAGAATTTTCAACTTTGATAAATGCGTTTTTCATTTTATATTCTACAATTTTATATGCAGAGAATCTAAAGGGTTGGAAGTACTTAGCTACCCGAGTCAAAACATAAAGTCCCTAAATTAACGATTCTTTTCGCGTAGTGTCCCCAGGAAGTGGTGTAGTCCTGTTGCCAGGAATCCCCTTCCCTCCCCTCACCCAACCCGACCCCTAAACTTTGGGTGAGGCTGGTGAGTTCTAAGTTTTCGGCTTTTACTTGCGCAACTCATTCCCCCAGTTAGGAGGGAAAAACCAAACTTTCTAATCGTTTCCAAATTTGGGAGAACACTTCTCTTCAGTATTTGGAAATAAAACGCGCCTTAAGTTTGCTGTGCATGGTGAAAAATTTTCAGAAGCGATTAATTTCAAAATTATTAAGTGCTAATCGCAATTTTTGACTTACAAAATTGCCCTTTAGCTAGTTCCAGAAAAAAAATTGGTGAAAACCATTACAGGATTTGGCAAGCTCCTAAAATTTTAATAACCTTTTTTTCACGGGATTTTATAAAATCCCTTTATTACAATCCCTTTGCTTGTTGCTTGGTATCAGCTCTGGGTGTTCATTCACTGTTGGTTTTTGAAAAGTGGGTTATTATTTTTGAAAAACCGGGTTATTAAGCATTGCTATAATAGTTGCTTTAGGTAAGCGGGAGAAGCTTAAGAATTGTATATCATTAGTTGTCATTACTTAGTGGCGCGTGCTAGAAGTCTCGGGGAACTTTTTAACGATGTACTGCCAGCACGCGAAAGCTGAACATTTTAGGATGGAAGAAACCTAATCTAGGGTTTAACTCCTTAGGTAGGGTGTGATGAACTGCGTCCTCCATAAGGACTAGGAAGTGGCCATCCTGGTTCCGTTCGGAACGATAAACCATAATCAAACAACTGTTAGCCAAGCGCACGAGCCACTTAACGTAAATGTCACTCTGGCCCCGGTTCCTGGAAAGCAGATTAAACTACCCCCCGATTAGCGGTTAATCCACAATTAAATTCCTTAACTCTAGAATAACTAATTCAGGGACAAAAAGGTGTTCCCGAAAGCAGAGTTATGTCTCGATTAACTATCCCTCGGTTAAATTCATATTAAACCGGTTAAACAAGTTAGCAGCGTCTAAACGCGCGAGAAAACGATAGAGCGCGCGTGCGCAAAAAAGTTGACTCCGATACTCCTTTTACCAAACGATACCTGTTGTAGTCTATTGTCGATATTTGATCGCGGCACAAATTTTAAAACCAATTAAACCCACACAATTGCCTTTTTCTGGTTGTGAAAACAAAAACCTTCACATCTTTCAACAAAGAAAAACGAAGTGGAAATCATGATTCTGTGCAAAGTGATGCCGATGCGAGGCAAAATGTAGGCTATAGTTGAAAATCGGTGAGTTCATCACCTCTTGATGCTTTCAATCGTCGAAACGATTTTAAACAAGCAAGACTATAATAAACCTATCGGGAAAATGTTAACAATTTAAAGTAGTGATTTGTGCCGGATAATTGTCTTTGATATTTGTAGCTTATCTGTTTTGTTGCGTTCGCCTGTTACGGAAATTTGACATTTTGTTTTAAATCAGTGAAAAAACTCTGTCTGCATTGTTTGAGGACGACACCAACTTCGCTTTCAATCCTCAACATTTTCATCTTATAGTTTACATAATTTCAGTAAAACATCTATGTTATTTCAATAAAAAGTCTCCTTCTCCTTTTGCAAAGTTGCCATAAATATTTTATTTCATTCAAGAATTCTTCTGTAGAACCCCAGAACCGGCAAAGTGTGGCGTGAAAAGTTGATTATTCTATCGCTTGCGATGAAAGATGCCTTCGAAATTTATGGCTTTTTTGTTTTATCAAACTCGTAGTCCTGATGATCGGGTCAACAATTCTGCTTTGTTTAGATCCTATTTACTAAAACCACATTTCCAAAATTACCATCTTATAGAATTTTATAGAACTATTGATGGAACTGTTAGTGACTTATAATAATAATATCGAAAACTCGACTACACGATTTGCGTGATTGTGGTCCTTTGCACCCAAAACTCAGTCGATTACGGCTCGAATTTCTGCGGACAATAAAAATATTTGTCATTTAAATTGCCGAGGGTGATTTATCTAGAATATAATTGCCTTGTTTCTTCTTCCTTGCTCAACTAAACTAACGATATCGCAAAATTTAAATCCGCCGTTTTGTTTGTTTTGATTAAGTTTTTCCCGATTAGTGAGTTAATAGACCTCGCTAGATGGATTAAGGCTGGTTTTCACTAGCGACGGAGTCGGAGTCGGAGTCATAATCAGAAGCATAGAACGTTATGATCTAGTGAAAATCAAGCAACGGAGTCGCAAGCAGAGTTTCCGATTGCGCTTACGATTCCGTCTCTTACGATCTAGTGAAAACTAGGTTGTCGGAGTCGGAAGCAGAAGCGGAAGAGCTAAACCAATCAGAAAGCGTGGGAACAAGCACTGTGATTGGTTTACCCTTCCGCTTCTGCTTCCGACTCCGACAATCTGGTTTTCACTTGATCGTAAGCGACGGAATCGTAAGCGGAGTCGGAAGAAAATGGAAACGTTCTGATTCTTCCGACTCCGATTCCGTCGAGCTTATGACTCCGCTTACGTCTCCGATTTTTGATTTTCACTAGGTCATAAGCGCTCTTACGACTCCGCTTACGACTCCGACTCCGACTCCGACGCTAGTGAAAACCAGCCTTTAAAATTTAACCGCTCTTTTATCCCTTGGTTAGTGTTAATCGTGCTTTCAGGGACAGAATCAAACCGAGGGATAAATTTTAATCCTTGTTTAGCGAGATTTAACCCTCGATTAGCGCTAATCGGCTTTCCAGGAACCGGGGCCTGGTGTATAATATCCTCAACCTCAGGTAAAATGCCAAGTGTTACATTCTCAGTCTCGGTTGTTAAATGTTAAGCTTTTTATTGGCTCACTGCACACAGATTATTAACGAATTACCCTGCGTTTTGCCTTATTATAAAGGCTGGTTTTCACTAGCGACGGAGTCGGAGTCGGAGTCGTAATCAGAAGCGTAAAGCGTTACGATCTAGTGAAAATCAAACAACGGAGTCGTAAGCATAGTTTCCTATTTCGCTTACGCTTCCGTCGCTTACGATCTTGTGAAAACCAGATTGTCGGAGTCGCAAGCAGAAGCGGAAGAACAAACCAATCACAAAGCGTGGGAACAAGCACTGTGATTGGTTTAGTTCTTCCGCTTCTGCTTCCGACTCCGACAATCTGGTTTTCACTAGATCGAGAGTGACGGAAGCGTAAGCGGAGTTGGAAGAAAATGGAACGTTCTGATTCTTTCGACTCCGATTCCGTCGAGCTTATGACTCCGCTTACGACTCCGCTTTTGGATTTTCACTAGGTCATAAGCGCTCTTACGACTCCGAAAGCCATGCCAATTGCCGTGGCGTAGAAAAGTTTTCATAGCGGGGCAAAAGTCCAAAGACATGGTACAGAAGCTGAGAATCTAATAAGTTCACCCTTGTTGGATGTGAGGTGTTTATTTATGTTATTTCTGTTTATTTATCACCTCATATTCAACACAAGCACGTGGAATAATCGTTAAATTTACCCGAAGGAAAATGAGAAAACGCGGGCTTTCCAGTGACAGTTTATTGCGTAATATGCCTTCAGTAGAGGACCGATCAGGTTTATAAAAGCTGGAATATCCTGAGATAAATATATTGCTTATCACCATTCTTTAAATGACTTAATTGCCAACCAGCAGTAAGCTGTTTTCTATTTACTGTCGAATGTTAACGTTTTAACAATTGGCTTTCACCGTCAAGGATCACAATACAGTCAACTTCGAGCTATCAGCTATTAAGATCCTTTGTTGAAACTGCCAAATATGAGACTGTACATTCAAGAAGCTATTCTAGGTTAAGGTGAATTGCAAGTATTTGTCTAAACAATACGCTTTTGCGTAACGCATTACATAGGCAATTATCGTAACGTAGGAGGGATTTGCGAATCTGGCCCCTGAACACAGTTTGGAGTGTAATGACTAGCCTGTTCCAGACGTTCGGATAGTAGTCTTTTCTCGTTTTTTTCTCTGCTCCCAACATTTTTCTTTCGTGCGCCACTATCTGAACCCCTGGAACAGGCTAGGTAATAACCTCTCTCAATTTACGCCGCATTTCGCTCACGTTATGCAAAATCTTGGCAAGATGCTTCTCAAGAGGGCGTTAGGGTAAATTCTCTCGCATGCGCTAGGCAAGACGAAGGCAAGCGTCGTGCTCTCCATATTCTCAATAGATGTGAGACGCCAGCAATTACTAAATGTTTCTCACCGCAAAACACCCATGGAGAGAGGAGGATTGTTTACTAGACTTGTTTTAGGTCTTAGCGCAGTTATCAGAATATCTCTGAAAACTTTCAGAATCTGTCTCCCTTCATAAATTACTCTTTTTAACTCAGAGAGATATTTTCTGTCCAAGAAGTTCTGAATTTGTTTCTCAAAAGCTCTTTATGCATCACTGATTGATTGATTGATTGATTGATTGATTGACTGACTGACTGACTGACTGATTGATTGATTGATTGATTGGTTGATTTTACTTCTACGATTTCCGGTGGAATGTAGGTGTTATTCTATAGATCTTCCCAAACTGAATTCATGTTAGTGCGGGTGATGGACTGATACAGGGCTCTGGAAGGCAACGAACGAAACTGGTCGAGAGGGCACTGGGAAGAGGGGAAGAAACGCGCACGCGTTGTTTGTGAGCAGTTGATGGTGGAATATGTTTCGAAGGTGAGTGTAGTATAATAATTCATTGGCTAAGTTTAAGCCTGTTTTTCATGTGAAATGTTCTGACAATTTAAGTGAAAGACACTCTTGTTTTAAATGAAATGAAAATGTTGTCTGGAAAGAATAAAATTTGCTGCTAGTGCTTCTTGTAGCGGTCAAAGGCGATAAGAAAATTCTGGGCTACGGTGCCACCTCCTGCTTTATAGTGCCTTTTGTTTCCTAATTCTTTCGAACATTTTATGGTCATTGGCGCCTGAAATTAGTTCAATGGACCTTCGAATGATTTTATTTAAATGGAATCCAGTCGCTCATTGAATTTGTTTGCATTCAATAATTGAGTAAAGTTATTCAATCGGCCGGGGTGCAGAGGGGTGCGTTCAGTATTAAAACACGGACTGCGGAAATAAGAACTTACAAACATTTAATGTGCTGTTGTCGTTCCATGACTAAATCTAACCGGGGCCATATGGGACCTGGCGTCTCGGCAGTTTTTAGCGTATTGCATTAATGGCTTTTCCCAACTAGTCAAACAAATAAATTCAATTGAAATATTTTCTATTTGTGCAGGATATGGCAGCCAGTTTCCTTCGTAAAAATAGTGTCATGTTCTGATCCGCAAAATGGAATTGAATAACATTAGTGTCTGTAGAGTAGATGTAAAGTATTTTTGCATGTGAGTAATTTATCATGTGAGTAAGCTTCACCTGTGGTCACTTTTATTGTCACTTTTATTATTATGATGGAAAATAATGGGTCTTTTCATAGAATCGTTCTGTGTGTGTGTGTGTTGGGAAGCAAAGGATGGACATTTTACATCTTTTATCCCCTCTGTCCTTCCCTTCCCCCTTTACACTGTTGGGTTCTGATAATTGGTCATTGAAAATCCAACACTTGCACCAGCATTGGGTGGGGAAGGGGTGGGCATGCAGGAGGTAGAAGCAGAAAGCACTCTGTTATGGATGTTAGGGAAAGATAAATAGAAAAGGTCTCTAACATCTTATTAGTGGTCAACCTTCCCAACCATCTACGGTGGTGGCTGTAGTTGCAGTATCATAATTCAGTGAACTATGATCCTCTGGGTGAGTGTAGTCCTGCAAAAGACTATTTGGGATGAAATTAACTGATGTTTTGACAACCTCAGCAAAAGTCATCATCAGATTCAAGTGAATTGTGAATCATCAGAAGATGTTGTCTCTTTTTGTTAACCTGATTAGTCAATGAACTGGCATTGTTATTGGTTGGTTGATTGTCAGTGAAGCTGTGATGTTATTAGCTGTGAAAGACTGTAAAACGTGATTGGCCCTTTTTCGATCTGACTTTTGTTAGTAAAATGTCCGTTGGTCTATTGGTAGTAGAATTAGTCAGTTTGTCTTAGTGTCGTCAATAAGTCGTTTGTAGGGTGCAGGTAGTTGCTGGCAATGGTTCAGTTGTATTTTCCCCTCCAAAGGATCTCCTCAGTGTGTTACGCGTGACAACCCCCATAACTTCCTGTGTTGCTAATTTCGTGGCAAAACCACGAGTACACTGGAGAGCCTCCGACACCAAACTTGATGCCTCTCTCTTGCAGCTTTTGCAGGGACCACACGGTCTTACTGTGAGTGTTACATTTGCTACTCTCTTTAAGTCTGTTAATGATGTCTTGTGGGTGAAACTTGATTACACGAATTGGCACCGCGATACCAGCCAGGTGATCAGCTAACTCGTTGTAGCTTATGCCTGCATGAACAGGGATGTAAGCAATCCTAAATGCACCTTTAATCTTATCAAGTGAAGCAATCAAAGTGCTTTTGACACTTACTAGCTGCAGTCGTGTCACTAGGCGCTGAGAATCCGTGAGTATTGTGACGTGGTCATTCTGGCCTGTGTTAGCAGCCATCCAGGTGAGTGCATCTTTAAATGTCTCTGATTCCGCCCAGAAAGAGCTAGTGCGTCCGTGTTTGCCGGCACACCAACTGTACGCATGTTGTCTGTCTTTCCATACTGCTCCTTCCCATGTAGTTAAATTGCCTTGGATCGATCAGTCTGTTGCTATGATGATATTTACGCCTGTTGTTTAATAGTAATAATAATAATAATAATAATAATAATAATAATAATACAATTCTTAGAGTGAATTCGTATAACCCGTTTCTTATATGCTAATGAGAATCATTAAATGCCAGTGAGAAGAACAATACTACATGGTCTGTTATGGCAATTTCTCACACTCATTTTCTTCAAAGCGAAAATCGATTTTTGATTTCATTCATTCAATTTGCGCTTCGACCCCCATGTGTGGCAGTTTTGGCATGATTTCAGTAGTTTTAGACCCCCATGTGTGGCAGTTTTGGCATGATTTCAGTAGTTTTAGACCCCCATGTGTGGCAGTTTTGGCATGATTTCAGTAGTTTTAGACCCCCATGTGTGGCAGTTTTGGCATGATTTCAGTAGTTTTAGACCCCCATGTGTGGCAGTTTTGGCATGATTTCAGTAGTTGTGCATTTCATTTTGGTTTATCATTTTTATGGGGTACAAATGCATTTTTCCATCACGTGACTTCATACAACAGGAAGTCTAAAATTCTCGGAAAAGCAGGAAGTTTTTCTCAGAAAATCTATATGTTTCTATGATATGATTCCGAATTATGTGTTTAGCATTGGGGAGATTCAGAAACAGATTCAGAAACAGATTCAGAAACGGATTCAGAAACAGATTCAGAGATGGGTCCATGTTCAGATTCATAATCGGCGAGAATGGAGAGAAATGAGATACCTTTAGATTTTTTAGTTTCATAGTCAGTTTCAGTTTCAGAGTCAGAGTCAGAGTCAGAGTCAGATTCCATGTCAGTGTATTCTTCATCACTAGTTTCGTAACGAGGAGTTTGTCTGAAAATAAATGATCTGTCTGTATCAATTTTACCAACAGAATCTCTGAATTCGAATTTCTTATATACTATCGCAGGTTTTTTTAAATTGTCGAAATAAGCTTTGAAATCTTCAGTTGTTTCTGTACGTCCATCATCATGCCTTAAATTGTTGTTATTTTCACTTCACGATTTCTGATTTTCCACGACATTTATATATATGAATTAGATAATATTTCTTTTACACGTGTGTTTTTATCTTAAATATTATCTGATGTTATAGTATAGGATGAATTGTAACAATGAATTACATGATGAACTTTAAGAATTAGGAGATATTGTTTGTCCTTTTTGTGACCAAAAATTGGAAGATTCTAATGAAAAACCGAAATATGATGAATGCTGTAATGATCAGTATATTATTAACGACGATGGGATGTTGGCATGTCTAAGTTGTGGTATTGTTCAAGGATATAATTATGTGAAAGAATATGTTGATTTTTATAAAAATAAACATAGATTTATAAGAAAATCTGTTTACCATCGAGAGTACCACATCAACAACATATTACTCGATATTGAAGAAAAATATAACATTAAAATATCAAACTGTCAGAAACATAAGATTGATGCTATATATGTCGAGATAGGTAAGGTTCTTAATGAAGTTAATGGTACAAGGAAAAGAATGATTAGCGTTAATTTTATTATGAGAAAGATATTCAAGATGATGGGGATACCTCATAAACAAATTCCAATTAGTAAATCGAAAAAAACTTTAGCTTTTTATAATAAATATTGGGCTAGTATTCTGTGTCTTATTAGTGATAGAATAAAAGATATTATTCAATGAATTTACTGTCGTATTTGTCGAAATATTTATCGATGCTAGGGCATAGATCAACAATTATATCATCTTGTAACTTTACATCAGATAGAAAGAGAGAAATATCATATGGTAACCCTCTCAAAAAGCTCTTTAATTGAACCAATATTTTTTTATAGGTTGTGTATGCAAAACGACATCTGTCGACCCTATTGTTTAAATCGGTTTTTGTTAGATACCCTTGGATGATCACACCTGGGCCAGCGACACAAGCGATTGTTATCGGGTTCAAAGTAATAGCGCCTACAATAGATCCAACGGCGGTTAGACCTATTGATGTCGTTTCAAGCGATAGTTTTAAACGCTTCAATTTTTTGTACTTCCATTGATAACATTTGTATAAGCGATGATAGTTCTTATATAACGCCTTTAATTCAGAAATCTGATCTTCAGTTAACTCAGATGATACGTGGTTCCAATTAAATATATTCTTTGTCATATTATATGGTCACATTTTTTTTTCTTTTTGAAAGATTTTTAACATGGGTGCATAATGTTCTGATGTTTTTGATCAATCTTTCTATGCTTTCCAGAATTTCATTGATTAAAATAGCTGTTCTCATTATATTATAAAGTTAGATTATTCATTATCTTCTTCTTCGGAATCCTCATTATTTCTTTTGGGATAATAATATATTCTAAAAAGCATTCCATGCTCCAATCAGATGGATATCCTGCATTGTGCTATATTATAAATGAAAATTTTTGTGGAAAGTTATCACGCACTTGTTTGATACTCGATACGAAGTATAATTGCGTTGTAACTTTTCCAAATATCATCATTCATATTTAGTTCAAAAGCCAAAATCCCGGACGAAGGCATTTGGAAAGAATTTAGGTTTATTGTCTGATACCACCCACTTTTTTCTGAGGTAAAATTTCTTGAAGAGCTTAGAGTTCCAGTAAAAAAATTCCGTAGATGTTTTGAGTTTCAAAGATATATTTTTGTGTCTATGTACAGTGACATGAGAATCCGAAGAAGTGATTGGACGCGTACAATATATATCAATATTTTTCAAAATCGCTTCACCCGGCAATGACATTATTTCGGCGCCATTTTAAACAAAATTTTTGTTCCCTTTTGTCGAATTTAAAAAACCGTTTATGTGGTGAATGGAAGAGCGTAGTTGGTGCCCGTTTAAAGACAAATCCGTTTCCATTACCATCTTGCCATTTTCAATAACAAAAGCGGTGTCATAGACACTTGGGTCAACATTTGAAATTGTTTCTTTAACACCATAGACAATTAAATGCCCAATTGTTAAAAACGATTGCTTACTGACTGTACCGTGCAGATCGAGATATATAAATTGTGGGGGTGAGCTACCCCATCTGTGAAAATGGATAACTGTTTTGGTGTACTTCTCGAATGTTTTGGTTGTTTCATCAGAAATTGAAATCGTTGTTCCTTGAGCTGTTACACTTATCTCATTCATTTCCGGCGGAAACCATTCAACGACCATTGTGTAATACCCGACTGGAAGTTTATATAAGTTAAAACCGAGGCGTGACTGGTACTGGTTGGGTGAGCCTTTTTCAAACAAGAGTTTAAGTTGGTAAGCTTTTTTATTAATTTGATGTGGAGAATTGGGAAAATCAACAATACCCAAAACCTCGATATTGTTTTCACTCGAAGATTCATCAGTGTCTTCCATCAAGTATCTGAAGGCGTCCCTTTTTTGTCCCGAGGTAGTGATATGGGATTCATAAATTTTTTGAGTGACAAGATCTCTCAAATCTGATATTTCCTCTTGCACAAAATCAACATTAACTGCGGATTTTGAATCTCTGTAATCGGTTTGTAAGTTAATAATTTTATTGTTATTTAAATTCAAGTTTCCAGTCATATTGTTGGTGCCATCAACTTTGAGAAACTTTTTTTGTGTCATGTCATCAATTCTGTTGTTAACAAACTCGACACATGCGGCGTCTCTTTGGTTTGATGGAAGATCAAGATTGGTAATTGATTTATTTTTCATATCAATATCAGCTCCTTTATCCAGTTTTTTTTCAAGCTGATTTTCGACATACTTTTTGTTTGTGGCTTGATCTGCCTGTGTTGGGTCTTTTACGTTGTAGATTGTATTATTGTTCATATCAATGCTTGCCTCCATTTTTCCACCCTCTTTTTTCGAAAGAAAGATATTTCTCGTGTCCTGATAGTTTATTACCTTTGACAGATCACCGTGGATAGGATAAGGATTGCTTTTTAATCGCAAAATCTCGAACTTATTTTGCATGTCAATATCAGCAGAACCGCTGACACTACCTTGAGACCCAGGATCACCTTTGTCGCCTTTGTCGCCTTTGTTGCCTTTTAGGCCCTGGGGTCCTTGTGGCCCTTTATCACCTTTGGAACCCTTATCGCCTTTATCACCTTTATCACCTTTATCGCCTTTGTCACCTTTATACCCTCTCAACCCTTTAGGGCCAGGCTCTCCTTTTGGCCCGGGAGGACCAGGAGGACCCGGGGGGCCTTCACCACCTGAGCCAGTTGTATCTGATAATGTTGTTGGTCTTTGTTCATTGAAAAGTCCCATATATATAATATGATTAGATTATGATAACTTATTGTATCTTCCCATAAAAGTTTCTCTTTATCAACTTCTTTGGTTTGTCTACATACAGGAACGAGTACGGTTTTTTAGTTGCTTTGATATAATCCTCCTTGCCAACACTCAATTCTCTGGATATTAAACTACGTTCATTACTACTTGGGAATTCATAAACACAGAAATGAGAACAGTTCAACCTTATGTCTTTTGGTGTCCCGTAGAAAGATTGACTCAGATAAATGACTGAACAATTTTTATGTCGACCTCTTATGGAATAATCAATCAAAGGTTTCTGATTCTTTTCACATACGAAATCATCAAAAATAACTATCTTCTGTGCTTCATTTTCCATATCTTCAACTGGCACTATATCATTATTACTACAAATAAGTACATCATAGCCAACTGATTGACTGATTTCATTAAAATTCTTTATCATATCCTGATATTTTTGCTGTTCCAAGTTTTTAGCGTACAAGTGAATCTGATCATAAAAGACTAATGGCTTCATCAACATATGATAAAGCAAATTTGTTTTCCCCGAACCACTACCTCCACATATCAACATTCGGAATGTGTCATCAGGCATATATTGATACAATTGTTTGTAACTGTTCATTTTATCACTGTTGCTGTCATAATTTGGTATTTCCATATATAATATATTAGATAACTTGAGATAAGTTGAGATAAGTTGAGATAAGTTAAGATAAGTTGAGATAAGTTGAGATAAGTTTTATCTAAGCAATATATATTATGGACATAGAAAGAATTAAGAGAATATCAGAGGCTAAAATTAATGCTGGTAAACAAGTTAGTACTGTTCGAAACACGCTGAAAGAATTCAAACAAGGATTACAGGATGTTCAGGAGGAATTATGTGAGGTGTATAAGCCAATTGTTAAAGCACAAGAAGAGGTTAAAGAAGCTATTGACGAGAAACAGGACAAAATGCTTGAACAGTTGCAGAAAAACCAAAAAGCATTAACATCAGGGCTTGAAAATCTTATTATGTTTCAGCAACTACCTGATGAACAACCACAAGAAGTAACTAAACTTCCTATTGATTATGAACCAGAAATGTTGAAACCTAAATTTAAGTCTAATATTGATTCAGGTTTTGAAAAAGATGAAATACAAACATTAACCAAGTATGGATTATATCCTCCTAGTGATGTATTGAAAGCTTCGATTGATGGAACCCTGGACATTGATGAATACGACGTAAATCTTGGTAAAAAATTGAAAAATCTCGGTAAAAAAAAGGGTAATTTATCAAAAGGGAAAGGGAAAACAAAAATAAAGACCAAATTGATGAAATAACTAAAGATATCAAGTTGATACAAAAATATAGAGATAGAATTCAAATTATACCTGAAGGTAAAAAAACAATTTTCGGAACTGGTTATACACAACCAAAAAGAAATGCGTACAAGATATCATCTGGTGGTCGATATGGTAATCTGATCATCGATATTCCGAAATTAATGGGACAGTTGCATCTGGTGGCGAAAAAAGATGGTGAGAAAGTACTTGATAAAAAGGTTGATTTTGACACTTGATCTGCTAACAAAGAGATTCAACAGTAAAAAGAAGTATAGTGACCTTTCAAAGATGGTTTTCAATCAATTGAATAAACTAAGTGAGATACCTATCCACAGAACTTCTAAAAAATTCTCTAAACTAGGATCTGGAGTAGTCTACTATAACAATGTTGATGATCTCATCGATCGGATGGAATTACTTGGTGGTGCTATAATGGCAGGTAATGACGGTGCAAAGAGTGAAATGTCTGATATAGTGCATAAATTATATGAAATAGGTAAAATAGATAACAATCAGCTTAACGATCTATTGAAAAGTTATGTCATCCAATTGTAATTCAATTGTTTATCTAATCTAAATATATATATGCAAGAACGAGCGATCAATATCAATTCGAGAAATCGACAGAAAATTGGAAGATCTCGTCCAGAGGATTTTACAATCAAATTTGACCCTATCATGCATCTGGATACTGAGATGCATCATGAATTAGCAGTAGATCGAGTATCAATGACGTACTCATGGCATAACATCAATAGTGAATACAGAAACAAATCCATAAAATATTCGAAGGATAATGGTTCTACTTGGAAAAGTATAAATTTCATTGACGGAATGTATTCATACGACGACATTAATGAATATATCGACGGGGTTATAACAGGAAACAAAGATCAACCAAGTGATAATAAAGTTGGGGTGAAGATTTATTTTGTGCTTTCATCATATCGAGTTGTAGTTGAACTTGGTGATTCGTGGCAATTAGATATACGGAACTCAACATTCGGTGATTTAATTGGATTTGAACCAAAAATCATAACAGATACGGAATATAGCTCCAAGTTACCGAATATCACCAATTCTGTCGACACTATACACATAAATTGTGACGTTGTGACTGATAGTATAACAGATGGTAAATTCAGTAACACTTTAGTAATAATACCTACCGATAATCTCACGCGTAGTTATCCGTTCACTTTCGAACCTAAAAGGGCTCTATTCAGTCCAGTTTCGAAAACGATGATTTCAGAATTGCGTGTCACATTGACAGATTCAATAGGAAGACCAATAGATTTGAATGGTATCGATTGGCACATGAGTTTGATCCTACGATCCAGTTTTATCTAATATATTGATATATGACACGTCAAAGTGAACTTAAGAGGAGATTCGATCCAGAGATTGGTAGATATGTAAAAAAAAAATCTTCATACTGGAGAAATACATGGTGAAGGATTGACAGATATTTTAAAATCAGTTGGAAGCAAGCTATTTGGTAAAACAGCTCAGGAAATAGCTAAAAAAGCAGCTACCACAGCAGCAACTAAAGCAGCAACCAAAACAGGAGAACACCTTGGCAACAAGGCTGGTGATAAAATAGTTCAATTACTGAGCAAAAAACAACCAAAACAACAAACTATTCAACCAGTTGATCAACCATTAACTGATTTTGAAATTGCTCAGAGAGTTAATCGACTTATTTCAGGAGGTAAAATCAGAAATAGGTAAAAATTATATAATCTAAATATATATGGAGTCTTATAGAAGCCCAAAATATGTTGAGAGATACGAAGATGTAATTTTCGAACTAGAAACACCACTGAATACAGTAGTTGCTAATAATCGTTCTCAAAAAAAGGACGGTTATCGTTTTGTTGTCGATAATTCAGGAGAAGTAACTCCGTTTGACTGGTACAATGCACGTCTCGGGATCAGTTTCAAGGTCAACAAATTAGCAGATGGTGCCAACATAGCCGGCAACGATCACAACGGCATTGTTAATTCAATTCATAGTTTCATAAGGAATTTTGATATCAAACTGAACGGAAAAAAGGTATACGATTGTAATGATGCCAATCATTGTGTAAATATCAAATCCCTTCTTGAATATTCTCCAGGTTATGCACAATCGACTGCGACTAACGAGTTCTTTCATTTAGATACCCATAGAGCAGCCGAAGAACGTCCAGCTCAGGCTGCATACAACAAAGGATTTGCTGAAAGGAAACTGCTTCTGGGTGCGTCTAGTGTAGTCACAAGAGAATTGCCTCTTAATAGATATTCGTTTTTTGAAGCTCTTGAAATGAATCTACTGCCATCAGGTCGAATGGAAATGAACATTGAATTTGAATCAGATGCTAATTTGATCTGGCAGGCAGCTGATAATTGTAGAGTTGTGTTGACAAAGCTGCAACTGCTCGTACCACGAATCACATTTAACAGTGAAGGACAAAGCCTTTATATGAGCAAATTTCTGAAACCGTATAAATGGACATACCTCCGTGAAAACATTGAGAGAAGTAATTCATCAACACAACGAGCAGGTCATTTCAAGATATCCAGTGGGATTTCAAAGCCAAGGCATGTTTTTGTTTTCATAATCAATGATGCCAATATTGATAGTCAGACGAGCAATCCATTTCTATATAATACGTTTAGTGTCTCAACCGACCCGAGGACTCTTCAGAATTGTCATCTTGAAGTAGGTAACGGCCATGAATATCCTGAGATTCATTTTACACCATCAACAGACCTAAGTCGGGTATACAGAGATGTTCTGAAATACGTTCACAAGAACAATGAATTCAGTGAGGGATCACTTCTTAATATATCTAATTTCCAGACATTGTTTCCAATTCTGTATTTCGATCTGACTAAACAGAAGGCAGACATCAGAGACGGTACAACAAAACTAACTTTCAGATATGAGCTTTCAGGAACAACAGCTGCAGCTTACAGTGTATATGCACTAACTTTGTTTGAACAGGAAGCTGAACTGGTTCAACAGAACGGTAAGTTGCTTTTCCGATAATGGAATAATTGTCTAAAGAATAATAAATAGCTATGAATTTTGTCAAAAGAATAGTGAATGGAATAATTTTCATCAAAAGAATAGTATGTAGATATAAATTTCATCAAAGGAATAGTGAATGGAATAATTTTTATGAATGGAATGATTTTTATCGAAAGAATAGTGTATGGATTTAGTTAATATCATAAAAAACATATTTAATCTAACATATATCATATACAAGATATGTCATATGTCAAATATGGAGTTAAATTATCTGCAGGACAGAGAGTGAAATTAGCAAAAGCTTTGTCAAATAGATCAGCTATAACGATACGATTGACAAAAAGTGATTTGACTGGTAATGATGAACTGATGCTTACAAGAACACAGTTGAAACGTATACAAAAAGCGATGAAAAACAAAACAGGTGTTGATTTGAAAATCAGTAAAACCCAGATCAGACATCTCGTACAGGAGGGTGGTTCTCTTTGGGGTTCATTGATGACACTTGGTGCTAAGGCACTTCCTTATGCAACTATGGCTGCTTCGAAAGCTTTGCCGGCTCTAGCTACCGGTGCTCTATCTGGTTTGGCAAGTCTTGGTGTTGACAAGATATTTGGAAAGGGTCAAACAGGAGGTTTTTTGATTCCACAAAACAAAATCGATCAACTTATCAAGCACAAGGATTTATTAACGAAAAAACAGAAAGAACAAATTGTATCGGCTCTTCACACTGGAGGTCGACTCGTCATCACGCCAACAAAAACACAGACTGGAGGGTTTCTTGGAACATTGCTCGCAAGCATTGGTGTCCCACTGTTGTTGAATGCTCTGACAGGAAGCGGTTTGCAGGTTGATAAAAAAAAGTCAAGACGATCAGTCAATGTTCATGTACCAAAAATACAAAAATCCCAAGCAGCAACAACAGAACAAACCTCCAAAGCATTATCAAATCAAGATGGAGGATTGGTTCTTCCAATGAATTACAGGAGCCTTCCAATGGATTACAGGAGCCCTCCATTTTTCGGAACATGGGACAATACTGGGATGGGAGTTAAACCAAAAAAAAAGGTACCAAAAAAAAAGAACAACAAGAGAAAGGGCAACGGCCTACTTCTAGGAAAAAACAGTCCATTCAATGGAATCCCTTTGCTAGGAGCAATTCTGTAAAATTTGTAAACAAACCATTGAGTAATTTCGATTTATTGAATTGGATTAAAAAACTGGGAATAAAACATTTCAGAGGTGTGTATTCTAGAGATAATCTTCCTGAAAATATTAATGAAAAAGAATGTGGTATAATCAATTTGGATTCACAAATAGGACCTGGAACACATTGGGTAGCATACAGAAATATTGACGATTTCGCATGTGAATACTTTGACTCTTTTGGGTTAATAATGCCATCAGATGTTCAAAAATATATTTCAACAAGCGGAAAAACGGTATTATTTTCAGGAGATGAGATCCAAGAGAGAGATTCCGTTTTATGCGGTTATTGGTGTTTATACTATCTACAAGAGAGACAAAAAGGTGTCCCTATGCTTAATGTAATACATAACGCAGAATTTGATATGAAAGATAAATCTGTTAATCATCGTTTTATAATCAATTACTTCAAAAAACAGCATGGAGGTGA
The DNA here is from genome assembly GCA_964030785.1 of Siderastrea siderea. Classification (NCBI taxonomy): domain Eukaryota; kingdom Metazoa; phylum Cnidaria; class Anthozoa; order Scleractinia; family Rhizangiidae; genus Siderastrea; species Siderastrea siderea. Next base: position 21,553,955 of record OZ034971.1, on the reverse strand, counting down.
AAATCCATTAAGCAAACCGCTTGAAGCATCAAAATGGGCTGAAAAAATAGTCAGGAAAGTAATTCCATCAACAGACCACGTATTTGACAGATATTGGTCTGGTGATATTTTGAAAGGTGCTTTTAATAATAAAACTGGTATAACAAGCAGTAAATTCTGGACTAAACCAAAGAAGGGTACTGTCATGCATTTGGTGAAAAATCCAAAAACTGGTAAATATGTAAATGTATATATCGAACCTTAACTTAATCTAATCATATTATATATGATATCTTTTTGTGTGAAACAGAAGAAACAGACAGAATGTGTACCAGGTAGTGAAAGATATGTAAAAGCCAAAAACGGGCGAACAATGATGAAATGCACTTGTGCTGAATGCGGAATCACTAAGACGAAATTCGTCAAACAGGCGGGAAACGGGCTGGCCCGTCGAAAGGGGCGGGCGTACTAGATATCCACAAAATGATTGGGAAAATACCGAAACCAAAAGCTGGATGGACTCCTGGAAAGTATAAATACATGGGACCATACAACCCCCTCGATGAACAGTTAGAGTATGATAGGGACACTGGAGAGGTCACCAAGTGGCACGTACAACCTTACAATAAAGTGGATGAAATAGCAGCTCATCATGATATTTGTTATGATATGGGGAAAAACAAAGGTGAATGTGACAAACAAATGGTCAAGTCATTGGATAAAATACCTTATGGACAGATGCCAAAATGGGGACAAACAGCTCGGTTCTTGATTAATACAAAACAAAAACTAGGTCTCGGTCTCGGTCTCGGTGTAAAACAAAAGAAGACAAAAAACGGGAAAGGCCGTCGAGTGAAAACTGGCAAAAAGAATTAGCTGATGAATTACACAAACCCATAAAACGAAATTTTACTCGACGGCGTGTTATTGTAAATCATATTGACGAAATATGGTGCTCTGATCTTGTTGAGATGCAACAGTTTAGTCGATGGAACGCTGGCTACAGATATCTTCTTATGGTTTTAGATGTATTCTCTAAATACGGTTGGATCATTCCTTTGAAGGATAAAAAAGGTGAAACTCTTGCTCAGGCATTGAAAACTATCCTTAAAGAAGGTAGAAAACCGGAATATTTATGGACAGACAAAGGCAAAGAGTATTACAACAAACATGTTAAAGAACTACTTGATAAGAATAAAATAACCTTGTACTCAACTGAGAATGAGGAAAAGTCGTCAGTTTGTGAAAGATGGAACCGTACAATCAAAACCAAAATGTGGAAACAGTTTACTGTTCAAGGTAATACACAGTATTTAGACATGCTACCCAAATTAGTGAAACAGTATAACAACACTAAACATAGCTCTATCAAAATGACGCCGACAGAAGCCAGTAAAAAGAAGAATGAAGGGACTGTTTACTTTAATCTATATGGTAATTTGGAGCAAGTATCATCCGAACCGAAATTTAAAGTTGGTGATAAGGTTAGAATAAGTAAGTATAAACGGAATGTGTTTGATAAGGGCTATACACCAAATTGGTCTGAGGAAGTTTTTACAGTTGATAAAATCCAATATACGAATCCAATAACTTACAAACTAAAGGATCTCAGAGGTGAAGACATTCAAGGGAGTTTTTATGAACCTGAATTATTAAAAGCAAAACAAGAGGTATTCAGAATTGATAAAGTCATTCGGAGGGATTATAAGAAGAAACAAGCTTTGGTGAAGTGGAAGGGGTATAGTGATGAATTTAACAGTTGGGTCCCATTCAGGGATTTAAGGGGTTTATGAATGTGTTTTAAAGAGAATTATCTAATATATATTATATCAATCGATACAGTATATACTGTCTTTTGCTTTTGGTAGCCAAAAATATAATTGTTTCTGGCTATTTGCATTTTTTGTTATGATATTGTCTGTTGCTATTTTTCATCACCTTATTACATTTTGGACATATATATTTCTTATCACACCAGTTTTTCATTGCTTCTTTTTGATGTTTCTTTTTGTCTTCATCAGACACTCTCTGCGGACGTTTATTAGCTGATTTAATGTAGTTTTCTGGCATATTATCTTTTTTGACATACTCAAATGTGTATTTTTGTTTGTCCTTTTTCGATATACCTGATTTACGATATTCAACACCATCACAAACTCTTTGTATAGTAGCATGATTTATATCAAGATATTGTGAGCAGCAATATATACTATTGAAATATAAAATTTCTTTTGTAGATTGGTTGATAGCCTTCACACATTTTTTTTCACGTTTGATATTTTTTGTATACGAATAATCTCGATCTTTTGCTGATTTTTCACAATTTTGCTGTTGTGTAACAAGTTGTAAATTACATAATCTATTATCATCCTTTATATTATTGATATGGTCGATAACTTTATTGTCTGTTATTGAACCATTAAAACATTCCCAAATAAACCGATGTGTCAAATGTGTTTTATACCCTTTTTGACCATGTTTTCTTACACCACATAATAAATAACCTCTATTATTCTTTGTTGTTTTCATAGGAACTTGTCTGATTATATTTATAATATAACCATTCTCATCAGCAGCATATAAGTTATAAACCGGGTGAATATGATAAACGCGTTTTTTTATTTCAATCTTACTCATTATAATATAGTTTTATATATTTTTTCTTTAAATAAATTTTTTTTGTGCGATCATATAAAAATATAAAAATAATAATATCATATAATAGTATAATATAATGAACAAGAGAGATCTTAAGAAACTCAGTAAATCAGAACTTGTCAAATTGCTATTAAAGCAAGAGAAGAAGAAGCCTGAAAATACCATGGTAAATAAGAAGCCAAATAAAAAACAGAAAGTGGTTTATAACCATGATAATTTATTTAATGATAATCCATTCCCAGACTTTGCCGTCACAAGTGATCCATTTGAAAGAACGATGAAGAAAGTCAACAAACAAGATAAAAACATTAATGAACAAACATCATTAATCAACGACAGATACAGTAAGTTGGTTACAGATGAGAAAAAAGTGACTCATTATCGGATGATTAAGACATCACTACTTAGTTTACGAAAGGATGAACTAAAGAGAAGTTCATCCAATAATAAAGCTAAAATGAGTTTCATTGAACTATTTGAAAAGAGACTAAACCAGATGCAAGGCGATAGAGAGATGGTCTCCATTAATTTAGATGTAGAAATTAACACAAATAGGGTGGAGTCTGAGGTAGAATATGAAAGACAACCAAAGAAAATGATTAAAGCGGGAAAAGATGAAGATGAGTATGGAATAAAATACAAAAAAGTAAGCAAACAAACTTTTAACGAGGGGGAAAAATACATAAGAAAAAGTTATGGACAGTAGTTATATAGTTGGGGGTACCAGATCATTTTTAAAAATGATCTGTTACCAAACCCAACTATATATCTACTTTCCATATGATGGTTTACATCTGCTGGTATTATTTTATGGAAATCTATATGTTTTTATTTCATGCGGAAACCAACGCATTCTTCCATCGCGTGACTTCATTCAACAGGAAGTCTTAAACCACAGGGACTTTCCCTAGGATATGAGTCATCAGTTTCTCAAGGTCATGAGATTGTCATACGATCTCTATTAACCAATCATAATGAAGAAAGGTGGAAATATATTTTATTATAAATTTTACTTACAATCATTACTCAGAAAGTTTGCAGTGAAAACATTTAACATGCCGAAGTTTATATGATTTCATAATGCCCGTATGCGTATGATTGCATTCCATCGTTTGATATATATCTTTTGTCGTCGAAACAGCTGAGTGATACTTTATTAAGCTCATAGCTTCCGAGTTGGTGATTTATACTTCTGATTGTTTTCATAGTATGATGTATTTGTTTGGAATTGATTAATACATTTTTATAATCTTCATGTTTGATATTGTTCTTTATTATGTTCTTCTTGATTCCTTTGGCTGTTTTTCCTACTTTCTGGTTGTCTTTTATGTAACTGTACATTTTTGATCGCAAACCGATAAATTCTGTGATTGGTATTCCAGCTGCTTCATCTTTGAACTTGCCGATTACCTTCTTGTTTGTCTTATCAAAATACAGAGAGTTTTCTGGATAGTCGCTGTTGTCAAATCGATCTTTATCATTCCAAAAGTCTCGGTACACATCTTCAGCTTCAATCTCATATGTTAGACTGTCTGTGTCAGTGAAGAGCAGCTTGGCTTTGTTTCCATACTTTTCTTTTATGTAGTTATAATGAAAATCATACATTAATGTCTTACTTAGATCAAGAATACACATACCCACATATGCCGGCCTGTTTAGAGTTAGCGTTTCTTTAATCTTATGCACTGCTACCAGATTTTCATTGAATATCTTACTGCTTACATAAGTTGGTTTAGAAGCCATCTTCAATAGTTTCTTCTCATTTGTAATAAGTCGGACATCAACACGCTTTCTTATGTTCTCCATTGTCTTTCCAAACACTGAGTTATTCATAAGTTTGAAGAAGTCTTTTTCGAATGAATTTTTCGCTTGTGTACGTTTTTGTGTATTGAAGTCAATATATTGTTTAAGCCATGGTGACTGATTGAATTCTAATACTCTATGCACTTTCTTTATTTTCAATCCAAGATCAAGATACAACTGTAGATTTCTATAGTGTAGAACATATTTTTCTTTGTCGCATAAAGTAGGGATCAAGTTTGTGGACTAGTCCTGTTGATATTTTGAACTTGTTTTGTATCTTCTTACAATATCCAGACAACATGTTATCAGTTACTTTAACCTTTTCCGGTCCTAGAGGGTAGTCATTATGAAGGTCATGCAACTCTTTGGGGTATTCTAGATCGACTTCTAGTATCAACCCTTTATTACTGTCTTCATTATACTGGGCTAAATTGATTTTATTAATCTGCTTTTCTGTTAACCATTTGAAACCACCTGTTGGCAGGTATTGTGACATAGCCCAACCATATAAATTATTAGCATCAAGATACATGATATACTTTGAGGGCGCCTTCTCATCATATTCTTTCATGTATTTATTGTTCGCTTTACCATATCGATTGGCTATATAACTGATACCGCCTCTCATTCCTTTTTCTATGAATTGGAACATATCTATATCTGTCATTAGTTCCAGTTGAATATTGGTCATCTTCAACATAGCATCCCATGACAAACCAGGAGATGTAAAGTAGTGACAGGGGTCAAGTTTGTAATACTGAAGACAGGTTTCACGAAAGTTTTCAAACACGTCAGCTAATAGAAGGATATCAGACTTAAGATATAGATTATGGTATTCACCCATCGTTTGTAATTGAAATGTATTCCACACGTTTTGAGCATGGCTATAATCCTCATCTGTTATGTGCTCATTATTCAATATGCTGTAAAATTCTTCTTTCGTTGGCAATTCTGTTTTATTGAATTTTTCAAAAGTGTCCATGTAATCATACGGATAAACACCTTTTTTCCTCATTAATTCGAATTTTTCTTTTTTGAATTTTTTGCTTGTATATTTCAAAGCTTCTGCTGGCAAATTACTGACTAATTTATCCAAACTTGAGCTCATAAACTGGAAACTATCAATGAAGGTAAGATGATTACCAAGCATGAAAGCCATATAGTTTTCCATATTGTTTGGTATGGCATTGATATTCATTTGTTTTTCCTCTCCTTTCTTATTTTTGTATGCATGTTTCTTAACAATAGCTCCAATCTCTTGCATTATAAAATGACTGTCATAACCTCTTAGATTATGGAATATAACAGGAATTTTAATTTCTTCTGGATTTATTCTAAGTTTCAGATTACAGTCTTGATGTGCTGAGCCTCTGTATTTGCCTGTAATATGGCAATGATCTCTGACTCGAATGTCTTTTTCAGTATATTTTTTATTGCAGATGTGACATTCTTTTGCTTTTTCAAATTTCTCTTCATCCTCTTTCGTCATTTTTAATGGTTTGTTGAAAAATGTCTTCATAACTTTTTTACAGTATTTTACTTCTTCTAACATATTTTCCATGAATTTGTACACAGCTTTTTCACCCCTATATAGTTGTATTGGTTTTGTATATTTGTCATCATAACAACAAACCACTTTATAACCATATCCACAATCTGTATGTTTTTGGTAGGCTTCAGTATATGATGACTCATTATTCTGTTGACATCCTTGAATCTTCTCTGTTATAGCCTCAAAATCAGCATAAATGACAAATGGCACAGGTTGCTGCTTATGAAAATTATTGAATTTCAGTATGTTATTATCTTTAGTTGGCATATTTACTGCTTGTGTTCCATTTACTTGAATGCAATTATCTTTATGATTGTTCAATACTCTTTCAGAACTGAAACATTGCAGACAGTACATACAAAAGTGTTTCCTCTCTTTGTGTTTTGTTTGATTGTACATGAACTTGTTGAAATCCTTTATGAGAACATAATGATTGACATAAGTTTTTCTCACGTATGAACATTGCTCCTCATCGTCATCATCATCTTCGAATGAGTTGTTCTGTTTACTGAATGTTTGTAACACCAACCCAGCACTCAAATCTTCAATTGAAGGATTTCCCATAATCAACTCTTCACCCTCTCCAGTTATTAATAGTAGTTCCATATGATTTTCATACTTTTCTTTGGAAACATAGATGGGATACGGTTGTTTGTCTTCATATCCGAATACGTTTATATTGATACTGTTTTGCTTCTCAATTTTGTTGTAATGTTTGACATTAACTGGAAAATCAATGTTTGAATAATCTAACTTTTCAACGTATTGTTTGTCTGTCTTTTTTATTCTTTGAGGATATTTTTCTTGTGGGTTTAAATGTCTTATGTGGCACCATCTGAAACATTCATTATCCTCATTTTTCATGTTAATTAATCCCTTCATTGAATTTCGCAGTTCGGAAGGTAGCTGGATATATGAGGATCCATTCATTGGTTTGTATTTGACAATGTTTAAATAGTGGCTATCAACTGATTTAATTGTCCAACCAGATCCTTCTGATATCCATTGAGCTATCTTATTCAGTATCTGTTGTTTTGATGATTGTAATGAATCAGCGATTTCCATTTGGTTGATTATTGTTTGAGGTGTGCTATTGAAATATGCTGACTTTTCAACTATTTCATCAGCTGAATTTTTTTCGAAAGTGACTTTCAATGTTTCAACGTATTTCAAGCCTTTCATTTCATTCAACAAAGCTATTACACGATGTTCTATAGCCTTTCTCGTGTTTTGCATTTGGGTTAAGGGGTCTTTATTGTTTTTGATGCTGATTTCATAAGACTTAGTGTAACCTTTTAAAGCTTTGTCTGTTTGTTCTATTTTGGTTCTTGGTGCTGGAACTGGTTTGTATGTTCTTGGTGCTGGAATGGGTTTATAATTATCCCTGAATTCTGGGGGTGGTAAAATGATGTTTTCTTCATATTCTTTAGCCATCTGCTTCACACTCTTTCGAGGTGTTGGTATTGGTCTCCTTGGTGCTGGAACTGGCTTGGTATCGTCAACTACAATGATTTCAGGCTTCTTCTTCTCCTGCTTCAGAAGCAATTTGATGAGTTCCGATTTGCTGAGTTTCTTCAAACTAGCTTTATCCATATATATAGGGTTAGATAAAATTTTTTCCATTTTTTATTCTATATATAATATTATAAAATATTCTCTTAAGTAATTGTTGGTCTGCGTTTTAAGTATCATCAAAATTCAAATGATCCAGACAAGGATCTTTCGAACTGTATTTCAATTATTTTTCTTCATACTATTGAACATATGCTTCATTGATTTTAAATGACAATGCTTTCCTGCAAGGGTGTAATTATGACCATTACAAACATCACAACACCACTCTTTATTCAGCATACATCTAGTTTTAGCTTGTTTTTTCTCTTCTTCAGTGTAATACATTTTAGGTCTACCTCTTATTATAATCTGATTTTCTCCCCTTTGTTTTGCTATGTAATTGGCTTTGTTTTTTCTAATAGCTTCAATCCTCTCTTCTTCAGTTGAATACTTTTTTGGTCTTCCACGGCCTCTCTTTACATTTTGATTTTCCATATATATAATCTATATATTATTTTTTCTCTTTATAAGTGTTTGTGTATGAATTTCAAATGATTGCTTAATGTTTCTGTTGACTTGAATTTTCTGGAACAATGTTTGCATTTGATTCTTACACCCTGGAAATAAAGTATGATTTCTTTAATGATTTCATCATAATCGTTGCTGACTAATATTTTGTAATTGTTGTTTTCGTACTCTTGTAGCATCATCTCCTGTTCTTCTGAAAGCTTTCCATAACCAGTTGGTGTTTTAAATTCGATTGCAAAAGCTGTGTACTTCAAATGTATATTTCCAATGAATAGATCACAAGCTCCCTTCTGATAACCCATGTTGTATGATTTTATTCTCATGTTACCATTAATTTGGTTTTCACCTAATGTTGGGATTAGGATTGCTTTAGGAAAATTGTTTCTAATAAAGTTGACTACCTTTTTATGTAAATCATATTCTGTGTTGATATTGAATGTCAGCATTTTGTATGGCCTGTTGTTGAATTCATACTTACCGGTTTTTCTGATTGATGGTAAAACTTCCTTAGTAACCCAACGTTTGAATTCTTTCGCTTTATTCATATCAGATCTCAAAATGAGGCTATACAGTCCGGATTCATTTATATAAATCGCGTTTGCAGGGGGTAATTTCGAGGGACCCAAATTGGGTCCCCCATTTTTTAGATCGTTCAGAGAACATTTATCTTCAGAATCAACATGTTTGAAAATAGCTTTTTTTGTATTTGAATATCCCAAAATGCTTGCAACAGTTTTAGCACGGAACCATACATCATCATCCTTTTTAATGATAGCTAATTTATTTCCTTCATAAGTAAAAATTTCCATATATATGTATTAATTCTATATATTATTTTCTGTTTAAATAAAGATAGCCAGAAACAATACAAATAAACAGCATATAAATCGTGTTTCCGGTGTTCCGTGTTAAAGGGGACGATTCGTCCCCCCTGGATTTGAGCTCGTTTAAACCTGTTCACCAGAGGAGATGATAACTCCAGAAATTTGCTGAATTCGGATCATTGTATGTAAGGTTACCATCTTTGTCTTTTATCTTGGATGCCCTTTTTCTGAATCGTGTACGTCTTTTCCTGTTTAGATGTGTCAGATAATCCGCATATCGATCATCCCCAAAGTGAATTTTTTCACCATTTTTAAGAGTGACCATATATTTTTTATTCATTCTATTGGAGTGTTCAAGGTCCTTGGCACCGTATAAATTGATTGCTCTATATTTTAATAAGTCGAATTTATTCCCGGTTACGGTATTCATATAATAAGGTTATATAATAGCCAGAAACAATTATATTTTTAGCTACCAAAAGCAAAAGACAGCATATACTGTATCAATAGATATAATATATATTAGATAATTCTCTTTAAAACACTTTCATAAACCCCTTAAATCCCTAAATGGGACCCAACTATTAAAGTCATAACTATATCCTTTCCATTTCACTAAAGCTTGTTTCTTCTTATAATCTCTGCGGATTACCTTATCAATTCTGAATACCTTTTGTTCAGCTTTCAGTAATTCAGGTTCATAAAAACTCCCTTGAATGTCTTCATCTCTGAGATCCTTTAGTTTGTAAGTTATTGGATTGGTATGTTGTATTTCATCAACTGTAAAAACTTCCTCAGACCAATTTGGTGTATAGCCCTTATCAAACACACTTCGTTTATACTTTGATATTCGGACCTTATCACCTATTTTAAATTTCGGTTTTTGTTTTAATGTTTCCATATCACTGTATAGATTAAAGTAAACAGTCCCTTCATTCTTCTTTTTACTTGCTTCTATTGGTGTCATTTTGATAGAGCTATGTTTAGTATTGTTATATTGTTTCACTAATTTGGGTAGCATGTCTAAATACTGTGTATTACCTTGAATAGTAAACTGCTTCCACATCCTGGTTTTAATTGTTCTGTTCCATCGTTCACATACGCTACTTTTCTCTTCATTTTCGGTTGAGTACAATGTTATTTTATTCTTATCAAGTAGTTCCTTAACATGTTTGTTGTAATACTCTTTACCTTTGTCTGTCCATAAATATACCGGTTTTCTGCCTTCTTTAAGGATTGTTTTAAAAGCATTCATAACGGTTTCACCCTTTTTATCTTTTAATGGAACTATCCAACCATATTTACTAAACACGTCTAAAACCATAAGAAGATATCTGTAGCCAGCGTTCCATCGACTAAACTGTTGCATCTCAACAAGATCAGAGCACCATATTTCGTCAATATGATTTACAATAACACGCCGCCGGGTGAAGTTACGCTTTATGGGTTTGTGTAATTCATCAGCTAATTTTTCTTGCCAGTTTTCTTCACTCGACGGCCTTTCCCGTTTTTTGTCTTCCTTTGTTTGACACCGAGGCCCAGTTTCTGTTTTGTGTTAATCAAGAACCGAGCTGTTTGCCCCCATTTTGGCATCTGTCCATAAGGTATTCCATCCAATGACTTCACCATTTGTTTGTCACATTCACCTTTGTTTTTCCCCATATCCTAACAAATATCGTGATGAGCTGCTATTTCATCCACTTTATTGTAAGGTTGTACATACCATTTAGTAACCTCACCAGTGTTTTTATCATATTCTAGCTGTTTTTCAAGAGGGTTATATGGTCCCATGTACTTATATTTTCCAGGGGTCCATCCAGCTTTTGGTTTCGGTATTTTCCCAATTAGTTTATGTATATCAACACCAGCGCCATCCAAATCCTTTCTGTCGGTTTTATACTTTCTATTTGGTCTGATTTTAGTAGATAATTGATCAAGAGCTTGACTTCCGACATTTTGAATCATTGGATTCAACTTATCCAGAGCATAATCGATAGCCTTTTTCTGCAGTTTTGGGTTTCTCAAGGCTTCTGATCCATAATATCGACCCATTTCAACCGCCTTGTTTCCAAGCCAAGGAATTCCATGATGCACAAACATATCTAAACCTGTTGATGCTACTGTATCTAGTAAGCCCGCCCCTTTCGACGGGCCAGCCCGTTTCCCGCCTGTTTAATGAATTTCGTCTTAGTGATTCCACATTCTGCACAAGTACATTTCATCATGGTTCGCCCGTTTTTGGCTTTTACATATCTTTCACTTCCAGGTACACATAGAGTGACCTTTTTCTGTCTGACGCAATATGATTTCATATATAATATGATTAGATATTTTTGAAATACCGTGCTAGAAACCTCTCATTCTTCATTGTATCATATATATCAAATACCTGAAGCAGATCAAAATATGATTTGCCCTTATTCATCTCATTCAAAAAGTATAAACAGAAGTAACCGCATGTTGTCGTCAGTAAATTTTGTATTTGATTGTTCTGATGAAGTAATGTTAAATTCTTTTTTCTCGCGTGATTGACCATTTCTTGGAAGGGGGGCAAACCAAAACTATCAAAGTAATTGATGACGTTATCTTTGACATATGTTGACACCCAATGGCTACCGCTCATATAACTCGGTTCAAGATTGTAAATGAATAGAGCCTGTCTATGATTGTGAGGTACATTTTCATCTCTTGACAATACATCATTAATTGGGATATTCAGATATTTACACCATTTTATTAAATCATAATTGCTTAATGGGACATTCTTATGGAATTTCGGTTTTACAACAGAATATTTAACAGTGGGACGTTTTTGAAGGGTGAGTTCTTGCCCAATAGTAGACCTTTGCCCTTTTTCTGAGCTTTTTTTTGGGAGCTTTTTTTTTAGTCCCCATACCTAATGTTTGATCAGGCCAATTTCCATAAAAAGGTGGAGTTCTATACATTGGGACTAACAAACCACCATCTTGATTGTTAACAGTAGTTGGTGTTGGTATAGATCTGGGTGGTCTTTGTTTAGGCTGTCCCATCTGAGGGGCACCTAAACCAGTCATCCTCCTTATTGCCTCAATAGCTAAAGGGACTCCAATTGATGCGAGAAGAGTACCTAAGAACCCACCTGTTTGTACTTTTGTTGGTTTTATATGAACACCAGAACCGGTTTGTAGAGCATTTAATATATCCTTCTTTTGTTTGGTTGTCAAAAGATGTTTATATGTTATCAACTGATCGATTTTATTTTGTGGTATGAGGAACCCACCGGATATCTTCTTAACAATCTGAGATGCTCCTTCACTAGCTGCTCCAGCTAAAGCCGACAATCCAAGAGTCTTAGCAATCGTTGGACCAAAAGTTCTTCCAAGTGTCAGAACCGTAGACAGAAGAGATCCACCTAATTGCTTTCGAATGTTTGTTTTAGAAAGTTTAATGTCCATTCCTTTCTTAAGTTTCTGATTTTTTTCCAATCGCTTAACTATATTCTGAGGTACGTAAAGAGTGTCATTCCCAGATAGAGAGTCCTTCGTGAGCCTTAGAACTATTGTTTCTCTTTTATGATACGCGTTACTAAGATTCTTTTTCTGGTTTGGCGATAAACTAACTTTGATTTCGTATAGTTGTGTCATATATTATATGTTAGATAAATTCTGTTTTAAATTTTCATCGATGTAAAACTTATTTATTTAAACTATCATCAATTCGTTTCCAACTGTCTTTACTACAACCTCACTCTCGTAAAATACGATGCTATGAGCTCGGACGTTTGCTGCCGGGGCTACATTGAGACGATAATGGAGAATCAACTGTTTAGGATCTCTCGTCACTACCTCTTTCTGATATGACAAATCGAAATACAATAATCCATACAAACTAGTGAAATTGGATACATTAAGCTGTGTTCCTGAATTGTAATCGTTCTTACGAAATGCATATGACATGAGATCATTAAATATCCGTATTTTAGAATCTGCATCGTATTCTAGTTCGGGATAGAACGTGTTGTTTCCATATTCTAAACGACAACTCGAGAGAGAGCTATTAGCGTTAGCAGCATTCAACTTGAAAGTGTCAAACAAATACGGACTCCTCTCTGCTTCATCATCATTTGGTCCGTCTGTCCTCTGGAGATATATAAAAACATGTTTAACGTCATCGATAGCTGGACTGATTTGAAACATATTCTGAACAGCTCTGGTATTTGCTGACTGATTGTAGAGATCTCGCATATATGTCCAGGTTGTTGGCTTGAGAAACTCTGAAACGAAATTACTATACATGCTGTCTTTTGGGATTAATCTTGGGAGCCAAAGATACAATCTCTTTACTACAACACGACCAGGGTCTGTGCCATTTGCCATGTGAATCAGTTCACTGTCTTCGTTAAATGCAAGTTCAATTGTGAGCTGCATCGGAGGCAACATTTTTCTTTCTAATTCTTGAAAAAAGCTGTATCTGTTTAAGGGAAGCATCTCATTAATACTCTTAGCTCCTCCACCGCCGTTGTTTTGTACTGCTTGGGTTAAAATGCGACGGGCTTCGAAACCTGTGTTTGTATTTGCTGTAGTTCCGTCAGTATCAAGATACCAGAACGAATTCTTTCCAACAGATCTACTAAAATCATCACTGTATTCAAGGAGATTTTTGACATTCGTTATTCGATGCAAATTATCACTCTCATACACAATTTTGCCTGAAGATTTGATAACCATATGTCTGATTAGACTGTGAGATCCGTTTATCATGGTGATGCGATCTGCTTGAGCATATCCAGTACCATCTGCCTTTTTTTGAAGCTCTTTAGTTACTTCGAAATACCCATTGAAAAAATCGAACATTGTCGACCTATCGTTGATTGTGAATCTGTAACCTGTCTTTTTCTGGCTTTGATTGTTAGCAGGTTGCTCAATGACATTATCCAAATGGAAACGAACGTATTCATATCGTTGGAGATTTTCATTTGTTCTGAAACTCATTATATATTGATAGTTTAGATAAAATTCACTTTTTATATAAACCATTTCCCACTTGCTAGTCTATTTATAATTGGATAAAATTCACTTTTTAATAACCAGTACCAGATATAAGTCTATTCAGAATCGTGTTGTAGTCTTCTTGTTTTGGTTTGGTAGGTTTGGTAGGTTTCATTGGTTGTTTAGTTGAACCATGTAATTTTCTCATAATAAGCTCTCCGCTTTTTTCAGCTGCTTTTTTTCCCAGTTTGTCTCCAGCATGTGAAATACCAGATTCTAGCGCTTTTTTGGCAAAAGGTTTTAAAACCATTTCTGGAACTTTACTTAACACCCTTCCAACTGGTTTGAATATGTTATCAACAATAATCCCAGATCCTTTATGCTTATACACAAAACGACCTAGTTTCGGGTGATAAATTCGCTTGTATTCATACGACGACATATATAACTATTAGTTAGATTAATCTCTCTTCTCTCTTAAAATCAAACTGAATGAAGTGTCACTATGATTAAGATTTATAATTCTTCGTTTGCCATCTGTTATATATATCCGAATTTTATTGATCGTATTTTTATTACACGGGTTGTACTGAACTCGCCGAGGCTCTTGTGTGAAACTATAACTCGGGGTGAGAGTTGAGGTACTGAAACTATATATAATATCTGACTCTTCACCATCGACAAGACTGTCACTTATCAAATCACAATGAACATTCAATATTTCTCTGTCTTGTGAGAGATTAGGAATGTAATCTCCAACATTTACACTACTTGTTAGAATCTTTTTATTGCAACCAATAAGATCATTAAAATTACTTTGAGTAAGATCTAATCTGTAATTTGAGGCTAGTGTTATTATTGTCCTGAATACAGTATCGTTAAACTCCAGAGTGATTGGATATTGAGGGTTTGATGAGGTCCCTGTTTTTGTTTTTTCTTTGATTAAATTGTCAAAATCAATGTAATTCCATACTCCAGGGTTGAATATAATTTCCGTCCAATTAGTACCACTATCTGTCGAATATCTTATTTTCTGATTATTGAGTTCTTTAGTCACATTGAACCAAGTGAATGACATCGAAATGATTCGATCTAGGCCGATTTCATATTGTCTGTTTGAATCCAGTATTATCGGATTACTGTATTTGATTGTGAAATCTGATGGTTTATTACCACTTATACCTTTGACGATATGACTGGATAATACAAGTTGTCTATTCATTTATATGATTAGTTTAGACTAAAATAGTTTTTGTATATTTTGTTGTATTGTGGCTTATTGAGTATTGAATTTCTCAACAAGATGTCAAGAAGAGCGACACCTGTGTTTCTTAGCTCTATGCTATTATTACCAGCAACCTTTGATCCGATAATCAGTTCCAGTTTTTTCATCATTTCTGTCGGATTATTGAAAAACATTACCTGTCCACCTCTTTTTGTTTTTTTCTTCAAACCAGACCCTTTAATATTTTTTAATCTTTGATTGTTGTAATCGATATAATCATTTAGAACCTTCCTCGTATCATTAATCATTTTTCTGTTATATTGAGCATCAGCTTCAGTGATTGAACCACTACTTAACTTTTTAGTGATATCAGTCGAATAACCAGTTAGTTGATACCGTTTCTCTTTAGCTTTCTTCAGGGTGTAGGTAAGATAAGATTTCCTCTTTTTGTCATTCATATCTTTTTGTTGAAGTCGTAATTCAATCTCATCATAGTTAGGAATTTGAAGTTCATCTAAAGCTTGATTTATTCTATCCTCCTCAAGGATTTCGTAATCAGGTCCTTCTTCTTCTTCGTATCCAGGTGGAAGATCTTCAGGTTCATACATGTATTCTGGGTCAATATGAATTCGTTTTTCTCCGGATGCTAAATCCTTGAGGACATCTTCATAACTTGGAGGTTTTGGAACTAACTGTTTCTCGTTTTCAGGTAAAACAGGTTGATCAAATAGATCTTCCAATCCATAATCAGGGACATCCTCATCATCTCCTATTTCAATACTATAATCTGGAACAGGTCCCTTTTTCTTTGGTAATCTTCTCAATGGCATTTTAGGTAATGTGAGATCCTTTAATCCGGATGTTATAGGTTTGAAAAGTTTCTCTGCCTCGACTTCACCCATTTGATCAGATATCGTTTTTTGTTTTATTGTCTCTCTTACTGTGTTAATCTTTTTACCAAGCTCGGATCGTTTCTCAGCCATTTCTTTCCATTTGAGTAAACTCATTATATCATTTGTTTACATAAAATTTCGTATTTTGTTTGGAAAAATTAGGGTTATCATATATAAAAACGCTCGCATAGCATGTCGCATAGCGTGTCGCCATGCGATAAAATTGTATAACATAATATCATATGAAGATTCAAAATTACGACATTCAAGATGATGAAAACAACGATTTTGTTCAATTAAAGAGTTTCATGCCAAACCGATGTTTCAGGATGCTTATTTGTGCTCCCTCTGGTGGTGGTAAAACAAACCTTCTGCTTGATATGATATACAGGCTCTTATACTTTGATAAAATATATCCCAACGCTCGCAATCTCCAACAAAGCAAATATAAGCATCTGTTGAAATCTCTTGAACCAATATCAAAATCAAAAGAGGTCGGTTATGACGTGATAGAAGCAAGTAACGACGAAATCATCCCTCTGACAGATTTGTCTGATAAAAACCAAAAATTAATCATATTTGATGACTATTTGAATACAGGTAAGAAAAATGACGAACGGATACGTGACTACTTTACCAATTCTAGAAACAAAAATTGTTGTTGTATATATTTGAGTCAAAGCTATTACGGAACTGATAAAACAATAAGACTGAATAGTTCACATTTTTGTGTTTTTGATTTTCCTTCTATAAACGAGCAATCGATGATTTGCCGAGAACTGAACATAAATAAATCAGATTATCAGAAAGCTACTAAGGATCCATATAGTTTTTTGTATGTTGATAAGGTCAAAAAAAAGGTAGCCCGAAATTTTGATGAAAGAATCTAAACCATTAATATATGAGTTATACTAACGGTATCCTTAATCATGATGATTCTCAAGGACTAGGTAAGATAGGTACAAGAGGTTTACCTGGTATTGGATTTAAATTAGATGCTAACAATGATTATGATATGCAGAATAAAAAACTGGTTAATGTGAAACAAGGAACCAATAACAATGATGTGGTTACAAAAAGTCAGTTAGATAGTGAAATAGCTAAGATTCCAAGTGTGGATACATCTAAATTCATGCCAAAAGCAGGTGATACGATGACAGGGTCACTCATTGTCCCAAAAGACAATTATCCAGTTAATGGTAATCTCAACAAGGTTATCAGTTAAGAATCGCAAAGAGAGATATTCTTGTCAAAGAAGGAAGGAGGTCGAATGGAGCAACATATTGACATGGGTGGTTTAAACATCGTAAATCTGAAATCACCAACTGCTTCTAATCACGCTAGTAATAAGGGGTATGTTGATAGTGAGATAAGAAAGATTCCAATAACTGATTCATCAAAATTCATCAAAAAAGATGGTTCAGTATTAATGGAAGCCAATCTTGATATGAACAATCAATTCATAACAAATATCAAGGACCCAGTCAATGCAGACCATGGAGTAAATAAGAAGTATGTTGACAATCAATTGGGTACAAAAGCAGACCTTTCAAAAACAACAACACAAACATTTCAGGGAAGAATACAAGTACCAGATTTTGATCCATCCTCTCATTCAGAATCAGATATTGTCAATCTCAAAGATATTAACGACACCTTTTTGAATAAAAACAAAGGAGGTGTTATGAAAAATCCTATCACATTCCTATCTTCATTACCAAATAATCAAAAACAGATTAACAACCTCGGCACACCTCAATACAATAGCAGTGCTGCTAATAAGAGCTACATTGACGAAACGTTGGCACAATCTCATATCGATTCCAGCAACAAAAAGAATGCATTGAAGTACCTCCTTGATGCAGATGAGAGCTCCAGTGAGAATAATATAGTGGTTATTGGCATCTCCGATTTCGCACAAAGCCCTCACAAGAATAAATTAGCTTACAAAGTCGGACTGCAAAAAAATCCTAATAGCAATGATTATCAATCGAAAATCGGATTCAATCTATATCCTCTCAGTATCGGCAAATTCACATCGGTCTTGGAATATTATCCGCTAGGGCCACATACCAACATCCAACTATCCGCTCAGGCTACCACAGCTAATATTCACAAAACAATCCAAAAGAGCTTCTCAGATCACGTAAAGATTCTCGTACAATTCGACAATGGGAGCAGGGATGCCCTTGATTACATCTATTTCAACCTACACGGAAGCTCAACATTATCCTCACCACAGGCTTTTATCATTATTTATGGTGTGAAAGATTGGCAAGACACTGTCAATCCAGAAGTGTACGACTATGATCACAACAACCATGTAATGAGAATCGTTAAGTATACAAATAAGATTGTTTCCAATATCGCATGGTTAACAGATGGTCCTTGGCAAGACCTAACCAACTATTATGTGAATTTCAATTACCCAACTGTTGGCAATGTCGTGAAACTGGTAACATATCTACAGGTAAGTAATGATCAATACGGAGGCAATCTTTGGTGTCGTTGGGTTGTTAATATTATCAACCCAGTAACAAAGAAAGTGGAAAATACCCGTATAATACAAGTCAATACAACTAGCTCCATTTTATTAGGAAATAGATTCCGGTCCGGTTTTGGTATTCAGTTGGCTCCAGACCATGAAAACATCGCCACACTCTCAAACGCTTCTTTTTTCACAGTTGTAGACAAAAACAAGCTTCATAAATTTCAATTACAGGTAAGAGTATCAGATGGGGGGACCTTCACAGTGAATTCCCTCGCTAATAATAAAGATGCAAATTGGAACAGTTACACTGTGAGCTCAATTGAGGTTCAAGAGATAGCCGGTTTAAAATTGGACACAAATTCAGGTCTCCCAGCTGATGTCATAACTTTCACCAGTGAATAAAAATTATCTATCAATATAATATATATGGATAGACGTAAAAGCATATTCTATTGGAACCATGTCTCAGAAAAATTAACTGATGATCAAATATCTGAGTTGAAAGCATTGTATAAATTCTATCATAAAAAGTACTGGCTTTTCAAAATGACTTACAAATATTTCAAAAAAGCAGAACTTGCATGTAATATTGGATCTGCTTTATTGGTAGTAACAGGAACAGTAGTTGGTGGTGTAACGCTAAACCCTATTCCTCTCGGAATAATATCTGGTTCTGGTCTCTTACTTAAAACATATTCGGAGGCCAAAAATTACAAAAGGAAGATTGAGATGTGTAAATTCGCATACACTTCATATGAAAAGGTTTTAACAGATTTGCGGTCCTTCATGAGAGGACTTGAGTATGATGATAAAGAATTTCTTGATTATGTTAAAGTTCTCGATGATATAATCATTGATATGTGTCCGTTAACTGACAAATTTGAAAAGAAATATAATAAGGTATTCATCCAATAATAGATTTTATGTTATCACCAATAAGAAACATAATTTTTACCCAATACCGATCGTAAAAGGCCAATGTTTTTTTAGATTTGCTAATTGGAATATTTTTGTAAGGTATTCCCATCATCTTGAATATCTTTCTCATAATAAAATTAACGCTAATCATTCTTTTCCTAGTTCCATTAACTTCATTAAGAACCTTACCTATCTCAACATATATAGCATCAATTTTTTGTTTCTGACAGATTGATATTTCAATGTTATATTTTTCTTCTATATTGAGTATAATGTTATTGATGTGGTACTCTCGATGGTAAACAGATTTTCTTATAAATCTATGTCTATTCTCATAAAAATCAACATATTCTTTCACATAATTATATCCTTGTACGACGCCACAACTTCGACAAACTCGCATTCCGTCTTCGTTTATAACATCCTGATTATCACAACATAAATCATCTTTTGGTTTTTTATTAGAATCCAAATTTTCGTCACAGAAAGGACATGAAATATCTCCTGATTCTTTCAATTCATCGTGTATATCTTTATTACAATTCATTCTATACTATTATATGAGATATTATTTTATGTACTTACAAACATGACGTCACGCCACAGCTGTGGCGTTCTGTGGTTAAAGACTTCCTGTTGAATGAAGTCACGCGATGGAAGAATGCGTTGGTTTCCGCATGAAATAAAACATATAGATTTCCATAAAATAATACCAGCAGATGTAAACCATCATATGGAAAGTAGATATATAGTTGGGTTTGGTAACAGATCATTTTTAAAAATGATCTGGTACCCCCAACTATATAACTACTATGGACCATTCACACTCGAAAAACCAGTAAATTTAAGTATGTTAGACATCTATAAATTCGCCATGTATACATTACTAAAAAATAAATTCACTGTATTATCTCAAGAAGTTATTTCAGGTATCGGGTGTGAAATCATAAAACTAACTAAAAAACAATTCAAACATCACAAAATGGGAAAATTAAAACTCGAATCTTACCTATTGAACAAACAAAGACCCATTAAGAGCCATGGTGTGAACACATGCGTCGTAGACTATGTATGGGATCAAGTTCGAGGTCAACGGGGTTTTAAAACATATACTTATGACAAGTTGAAGAGTGAGATATACGAGTACGTACCAGAAGGTGATATGATCAGTACCGAGGAACTAATTAATTGGGCAAAAGAATGTCATGATAATGTATCCGTCCATGCTTTTGATAGTAGGTACAAAAAATTTATTACACATACTAAACACTGTTCAAATATATCCCTTATATATATTGTAAAAGATCATCACTGTTACCCAATCACCAATGAGAAACTAAAGATTGTTGCTTGTAAAGCGAATCAGGGAGGTTGTGATGATTTACTGAAGCACATGTCCGATCTAAAATGGACTAGACGTCATGAGAACGTTACAAAAATCGAATCAGTTGAGGAAATATGTAGTCTGGATAAGGAAAATCATATAGTAGTTCTTCCTGAAAATACAAAGATGAAGGAAGCCATAGATTTATATAGCAGAAATAAGAACTTTTACGTTGAATATCTACATTGGAATAACAACGGTATTCTCGATGGTTTCATTGATCACAAAAGGAATATGTACCTCTTGAATGAGGAATACAATACAAGAAAAACAATATGTGACAAACTGTTCAATATATATAAGACGCACGAATTCAAATGGACTAATCAGAGTTATACCAGTATATCTACATCCTTATTTAAGCAATTGAATGGATATATTCCCGAATCAAGTTATAATGTACATACACGACAAATGTTGGACGAATACTACCCGAGGGCATTACAATGGTGTACAACAGACTATATACCAGATGACGTCGTCAGTATTGATATCGCTAAATGCTACCCGAGCATCTTATTAAACAATAAACACGAAATCCCAATTTACAGTATCCACGATGTAGTGGAACAGTTCAACTGCAAAAGTGATCTCAGGAAATGTGGTGAGTTCTATATAGACGAGACAATTCTATACAACTACGAGACACCACTAAGAATAGAAGCCGGCTTTTACAGCTCTAATCTGATATCATATCTGGTAGATGAATTGAACATGTCTACAAATCAAATCAAATACAAAATAGTGAGCAAAAAGGCTCTAAAACCGAATACATTTAGCGAGTTCTTCAAATACATATTTGATACCCTCCCAGAAGGTGAGGCAAAGAAAATAGCCAATAGCTTCATCGGAGAACTGGGAAGGAGATATAATAAAACAAACCATGGTTTTACTTGCACAGATTACGATACAGCATTGTGTTGTTGGACTAGTGGTTTGTCTGAAGGTAAAAACGTTACAATTGATCATCATGATGGTATATTCATGATACGAGAGCAAAATATTGAACGTATATTCTCAGATCATACAAGTATCAACAGATTCGTAGTTTCAGAAGCAATTCTCAAGTGTTTACAACTGATAAAGACGTGTCACGGAGAGGACAGTGTTTTGTATGGTTATAATACAGACGGGATTTATATAACTAACCCAAAAGTACAATTCAAAAATAAGAAGGACGTTAAATTCAGTACCAAAAGAATAGGCAGGGCGTATGTTACAGACAGTGAATTAACATACTTCGAAAAACATTACAGAGAAAACATGGATATGTCAGATTATAAATTAGAAACTGGCAGAGGATGTATATACAATGGACAGGCTGGTAGTGGTAAAACAACCAAACTATGCAGAATGGTACAAGAAACAGATAAGCCATTAGTTTTATCATTTACTAATAAGGCTATTGAGAATGTTAAGAGTAGATTGATTTCTAATGGTTACGAACAAGAGAAAGCAAATAAAATATGTCACACATCCGACTCATACTTTTGTGAATGGAGTGATGGGAATTATCACAGCCTTGATGGAAAAACGATATTCATTGAAGAATTTTCTATGGTACCTAACAAGTGGATGACTAAAATATATCACGAATATACAAAATACAATAACAAAGTGTACATGTTTGGTGATCCCAACCAATGTGAGCCTGTAGAAGGGGGTAGTCAAATACATCACGATTATCTGAATTCAAAAACGATCAGTGAAATGTGTCCACGGATTGAAACTCTTCAATATATAGAGAAATCATGTAGGTATGACAAGCAAACCCATGAGATGCTAAAAACATTCTTGAAACATGGTAAAATCTCGACATATTTCCAACCGATTGATAAGAAACTTTATAAAAATATCTGTTATTTAAACTCGACGAGAAGAAAAGTTAATAGTGATTGTTGTAATCAATTCACACAGGGCAAGAGGTATGAAACGGTAGAATTCATATACGAAAATGAAAAAGAAACTTATAAAGTGTGTCAAGATTTGCCAGTTCTAGCAACAAAAAATTTAAAAGAACAGGGAATATTCAACACAATGGAATTCGTTATTGAGAAAATAAGAGAGAATAAATTCAAGGTTAATAACGAATGGTTCGATAAAAAGGAGTTTTCCGAAAGCTTCATCCCAGCTTTTTGTGTGACAGTATACAAATACCAAGGAGCAGATATTGACGAACCTTATAATATTCATGATGTCAACAGAATGGACAAAAAACAACTGTACACAGCATTAAGCAGAACAACCAAGTTAGAATACATACATGTTAATAATAAAGAAATAAACAATAAATATTTCAACAAAAGGCAACCAATATTAGAATTAGTCAACAGTAAATTCAACAGCTTGTACAAGAATGGAAAGATATACAAAGTAACATTTGATAACGGAATGGTCTATGTAGGTTCAACATGTGAAGAACTAGAAACCAGACTCAAATGGCATCTATCGAATATGAAAAGCCAAGTGTTCAAAAACAAAGACAAGAAACCAAAAATAGAATTGATTATTAATGCACCAAGTAACGACAAAAAGAGTTTAGAAAAAGTTGAAAACGGATATATTCACGAATATGCAGAAAAATATGGTAAACATTTAATAAACATAAAATCAAATCCGAATAAGAAAACCAAAAAAATAGAATACAAGGTGAACATCGAAAATAAAAAACAACTCGAGGAGAGAATTGCTAAACTCGAGAAGAAATTAACCATCAAAGACGACGCAAAAAATAAATGTTGGTTGATCGACAGTATTATCGATGGAAAGAGATTCAAAACAATGGCGAGATATGGCAAAACATCAAAAGAAGATGCATTAGCAAAGAAAAATGAGAAGAAGCAAGAGAAAATCAAAGAACTGACCATTTACTTCGAGTAAATATTTATTAAACACATCATTCTTTACCTTTCAATATATCGGTATTCATTAATTTGAAGAAAATATTATTTTCTTTTACATTATGTGCGTCACGACTTAAAATATCAACTTGGAAGTTATGAAATAAACAAAGTGTCACTCAGCTGTTTCGACGACAAACGATATATAACAAACAATGGAATCAAAAGTCACGCTTATGGACATTATGCAATACAAAAATGAAGTTCCACAATCACAGTCTACTTTTCTGTTCACTACAGGTATCAGTCACAATCCTCTCAATCTTGATCGATTGCTTCTGGAGAATTAAGTGGTGTTGGAATCTCATATGGTAATGCTCTCTTTTTGAATGAATTTTGCATAGTTAACCGTTTCACCGTCTCCTTCCTTTGACGTTCAGCGAACATGTTATGCAATTCACTTGCGTAATGACGCCTTTTCTTCTCGATCGTCACAATTTTCTCGCACTCCTTGAAAAGATCTTGAACCATTCTCATATGCTTCAATGAATCATCGAGGTTAAGTGTTGTGATGTCCTTAACAAAAGCACCGAGACTGAAAGAGAATGTGTAATTCCGATCTCCAACCAATTCAGCGCACTGACTCAAGGATTCTTTCACACTTCTTTCACATCCAGAAATCTGGTTTTGGATAGTCGACATAGACTTCGGCATGTTGAATGTTTTCACTGCAAACTTTCTGAGTAATGATTGTAAGTAAAATTTATAATAAAATATATTTCGACCTTTCTTCATTATGATTGGTTGATAGAGATCGTATGACAATCTCATGACCTTGGAAAATAGATGAGTCACTTCCTGTATTATATAACAAACATTCCATCACGCGCTGGGAAATGCAATTGTACACGTGAGTGATGGAAGCATGACATCATAGACTTCCTGTTTTCCGAGAATTTCAGACTTCCTGTTGTATGAAGTCACGTGATGGAAAAATGCATTTGTACCCCATAAAAATGATAAACCAAAATGAAATGCACAACTACTGAAATCATGCCAAAACTGCCACACATGGGGGTCTAAAACTACTGAAATCATGCCAAAACTGCCACACATGGGGGTCTAAAACTACTGAAATCATGCCAAAACTGCCACACATGGGGGTCGAAGCGCAAATTGAATGAATGAAATCAAAAATCGATTTTCGCTTTGAAGAAAATGAGTGTGAGAAATTGCCATAACAGACCATGTAGTAACAATTAAGAAACTGAGCACGCACAACTGAAACCATTGCTTCAAATTACTAATTGCGAACATTTATTCAAAGTAACAAGCCTTAAAATGAGCTATTCCTATCTTCCACTGTTTGCATACAGCGTGAGAAAGTACAGGCACGAGTGCTTCTCAACCACAGTCGTCAGAAAGCCAGCCTTTTAATCGAACGTAGGACTGTAAACGCGAGAGAAGCTTTGAGCTGAAATTTAGTTCACTATTGCATGTTCAAAATGTCGAATTTATGGCGCCCATAGGATGATGATGAAGGAAGTAAGAAAGGAAAGTCGTCTGATAGAGGTACACGTAAAGCGATGTGCCCTGTGGAGTTACAAGCATCCTTTTTGAAATATCAACATGAAACCTAGTGTACCAAGTATTATTTTTCTACAGTTATGCTACGAACCTTTTTAAAAGTGTTTATTTCCTTGGGCGTACGCCGAACAAAGGTACGCACAGGAAGTGCGTTTCAATCGTGAATCGCTCGTGCGTACGCAAACCGGTCATAGAATATTATGCGCTTCATTAGCATATAAGAAACGGATTATACGAATTAACTCTAATATATGCCTCCACTTCAGCTTGATTAACAGCTGCATTTACTTCACGCCACTCCCTGCCACCAACAATGTCTACTTCAAGTTTCTTACTTCTATAAGTCACCCATAAATCTTGAACGATGTTATTCAATGGTCATCCTCGGAGACCCAGGGGCAGATAGTCTGGGCGAGAGGCAGATAAAACGGGCGAAATAGGTGCGAGCTGAAGCCTGGTGCGAGCGAAAGTTTACAACACGGGTGGGAACAGCCCCTGGGAGGATACATTTAACGGACTAGTTCAAGAGCTCATTTGCGTTCTTGCTTCTGATTGAGTACAATTTTTGGGGCTTTGTTTTTTTTGGGCCCAACCAGCGATCAGCTTATTTCACCGCTCCTTTCGTGACGTCTTATACAGAGTGTAGCTTTGCTAAATTTTGTATCTAGTTGTCACTCGTACGTACTGAAATCAACTTTTTGTCTCGCTCGTTCGATAGGCCTGCCATCAAAGAGCTTTCTTTTCTTTGTCACTCCGGGCAAAAAAAACCCTAAACCAGCCGTTTAGGAACTACTTTTGCAGTTTTTATCTGATTGAGCTCAAAGTTTGCAGGATAACAGAACTTTGTATTCCTAATAATTGTTTTTTTGTTTTTCAAATTTAATGGTTTCTCGTCACAAGATTGACATTAAAGTTTAATTTTAACTAATGGCATAACAAATGAGTGATTTTGAAGGAGTATGAAGAGATAATGTCACGTGAAGATTTTTTGGAAAAGCTGAGTTATTTGAGAAATTATTGAGCTCTCATTTTCGAATTTTCCGCCATTTTTTTTACAATTTTTTTACACACTGCGAATTTCAAAAAGCTTTATCTCTTAAACCAATTGAGCATTTCAAATCGTATAAGGCTAAGTTAGTAAACCAGCTTTCCAGAGTGATTTGTTGATAGTAGTCCATACTTTAGGTAACGTATTTAGCAGAGTCCCAGTGGATTCCGTGTTTTTTTCCTTTTCTTGCACTCACCTGGACGATTATACTTGTCCGACTTTTGTTATGACTTCCGGACTCAAACCATGTACAGTGTTAGCTATCATTGTTACACTTAAAACAGGAGTCACATTCCCTTTAAGTACAAAAATTGAAGTTGATTATCGCACTATTGATTTTTATTATTCATTTCAATAATTTCCTTTTCAAGTAATGAATGAAATATTCAAATTGAAACTCAGTGTTCTCATTGGCTTTAAGCATGATCTTTTGTGCTCAGCATGTGGGAATTTGGCCGTTTTCCCGAACAGAAGCCATCTACTTTTTTTATTTTTCTCTTCTTTCCTCTCGTGTACCATCCTTTCAAATCAAACCAAAACAGTCTGGCATTATGATAAAATTGAAAGTAGTTGATTGTATTAAGATACAAATAGCGTTATAAACTATGTATGTTTGTGTTGGGAGACGTGTTATGCAAATAAGGAAACCTGAAAAATCCAACGTGGCTGTCAAATCAATGCAATCAGAGTTCGAGTATTGCATCAAGTTTTGTTTCAAATATTTCATTTTTGATTTGATAGGTGGATTAATGAAATGAATAATAAATCCAATAATTAATTTTAGCCAGCCGTCCCGAACGTGGCAACAATGGGATCTAGTAATGCCCATTTTATTGTTTTGTTCGTTAATTGTCCCCGACTTCCGGTTTTCATTTGTCCAAACACTCTATTTCTTCAATACCGGTTCACCCTGTGTGGGTTTGTGTCTTAAGTAATGCTGGGGGATGTGATGGTGTATGATGTTGGGCTTTAATGCTCCTAGGGCTTTATTGTCACTTTTTATTCTTCGAGGGAACTTTCTCATCTTTTGACTGTAAGATCCAAAACACGGACGAGGCCAAATGTGGGGATTCGATAATTTTTTCCATTGTCACCCTTGGGCATTTGGCTGTCAATTTTATGATCTTTAAGGATCCATTATGCACTTGAAGGACAAGAAATACCTCAAAATTAGGAGATTTGACTTGAATCAGCCTACGTTTGTGGCCCCAGAGAGGGGATGTTGGTAACAAAATTCCTTAAAAAAGGTCCAATTCCCCCTTGTGCTTGATACATGTGTATGACAACAAAATTGAACATAGGATTAAACTGGATGTGATTCTGTCTGTTCAGTTATCACACTCTGGATGCTAACTTGACTGTTCCAGTTGTTTTATTTCTGAACGTGCATTTGGACCTATTGCACTGTAGAAAAAAGTAGGTCGTGCTAGTTTTATGAACACACGATTGCACTGAAACCTGTCACATGATAGTCCAGAGACCCAAGCAATCTGTTGTCGTTAAACATTATTTCGGGACATGATTATTTTCACTCACTATAACTCATCAAAGTTTATTCACTGTATCTCATCAAGATTTAGTCACTTTATTCTATTTTATTAATTTATTATTGTAAAGCGCATTTCATCATTGCATCATGGAAAATGCGCTATACAAGCTCATAAATTCATAAATTATTGTTATTGTTCATATTATTATTGTTCATATAATAATTCATAAATTATTATTATTACTATTCTTATTGTTTGTAATGCGCATTATTTTTATGTCCTTTATGCCTTTATGCTTTTTGCCCCTAAGGTACCAGGGCCAAACCATGGTCCTAGGGTACCAAAGAGTTCACTTAATTGAAAGAACTTTCCTCAAAATGTGGGCTGTTCCTAGAAGAGTAATCTTTTGAAGCTCTCAACGTATTTATCCATCTTTTTTTAATGACTCCCAATGCTCCAATAACACCTGGCACCATTGCGGTCTGCATCTTCCACATTCTGGCTATTTCGATTTCCAAGTCTTTATACTAGAGAGTTCCTCAGCTGTCTTTGTTGAGTTGTTCTGTCAGATGGTAATGCCATGCCAATAATTTGACAATTTTTGTGGTCTTTAACCACAATGTCGGGTTTATTTAGTTTATTCCGTGTGAATGGCCATTATTATTATTATTATTATTATTATTATTATTAGTATTATTATTATTATTATTATTATTATCATCATCAAAGGGCAGTATCTTGTTGAAATTCCACCTGCCACTGTTTTGCTTCTCTTATGAGGTAAGTACCTTCTTGCACGCGGTGTTCAAAGGAGGTTGGGGGGGGGGGGGGGGCATGAGTGTTTATTGACGTAGCCCAAGTAGGAACATGCCCTTTCCCATGCATGCATCTATTTATGTGATGGTCATTTAGACTGCAAGCACAAGATTCCTGTGGGGAACCCTTTCGGTATCCTATTCAACTTACTAAAAACATATCAAGTACAGGGGAACTAATCGTTTTACCATAAAACAGTTACTAACATGTTTAATACAAAATCTTTGTGACTAAGGTATTGTCCAATTTGTATTCCCCCGCGGTGGTCTATAAAAACAATTCCATGGTTTCTAGTACTTGGCACTGGGCTAGCTACTCTTGTTTTGCGTAGGGTGGTCAGGTTGCTTGAGAGTTCTCCTAGGAGAATTCGATTACTCGTCAAGACATTTTATCTTTATGATCATTTCCTTTATTCTCATGATCTGTATAAGTGACCAGCAGAGCTCAATTGCATCAAAGTTGTGTTCTCGTAAGGAAAATAATCATGAAACTTCTGTTTCAACTGATAATTTTGGGATATTTATAGAGTTTTCCCACAAAGAGAAAAGGAGCTGTTCATTTTTTCATAGATTTTGTACATTTTAAACCAGCCTAGGATGATTTAATTACTAAAGCGCCTTAATTCCCTACATTTCACCTACAGAAGTCATCTAATACCTTTCAACAACTCTAATGATGGCTGCAACTCTCAAGACTCCTGAAAAAGGACACACAGTTAAGTCTTATAAGTGCAGGCAGTATGACAAGGAACTTAAGCGGATTTCAGATCTCAAAACTCATGAGAAAGTTCACACAGGCAAGAAGTCTTACAAGTGCAGGCAATGTAACAAGCAATTTACCCAGCTTTGGTATCTCAAGACTCATAAAAGGGTGCACACAGGTGAGACGCCTTACAAATGCAGGCAGTGCGACAAGGAATTTTCCCGTGCGAGCAATCTGAAAACTCACGAGAGAGTGCACACAGGCGAGAAGCCTTACAAGTGCAGGCAGTGTGACAAGGAATTTACGTGGGTTTCAAGTCTAAAAAATCACGAGAGTGTTCACATGGGCGAGAAGCCTTACAAGTGCATGCAGTGTAACAAGCAATTTAACCAGCTTTGGTATCTCAAGACTCATAAAAGGGTGCACACAGGTGAGAAGCCTTACAAATGCAGGCAGTGCGACAAGGAATTTTCCAATGGGAGCAATCTGAAAACTCATGAGAGAGTGCACACAGGGGAGAAGCCTTACAAGTGCAGGCAGTGTAACAAGCAATTTACCCAGCAGAGTTGTCTGAAAACTCACGAGAGAGTGCACACAGGCGAGAAGCCTTACAAGTGCAGGCAGTGTGACAAGGAATTTACGTGGGTTTCAAGTCTCAAAAATCACGAGAGTGTTCACATGGGCGAGAAGCCTTACAAGTGCATGCAGTGTAACAAGCAATTTAACCAGCTTTGGTATCTCAAGACTCATAAAAGGGTGCACACAGGTGAGAAGCCTTACAAATGCAGGCAGTGCGACAAGGAATTTTCCAATGGGAGCAATCTGAAAACTCATGGGAGAGTGCACACAAGTGAGAAGCCTTACAAATGCAGGCAGTGTGACAAGGAATTTACGTGGGTTTCAAGTCTGAAAAATCACGAGAGTGTTCACATGGGCGAGAAGCCTTACAAGTGCAGGCAGTGTAACAAGCAATTTACCCAGCTTTGGTATCTCAAGACTCATAAAAGAGTGCACACAGGTAAGAAACCTTACAAATGCAAGCAGTGCGACAAAGAATTTTCCAGTGCGAGCAATCTGAAAACTCATGAGAGAGTGCACACAGGCGAGAAGCCTTACAAGTGCACGCAGTGTAACAAGCAATTTACCCAGCAGAGCAATCTGAAAACTCATGAGAGAGCGCACACAGGCGAGAAGCCTTACAAGTGCACGCAGTGTAACAAGCAATTTACCCAGCAGAGCAGTCTCAAAACTCATGGGAGAGTGCACACAGGCGAGAAGCCTTACAAGTGCAGGCAGTGTGACAAGTTCTTTAGTCAAGCACATCATCTGCGGAGTCATGAAGGAATATGCACTGGGAAGAAGAGTTGTAATTTCCATGGCCAGGCTAGAACATTTAGTTGCTGGATTTGTCTTGTGGAAATCAAAAGCAAAGCAGTGCTTCTGAAACACTATGCGGATCATATGAAAATACAGGAAACTTGATGGGGCATTTATGTTTAGCTACCGGTAAAATGTCAGTGGAAATGTGTGAAAATTAATTTTGGTACCATGTTGAACTTTGTCGGAAGAAAGGACTGTTACATGATACATGCATTTGACTTGACAGAAATTGGTCTATTTAGCACGAGACCCAAGTACCAGCTGTGCAGACAATTGCAAGCTTGATTTACACTTTAAATAATGTAACGATCAGAACAAGGGACAACGGGGGTACAAAAAAGTTTCTCTACAGCTTTTTCAAATTCTACCTAAATAGCCGGTATTTTTTGAAACAAACGCTGATAATTTCCCTTAGAGATGGGGTAGAAAGTTGAGTTTATTGCTACGGCTTGCGCTGATGTTTTCAATTAGCCGCCGGCATTATATTAACATTATAGTTACAGTTGTGTTTTTTTATATGACCTGCTTTAGAAAGCCTTTCGTTTCACTAAGTTGTTTTTGTACTTATTCACGTCAGGAAAACGGAGTAAACGTTTATAATTCTTTTAAAAAGTTAGTGTTATTTTCCCTGGCTTCTGTTGGAAAAGATTCCAGCAAAAAAGAGAATGCATGCTTGTTTATAAATCCTCATGCGATGGCTAAAGTCAGTTGGATCGATTTCAGAGTTTTAAACGTAATCGTTGAGTCTTACGAACTAAGAAACTTTTAAGTTCTTATTCCGTCACTCCTCTTATGTGTAACGTAAGCCTTGTAGGCCTTGTTTTGCTTTTTGCTTTGTTTTGTTTAAACTGTCAACTGAGTTTCCGTAGCATTGGTGCTGGTGTTGTGCACTGTCAGATATGTGGAATCGAAGGCTTTCAATTACTGCGCCTTTCAATAATATGCAGACTCTAAAATTCAAAGCTTAACCGACAAATGCGTTTTTCGCTACCGTCAACCAAATTTTCGGGGGCGTCTTTAAAACCCCGAACACCCCGGAACACCGCCGGAACAGCCCGGAACATCCCCGGAACACCCCTGGAACTGCCCGGAACAACCCCGGAACACCCCTGGGACATCCCATAATACCCCGGAACACCCTCGAAACAGCCAGGAACACCCCTGGAACACCAAAAATAGTGGTCAGTGGTCAGACTGCTCACGAATAAGCCGAAGACCTCCGAAGATTTCAATTCTTCATAGGACTTTTGCGGATCACCCTGAAATTTCCAAGCATTTCAAGAATACTTCGGAATATTTTCGAAGTTTTTAAGGACAGAAAAAACAACCATTAATTAATGGAAAAAATATATTATACACGTGACCTTCATATCAATAACTTACGGTTTTCAGTGATATGAAAATGTGACAGTTGAACTGTTAATTCTGCATTGATTTTTCTCGTGGGAGGTTTGCATTATCACGTTCAAAAATACAGGTGTGACCTCAAGGACATAACAAAGCCAAATGATACAGTGTCACGCAATGTTATGAGGTCATTATTCCGAGGTCACACTATCGTCATCGTTTTATTTCCACAGGCGCATGAAAAATTTTTGCCCGCCGGCTCGTTACGCTAATATATACACCTCATTAAAAAACCTCAGTTTATATTTATTTGAAGTATCATACCGTAGTGCATGAGTGCTTCGGGAATATTAAAATCCAAGAACGTTTTTCCATGTCTAATAAATTCCCATCTCGCAGTTTTCTCTTGTCATATTTGAATGACAACGTTTTTTGCAGTTAGGCCTGTATATGTTTTTGGTTAACAAAAGAGCGTAGTTCGGAAGATAAACGAGTACGAGAAATGTGCGCCTGCAAAAAAGTAAAAAAGGTCGTCACCCTTTGAAATTCGACAACTTCAAATGCCTCGTGAATTTATGCAGCCCCGTAAAGTTTACTTACTAAAATACTGTTAACTCTACCTACAATAAAGAGTAAATATTTAAGATAACTTTTCGTTCTTAAAATTACTTAGTTTGTTTAGTCAGTACTTAAGAGATTATCGATCATTATCGGATTTGCGAAGAACTGAAATGGTCGATGTTTTGGTAAAACGGTCAATGATAAATTGCTTCAAAGGTTATCCGACTTCGAGAGACGGTTTCAGAACAAATAGTGTAGCTTGTAAAAGCTGACAGAATTCGACAAGGTTTTAGATTGCTGTTTTCAGGTCAAAGTTCACATATCATTTCGCAATCAGTTTACTTAGTTTCGAACCTAAACTAAATTTTCATCAGTCCGTAAATGTTTTTTTTTCTGTAAAGTTTCGCTGGAGAAAAGTGGGTTTTCAACTGGATTCTTCAACATGATAAGTATTTGTGTTGCTGTGAACTAATAGAGTTTAATACAACTTTGGGCTTAATTGTTCAATCAACCGATACAACCCTCCCCCCGAGTTACCCTGGGCGAGTTCATTTTTCACCTGTTTCTTTGAAAAGTTCAACGAACCGTTTACATGAGGATTACCAACTCGTCTCGGGGAGGCGAGACAACTACAGGCCACAGTGATCAAATCAACGAAAAATCTTAAGAAAAAGGACGTAGTGAGGTCATGAATATCAGAGTAAGATTTCGTAACAATTAAGTAAAGTCAACTTTATCTCGGTCAACCGGGCCAGCTTCTTATCATATATACGCTCGGTAAAGTTGTCTCGGGGGGAGGGGGGAGGGTTGTCTCGGGTACCCGAGACCTTATAAATGGGGCCTTAGAGGGTCCTGAAAGGGGGGTCCAAATCCCATTTCCCAGGCCAAATGTTGCCCAAATCCCAGTTCCCAGTCCAATTTTTACCACAAATCCCATTCCTAGTGCCACAAATCTCAATGCAAATATCTTTATTTTTTTGTTCTAATGCAGACCTTCTGGTGCTGTTTTTTGAAGTACAATCAAATATGTTAACTGAATGTTTCTCATAGGTCACCACTCGCTGCATGACCCTAACAGACAATGATTTACAGTCACTTTTCTTAAACATTTCCAACTGATCTTGTGTTCGTAGAACAAATGGTTCCTTTCCAGGATTCCCCGGCTCAACAAAGTCTGTGTAAAATACCTCCAATGTGAAATCCATAAATCCTCGCTTCCTACTAGATTCTCTGGTGTATGGTTTTCGCCAATTCTTTCGGAGTGCAATCCCATGAAATTTCCAGTTTACAGTTTTCCGTGTGATTGGCAACATTGTTAGACGAAATGTATTTGATTTCAGCAATTACAGTCCGAATAGCACCCGCATTCGTATCCACCAGCGAATCGAGCACATGGTTTGACCTGTTAGACGCATGCTCGTAGTTGGAACGTCTACCACTGTGCAACCAAATCGCTGATTTCAGTATATGCAGTTTAAAATCAATGCTAAAATCAGATCGCAACTACTTTGAAAACATTTTTAGGTCTTCTTAAGGACTATTTTATTGCATTTTTATACATTAAGGGACTTAACAAGAGTTTCAAATGATCTTCCCATTGCCATCATATGCTACTTTTTCCCAGTCCCAGTCGCCAGATCCCAGTCCCAGGTTCTCAAATATCATTTTCCCAGTGCTAAAATGGGCAAATCCCAGCTCCCATTTTACCCCTTCAGGACCCTTGTATTAGCCAATTACAAAGCGCGTTGTTAGACGGCCGGTACAGCAAGGCCGTCTATAAATTCAATTTTAATTCCAATTCAAATTCCTTTCGTCGTTGTAGGTTCTTGAAAGTCACAGATGATTACCAACCTCGTCCCCAGGGTCTTCTCGGCTTTCATTATTGGTACGTTACAGCCTAGTTCCTAGGCGTACTCTCTTGCCCCGTAGTCCGCGCGAAGTCTTGAAAGGGGTGGGGTCTCTCTCGGTGACGTCACAGCTCACGGTTCAGGTTTGACCAAGCCGAAAACGCCTAGGAACTAGGCTGGGTACGTTACTGGTATTTACTGGCACGGGAAGGATGAAAAAAGGGGAGCTGTTTTGTGAATTGACCGTGGTATTCTTAGGGACACGGGATGGTTTATGCAATTGACAATTGATTGGTATGTTAATGATGAAGTGAAAGGAATTTCGTTGTGGTAAGTTTGTTCAAGGTCGTTGGAGAGAAAGACAAATATTTGGCATGATTCAATGTGGTTTCACGTAGCTCCTGTTTTCTACTTTGGCTATGTTAAAGTCTGTTCTCAACTCGTACTGTTTATTTCAATCCACGCATCTGAAATCTAGCTCGGGGCTTCCTTATAAACGAAACCCTGTTATAGTGAAATTGTGGGAAAGCGACCAAAATGCTCGTGTTATCGTGGCTTGGCTAATAATTATTTTTCGTTAAAAGGGACTGGCCTGCCTGTCTGTTCATCGATTGTGCCTTCAACGTGAGTCGCGTGATGACAGTCATTTGTTATATTAGGGCAAAATTTTTGTTTGGCCTTTTGAATTGCAAAAAATATACAGAACGACTGATCCTTGCGGGAAGTAAAGAAAGACAAGACGAAATAAATTGAATATCGGACAGGCTGAAGAAGAGCGTTGGTTAAAGCGGGGACTTCGCTTTACAGGCAACTGCATTTAATCGTGCATGACAATCTGTGAACTATAAAAACGCTCAATTAGTTCTTTTGAACGGAAAAGTGGTTATAACCTTTTAACCTGTCGCACAAATGGCCTTAGTTCTTTCTGTTTAGATCTGTCTCTTTAACGATTTGCAGTCTAGCCACTCTATCCACTTCTACATCTTTTAATCGTTTATAATTGAAAACAGGGATTTCTTAATACGGACTTTTGATATATACATATATTTTTTAAATTGATGAACTCAATAAAACTATATTTACACGAATGGACGGATGGAAATAGAAACGGGTACCTGCATCTTGGTCTGGAGTAGATTACACGCATGATAAAGAATTTAAAGTGGTTCTCAAACGTCTGTCTTCAACTCACACGAATTTATTTCAATTCACGCATTTAACTGAATAGCGCTCATATGATAAATGACGTATTGTGATCCGCACAATGACCAAGAAATGCTGTTGAAAATTGTTGCGTACGATATAAAGTGGTCCGGTTGCCATTTTTTAAAAACCACGTAGTTTCTGATCGTGTAACAGAACCTTATCTCTAAGATCAAAGGTTCCTCGTGAATGCAAATGAATTCACAGTTGTACAGTAAAACCGCGATAAAATGAATGCCTTTAAAGCGGGCTGAAAAATAACTTCTCAAAGAATGTCTGAGATCGATAGTATGTTGGCCAAGCGCGAGAGCCCCTTCATTACGTATCATCCGATGTCAAGAGCCATAAAGCTCTTGTCTGGTGTATAACATACTCAACCACAAGATAAAATTCCAATCACCGTAAGAAAAACGAGGCAACGGCGGGCTTTGGATATAAGGCAGAAGAAGAACGAATAGTATCCCACAATCCTTTGCCTCATGGAATTTCATGAAGATGGCGAATGTCTTGTGACACATGGCGGTTTTTGCCTGTTTTCGCTTTGGATTTGTTCAGAGATAAAGCGTTTCGCTGGGGATAGCACACTTCAAAACACAAACTTACAACCTTCAATATCAAATAGGTGTTGTTTCTTTTGAATTTAGTACATTAGAAATAGGTTTTTTAAGATAATTTGAATAACAATGTCTCACGCCATCCGTTACCACCGCTTCAATGAGTCGCATAAAATTAATTATACACGTCTCTTTATGCTTGAGTAACTTACAGAAACAGTTAAAATCTGAATAATTAAAAGGTATCTGGACAACTTTGAACCATAGTGACCCTTAGTGACCTGACAGTTTCAAATTTCTGAAGGTTCGAAAATGGTCCAAATCACCGCAATTGCGAGTATCACGTTTTAACTCACATGGCGATTCCGCGACAAATGTAATAAATTAACAAGCAGGATTAAAGGAGATTAATTGCCCTTTTTCTTTATTGTGCTTTCTGTGCGAGCAAGGAGTGAATTAATCGCTTTTGTTTTGTTAGATGAACTCAAAAGGAGCCATGGAGATTACCAGTTATTAGCAGTTGCTTTCTCCTTGAGTATGGTCAACTGGGTGACAGATATCACTATTTCACTAATGATACTGTCTCTTCTTGAAATGGTCGAAGTAGTTTGACACAAACAGTGTCAATTGTCCATTGTCCTGTGCATTTAAAAACTACTCGAGGTTATGTTACTCGAATTCAAGGAAGCGATTTTGAATACATTGCTTACAATCATCAACAACATCCTCGAGTAAACACAAGATACAACTAGCTGGATCTCGTCTTTAACAACGAATTCGAATCGATGATCGAAACATGGCAATTAAGAATATACTCACGGCGATGTCGCAAATACGATTTATTTGAATCAAGTAGGACTGCACAGACCGATGAACTGTTCTTCAACTGAGCGATCATCGATGTACTTCGAGAACAATCAGACCCTTCATCTGTGCAAACTTTCGAGGAGACTCTAGCGAATTCCTTGCAATAAAGTGCAGCATAGGCAAAACCTTTCAGCTGAACACTAAATTCTTCCATTGATACGCAGCGTGAGTACTAGACCAGACGCGTTATTACGAAGCGGAGTATTTTGCGTTGTAACACGCTACAAACAAAGCTGCCGCCATTTGAGTGAAACTCATTCAATCGATCCCTCGCGAGACTGATGACGTCACTTCAGATTTTGATAATATAGTTGCAAACGCAAAGGATTGTGGGATACTATTCATTCTTCTTCTGGATATAAGGTAATGATGCTATGTTGTTTAGAGAACCAAACAACTGACTGAAAATTTAAACATTCTCTGGTGACTACATTGTAAACGGGCTAAACTGTCATTAGATTGTAATAGAAAGCCACACATGGACATGTATGCAACGAGGTCCTACATTTATTTAGCATAAATAAGTTACATGGTTTCATGTTGCATAGTGTGAATAACGATTGTTTCATGTGCGTGAGTTCCAAAGCGATTTCATTTGATAACTTTTTTCTTCGTGTCCTGCAAGTGCAATAAACGTGTGATCATTAGACAAACTGACAACCTAAATTGCGATCGAAAAGTGTCGAAAAAGTGGCGGATACGCACGAGGTCATCTCAACAGATAAGATTATTTACAGTTGTAAATATATATTTTGAGGGGTACGGCAATGACTAGCGGAGGATATTAAGAGTGGTAATGTGCTTATTATAACTAAAAAGACAAAATTCATATTAAATCACAAACGATGCTTACAATTAACTTTAAACTCAAGAGAGAGATCAAGAGCTCAATCATTCCGAAGTACCAAATGTATTAACAAATTCCTACATAGGCAGGCGACGAGAATAAGGAAAACAACAAGACGAGAATGCTGATAAAAGAGGTAAGGTAAGCTTAGGACTTGTGGCCATTAAAGCCGGTGTTTGTAGCATGAAGCCTTTACATGTAGGAACATTACTAGTCCCATTTAGTTTGGATGCCTTAACGGTTAGTTGGTACCCATTGATACACCTGGGCTGAGAAAGACAAGGAAGAGGAAAGTTACTTGTGTGAGGAAACAACAAAAGGGACAGAACTTGATGCAGAGAACAAGCCGAAACTAACATCTCTCCTATCGAACGTTTGATCAAACGTTTAACGCGATGACCATTACACCACCGCCACATCTCTACTGATATATAGCGCAGTCGTGTTGAAACATTCATAAGCGAAATAAAGTCAACGTACATAAAAAATGAGATGTACCTGATGAAGTTCTATCATGTTATTTGACTCTGTCAGTTGGTTTCTTGCCTTCTCGCTCAGTGTTTTCGCTAAGTGTCTTCTCCTTTTCAATGAACGTCAGAAGTTGTTGGCATGGAAACACAGACATCATTATGCAGTACAGCTGCGTTTACCTGCAGAAGGACTCTGAGCAAAAAACTAGAAAACGTCCACAAGAGGTGCAACTTGGGTCGGCGCTATATTCTGGTTTCTTTGGCATGAACTAACAAGTACCATTACAACTGCCCCCTGATAGCATACTATTCCATTACGTGTTTTCCCCTAATACTGAGTTACAAAAGATTTCTCTGACGACTAACTGATTCCCATTTATACAACCACAGTGACATTTTTTCCAAGGTAATAAATCGCCGAGAATACTTAAGTAAGAACCGACTGTTTTATGGCGAGTCCAACGCTCTAACGCGCCTGACCACAACTAAGTTTCAACGCAGCCAAAACTACAGCACTGTTGTAGTGCGACTTACTGGCTAGAACAATTTTTAAGGAAGCGCTTAGCAGTCTCAGTTGAATAGCAATATTCATCACAATGGACGTTTTTAGTATTTGCTCAAATGTTCTTTCACAAGATAGCGCAGTAGGGCTGGTAACTATTTGCCGTGCTCTAAGGGTTTATACATGTTTTCCAGAACCTTTTAGATTCTCTTCCTTTTCTTTTTTGGAACTGACGACGAAACTGACTCTCCAGGATTCTGTTGATCAAAATAAAATGTGTAACTTCCTCAGTTTTGAATGATGACAGAGTAGGGTTTCAAGCCAAACATTACAGTACTGTAAGTGGTACCCCATGCTGCAGGGGCACTATGCTTAGCAACATCGTGAAAAGCTTCATTTAAGGCCGCAGGTGACAAGCTGCTCATGAATAAATTTGTAAGGCAAAATTTTGGTGGAGGTCTTACGTTAAAAAACTTTATTCGTAAGATTTCGTAAAACACGACTCCGTGTCCAACACTTCTTGATCTTACCACAAATTGATCAGTTAAAACCTCTATTGTGTCACAACAGAAGCTGATTATAGAATTTGGAGTTCCTTTGAAAGTTGTAAGCTTTTAAATGAGTAAAACCGTCATTGTTTAAATGCAAAGCCTTCAATATTTTGATAAAAAGCCTGTTTGAAAAAACTGCTTCTGTTGTGACAATCTACAATACATCTAGATTATCTGCCTGTCAGTGTCAGTTCAGAAACGTCTATATCCGCGCTGTATTATTGGACACCAAATTGGTGGTTTTAGGGCTTCCGAAGGCTTACCGAATAAACACGAATGTTCAAGGTTGAAGATTTTGTTAATTATGGAAATTAATTCTGGCAGCTATTGTTCACTGACCAGAAAAGAACAATACGTTGCAATTTAGAGATCGAAAATATTTGAATTGAAGAATATATTAAGCGTTTCCGAAGATCCATGTTAGCTATAAGAAGTATTAGTTAGTTTTTGTTTTGTTTTGTCGGAAAACTTCTAAAAAGTTTCTATTAACGTTTGAACGTAAAAAAAAGCTGGACTTCGAAAGTATTTTTTTATTCAAAAAAGGTTCAAAAACTCACAAGATAACCGTGGCACACGATTTGACGCACGTGCAATTATTGACTCAGAAACTGAAAGTTTTACTGAACAGCCTATTCATGAATATTTCGCGCAATGTCACTACCATTCGTCGCCCTTCGTGTATACGCTTTAAATAAACGAGTACTGATGACCTAGTCTCTCACCCGCGGCCTTAAGAGCTCCAACTGTCACAATTGAAACCCAACATACAGCAGACCGCTGTATCCCAACAAATAATTCATTTAAAATTGTGTTTAGAGTTCACGTATGTTTAGCCATGGATTCCCACCTCGATAACTTTTATGTTTTGCATAGGTGGAGGCAAGACTTCCTGTGTTCTTGAAATCTGTAAAATAACAGAACTGTGTTTCACTTATATAATGCAACAAGAATACATAACTTTTAGAATTTCCGTCAACAGGGATCGTAGCCTTTCAAGATTTGGAAATTCCAGGACTTTCCAGGCCCATTTCCATATCCTTTAAACATATTTCCATGACCTAAATTTAGCCTTTCGTTTACAAAAAGGTAAATGATATCCAGCTTATGACCCCATTATTTTCATGGCAACTGCTAAATTTATTTTGTACAATGAACTTCATTTTCCATGAATTTTCATGACAAATGCTTAACTTCCATGAATTTCCAGGCCTCGAAAATGAAATTGTAAAACTCCATGACTTTCCAGGTTTTCCATGACCCATACAAACCCTGGTCTATGTGCAAAACAACCACTTCTTGCTAAAAAGAACGTATTGCGGTGCTATAGAATTGTCAACTTTACTATAACTGCGCCTCACAATTGTGCAGAGCTTAACCCAGTTTCTGTTCCCTGAAGCAACTACCTGTATAAGAATTGATGCTTCCCTTGGATGGGATGCTACGGCTGACATTTGCAATGTAGCCTGCTC
Source organism: Siderastrea siderea (assembly GCA_964030785.1). NCBI lineage: Eukaryota > Metazoa > Cnidaria > Anthozoa > Scleractinia > Rhizangiidae > Siderastrea > Siderastrea siderea. The sequence goes on along the minus strand of OZ034971.1, from coordinate 21,513,098 downwards.
CAGGCGTTCAGATGGTGGAGTGCAAGCGAAAACATAGCGAGCGAAAGAAAGGAAAAAGGGAAAAAGGAGGGGAGACTGGGGCTCTCTTTCCCTCACTACATTTTCGCTTGTGCTCCACTGTCTGTGTACCAAGGAGTAAGGACCCCTGATTTTCTTTGTACATTCTGATAGCCCTTGCTAGGATATGCTTTTTCCACAGTAACAAAGGGAGGCACCATCCTTAAACACGATGAAAGTTTCTTGTCAAAAGAAGCAACAAGGTGCAGACAATGGGGTCAAACTAAAGAATATCTGTTATCAGGTGTTACAGGCATGAAGACCAACATGCTAATGACTTGTCCACCCCATCTATCACAATACAGTCAGCCCCATCTCAATAGACATTTCTGTCAAGATGGAAACTTCTCTAAAACGAACAGCCCAAGTTGGTCCTGTCACTGATTCAGTCATTTTACTGTACATAGCTTAAATTTCTTTCAGATGGACAGTACACCTCTGTGACGGACAGTTGGTGCTGGTCGTCACCATGTGTTTCTAGTCTCCCTTATACCTGTCACAAAATCGGATGCACTTCAACCCGTAGCATTGAACATACCGCGGTACGCTGCTACTCTTGCCTTATACATACTTATCACACAGGCATGCAGTGATTTCTATAGCTTTTCGTCTTGGGTGATAAGTATGTATAAGGCAAGAGTAGCAGCGTACCGCGGTATGTTCAATGCTACGGTTTGAAGTACATCCGATTTTGCGACACATTTGGTCTCTCTTAGAGAACACTGACTGTATATATGCATGTTGTTCACCAGGCATCTTGGTTCTACATGAAAACCAGGTTCCACTCTTAGCTTGATGGTACAGTGTAGCACTAAAAATCTACTGGAAGGAATAAACAAAGGCTGTTTCTGAAAGACTAATTTGTACTCATGTGAACTTGCCTTCTGCATTTTATTTCTGATGGAAATTGCAGTCTTGTCAAGGGAGCAATCACCAGTCTGAAAAAAAGTAAAGACATTTTTACTGAAATCTTGAGTTTGTGGCGGAAATTGACCAAAATGTGAGTGAGTCCCCTTCCCCAGCCCAGGGGAGCCTCCATATAAAAAAGCAGATGAGGTCCACTCTGGGGATAACAGTAAGTACTTTTTCTGGACTATGATTTACTTTATTGACAACTTAATTGGATGGCAATCACATTTCTCAAAATTACAGTTTTCCGAACATAGAGAACTGATTTGGTAAAACATGTTTCATAACATGTAAATATTGTACGAAGGTGATTGCTTGACAAAGATTAATAAAATCTTTGTAAATAATAAATAACAAATTACCAAAGAAGCCTTGTTTGGAGAAGCTCTGTAAAAATAAAAAAAACACTATCTGTTAAAAATTGATATATGCTGCAAATGGCAGTTCAAGTAAATTTGAAATTTACGGTGAACATGTAGGGCATATAAAAATGCTATCAACTTGCGTTCTGCGCAACAAGCCTTGCGCAGCATAATAAACAGCACCATAGGAAAGTACCGCTCAACAGTCTCCATGTACATTTGAAGGGTGGCACTTTAGGGTTTTATCCACAGAGTTAAAATGTCAGAACAACCTTGTACAGCATAATAAAGAGCACCACAGGAAAGTACTGCCTTATGGCTCCCATTTGAATGCTGACTCTTTAGAATTTCATTCGCACACTCAAATGTTGGAATCACCAAGCATTCAGTGCACAGCGTAATAACCTGGCACCACTTTCATTTGAATGGTCACACTTCAGGATTTCACCAATAGACTTAAAAACATCATTGCAGAGGTGCCATATTACATGTACATAAATCAAGATTTGTCTTTAGTACTCACCCCTCTTCCAGCTGTGGTCCAATCATGGCTTGTGACATATATACAGTAAACAGCTTTCCCTGTTCCCTTCCTTCACTTGTCGTCTCCTTGTCTTGCAAAGATGAGCCAGTGGGGGGAGGTGGTGGTGGAGGGGGAGGGGGAGGGGGTAACTTTTGTAAGTATGATGGAAGTGTTGCATGGCTTGATGGTACTCTGGGAAATTCCCAAGGGGGTGGAAGTGGAGGGTATTGATAAGAATATGAATGCTGTGGGGGTGGTGGTAGGGTTGGATATTCATAAGGTGAGTTTGAATGCACAGTGTTACAATGCAGTGACCCTGAAGATGGTTCTGTGGTATTGTTTGGTTGATCAACTGTTGAATGCTGTCTGTGGTTCTCAACAGATAATTGAGAAAAAGATTGGTTTTCTTCTTCTGCGGGTCTCTTCGTTGAAGTCTCTGCAGTGTGCAACACTTTGGTAGAGGATGCTTTCTGCTGTGCACCAACGAGCTCTGCAGAGAGGTTTTTAACACCATTTTAATGCTTTTACCATGAGTTGTAGTGATAGACACACAGTGTGTACAGCAGCATTGTATTTTGCCACTTACAGTTAGATAATAAATTTTTGCACATTTCCTTTATGGTAAAAAGCCAGAAAAAAGAGCGAAAAAATATTTCCTGCAAAAATACACTGTAAAAACTATTTAAAAATGATAACCATTGTTGCCATTTTAACAGCGAAAACATCCTATAAATCGTGTGCTTTCCACGCTTTGTAAAAGGGCAAAATCATTTGAATTGAATCCATTTAATTTGAAAGAACTGGAGTACTGTTATCAAATAAATTCATTTCTGCCAAATTCAAGGTTGCATGCAAATACTAAAAAAGATTAAAATTTGATTTGTGCCCCAGAACATCAATTCACTACCGCTCCTTTCTAGGGTTGGATTGTAATTAAAATATTGCAATCACACTTTCCAGTTGCAAAACAATTACCTCTTGTCTTTTTTGCAATAACTTTTCTTCTTTCCTGGAGTTTCTCTCTTGTGTCATCAACTGTTTCAAACTCTGGGGCATAGCAAACGTGTAAAATGCCTCCAAAAAATGACCGGTTGTCCAACTTCTTCTTGGCAACTCTTAAAGAAAGCAAAATGGGTTTTTGGAACTTGCATGCAATTGTATGCATAATGTGCATTTATAAACTCAAATCTATGCAAATTAATCAACAGTTCAAGGTTTGTACCCTGTACAGGCAGAGGTACCCTAGGAACAAAGTTGATCTTGGCTTGGTTAATTGTTTTCTATCCTCTGTTTTCACTTTAAAAGGCCCTGTAGCTTTCCACTATCAAATTCATAAAGTTAAAAAAAAATTTTGTTCTTGGCTTAAAAAATTTAAAAGGTTATGTGTGAGGAAAGAATGCATTTCTAGGTTGCCTGGATTAAATTCATGCATGAGTGAATCAAATCAGTGGTAATAGTAATTCCGATGATGAATTTTTCTTGTCTGATCATTGATGAAGTGGCTCCCATAACCAGCGTAAATTACATCTAGACAGTGGGGTTTGAAATCGCCACTGTAATAATTATGGAATACTTTAAAATGCCTTTGGGACCTTCACGTTTTGCATTTTGTATCCTTTGATCAATACACATGATGTTAATATTATTAGATTTATCCTTTAAGACTAGTACTCCATACAGTGCATGCACCTTGCTGAATTTATCCTCTGAAACTTGATCCAATACACCTCAGTGAAGGGCTCTGTGGGGTAGTCATCAAGGATACGATATCTACACAAATGAGAACAATTGTAAAGATCACCTACCATAAAGGCTCTATTATACTCCCTTCCTTCCCTACTTACATGTACCTGTAGTCACACCTTCTAAAAAGCCCAACTATGAATGTCAGGTTTTGTAATAAATACATTTGTATGGTCAAACCTCATTTTTTACATATGGTCATCAGTAATTAAAAGTAATAGAAACACATCCATATCCACAAGTTGTGTTGTCTGTATCATGTCAGATATTTTTAAGGAAATGTGCCAGGATCACAAGAACTGTAGGTATCTGTATAATGTAGGTCTCTGTAAAGGCACTGGCACTGTTTTCTCTCCAACTTGCGATGCAACAGATGACAGGAGCATTGCGAGACAAGTTGCAGGATCCATGTTACACACTGCAACTTATTTCGCAACATTGCAAAAAATAGCAGCCTACTAGTAGACTTTCCCTGCAACTCCCAACACAATTTTTCATTGCGAGACTCATTGCGAAGAAGTGTTACACATGCAATTTAGTCCACAACATGTCTTGCCACGCTGTTGCATTACAAGTTGCAGAAAAAATTGTCTTGTGTAACAGCACGTAAAAGCAGGTTTCACTGAAATTTCATTTATTTTCCAGAATACACTTGACAGCTTACTCTTCAATTGCTCCGTAAAGTGCAAACAGCTCCAGCAATTCCTTTACAGCACCTACGGCAGGAACACCTTGCACCAGAACATACTTGGATTCCAGATTTATGGTGTAAACCTAGGAAACAACTCAGGTGATAAAAATCAATATCACAATACCTTTCATTTACATTTCATTATCACATATTACATTTCAATGAAATGTAATGTGATGTCCAGTAATGGATTGAAAATAGTTTTTATGGGCAGGCAGGCCAAGCTCTCACCTTTTTCCAAGCACTTTCACTCTTGGCCCCCACCTTACTTAGGACATTTTAATTTGTTTCATTTTACCAGAAATTTGTGCAAATTTTGGTTGCAAAATTCTGTGCAAGTCCATGTGCATTCTATTTCCAGTCCTTCATTGGATGAAATTTTGGAAACTGAAGAGGAAATTGTCTTATTACCTGGAAATGACCAGGAAATCAGTGCAGAGCATTGGTCCATTGTGTAGCGTCAGAAAATATCCAAATCTCCCCAACGGGTGGTTTTTAGTTTGAACCCAAGGTCTCCATAAATTCCAGTTTAGCTTTAAACTTTCCTTTGAAAATTATTTTTAGCCTTTGACCCACTCACCCACCCCCCTTGGAATTTCCAATGACCATCCATGGGGTGGGTAGGACATTTTTCTGGGACCGCACAATTAAGCAGGCTATTACAATCTGGTCCAGTAAATTTGAAATTTTTAAGTTCTACACTGCTACTACTCTGCTTATATGTCTGCAATTCTTGAAGTTGACCACAGAGCCATTCTGGAAATGAGAGGCCTTGTGAATACAATGGTAACAGTTTGGTCTGACCAGTACATGTGGACATTGTCTTGAAAGATGGTCCTCTTTTTCAGAAATTTTCCAGTTTGAAATGGAGCAATTACATTTCATTTCCCCACTGAAATTCCCAGAAAGTTGGGGCAAATAGAGAACCCTCATGAAGCTAAAGATCCATCACTGATATCAATGGGCAATTGAAAAAAACTATTTTCATACTTGCTCCACATTAGAGGTGTAGAATACATGTGACCATGCACAGTTCACATAATTTCATTCTAAGAGAACCCTCATGAAGCTAAAGATCCATCACTGATATCAATGGGCAATTGAAAAAACTATTTTCATACTTGCTCCACATTAGAGGTGTAGAATACATGTGACCATGCACAGTTCACATAATTTCATTCTAAGAATACTTGTAGTTAACGAGTACATGAGTCTTGATGAGAAGCCAGGTATGTATTTACCTGCAGGGGCTATCATTAGCAGATGGCAACTGCCTATTAAGGCACTGGTCATTATTTAGAGGTGGGGGAGGGCTGGTGCAAATAGGGGGAGGATCAATGATTTTTATGCAGGGAAAAATGGGAGGGCACATAAATTTATGCATGCATGTTAGGGAGCTTTGTTATACAAAGGGGGTAAGGGGGTAGGGTCAGCAAAAAAAGTGCTTCAAAAAGGGGAGGGTCAGGAGAATTTGAACATGGCCTCCCTCCATTTGCACCAGCCTTCCCCCCTCTAAATAATGACCCATCCCTAAGATCATTTTACCCAACATATGTAGTGAGGTATGTAGTGCTTATACATAATGTGTGTACAGGTAGTGCAGTGAAGATGACTATACAATGTGTATATATAGTGCTATATAAATGTGTAATCCCGGCTGGAGTGAAATTGAGATTTTCTCTGTAGTGGATGGATGGATGGACGGACACCAATTTAGCCCCCCCCCCCCCCCCCCCCCCACGAAGAACTGGGGGAACTGGTGTATACTTTGACTCGCTTTCATGGAACCAAATGATCTCACTTTCACGTCCAAAGGCGTCTTTGTTGCGAAGAAGCTTGTTTCAAACGAGGGAAGTTCCAGGCTCGAAAAAGCAACCTTTCGCCCAAGGAGTTATTGGGCGAAGTATGCACGACTCCTTGGTACGTATGTCAACCTGCAGTTCACCGTTCAGTTGGCATTTTAACCTTTTCGCCTTCGATGAAGAACCACTCGGCAAACAAAATTCAAATTTAGATGATCATGAAAGAAACACGCTATTTAAATTTACTTGATACTTAAATTATTTCCCTCTTGAACAATGCCTTGGCGAGTCACTCTCGAAGTTTTGTGTAATGTCCATGCTACCACTTTTAAATTTAGAAATCGTGTTGTCTGCTTATTTCGGAAATCAACGTTTACCAATGAAGCCATGAACTAAAAGAGGTTGAGAGGACCATTGCGTGAATATTTTTGGAGGTTATCAAAGGTAAAGAGTTCAACGGTAGTTGTAACATTTCAATTCTGTATTTACATGTGAAACTTTTGACGAGTTCATACAAGCGGTCATGTAACTAAATATGTCCGCTGGAAAAATAACATACTGTATGTCACGCAACTTTGTTATTTTAAGATTTACATGTATTTCGTATCTGACAATGTTCGATTTTCTATTGAAAATATATCAACTGATAACAACCGAGGGTCAAGAAAGATCAGAAAGCTGAGCAGACTCTTTCTTTCCCCAGTTTCGGTGTCGACAAGGACTGCAAGCGAACGCATTCCACTAATCTGCGATTACTACTTGTTATAATTAATTATTATTATGATTATCACTATGACTCAAGAGTTTTAATTCAGCTACATGGTCGAAATTTTCGTTAGTTTTATCTTGACCACCTCCTTTCTATATGGAGTACATGGAACTCTGGAAAAAGTAACCAGTTATTCTCAGGCTTTGTCTTTCACGTCAAAAACGCGACAGATCTAGATAGAGAGGAATGGCGGTCCATTACATGAGCTTCAGGAATATAATTCACGCACACGTGCATATCACGTATGAAAGAACAAACCTTAACTGCTCTCTCCCATCGAGCTTCTCGGTACTTTGGTCGACTAAAGCTTAACGAGGTTTGTTTATGATGCCCCTTAACCGAGGAAGCTTCAACATATTTCGCCTTTGAGGAGTTACTCGCTTCTTCCGCCATGTTGGCAGACAATCTGACGATTACGTGACGTGGTATCTGCGCTAAACTGTTTCCGCTGGCTCATCCAGCTCGCGGAAGGCAAAACAGCGCGACAAAGAGAACAACATATTGGCGATTGGCTTCTTTTAAATTATTTTATTAACTTATCTTTTTTAAATTTCTTTATTTTTAACATGACTGCGAAAAAGAAGAAGCAAGGATCTATCCAGCAAGGCCACAAATCAAGCACTGGAACCAATTCACATTCAAAATCAACGGGGCGAACCAACTTTAAACCAAAACACAAAGAAGATGGCGCGAAAGTGGGTTCATCTTCGCTTATTCCATTTTCGAAATATGGGTTCGGTTATGGTTTGGTGGTGCTGATAATCGGTATGTATGTTATACTCTCAAGTGTGCGTTGGTGTATTGCTGTTGTAGGGTTAATTTAGGCGTTGCCTTCATCACCCAGTCTAAAAGCATTGGTTTGATACATATGTGTGTTTTATGTTGGCGCGCGCAATGTTTAAACGACAGAAATATTAAAAAGGATCTTACTAATTACACTTTATTATCCTACAGCCGTGAGCTTCGGCATTTTCCAGAGGTAAGATAGTTTATGTTGAGTTATACAATAAATGTAGAATATTGCGCTCACCAGTTTTTTGGAAAATACTAAACAGACAGATCATATATTAAAGCTTATATATAGAAATTGGAACAATTGATCAATGAAACTGACCAGGTCGTTGATGGTGTTTTGTCCTAGCTACCACGTGTCAAGAATGTTTGAAAACGAGCGATTTTTCTCTCATTTGTCTGCATTGGAGAGGGAGTTATCTTTTAGAACTGAAATGGTGGGTTTTTTTCCCTTCTAATAATCCGATATATGTCGAATTTCTTTGTATATTCATAATTATTGTAATTTTCACGTGCCATGTATATTAAATTAGTTACAGCTGGTATTAAAACAATGAGAGCAATTTGTTTAACTGGTAATTTGGTAATTTCTATGAATAAATGAATCATAGGTATCAGGTACCCAGGGTCAGACCTAGTTTAATACAGTAGTTGTTTTAATTTGTTACTGGTCATTTTTGTTTAAAATACAACATGGTGTACAATTCTAATTAATATGTGAGCCTGCTCAGCACTCATCAGCTATAATTATGTATGTAATAATTAATGCACCAACTTTTGAAATGTTTAAACTTTGGGGATATTTGAATAATTATTAGATCATTTTTACCCCGCCATCAGGACGGGGTCTAGTAATACCCATTTTTTTTCCGTTTCTCTTTTTTTTGGTGGTCACTTGCCCCAGACCTCCGGTTTTCGCTCGGCCAAAGAAATACTCACCATGTCTTTCGCTACACAACCAAGGGCTTTTATCTTGAGTGACCGTAACATATTTTACACCCCCGGGGGGGGGGGGGGGGGAGAACAATGGCAGGGTCTAATGCCCCTGGGGCTTTTCTTGTTTAAATATTATTCTTAGTCAAAGATGAGCTATAAGATTTTTGAGAAAGAGGAACTACAGGCAGTTGCAAATGGTTGAGATGCTCTCCTGGAAAATGAATTTCCCCTTAAAATGTGCTTTTAAAAAAACGGGCAAAAAACTTATTTGCATTTCTGATCCCTCCTACTCATGTGTTGTTGCTTGATAGTTTAAATACCATTGTGTTGTTCCAGAAAATATCCATACTTCCCCCACGGAAGGTGTTTTTGGTTTGAACCCCCCACCCCTATGGAAATTCCAGTTTAGGCTCATACTTTCCTTATAAAATTTTGGCCTTTTAAGACCCCCCTCGTCCTCAGAATTTCTAGTGACCCTCTGAGGTGGGGGTATGGATATTTTCTGGAGCCACACATTACTAAAATGCAGACATCAGTGATGTCGGGGGAAGGGGAAGAGGAGTATTGACTATGAGAATGTCGGAAATGACTGTCAATTTAGCCAGTGTCTCGCGTCTTTTTGCAATTGCTTATAGCAACTTACATTCATTTGACAGCATACTAGTAACTGGATATAATTTTAGAATATACTTAAATTAGCCACCACCTAGTATAGCCAAGAATGCAGGCATTCTGCAGATTGGTACTGTAGTAATCAACCTGAGCTCTAACCACTTAATACCAACATTCAACTGGTTATAGGTTTTGTCAAGTGAATCAATGTGGTCAGCGATGTCTTGTTCCAGAAAGTATCCATACCTCCCTCATGGATGGTTTTTAGGCTCGATTCCCCCCCCCCCCCCACCCACCTGGAAATTCCACATTTAGCTTCATACTTTCTTTAAAAAATTTTGGCTTTTGAGACCCCCACCCCCTTGGAATTTCCACTGACCATCCGTGGGGTGGGTATGGCTATTTTATGGAACCACACACTAGACTGATGTTAATTAGAAGGATCATATAACAATTATTATTCTGTAAAGTGCCATGAATTGGGCACAAGTCTTATGCTTTATACTGGGTATTCCTTTCATCATCATTAATTTCTTTTTAAATTTACCACAGGGACTTTATTACTCTTATTATAAAACCATAGTGGAAGCTCCAACATTTCTTGATGGTGTTCATGCTATTATGAACTGCAATGTAACAGAATACCCTGATACAATCAACACCCTCAAAAGATTTAACTTATATCCTGAGGTAAGTTACCATTCAAACCACAAGTTCAATGTAAAAAGTAATTTAAAATTAAATTAAGAAATATGGATCTTATAATGTATTCATTTGGTTATTTATAATTACAGATGATTGCATTTGTTTCCTGACCCTGTTAAAATAGGGAGAAAGTTTCCTTTTCATGATCCAAAATTTCCAAAAGAAATTTACCCTGCAGAAAGATAAAGGAAAGATACACTGTCCCAGACTACTTTCTTATCAGATCTTAGCTTCATTCAGTAAACTTCTCAACAATCCCTCACAGGGGATGTACAGTATTTGTTCAAATTATGCCTCAACTCAAAATGATATCTCAACTCTTATAACTCAACTACCAACCTTCCTCCTAAACTCTGGAAAAATGACACCCTGCTCCATACAAAAATTATCATTTTGTCATCAGTACCTTGTTCTTGAGATGAAAAATGCCCAAAACCATACCCTGTTTAGCAGCACTTACCAGTGACTAATTAAAATAACCTGCACAAGTGTAAGTGTGCCGGCATCAGTATCCATTAATCAGGCCACCCTGTTAATGAGATCAGATTTCCGTGGAACGTTGTTGGACTGATTAACGGGATTCAAAGTTATTGACTTGTTGTTGTTTTCTGGCAGGTTGTTTTAGGCTTTGCATTTCGTATGTATGATTGGTTAACAACAAGCATGAACATTCAAACCAAGACATGTTACACTGTTAACAGAGGTTATAACCTGCCTCCAGTTCAAAGCTGTGAGGGTAAGCTTAGTTCAGCTTAGGCTTTGACTTAATATATTAGGAGTAGTTCATTATTTATTGGGATTATTGAGTCAAAAAAATGAAACTTAAAATAGAATAGACTAAGTAATTATTCTGTTTTAATTTCAACAAACATCTTCATGTAAAGGCAAAAGTTTTAGAGTTCTGTAATTACATTCTAACACTATTGAATTTGAATTATACAATTTTGAACCCAACAGAAATGTTCTCAGAGTCTGACTGTAAAGAACAGCTGTTGTTCATTCTATCAAAATTTTGCCTCATGTCAGCATATTGTTGTCTCTGTATTTAACATTCAGAATTTCCTCCTGAGTTAAGAAATAGGTCAGGATTTTTCTCAGCCACTCAGTTTATTTTTCATGAGCGAGTCACTGTTTGTGAGTAAATGATGAAATTTTGCTTAACACATGTATATACATTTTATCTTTGACAGCAATTCCCATAAGGGCCAACTGGTATTCATATACAGTCATGTATTCTTTTTTTCGTAATTGATCATCTATAATAAATAAAATTTTAATTCTATAAGCAAACATGTGTGTAACTTACACTTGTAGAAATAATTTTTTATATTTTAATGGAAATTGATTCTTTACATTCAGGTATGGGTGAGCTCTCATTTTTCTATGTTTATGCCATCTTCTATCTGAGTGGACTCATGATGTCGATGTTCTTTCTGCTATGCTTTTATCTCAGGTAAGGGATATTGATTTTTGAGCATAATGAATTTTCATGTACGTGTATACCCAGACTTTCTACAAGAGTTGTTATTATGTGTGAAGTGACAGAAAAAGGAAGCAGCCCCCTCACCTACCCTTTCACTCCTAGTAGTGGCCAAAGTAAAAATCAGGGTTTTCAATTTGAAAAGAAGTACCAGGTGGATCTCTCAGAATAGCCGGAGCCTTATTGTGGTGTGGAGGGGAACCACCTGCTACAGGGGTGTCTGTGGGTCCTCCCCTGGGAAATTTTTAAAATTTGCATCCCTGGAGATGCATTCTGGTGTATTTTCAGTGACAAGAAGTGTTTTTTGGTAGGCACTGTACACTTGAGTAATTTAGAATCTGGGTAAAAATAATCAGCTACATGCATGCTACATTCTTCTTCTGTAAACAGCTACATCATTGATGTGAACTGATACTTTTGAGTACAAAAAGTACCCGGCGCAAGTGCTAAAAGTAGCCGGTGACTTCCGTTGGGCATCGGGTGCTTTTTAAAACCCTGAAAAATTCAAGAAAAATCACAATTTTCAGTTTTTCAAATCCTGCCAAACAAATAGTACCATGGGATAGTACTTGAAAGAGATTTCATTTGAATAGTTGCACCATGGGATTTCATCCACAGACTCAAAAAAGATTATAGAACTACATTACATGTCTCCATAATTGTCTCTGGGAGTAGAAGGGTTAAAGAATGTAGTACCTTCTTGTATATTAACTGGTTTTTAAGGGCAAAGTATTATACACTTGCAAAGTACACTGTATTTTCCAATAAGTCACTTATTGTTAGGTTTTTTCAAAATTGTAATTAATTGCTATTTATCGAACTGCTAAATGTTAACATTTAATTAACTACCCAGCAGGGACGCCATTACTAGCCAGCAGCAGGCTTTAATTTTTTTATGGCCCACTACTACATGTACAGTGACGATGATATGGCCAGCTACACTCAGAGTTTGAAAATGTCTAAAACACACAAGGCATGGGAGAATTTCTCTCGTTTATGACTGGCTAATTTCCTTGAGAAGGTGGCTTCTTCAAATCTTAATGACAGCCCTTACCTAGGAACAAAACCCTGAGTGGGGGTATCCTGGTATAGTGTTTCTTTGATGACTACAGCTGTTCCTATAAATTTCTGAAGTAAAAACCACTTTCGTGTTGTCTTAGCTATCCTTGTTAATTTTGAAGTCAATATTTAGGTGTTACATGAAGTGCTTTTCCCACCCCTCTTCAGTGCCCTTAAACATCAAGTCCTCATATGTGTTCAGTTTACAGGCTTTTTCCCAATAGTTTTGCAATGAAAGCCTGAATGGGGCTCTGCGGGACTGACATGATAATAAAAATAAATAATTAGTAATGTTTCTTCATTTTTCAGTGGTAGTATTTTTGGTGGACTGATAGGTACTCTATCTTACTTTTATAACCATGGTGAGGTAAGACAGCAGCAAGACAAACAATTCTCTTATTCAATTTATTACTTAATTTGTAATAATTTATTACTTAATTATTACTTTATTAATTTCTTACTTAATTATACTCAATTTGTTACTTTGTATTCCAGACCATAATCCAATGTTTTTATTTTACTGTAACTGGCATTTGTTGTTTTAGAGGAGATGTTTAAATTTTGGAAAAAAAAGTTGATGTAATTGTGTGCTAACTTTGAAAGTACTCATTATAATTATATGTAATTATAATAATAATTTTAGAAACCTCTAAAAATAAATATCATAATATAAATGAAGGTCTGTTGCACATTTTTTTATTTGGCTGGTTTTTGGTAAAAAAAAAATCATGAAGTGTACCCTATTACACCACGCCCTAAATTGAAGGACTGGTGGTAAGAGCATATCCATCATATTTTGCTTGGGTTTGGTGCATTATTTTAAAATATTTATGTTTATTCCTGGTATCTCACAATGGCAAAATGTTTTCTGTTTTATATACAGAGCACTAGAGTTATGTGGACTCCACCGCTGAGAGAAAGCTTTTCATACCCATTTCTTGTTTTCCAACTTCTGGCTGTTACTCTTACAATCAAGTATGTTAATAATCAATGTAATGAAATTTAACGCAGAGGTACATTTTAACTATAGGCCATCTTAAGGCCCGTTTACACATGCGACTTTTTGTGCAATTTTTGTCGCACTTTTCAGCGCAATTTTTGTCGGGCTCGAGCTCGCGATAAAAATTGCAAGTGTAAACTAGCGGCGATTTCTGTGTGATTTGTCACCGTGATGTCGCAGAGGTTTCAAACATGTTCGAAACTTGATGCAACTTGGTGGCGATTTGGGAGAAATGGCAGCAAATATCGCACTGGAATCGCAGCGAAATCGCTGTTAGTTTACACTTGCGACAAAAGTTGCATTGGAGAGCGCGACAAAAATTGCACCAAAAATCACATGTGTAAACGGGCATTTACTGTAATGATTTGATTTACTGCCTTGTTGGGGAGGGAGGCTTACATGTATTTCATTTTGGGAACTCAAGGGGAGTAGGGGAGGATGCTTAATTAAAGACAGGGTGTTTGTTAGGGGGAGGATGCTTCTTTCCGACAGTGACAAACACATACTGAACAGTGACAGAAATTAAAACAACAGTTTAAAGTTGTCATTTTTGTCACTAAAATTCAATGCCACTGACATCCTTTTTTGTATATTTGTTGTAGTTCAACTTTATCCTTGGTTCAAGTTTTACTTTCCTTTGTTCTTATTTATGTTAATATATGATAATGAATGTGAAACAAAAGAAAATAAAAATTGAACCGAGGATAAAATTAAAGTACAACATATTCATGTAAATTAGGCATTTTTGAGATATAGTCAGCACTTACTGGAAAGGATGCGCTCTCACTATTCTTTAAGCTTCTTCCTTGTACCAAAGATGTAGTCCCTACACAAGTGGATAGTGCCCTGAATATTTAAAAAAAATCATTAATTTAAAAAAGGATCAAGCAATAACATTATTTTTAAAATAAACTAAATTATTATATGGCAAGCAATTCTCCAGTCTAAATCGAGTGTTCTGATTGGTTAGTTTTCGGTCGGGATTTTGCAGTACGGACCATTACTATGGAAACAGTCCTTTTTGGATATTTTTTTTTTCGCGCTCCCGCTCCAGGAAAATTCAAACTCCGAAAACGCAAGAAGATAAAAAAGGAAAGGTTTGGAGCTGGTACAAAACCAGAATGAACGAGGTAAAAACGCCTGTTTAGAAAAAGCGCTCTTCAATTAACTTTACCGACTTTTTGATATAAGCAAAACACTCGCCAGCAGTGAATCAAAAAGCATGGCCAATGTTCTTCAGTGACTGTGTATGTGTGTTGTTGTTTTTTTGTACGACTATTAGACTGTAAGCTGTAAAGAGCCGCGTAAATCGGCCAACACTTAAACAATAATTTTTAAAATTCAGCGTTAACAAAAGAGTACATTTCTCGAAAGAACACCTCTCGGCGAAAAAAACTGAAAACTGCAAAACAACTAGCAAACGGCTTTCGTCAGCAACTGTAAATCGAAAGGAAACGATCATGTTCTTGTCTAGTTTAATATTGGCCATCGCTTCAGTCAGCGCTTTCCACAATAACAAATTAAAGCTACACGTACATGTATTAAACTAATAGTGTACCTTGATTCCTCGGCGAGATTTTTGCTCTTGTAGTGGACATCCTTGAAAATACTGAATTTTAGCTTGTTCATAAGTCCACTCTTGCTGTAGCTCGCGCTAAAAACAACTTTGTTAGGTGCGACGAAAATTTGCTCTCAGTATCCACCAAGTTCTCCATATAGCCACTGAAGCAAACAACTTGCAGTATTTGATGGAGAGATAATTTCCAGTGTCTTTTTTTTGAGTTCGAGTGTTCCTTGGTTCACATTACGGACTAACACGCTGCCACAATTTCCAGTTTGAGAAGCACGTTTCTGAGATTTTATCGCGGCCTTTTCATTATTCTTCTTTTTCCCGAATTGTCTCCGCCCATAACGAAGACGTATTTTCAAATAAAACTATCTTGTGTTGTAGAGGACGACGAAAAACTGACACATATATTAGAAGCAGAGCAGTTTTCATTCATGAGCCACGCAAGTTTTCGCCGATCGACCGAAACGATCATCAAACTGATGACACGACCTCGGGCCAATATTCCCCAGTACGGCCCTCACGTTCAGTTAGTAAGAAGTTATTAATTCTTCAATTAAGACAATTAGTCCATGAGCCAAAAAATTTATTTTCATAGCACCCCTCTTGGGACGTACCAAATTAAAGCTTATAGGCTATGTTTTATGAATTCATTTGTTGCCCGGCTGGCAACCTAAATAAATAAATAAATAAATTTATGAAATTCACGGAATTTTTTTTGATCAGAATATTACTCCCTTATTAAAGTAATAATAAAATATTAAATAATATTTCTCCTTGAGAGGCCCAACTTTTTTGTCAGTGTTGTAAAGCAGTGGCTAATTTTCTTTAATTGTTTGTCATTAGATCTCATAAGGCTGACTGGCGGCACTTATCCTTAGTTGCCATAACAACAAGCTTATTTATGATCCCATGGCAGGTATTAAGTTTGCCTTTGCTGTAGCATCATGATTGTTCTACAAGTAATGTGTTTGTGCTTATTTCTCAATAAATACAGTAAAAATGATTGTTCTACGTCAAGTAATTATTTGTTCCTTTGTTTTTCTCAATAAAATAATAGAGTAATGATAATATGTAATGTTTTTAAAATAAACCTAACTCACCTCACCTTCAGTTCTTTGTCTCTGTTTCATTTACAGTTTGCTCAGTTTGCATTGCTAACACAGGTATTTCCATTGTGCTCTCATTTTGATGATAGTAACATTTGATACTAAGTTGATTTTTCAATTGTCATTTCTTATAGTTTGTACACTAGCTTGCATGAAAAGTAGTTGAGTGAATGAGCATGTTGGTTTGACGTTGCTTTTGTAAGTTAGTAGCGTTCTTTTTTTTTTCAGACATGTGCCTTATTTGGATTGTACTTTCTTAGATTTATCACATCACTCAAACTTTGTACAATCTTGTTTGGACTGTTGGTATGTTAATAGATTACTTTTGCATTCATTTAGTTAAGGAAGGGTATATACGGGTACAGTAGTCAAATTGACTGTGTTAAAAATTAATTTGAGCCAGCACTTCATAGAAAACTTATCAAGACCTATGAATCTTACCCTTTGGGAAAGCTGGTCTTGAATTGTGCTTTCCTGGGCCACAGCCTTGCTTGCTAATGTGCCTTGATTTAGTACAAATTATTTACAGTTGGTATTTAGTCTGGAGATGGTTTAGTTGTCAGGCAGACTCACACAATTACATGATTATGTATCACACGTGTTTAACTGTAATTGCTCAAAATAATTGGATATATAATTTTTATGGTCTCAAATTATAGAAAACTGAAAGACAACAGGACTGTAGCAACCATTTTTTTCTCCCAGTTTGAAAGAGATGAACTTGCTAACAGGAATCATCCAATTCAGCATTCTTTAAATTTCTTCATATCCAAAGCTGCATTGCAGTCTGCCTGTTATCCTTACTAATTCAAATGTCTTGCAGGTGGGACACGTGTTGAACTTTTTAATTCAGTTTGGAAACTCCATGCTTCTCAGGTAAGTATTCACGTGGATCAAGAAACGTTTAAGTCTGACTGTTGATTATTGGTGCTGTTCGAATGAAATTGAGCCTCTGAGTTCAGGTTCTTTCCTTTACAGCTGTAGGTTTTTTATCTCTCTTTTTAGCCTGCATAGCAAAAGTTTCCATATGTTTTTCCGCCCATGCAAGGCGTTTTCCGCTTTTTGGGAGGAGCAGCGCTTGCCCCAATTTTCGCCTTCAAAAAGTGAAAAATGCTTCAAACCTGCGGGAAGCCCTACAAAAACGCTTGCTATACAGGCTACTCTCTTTTTCGACGTGCTAAATTTCTTTCTTTCTTTTTGTCAACAGTTCTTTCTTTTTGTCAGCACTTATTACAACTTTGGTGAGTACAATATAACACCTACACATGACAGTAAACTGCCTTAATTCATAAACCACAAATATTATGTGTATAATATGTGCAATTTATATGTTACAGTGTATTGTATTTTATTTTTCGTCCTATTGAAATGTGAATGATTGAGCAATTTATTGTATTTGTGACTAAGTATTTTTTACTGCAGATAATTGCCAAACTGGAGCCTTTCGTTTACCGTCTTCCTCATCAGCTTTTCATTTGGGTAACTACATGTATGATGTCTTCTTCTCATTTGAAGTGATCTTGACTGACGTTATTAAGGTACCAACTTGATAACTGACTAACTGAACAAATGACTGATTGCCTGATTGACTGACTGATTAATTTAGACTGACTAACGTTCTGACTGATTTACTGACTGATGACTGACTGCCCGAGTGGCTGACTAACTGATTGGTGGACAAACTGAACAAGTGAACCACTGACTGGCTGTCTCACTGATTGATTGATTGATTGATTGAGTGATTGATTGATTGACTGATTGATTGACCTGCTGACTAATTTGCTTAAACTGACTGACTGACTGACTGACTGACTGACTGACTGACTGACTGGTTGACTGATTGGCTAAATGATGGACTTTCTGACTGACTGACTGACTGACTGACTGACTGACTGGCTGGCTGGCTGGCTGGCTGGCTGATGGGATGGATTGACTAACTGATTGTCTTATTGATTGGTTGATTAAGCAGTTGATTGAATGGTTGACTGATTGATTGATTGATTGATTGATTGATTGATTGACTTGTTGGTTGATTAAGCAGTGGATTGAATGGTTGACTGACTGATTGATTGATTGATTGATTGATTGATTGATTGATTGATTGATTGATTGATTGATTGATTGACTTGTTGGTTTTTCATTGGTTGAAAAGGTCTCTGGAATATTTTCAGGTTGCTCAAGGTGTTCTGTTCCTTACTGGGACTGTTGGACTTAAAATTTCAATAGCAAAGATTCTTGGAATTGAGGATGATGTAAGTTAAATACAAATAAATTAGTGTTTCATCGTCCATTTGCTCTAACACAGAAACAATCATACAACTTAACATTTTAAAAGCAAAATTCGGTCATAATTTCACTCTGTTGATTTTGTTGAACAGTCACAGCATTCCTTTGGTGCAAACTGTGCTTCAGTTTGCTCTGTATGTTTGACTGTGGTGGCAGTGGTGTTAGTGAATCCATTTAACATTCTGAAAAAAATATGGTGCATTGTAGAGCCCACATGGCTCAGTTCACAGCCTTTGATATGAGTTTTAGCCTGGAATTTTACATGTGAGGCTGTGTGGTTTTAATTAAAATTTGGTTGGGTGGGAAGTTAAAACCAGGGTGCCCACAGACCAGCTGGTTTGATTGTATATTAGCATGCCTAAATATCTTTTGTCAATATATTAGACAGCCCTTCACAGAGCAACTGCTCGGGTCAATTGGGTACTCTCTATATGGGTATCAACTGATGGCCTACTAGTGAAAATTAGAAAAGTGGCTGCACTGCATTATATGGTGGAAATACATGTTCTGTAGAAGCGTTTTTCTTGTTGGTAAATAAGCCTTCGCATAATCCAGGAGAAGCATTTATATATAAAAAGAAGACAAAAAGTAATCACTTTTTTGAACAGTAAGCTAACCTCATGGCCTACATGTAATATGACTTACTTGGCATGCAAATGAGGTGATCTGTAACCTGAGTATATTTTCGAGTGTGGGAAAAAAGTGGGAAAAAAGTGGAAAGTTAAAAGGGAACACAGAGGCCTCTCCTAACTCCCCCCCTCACCCCTCCACCACCTTTTTCCCTCTCTCTCTCCATAAGAAAGGCCTGATACTCAGGATACGTGAGATGAGGAAAGCTCTCCAGCTAAGAGGAGTGTTACTGATTTGTTTTGTAATTTGCATTTTTGATTGAATCTCAGGCTCACATTACAAGCATCTTGCGCTCCAAATTTACTGACTTCAGGAATTTTGACACTTCCTTATACACATGCGCTCCAGAGTTCGACTTCTTAGATCCAGAGGTACGTATTGAAATGATATGTAACATGATTATCATTTGGTTCGTTCATGATTGAAAAACACTTTGTGCAACTTTCTGGCTGAAAATAAAATGTTCTTGCTTCGCGGAATATTACGCGTCTTTCCATAGCCTTATTTTGATCCAAGAGACAATCCGTCGGTATACATGGCGTATGAAATTGGTGTTGCGATGCATTATGGGACGACTTCAAATCGCACGACTCCAACCTCGTTCCCAGGGCCCTTTCTCTTCACTCGAGAAATGCAGAGCAATATGACTTCCTATTCTGAATGCTTTTGGTAGCAAATCTATCTTCTTAAAAACAAAATCTGAGTCATTTTTGTGCATGGAGACGATGCCTAAGTACATTTTGAAAATCAGATAGACATTTCAGAAATTTAGACAGCAATAGTTTTATTATTTAAAAAATATAATCATGAGCTTGTGAGCCCAATATATGGATGGGTGGGGCCTAAGGCCTTACTTTGTCTCCAGACTATCTGCACGTGCCATCAATCAATCTTGGCAACGTGCATTATATCAGAATAGCTTTGCAGGATCTGATTTGCAATTTTCCTACTCTGCAAAAACAAGCTACTTGCAGTTTTAACTTTGCTAATTCTAGGTGTTCTCCTGTCAACTGTTCCGAGATATCTTGTGATATCACTTAAAGCGTTATTTAACTTAAAATGTTAACTTTGTTTTACGTTACTGATTAATTGCCTTTCTTCTTTTGGTGGCAAAGGCACCAGTGAAGTTGACCAAGACCTTGGTGTTACCAGCTGCTGTTGTTTCTGTGACTGTTGTTATCATGAAGGTAATTTTTTCTTATCATCTAACAATTAAAGAATAAACCCAGACATCATTCAATAGCTTGGGAGATTACCTTCACATTTCTTGCACTGAAAGAAAAACTTTTTTTTTTACAGAAATTTTAATTTTAGTTTGCTCAATTCAATTACACAGATAGATAAAAAATAAATAAATAAATTTTTGTGAATATCTGAACGATCCGCCAATACAAAGGTTCCCACCAATAGTTTTGCATTTCGAGAATTTCGGTTGCTGCTTATTGTTGTCACATTTATTTCCAAAACGGGTTACTACACTACCCAAAGGTCCCCTTCAGGCTTACTCGAGTTTTTGCGCGATTTTAGGAATCCCTCTCGTGCATTTCGCGTTTGCCGGAAAGAGAGAGCATGGGTCATTTCCGAGTTGTCTTGTACTTCTCTTTCAAAACGAGTCGTGGTGCACATCCTTTGATATGAAATCGAATTTTCATTCACATGCAGATAAAACTCATTTTCATTTGAAAGGTTGCGCACCAGGCCTCGCTCCTACATGTAACTTATTGATTTTTGTTCCTCGAGTTTAACGAATCATAAGTCTAAAGGTCTTTCTGCCTTAATTAAGTATAAATAGTGGTACTTTCTCGTTAGAATCCAGATGATTGCGTAAGTCGAGTGCTGTATTATCGAGTGGTAAAAATAAGAATAAGAGTGATAAAAATAAGAATAAGAATAAGGGAACACAATTTTTGTTAAAATTGCTGTATTATCGAGTCGAGACAAACATGAATGCAACGGTAAATGAGTGGAACTGCTGACTATGGCTGATCCCACGGCAGAGGAAATCGGAAAAAAACCTGTGCGTTCTGCTTAATCCTTGTTGCTTCGCTGGTTGGGAATTCCTTAATTGGAATTATTGTCTATAAGGTCAGTGAAAACCATACGAAAACCGATCAACTGTTTGACAGCAAGCATGGCCTTATCCGACCTGCTATTTTCTATATTTTATTTCCCTTTGAGTGCATCAGCCTTGTACACAGACCCGTGGCTCATCAGAGGTTCTCTTGGGCAGGTCTTCAGTAAACTAGCCGCCTTCCTACCAATTGTCTTCAGTGTTGTGTCTGTTCAGAGCCTGGTTCTGATAGCAGTGGACCGATTTGAAGCTGTAGTATTTCCCTTCCGTTCTCCACTCGTCAGTTCGACGCTGTGCCCCTTCTTCATTCTCGCCACGTGGATCGTCGCGATAGCTATAAGTTTGCCTTATTTACTCACATAAAAACTTGTTGAGTTCCCTGGAGACCCGACAGCGTGTGGATGGGTGTGGAATGAAGTTCTTGGAGAGTCCTCGTCTGATGTAAATTACTTTCTCGCCTCGTGTGTTGTCTTCATTTATATTCCTATCGCCTTGCTGGTGATAATTTACTCTATCATACTTATCAAGCTCAACTCACAGAAGATCCCAGGCGAGCAATCGGTCAACGCTGGTCAGCAACGTGCTACAAGGAGCAAAAACGTGCTTAAGATGGCCATTGCAATCGTGTTGGGGTTTGCACTGTGCTGGCTGCCCTGTAGTATCATCAACATGTTATCACTCTTTGCATTTGACAGAACATTGCCATGTGGTATTTACCTCTACGATGTTATCACCTGGCTAATCGCTGTCGCAAATTGTGCTATAAATCCCGTTATCTGTTTCACTTTCAGTGGAAATTACCGCGAAGCTCTTAAGAAACTCTGTAAATGTTGAGACGCAGTACAGGGACCACACGATAGAGAACTGGTGGAATTGAAGGCAGGCGGCAGGCCCTTGAAAAGTTCCTTGTGAAGAGTGTCAGTTTAAAGTATGCTATCGGTAGTGCAGAAAGTTCCACATTAATAAGGGCACTAGAGAGACAACCCGTGGCGTCTAGACAAGACGCCTTATAGCGGCTCTAAATGGACAAGATCAAAAAACTGAGTTCGACAGGGAAATACCAGCAATTTCCTTGACACTCATAGAGCAAAGACTGCGGTTCTGTTGACAGGGCTTTAGAGGCAAGGGACAAGTTGTATCCCAGCTGCTCATTTGGAGCCGAGCGGGCACCTGGCAACAACATATATCGACCAGCTGCAGTGTGACGCAGAGTTGTGGCGGCGGGAGCTTCCAGCTGTCTGGAACAGCGTGCAGTCTGCGAAAACTCACCAAGAGCGCGCTCAATTTCAAAGGAGACTAGTAACACTAACAGATAATCGAAGCTGCACGGCAGGAAAACTTCCTATTATAATTACTTTCTATTATTAAGTAAGTAAGTAAGGGGTCAGGGGTCAACAGTTGCGCTGTGCCGGTGAAGGAGATAGCAGGTACAAACGCATGGCTGCTACAAAACTCAGTTAGAGGTCCTCTGTGAACAGGCTGCGCGGTTGGGAAAATAACGCGAAAAAATCAGCCAGGGAAGCAATCATATTTTATTATCCTTTACATCCTTTATTTTGCTTGTTGTTGTTGACCTTTAATTTTGAATAGTTTGAAAAAGAACTGCTAGCTGGAGGCAAAAATATATTGCAACTACCAATTCTAAAATGTATCATCGCCGTGAAAAAATAACAAGGTTGTTTAGTTTTGTGCAAATAAGCCAGTTTAGCAAAAAAGCATGTAAAGTAAGTTAAAAAAACTTCTTCTAGAAGCTTAAGAAGATTAGTAATGAATTTTTTCTGAGGTTCAGTACTTCAAAAATTGAATCTCGTCGCTCTAATTCACAACGTTCATTATTAAATTGCCTCTTTGTTATTTAGCGGTGCTTGCTTGAAAACAGTTTTATGATAGAGGAAGAACCAGAATGTTAAAATAATACATTTTCCGCGATTGTGGGGATCGTCTTACCAACTTTTCTTGAAACCTACAGTCTATCTTTCCGCCTTTAATTTTCACGGGGCTTAGAATTCTCGGACTAAATTTTCGCGGGTAAGATTTTTGCGACATTTAATGGACCACTCATTTGTATGCAACGGTCGCGTATATAAAACTGAAAAAAAAATTCAAAGCTTGTGGTAAAAGAAGTAGAGTTCTGTACAGCGCCGCAAATGATCCCGAGACCGCAAATGATCCCCGACCGCAAAAATCATCCCCAAATTGGACCGCAAATGATCCCAGAATCGCAAATGATCCCCACAGCGGACCGCAAATGATCCTGGTAAATAATAGGAATGGAGTGGACAATAGAACGGCGATGACATTGTAAAGGCGTGGACTCTGGAATGGCGTGGACGGAGGCATGGCGAGGTCTACGGAATGATGTGGATACCGGAGCTTTTGTCTTTACTGTTCCTCAAAGCACGTTTCTAGCCCCTTAATTCATGACTTAGATATTTTATTTCGAGGCAAGAAAAAAAACTGTTACGATGTCATGTAGTCCTTTAAATTCGCAATTGCTTTTGTACCTTTGGTTTAGCATGTAGGTTGTAAATATACCTGGTTTAATTAGTGTATTTTCTTTACGATCTGTTAACAATAACAGAATGCTTTCAAGTAGTACGAGAAAATTTGCAACTGCTCATGTTAACTGATTTTACCAGCCAGCTACATATATATTTCTTTATCTCGAGCGGGTTAACGTTTCCTTTCTAGAGCAATGCCCAGTAGTTCACTTCAACACTCAACTGAATTTACAATACAGAATACTTTTCTGATTTCTCAGGTGGGTATAACCAGCTTGATGCAAAAAGTTATGCACGTTTGACAGGTTGCGTGACAACTCAAACACAAGGTATCAGCTGCCAAGGACAATACCGGCGGGATTTCCGCCACACCCACCAAAGATAAGATCCAAATCCTCCTCGGTTTTGGCATATCCTAAAAGCTGGACTGGACCCTGGACCCTGGACTCTGGACTCTGGACTCTGGACTCTGGTTTTTTTTCCTCTCAAAACTTCATCCCCCCCCCAGAAAAACCTCTATCCCCTCCCCCGAAAAACCTCTATATCTCCCCCATGAAACTCCCCCCCATAAACATTTCTTCCCCCAAATATAGTGTGCGTGTTTTCAAACAAACAACGTTATTCCCCCCCACCCACCTCCCCGAAAAAACCTTTATGTCTCCCCCTTAAAACTGCTCCCCCCCCAAAAAACCTCCCTCCCCTCCCCCAAATAAAAAATACAACTACATTGGAATCGATTGAACAAACACTTGTCGCCTCAATGTTCTTCCACAAATCAGCATTGAAATCACGAAGGCCATCGAACGACCCGACCCCAATCCTTTAAAAAAAGTATTTGGTGTGCGAACGTGATTGCATTACACAACAAGCAAAGATCAGATAAAATTCTCTATTCATCGATTCGACGTGTGCAAGCTCTTATCAGCTGTCAGTGACAATGTTGTTTACCTAAGGTGTTACAGTTACTCTTGTTTTCAGTCAAGCATAAAGTATTGTTTGTCCTTGAAATAAATTGCGTTTTTTTAGAACGTTACTTGTTCGATGGTCATACTAAAGCTTGTTAATTGCAGCCGCTCAGAGGCTCTTTCCGACCCCAATTTTGGCGTGCGAACGTGATTGCATTACACAACAAGCAAAGATCAGATAAAATTCTCTATTGTTTTATCGATGCGACGTGTGCAAGCTCTTATCAGCTGCCAGTGACAACCTAAGGTGTTACAGTTACTCCTGTTTTCAGTCAAGCATAAAGTATTGTTTGTCCTTGAAATAAATTGCGTGTTTTTAGAACGTTACTTGTTCGATGGTCATACTAAAGCTTGTTAATTGCAGCCGCTCAGAGGCTCTTTCCGCGCGCAGATAGGTTCTATTCACCGACACGTGCAAGGCCTTGCGTACTTTTATCAACTAATCTGATAACCAGCTTTTTAAAAAGCATACGCGTAATTAACTGTCCAGACAGAGACATTGGTGTCTCAGTTGACCAAGTTTAGGTGCTGTGATTTTTATTATTTATTAGCAAAAAAACCCTTTTCTGCAGGCAACATAAAATACATAAGACGATAGGTGATTTGCCGAAACACACGGACAAAAATATTTTAACGGATAATACGGATAGCACTCTTCTTCGAGTAACAAAACAACTTCTCACCCTAAGAAAAGTGACGTTCCTGTATCAGTATCAGTCGCATCGATGAATAGAGAATTTTATCTGATCTTTGCTTATTGTGTAATGCAATCACGTTCGCACGCCAAATACTTTTTTGAAAGGATTGGGGTCGGAAAGAGCCTCTGAGCGGCTGCAATTAACAAGCTTTAGTATGACCATCGAACAAGTAACGTTCTAAAAAAACGCAATTTATTTCAAGGACAAACAGTACTTTATGCTTGACTGAAAACAAGAGTAACTGTAACACCTCAGGTAAACAACATTGTCACTGGCAGCTGATAAGAGCTTGCACACGCCGCATCGATGAATAGAGAATTTTATCTGATCTTTGCTTGTTGTGTAATGCAATCACGTTCGCACGCCAAATACTTTTTTTAAAAGATTGGGGTCGGGTCGTTCGATGGCGTTCGTGATTTCAATGCCGATTTGTGGAAGAATATTGAGACGACAAGTGTTTATTCAATCGATTCCAATGTAGTTGTATTTTTTATTTGGGGGAGGGGAGGGGGGTTTTTTGGGAGGGGGCAGTTTTAAGGGGGAGACATAAAGGTTTTTTCGAGGAGGTGGGTGGGGGGAATAACGTTGTTTGTTTGAAAACACGCACACTATATTGGGGGGAAGAAATGTTTATGGGGGGAGGGGGGAGTTTCATGGGGGAGATATAGAGGTTTTTCGGGGGGGAGATAGAGGTTTTTTTGGGGGGGGGGATAAAGTTTTGAGAGGAAAAAAAACCAGAGTCCAGAGTCCAGAGTCCAGAGTCCAGAGTCCAGAGTCCAGAGTCCAGAGTCCAGGGTCCAGGGTCCAGTCCAGCTTTTAGGATATGCCGCCTAAAAGCGGAGCCCCCCTTTTTGTTTTGTCTGTTTTTTGTTTTTTTGTTTTGTTTTTTGTTTTGTTTTTGCTGGCAGTTGTTAATTTGTGGAAATACTCTCATTCAAGTCGTTAAATTAAAAAAAAAAAACAAAGAAAAGAAGAAAAAAATTCCTGCTCCCGCTGAGTGTCGAACCCGGCTAGTCGGCGTGAAATGCCGGTGACTAGTCCACTAGGCCATAGGCGTTCAACGTTATGTTGTAAGTTAATTTCAATACTTATTTCTTTCTTCGTGACAAGCTGCCTATCAGCATCAAAATGCTGGTGTTTTTCCTGGCAAAATGTGTTCGAAACGCCGTAAAAACCATGGTTGTGGACAGAACAAACCAAAAAGTACCAGCTCTGCTATATTTGGCGTCAAAACCGCTGCGAAAAGCTGCGACCCCAAGCGGTGTGCCCACCGAGGTTGAACAGAACTGACGAGACAAATTTGAACTTTTTGCCTGAACTTTATCGCCTAATTTCTTTCACCTGAATGAACTTTTCCCCTTCCACCAAAAAGACAACTGAGTGTTCTTTTGAACTTTTTTTTCCATTAACAAATTTGTTTTTGACTTTTGTTGTCTTTGCTTGTTTTGCTACAACGCGGGTCAACATGCGATTTCGCGCCAAAAACACACGGGATTCAGCACAGGGTTATATCCAGTGTATGAAGTGTATTGGTAGCCCTCTGGTGCGGACGGACGGACGTACGGATGTACGGACGGACGGTCACGTGACTATTACGTCACTACCAAAATTTTTTGGGTTGATAGGTTACCAAATTTCCTTAGCAATGGAGCTCCGCTGACGCGCTAGCGCGCTGGCTCCGCTATAAAGCTGTAGTGAAGAATATGGTTTGACAACTGAGGGGGAGTATCCACAGCCTACGAATACAGCCGCCTTTCCGCGCTCCGGCCGCTTGCCGCGTTCGAACGCTAGAGTATCCAGGGTACCTTACAATTGTCAACAAACCAGAACTTTGGTTGGAAATCTTAATGCTGCAGCTCATTGGACTGGAAAGTTTCCGGAAGAGATAAAAATCCTCAGAAGTATTCCTCTTCCGAAATCACCGCAAAATTCCTGTACCATTTGTCATAGCCGGGTTCGCCGCGGTTCGTTTTTTAAGAACCTCTGAGCGGATTTAATTCTGGATGTACGATCGTTTTTTAATCAGTAATCTGGAGAAAAATGAATTAACAAACGAAAGGTTGAGTACTTCCAAAATAACATCTCTTTGCTAACGTAGGGCACGTTTTTTATTTATATTGTTGTGCGCTCTTATAGTGTTTGAATGTGATCAGAGGCCATTGAAATCGATGCAAGTCCAAGCTCTCACTTTTGTTTTTTTTCTCTTGCTCTGATACTCTTTCACTGGCTCTCCTGTGCTCACAGAGAGTTTGAACCCCGCGGGCCGGGGGTGGGGGGGGGGGGATGTACACTTGACCCATGTTTGGGTATAGGGCTGCCGCTGAGGTTTTGAAACCCTGACCCTGTCAAGGACAAAAAAACCACTAAAATACCCTAAAATACCTACCCTGACAACACCCTTCAATTTACGTCCATGTTTAGGACAAATGACAAAATACGCACCCTGTCTAGGACAGACACTTAAAATTGCATTCCCTGTTCAGGACAAAGAGGCCAAAAACCATACCCTGTCCGGCGGCACATCCCCGTATAAGCCATGTAAGGGAGTTCCCTTCCGGGGGAGGGGGGGGGGAGGGGTTGAACTCTTGTTAACTCTCGACGAAGTCTCGTTCTCGTGTGGCCCCAGCTTAACGGTGACTGGTATCTCAATTTCCCGTTTTATTGTATCTCGCCTTTTATCTATTTATATATGTAAATATTTTTATTTTTTCTCTTTTTGTACTTTATTAGTGTCCCCAATAATTTTTTCAAAAGCTAAATATCCAGACACTTAAATACAGTCTACTACTCAACGTAGACCAAGTTTCTTTTTCAAAAAACAATATGATTCGGAGACCAGCCTTGAAACACCGACCTTCAAATTGAATGGATGCACATTATGCTAAAGACCACTATGCCGCTACCCACAGGCTTACCATCTGTTTGTGTGTTGGGCTGTGCATTTATAGTGGCGGTATCGGTTTATCAAACCAGCAAAACTTAAAGCCGAAATTTAGGCCTTTTAAACTGTCGAAAATGAAATGAAAGCTCATAAAATTGCTGCCATGTTGTTTTGCTTTGTCTATCTGCGTTTATTTTGGCGATTTAAGGCTCGCGAACGTGATATTTTCAAAGTAACGGTCGGAGTTTTGAGCGAGTTGGACCGTTATTTTTCACTTTTGCGAGCCTTAAATCACCAAGTAAACACGGAAAAAGAAAACGTAACCTTATCGCAGCAGTTTTAATTGTTTTATTTCATTTTCTGTAGTTTTAAAAGCCCTAAATTTCGCCTTTAGTTTTGCTAGTTCATAAACCGATACGGCCATTGTCAATGCACAGCACGCCACACAAACAGGATGGTAAGCCTGTGCTCTACCACATGGGAAATACCACAAAGTTAGAGCATACGATAGCGTTCTTTACATGTCCTTTCTTGATGATCGTTTCAGATTCTTGGAAATGAATGGAAAGCCTTGAAGGCTGGAAAAGACAAACCGGACAAAGCTAAAGAATCAGACTCCGAATCAGATGAAGATGAAACCGATCAGTACAAGTAAGCAACCACACATACTTTTGTTTTCCTTGTTTTTTGTTTGGATTGGGCCTCAGGTCGAGACGAAAATGTGTTGAACTGGCATTTTTAGTTGTGAAAAAGTAATAAAAATTCAAAAACAGTAGATTCGCTAGCAACCGTTCGCTGGCAATGTAGGTGTTGAGGTCTGGGATCTCTAAAGGGATCTGGGATCCTATAAAGGGTGGAGAAATCGTGTGCATAGGGAAGAAGTCGTAAGCCAAAAAAATAAATGTGGTGATGGATGTATGACATTTTTCCTACTTGCCCGTCAGTTCCCATTCGTGGCAACAGAGTTAATCAGACCTGGTTGCTATGAACAGAATGTCACAAATCATAGACAAAAGGATTTGGGGAATCTGAAGAAACAATTGACAAATCTACAGCGTTCGACCAAGCGTTAAGGACACAATTTTTTTTTTAATCTTAGACATTTTGTGGTGCTCAAACTGAATTACTGTATTTTTAGCTCGAGGTAAATTGAACCAGTGCAATTCAAAGAGATCATCCTTACCGTCTACAAAATTTATCAAAACTTGTTTTACCCTCTGGTATAGCTGGCACACGCTGTGTGTCGTACTCCCACTGACTTGCAGAAGTTTTACGTTTTTAAACAATCATTACCTTTGGAGACTCGATACTCTCGGAGAGTCTCTCCTTTCGGGATTTGCTGGGAACCATCAATAGACCTTTTTACCGATACAGCAGCCACAGCAGCTATTGATTTTGCCCCCTGGGCATCCCATAATAGTTGATTGATCCTATTATGGTGATAATGCTGCATAATCAGTACAAAAGAGTACTACGGGATGCCCAGGGGGGGGGGGGGGCAAAATCAATATGGCTGCTGTTTTGTTTTTATCGCTGCATTAAGGTGCGATGATTGCTTTGGGAAATTTTTTGTAACAACTGTACTTTATTGACACCCAGTTTCTTCTATGAAACACACCTACAGGAATCACGGGAGTTGCATGCAAAGTAAGATTGGCCTGCCGATTTTCTGTTCCTCAAACGAAGTATTTCAGTTGGGAAGAGCATACAAAAAATATTTTCTTATTGCAAAACAGTGTTCTTTGAAAGACTTGTGCGCCCTCACCTTGGACTTGTTATGTTGTCAACAACTAGCACGAGTGGTAGTTTCATAGCCAGTCTGGCCAGTATACTCAGACTTATATTTTGTATTGCATTCTATGTACAGGAAAGAAGTTAACCTGAAACCGTATGCAGAGGTAATTATTTCACGTTTGCTTACTAACTGTTCTTGTTGATGGAAACCTGCTAGTAGTTATTGTAGAGACATGCGTTTTCAGAACCACACCTCTCTTTCATAAACTCAGGCTTTTTGTGGTAGCTGAAGGTTTTTGAATGCGTTTTCGTAAGTTACGTTCGCAAAGCAAGTCGTTATTGAAGGGATTTTGCATATCACACATGTAGATGAAATTCTATTTGCAAACCTAGCGGTAAAAACATCTAAATATATTCACGCAATTTTTCACGACATCGATGTTATTCTTTTATTGTGGTTTTGTCGTTTTCAGCATTTCTATCACGTACTGCAGTCACTAGCCTTTGTTGTCATGGCAATCATCATTATGCGGTTGAAATTGTTTGGTACACCAGCGCTCTGTGTTATGGCTTCACTCTTGGCTTCTAGACAGGTAACATGTCTTTCGTGGAGACTGTCTTAACGCGTCCCGTCCCTCCCTCGCAAACATTGCGACAATCTGATGTCAAAGGAGGCAGGGGTGGCCGAGTGGTCAGGGCGCCAGACTTTAAAATCCGAAAGACAAAATTTTGGATTTATCAAACGAGTTGGTAAGGTAAATTGGCCACCGTAAAGAGATTGAAAGCTGTCGTTTCGAGCGTTAGCCCATCGTTGATTCGCTCTAACGAAGGTGGCCAATTTACCTTTAGCCTGAGAAAACAGCCGACGCGCGAGGTCGCCACTTGAGCCCTCGCAAAACGACGTCTGAGTAACGAGCGCAGAAATTCCATACTGATGACGTGCACTACCCAGATCTTGGTAGTGCTTCTGATCGGTTGAAAGAAAATTCCCTCGCGGCACAACCAATCATAAGCACTACCAAGGTCTGGGTAGTGCACGTCACCAGTATGGAATTTCTGCGCTGGTTACTCAGATGTCGTTTTGCGAGGGCTCAAGTGGCGACCTAGCGAAACGTCGGCTGTTTTCTCAGGCTAATTTACCTTATCAACTCGTTTGATAAATCCAAAGTTTTGTGTTTCATGTCCTTACCGACGCAGCATTACAGTTTCTTTAGAAACTAACCCCTTGTTTGAAATCTGAAAGTCCTGGGTTCGAGTTCCGCTCTGACCACTAGCTGGAGCTGCTTCATGGTGGCGAGTTCAAATCCTCGGCCAGGCTTTTTTTGCCTCCCTTCAGTTGGGATTTTTAACCTGTCATTTGTGGTTAAATGCAATTTAGGCGACGTTAAACTCGATACCAACCTCGTCCCCAGGGCCTTCTCCTCGTTCAAAATGGCGATCGGAGAACCCCTGGCCAAGGCTGCTGAAATACTCCACGAATCGTGGAGTATTTTGTCACGTGACACATGACATGCAATTGGAAACCGTTATTCAAACAAAACGAAGACATTTTATCGTGTTTGCGTGACGCAATTCTAACGAACTTTTTGAGCCACCTTGGCAGCCTTGGCCAGGGGTTTCTCCGACCGCCATTTTGAACGAGGAGAAGGCCCTGGGGACGAGGTTGACTCGAGACAATTGCAAGTCAGCGGTTATTGTCTGCAGGGAAGTGCGGGGTGCCCCTAGTAGCTTGCCAGGGCCAGCACAACATTTCGCTTGCCAGCGCTATTTTGCTTCCATTTTCTGTTCGTTGTGGATTGCTCCCATCTCGCTCTTGGCAGTCTCTGCGGATCTTTGCTTTTGCGATGAGTTTAAGTTTAAGTTTTATTATTTGTTTCTTCTGATTATTTGAGTGGAGTGCTGGTAAGCTAGCTTGGGGTAGCTTACTGCACATCCACTATAAAGACGGCACGCATTAATATTTCATTTTCATTTACTTTCTTTCCTGTATGAGGGGATATAGGTGTGTGTTTCCCAAGGATAGTTTGACCATTTCAGTGAAAAGTATGTGTTTTTGTCTACAGCTCTGAAATAGGGTGATATATTTTTGGGCGTTTGGGCTTAGAAAGGGAAACATTATAAGTGGTTTGGTCGGAAGCAGAGGTCTAAAACTAGGGTTAGGGTCTCGAGCTTTAAGCCGGATACCCCACGTTTCGAGGCTTACCCGCTATGATCTTACGTTTACTTGTAGTGCTTTCTTACATTTGAGTTGATGTTTTCTCTTCTTTCCTTCAGTTATTTTGTTTTCTTTGCGACAAACGGAAACACCAAGCGGCAGTAGTTGTTCTTATTGCAGCCATGTCAGTTCAAGGAATAATGAACCTACAAGTGCAGTTTGTAAGTGCTTTATAAATTTCTCTTACCAAAATTATCGTAATAATTGACCTTACTTGTTGGCTCGGCACTATGCAAGCGCAGGGAAAGCGAGAAACTGAAAGGGTCCATTATTTAAACGAGGACTGAGTTAGACCAGGTTTAAGGGCATAAAATGCAGGTCTTAAAGTACTCATTAAAAGGTCATTGTAATTTCCTAGTTGGCTTTTAGTCTTTGTTTCACACGTAAATATTGTGTACGGTAAATGGTGTTAACACAATCGAGTTGACCAGTTTAATTTCGAGTTAAGCCATGGTTTTGTTAAACCCTGTCTAAACGTCTGAAATAATGAGCCCAATCAGTCTACAGCAATTAGCATAGTTCTTCGAGTCTTCGGTACCTTCTGGCAGTAAGCACGAGGCTTTGGCGTTTGGGCGGGAGACTTTGTCTTTGTTGCTTTCATCGGAGAAGAACAAATAAAGTCTGTTTTATTTGTCTTACACGGGTACTCTTGTACTTTACTTTTACATTAGGCGACACAAGGCGAATACAACAACCCAGAACAGGAAGAGTTGGTGAGTCTCTATATAGTGATCAAAGTGTTAATGGTCCGTACAAAACAGTGCACTGCCAAACAGTTGTGTAACGAGAATAAAAAAAGGCTTTTAACAACCCGCTGTCAAATTATTATTTTTTCGTTTTTTTGCTATCATTTTCGTATGTTTTTTTTTTTTGGCTTTGTCGTTTTATCTTGCGCTTTTATTCGGAAGTTAGCGGGTGCCTTAGCACTGGGGTTTGTCTCGAATCCGACGTCCACACGAGGTTCGACTTAGAGAGAGGGAATGACCTACCTTTTAGCGTTGATGCAACTGTGGTGAAGAAGTAGCTTTGATGAACCATATGTTCTTGCTTTTCTTTCCCTTTTTTTCCTGTTCAGGTTGAATGGATAAATACAAAGACGCCTAAGAGTAAGTTGAGTAATCTTCGAAAATTTTCTCAAATCCTCCTCGCTTGTGGGATACGAAGTCGTAAACTCGAAAAAGGAATTTCATGTTGGAGAAAAGCTAATTATAAATAATAAATAGTCGAAACAAAAACCCGACCAGAATCTAAAATAAAACTGCATTTGACATTTTGAGATATTTAAATTATAGACATAGATATTTAGATATTTATATTATAAATATTTTCATGGGCCCTTAGCTGTATAATTATTTCCCTAATTTGTAAACTCATTAGGTGCTGTTTTCGCTGGTGCAATGCCCACTATGGCCACGGTAAAACTGTGCACAGGAAGAGCAATTGTAAACCACCCTCACTATGAAGATGTTGGCATAAGGTAACAACTCATAATACGATTCAAGTTTGTTATTTGTTGGCTCAAATCCATTCATTGTCACAAATCAAACAGCTAATTTAAAGGAAACCCCAGAACCAATCAGAGACCTTAAGTGGTCATATCTTGGGGCTGTCCATAAAATAAATTGTGATGTCTTAGTGAATTTATTTTCTCGTTTCTTTGTTGCAGAGAAAGGACTCATAAAGTTTACCAGATCTTTAGTCGCAAGGCGCCTGCAGTTGTCTGGGAAACGCTGAATTCAATGCAAGTTACTCACGTGGTTGTTGACACCCAGTGGTGTAGAGGCAGACCAAAGTAAGTCGTCTGTACAACAAGTGCCCATGATGTTTAGATTAAAAACTGTTAACCGTTGTCCGTGTATAATATACCATTTGCAAGGTATTGATCATTGTATTTCACAGATAGTTTCAATAAAGTGCTCTGGCCCCAGTTGTTCAAAAGTTGGATAACGCTATCCCCCGGATAAATCACTATCCAGTGGATAAGTGTTAGGGAAACCAATTGCGTTATCCCCTGGATAGAAATTTATTCGGTGGATAGCGCTATCCAACATTTGAACAACTGGGGCCTGGTTTTCACGCATATTAACGCACCTAAGCTATCACTTATTTTGCAGCCCTCGGTGCAAAGATTCATGTGAGATATGTCATATGTTTGGGTATAAATCTTAAAACGTTGTAGGGGTGGTCAACCACAGCACATGTCGGAGGAGGCAACAGCGGTTGAAAATTTACACGGGCTGGTCTTTTCAAGTCCATTTTGGTGGAAATAAATGATTGACATGGGCCAGGATAGTTAGGCTTTTCCAAGCTTCTCACTCATTCTGTAACTCAGTGTTCGTTCATCTGCCTTGTTTTCAAATTTGATTTGATTTTATTTCATTTCATTCTATTTTTACTTTTATTTCTCAATAGACCTGGCTGTGGTATGGTTGATATCTGGGATTTAGAAGATGAAGAAAACAGGAATCGACCAAGTTGTTGTAACGTTCTAGAACAAAATCCGGCGCCTTTTAAGAAGGTCTTTAGCAACCAAAAATATTACGTATTTCAACTTCATCACAGCTGATAAGCTTGGAAGATGTTTAAGTTTCAGATCCTGACCAATCTGTACATGTAGACCTATGCTTTTGTACAACGCTTGGTTTATTATGCAGGTGGTTTACTAATAAATAGTTAATTTAACTTTGCTGCAATTAGTGGAAGTAATATTGTGATGGCATAATAGTTTTAAACACGATGAAAATCGTTTAATTATGTCTTGTCACTTGTAAATTAAAACGCATTCCATATGCAGGACAATCAGTTCTACTTTTACTCAAGCTGGTTGTGTGATGCGGAGCTTTGGCGGGCTTATAAACGCTACAGGTTTTAGTTGGTCCAACTAAGTGAGAGCTGAGACGTTTCTAAGGTAGAGGGGAAATGGAGAATGCCAGTGGGGGTCACGGGATACCGAGATTTGGAGGCCTAAGATTCCACGATCGTCGTCATCCGTAATAGGCTGCGTGCAGACATCTCCTGTTTTCTTTGCTTCGCGCGGGAAAGGGACGTCTGCGTAACAGCGTCGTTAATCGTATTGCAGCATCTTGCTGTTTCTAAGGAATTCAGGGACCGCACTCTAATTGGTTGCCTGGCAGAGGGCATTGTTAGATTTAACAGCCCTTTTCACAGTTAAGGGCGACTTCCAGTAAAAAATCAAGCAAAATCTCAATACCGCGGCAGTAGTTGAAATATCGATTTCTTTCGTATTTTGCATATAATTAGGTATTGGTAAAGCTGGAAAACTGATGTGGTTCGTTTTCCCCAGAAGCGCTTTATTTTTGAAAACAACGAGGAAATCGATTCTCGGGTTCGGGAGGTCAAAATCAGAGGAAATTAATCTTGAAAATCAGTACTATAAACTTGCATCGCGCTGGTAAACTAAAGCGCAGAGGAAAAGATAGGCACTTTCTATCGACAGAACAAGTCTTTTTCATTAACTAGACAGTTGTGAAACAGCAGTAGCGAAATCTACTGAACACAAACAATTCCAAACTAAAAGCCAGGTTCTGATTTGGAACCTAACTTCTGTGAAATAATTTAACATGTGCCATAATTCTAAATGGTCTCAACCATCATTCAAAAGACAGCACAAACATTAAAATAAACCATACCTGGAAACTGGCTTGGGTTATCCATGCTACTTTGTTCGGGACTACTTCAAACTCAGCAAAGTTTTAACAAATGGGGCTAAGTAAAATTGAATTTTGCCATACTCAAAAACACGGGAAATTTTGCTTATTTAACCAAACGGGCTCGCTCTACTTCGTTCTTGTTCATTTCCACCGTTAACGTTCTTTTGCGTTCCAAAAAGAGGAAGAAAAAGCCCGAAATGGGCGGTTTTCACGTTTCCAAACTTCTGTTCCTTCGTGTGCAAATTTTCTTTGTACATTTGTTTGCATTGCGTTACCAAATATCGTGACTAAATTGTTTGACCAAATTTGGATATATGATGTCACAGGTGTAGCATGTTAGATGTCACATTTTGTCGTGGTTTGTACAAAGAGCTCACAACAATAACACCAATATGGTACATTTTTTCTTTTCCCTCTACCTTTATTGAGATCAACCAAACATTTTAGATTTTAGTTTGAAGCTATTATCAAGCATCAGGCAACGACGAAGAAAAGAGAGATTGTGAAACTTAAGACGGAAATTTTGGTGTATTTCGGGATACGGCAAAGTTGAACTTCATTATCCCAATTTCTTCAAATTCGCTGTGTTGGAAGTTTTCCGAAACACAGCAGCATGGATAACTCAAGCCAGTTTCAAGGTATAGTTTAGTTCAATGTTTCCACTTTCTATTGAACGAGGATTGAGACCATTTGGGGTTATGGCACATGTTAAATTATTTCACAGAAGTTAGGTTCCAAATCAGTTTCTACGTGATCATCAGAACCTGCCTTTTAGTTTGGAATTGTTTGTGCTCATGAATTTTCGCTACTGCTGTTTTGTAACTGTCTAGTTAATGAAAAAGACTTTTTCTGTTAATAAGAAGTGTCTATCTTTTTCTCCGCGCTTTAGTTTACCAGCGCGTTGCAAGTTTATAGTACTGATTTTCAAGATTACTTTCCTGTGATTTTGACCTCCCGAACCCGAGAATCGATTTCCTCGCTTTTTTAAAAAATAAAGCCCTTCTGGGGAAAACGAACCACATCAGGTTTTTAGCTTTACCAATACCAATTTATGTGCAAAATGTGAGAGCAACCGATTTTTCGACTTCTGCCGCCGAATGCTCGATGTTTGCTGAAAATCGCCCTTAACTTTTCTCGTTTGCATTACAATGTATGTAAACGTGGATGTAAGGCAATTTCGGGCAAAAACTACAAAATTGCCGGAAATTGCCTCGCATCCACGTTCAAAATCATTGTATTGGAAACGAGGAAAGGTAACTGTGAAAAGGTCTATTCTGATTGGTTACAGTCATAAATACTCGAAATAATTTACGCGGCGTAGATTCAGTGGGGTTTTCAATTGATAGATCAAAAGTTGATTGTGTGCTGTGTTTTTCGCCGATCTTGAAGCATGACAGAATCTTGTTTAAGGTCGCGGAGAATTTAAAGTTTATTTCTCTGCAGTTTGCCTCCGTGTACTCCGGTTTTCCCCTCTTGCACTTGTGCACGGCTAGAAGATTGAGACTATAATAAAGTTATTTGATTTGATTTGATAGCAAACCAATTAAGAGTGAGCTTCCCATGCAACCTGTATGGTGCATTCCTTGGGTGGCAAAGGGGAACCTCTGACCATCTTGAAGATGGTCCGTGAAATAACCAAAACACAGGCATGGACCCCCAAAGGGCCTAATGTACGAGGTGCACAACTTGCTCACCTTCTCGTCAGGGGCTACAATATAATCCCCAGTCCCTGGTGTGTGCAGCTGGCTTAAGGTAGCTTGTCTAGGAGATAGCTACAACAAATTCAAACCACGCTTCAGTGGTGAAGCAGAAGAGCTAAGGAGGACAGTGCGCTAACAACTCGCGATGCTAATTTTGGTACTGGAACAAGATCCCGCTAAAATGTAGAAAAACGACAAGTAAATAGTTGAAGATTTACAGTATTGTGCAAAAGTACTGAGAACGAATTTCGACGAAAAGTTTCGAAGAACTTCTAGAATGAGCGATGTTTCCAACCAAACGAAGTTTCTTCGAATTTTCGTTGATTTTTCGAAGCTGCTATTATTTTGCCGTTTGCGAAAAATCGCGCTAATCTGCGAAAAGTCGGGCAAAATTTCGAACGCCGTTTCGCCGACAGTATCGATTATCGAATTTTCGCAAGTAAATTCGAAGAGGGCTTCGAAATTTCGAAGACTTTTTCGAAAAGTGCTTAAAAAATACGAAGAGTGCTTTGACCCGAAGATCGTGACTGCTGCGTTACTCATTACTGAGAAGCAATCAGCTTCTGTTCTTAGGCAAATTTATTACACTCACTGCGAACAGTTACAGTTGTTATTCCGGTTTAGAGATGTTTTAAACGGGGAAATACTCTGTTTTTGATGCTAAGGCCCAATTTGTAATAAAGATTACTACCATGCGCCCAGTATTTCTTGGCAGTGTTCTTCGACGAACAGCCAATTAAAAAATTCAAGACAATTTCACAAAATTTCATTTCTCCAGAGTCTCTCGCGGCGACCAACCGCTGACAAAGAGCCTAAGGACTCTGGCTCAAGATTGATGGTCATCGCGTTATCGGTTTTTTGTCGCGCAGTCTGTGGAACGTGAGAGGAGGCGTGGTAACGCAGCTTCTACAGATTCGTTATGTTTTGCAATATAGTGTTTCTTGTATTCTTGTGTATTGCTTTTTGAATTATTGTTAAATAACTTTCTTGGGCGTATCGATACAGAAATTAGCGGCGTGGTTTCTTCAAAGGAATCTTCTGAATCGCTTCCTTCGGTTTTGCTTGAACTTGATTCACTACATAAGCTTGTTCTCTCGGTGCGCGGTCTTGTAAGGCTTTAATAATCTTCGTGGACTGCGTGAATTGCGTGTAAAATTGACGGTGACTCTCTTTTAATTTTGCTATCGGCAAATAGCAAAGGTTTTTTTCTAACGTAGAATAAACTGCTCTGTCTCTGAGCGGCGGATTTAACTGAGTGAGTCAACAATAAGCGTGGACAAGTAACTAAATTCGCAAGTACATTCAAAGTTCAAATACAAGGTTCGTGGACAAACAGTGTATGTTGATAAATCTCGTTGATAAATAGCAACTGCTTGCGATCAAACAAGAGTTGGCGAGTACACTTGAAATTCAAATGAAGTAGAACTGAACGATACTCGGAAAATTAAATCTTTCCGAGGGAATTACCTCGATTAAAACGTCCTTTTCTGTTGTCTTCTGTCTTTCTGGCGTCACGGACTGAAGAAACAGCCTGGGGTTCTCCGGGCCAACGTAACAAAAGAATGTAACGAGGTTTTTGGCTATTCAAACGGGTTTTAGTCTTCGAAATGCGCGGGCGTTGCGCGAAGGTAAAATGATACAGCTGGGGCGCTGTTGAACGGAGAAAGGACGGGGAAAAGCTACGGAGAGCACTCAAACTTGCTGCGTGGCACTTGGTACGGAATACTAAAGGTACTGGATCGTTGTAACTCCTCCGCAATAGCAAAGGAAGAAAGATTCAGGAACAAAACTGGAACTCGTATACTGTTTAATCGTAGACTTCACACGTACACTCTAGCGTCTTGTGGTAACTCAGAATGGCACAGTACCGGAAATGTGGTAATTCAGTGGTAATTCACAGTAGTAGTTCAGGTAGTTGTGGTAATTCAGATAATTCAAAGAAAGCTAGCTACATGGCCTTTTTATATATGCTCACAATATGCTAATATAGTTCGGTAAACCTTTCAACTCAAATTAGTATAACAGCAAAGTAAATAACTGGAAGGAACTATTATTCAAAATCTAACCTAAAACGGGTTATACAGAGCAGCTGATAACACTATAAATTGGTTCTAGGATACTACACTGGACTGAAGTAAACATAACGAACATAACTAATTTCCTGGCTTTGAGCTGTTTACAGAAAGTTGATTAGAAACGGGAAGTTCCGAGAGCTTGTATTTAAACAGCTTGCGAACGTAATACCAATATGCAATAACAATC
Source organism: Siderastrea siderea (assembly GCA_964030785.1). Classification (NCBI taxonomy): domain Eukaryota; kingdom Metazoa; phylum Cnidaria; class Anthozoa; order Scleractinia; family Rhizangiidae; genus Siderastrea; species Siderastrea siderea. The sequence continues at coordinate 21,473,368 of OZ034971.1, read as the reverse complement.
AGAACTCGTACCCTACGCTAGCGAGTTCCGCTCGACCTAAGCGATGTTGAAAAACACCTTACGCGTGCAGCTGAATAAACATTCATTTTAGCAAGGATTTCACAGCTCGATATTACAAGAAATTTCGAAAATTGGTCTTAACACACTAAATATAAACAGCTATTTAGATTTCTAGGAGTTTGAGCTCCTTTTCAATAGTATGGATAAATAGTCCTTGTGACACGTGGTTGTTCTCCAACACCAGGCGCAAGAAACTTTGGCAGTTCACTGCATCGATTGTATCCGTTGTCTACTTTATTGTTGATTAGCCGAAGGAGAAGAACAAAGCAACAACCAGAATTTTACAAAGTTTAAACGACGCAACAGAACAGGAAAGTAAAGTTGCCGTAGGCCCATGGGCGGAACTCGGCCCAGGTTTCATAAGCACGAAGGAAGTAAGAGTATTACTATAATTGCTCCTGGTTTGCTCCAGCAATGTGATGTTTCCCTAACGGTTCGTCATTTGCACACCTTGGTACACAAAATAATCTGGAGGAGACTTTATTTCTACCGAAGCAACAGGGGATGGCTGAATTGACCCTCGGACGGACAAGGGGGGAGGGGTGAATGCCCCATAAGGTTTTTCTTGAAATCCTCCAAGACGGTTTTTCATCTGCACCTGCCGTTTTCACCAGCTGTATGCATGTTCCTTAGAAACATTTGACAGAAGTTTGGTGAGAATCGGTTCCTATGGTTACGAGATATGACGTCCTAAGTAGCAGGTGGTTGAGCCATTTTTGACTAAAAATGCGCAAAAAGCAGAAAATGTTGACTAAAATAAGAAAAGTGTTTAGCTATGTCATATTCTACATCTCTAGCACCAAACATTTTCAGTTGACGCTAAAATTCAAGATGACAGCCATCTTTAATCTTGTAGAGCACGTCACAGGCCTTTTATTAAATGCAGCCTTCACCCCCCTTCTCTTGTACCACGGTGGGGTTAAATTGCCAGGGCGGAGTTTGAAAGTTATAACCTTACACTAGTGCGTTTCACTAAACAGCTACCACTGGTTGATAAATAGTGGATTTGAAAAACACTTCTCGGGCCCGAAATGTGTATGGGAGTATTGAAAAAAATAAACCATTGGTCCGACGTTCTTCTTCAGACAAGTGACTCCAGATTTTTCTTATGATATTTTCTTCCTCTGTACGCTTTTAGACTAGCTGTTAACTCAGCCCTTCGTCTTATTATAAACAAAAATTGGGGTCTATTAAATCGAGTCACCCATAATGTTTCTTTTTCTTCTTCTTGTCTGTCCTTTCGGTCTATTTTATTCATTAACATCTCAACGACCTGCGATCAGGAGTTCTTTTTCTCTTTCCTCCGCAAAACAACAAACAAACTCGAAGGCGAAAAAACACCCCATGGTCTCAGGTTAGTAAGAGTTAGTTTTTTAAATAAACGCTAGTGAGAATGGTAGCCATTTTATGAAGTGAAAATACTTTCAGTTAGATTGTCCAATTAAGGGACGCTTTGAAAGAAACTTCAAACAAACTATAAACTTTCTGAATTGAAAACTTCCTCATAAGTGTTCGCGAAAATATATAGTTATTTGTAAAATTTAATTTACAATCCAGAATTGACTGATAGTGCAGGTGTAATGTCTTCGCCCTCATCTTTCTTGTTGTATTCACTGTTTGCATCCCTTCGACTCACTTTCCCGGAGGCTACTAATCTGTTGTCGAGGTAAGCTACACTAAATTAAAGCTTTTACATGGGATCACTCTCTTTTCTAATGTGACAAAGTTAAAAACGAAACGCAATGAAAGATGCAGCCTGGGGGATTCCTTTCATCTGCATTTTTCAACTGAAGAAGATACCTCTGTTTTACACGCTGGATGTGACACAAAACAGTGATTGCAGTAAAGAGTCCTCCATTTACACGTGTCAGTCACGTGTCTTTCGAGAGTTTTTCTTGGCAGGCTCACATGACAATTTTTGTTTGTACAGGGAACAACTTTCAAAGGGCAAGAAGCTAAATGGTTGAAAAAGTGTTAAAAGTAGGTTTTGAAGAGCTCAAAAAGTTGGCGTCGGTTTTGATGCGTCCGAGCAGTAAGGTGTGATGCAGAACTGTTCTTGATTTTGGCTTGACAGCTGAAAGTTCCGAGAAAGCGGAGTCTTCCCGGGCATCTTGTGGTGATCGATTAAAAAAAAGTGAATAGGCTTATAGGCCGCCACAAAGTTCACATTAGAGCTTGACAGCTAACGGGTAACGGGCACCATGGCGGGATGGCGGGATGGTGAATCGCCTCAAGTGCGTCGTAACGCAAGCGTAACTTTGAAGTCAAGTAACTGTACTTTATCTAATATATCCAATTACATTTTTTTGCTTGTTTTCAGAAATTAGTCGATCTCCAACATATTAAAAATTTTGGGTTGAGTAATTGGTACCGTTTGCAAAAGAGAACGCGAAATACTACTTGGTGTCATTAAGCAGAGAATAGTTTTCGACACTGCCTGGTTCTTCTTACATTACAGCAGCTTTTAAACAAAAAGGAATTAGCTAACTTGTCTACAGACATAAGCATATTGAGTTTGCGACCACAAGCACCCAAAAAGGTTTGAAAAATACCAGACAGTCGCCTCGACAAAAGGAGAGGAAAGTTAATTTCCGGTTTGTTAAAAGGCAACTTTTAGCCGCCAGGGAACGCAACGAAAGAGCGGGATAAGCGCTCGTGCCAATCTCTGCATCACACCTTGCACGAGAGAATGAACGCTCGTTTCGTCGCCCCACTTTTCTCCTCCATGGTTAAGCCCAAGTAAATATTTTCGTTGTAGATAGGCCAATAAATTAAAATTAGTTCGATAGAGAGGCTTAGGGACAGGGACAAAGCAAATAAATGAACGTAATAACAAAGGAAAAAACATGTTTATTATTTATTCATTTATTTATTTATTTATTTATTATTAATAATAATAATAATAATAATAATAATAATAATAATAATAATGAGACCGGAAAACAATATTATAATTATTAGCTAATTATTAGTAATACACATCTAATCAAATTAGAACCTTTTTTAAATAAATTTTAAATAAGCCCCTGTTGTAAATAATGTAAACTTAAATGCTTTAAATGCTTTATTCAATAAGTGATTTGAAACCGGGATACTACAGTGCAATACGCTCTCATATTCTTCTCCTTACAGTGTGTATGGTAAAATGATGCTATAGTTGAATAGTTGTGTAATTTATTGACTTCTATTAGTTCCCTGGGACGCTTAATTAATAATAGGAAGTAGTGCACCCTAAAACATTCCAGGGCATTGCTTTCTTTCTTCACTGCCCAATAGTGGCAGTGACTCAGAGGGAGTCGCTCATTGGAGTAAATATAAAATATAATTACTGTAAAAGCTCTAATAAGTCCTGCTCTAACACGCCTTCTTTTCTACTAGTGGTCAGAACTAAAATGAAACTTGCTAATTACAAATAAATTATTTGTTACTAATTATGTTATGACATTAGAGCTTGTAAATTATTTTATGTTTTGACTGATGCCGGGGATTATTTTACTGCCAGAGGAAGATGCAAACAGTGCAGCATGATATGTGTAATTTCTTACATGTAATTCAGGTGAATCAATTCATTCATTTACTTTAAGTACCAATCAGTCGATCAGTCAACCACTCAACCAATTATATTCATAATTTCATCTTCATCTTTCCCGGGTATATTACGAACCAATTTCATGACCACCTTCCAGTTGGCTTGATAGCTCAATTGGTTAGAGCGCTGCACCGGTATCGCAGAGGTCAGGGTTCGAATCCCGGCAAGCCTGATTTTTTCAGGCTTTCTTTTCGCAACTGCCTAAGTTGCGTTAATAACTGCGAGGATCTTCTTCACATTTATTTCAACCACTTAGTTGATAAATCAGTCAATCAGCCAATTAAAAAATCAATCAGTCAGTCAATCAATCAATCAATCAATCAATCAATCAATCAATCTGTGACTACAGTGTTGCCACTGCAAATAGCAAATGGTCCAGTAATGACAAGTGACTTTATTTGATTCACAGATTATGACTCACTCTGTTACTACCCCAGGCCGTGGCGGCAGTAGATCTTGTGGTTTCAATTTGTTTTTGGTTTGATATTCTGTCACCAATGTTACTGATTGCCATAATCTGGTACCAAAGAAAAACAAAAGGAATAACCTCTTCCTACATCATTTCAGAATGGACTGAAACCTAACAGGTAATGAACTGATAAGAAGGGATCACACTGTGGTGAATCAGTCAATGGAAATAGTTTTCCCTATAAAGAGAATTCAATCAAATAGGTCTGACTCTTCATTCCGAGAAGATAGAAGGGGGGGGGGGGGGGGTACTCCCGAAAACGTTATGGGTGTGTTCATCAGATATTTTGAAGTAAAGCCCTAAGAGGTACTCTAGGATTCATTCCATTCTCACACATCAACCACTTAGTAGACTAAGTAATGAGGGCACATAAAGTGTATGTGGTTACAGTCAATTCAAACTAATCAATGACATCAAAATACAGCAGAAAAAGACAAAAAATACAAATGTATGTAACCTTATTTCATAACTGCTCTTCAATTTTTTTCATTTGAATTGATAATGTTTGTCTGGGAATATAGCTATGAGAACACATTTCTTAAGGACTGTGCCTACTTTTGCAACTGCGCATATGTTCTGCGCATCTCGGGATATTCGGGTTTCTTAAGGAATTTGCCCACTAATACAACAATATTTTTGCGCGGTTTATGACTATGTGGAAAAAGCAGACCTTAGCAAGGGCTATCAGAATCTAAAAAAAAAAATTTGGGTAACCGTGCATTTTTCAGAGATAATTGAGCTTAAATTTGGAAAGAAATTGCCGTACATTCTTTGTATTTTAACGCTTTTTAAGAATTATGGTTATTTCTGAAAAATGCGTGGTTACCCACATTTTTCTCTTTGGATTCCAGGAACCCTTCTGAGACCTACTTTTCCCCCATGGTCATAACCTTTGCAAAAATACATCTCTATTAGGAGGCACCGTCCTTAACCAAAGCCTTATAATAAACCGCCATATTTTCCTGACATCAGGTTGATGGAACAAAAACCTGCAAGGAAAACAAACCAGAATCTAATTATCTCAATTGCCAATGGTAAGGCCATGGCTTTTTGGAGGTTTTAAATCTCTTGGTAAAACCAAAATAACATTTATAGATAGGTTAGCCTAACTGAGGAGCTTGCAAGGAATAAGTCATGGCACAAAACAAGCACAAATTGTCACCTGGTTGGATTTGCCATGTCAAAGATCTTGTTCATAGTCCAGCAAATTCCCAGTAGCCCATGTTTGATGTACCAAAATTCTAACATGACTCCAAGGCTTTACTAACCTGCGATCAGGCTCTATTTTCGTTTCGCTCGGTGAAACGAAAATTCAGGCGGGACGGGCGAAACGAAAAATAGAGCCTGATACAATCCTTCTACGGAACGTCTGCCGCCCACTTTTTTGATTGATTGACATTCAACAAAACAGCCAATCAAAATTTCTTCTGCCTGCACGACCCTCGGTATGCAAATTTCCCATAACGGCAATTCCCAAAAAGTCACGCAAATGTCGGCAAAATAAGAAAATCATAGGTTACGATATATCTTCTAGGCACAAGCACTCAAATTTACCCGATTGCTAACTTGAAGGTTCCGATATTGTACATGGTTGCTCTGTCTGAGCTGAGACTGAATGAAAAGTCAAAACCCGACGAGGTTGTCATGTACCAAAATATGCTGCAGGCTTGCATCCTTTCCCATTTCAGGTGGTATCCGGAAATATTCTCTTCGCATTTGTCATCGATTTTCTGCGTAAAAAACCTTGGGCAATTAAGAGAAGTACCTTCAGTTTCATTCTTTAGAATAAAGATATAAATAAAACCGTTTATAAACAAAGGAGTAGTTTGTAATTTAATTTAAGCTTAGTTCCAGAAGTGATAAATATTTGAGATTAGCAGCGAATTTTATCTCTAAACAGCAGCGAATTTTAAAACGAAAGAACATTTATTATAAAACTAGTCAGATCCTTTGATGTCAATGTCAGAGATCAATAAAACGACACAAGTGTTAAACATTGAATGAATATGAACTGAAATCGTTATTGCGACTTGATTGCGGCTCTCGTCAAACATCAGTTTACCGAATTATCGGTTGACTTGTTGATCATTCTTGGCGAAAGATACTTGTTCGTCTGCTGTTCGTTTTGTTTCGTAAAACGCGGAAACAACCACTACTCTGTTCATGTTATCAATACTAGCTGAAAGCCGTCAAATGAAAATTCCGAGACGCGATGCGATAAAACGGAATACGTACTTCACTGTTGCTGTACTTCTCTGCTCCAGGTGAGAGACAGCTTGCGTCAAACCGAACGCCATTCTCAGGATAGAAAGAAATGGTGACAACTCTCCTAGAACGAAGAGAATTTATTTGTGCAACACATTTCACTTCGGCAGACTTGTTCCTTGGTCGTCCTTGACGATGGTGGTCGAATCGAAATTGTTAGCGAGTCTCGTAGACAATTTACTTCCGTTGACAGCTCTATTGTTAAAGGGCCAATCAGATTGCGAGATTCCCGCGGCCAAAATTTGGCCGCCGACACGAACTCCTGTGAGAGATTGTATCAGGCCCTATTTTAGCGAGCGACCAACGTAAGAGAATATGAGAGCGATGCTAAAATTCGGCCTGATCGAAGGTTAAGGCTTTACAGATAAACCTCTCTGGTTTGGTTTGGGTTTCTTTGTCTTCAATCTCCTCTGGGAATCAAGAGACAAAGGAATCTTGAAAAATTTGCAATATTATCAGTAAACGTATTGCTCATTAGCAGTAAAGATCTGTTTTTAAGTTTTAATAGAGCGAGTAAAATATCCACGGAAGAATATATCTTTTCTACAGTGTACTTGTAGCCCCCCAAAAGTTTAAAGGGTTAGAACTACAAACTGTCTGTTATTTCACCAGAATAAACATGTTACTGCTCAAGGACTCTTTGAGACTTTGTATATGAATGCAATTTCATCTAGGGCGATGTGCAGGACAGTCGATGTGAACGCGCCAGAGAGACTGCTCATTGTCTATGAGAATGGTACCAACTTAGGCCGGTACGATTTCAGATCAACTCCATACTAACGCTTGCGTTTGTTTACATAAAGGCAGTACAAAATGTGACGCCAGTATAAAATAATTATCATCTGAGGCTGGTTTGACTGATCACCATTGCTGAACTGATACAAGTGACTCACAACATTCTAAAATCAGACTGGGGAACCATGTAAACATGAACTGAGTTCAAACCGGTATGAGATATTTGTTTTGACCATGCACATTTAATAAGTGGCGTTGAAGCATTCCAAGCTTTAGCTGGTGGATAATACATAAAATGGATTCTAAGAGATGGTTGGTCCCATGTAAACACTTCATGCCAGTCTGACTTTCAGACCGGTCTCATGTAAACAAAATCATACTGGTCTGATTCTGCACTGCTCTCATGAAACCAAGGCATCCTGCTCCTGGGCCTCCGAGTATGTTGTTCAACATCCTTTAGAGCTGCTTGACATTAGTCTAAGGGGTGTTTTCATGACGTTAGTATGATATTCATTCTTGTTTCTCTGTACCTGTTTGCGTGATTACATCTGGTGTGTGAGTTCACTCCAGCAGTGGTACCGTATCAAATTCTCATTCTGGCATGGAAACCCATACCAGACAACAAGTATCATGGAAACATAGTATAACTGCCAGAATAAACCCCACATCACCAGGATATTCCTTTCTCAGATAGCAATAGCTATCGAAATTACCTCACTAGCACAGATAAAAGGTTTCAGTTTCGCCCAACTACTACAAATCAAGTCCTTTCACTCTTAAATAAACTAAACAAGTCAAAGGCGGTTGGCTTTGACAAGATATCTGCCAGGCTCGTCCGAGAATGCGCTGATCTCATTTGCATCCCGATTTGTGATACATTTAACCAGTCACTAAGTCTTGGTATTTTCCCCGATGACTGGAAATGCGCCAGAGTCACTCCATTTTTCAAACAAGGTGAACGAGATGACCTGAATAACTATCGCCCAATATCTGTGATCTCAGTTGTGGCCAAGGTGTTTGAAAGAATAGTTTACGATCAGTTATATGGCTATTTGACTGAAAACGATCTCATTTGTAAATACCAATACCGGCTCTCCTTGAGGCCACGGATACTTGGGCTTTCAACATCGACCATGGCCCGGGACCGTGGCAAAATTAATGCTGTTGTATTCCTAGACTTAAAGAAGGCTTTCGATACGGTTAATCACAAGATTCTGTTATCTAAATTAAGCAATTACGGCATTCACGACAATGCCTATTATTGGTTTGAGTCATATTTAGAAAACCGCACACAAAGGTGTTCTATTAATGAGTCGCTTTCCAAAAGTTGTTCATTAAGTTGTGGCGTTCCCCAAGGGACAATTTTAGGATCCTTGTTGTTTCTGTTGTATATTAATGACTTGCCAAATTGCTTATTAAAGGGGCTATGTCACGCCATTTTAGTATCTTTTTGAAAAGCTAAAAAGGGTCTTGGCATCGATTGCATTCCAAAAATAATGGTCTAGTTTTGTTATTGAAGACTATCTTACGGCACTGAAATTGTTTCCCGTCGTCTGTTACTACCGATGGCAAGGATGGAAACGGATTGAAACTTGAAAAAATTGGGCCAATTTTTTCAAGTTTTGATGTTATGTTCTCAAACGTCACCAAAAAAATTATTATAGTTAGCTCTCCCTGAGAAAATTCATTTGATTTCTTCCTCATACTTTAAAAGGAGCGTTTTGTGTATGAGTAAGGCACTAGGTTGTGATTTTAGCACAGAATTCACCTAAAATAGCAAAATCCTCGTGACATAACCCCTTTAAATTGTCAGCCAAGAATGTATGCAGACGACACCCATCTAACTTGCGTAGGAGATAATGCAGACAACATTCAATCATGTTTAAACCAAGATTTAGCAAATGTCAACAATTGGCTGATAGCAAACAAACTTACTCTGAATATGCCTAAAACTGAATTTATGCTAATTGGCTCAAGACAGAGGCTGAGTACTCTCACAGATTCCCCGACACCTACAATCAATGGTGCTCCAGTTGGGCAGGTCACTACTACTAAATCTCTGGGAGTACTCATTGACGACAAACTTAATTGGAGCAGCCATATTGATAAATCAACCAAGAAGATCACTTCTGGGATTGGGGCCATAAAACGAAAAAGGCACCTTGTCACTCAAGCGACCTTGCACTTTATTTATCGGGCTCTAGTACAACCTCACTTTGATTATTGCAATATTGTCTGGGGAAACTGTGGTATAAATTTACATGACAAATTACAGAAACTACAAAATAGAGCAGCCCGGGTCTTGACTTTCTCAAATTAGGATGCTGACGTTGATAACATATTCGAGCTCCTAGGTTGGAAAAACCTAACTTGTCAGCGACAAATTCAAAGAGCCACAATGGTTTACAAGTCTCTATACATGGGTTAGTACCCGAGTATCTATGTTCGAGATTTGTAAACCGTGACACTGCCTATAACTTGAGGGATTCTGAGAGTAAAGTCAATGTCCCTTTACCGCGCACAAATTATTACAAAAATAACTTCAGCTATAGTGGCGCAGTCCTATGAAACAGTCTGCCCTGTGAAGTAAGGCAAGTAGAGTCCCTCAAGCAATTCAAACAATTGATTAATGGTATATTTTAAGGCACGGCATTCGTGGAAAGCAGCTTTTAATTATAGTTCTTACCATATGTTTTTAAGCATTGATTTAGATTAGACGTAGTTTGTTAGTTTACTTAACAATGTATTATAGCTGATGAATTGACCGTGGGCAAATAGTGGGGGGGGGGGGGGCAGGGGGGGCGGGAGACCGGGAGAAAAGGGGGCGGGAGGTGTACGGGAGGCGGGAGAAGAGGGGGCAGGAAGCAGGATTCCCAAGGTGGCGGGAAGTGGGGGAAAAAGGGAAAAATATGCAACATTGCGCAATATTTCGCAATCAAAAAAATGCAAAGTGGCGGGAGCCAACAATTACAGGGCGGGAACCGGGATTAAAGGGTACAGGAAGCGGGAGGATTAAGCCCCCCCTGTCCCCCCTTATTGTATTGTATTGTATTGTATTGTATTTTTTAACTTGTAAGTGTACGTGTAAGTGTTGTGGGTAAATTTTATCCATGTTTCAATTTTTATTTTCCATTGTGAATAATAGGATTGCCAAATGTTCTTTGGCCAAAAAGGCTGATTTAGTCACTCAGTCTTTATGTCTTTACATGACAAAGTGTAAAACAGATCATGGTCAATTTCCACATTACAGACATTTGTGGTTGTTCTCACACACTTAAAGGCAGATGGATTAAAATATCTGGTATATTTGAAATCAAACACAGTTGTTTCCATATTTTTGGTTTAATTGTGTTCAACTACTGAAACCAAATTAACCAGATTATGGAGTTTAATCCAGTTCAATTTACTGAACAGTTAGATATGTAAGCTGGGATAATTATGTGACTGGTATCTTCCACGTACCTTCACTGTAAGACAAAACTGCATCACTGATCACTAGTGACATATATACGTGTATGCCTAGAACAGATGAAAAAAGATCAGTGAATTAACAACAAATTCAGGGCTAAGAATTGGCAGTTGCCCAAATGCCAGTGGTGGTTTAAGACTGAAGAGGGCCACTAAAAGTTGAGGTCTGATGGGTGACTACAATTAAAAACTGTTACAATGTAGTTACAGTAAAAATCAAATCAAATGTACTTTCATTGGGGTACCTTTCTTTTCTTTCCCTTCCTCGACTCTAAGTTCATTTACTGTAGTAAATTTTTAGTTCTTGGAGAAATTCAAAGCCATTCTGAAGTATTTTTTTGATCAATTCACAATATATCGAGACACCATCTTGTTTTTATTGACACATGACTCCAGACTTACACACAGTTCTATTGGTATTTAAATCCCTCAAGTCGATAAAAGACTTACTTCCCACCTGGGTTGGGAGGGACTTATGCAAGTAAATATAGTTTTTCTGTTTTTGTTTTTTAGACTAGAGGAAATTGAAAGCCACTTTATTTTGGCCTGAGCCTCTCAGAATTCAAGGATACTAGCCGAACAGCAACCAAACAATGAAGTTAATTTTTAACCCTGAAAATTTAATATGGAATAATTAATTAACTTAATCAGTAAAAGTAGAGAATGAGATATCTACAAAATGAAATCCACCTTCTTTCAACTCTATTATCTTAAGCGTATTTTCCTAAAAGTAATCAAAACGTAACCTGAAATAAAAGTTATAAGACTTACCTCATTCAAAATTTAAATTTAAAAGGCAAGACTCTGTAGAGCTTTTGAACGTTACTTGATATAACAAACATTCATAACACGTCAGACATATACAAACATTTTGCAAGCAGTCAAGAAAAGCCCAGCTAATCAACAATCGAGTTGGAAATGTTAACAACACTTAAATGATGCTACATAAAAAAAAATTAAGCTTATCTGCCAAATTCAGCATTTCAATGGGGAATAGCCTGGATTTCTTGCTTTAAGCAGGAACTGTTTGAAATATTAATTTTAACAGCTACGCTGCAATTAAAGCTTACTGAAAACAAAAAGGATGCTTTTGTACCCTTTACAGTAACTTGCCCAAAAAACAACACGATTTAAATTAATCGCAGTCGAGTGTACAAAAAACTACATCTCTCGGCTGTTTACAACCGGAATGAAATTTCAATTATTTAAGCACTGGACTAACGATAAATATGAAACCTCAAGCTAATGATCGACCGGAAAAGTTCTAAAAAGCTGTTCACTGAACACAAATAATAAGCTCAACCAATCGTATCTCACAACAAGAAAGCTCATTGGGCATTTTAACCGGCCATTCTGACCCTCCCCACCCCTAGGTTTCACAAATGTTAGCGCGATCCTCTATTTATACGAACCGGCGTGACGAAAAGTGTGATTGTGTGACACAATATTTTGACTATAGCGTTACTGGATGACGTAATGTTTAAACTCTGATGACTCAGCCTATCTTTCAATGCAAAAAGACTCGTAACACCTACCTTATTAATTGATCTCCTTATTAATGACGATTCACAGAAGCGTGATATGCTCCGGACATTCACAAATCCTTCTGACTCCCACATTTTTACATCCCTCAAAATGTCAATCCCAATGAAAAAACTCCTGCGCTAAAAAAATTTTCACCATAACCACTAAGTAGATCAGACAACACAGCCAATATCGCATTCAATCCTATTAGCTGCTTTACTCAATTGCGCATGCGTTATACAAGACAAAAACAAAAAACCCCTTCGCCGTTCATATCTTAAATACTGTAAATTAAAACACAAGAACACACGAAGGTAACATTCAGCAGACTAATATGCGCATGCGTCTTATATAAGACAGTACCACTCTTGAGTACCCGTACCACAAGCTTTACAGCACTTTGTTCGTATGTTAAGCCAACTGACTATCACGACAAAACCGTGCCCATTTTATAAACCGGCGGTCGCTATAGCGACGGCCGGTTAACAAAAGTCACTTATAATTACACGTACCTGACATTGTGACTTTGTAGCCTGTTTGACTTGACAATTGACCCAAATTTCTGAGCAATGCAGCGAAAAATGAAGTGTTGCCCACTTTCAGGAAAACTATTAACAATTCTTTAGTAGAAATGCACGACAGAAAGCTAGCAAATTGCCAGCAAAACACCTTTTCACGCCATTTTTCAGCTTTTGTCGCAAGCTGCACGACCGCGCCTGAAAAGTGCACCAGTTAAGGACCAATCTCCCTAAACAATCCGTGGCATTGGTGCCCAGTACTCCGCGTGCCTGCAAATTCACATCCCTAAGCTATATGAAAACGAATTTTTTAAAAAAACTGTAAACGTAGATCGAAAGAGCATAGTTTGAAACCAAATATGCTGATTCGTTTTGACAGTTATATTAAAACCTTACAAAACAGGGGATTATCAAAAATTTAAGGTTCATTTTTCAACCCGCTTTTTTCAGAAGAAAAAATAATAACGGACGTTTCCGAATAACTTACAATTTTTCTGCAACATTACTGTGAGAAATTACAGATTTATTGAGCTTAAAGCAGTTTTAAAGTGATTTAAAATATTCCGTGCGTTCTGGTCACACAACCGATGACGTTACAACAATGAGCATATCATGGTTGTTACTTTTATGTGAAGTTCTGTCAACCAGCCAAGTTTTGTTTTTCTTTGCCTTAAACTGCCATAGCTACAGACTCCTCACCAGTCCCCTGGGAAATGCTCCTGTTCAGAGCCACCTTAACTTTCAATTGCCAGATGTCAACTGGCAATTTCCAAATTGCCCATTCCAATGACCATCAGGGCACGATGTCTGCTTTTAAATTGACAGAGGCCTGTTCTTGCAGTGAGCTAAGACAACTTTTTTGCCATATTCACGTGACTAATGACGCCATCACCCTAACATTGATATGAGGGGTAACTTTCCCGCGGTTTTAAATAACACCTCGTACAGCATCTTCTTCGACCACAAGTTATCTAAGTTATTTAGCATTGAAACTTTTTCAGGTGCAAAGCATGCTGGGAAGGTTCTCATTGTAATTGCAATATTGTTTCTTCTTCTTCTTCTTCTTCTTCCTCTTATTATTATTATTATTATTATTATTATTATTATTCGAGCTGAATTTCAGCACAGTGGAACAACAGAGTGGGCGCACTAACTAGCTAGGATCAAATTATGATAGCCTACAATTTAGAAGCCAAAATGACTTTTAACTGGCTACCAAAAATAGTTTAAACGATAGCTTCGAATTTTTCTTTTTTTCAATTCTTTTTTTCACACCAGACATTTCGAGTAATAATAATAATATAATAATAATAATATTTATCCAGGGAGCCCACTCGCCTTGGCGGTTCAGTGGGGCCCTGCAAATTATAATAAAAATAAAAAATTAAAAACTAAGAAAAGAGATAAAAATTGGTATTACAATATAAAACTAATTTTAAAATACTCTAACAATTAGATAGGGCATAATTTACAAAGTTTTAAGCTTTGCCTAAAGGAAGACAATGATTTGCCATTGGTATTAACTGTGGTATTAAATGTGCATTGCTGGTGGTTTTAACGGAGTAAATTAGTAAAGAAGAAAAAAGTTTTGGACTTCAAATGGTAAGGCATTAACGACACACACAGAAGAAAGTGACAGCTTTCGTTTGGGCCACACAAACAAATGCTCGAGATAACGAGGTAATTGTATTACTGAACGGTTTCGTCTAAAGGCGAGGCACCACTTTATGCGGAAATTGGTCTGTTATCGATCCTCGTATTATGCCACTTTAAAGTAATTAAAAAAAAACGTTTCCCTCATTTCATGTACAATGCAATGTAAAAAGGTATAACTTGTGGTTCGGTCTATCATCTTTTGCTATGCTTGTTCTCCTCATTCTAGACCCAGAGTCGCCTCTCTCTCGCATCTGGGGCTGGGAACCAGTTAAACTGTTCCTCATACCCAAGGGCCGCCTGCTAAGAGAGACAGGCGGCTGATCTTGGACTAGAATGTGCATTCCTTTGTGCTACATTCTTCCTTCCCTCTCTTCTCATGCCACCATTACCCCTTTTTGTCTGACCTACAAGATAAGTCAACTTCATCAATACCATCACCATGGGCTAGATTTTAAATACAGCCTTTGAAACCGCCCATACAGCAAGTCATAGTTTACATATAACGAACTGCAATAAAATTTGGAATGAGAACGCCGAAATGACATAGTGAATTTATACCCACATCTTTTGATCTGAGTTCTCCAGTCTACAGGCATCCTTCAATTGGACATTTGATAAAGAAGTTGAGAATCTTTCTCTCTGTCGCTTTGTCAGCGAAAACGTCCTACAAAAAAGAATTGAAATTGAAGAAAAACATTCGCTAACCCTAGCATTGATATTGAACTACCTTTAAATTGATACCCTAAGCGATTACAAAACTTTTGGCTTTGGATTTCTAACGGGAAAAACGACAGATGTGTTTTTCTATACCTTAGAACATGTAAGCGGACTTATGGCTTATGTACTGTAAAGAAATTCTAGAGCAAAAAGTTAAAAAAAATGATATATAGTGATGTCGTTGCAGCTCTTAATGAAATTCTGACATACAAGGACAATGTTTAAACATCGGTTTCAAATTCACCCTAATGTCAATTTTCGATCTCTAAAGCTTTCTATAAACACAATGTATAAAATACTTGATTAGGAACTGGCGCTTACTTTGTCTATTGTCAGGTTGTTTCGATCTATAGGACAAATAAGAGGTTGTCCATCTTGTTCCAGTCTGTTTAAAGACAACAAAAATAAAAATATATAGATTTATAATAAAAATCACGACAGGATATTGTAGCTTTTGGCAACCAGCCCGCAAGGATTTTGGACGATCATGAATTTTTCAATATGCAGGCTATACCCATCAAAGTTGGTGACGTCTCCTAAAACTCACCTGGAAACAATTTTATATAGCAAGTCCTTCTTTATCAGATTTGACGTTACCTTGGCAACCACATTTGACACATTTTTTCACAATTTATAAATTTTCTTTTTAATGAAAAAATAAAATTTTCCTGTGGTAAGTTTGACTTTTTTGGGTCATTTTAATATTCTTTATTGCTTTTGACTACGTTTTGGTGAATTTTGGTGCTTTTTGGAGGTTTTGGAACAAATCCAGAAATTGAAGATGGCGGCCGTTTTAGAACATGAAGCAATTCTCACGTCAAATGACGTCATCAGTTCATGTTGCAGACCTCAAATGAAATGTTTTTTTTGGACGGGCCCTCCAAGTTCCATTGCCATAGCTGTCATGTTCACGAAGTTAAGGAAGCCCCCGGTCCCACAAGAGCAAAAAAAACCTGGTCAGAATAGGGTTAATTGTGTGTTATCTTGGGGTTGAGCATTACACAAATCCGTTACTCCACTCATTCTCGTCATGCATGACCTCAAACCCAGGCGCACATTTTCTATCTTACTCGAGCAGTCTAAATGGGATACCGTAAAGTTCCGATAATAAGCCCCCTCCCCCCAATTTAAACCTGCCAAATCTTCTTTGCAACAAGCCCTCCGATGATAAGACCCCCCCCCCAACCCCCTCCCCGAATCGAAGCCCATGGGCCTATTAGGCGGCGCGACGTGCCTAGGTACGTCCGGCCGACTCATAAAATGCAACACGCATTCCTGGTTTGGCGAAAGTCAGTTCATTTAGTCTCCGCGCGGGCTCTAAACAATCAGGCTTGTTAGATCTTCTTGGGTACAGGGAACGAGTCAAGAAGAGACAATTCAGTGTGTAAGGAATTTCCAATACAAAGCCTGCCACAAAATTAAATAATGGGAAATGAACGTCACATATTTTCAATGTCCTTCAGTAATAAAAATGATTAAATAATGTATGCCATAAATTCAAATCAAACCTACATCACCAAGACTGTGCTGCAAAAGGGTCAATTATACGGTGTTACGTGTGGTATGTGAAATTTCATATTATATGGTCCTCTTGAGATAACGGGAGGAGGGTCAACAAGAAGAGCGGCACAAATCTGCTTGATATGTGTGGTGTTTTTTATTTACAAGAGGACCACATAAATCAAATGCAGTGGAAGCACAGTGACTTGGAATAAAAATTATCAATGCTGAGCTGAATTGTTTCCTTTTATTTGACGAAACATGTTGTACACGAGGGATTTATAAATATTCCTATAGCTATTTGTGATTAACTAAAACGTCTTGTCTCGTCGTCGGTCAAGACAGTTCTGTTCATTGTTATCCCTTCAAACTCTATCACGAATTTGAGAAACGTGTTGCATGTGGTTTCCAGAAAAACGGAAATGTAAACAAAACTTTGTAGCACAGTTATGCTTTAAAGATCTTGGATGCTTTTAGGTAATAGTGGACAGAGGCATATAGCAATAGTTTTGTGGACCAAACATTGAAAACCTTTATCTCGATCTTTAATCTTGAATTTAGATAATTTCCACTAGTAGAACTAATCCAACAGTGGCAGAAGTTACATATATTAACTCGACATTCAAATGCCCCGTTCTTCCGAGAAGCAGCTCTGTACTGCGGGTCGAATCGAATTCTTACCGAGTTGAAGACGGTTCAAATGAGCCCGCTTCTCTCCTTAATTCGTTTCCTTTTGAGAAACGACACACACATGCTCTCATTGTGCGAATCCTGCCCTTGTAGCTTACAATCCTGGGCCCACGAGTCACTCCAAAGCAATTTCTCTTCTTGAAACCCTCTTGTCAGCCATAATACTCTTGTCTTCTGCGCGATTTGTGAGGTCACAGCCTTGCAATGCGATCGTTTTGGCCGAGCGCAAAATGGAGACACTTTTCGGGTGCCAAATTCGAACTTTGCGGCTGGAAAAATATCCCATGCAAAGGGTTCTACTCAGCAAAACTTACATATTTAGACTGAGGGAGTCATAAACAATCATATTTAGGAGAAAAAATTTTTAGTTCATGGGCTTTTTAAGTTTCAAGACTCTCGGCTGGCACAACACTGGCACCGACAAAGGGGTTAACGCGAACTTTGTTCAATTTCTCTCATTAACATCAAGAATTACATTTCCCGAAAAATCTCGTTCGCTACAAGAGTAATTTGTTGCATAGCGGCTTATACTATAAGCAAGAAAAAAAGGTCTGATAACGAGTCTCCATTTCAAATGGCTGACTCTTGAAAACTACTCGCTTTATTTGGGTTCAAGCCTCTCAACAGAAAATCCTTCTCAAAAAGCTCCTGAATTGCCCCGTTGTTTATTCCCTCTTCGCGAAAGGATTATCCTAACAGAATTCTAATATTTTTCCAAGTACATGTTTACTAATTGTAGTATATTTTAGGAATACAAACCTTGCGAAGTGTCTGTTAAGACATTGAGTGCAAAATCTGTGGCCGCACTTTGTTAGGATAGGTTCCTTTAGTGGTAACTGACATATTGCACATTGCCAATCTTCGTCGATTTCATTTACAAACTCGTCATTTTATCCACCAAGCCACGAACTCGCTGGAGCTTCCGCCATGTTGACTTCACTTGAATATAATGAAAACTATACCTGACCGTTCCTTTTTGGGTCACTCTTAGGTGACCTGAAATTTATCTCACGTAAATTAATTGTCACGTTCTATTAGCGGAGCCAGCGCGCTAGCGCGTCAGCGGAGCTCCATTGCTAAGGAAATTTGGTAACCTATCAAGCCAAAAAATTTTGGTAGTGACGTAATAGTCACGTGACCGTCCGTCTGTCCGGCCTACGTTCAGCAGGCCTATGAATAAATATAATTTTGGCTAGGTGTTTGTATAACAATTGTAGATCAAGAGAACAGTCGAAGCAAAAGAGAGAATTCTTGGAAAAACTGTTCAGAATTCTGAGAAATAAAGATGATGCAGCCCCATTTCCTCGTTTATCTTTTTACACATTGCTAACCTAACTGAAACGAAATGTAGCGCTCCACTGGTACCATAGACTCGCGTTTTCGAAGAAAAAAACTGTATCGAGCCTGTAAATCGCAAAGATGAGTTTATTTTTAATAAAGAGAAAGTTGGAATTATCGATGTTGTCAATATCAGTTAGCAGTCCTAAAACAGCTTCGATTGACCGTTTTACAAAATAAGAAAAAATCAAAGGGCCCCTTAGGCGGACGCTCGTGTCATTTGTGAAGGGTACATGTAAGGTCATTCAAAAGGTGGTGTTTTGGATAAGATATTCACCTAACGATAACATCGTGCTCAAACAAGCTATTATTGCAGAGGCCGAATTGCAGAAAATGTCCTGTTGTCCGAGCATTTACAAAATCTAATTTGTAACAGTTGAAAGGAAACACTGCTTGTGCTTAGCAAAAGTTACAATAAAACTTATAGACTTGAACTCTCTAATAAGGAAATTGTCAATATAACAAAACCAAAAGAAAAGTCCAAAGGAAAAATCGACTGACAAACAACGAACATATGTGACCAGGTGAGTGAAATTGAAGACAAAATAGATAAACAAAGGTGAAAATTGTTTACGACTCCCATTAGGAGCAAATCCGACAGAGATCGGAGATAAAAAAAACGAGATCAGATCTTCGCTTCAGAAAGCAAAACATTAAAATCGTTTCCCAGACTGCATAAGTATTTTACGACAAATCTGTCCACGCTTTTCTAAGTGAAATTACCAACGGTAAAGAATATTGACCTCATGTACATACAATAAGCTGCCTTGATTTTTGGCTGTGGATTGAATTAATGTACTAAATCGAACGGAGTAGGCGACATAAATACTAAATATCAAGATTGGATTGATCGCGCTAAGCGGAGCTGTTTGAGCTGTCGCTGGCTATAAGATGTCGCTTACACTGGTAACTGCATCAAGGAATTGCTGAATGGAAAAAATTAAACTCACATATGTAACGGACTTTGGGACAAAACCATGAAACCAGTAAGACTGAATCGTTCCGGATTTGGTGAGTTTTGGCTCATGTTCAGTCAGATATAATGATTGTGATACTTCGACTGCTTGAAGTTGTTGCTTTCCAAACGTATGTATCATGTTTTAGATTCTGTAAGGTTATTGTTAGGCTAGATAATTTGCTCAATCTACATCATTTTGAAGACGAAATAAATCTCAGCCGGCTACCTAAACAATGCTCTATTCACCATTGACCTGAACTGAAAATAACGTCATGTCAAAGTATGTTAAGTCTAACTTTAAACCTAATAAAGCCTCATTAATTTAAGGTTTGACTTCGTTAACCTAACAAATTCGATGTTAGGCTTTTGTTACGTTTGTTTAAGGTCTCAGTTCACTAAATCAGGCCAGAGTTAGGGGCCTGAATAAGGCTTTGTGAGGACAGACATTTTCGGGCCACAACTAAGCATAATTTAAAAACCCTTTTCCTCCGAATCAAGCCGTTTGTACAAAATTTCACAATTGTCGGATTTAATACTATAAAACTACGCTGACTACGGTTCAAATCCCGCTTTTGCGTGGCTTCAAACTCTTATGCTCTCCGGGAGACTCTTTTAATTTGCTCTCTCAGAGTTTCAATCTGCCTGATATTTCTATTGGAATTTATGGAAGTTCACAATTCTCGCTCTCTTTTTGCCTCTAACCATCGTTAACTGTCATGACTTGCGAGCGCGCTCAAAGAGTTTGAACTTTTGTCGCCTCTCGCTCTAGTTTGGCTCGGGCTTAAAGACGTCAAACTTCGTACGTCACAAGAAAGGTGAAATATTCAGAATGTCTCGAGAGTGGAACAAAGAAAAATCTGAGTCCCGACGAGAATTGAACCCTTGACCTTCCGTACAAATGTCGGACGTAGGTGGATTGCCTCACAGATAAATTTCAGAACTCCTCCGATCTAGAGAGGAAATATATAGCAGTTGCAAACTGAGGTGGTCAGGTACTGGGCAACACATTGTATGATGGCAAACATGAAACACGGAAAGTATACTTTGGACAAACGTTTACCTTGAAGGACGTTATAAGTCGGGTCCCAGAATTCCAACCAAAAGTACAATGTACTAGAAAGCCTCTATAGGATAGCGCCTCCCGGCAACGGTTTGCTGTGCGTTATGGCTCTGACTCGTCCCCAGTCCTCTCTTTCATTTGTACGCGGTCGTGGATTGGTCGTGGGAGACTAGCACGGCAACTTAACGAAGGGGACGACGGAAAGGAAAAAATCTTCCCTCGCGCGCATGTTAGACGATTGGGAATGAGTCAGCGTTAAGGCCTACAACGTATGCCTGCGTGTCGTCCCGACAGAACAGTTAGTAACGTGATGCAAAAAAATCAATCAAAATGTGACAATTATTGAAGCGCAGGCAAAATGGACGTTAATTCCTTTTGTGTAGACGTTCACAGTGATATGTTGCGAGTAAAATAATCTGATTGGTTTAATTATTGTTTTTTTTGTTCTCTGATAGACGAATATTTTTTCTTTGTCCCACTCTCATGGCATATGGAATATTGCATCTTTGTTTTTCTTTATCACCATACAGGAGACTTCCCACATTGCCCATACTAGCAGTATGCAGGAAGCGTGTAAAAAGCACAACAGCCGATCAACCACAAAGCGGACCCGTGAGGGAACAACGTCTAATAGTCGGAATAATAATGAGGATCGAAATGCACCAATAGCAGCGAACCGAATATGCTACAAATAGCGACACATAAACAATCGACCTCATCGCCTGATGAAGACTAGGAGTATTGCAGTCGAAACGTGGCGATCAACAACTCAAAGCGTTTCCATCGTGAGACATAAACGAATAAACGTTCATCTTTCCTATCTTACACCACGATGATCAATAAACACATCTTTAATGACAACCTAAACATTTGCTGATTGAGAGCTTTTTAATTAATGATTATAAAATCGATTAAGGTATTGTAATGTGCAAACTATTTTATTTACTTCCATAGATATCAGAAATGTTTTGACAACAGCACTTTTTAACAACACTTTTTTAACACTTTTTAACAACAAAATTGTCACAAGAATGCCATTTAGGAAGTTATTGCTTAAAGAAGTGGCTTGGTTTTTCTTTTCACCCTTTCTACCTGCAAGGTCCTAAGAGTGCCGAATCAGTGGAGCAGATCAATGGGAATGTGGTACAATCAATTTGATGAACGTTAAAATAAAACAAAGATATTGATAACCTTTAATTCTACTAACAATATTCGCTGGGCGAAAAGTTGTGATGGTTAAGATAAAATTTCACTGATTCTAAATTGAAACAAAAGAGGAATAAAAAGTCTTAACACACCAAAAGACATACTGACCACACACAGGAGCATTTCGGGGTTGACAGCGGACTGTTTTATTGTCCAGCCATTAGTTTTGACTTCGTCTCTTTTTTTCTTCTCAATTTCTATCAAGTAAATTAATTCTCCTTTTCACTGCAAACCAATAATTTCACCTTCGGATTGCTGAGAAGTAGTTGACTTGGGTTGAGGTGACTATAGAGAATGAACGAACGAATAAACAAAGGGAGGAAAAGACGGCGGTAGGGAGGGAGTAACAAAAGAACATACCCCTTAAGTGGACGTGCACTGTGATCTATTGCGAATACAGAAGCTGATTAGTTCGATTACTTTTTTTTTGTTCTCTGGTAGAGAAAGATTGCCATAAAGATTACTGATCGTTCTTTGAAAGTAAAATTTATTTAAATACGACCTAACATCGTTGTGTTCCGAACGATTTATTTTGTTCTCTACGAAAACTAGAAATTCCCTCGTGTTTTCTGGCTGTGGGCTTTAAGCTTTTATAATTCATCACTGAATTTTCTGAGTCTGATTGATTTAAATTGACCCCGTATCGTGTTGTTTATCCGCTGTCAGATGATAGGGTCTATCCACTCAAAAGAGCCGGATGGATAGAACTCGTCCATGCACCAAACAAACAAATAATTAATTTAAAAACAGGTTGATTTAAATGTTTTCTACATCTTGTATGTTTATTTGTTTTGTTATTTGTGCTTTTAACCTACAAGGTCAAATTGACAAACTCTAAATTAGAAATGCCATTTTCAGTGATTTTTTTTTCGAAAGAAAAACTAGTGGTGAACAGTAACGACAATAGAGTGCTTCTGTCTGGGGCTACCGGGTTAATGGTTTCCCTTGGAAATTTGACGTTCTTGAAACTAGCAAATAAGCTAATATTTGTTTAAAAACATCAAAGTTCTACCAAGAACTGTCAGCCGATAGTCCCTCGAAAGAAACACTCTTTTTCTTTCTTTGTTTCTTTGTCACCCTACAGGAGGCTTTCGACATTGCTGATCCTAGCGGTATGCAGGACTCAATGAACCTAGAAGATATGGCCTAGCCTGCCACACGTGGTTAAAACGTGCAACCGGTGTAGGAAAGAACAAGGGTTTCGAATTCAATTTCCACTGGGGACTCAAATTTTTTCTTTGTCTTACGCTCGCGACGGAAAACGGAGTTGCTATATCCCTCGAATGGCTCGCCATCTCGCCATCTCGCCATCTCGCCACCTCGAGAGCAGAATGACGTCCTATGATCTTTGTAGGGTATAAAGACATAGCAACTGAACGTTTTTCCTTAAATGTTAAAATTCTCATGACAAAATTCTTTTTGGAAAACTTAAATATAGAGCGAGAATCTGGCAGCTGTTTTTAGAAAAACATAACGATGTTTCCACAGCTCTTAGGCATCTTTCCGCACACGCTGGCTCACACAAAACGAGGACTGTACCTTTCTCTTTTTCTGCGGTTTATTGCGACTCTCCAACGTTACAAAGTTGAACATTAATATTCGATAACATCCACAAAAGTTTACATAAAAATTCTTAAACGCCCTCAAACATTTTGACTAAAAGTTACAATGTTGCTCTCATTTACCTTAAAACTATGGATGTACGCCCGACAACGTCATGATACGTAAATCCGGCTTAATGTTACAGTAATAGACATATACAATTATTTCTTTAATTCTGCTCTGACTCATTTCCTATGACGTGGATAAAAAGTTATAATTAAGGTAGCCTGTCTGCGCGTAAAGGTAAAGTTTTGAGCCGCAATGAGCGACACAAAATCACCTCCTCCCCATTCCCTTTGCTGCTCCGCCGCTTATCCTTTGTGCACACAATCTCGCCAGCTACGCAGAGTAAACTGCAGGATGCGCTTATCACCGAGAATAATCTACTCGCACGCGTAAATAAACATTCCTGTCTGGAAAAAGACACAAGATTTCTTTTACGTCCTAGACGTAGACACCCAAACCTTCATTTCAACTAGGCTTAGTAACGTATTATTCACTAAAATAGAATCCAGTGAGATCAAGTAACGTTGTAAGAATTTGTCACAGCGATGATCTTTCACATAGTTTGACCGTTTTTACACAGGGACGCTAACACGAAATCCTTCAACAGTCTATACATTCATCATTCGCGCACGCCAATTTTCGGGAAGATTTTGACAACAGAATAAATTACAATACTGCGACAACGAACTAAAACTTAAAACACCTTACAATGAAATTACGAGAAGTACCATAAGATTGTAATAAAGAAAAATAACAAAAACCCGGAACAATTTCTGAAAATTAAATTATTACATAAAATTAAATTTTCTCGACATCAATTTTAATTTTTGCTTTTGTGTGTGTGCGTGTTTTTTTGACATCCCAAAATTTAATGTCACGAGAAAGGAAAGTCGCTTTTTATCAGAAAATGTTTACAAATTTTCCAATTCTGCGACAATAGCTTCTGTAGGAAGTTATTTCCCAAAGGAGTGGCTTAGATTTTCTTTCACATTTTCTACTTACGAGGTTACAAGTTTTAAACTGGAGTGGAATTTTAAACAAATTCATAAGTAAAAAGTCGAAATGAACAAGACTGTTTTGTAAAGGGGTATCCTTGAACACTCCTTCCTGGCCAAATCAGTCAAATGCTGCCCGATATAAAAATGTATACATCTAACATCTAAAAAAAAGTATTTCTCCACAAAACGTTCAAAAAAACTCCCCGGGAGCAAGATTTAACAAAAGCTTGGAAAGGGTACACTAGAGTTACTTTGGGAGGCTTGTAAAGAGCATAAGGTTTTTGGCATGAGTACCGTGAAGGTAAGCAGATTACCAGCATATTATAGAAACTATTATAGAAACTGTCAACAGTTAAACTAAATTGGGTTTAAGACATTTCAAATAACCCAAATAACCAGCCAAAAAGTACATGCCACTTGACGTGAAGAGGATGGTAAAGTCCGTGTTCAGTCTATCAGATTGAACAACCCATGCGGTGTATAGTTGCTTGTGTAGCGTGAATCGACCAGGGACGTTACTATTCCCACTGAATCTGATTGCTGTTCATTGAACGGTTACCCTTCATTGTTAGGCCTCCCTAGCGTTTCGTTGGTACCCATTTACACAATGGGTAGAGAAAGACGATTTAGAGTAAAATTTCTTGAAGACTATCCTCGAGCCCTCGACCTTCCGGTCATACCCAGAGTAAAAAGCGCCCTTCCCCTTAACCCTTTCACTCCCCAGAGTGCCTAAAATCAAAATTCAAGACAAATCTCAAATTTTATTTTGTAAATTACTAAAATATAACTAGTACCATGTGAAAGTACTGCTGAAGAGGAGTCATTTGAAAGGTCACACTAGAAAGGTCACACTAGGATTTCATCCACAGACTCAGAAGTTAGAATCACCTTATCGTCTCCATAACTGACTCTGGGAGTGAAAGGGTTAACTAAGAAGTCAGGGACCACCTCCTTCATGTCACACCTTTAGAGATAAACTGCAATAAGGTCGGCATTTTGCGAGAGTTGCGGCGACGAACCCTCGCGGTCTTAAAACAAAAATCATTGGGAGAGTTTGTACAGAGGGAGTGGGACTGGTGAGAGGTGCTTTCTCTAGCCACACGTGCCCATGGGCGAGTGAGGATGACGCGCGCCAATCCACGCTTTCGGAACTTCGTGCCACCGGAATATCAGCGTTTTTGGCAATTTAAACTCCCCCCTGCGAGTTCTTAGTGAAAAAGCAAATATTTTGCAGGCTACTTTGCATGGAAACGGTAAAATGCAAATTTAGAAGTTTTGCCGTCGTGACACTTTGTAAAGCCACAATAGGTCAGGCCAGGCACTTTTTACACCTGAAGGTTTTGTTTCCATACTTAAGTTGGCCACTTCTACCAAATATGGCTTCTTCCCCTAAAAACATGCGTCTACAGGTTTTCCGGGATTTTTTGTGGGGTGGACGGATCGGAATAAGGGGATAAGACAGATAAAAGTTCTTGCCCTAGTTATGCCATACCTTAAATAAATTATTTTCGAGGCAAGTTCTGAAAAAAATAAGGGAAATTTAAAGTTAACTAATAATGAATGTAGAATGTCTTCTTCAGATTTTCGAATACACTCTAGATCTTGGTTATATTTACTGCATGCATTGCTTTGACTCATCTTTTCTGTTGGCGTAAGCTAGAACAAAGTTATTATACGTGCAGTTAGTCTCATTTTCTTATGTTACAATTAAAAAAAGCACCCTGGGGATTGTCTGCTGATCAGCAGCGTGGTAGAGCGACCTCAACTTGAATAAAAATAGTGTCATCTACAATGTAGCGCCTTTCTTGTAATTTGTTGTGGGATACAAATTTAGAGAAGCCCCAGCCACTGTTCTCCTCTTCCACTGGTCTCTTGAAGGACCTCTTAAATTTTTCCTTGTCTGCTGTAAAGGTGACAGCGAAGTTTTCCCTGTCGTTTAGATCTTCTTGCTGATCAACCAACGTAAAAGTCATGTTTTTACAGAAAGGCCAGGGTAGAATGGCATCGTATTCACCTTTCATTAAATGAAAGAATATCGAGAGGTGTGTATCCTTTCCAGTACCGTGACCATTTGCATCCAAGGATAACCGAAATTTGTATCCATGGTCGTAGAAGGGAGCACTCTTTATTTCAGTTACTTCTCCGCTTTTGGCTCGCTTCAAGACTTGACTGTAGTCAGTGACCTTCCACGTGTGCGGTACCCTGGGGATTTGCATCAGTCTATTTTCGAGACTATTAACCTTTTCCTCAAGTCTTATTTTGGTCTCTTTCAACTCTTTCTGTGTGATGTTTAACTGAACTCGAGTATCCTTCAACTCAAACTGTGTAGTACTCAACTGAATCTTTGTGTTACTCAACTGAATCTGTGTGTTATTCAACTTCACACAAGCCAAGCCAAAGTGGCTATTCGTGGCAGACTGAAGATGAGATTCGATCTCCTTTCTCTGAACCTAAAGAAAAGTAATCACTGGTTATTATGATTATTAACAATATGAAGCAATAGATAAATTTCATATATGTCTTACTCAGGAAAATTAAGGCACGGGCCAAGTTCTTTTTTTGGCCGAGTTGCAAAGGCCCTCTGCAACAGAAAAGAGTCTGGGAACTAAGAGCGAACTGGAGCAAGACGAGCAAAACGAAACAAAATGGCGGGCGAAGGAGGCTGCGCTGTTGCTTGCCAAGCGGTATCTATCGAGAAGCCGTGTTTATGTATTTTTTTCGGGAAGACGGACTCTCCACTTCTTATATCCTGTTATTATTGGCGATCATCGAGTGGTAAAACCCATATGGCCTGAGTGAATAAAGGTAAGCATTGCTTTTTATTGCTTGATGCGAGCTATATTCTTGGTCCCACAGCAATTCAAATGATTGCCGTTTATTTTTACCCCGCCGTAAGGACGGGGTCTAGTAATACCCATTTTTTTTCCGTGGTTTTTTTTTTTTTTGGTGGTCACTTGCCCCAGACCTCCAGTTCTCGCTCGGCCAAGGAGATACTCGTCGTGTCTTTCGCTACACAGCCAAGGACTTTTATCTTGAGTGACCGTAACATATTTTACACCCCCGGGGGAGGGAGAACAACGGCGGGATCTAATGCCCCTGGGGCTTTTCTTGTTAATTCATTAAAAGGGCCGTTTCCTTAGGTAGATGATCCGTATCCGAAACTTAGGATGCCATATTTGCCCATTTTGGACCGTTGTGACTGAGTAAGATCCCCTTGTTACTTCTCCTTAGTAGGGGACCGTTCATTTTTCATGGGGTAGGGGGGGCTGGTGGGATTTGATGGGTAGTACCTGTAAAATATAATGACCCCCCCTCTACGTTAGAATTTTTTTACCTGGCCCCCCCTTATAGTCCTCAATATTTGAGATGACCCCCCCCCCCAAAAAAAAAAAAGATAAAGTAAATCTACAATTTATCAAGCTTAAATTAAATAGTCAATTTTAACACTCAAGTCCTGCAGAAGTAAATGTCTTTGTTGACAAGCACTAAAGGTAATTTTCTGGTAGAGGTTCCAGGGGTATCTTCCTCTGGAAAAAATTGAAAATCTAGAGATGCTCTAATGCAATTTGCTGCATTCTGAAGTACATAAACAGAAAATTAATGCCAGTTTAAAGCATCATTTTGGACACTGTTATCAGTTGTTCAGTTGTTTAAGAATCAGACAAGCAGATGCCAAAAGAGTTGACATTCCCCTGCTGTATTTTGTAATGAAACAGTTGGTGGGGTAAAGTTGGCGTTGGATGTATAATAAAGTAGGGGGGTCCGGGGGCATTCTCCCCCGGGAAAATTTGAATTTTCAGAACCTTAGAAACGCTATTTTTGGCCTTCTGGCATTGATGTTTGCATTATTACAGATGCTGTCACTACTAAACTTAAAGGCAATTTTTTGGTGACCCCCCCTCTACACACCGTATTTTTTTGGCTGGCCCCCCCTTTGAATTTTTTTTTGCATGGCCCCCCTTCAAATCCCACCAGCCCCCCCTACCTCATAAAAAATGAACGGTCCCTAGCTGTGTGCGTTTATTTGAAGTTAGGTTGAGAGAATTTCATCCGAATCAACAAAAACACACTAAAACCCTACAGAATGTATTGCAGCTCGAAACTGAACAGTATTTGGTTTTTACTACGTGGAAATAAAGTTGGATTTATTCATAAAGAATACAATGACTGTGTAAAGTGGAGGCTTCATGTTATCTTGCTAATTAATTCACTGAAAAGCAAACTTTGTACATGTACTCTGTAATAAGGTTATGTGTGTTTTCTTTGACACATGAAAGAAATAGTTCTACATGTATATCATTATGTTGAAAATGTTTGCTAAAATATATACATGTATGTTAAGTTTTTATGTTATTGTACCTTGCAATACTTAAATGTACAGAATAATTTTATTACGATTTAATTTTTCATGTACTTAAAGATATGCATATATCTGAAGTTTTTATGTTATTGTACCTTGCTATATTTAGATGTACAGAATAATTTTATGATGATTTGATTTTCCATCAACAATTATAAATTGCTGTAAATAAAATGTTAGGGTTAAGTAATATGGGCAACCTTTTTCGTCCAACTTCTCATGCCACAAATGTTGCGTTGCAAGTTGAGACTGTTTGTTACGCATATTACCACCTTGCTGTGCATCAAATTTTCATGTTGCACAAAGTAGAAGCGAAGTGAATTCTACTTTCTGCAACATGAAGAACTGTTGCACAGCAAGGTGGTAATAAATGCAACAAGCAGTCTCAACTTGCAACACAACATTTGTTGCACAAGAAGTTGGATGAAATTGTTGCCCATATTACTTGGCCTTAATGTATATAATAATTGTGATGTATAATTTATATTGCTGATACTCATACATTTGGAGCTTATATTCTTTAGAGAGGTGATTCACATAATGCTATGCTTGTTTATAAGTGAACAGTTATTTTCCAGTACTTCAAAAGTTCTTCACACAAGAGCACATTTTTGTAAATTGAGTACTGCTCCTTGTTTCTTCTTACTTCTTCTAAGCCTGGTTCAGAACAGTCATGGCTGAGGTAGTATTGTTTTTCCCACTCTTTGTGCTGTTTTTTAAGAGAGGTATGACGAGCCAGTATTTGAGTCTGCACGGGAGCAAGAAGGCTTTCATACTTGCTTTTGTAAAAGTCACTTGCGGGATGTTCTTTCAGGTTTTGCCTTGCAGCATCCAGTTTGTACAGACAGTCTGTCTCCCCAACTATCTTCACTATATTTTTGCAGAGTTTGGTTTTGATTTCTTTCGCTTGTGGGCTGTTGGACTTGGCAAGAGAATGAAAGCTCCTGTTTCCCTGGCTTTTTTTAGTGCTGAGCAGATCTTTACATCTTGGTTGAGGAAACTGGCTCCCTTCTAAATGTTCAGTGTCATTGTTGTTTTCACGCTGCTCACTGGTCATCCTTGTAATTGTATCTGTAGGTGGAGCTGCAAGAGTTTGTAGCTCTGAAACTTCATAATCATCCTCATCATCAGTGTAGTCAATGGACAGATCTTTCACAACAGATGTGACTACTTCTTCCAGTCTTGTTATCTCTTCTCCACTTTCGCTCTCATCAATTTCTTCTCCACTTTCACCTTCAGTTGCCATGTCAGGATATTCTTCCTGACATTCCAGATCTGTTGCATCATCTGCATGTGTACCTTCCTGATCTGGTCTACTGTCTGCATCACTTTCATCATCCTCTCTGTGCAAAACATTTGTGTGTATGATTCTGGTGCAGTCACCTTTTTGGCCATACAATCTAATGATCCTGTGTGGGATTACAACAGTGTCATCATTCAGGCATCTCTCCCAGCACTGTTGAAGGTGTGCTTCTTCTTTCCTGAGATCACTTGATCTAAAGTGGTGAAGCTTTGGTCCCTCAGGTCTAGTATTTGGCTCATCAGGGCCATCCAAAACCTCCACTCCAGACAAAATCTGAAGCCACCAGACACCTTCTCCAGAGGCAATGAAGTCACTGATGGCTTGTAAATGGGTTTGGTACTCCTTGGCATTGTTGATGATGTAGCGGTTAGGTACAGTTGTGTTGGGGAATGGTAGTAAAGTGCTGTAGTATTTTGAAATCTGTGATTCCTGCACTTTAACAGCATTGCCTTGCTTACTTTCTGCAAGCTTCTGTTCACCTTGAAGGCGGATCAGGCTTGGAGTAATGATATCGCCAGGTCTCCTGCTAGTCAATCTGGTGACACCTTGCAGTGTGTTGAAGTGCCTTTCTTCCTCTTCAGTGTTGGTGGACTTTGCTGAGATAATCCTACTCTGGTTGCCAGCATGAGCTGTAAGAGAATGCCAGTATCTACCATAGAACTTTCTGCTTGTAAGGGACTTTGGTTTCCCAATGACGTCTTTGCATATCATGGCATGGATGAATGCTTGGTTGTGAAGACGTAGCACTAACTTTGGAGAGCGTGATTGGGCTGGCAAGTAGAGTAGTTTACTGAGCTCTGTGAGGGAATACAGTAGTGTCTGTATTTTGGGTCTTACTTTGCCTATTGAAATGAAATAAAACACAATAATATAACACAGTCAGTAGTTCAGTCAATAGCTACAGGTAGCCTAGTTCAAGTGCATTTTTAACAGTTATTTTAAAACAAAACCTGCACTGTAAGTTATTATTTTATAACTTGGCAGGCAATAGTTGCCTGACTACATGTACATGTACATTGTTGTCAATTGTCTGACTAGCACTAATACTAAGAGTAATCATTACTAATTCTATTTCCATTGTTTCATATTCTTGCTGTACTGGCAGTAATACATTTTTATAGCTGTGAAAGTTCTAGACACATACATAGAAGTAAAATTCTCAAATATCTGTGGAAACAGCAAAATGTTTAAACAAAGCCTCTAATTCTTTACCATATCTGCTACATAGCGACAAAGGTGGCTGTCACCAAATAGAAAAAAAAAAGATAACTTAAAAATTGTTCATTATTATTAGATCTGCTCTAGTTAGTTAAATGTTTTGATCATTACCTCTTAAGTACTGAGCCACTATGACAGCTGCAAGTCGATAATCACAGCTACGTAGCTTTTCCTTTCCACCAATTGTGCACTCCATGATGTCTTGAAATGCATTGTTTTCATCTTTTTCAATAAGGTGTGAGGGCAACTCTGTGAGAACATTGGCAATACGTTCTTTAACATCATGAAGAGGCTCTGTAGGTACGACTTCATAGTTTCCTGTTTGAAAAAAGATTTTCATCATTTTTATGCTTGTGAACATATAGCCACTGGTCCATCTCCCACCGGTTGCTACACGTAATTTTAAGCTTGTTATGTTTATTTGAAATATTTGCTCCATTCAGTTTAACCCTTTTGCCTTTCACTCCCAGAGTCAGTTATGGAGACATTTAGGTGGTTCTAACTTTTGAGTCTTTGGATGAAATCCTTATCATGTGACCATTCAAATGAAATCTCTTCAGCAGTACTTTCACATGGTACAACATTTACTTTTGTAAGAAATTTATAAAATGAAATCTGGGATTTGTCTTGAATTTTGATTTTAGGCACTCTTGGGAGTAAAAGGGTTAAGTGGCATACCTGAGAACTAGCTGGGTGTAGCTGTGCATTGACCAACATAAACTGCAATATTTTACATTTTTTTATCTTTTTTACATCATCCTCCAAGTAAATTACAACATATCATATTATCATTGTTATTAGTTTAAAGTAAAATTCTATTGTACATGAACCATGTACTACATAACAATCAGAATAGTCATTAGAGATTTACACAATCATGTTACATGAACATTGTACATGATTGTATGCTGTAAACTTCCCAATATACCCTCCTACCCAGATCATAAGCCAAGGAAAACTCATATTGTACATATTTGTTTTTGAATTACATAAATCTAGACACCTATCTGCTGATGTGTACAATATTGGTAGTGGACAGTATGTAATGCCTACCTAAACCAAGGTCTGCTAGTGTTTTCTCTTGGTCGAAGAACATCATGGCAGGCACCCGTTGAATTCCACCAATCTCTTCTTTGAGAATTTCCTGAAGCTCTTTCTTTTGTCCTTCAGTTTCAAGCCCCCGGGCTCTGCATTCACTTCTTAACTCCTCTAAACGAAGATCTTTAAATGGTTTCAAACCAGCATTCCTTTTATTTTTTCCAGCAGGCCCCTGTAGAACTTTCTTTAGCCGGTCGGAGAGGGTGAGGTGAGGTCTTGAAAGAGAAACTGCAAAAAGATCTTGGTACTTCCTTGCATCACCACTACAACTGGCACATCCAGCATTTCCCCCTTTCTGTTCACCAGCCTCAAATTGTTGCTGGGGACCATCACCATGAAAAAAGCACATTACGTCAGTAATCTCAACTCCATTTGATGTGGTGATTTTAATATCCAGAGTCTGTAAACAGGCCCTTCTGGTGTTAATGTAGGCTAGCTGATCAACTTCAGAGGAACCACATCTCCCCAGAATATGGACATGAGGTCTTTCAACTACAGCCTGCACATCAATGTCTCCTTTGCCCTTAGGCTAGCCTTCATTTCTTCATTGGTGAAGTATAGGGTCTCATCATATACTGAATTAACTGTCAGTAGAAGGTGACCATGGTTGAGCAGGGTTGAGTTGTCACCCCAAATCATAAGGTGCCCCTTTCTTTCCATTGCTTTTAATCTCTCTTTAACCTCGCATTCACTTTCATCTCCTGGGTTTGCATCCTCGCCAAGCTGCATAAGTCTCGATCTGACTTTAGCATCTGTCATGGCAGTATAGTAGTGATCATTTTGAACTGTTAGTAAACCCAGTGATTCATGCTCTTTAAGCATGCGTGTTCTTATTTCTAGCAGAGGAGTCTTACGGCCAGATACAGTGAATCTTTCGGTCTTGAGGGTACCTTCCTTTGTCAGCAACACCTTTTTGAATGTTTGGGGGACAATCATTTCGCCGAGAATGAACTCAGCACTTTCAATTTTGGTCTAAAAAAATAGAACACATCATGAATTAATGCCTCATGCATGCCTGGGAGTGTTTTGTACAGTCATGTAACATTGTAATGCAACACTAGAGAACCTGAAAAAGCAAACTTTGAAAATTGACCTGTACAAATTTTGAAATCTCTTCCTTAAAACCTTTAATAAATTGAAGAGTAATACCTGTACAGTTATATTCTGATTCATTAAATCAGCTGAGGTATCTGGAAAATTGGCCATAATTATTATAAGAGCTCTGCATCATTGTGTGGACTATCATGATGACAAGTCTTGAAAATACAAATGCAAGCATCATCTACAATTCAGTAGAGATTCATGGACCCTGAGAGTAAAAGTAAAGAAAATCTCTATTTAAATTCATACATTTAGTTTAGTGCAAACTACACTAACCATTAAGGTTTCCCTTATTGGTTAGCGACGTCTCAAACGTCGCTGCCGTCTCATAAAATGGGTAGCACATTCCTGAATTGGCGGTAGTCAGTAGACTTAGTCTCCGCGCGGGCTCTAAACAATCAGGCTCGTTGTAATGACGTGGATCTTAGGAGATTGAAAGCTGATGTTTCAAATACCGCACGATTTGTTGGTGACACGGATTTTTATAAACAGAAGTGTGAAGCGTAATTTTGTTGTTTTCAGTTTCGCGGCGTATTGAAGTTGAGCAAAGGTAAGCGTTGAAATGTTTATTTTGCTGTTTTTGAGGACATTTCGTTTTTAAGGGGCAGTGTTTACAAAGGCTAGCGAGAACTTGGGAGTTGTGTACGTCCAATGCCCATCTGAGCTCACGTGCGTTCTCTCAGTGCACGAGACGGAGAGCAATCTATGAAATCTATACCTGCCACTGTAAACCCGGCCCTTACAGAATCAAAGCTGGAACTAACTTCTATAGTTTAATAAATAGCGTCCCAAAAAACTATAACACTAAAAAAAAGGAAAACAGTACACAAAGAAATTCGGTGGTGATGAAATCTCAATCAAATAACAAACAAGGCCTGAGTACCACCAATCTAAATTGATTCCGTCGCACCAGGTCGGAAATACATTTCTGCTTTTCGGTTCTGCCCAATTTTTAGAATTTTGGTTGTCTAAACTTGTCTAAGACCTCTCAGTCTTTTGTTTATGTCTTACCACGGTTTCAAACTAATTTAATAAAGTTTGATACATTTTAGTCTGTATTAGAGCACGGGTTAACACGCAAAAATATAAACGTCACGAGTCGGTATGCTATCTCAGCATTGACGTGAATATGTCTTCCAGATGTCTCTAGAAACACAGCTTTCTGGCGATAAAAAATTGGTCTGAACCCCTGCGTGAAATCAAGAATACTAGACAAAATGAAGTTTGAGCTCAAAAGAGGGGAAGTAAAGCTTTTTGAGCAAAAAGCGTTTCCGCCTGTTGTAGCTTACAGCGCGAAGCGTGCTACCGTTTCCACTAGACCAAGATTTTTGATGAATTTTTGACACTTTTTTGACACTTTTAACAAAGGAGCCGCAACGTCAAAGTGGGCGTTGACAGTGATTGATATGTGGCGAGACGGGTAGTCTCGACTTACTTCGAGTACATCAGTCGGTCGGCATGAAGTTCCAAATAAAAGTTGAGTACGGCCAGGATGAATTGGTAAAGTTTTATGCAGAAGTAGACGTTGTCGACGGAATCGTACGAAATTATTCGTTTTCTTCGCTTGTGGAGGATATCAGACGGACCTGCGAGGCTGCGACATCACACGTCCAACACTTTGCGAATACGATACAAGGACGAAGATGGCGGTTATGTGAATCTAAACGTGGACAACCCAGATAACTTTCAAGAGATGTTTGTTCAAGCTCGTTCGGTAGATGAAGGGATATATTGGAAACTACTTCTGAGAGTCAGGGAGCTAGATTCACCAGTTGTGTTTCGAATTTGGCGATTTATGCCTTAAAACTAAACATTATGTTGTGTTGAATTATGCGTCTTTTATTCTGTTGTTGAATGTTTACATTTCTTGTGTTATTTTGGACTTTCGCTCAACATTGTGTGATAAAATTATACATAACGATGACACAAAATGAAGATTTTCAAATACTTTCTTAGTGAGTTACCACCAAACTACGAGGAATATTTTTTTATCTGTTGCATGCAATGTTCTTCCAAAAGTTATTTATTGTCACGACCTGAGCCAAAAACAGAAAACTTCACTGGGGTGGAAATGGTCTTGTAAGTGCACGATATGCATAATTTTGTGAATATCAACAAATCAATAACTAAAATAACTACTAGTTCTAAATCAATTGTCACGAATATTCGATATGAGTAATATGCAGCTGATTGTTCTTCCTCTTTTCCTGTCTTTTTTTTTAAATTTTAACAACCTAGCTTTTTACACGTTTGTTCAAGCGTGAAAAATGCACGTTTTGACAGGTCCGCACGTGCAAATTGTTGCATCAAAATCAATTTTGAGCAAAGACTGTGACACTTGTTTTCAGTTGTCAATGCTAAGCCTTTTCACGTTTTCAGATTTAAGTTTTGTATTTGTACGACGCAACAAAACGGATTCCCACGATTATGAGCGAATGAGCGAAGTGACAAACGCGAAATTTATCTACACAAACTTGTACGAACGACTCGGTTATCTTATTTACGGCGTCTAGTTCACGTGCGCTAATTTCAAACGGTCCGATAAACTGCGCCCCTCAATCAAAAAAGTGTCGAAAAAGTGTCAGAAAAGTGTCAAAAATCTTGGTCTAGTGGAAACGGTAGCGCGCTCCGCGCTGTAAGGATATCACGGTTTACAAGAACGATTTGAAAGAGTCGTACAG
This sequence comes from Siderastrea siderea, assembly GCA_964030785.1. Classification (NCBI taxonomy): domain Eukaryota; kingdom Metazoa; phylum Cnidaria; class Anthozoa; order Scleractinia; family Rhizangiidae; genus Siderastrea; species Siderastrea siderea. The sequence continues at coordinate 21,437,248 of OZ034971.1, read as the reverse complement.
AGGTCACTGGTTACAAACAAACAAAGTTCTCAAGTTGCATGCATACATTTAATTCCTTACATACCGGAAGTGCAAATTGTCCGTTACAAGTCACCGGAAACCACGAACTTCTAAAGTTAAAGCTTTTCTCCTTAAGAAAAGGGGAGGGGGGAAGGGGGTGAGAGACTATGCGCCGCCTGTAAATTCTTCAGAATTTCTTGTTTCATTGTTTGTTCTTGGAACTGGAGCTGAAATCTCTCCGTCTGGCTGCTGGTTTTTCCTGTCTGAATTGGTGGAATCTGGATAACTGCACTCCTTTACTTTCTAGGAACTCCTTAACAACCATATTTCCCAGTTTTGTTTTTTCCATCACACTGACGGGCAAGTTCTGAGTAATTGATCTGAAAAAAGAAGTATACACCTTTCATTTTTTGGCAGTTAAATTGTATATTCATTCGAGATCTATTGATTTTGGCTTCAGGGTAAGGACTGTTAGTACAACTGATCAGCTCCACCTGCATGTATGGGATTACCAACATACATAGGACCCTATTGCTAACAATACTGCTTCACTGTTTATAACTATTCTAACTTTCTTAATATGATGATGAACTATTTTATTTGTGTAATTATAGTTTTAAGCATTTTGTAATACACCTATATAGTGCACATCATACTGTGTTCATGTTACATAAATGATAGCTGGTTGAAAGACAATACAGTAATATTATTTTATTAGTTTGTTAGTCAGGCCCAAGTGTGACATTACGTTTTTTACCCATTTTTTTTATTAATTTGTGTCTGTTTATGTTTTACTCACCCTTTCTCCATCCCTCATTGTATTAACTTTTTCCAGGAGCCCGCCTTTGTCAAAGTCAAGATCCTCTGGCCTTGGGGAGCGTCTTTTCTTCTTACGCTGGCCTTCTTCTTCCTGTCGCTTCCTTTTATTGGCCCTTTGTTCTACATCTTCTGGACTTTCAAAGAAAAGTGACAACCGCTGTTCCTGTCGCTGGCTGTAGGTCTGTCTGGTGGAAAGCATGGTGTCACAGTCCTTTTGTGACCATTTCTCCTGGATGCAACGCTTGTTCTCTGTGGATTTTTTTCTCCTTTCCTTTTTTATTTCAGCAGGTGATTTTTTCTCTTTAAGACTTAACTCAGGAACATTGGTTTGTGCCTTCGCAAATGTTACCCTTAATATCTTTTTAAATGGGGCATTGATTTTTTCATAAATTTGTGAAGTGACTGTTTTTATAGCCTTTTTCGTGACCTTCACGTTTCCACGGCATGATGGTTTAAGGACATGACTCTTAATGTTCTTGTGAATGCCTTGTTATGTAATTGAGTTTTCTTTGTAATTCCACATGGGAAATAAAGATTGAAAAGGGAAGTGATGAACATCGCAAGCCTCGCAATTCGTACGAGTGTGTTGCTTCTTTCGTATTCGGACAGCTTCTCCCAGTTACTGGGGCTGAAATGTTCTATGTATTTATCCTTGTTAGTTTTAAGCTTCCATTTTCCAAAATTGTGTACAAGGCTCTTGGAGCGCTTGATATAAGAATGTTTGTCTAACTGATATCGCTCTAGGTGTCCTTGAAAGACTGCTATGTAGTCTTTCAACCTGTTTTCTTGGTCGTACTCCACTTTCCCAGTTGACTGCAACTCGAGAAAATCCACATCCAAAGAAAGAGGACACTTATGGCGCCAAATCGAACGGCTCTTGCTGAAATAATTATATAAAGAACGCGACTTTTTTGTCGAAATTTACCTTTAGAGCAAATCACTCCTGTACGAAACTTTGATATAGAAAACCTTTAGATAATTGCAATCTTTGTAGGAAGAGCATAACATCTACATACATCAGAAACGGATCGTTGCGTACTAATTAGCTCAATTGAATTTTCCGCCAAAACCTCGCGCATGTCATTTATAAAGGCCAACGAAGGCTCACAATAAGCTGTAAGCAATAAGCACAAAATTTATTTCACAAACCCGCAACATCAATACATGTATACAATAAGCATTTCTTAACAATTTCAGGATAGCCATTTATTCTCACCTTTTCACCTATAAACACGAATATGTACATTATTTGGACCACGTTACTATTAGCAGCAGTACCATTTCCGATTTTTCAGCGTCTGTAGTTAAATTTTCCGTAATAAAACCGGTGAAAAAATCGGAAAATGGACTCAAACCACGGCCAGATGAATGCCTCTCCGTCCGCCATTTTTCTATGTTGGAGCCAGGCCTGATACCAAATCATCGATCCTATTGGCCATTTCGTCTCTAGGGCAACGGAAATTATCGTTCCCAGCTTACCTTTTCAGTTAACTGCTCGGTCAATATGGCGGATTCAAGATGGCGGACAACAGTGTCAAAGGGAAGGTATTTTGTTAAACGGCAACACTTTTAAAGTTCGATATCCAGTTTTCACTTCCAAATACTTATGTATCATGATGAAATCCATATATCTGCGCTTGGCCTCTTCAGAAAATCAATTTATTTGACATTTAAATTTGCAAAAAATGATGGTTTTGTAGTAAGTTTTTATATTGGCTAGGAACTACTTCCACACAAAAAACTATTTCGTCAAAGGCCAAGCACAGTTTCACAGTTTAAGTATCCTTCATTTCAAAACTACCATTGCATTTTTCAACCGTTACAGAAAAAGTGTTGCCATCCATTGTTAAAAATGGTCTATTTTTAATCTCTTATCAGCTTTCCTTAAACGTTAATCACGTGACTAAATCACGTGATATTTTATCAGCGTAGTCAGAATTTTAAGTAAGTTCAGTGGACCGAATTTCGTTTGATTTTATTGAAACCTCTTCGAATAACACTAATTTTTGTTAAAAAATGCATTTTTCAGTCTGGGCCCATGCCTTAATTTACCTGAGTACTCCTCAATATCTCTCACTTATGTAGTCTATGGTAGCACGGTTCCACGAGTTTCTTATTTGCAATAACCTCTATTCTACCACGATAGTAAAGACAAATTAGCATTAAAATGTCGGTTGCTTTGGCATGCAGAGTTTTTATTTTAAAGTAAAATGAAATACAGTTTATTGAAATTGATGAGGAAACGAAATGGATCGTATCGCCCATATAAAATTTGATAAGTTTTATTGCTGAATGTTTCCCTAAGCACTAATGTGCTTGTAGCGTCTTATGAAAAGATACATTTGTTGTTTAAATGTACAACTTAACGAACGATATTAAAATAAAAGTATTAGTGTGTGTATCAGTGAAAGTAACGAAGTAGTGCAAGTTGTGAATAAAGTGAAATAAAATATAGTTGTCGATAACCCGCTCAGTAGACCATTAGCAGTCACTTTCTAGATAGTCGAGCGGGTGTCCAATCATGCGAGAGAGTGAGCACGACGTGCAAAGGCTGTAATGAGTGAGATGACTGTAAAGAGAGCCAAAGGAAGATCTCCCCCGGTTCATCCTCGGCCTTAACGCTCGCTCCAGTCTCGCAGAGTTTGTTTCACTCCTTCGCTTACTCGCGGGTGCTCACGTGATAAGCTCGTTGACTCAACTATTCAGAAAGAAACTGCTAGCAGTTAGTTCTCAGGATCTTTGGTAACAGTAATAAAGCACATTTATCCTAAAATTCTGACAAGTGGTCTTCACGGCTAACAGTCTCTTTCTCCTGTCACGTAGACTCTACAGCGATATAACAAGATTTCTCAGTCATTTCAATATACTGCTTAGTTATATGCCTTTGAAACAATATTCTAGAAGCTTAAATAACAGCTATTTTAGAGGCATAACACCACGGTAAAACTTTTTTTCATTTTCAAGAAATTAATGCACAGCAATTAAGAGTTCTTAAGTAGCCTAGAACGTTGATAAGAAGCAACATACGCATTGTTTGTAGTAGTCCCACTGTTCCAAAGCTAGGCTCAAACAAGTACAACAGCATGACATCATAGCATCGGTTGCTTCTTTAGAATTACTCAGTTTGGCACGAGGAACAAATCAAGCATATTCAAATTTCTTTACCACTTTTTAAAACACTTAAGCTCATATTCTAGAAAACTTAAGCAACAACAATGAATACAGTTTGTTAGCCATTTCAGCCTTGTTTCTAGCTACTTCTTACCTTTGCTGTACAGCCGATCTGAGCATGCGGGCAGGCAATTATCGTCAGCGGACAATCCTTCTCAATGTGGGATGGAATCTTTAGTGAAGAATACGTTATTAATCAGTTATCTTTATTTGTTTACAACAAGTAGCAATGTAAATCACTTTAGGCGTAAAGTAAGCAGAGTATATTCTAAATGCTTTCACTATATCGGCAGGTCTTCAGGTGGTTATTATAGACAAGCAACACCTACTTCCTCTCTGGCGATGGCTCTGGTTCCACAGTTCTGTAGGCAGTTCAGAGGGAATCTCCTACATTCACTTTGGTGAGCCTTACAATAAAATAAAGACATTGTCAATCTTTTATCCTACTGTCAATATTGTCTTGACTAAAATAAAGAAAAAAGCAAGCTGTGATAGGTAAGGTGAAATTACACTCTCTTTTAAGGGCTTAGGGGCAATACACGCGAACATTTTTATGAGGTAGGATTTGATTTCAGATGGAAACGAGAGAGGAATAACAAAAACATTGCACTCCTTGAGACAAACTGACCCCATGCGAGAGTACTTCCAGTTGATAGTGGAATGTCCTAATTTGCTTAAAAGTATGTAGCTCTTCTTTTCCTTTTTTTTTATTAACATTCTTGAGATCGTGAAAAAAATTCTGAAATATTTATGGAGTCATGAATTAAAAAACTACGATGACATTTTTGGATTGTGTGATACCTAAAAGACGTAATGAAGGAAAAAGGCCGAAACTGAATTAAAAACATACCTTTCTTACTCTGCTGTTTTGTTGGTAGCTAAAAACGCAGGTTTGTTTTAAGTTTTGTTCGTATCAAAGGAAATAATTTGGCATCGAAAATTGGATGTTAATGCGAAGAAAACCTATTCCATGCTCCCCCTTAAAAGAAGAGAGTTCATTCACTACAAGAAAAAATATTTGATTTTATCTTCTTACATTCCAGGTTAATTATCGCAAACATAACAAAGGTAATGAACATTAAGTTTTTGGCTGGGTAACACTCATCTGTGGATATGCAGACCGCGCAACCGCGGAAGCTGCGGAACTTGCGGAACCTGCGTAACCTAGAGAAATGACCGTTTTTATTACAACTATTCAACTTAACTACTACTAATTTGAAAAACTACTAGTAGCAATTACGTTAACAATGAAAATTACAAGTTGCAATCGAATAAATCTACTCTGATGCTCTTGCGATCGGCTTCCAAGGGAGGAGGATCCCGGGCTGACATGACTTGAAGATGTAATTCATTTTAGTTCTTGAAGAGTTATCCAACGCTCGAGACAATAAACATCTTGATGAAAAATTCATCGCTTAGTTTTTTTGTCCCGAATAGTCCACAAGCTTTTCTAAACCTCAGCACTACAACTGTATTATTATGCAAAGGTAAATGATAATAAAGAACATACTATGATCATGATTCATTTGCTGGATACTTCTAAACACAACGCACCTTACTTAACGCCCGAAAGACCAAACCTAGGCTTAGGCGCCTTATTTAAGTTCTTTCAGTTCTTTTTTTCTCTCCTGAATTCTCCCCCAGCTGGTCTACTGCTCCGTACATAGAAATATCTGACTAATGGTCTATTTCATGCACGGAAAAAAAAATGACCGATGGATTTTAACACACACCTTTTCGTTCTCCCCCGCAATCTTTATTTCATCAATCGAACGAAAACATGACACAAATTACTCCCAATCTCCTTTCGCTTTGTAAGAGGTAAAGTCCCCACATTTTCCCCGAGAAGTTGCCGCACCATAAATCTAAGTATCCACATTTCCCCCACCACAGTGGAGGAAAATCCGCAAAATCCTCAATTCCCCACAGGATAAGAGCGCATTCTCGACTCCAGAACACTTCTCATTTGCATAACTGAGGGAGCGAAGTGCTTGAGCTCCTTCTCCCTCCGTCATGCGCAAAAGAGAAGAGCTCTGGTGTCGAGAATAAATAAGAGCGTTTTCAAGATTCAATGTATTGCTTCTCACGTGCCTAAGTGCACGCAAAAAACTGGCTTAATAATACATGTCCGCACAATTTGTAACAATTCGCGTTGATGTACAACGGAAATTTCTAGTGTTGAATTTATGCCTCTGTTTGTGGACTAGTGTTGAGTTAGCCTGCGAGAGCATCCGGTTTTTTCTTGGCTTGAGTTTTAATACGAGCCGATAAAACCGGATGCTCTCGCAGGCTAGTTAGGGGCACCCAACGAGAAAATTTTAGCAAAGTACTTGAAATGTCAATTTCTGCTTTCTTAGATTGTTTCAGAGCTTTTTAGGGGGATATTTGTGTAAGCTGATACACAATGATCTGTTCGGCGTTTTTAGCCGAAAATGTTAGGAAACAGAATCCACCTACCGAATTTTCGATGGCTCACGTTATTTTGCTCTCTAAACGACATATTTGTCCCTCCGAAAACAATAGGAACTATAAATAAGTCCTCTTGAAACGAAAGTGAGAGGTGGTATTTCGCCAGAGAAACCTCTAGCTTTCACTGCAATTAAATCCAAATATTTCACGCAATTTTAGGCCTTCTGAACAGATATTTCCCGAAACGAGCCGTTAGGTGCTTGAGTCGTTAGCAAATGTAATTGTTATTGTAACCTGTCACGCAATCCACCTGCCAAAGAACGTCCGATAGATAATCGGCCATTTTTGGGAATCAACATCAGCCCATTATTATGATTGCCACCAAGAAATCTCCACTGAAAGATAGTGGAAATAGGGAAATCACAGCTGGAAATGGCACCTGAAACGGCAATCAGCGGATAATCAATATTGGGCGGATACAGTCGAGTTCCAACCAGAGCCGGTGAGAGAATTTACAAATATCAATGTAAATTTCATCATTACAACTAATTGTTACATATTTTATTACGTTAGCCGTATACCTCCAAAGGCAGTTGTAATAAAAACGGTCGTTTCTCTAGGTTCCGCAAGTTCCGCAGGTTCCGCGGTTCCGTAGTCTGCAGTTCCGTAGATTAGTGTTGCCCATTTTGGCTAGATATGCGAAGCGTAAGTTAAAACAACCTTGGGGCAAGCTTGGATAAAAAGAACAAATACAATTCATATATGCAACCCAAAAGAGCTTGGAAACAATTAAAAGAGCGTTACATGTTAAAACAACAACAACAGCATTACAACAGAGCCAAGCCAAGCCTGTTCAACTAAATTGGATCTATTAAAAATGTGTATCATGATTTCCCATAGGCAAGATAAACGTTTATTCGTTTGTCTCACGATGGAATCGCTTTGGGTTGTTGATCGCGACGTTTCGACTGCAATACTGCTAGTCTTCATCAGGCGATGAGGTCGATTGTTTAGGTGTCGCTATTTGTAGCATGTTGGCTCGCTGCTATTGGTGCATTTCGATCCTCATAATTATTCCGACTATAAGATGTTGTTCCCTCACAGGTCTGCTTTGTGGTTGATCGGCTGCTGTGCTTTTTGATCGTAGGTTTTGTAAGCTTCAGGAATTTCGATTCCACTATCTCTATTGACGTTATTAGGATGAAGTCTTATAAGGATAGCCTCTTTGACCCTACGTCTGAACCAGTGAGGGTTTTGTCCCTACGTCTGTACCAGTGAGGGTCACGATCAATAAACTTCCAAATAGGAAGATGCCCCATTCCGTTAGCGTGTTCCGAAACTGCGGAGGTTTGAGTACGAGCAAGCCGTATATCTCTGTCGTGTTCTTTTATCCTGTCTTGTATCGCTCTCCCTGTTTCCCCGATGTATACTTTGCCGCACTCACATGGAATCTTATAGACGACACCGTCTTGTTTAGTTGGTTCAAGGGCGTCTTTCAGTCGCACTAAGTGGGACCTAAGAGGTCCTCATCGCCTGATGAAGACTAGCGGTATTGCAGTCGAAACGTCGCGATCAACAACCCAAAGCGATTCCATCGTGAGATAAACAAATAAACGTTCATCTTGCCTATCTTACACCACGACAAACAGTAAACACATCTTTAATGACATGATTTCCCATGTTTTAAAATGGCACCACGCATAACAACAGAAGGAGAATCTTACCTCCTTTTTGCACGCTGGATGGGAGACGTTACAGTATTCACAGTGAAGAATCCTCCATTCACAAGTGTTGGTCACGTGTTGTTGCAAAGTTCTCCTTGTCATTGTCGCCTGACAGTTTTGGTTTGTACAGGGAACAATTTGCAAAGGGCACAAAGCTAAATGGTGCTTTCAAACAAATAAATAAAGAAAAATGTTTACACAGAGCTTTTGAACAAGCATTGTGAAAGTTGATGAGTATCAAAATTGTTACAATAACTTTAAAAAACCAATCGTTCAAGTGGAGACACCAGAGGAGTGAAGGCGCAGTAAAAATTCCATAGCACATGAAAGCCCCAAATCGTAAAAATGTACTACAGACGATTGGTCAAAAGATGTTACTTGATATCACCTAAGATGGCTTTAATATGAAATATACTAGCGTTAGCCCTTCAGCTGAGTGAATTATTCTGAAGAAGGGATAACACTAAACGTTAGTTCTTGAATCTTTTTACGGTAGCAAGTTAACTTCATGTCATCTCATCTGATATCAAATTGAAGTGTTTCACTCCAACGCCAACACAAAGCCACAGTTGCTACAGAAGCTAATCGCTTGGTCATGAAAATGCCAATAAAAAAGCGAAAACGAATAAAGGGAAAGAAAGGAAATAACCTAACAGTTTTTAAATATAGTAAGGACAAGTGTTGAGAAAAGTTACATTGCAGTGTCACCTCCCGTCTTACGGCCATCTCCTGGTTAATACAGCCACCTCAATTAAAGCCTTAATCCGGGTAAATTTTAAACGCATCTTTTTTTCTCCAGTCTACACATTAGAAAGCGAGCCATTTTATCCCAGAAACATTTCAATAACACGATATTTCTAGTTTTTCCTGATGCTTCTTGGACCCAGAAATCGCTCGTTTCTACGAGGCCTTGGGTGCTAGTCCCACTTAACAAGAACCGAGTGTCCCGTATTGTTATTTAGAATAAAAATTAAAACAAGAATGCCTAGTTAACGTAGCATTAAAACCTACATCTTTTGATCTCAGTTCGCCAGTCCACTGGCAGCCTTTACTTGGGCATTTGATGACAAAGGAGAGAATTTTTCTCTCTGCTGCTCTGTCGGGGAAAACATCCTACAGAAGACGAATTATAGAAATTAAACAAGACAAGCTTTATTTTTCATCTGCTGAACCCAAGATTGACAAAACTACATGTATATAAATTGACACTAACTGTTTGAAAGGTTTTGGTCTTGGCTCATAAGGGCGGAAAAACTGCTTGCGTTTTCCTCCACCGTAGAAAAATGTGAGCAGGCTTTCATTCCAGGAAACGTTTTACGGTCGGGTAACTTCGACAACCACAAGGAAAGCTACTGAAGAACAAAAATTAAAACTAACAACAAAATCCGATGTCGTTATGGTTTTTGAATAAAATGCAGGAAAACCGCCAGAAGGAACGTTTTGAAAATTTCGCTAAACCAATTCTTGGTTTTCACTGTCACGCCATAAAATATTAAAATCAAAACCAACTGATGAAAGAAGCCAAGAATTTGTAATGTTATAAAGGATACACAACTGAATAACTTCACCAAGTCTCAGATCTGTATGGTATTCCGTTGTTGAGTTATTTGCCGAAACGTTCGACTGAAATTTGCAGAGCTCAGTATGAAAACGCCATGTTGGTGTCCCTCGGAGGGGCACAAACATGGCCGCCGGAAATCAATGAAAACATCTGGAATTCACTTCTGCTCTTTCAGCGATTACTTTTCTCTCGTGAACTACTATACAACCACATTAATTTCTCTGCTAATGCTTTAACTGTCCAAACTGCTAAACATCACAAGGAGAGTCCTTTTTCGCACAGGAGAAAGCTTTGTCACGGACGCTGTGTTGGTGTCACGTAGGGTGAAAAGCCAGAAATTTAATATTCTGTATTTTCAAAATGAAAGACGCTACCGAGCTGAAAATTTGTGAAAAGATATATTTTTAAGTCATCTTCAACCTGGTGGGAATATAAAATCTGAAGACCCCGCGATTTATGATTTTAGAATTTTATGACGTCACGTGAAAACCAGCAATTAAAAAGAAAAATATGCCAATTCAAAGGAAAACCACTTACAACGATGTTTGCACAACCTATCAATTACAGACCAGTTTCCGCTTAAAGAAAATGATTAGCTGAGCAAAGTTCAATGTCAAAGTTTGATTCGGATAAATACTTTAGTTGTGAGCACAGGTAACTTACCCTGTCTCGTTGCAGGATGTTTCGATCCACAGGACAGCGAAGCAGTTGTTCATTTCTCTGCAGTCTGTTTTCAGACAATTAAAATGAAAACATATACGTTTATAGCACACTCACCACAGTGTATGTACATTGTAAATCTATTTTATATTCCACTCAGTCTCGCATTACATGAGCTCAAAGCAACAAGGTGTATGTCTTCTAGCTAAATCGTAAACCTTGGCTGCTATGAATTTCGGTTTTTTGGACCCTAATATGACAATTCGGCATTCTGTTATCTCGACAGCAAAAGTTAGATTTCTTGCAATTGTTTATTCTTTGTATGATTAAACGGGTCATTTTTTTCGGAATCGTTCATGTAAATTGCAATCTGTTAGGGTAATCCCGGGCTTCAGCGCAAGGCAAAATCACCCAAAACAAGTTGCTGATGGGATAAATTGCGACTACAACATTATTCCATGACTGTTCAGTTTAAACAGGATCTCAAAACGAAGCCTTCTGACTTGATAGGGTCAAACATTACTCAACGCCGAGTTTTTAAGATATGTTTGCATGACCTAACACAGCGTGACATGGAGCTTATTAAAATATCAGTGGCTCTCAAATTGATCAGCATCATTGCAGAGCTAGGAATGTCAAACCAAAGTAAAAATATATTGCTCGTTTTCCATCGCCATGCAATGTGATCCCAGCAACTTATTCAAATGTAACCACGAACTTACGATAACAAGAATTAAAGTACTGACTGATCAAGCTATTAAGAAGGTTTTAAGATTCAAGAGTCAGGCACAACAATGAGTGGAACAGTTGGCCGAGGAGCTAACCGCACTAAATGTCCCAAGGAAGAGGAACTTGTTTTTTGTTGAACATGAAGAAGCTACATTTTTCCGAAACGTTTTGCTCACTACAAGATTATGTCGTTACATCACGGCTTAGACTGTAAATGATAAAAGTTCCGAGTCGATGCGTTTCAGTTACAAATGCCTGATTCCCAGAAAAAAAAAACATGTTTGTGTTATTTAGCACCAGCCGCGAGATTTCACCGTATTGATGGGTTCACATGTCTTCTACTGCCTCAGAAAGGAAAACTTGTCAAAAAGCTCCTGAGTTACGCTGTGGCGCGTGCTCTTCGTCCAGTCAGAGAAAGGATTGTACCTAACAGAATGCTAACATTTCTTCCAAGCATAAGTAAAGTTATTTTAAGGAATACCAACCTTGCGAAGTATTCATTAAGGCACTGAATGCAAAACCTATGGCCACAATTTGTTAGGACTGGTTCTGCCATTGGTAACTGACATATTCCACACTGCCAGTCTTCGTCGATTACGTTCACAAACTCGTCATCGTATCCACCAAGCGAAGAATTCGCTCGAGCTTCCGCCATATTGACTTTGCTTGAGCCTCGCTGGGTGGCTTTAATGAATACGATACCTCCGTTCTTTTTGGTCACTCATAGGTGACCTAGAATTTTTCTGACGTTAATTGACTGTCGACTTCGATCATTCTTTTGTGACGCCAAACCTGCTTGGCATTTGCCTTGGCTCGGAGAGAGCGAAAAACACAGAATTAAGGTTGGTGTTTAAAATAGCCATGCAAGGCCAGAGACTGTGATCTCTATGCTCAGCAGAGGGTCGCCAGGGCGTGAATGAATAATTTTAGTGTTCACCGAGTGTTCACAAAACAAATGTAGGGCAAGAGAGCAGCGGAGGTGAATGTGAGTATTCTTGGAAAACCGGTCAGAGTTCTGAGAACTGTGGTTATTGCAGCCTGATTTTCCTCGTTCACCTTTATTTATTTATTTATTTATTTATTTATTTATTTATGTATTTGTCTATTTCTTTCTTTCTTTCTTTCTTTCTTTATTTATTTATTTATGTTTTGAAAATCTCATTGACACAAATGCAGCTATCGAGTGGTATTGTAGACCCACGTTTTCCATGTAGACTCGTGTTTTCGAAGAAAAAACTGTGTCGAGCCTCTTGGACATGAATCGTAAGAGTGGGTTTGTTAAATCACCGGATATTGGAATTTTCGAGGTTGTTAATCAGTTTAAATGAAATACGAATTCTCTCAAAGACTCTTGCACGAGTGTCCATTTTAAATTGCACACGTGACCTCAGAGAACACGTTCGATTGAGTGCTTTACAAAGAGGAAAATAATTAAAAATAACTTTCAATAATATTTTTTTTAATTTTTAGCTCAAACTCAGGGAAGTATAAAGGAGGTGCGATAGCCGGATGCGCGGTCTCTCACGAGGTGCAAAGAAGCAAAAGCATGAAGGGATCCTTCAGTAAAACCAATTTGAATCCGTTTTTTCGTGGCCCGTTTAGATAACTCAGATATCAATCCATACCTGTTTCCAACTGACGCCTTCACGATTAAAGTTTATATTTATAGTCACATTCGAATCAAAGGTCCCTTGACCCAGTTCAGAGGTCATGCTTACGGTGCGCTCTACTCAATGGCAGTATAATTCAACAACAGCACGGTCAGCACTCCAGAAGCACGGCTCAGATTCACATGTCGCACTACACCTGAGCCTAATAAGCCGAACTATCGAAGCTGCTAACAAATGCTCACAACGTTAACGGCAATGCAATGGAACTTCGCCTTACTACCAGCCTGTTTGTGCGTTCATCTTGTTATAACGACCATTGTTAGCCTGTTCCATGCTCTCAGCTTTCACTTGCCTTTTCTACTATCTCGGTGCCTAGAACGGGCTAGGCTAACTTACTTTCGCCCAAACAAAAGAATACAGTCATTTCCTTGCGTTAAAAATCCACTAACCCAGTCACCTCCTTAAAATGGGCAGATTTTTGTGTCCCGTCAATTTAAATAGAGGCCGCATTAACGGGTTCAATTCCCGTTGTTGTCTTATTATTGGAGAGTTTAAGAAACTACGACAGGGACGGGAACGAAAACGTCACTTAAATAACGCATTTACGACCTTCTATTCTGCCTCGCGATTATTCCAGTTCGTTCAATTTGTCTAACGTGGCCGAACTATCCCGGAGATGAATTTGTAGAGAGGGCGCCTAGTTCAAGTAGAGAAACGAAAATTTACCGTCGTGTGTTCTCGTTCTCCGTAAATCCTTAAAATAGGCCGTTTCACCTTGTTGTTTTGCAGAGGCCGGCCAAGAAATGTACTAAAATGTATCGTTTCTTTTGCTAATTAAACCTTTTGTTTTGTGCTGTACTCGACGCCGTCGTCGTCGTGCTTGCTTAAGCTCCCTGTTATGTACGCACTGAGAGCGAATGCATTGGGAACAACGTTTAAATCACTGCTGCACCATACCAGTGTAGAACGGCAGAGCTTGTCGAACTTACTACCTTCACGAACTGGCTTCAAAAGTTGTCTCAGACGCAGCGATTCTGTCGCAATTTGTTCAAAGTGGAAGACGCGGTCACCCTCAGCCTACACGTGCCCACTCGACCATCGCATTTATCTGTAACATGGCTATAGTCCAACTTAATGGCCCATTTTATAGTCTTGTATTCAGTGGCCGGTCCTTTGACTGAAAGCCAAGCTTGTAAATAATGATTGGAAAGAGGAGAATCAAGAGGAGTTGAACTCACCGAAATTACACTTTGCTCCATGCTTCGCATCTGCATTACTTTGCACTGAATCGAGATTCTCACTTCGTTTTCCCTTGTTGAAAGTTTGTTTCATTTACAATTAGAAAAAGGCAATTGTGTGGCTTATACATTAAATTCGTATCGCGGTGAACAGCTATCGAGTGGTAAAATAAGAATCGGAGTGGACTTTCTTGTGCGCGTTTTGTCTTTTTCCCGCGAATTTAGACGCTGATAACTTGTTTAACCGGTTTAATGTTAGTTTAACCGAGATAGTTAATACAGGAGTAACCCAGTTTTTGTGAACGACGTTTTATTCCTTCTTTAGTCATTGTAGGGACAAGGAGTTCAATCGTGGACTGAACGCCTTAATTGCCAGGAACCGGGGTCAGGAATATTACTATTCCTGTAAACCTGATAGTATTTCATGGAATCGTTACCCTCTTTGGTTTGGCCTCGCTTGTCGCTTTTACCTATTTATACAATGGGTAGAGAGAGACGATTTGGAGAAACGGCTATCCTCCAACCTTCGACCTTTCGCTCATCACACGCAGAGCAAATTGAAGTGTCCGTCACTTTAAACAAAAAAGTCGGCTTCCCCTCCTTCGCATCACACCTTTGAAGATAGACTGTAAAACAATCTGTGTTTTTTCGCGAGTTGCTGCGACGACCCGCGTGGTCTTAGAAAAAAAATAGCTTGAAGAGAGTATGAGAGAGGCGCTTTTCCTCCCGGCCCCTCACGCACCCCATGGGCATTTTTAAGGCTTACGCGCGACAATCCACGCTTTCGGCGCTTCGTGCCTTGCTATTATCCGCGTTTTTGTTGGACATCCCTCCGCGAGTTTTAAGAGAAAAAAGCGACTGTTTTGCAGTCTAGTGTCTTGCAGGACACGGAAAAATGCAAATTTCGATGTTTTTTGATCATGACTTAAAAGTCATATTTGGTCAGGTTTTCAAACCGCGAACGGTTTGTTTTCGTACTTAAGTTGGCCACTTCTTCGAATTATGGATTTTCCTTGCAAAAAAAATGCGCCCAAAGGTTTGCCGGGACTTTCCGTCGAGTGGAGGGATAGAAATACAGGAGATAAGACAAAATAAAAGTTATTTTTTACAAGTTATATATTTGTTTTATTAAAAACTGGACTAGGTATATTGGATTTCTAGCATTTTGATTGGCTGAACGGAGCGAAGCTATCAGCTCATATACCTGCTGCGACCAAATATGGTCACTGAACACTCAAAGTGAGCTGAAAGTTTTTTCTTCGCGAGCAACCCGGCGACAAAAACGGACGAGAAAAATCACTTGGCAGCGAATTGAAATCAAGCAGAAATTCTAACAGCGTAACCAACAAGCATCACCAACAGCGTCGTCTAACACAAGTCAAAATTGTTTGAAGAAACTGTGCAGAAATAGAAATTTAAGCATTAAGCGTTGTGTTTACAATTAATTTCTTTCATGGATCGTCAAGTCGATCATTGACATTGAACAAACGGTAGGTTTTATCAGGAAAGCTTTCCACTTCAAAATATCAAGACAGGTCATAAAATAAAACACAGTGAAATGCGGCAGGAGCATTTAATAAAAACTATCACACATTCATGGCGAGTCGGTGCGAAAATCATGAAGCAGTGTAAACAAGTACTAGAAAAAATACAGCTGCAAACTACCAAAAAGGAAGGAAAGGCCAGATGTTTTTCGGCTTTAACACGCAAAATTGACACTGGTTTACCTGCACTTGTTGTAGCTCTGTGTGCCAACAGGTCCAAATGTTCAGAGAGAAATCGGATGCCATGTAAACGGAGTTGAATCGCTTTTCCAGTTGTTTGAATGTTGTGTTTACCATTCCGTCCGCAACCTCTAAACCGAGAACAACTACATTTTGCGCTTTGCGTTTAACAGACTATGATGGTGAATTCCAATGTTCCTCGCTACAGTAATCTTGCTTCTGGGCTGCATAGAAATTACCGCTTCAAGTTCAAATTTGTTCTGTCTTCAGTTCGATCAAACACACACATGATGGCTCCGTTTGTGCGAACAGATTACAAACTTGTTCAGTTTCAACTCCAGCAGCTAATATGGTGAAATTGTACAGCTTCAATCCGCTTTGAACGATGTTTCAGGAAAAATCAAACATGTACCATATTTTAGAGCCAATAAGAAGATTTTTCCAAAACTTGACCGGCTAGTTTGTTCACTTTCGAGCAGTTTTCATTGATACATTCAGGTCATTCAGCTTTGCAATTAAACGCTGCAACACTTCGCAAGGTTTTGGCGCCTTTTTCTTTCAGTCATGTGATCGATTCTTGCTCCGTTTAAGTGTCTTTTTCTCATTTTCCCCGTTCTTTCTTGATTTTTGTTTAAATAGTGGTTAAGTTTTTAATAAAACAATTATTCTACTCGGGCTTGTTGGATATCCAATGATTATAACCAACGAGGCGCGTTATCTATCATTCGATATCCAGCGCGCCCTCGTAGAATAATCGTTAAATGTACGTAATGTCATGCCTAAACATTCGAAAATAATCCCTGAGCTTAATTTTGCTTTGGAAGTTCTTGTTGTAGTGGATGGGGTCTTATATTCAGGGTAAATTATTATAACTATTAAAGCGAATTCTAGAAAATTTTCAAAGTCATAGTTAACTTATGGTGAACATACAATGTCTTCTTCGAATACTCTCTAGATCTCAGTTCTATTCACTGTATGCATTGCTTTGACTCACCTCCTCCTAAGAGGCTAATATAAATATTCGCCAATATTTACTTCGCCTTCGGCGAATAATTTTTGTTTTACTATAATTTTGAGATGGGGACGTCAAAAACTAAAAAGAAAACAACAACAACAACAACAAAACGGGCTAAAACTTGACAAACAACACACGAAAAAAAGTAACTTAGCTTAGCAGACGCTCCTTGAAATGTTATATTCACCGGGTAGCGCGGCGAGTACCAATTATTTACTCGATTAAACGCCGCGGCGTTTATTAAATTTTTAGCGTTTCCGCCCCGATGCGGCGTTTATTCAATGGCGGCGTTTATTCGAGTGCGGTGTTTATTTCAAAATCATAATCACTGACAACAATTACGGTAAATCATTTGTAAATACTATGTGAAACAGAAACATGTTTAAAGTTCCAATGCCTCGCTTTTTTGCTGAGATAGAATCGTAATTGTCTGGCTTGTGATATGTACAACGTTCAGAGAATTGTACTGTACTTGTTAATTTTTTTTCTTATTCTCGTAACTGGTTGCGGTGTTTATTCGAGGGCGGCGTTTTCTGGTAATTTTGCTGCCATCTGCGGCGTTTAATCGAGGGCTTCGTTTATTCGGAGGCGGCGTTTAATCGAGTAAATACGGTATAGCATTAAAACTATACTAAATAGGATTATTCTTGCAAATCTAACAAAGCAACCTAAGCGATTACAACCTGAATAAAAACGATGTCGTCTACAATGTAGCACCTTTCTTTTAACTTGTTGTTCCAAAATCAAAGAAGCCATAGCCAGTGAGCTCATCTTCCACTGGTCACGGGAACGTCTCCTTATATTCATCTGCTGTAAAGGTTTCAGTGACCTTTTCCCTGTCATTTGGATCGTCTTGCTGATCTTATATTGCAATTAAAAATAAGCACCCTGACGGATTCTCTTCCGATCAGCAGCTATTCAGTTTTGGTGGAGCGACTTCTACCTGAATGAAAATAGCGTCATCTACAATGTAGCGCCTTTGTTTTAATTCGTCGAGGGATACAAAAGTGGGGTTGCCAATACCAAGGAACTCATCTTTCACTGACCTTATGAAGCTCGCCTTAAATGTTTTAGCGTCTGCTGTAAAGGTGAAAGTGATGCTATCCCTGTCGTTTGGATCCTCTTGCTGATCAATCAACGTAAACGTTACTTTTTTACGGAAAGGCCAGGGTAATATCGCATCGTATTCACCTTTCAATAAAACAAAGTATATTGAGACGTGAGTGTTTTCTACAGAGGGATCACCATTTGGATCCAAGGATAATTGAAATTTATACCCATGGTCGTAGAAAGGAACAATTTTTATCACAGTTTGTTCTCCGCTTTTTGCTTTCCTCATGACTTCACTGGAGCCAGTGATCTTCCATGTATGTACACCGGGGATTTGCATCAGTCTATTTTCAAGAGTATTGACCTTCTCTTCAAGTATACTCTACTTCTCACAAGCAAAGTCAAGATGGCTTTTTGTGGCAGATCGAAGATGAGATTCGATCTCTCTTCTGTTAACCTAAAGAAAAGTAATCACTAGTTATTATCGTCATTAACAATGCGAATTTGATATATATCGTACTAGTAGTAATGGAGGACCATATGGGAAGATGAGCCTCGTTTTGATGTAAGGATGACGTCATAACCGGAACCGGAAGTCACGTGTTTTTAAGAGGGAAAACCGCTGACCATTAAGGAAAAAAGGGATCGCGGGCTCATGCAACCGGAAGTCACGTGATTTGGAATGGGAAACCGCTGACCAGTTGGAAAAAGGGATCGTGGGCTCATGCAACCGGAAGTCACGTGATTTGGAAGGGGAAACCGCTGGCGAGTAGGAAAAAGGGATCGTGGGCTCAAGGGGAAGTAAAACCGCTGAGAAAACGCGGGCTCAAAGTCCAAAGTCCAATTTTGGGAACGGGGGTGGTCCTTGACTCCAAAAAAACAACACAAAAAATTTTAACAAATAATTTATTGTCAAACTTTTTTCACAACAAGTGAGAGAAAACAAAAATGAGTCCAAAGTCTAAACTGGATATGGTGGCTTGCGACGATGTCTGGAGGCATGATTCCATGAAGAGAGGCACCTGGTAGAGGACGAGGGCACAATGACGAACTATGCAAGCCAGGCAGCGGCACGGAGTCCAAAGTTCAATGTCCTGGGAAGGAACACGCGCCCTGGGAAAGAGTATAAGTTGATCAGAAAAGTAATAATTTGCGAACAAATAATTCTGACCTAAAGCATGACCTTTGTATTTTAAAACGAATGAAGCGTATCCGTTTG
The DNA here is from genome assembly GCA_964030785.1 of Siderastrea siderea. Classification (NCBI taxonomy): domain Eukaryota; kingdom Metazoa; phylum Cnidaria; class Anthozoa; order Scleractinia; family Rhizangiidae; genus Siderastrea; species Siderastrea siderea. Next base: position 21,418,319 of record OZ034971.1, on the reverse strand, counting down.
CCAAACAGAATTAGAAGAACATAGCTTTCCAATTGACAGTTGTAAAACAGAATTAAATTTATTCACAGTAAACAGATTGAATTTACGACAAAATGTGTCAAATGTGTGCAACACTGTGCAATAATCTGTAAACAAAACCAAAAGAGAATTTCTAGTAGTTTCGAAGCGAACACGCGTCTCCAATTACAAAATATAAAGCGACAAATAAAATAACAGCAATCAAAACAAATGAAAAATGCCGATCAACGATTAAATGAATTTGCCTAGCGAACTTAAAACGAATGAAGCGTATCCGGTCGCCAAACAGAATTAGAAGAACATAGCTTTCCAATTGACAGTTGTAAAACAGAATTAAATTTATTCACAGTAAACAGATTGAATTTACGACAAAATGTGTCAAATGTGTGCAACACTGTGCAATAATCTGTAAACAAAACCAAAAGAGAATTTCTAGTAGTTTCGAAGCGAACACGCGTCTCCAATTACAAAATACAAAGCGACAAATAAAATAACAGCAATCAAAACAAACGAAAAAATGCCGATAAACGATTAAATGAATTTGCCTAGCGAACTTAAAGTGAAAGCACAAATAGATAAACTAGATTTGCTTGAATCACGAAACAGAATTATAACTCTAAGTTTATACTAAAATGATACGCTTAATAAAACTATACAGTAATTAACGAGGTCAAGTACCTAATTTATAGGCGACCGATGGTAACCGGTAGATATGGAGTTCCGCTTTTAGGCTTGGCTAAATCTATATATTTTTTTTAGCTGACAGTCAGAAAAAAATGATGCTTACTTTGCGTGGAGGTTTGCTTGTTGTTTTCAACAAGCCGCTCGCTTTCTTCTCGGCGAAAATACGAGTTGTCATCTCGTTTGTCTCACCGCGTTACAGTCAGCACATCGTTGGACTGTGGAAAAAAGAAATACAGAGAGTGAGTAAAAATAAATCAAATAGTCTTTCGGGTAGAAAAGGATTTTTTCACAACAACGCGGGAAATGGGAAAACATTGCGAGCTAAACAGAACCGCTTCGGTTTTCAATTTTTTTTCGAGGCGACAAAAAATTAGTTTCATTTCGAAAAACAAAACTAGTAAACGAGTATTATAAGACACACTGTTTTTTAATCGAAAAGTTCGTCGTTGTGGGAAAAACAGGCTAAACACTTCAATATTTTTAGCCGGCAGCAAAACACAACACTTACCTCGTGTTAAGCTTTCGCTGTTTTCAAAACATCCATTCGGCGGCTTCTACAGATAAAAATCTCCCACATTTTTCGCTGAAATCTTAGCTGTCATCGTTTTGTTTGTAAAGCCGAGGGTTGCTGGGGTAAAGCGATGAATAAATCTGTGAAAAAACTGTCGTAAGTCTCCCTGACCTTCCTCCATCTTGAAAAAAAGAAAGTTCGGGGGTAATTTTGCTGCTTATATAGCTAAACAGTGTGACGTCATTTGGTTGTGATTGGTCAGTCCCAGTCAGGCCATGGTCAAGGTCCAAGGCCATGGTCAAAGTATCAGCCGATCAGAAGCAGAGTTTCACAACAACGCGGGGAATGGGAAAACATTGCGAGCTAAACAGAACCGCTTCGGTTTTCAAATTTTTTTTTTGAGGCGACAAAAAAAAAAAATAGTTTCATCTCAACTCTCCAGAAAAAGTCAACGGACATGACGTGGTTGTTTTTTTATAGAGAAAGCGAATCATTAATTAAATCCTGGAGCACGTGGGCTCAGAGGAAAGAAAAGAGAGGACATTTCGTGACGCTTACATGACGTATCAGAATAGGCCTCTGGCTAGGGTGGGAAACCGCTGACCAGTGGAAAAAAAGGATCGCGGGCTCAGGATGGAGCAAAACTGCTGAGGAACGCGGGCTCAAAGTCCACAGTCCAATTTGAGCATCGGGGGCAGGTATAAAAAGGTAACCAGAGGGGTTAGGTGGTGATTGTGACCATGAGTTTTTACATCACCCTTATCAGTGATCAAGCACAAGGCACGAATCAAAAATTTACTGCCAGACTTCCTCATTCACATTATTTGGTGGAAGATGATTGGGAAGCGGCCTTGGTTCATATCTCACACCCGGCTTTTTATCAACAATTGGGAGATCAAACCAAGCAGAATTGGACGCAAGAAGATAGTCAAAAACATTGGATGAAAACAGATATCAGATACATACCAAAACGTGCTGATGGAACGGCTCCCATTCAAGTGACCAAACAAATCCATTTACCGCCAGGGTATTACCACAATTTGAAAGAGGCATGGATTGCCATCGCTTACGAAATAGAAAAACAACACATGGAAGTCATGATGGATATAGCCAAAATGGACGTGGACGATCTAGGAAAACGACAACAACTAGCCGCTCTTAACCTGGCTCAACCCTACGTGAAAATCACCAATGCCGGCATCGCCTCCGAATTAGATTCGTTGTATGTACTCATACCAGCCAACATGCAATTTGAAATGGAATGGAAATTGGCCAGCCTGATGGGACTTGTCAAAGATGGAACGCCAACGCAGAGAATTGTCCAAGAAAAAAATTATCTGGTGAAACATATCGTGGATTACGACGATCGCCACAAATGGACACCCACCATAGGGCCTGTCAACAAATATCCACCGCATGGCATCGTCTCTGTCAGCTTTACCCACCCCGATTTCGAGTATGAGTTGTTCTTGGGTCCTAATCTCAGTCGACAACCATTTCCCACCACCCAAACCGTCAAACCGCAACAAGGACGACAACAACTCATGATTTACACGGATCTCGTCATTGACAGCGTGGTTGGAAATCAAGAAAAAAGTTTTTTACGTGCCATTGATGCTGGCAATACCGATCATCAGTTTGATACCACGCAACGGATGTATTTTCCTCTTGGCAAAACCATCTTTGACAGCATTGCCATTGACATTCAAACAGCGAATGGACAGCCGGCTCCTTTCAAACAAGGCAGTACCATCATTACCCTTCAACTCTCCAGAAAAAGTCAACGGACATGACGTCAGGGTTGTGAACTTTTTTATTTTAATTAAAAAAAGAGTTGATGTTTTTTACAAATGGTGGTCTGTGTTCTTTGCCACGCGGGTTGGGGTGCTCCTATTTACAATTGAAAAAAGCTATCTACAGTTTGAAAAAATAAAAAGTAAAAAGAAAAGCTATGTACAATTGGAAAAAATAAAAATTGAAAAGAAAGCTATGTACAATTCCAAAAATAAAAAAAAACTAAAAATTACAAATGAAAGTCTTCGAGCTCCCGACGTAATTGATCAATGTTCTCGGGTAGACAGAACGTGCGGTTGAACAAGGCTTGAATTTCGGCTCGGGTTTTGTCGTCCACATCCCGGGATCCCACAATAGCACTGCTTTGATGAAGGGTGGGCTTTTTAGGTCCCCAAGGAACAAATTGACTGCCAGTGACCAGGGTGGCGGCATTCTCATTGACTTGGTAGTAATGGTCCGAGCGGTACCATGATTGACTGGGTATGTCAAACAGGTAGACGGGTTTGCCTTGATCCATAGCCAATTGCACAGTCCAACCAGTGCCTCCTTTCACGCGTTTATGATCCTGTTCCAAGATGCCAAAGGCATAGATGGTATGGGCTTTTTTGGCAATTTGATAATTGCGTTGCAATAATTGCAAGGTGTAAAAATGACTGGGCATCTGTTTGCCTAGTTTCTCAGCCGCCTGGTGAAGATGGGGGTTGGCCAGCATCAGGACTTCCACCGTAGAAGGGGTGATGAAAGTGGCTCGAGGATGGTTCGGGGGGACGAGGACTTCTAGTTGCATCCCAAAGTGTTTGGCATGTTCTTCCACGAGGGCATCCGTACCTTTGGCTCCCCCTGTGTAGACCACATGGCCATGACCCACTTGCAGTTCCAAGGCACCGAGATCTTGTTCTCCGATCATGTCAATGTCTGGGGGCATGGCTTTGAGAATGATAACTCAGGGACCAAGGGAGCTCCTTAAATAGGGACAGTTGACCAATGGGAAGACAAGAGGACCTTATTTGGAGAGGCAAAAGCTGACCAATGGGACGATAACAAGTCCTTATTTGGATTGAATAAGCTGACCAATGACAGGCAAGGGCCCAACGTATAAAAAGGCATGGGCAGTGGGGGTGAAATCAACCTTGAGTACGATGTCTGTCGATCGGAAGAGAAAGCCAAGCGTACACCCTGCGGGGAAGAAGAAGAAGAAGAGCATTCAACATATGACGCCCGTGGACTGTGATCCTGTGGTCTGCGAGGTCGTGGAAGACACTCGAGCTGCGGTAGAAGACACTCGAGCTGCGGTGGAAGATATGATGAAAGAATTGAATGATATGGTGTCCCCGCCTGAATACATGGTGACGTATGTGGAAGATCCTCCCAGTTCGGTGGACACTATGGTATGCCCTTACCATGAGGTGCGTTTGGAGGCCCGAGAATCTCAAAAGGGATGGAAGTATGTGAAATGTCCCATGCAACCGTGTTTGCTGTTTTGTGGTCAAGATCAAGTTCTGGAGTATATGAAAGCCGTGTATAGTCAACCTCATGTAGAAGTGTTGGACATGTGGGGTGGTTTGCAATGCTTTTGCCGTGAACCCGCTACGCTTCAACAGAGTCATTCGACCCAGAACCCCGATCGGTTGTTTCTGACTTGTTCCAAGAAAACGTGTGGCTTCTTCCGATGGGCCGATCAACCCTTGGGTCCCAAGTACTGGACGTGGTTTCATGACAACCCTCCCAAAAAAGCCGACCAACAAGCTGAAGCACCCACCCGTGATGCTCAAGGATATCCCAAACGTGGAGTAGACATCCCTGGTCCTCCAGTCCAAAGGAAAGAGGACGTGGAACGAGAACGGCCCCTGACAGACTATGAGAAACAATTGTTACGAGAAATTCAAGATCTCAAGAACTGTCAAGAAATGATGGTAGCCCCAGCTCCACCACCCCCCAAGTACAGTGACAGTGTGGACAACTGGCAGAAAGGTCTAGAGACCGTCAGTTACGGCCGTCTAGGTCTCTTTTAAATGAGAGAACGAATAAAATTTTTTATCAATGTCACCATGGAGTCTGTGTGTGATGCGTGGGAGTCTGTCTTGTCCCTGGTACAATGGCAATGTCATCAAACCCTTTGTCAAGTCTTATATGATCATCAACCCGGCACCCAAATCCCCATACCCCCTTGTCCCGAGGACACGCATCCTCTCCACCTCTTTGAAGAAACCCATGTGGACCGCAACCTATATCGATGGGTGGTGTTTGTCTTATGGTTAAAAGCTCACCCAGAGGCATGGCGATGGTATCGAATCATTCAAAAGGCGCATCCCCACACGGTCCCTACCATATCGACCTTATGGGATGAATGCCAGAACGTATGGCCCCTCGAAAGAAAAAGGTCTCCCAACCATGGTTGAGTCAGTACCACGATCCTCGAGCCCCCGGCAGTTTAGGAGGGGTGCAACGATTTGCTAAAGCCCATCGTCTCCCTTTGAAAAAAGCTCAACGGGTCTTGGAACGGGATTTGGCCTATACGTTACATAAACCACGACGTCGTCGTTTTCCCACCGTCCCCGTGATCGTAGGAGGATTAGATGATCAATGGGTCGCGGATTTAGTGGAAGTGCAACCCTTGGCCAAGTATAATCGGGGTATACGATACTTGTTGACGGTCTTGGATGTGTTGTCCAAGTACGCGTGGGTACAACCGTTGAAAGACAAAACCGGGGTGGTGTTGGTCCATGCCTTTGACAAGATTTTGAAAGAAGGACGACGTCACCCGAATCGATTGCAAACGGATCGAGGGAAAGAATTTTACAACCGGACGTTTCAACGATGGCTTGACGAGCAAGGCATTCAACATTTTTCGACCGAAGGGGATGCGAAAGCCAGTGTGGTGGAACGATTTAACCGCACCTTGAAAGAACGGTTGTACCGTTATTTCACCGCGGCCAACACCTTACAGTTTGACGATGTCTTACCCGAGTTGGTGCAAGGGTATAATGCCACCCGGCATCGAAGTATTGGTATGGCCCCTCAAGACGTGACGTGGGACAACGAAGAAGCGGTGTGGAAACGATTGTATGCCCAACGGTTGAAAGACAAGAAAAAACCTAAATTCAAAGTCGGAGATCGTGTACGTCTCAATAAGATTCATCGTACCTTTGAAAAAGGCTATTTACCCGGTTGGACCGAAGAAGTGTTTGTGGTGCATCGTGTGATCCCGGGATCTGTGCCCACGTATAAGATTCACGAATGGGATGAGACCCCCGTCCAAGGTACGTTTTATGAAGAGGATTTACAAAAAGTCCATGTATCCGAGGTGTTTCGCATCGAAAAGGTACTTAAGCGACAAAAAGATCGTTGGTTGGTCAAGTGGAAAGGGTGGCCCGACAAGTACAATAGTTGGATTCGTAGTCAAGACGTCACGTCTCTCCAACCACCCCAGAGGAAAAGCCCACCCAAACGACAACTGAAGACTAAAGAGACAAGCCCACCCAAAAGACGACGTGACTAAACAATGACGTTGGTGCCCAACTCTTCGTTTTACGTGACGTTGAAGAGTCATGCGAGTACCAAAGAGTTTCCTGGGAACAAGAGTCATCATTTCAGAAACCGATTGCCTAAACCCATTCGATTTATGGGACGAGGATGGATGGTAGGCATGGTGAGTTTATCCTTACCCACCATTCCAGTGATAGCGGAAGAAGGAGGCGTGGGCGAATCCCATCCTCTGTTGTACGTACGATGGCACGAACGGGTGTATGCCCAAGACGATCAAGGCAACGATCGATGGTGGCATCAACGCCGCGAACTCACTGTCTACGGGCGAGATATGAGAAAGGAGATGGCCTCCTCGACGGGATCGCACTTTTTTCATCAACTGGTGTACCGTTACGAGCAAAGCCGTGCGAAACAAACCGAACCCAAAAACAAATGGACCGAGGACAATGGCGTTAAATTGTACCCGACCTTTGAATGGACCTCCGAAGGGGATTTGTTATTGAATACCACCAATGTGGATTACAAACGACAAGTGGCGCACGTGTCCTGGGGTAGAACCTTGGCCCTGAGAATGGGGTGGATTGAACAAGTGTCCCCCGGCCAGTATCGATTAGGTCCGAATCTCTTGCAAGAATTTCAAGGCATTTCCACCATTCCCACCCCGACGGATATCCGCGATGCCGCCAACAAGCCCATCTTTTGGAAAGTGGAGGGGGATTATCTGAAGTTGAGTCTATCGTGCCCTTGGCGGTTTGTGAATGTGAACAAGGCCTTTCGTCCTTCGTTGGAATTTCCCTCCACGCGTCCTTTGCACGTGTATTGTGATGTAGGGACCAGCAGCATGGTAGGGGGTCGTATCACGGATCTCTTACGAGAAATCAAGTACCAGCCACAAAACACCACCCACTTTGAACCTCGACATATTCAATATGTCCCAGTACGCAACGAAGTGGTGGAAATCGTGGAAACCCAGATGGCCGAAACCAATGGGGATCTGGCCAAGTTTGGTGAAGGACATACCCTCTTGACTCTCCACTTTAAAAGGGAAGTGGTAGTGTGAAGAAGAAGAGAAAATGTCGTTCTACGTGACGTTACCCAGTCATGCCAACCGACATGAATTTCCCAACAACCAAGCCAATTCCTTCAAGATTCGTTTACCTCAACCGTTACGGTTACAAGGAGGTGGATGGCAAGTGGGGTTGAGTGCCATTTCCTTACCGGATACGCACGTCAATTTGTACGAGTTGGTGCAAAAAGATGGGTTCATCATGTCGACGTCCTGGGACCAAGACTACCCCAAACCGGGTGGAAAAGACGGGGAAATGACCTCGCGAGGAGGGACGGCTGAAACCCTCATTAATAACATTCAACATTGGGATTGGGTGGTGGATGGGGTGAGTTTCATGAAAGCCGCCATTGCTCACTTGGAACAACAACGCAAGGAAACGGCGATTCAAGGCGGTCGGTTTACCAACGATCAAGGCAAACACATGTACGTCAAGTTCAAGTGGGAAGGCGACGATCTCATCATCGACAACACCAATATCTGTCATTGCAAAACTGACACGCCAGCCCTGTACATCTACACCAAGTTGGCTGTCAAGATGGGATGGTTACGTAAAATTAGCAGTGGGTTGATTTTGGGACCCAACTTACAACAAGACTTCATGGGGGATCAAATCCCCAACATGAAACAACCCATTGGCAACGATTGGAACGATGTGAACGACGATCAGCACAACCCGGTCTTTTGGACGGTGCGTGCGTTTTTACCGGATCATTTACAATTGAGTATGAGTTGTGGGTGGCGTTTCACCAACTTGAATGTAGCGTTTCGTTCAGTGGTGGGAGATCCCTCGCGATCGTTGCACGTGTACTCGGACGTGGCAGGCAGTATGATGGTCGGCAATCGCGTGACCGATTTGTTGCGTGAAATCCATTACAAGCGGGAAGGCAGAGGCACCATGTACTTTGAACCGTTGCACATTCATTACCTACCGCTTCGTAATGAAGTGATGGAAATCATTCAAATGCAAGTCACCGAAACGTCTGGCACCGAGGATAAGTTGGTCAGGTTTGGCCAAGGCAACACCCTGGTCACCTTGCACTTCAAAAAGACATAAAAAGGGAAAAAGGGGATGGTCAGTCAAAGATGCCAAAGACAAGAGCACGTCGAAGAAGGCAACGAGGCGGTCTCTTGCCTCTGGCGGCTCTCGTGCCAGCCTTGATGGCTGTGGGGAAAGCTGCCGCGTTGGGAGCAGTGGGTGGTGCGGCGGGTTACGGTGGTAAAAAAGCCATCGAAGCAGCGACCACTCGGAAGAAAAAGAAAGGCCGATGACGGTATAAAAAGACAAACGGGGTGACGTGAAGCATAGACCTTGGTGAAAGAGCAAAGAAGACAACCATGCGAGGGGGAAGTTTGACACGATTTCGGACAGACGAGTGGTATGATCAATACGGCAGTGGGTTGATGAGGGAGGTCATGCGTGGTGGGTTCCAAGGCCTTAAAAGCACGCGAAATCCTTTAAAACTGCCTAGTAATATCAAGAGAGGATTGAATGCAGGGTTAACCCGCGGTGTTAAACGCAAAGCCGAACAAGTCATTAAAAAAGAAATCACCAAACAAGCCAAGAAAGCCTTGAATCAGAAGAACGTGAAAGACGCCGTGCGTGTGGCTAGTGCTTTGTTTCCCAAGCAAGTCAAACGTGCGCGAGATATTTTGGGAGTGTAATGGATCCCGTGCATTCACGACCTCGACGGATTCGTAGTAATCGAGGGTTGTCTCAATGGGGAGGACTGTATCCGTTTTGGAAACTCAGGAGAGGACAACGTGGTGGCTGGTTGAGTGCCGAGGTGATGAGAGTCCCCGGGTTTGATTTGAGACAACGTTTAGCACGACGACGACGCTATAAAAACCCCTCACGACGACGACGGGGTACCACTCGACGACGTTAAACATGCCTGACGTGAGTACACAAACCGCCCCAGCGCATCCGCGTTCCGAAGGGACCGTCAACCCGGCGTTACGGATTTTCAAGGTGCCGCCCACCGACATTAGTATCAATGCCTATCGCATGGTCACCATTCAACCCACCACCACGGGTATCAATCCCATGGAATTCATCATTCCAGGGTTGGACGATTTTGTGGATTTGGGACGCAGTTACTTTACCATGGAATTGAGTTTGAAAAAGGACGATGCCGGGAACTTGGTGGCCAATCAGAAATTGTGGCCCGTCAATAATTTGGCCCATTCCATCATCAAGCAAATTGACTTGCAGTTGAATGGCACGTTGATCAGTCCACAATCCGACACGTATCATTACAAAGCTTACCTGGAAACCTTGTTGAATTATGACCGAGAAGATGGCAAGACCGTGTTAGGACCCCAAGGATGGTACAATCAAGTGGATTTCCCACCCGAATGGACTGCCACCAACACCAACACCACAGCGAATGCTAATGCCGGACATGTAGACTACCAGAATCTCCCTGCCAATCACAAAGGGGCCTTGGCCGCCATGAAAGCTGAAGTGGCCAAGTATGCTGGAGGTGTCACCCACAGTCTGGTGTTTACCCCGCACTTGGAAGTCTTTCACACTGGCAAATTGTTGGTGCCTGGCATAGAAATCAAGATGAAATTTCATTTCAACAGCCCCAGCCTGTTATTGAATGGAGTGGCTCTAGCTGGTCGATTGATGGAAGGGGATGTGAAACTACGGTTTCATCTCTGTCAACTGCGTTTGAATGACGCCATCTACAGAAGTTTATCTGAAAAAAGACACAATGAAGGCCAAGTGGCTGCGTACCCGACCGTCCGTAGTGAAATCCGAACCTTCAGCATGCAAGGCAACCTGGTCCGCTTTGATATCCCCAACCTGTTTCAAAACAGAACACCTGACCGATTGATTGTGGGATTACTGGACAGCCGCGCCTTCAATGGAGATGTGACCCGAGATCCGTTCTGTTTCCAGAAATTTGGGCTGACCTCCATTCGACAGATTGTCAAAGGAGAAGAATACCCTTATGAAACCCTACAGTTAGTGCATGACAATGGCACCCGAGATAATCTAGGTTACTTCCGTTTTCTGCAAGCCAGTGGTGCCTGGTGTAAAAAGAAAGGCAATATGGTAGAACTGCTGGATTGGGGCCAAGCTAAAAATTGTACCTTGTACATGTTTGACAATGTCGCCAATGGATGTGCTGACAGTCAAAACCTCAACCCCAAGCAAACGGGAGATTTACAACTGGTCTTGGAATTTGGAGCCGCCCCCAATACCAATATAACCGTACTCGTGTATGGAGAATTTGAGAATTTGCTGGAGATTGACAGGAACGGAGCCGTGTTGTATAACATTTACCAGCACTGAAGATGGAACACGTGGCCTTGAATAATGTACAGTTGGATTATTTAGCCCGAGACGACCCCCAATTGAACCCTGTCTTTTACGGGACGGTGGCCTGTGATCGTTTACCCAAGAGTCCTGTCAAGACTACCCCTCAAGGGTACATTGTGAATACGGACCCACACGATCAACCGGGACAACATTGGTTAGCGGTGTGGACCGATGGAAAGGTGTGTGAAGTCCTGGACAGTTATGCTTTGCCATTGGATACGTACGTGCAAGCTACTCCGTTACGAGATTGGATTGTCCAACATTGGAAGTATGTGGTGACCAATGGCAAGTCCCTCCAAGCCATTTCAAGCAAGAGTTGTGGTGATTACGCCTTGTTGTATTTGAAAGCCAAAGCCCGTGGACGAACCTTGCAAGCATTTTTAAATGAGTTTTCGGATCATGATTATGTTAGTAATGACCATCAAGCCGGTCAACGCCTTCAACAATTGATTGTAGGCCAAGAAGCCAGATGGTATCAACTGTGTTGTCATCCGTATCATCAATGTAATCATTAAATAAAAAAGTTCGTTGGAAAACGGTGTCGGAGTCGTAGCTCAGTGGGTAGAGCCTTTGGATCCCCCCTCGAATACATGAGGAGGGTCGTGCGTGGGTTCGAGTCCCACCGATTCCAATAAAAAGGTGCCTTTTTTTTTTCTAAGGGTAGTTCGTCATCATGCAAACGGGGAAACCGTTTCGTTTTCATACTCCTTCCTCTATCTTGGTGGTGGGTCCTTCGGGATGTGGCAAAACTGTGTTTACGGAAAAACTCTTGGTAGACAACCCGGAGTTGTTTGAAACCCCACCGACCCAAGTGCATTATTGTTATGGGGCCTGGCAAGATCGATTTCAAGGCATGCAAGATCATGGGGTGGTGTTTCACGAAGGGATTCCCGATCATGAGGCCTTAGTGCAATGGTTTCCTGAAGGACATGGGGTCCTGGTCTTGGATGATTTAATGGACGAAGGGAGTCACGATAAACGCGTGTTGGATTTATTCACCAAACATTCACATCATCAAGGGGTGACCGTCCTATACTTGTGCCAAGACATGTTTCCCGTGGGTCGCTATGCTAAAAGTATATCCCGCAATGCCCATTACATTGTGGCGTTCAAGAACCCTCGAGATCAATTAGGGGTACGCAATGTCATGCTTCAATCGTTTCCGACCACGTGGAAAGACACGTTGGAGACGTTTCATCAAGCCACTACACGACCGTATGGGTATTTGGTCTTGGATTTACATCCCGCCTCCTCCGATCAACAACGGGTGTTGAGTCACCTGTTAAAAGACGAAGGATGGACTCGCACCTATCAAAAACGACTATAAAGGCACCCTTTCACCAGGAAAAAAGAGAGAGCGAGCATGGCCGATGATGACGACCGACAACCTCCGCAATCGTACGATACCGTGGCCCCTGCGGGTGTTGGGGCGACCACCAGCAATCAAATGTCCGCAAGGGCCTGGCAAGATTTGTATTTGTCGGGAGACCAAGGCCTTCTCGACGTCCTGCCTCCAATCCAGCCACCCCTCGAGGATCTTGGAGTCCTGGCAGACAGCCTCGCACCTTGCGTCAAGCGGATTTACAACGACGTTTACGTATGCTGTTACAAGATCAAGAACAGTTGGCCCAAGGACGTGAAATTGCTAATGTCACCATGACCAATAGCATTGTGACCATTTATAAACAAGGAGGAGCACCGAGCGTACAAACCTCGTCGTCCCGTGTTTCGCCGTAAAGATGAAAACCGTCGTGTCGTTATTGAATGGATCGAAACAGCATGGTCTTCCCTTCCCCCCAGAATTATTACAACGGATGGATTCCTTGTATGCTTTTTATCATCAACAATGGTGGTGTTATCGAAAAATGTTGAATCATTACAGGTGTATCAATGCCTTGTTCAATGGGTTGGCCTTACTCCTGATGGCTGCCGGTATGATTGCGGGCCCCCTTTTGGAAAACAGTACGTTGGTAGCGTGTTTGGCGGCGGTGGGCACCGTGGTCAAAGGATGGAATGATTTTAAACAATACCGATTTAAAGTGACCATGAGTCGATTTGCGTTTACCACCTATGCCAAAGCCTTGACCGAATTGAAAACCCATGTGCAGGGTATTCCCTTGGAGGATCTGGAACGATTTTTAATCAAGATGCAAACCTTGGATGATACCATTGTGGATTTCACCCCTCCGTTACCCAAACGATGTCTCCAAGATTACCATGGTCATTTTGTGTACCAACCCTTGGAAGCCCTATGCTATGTAGACGGATGTCCTCGTCCCTTGAGACCTAAAGAGTATTGGATCCATAAAAAGCCGCTCCCTCCTAGTCCCACACTCTTAGAACCATGGCCGTCCAACGACGACGACGACGCAGAAAAAGGAAACAACGAGGAGGGGCTTTAATGCGTCGCAAACCCCGTTTGGTGGATAAAATTGCCCATGGCATGAGTATGTTTCTATCAGGCCCAGCGCCTGGGTTTGGACTGGCTTTAGGCAAATTAGGGGGTCAAGCCTTGAAAGGCATTACCGATAATGTAAAACATTACCGACGACAACGAGGTGGGGGTTGGTGGTCCGATTTTAAACGCAATACCCGTCAAGGTTATAAAGAGACGCGGGATGCCATCAAACAAGACAAAGCCCTTCAACGTCTATTGACGGGTCGACCATGGTGAGGAGGAGAAGACGACGCCGTCGTCAACGAGGCGGTTTTTTAAATCTATTGGTGCCCGCCATGGTAGGATTGGGGAAAGCCGTGGCCTTGGAAACGGATAAACGTATAAAACGCACGATTCAAAAAGCCAATCAACGGTATCGTCGTCGTCACCGATAAAGGATGCAACGTCTTCGACGTCAATTCCCGTTTTTACGGTCCATGTTACAAGAAGCCAATGGTTCCAAACGTCAAGAGTTGTTACAACATGCCAATGCCGATCAAATCAATGCTGTGAGTGAATTGGTGTTGAACTTTTTAAAAAACAAGATTCCCGTCACCCCACCCATGCTGGTTAAACTTCAACCCTATAAAAAGGTACTACGTGATTTGGGACGTCGTCGACATTCCGTCAAAAAACGTCGTCAGTGGTTAGTCCAACAAAAAGGACAAGGGTTGTTTCAAGGACTTCACGAGGTGCTATGTCAATGTCTTCGTTAACCCTCCCTACGTGGATGACTCTATTACAAGAGGCCAATCGGGCCACCGACAAGTGGAAAGACGAGTGTCATTATTGGAAGCATAAATATCACCTGTTGTATCGAGAGTACCAACACATCTTGAGGGCCCGTCTTTGTAAGAGTTGCCGTGACCAGGAAGACGGGGAACTTTGCCCCGACTGTAGTCAACGAACATGGACGAAGTGTACATGATTCCCCAAAAGGACTTGGAACAACTCATTCAATATTACAAAGGAGAACTCACCGAAAATGCCTTGTTGAACAAAGCCGCGACGCTCGCCGCCCAAAAACATGTGTTATTAGCCAACCCTCAATTACCTCCAGCCCTGGTCAATGCTCAAACCAAACCGTTGAGTCAAGAATTAATCAAGTTAACCAAACGCATTCGTCAATTTCCTGGCGGGGTGGGGGTTGGTGCCCCGGGTGCCCCGGGTGGTCCGCCAGGTGAAGAAGGTGAGGAAGAAGCCGGGGATTTGGTGACGGGACCCGTGGAACAATGGTTGAAGCGCATGATAAAAGGCAGCCCGTCGACCCCCAAACCTCCCATTACCCCTGCAACCAAGAAAGGCAAAGGAGCAGCCACAACCAGTAAAATTGTCAAGAAAGGGAGCCCATCCACCAGTCGAGGGGATACCCGGCCGCGTTTAGAAGTCATTCGAGAACAGCGCAAGACCTTGGAAAAAAAGTTAGCCGAGAGTCGCAAAGGCAAAGCACCTGCCCGAGAAGTGGAACGATTGAAACCCTTACCCGGTTGGGAAGATTGGGCCCAAGGCAAAAAGTTACGACGTCGATTGGATTACGACAGTGACTAAAACATGCCCACCAAGAGAAAAAGGGGACGGAAACGCCCCCAACGAGGAGGGGCCTTGGATGTCCAAAAATGGATTGCGAAAACGGGGAAGGAATTTCATTGGCCCGGTTATCAGTACATGGGACCTGGCACCCATTTGGCTAAACGCCTGAAACGTGGGGATCCCGGGATCAATCGCTTGGACCAGATTGCTAAGCAACACGACATTGATTACAGCCGTGCTAAGAATTTGCAAGATAAATGGAAAGCCGATACCAAGATGATCCAAGCCATTGATCGATTACCCGGCAAGAAAAACAAGACGGAACGGGTGGTCAAGAAAATCATGCAAGCCAAGAAACGTTTGAAATTGTAAACATTTAATAACATGTTGAGTAAAAAATGAAAATGTCACATTGTTATTCTGCAGTTCGGTAGTCTTCTGTAGTTCGTGTTGAGTCTCAAGCAGGATTTGCGAGACAAAACCCATTGTGGTGTAGACAACATTAATCCTGATAAAATAAAAACAATGTCACTGTCTCATTTGGTTCATGAATTGTCATTGTTCTTCCAAATACTGACACGGATGTTCTTCCAAATACTGAGACGAGGGGGTTAAGACATTAAATCATACAATAAATCCACGCCCTCGTCGGATGACATGTCATGAACGAGGTCTTCAGGGGGCAACAATGCCTCCACATCAAAATCCTCGACATCGTTCATGAACTGCTGCCAATCCTCGGGTGACATGTCTTTCAATAACTCCTGCAAATACGAAAGGTTCTCCCAATCAGGGGAGTCCACGACTTGCACGCCCCCCGAATCCAAATCAAACAGAGTATGAGAGTCCGTGGGCGGTCCGTTTGTATCCACAGATTCCAGCGTCACAGGAATGGATTTCAAATAATCCGTCAGGGGGATGGTTAATGTCAAAGGTCCTAAAGCCTCCATTTTCTCTCGAGTTCTCTTTTTCTCCACCAGGCGGGCTCGACGACACCTCTCTTTCTCCCTCAACACCTCTCGATGGGTCTCCCGATATTGTTGCTCATACCCCAGGCGCTGTTCCAGATTCTTTTCCCGGTAGCGCCTTTGGGCCTCCGCCAGCTTGGCTCGATTCCTTTCCCGGTAACGCTTATCAGTCTCAGCCACGCGCTCTGGATACCTTGCCTTGTAGCGCTTGCGGGCCGCCGCCACCTGTTTTTGACGTTTTTCCCGGTAACACTGGCTGGACACCGCGATGAACTCTCGATTGTTTTCTCGGTACTTTTTTCGGCTGTCTGGGTTTTTGGTCCGATACCGTTTACATTTGGCCCTCATTTGGAGTACCTTGCTCTGACGTTTCGCCAGAAACCGTTGTTGAGTGGCGGCTACTCGGTCGGGATGCCTGGCCCGGTACCTCGCTTGAGCGGCCAGTTGCTGCAGTTGTTTTCTCTCAAGGTTGGGCAGTTCGTAGTCCTCGTCGTCGTCGTCGTCGTCGTCGTCGTGGGGGTCATAGTCGGTGTCGTTGGTGGAGTCATCGTCGTCGTCGTCGCTTTGATGGTAACTGACTGGGGGTCTGTGACGACGACGACTGCGGAACTGTCTTACGCGGGACATCGGGCGATGGTGGCGGTGCTGGGGGAGGTGTGGCTGGCCGCTTAAACTCGTACCGCCAATAGTTACAACAATAATCCAGGCCCTCGATGTACCAGCCACAGGTCATTTGAGGGTAACAATATTGCTGCAAACGAACGGCCTCTTCTGCTCGGCGTTTCTGCGCCTCGACTTTCTCCGGTTCCAGTTGTTTCAAACGTTCAGCAAACTCCGTAAACGTTTCCTCCTCCTCCAACTCCCTCTTCACTTTCTCTAAGATCTCTTCGACTTCCAAATCTACTTCAAACTCCTCAAAGGCTTCCAATAGCTTCTCATGACCAGCGTCCATTTTGAGATGACTCACCTCGAGGGTCGATCTGTTTTATAGTCTCTCATTCGTTCCCGTCATGCACCATGGACCCTAACTAGAGAGGGGGGAGGGGGGTCCCCCCACCTCGTCCCACCCCTCCCTAGGGCACCCCCTCTCAGGGGGCACCCTGTTTAGTGATTGGCTCCTTCCCCTCCCACGTGACCTTTTGGTTCTCTATAAAAACAGAGCCCCGATCTCCAGTAAGTTCATCTGATCATGTCCTCTCGCCAAGAAGACGAAGCGGGGCCCAGTGGCCTCGCTAGACGCGAGGTCATGTCCTTGCTTGGACTAGAGATGTCCGATTCTGAGAAAGAAGAAGAAGAAGAAGACGAGACGACAACAACAACTTCCTGTGTGGGACCTATGTTATGTACCGAAGACATGCCGGACAGTGATGAGATTTGTGAAGAGGCCTTGGATCGCTTCGAACGCCAACGTGCGTTTCAAACCCATCTTCTTCAACAAACTGGGGGAGGTTTGGATACCTCGATCGGAGCAGGAACGTTTGACTTTGAACTCCAACCCTATGTCGATCGTTTGAGCAACCGTCTGGGAGTGCGTGAACGTCATTTCAAGACCCAGTTACGTCAAAGAGGTAACTTCATTCCCAATCAGAGCATGACTCGGGCTCTAGAAGAGGGGTTACGTCGCGCGGTGAATCAAGTGTTGACCACCACCACACCTCCCCTCCACGATCAAGATCGCCTGTACTTTACCATCGCCTCCAACAGACTCCATAATAATTTTCAGGGCTGAGGATTACGTGCAGGAGAATGGCGCCAAGGCGGCGACCGTGTCGAGGCTTTATTCCAACGTTTAGCCCAAGCCCTCAACAGCAACGAACAATTTGAAATGGACGACTCCTTTCAAGTCTCCATTACTCAAGTCCATCATGCCCCTCAAGGAACCGGCAAACCACGCCGGACCAAACCCGGACATCAACCTCTACGAAATTTAATACCCAAGAAACGTTCCATTATCCAGATCCGCAATGACGACGATCTCTGTTGTGCCAGAGCCCTCGTCACCGCCAAAGCCAAAGTGGACCAACACCCCAAATACAACAGCATTAGAAAAGGAACTAAACTGCAAAAAGAAATGGCTCTCTTGCTCCATCACGAGGCCAACGTGCCCTTCGGCCCCTGTGGCTATGATGCCTTGACCCAATTCAGTACCACTCCTTCCCTGGCCGGTTACCAGATCCTGTTGGTGGATGCCGACCGTTCTTATCATATCACCACCTTTGGTCCCCTTCAAGACAAACAATTGATCCTGTTGCACGAGAAAGGCCATTATGATGTCATTACCAAGTTGCCAGGCTTTTTCGGGGCCGGTTATGTCTGTGCCCATTGTTGGAAACCCTATAACGAGGAGGGACGTCATCGATGCAACAACAAACGTCATTGCAGGGCCTGTTGCCAAAAAGAGTGCCCTGATTTCCTGGAGGCGTACCCTCGAGGCCAGAAAGCCACTCAACGTTGTCAACAATGTCATCGGGACTTTTTTGGAGACACCTGTTTCCAAATGCATCTGGTCAAGGACCACGCCGGCAAACCCGTGGCTAACCTAGACTCCTCCGTCTGCTTTCGGCGCCGTCGCTGTGCTAAATGTCTAATCCTACTTCCTGCTTGCCACATTGACAACCATCAATGTGGCTACATTGATTGTCCCTGCTGTCATGAGTACGTGGACGGTGCAACTCATCGTTGTTTTATTCAAATAGCCACTCAAGACAAGAAGAAAAGAAAGAGGAAACGACAACGAGGTCCCCGCGCCAAACGTAGGGTGGGGGTGGATGCCACACCCGAGGAGGAGGAAGACGATGAGGAGGACAGCATACCACCCCTTCATGTCTTCTTTGATATTGAAGCCATGCAACCCCAAGAACAACACATCGCTAACCTCGTCGTGGCCGAAACCGAAGACGACGACCAACCCCTGTGTTTCCCTGGCAACCATTGCGTCCGAGATTTCCTGGAATGGTTGGATACCTTGACACTCAACGATACCCGTCAAGTTAATGTGTTGGCCCATAACTTCCAAGGGTACGATGGCTACTTTATCATTCATCAATACTATGGCGAAAACAGGATCGTCGAGCAGCTCCGGAACGGGTGTAAACTCTTAGAGATCAAGCATGACCGTATCCGCTTCATCGACTCTTTGAGTTTCTTCCAGATGCCTCTGTCCGCGTTTCCCAAAACCTTTGGATTGACCGAACTCCGCAAAGGGTACTTCCCCCACAAGTTCAATCATCCAGACCATCAAAACTACGTAGGACCCGTCCCGGCCCTTGATTACTACATGCCCGAAACCATGTCCCCCGAAGGCAAGCAAGCCTTGGAAACCTGGCATCAAGACCAACGCGATAAACTCTTTGACTTCCGCAAAGAACTGGTGGCCTACTGCAAATCGGATGTACGTCTTTTGAAAGAAGGATGCTTGACATTCAAACGGTTGTTTGAAACGCTAACGGGCTTCAACCCCTTCGACCACATCACCATTGCTTCTGCCTGTAACCGCGATCTACGCATGAATCGCATGATCCCCAACAGTATTGCCAGTGAACCCGTGCGTGGTTGGAAGAACAATATCAACTACTCCAAAGTGGCCCTGGAATGGTTAACCTGGTGTGCCCAACAACAACAGACCATTCAACATGCCCGTAATGCCGGCGAGTATTGCATCCCTGGCACTAACTTCCATGTGGACGGTTTCGATGCCAGTACCAACACCATCTACGAATTTCACGGGTGTTTCTGGCATGGATGTCCTCGCTGTTTCCCCATTCGTCACGAAAGCCATCTACGTCACTATGATCGAACCATGCAAGATGTCTACGAGACCACCCAGCAAAGGATCCAACAATTTAGAGAGCAAGGCTTCACTGTCGTGGAAATGTGGGAATGTGATTGGTCCCGTCTCAAAGACACCTCCTTGGACATCCGAACGTACCTGGGCACCCTTGACTTGACAGAACCTCTCAACCCCCGTGACGCTTTCTGCGGGGGTCGTACCAATGCCGTGAAACTGTACCATCGCGTGACACCCAATCAACAAATACATTACATTGATGTGACCTCCTTGTACCCATGGGTGAACAAGACCTGTGTGTACCCCAAAGGCCATCCTCGTTTCATCTTCAATCCGGGGCACACCGACATCAGTTTCTACTTTGGCCTCGTCCAATGCAAAGTCCTGCCGCCACGTCATCTCTACCATCCTGTCCTGCCTTACCGTCATGACTCCAAACTCCTTTTTCCTCTCTGTGCTGCCTGTGTGGAACAAGAGATGTCCAAACACCCATTAGATAGATGCGCAGAATGTGTGCACACGGACGAACAGCGAGCCCTGACTGGAACATGGTGTAGCCCCGAATTATCTAAAGCGGTGGACTTGGGGTACGAAATCCAGTACATCTATGAGGTCTGGCATTTTGACGAGACGTGTGAAGGACTCTTCAAAGACTACGTCAACACCTGGTTGAAAATTAAGCAAGAAGCCAGCGGGTGGCCATCCTGGGTCGGTGAAGACGAAACCAAACGCCAGCAATACCTTCGAGAGTACGTCGAGCATGAAGGCATCCAATTGGAGTACGACAAGATTAAGAAGAATCCGGGGTTGCGTACCCTCGCTAAAATGATGCTCAATTCCATGTGGGGCAAGTTTGGACAACGTCTGAACAAGACCCAAGTCCAAACATTTGATGACCCTCAAGCCTTCCACCGTTTTCTAGATACCAGTACTTTGGAGGTACGTCACGTCTCCGTTATCAACGATCACTTAGTGGAGGTGCATTACCAGTACCAAGACGAAGACATCCCCGTGTCACCTAACCTCAATATTTTTCTAGCTTGTTTCACTACCTGTTGGGCCCGGCTCCGACTGTATGCAGCCCTGGAACAGCTGGGGGAACGTGTCCTCTACTACGACACGGACTCCGTCATCTACTGGACAGACGAGAATCAAGCAACCCCGGTCTTGGGCGATTACCTCGGCGAGTTTACGAGTGAATTGGACCCTGACGATTTCATTGTGGAATTTGTCTCAGGGGGCCCCAAGAACTATGGGTACCAAACCCAAAAGGGTCACGTCGAGTGCAAGGTGCGAGGTTTCCGCCTTAACAGCGAAGGCAAAACCCAATTGAATTACAACATCATGCGTCAGAATGTCCTGGACGAAATCCAGAATCCCCTTCTACGTCCACGCCAAACCCAAGTCGTCAAGACGTACCAAATTGTGCGCGATCCCAAACACTACCAACTGTACACCTTCCCCGAATACAAACGTTACCAATTGGTCTACGACAAGAGAGTCGTGGATCCTGTCACCTTCCAGACCTACCCTTATGGATACCAGTGAGACACCTCCTCCTCTTGGTGAGAGCCCATGAAGTCACCTTCACGTTCAATCGGGAACTAATAGGAATAGGACGCGTTTTTCGTCGTGGTGAGAGCGCATGAAGTCACCTTCACGTTCATCGGTATCATCATCATCATCTGTGGCTGTGGTTTGCATACTTCGTTGCTAGGTGTAATGCACTTCAACCAGTAGTGAAACAAGCTACAAAGATGTTGCGCTTAGGTGGGGTAGGAATACTCATCAAAAGGAACACTCAACCCATATCAAAAGGAACACTCATCTTAAAAGGAATACTCATCATGGAATAGGAACACTCATATTATCAAAAGGAATACTCATCATTAAATAGGAACACTCATCAAAAGGAACTCAAAGGAATACTCATCATGGAAAAGGAACTCTCATATTATCAAAAGGAACTCATTAAATAGGAACTCATATTATCACAAGGAACACTCATATCAAAAGGAACTCAAAGGAATACTCATATTATTAAAAGGAACTCAAAGGAATACTCCTATTCTCAAAAGGAACTCAAAGGAACACTCATCCTCTGCAAGCCACATTAAAATATTTTCTTTCCCAAATGCCTTTTGCTTGATGTGCCATATCAAACCCATATCAAATCCATATCTGGGTTACCCCCGTTCCCCAAATTGGACTTTGGACTTTGAGCCCACGTTTTCTCAGCGGTTTTACTTCCCCTTGAGCCCACGATCCCTTTTTCCTACTCGTCAGCGGTTTCCCCTTCCAAATCACGTGACTTCCGGTTGCATGAGCCTGCGATCCCTTTTTCCAACTGGTCAGCGGTTTCCCATTCCAAATCACGTGACTTCCGGTTGCATGAGCCCGCGATCCCTTTTTTCCTTAATGGTCAGCGGTTTCCCCTCTTAAAAACACGTGACTTCCGGTTCCGGTTATGACGTCATCCTTACATCAAAACGAGGCTCATCTTCCCATATGGTCCTCCATTACTACTCGTACTCCCCAATATCTCTTAGCAAAAGTCACTTATAGGTCACGGTTTCTCGTTCCTATGAGTTTTGTTTCTTAAGAAACCATTATTCTAGCGCGATAGCATGTTTAATCTATGCATGCCGAGTTATTTTTAAAATAACCTAGGGAAGGCCTGATATTCAGGTTATTTTAAAAATAAAATGTAATACATTGAAACTGACGACAAAACCGAAATGGATCGTATCGCTTTTTTACGTTATACAATCTTTAATTTATTGCTCACTAGATAGCTATCAGGACAGTAAGTAACAGCAACAAGCACTTTTATTCATAACATGATTTGCCAGCCATTGTATACCTATAAAACTATTCTAGAACCTTGAATGAATACTATTTTTAGAGACATAGCGTCAGTATGTACCTTTTTCTTAAAGACATCACATGTTCAACAATTCAGAGCCTTACGAAAATGATCTGGAAAGTTCACAAGTTATATACTGATTTTCGTCATGGTTCCACTATAGCGACGGCTTCATCCTTCCTAAACTGAAATAGCGTAAGTCGTATTGGTTAATTCTTTAAAATTGTCTTATCCATTTACAGGAAGTGTTCAAAACATTGCTATTCTTGGAACCTTTATTAACACCAGTAAATGCAATCTGTTAAGCATTTTAGCCTTGTTCCTACTTGTTACTCAGCTCGATTAGCTTTATAGTTATCCTGAGTAAACATTACCTCTTTTTTGTATTATATTATATTGTAAAAGTTTAACTTTTTTTTCTATTTGGTAATAAAGCTTGTTGCTGTTGTTGTTGTTGTTGTTACCTTTGTTGTGCAGCCGATCTGAGTATGCGGGAAGGCAATTATCGTCAGCGGACAATCCTTCTCAACGTGGGATGGAGTCTGTAGCGAACAATACATTATGAGTCAATCAAATTTATTTGCTTACCACGAGTGGACAGAGTAAGTTGCTTTCGTATAGTAAGCAGAATATATCGCAAATGCCTGAATCGATTTCTACAGCGGTTTTCATGATTAAAGTAGGAATGAAACAAGGGGGAAATGACGATCATACGTGTAAGAGTAGTGAAAAGAAAGTGAAACAAACTGCAAACCATCATTATGTATAGAAGTACTGATGCAAAAAATTGGATAAAAGCGGAATGAATTAAAGGAACACATTTGACAACGGGGGACATCAGAAGATCAAGGTGTTACAGTTCATGACATATGACAGATGGCTGGCAGACAATCAAAACCCACCTCCTCTCTGGCCATTATAATTCCACACTTCTGAGGGCATTGCAATGGGAGTCTGATACACTCAATTTGATGATTCTTCAAATTGAATTAACATATTAATAACATTTAATCCTACTGTTAATATCCTCTTGACTAAAAGAAACAAGAGCATTTCAGGTTTTTAGGGGGCTGTTCTAGTGACCATCTATTAATTTTTAACGTCAGATGTCAGTTTTTATGTTCATCTTTCCCAATTTCCTTAAAAGTAATTCTTTCGCCCTTTCAAAGAAATAAGCAGTAAGTTCGTGAAAAGAATTCTGAAATCAGTTTATGGAGTCATGCACTACAAAACTACGATGGGATTTTAGTTTATGTGATACCTCAAAGAAATAATAAAGGAAAAAGGCTGAAACTGAAAAGAAAAAGAAAAACATCTTTCTTACTTTGCTGATTTCTTGACAGCTAAAAAGGCAGGTGTGTAAAATTGGATGAACATGGGAAGGAAACATATTCCATGCGCCCCTTTAAAAGAGGAGAATTCATTCATCACAAGAGAAATTATTTGATTTTTCCCTCTTCCTTCCTGATTAATCATCGCAAAGATAACAAAAGTAATAAACG
This sequence comes from Siderastrea siderea, assembly GCA_964030785.1. Classification (NCBI taxonomy): domain Eukaryota; kingdom Metazoa; phylum Cnidaria; class Anthozoa; order Scleractinia; family Rhizangiidae; genus Siderastrea; species Siderastrea siderea. Next base: position 21,394,339 of record OZ034971.1, on the reverse strand, counting down.
TTGAGATTTTTTGGCATGGTAAGCAAAGTGTAAAAGAACCTTGGAGCAAGCTCGGATAACAACAACAAATAAATTCATATATGCTACCTAAAACAGCTGGAAACAATTGGAAGAGTGTTACAGAACCAAGCCTGTTCGACTGAATTGAGCATATTAAGAATGTGTATCATAATTTGCCATGACTTAAAATAGCTCCATGCATAACAAAAAACGAAGAATCTTACCTCCTTTTTACGCGCTGGAAATGACACATCACAGTAATTGCACTGAAGAATCCTCCATGTACACCAGTCGGCCACATGTTCTTGCAGGGTTTTCCTTGGCAGTCTCACGAAACAGTTTTTGATTGTACAGGTAACAACTTCCATAGGACAAGAAGCTAAATGGCTCTTCAAAGCAAGACAAAAAGAGAAAACAAGCATTGTCAAAGTTGCTGTGTATAAACGAAATTTTAAAAAGTTTAGCTGTTACCTGGTCGTTACAATAACCAAACGTTCAAGAGGAAACTGTCTATAGAGGAGACAAGAGGCGATGCGATGCAAAGACCCCAAGATACTCGAAAGCCCCAATCATAAGAATAAACTGCAAACTGTAAGACAACAAATTCTAGTTGATATCAAATAAGATCTTTTAAGTTAAATTAGCCACTTTTGAAGGTTAGCTTTTGAATCTCTTTACTGTGGCCAATTTACCGTGTATAATCTTATTTGGTGATAAATATAAGTATTTCACTCTTCTCAATCTATCGACGCAGCAGCACAGTCTTTATAGAAATAATCCTTGGTCAAAATAATCCTTGCGTTGGGTGATCAAACGGTGAAAAACTTGCGTTCATTTGGGCACAAATTTGAGCTTGATCAAGTCATCGCAAGAAAACCCAATTCATGGACATACGGAGACTGTGTCTCTTCACCAATTTTTATAAACCGAACCACAGGGAGTCCACAATAGTTGAGAAAGGAATAATAAATAAAATTAAAATTATCAACTTGTGTACGTTGTTCGTTTCCTGTGGTCTTCTTTTGTGTGCAGCACCAAGCTGATAGATGCTAGCGATATAGTACCGTAGCAGGCGCGTAGCAAGGCTGGAATTGCTGGAGAGGCCGAGCAAATTGGCCTAGTCAAAGAACCCCCCCCCCCCCAACCCCGTCAAAATAACAGACGTTAACAAATACGTCATAAGGCATACAAAAATTCATGTCAGATAGATACTAACACTGTTCACAATGTCACAGTTTGTGTCGATTTCGTCAAAAAGGACACCTTTATGGGGGTATCTTTCGTTGGAAATTTGCGAAAAAGCTGCTTCCTGTTTTCTTTTTCGCCGACAAAAGTGTTGGCAACATTCACCAGATTCATAGCGTTTTAAAAAAGTATGGTTTGTTAAAATTAAAGCATTTAAGCTACGAATTTCGAACTTGTTTTACCTAACTCTCGTTACATTTACGTAACATTTGTCACTAGATTAGTGAGATAAATATATATAATTTTGTTCCTTAGGCTTGTCTTACAACAATGGGCCTTGCAGCAAATACACTGCAGTCGCTTTGCTATTAAAGGTATTAAGGTCCTTCACAGTCTTAAGCTATACTGCCAGGGTCAAGATGATACAGGTAAAGAAAGACATTGGTAAAGAACGTGGGCGACTGAAATGTGCGGTGGGCTAGTAGATTTTCGAAGCCCACTTGCCTGGTGAGGCTAGTGACTCAACAGATGTCGAACTCTGTTTAAGGTGACTCGATCGAAATAAATGACGCGCTCTATGCTGCTCTACAAACTCTAATAACATCGTCATTTCTTACTCGATTGCTCTGAAGCTTTCGCATTTTACACAAAATTTATCGAGGAATAATACGTATGTCAACACGTAGATGTACTGTTCGTTAATTTTGCGTGATTTTGCTTTTATTGAACACTACTTTTTTGATAAAATTGCTATTCTAACAAAACTGAGCGCTACGATTTGGTTTAAACTTCTAGACTCAGCTTATAATAACATCTTACTTTGACTATCCAAGTTTCCGCAAAATCTTAGGAACAGAAATCCCGGCACAATTTGAACGTCAAAATAACAACCCCAGACGGACTTCAAAGTTTGGACCGCTCCAGCGCTTTCCAAATTTGACTGAAAAGCGTAATAACTCCAGATAAAGTAAGTTCAATGTATCGTTATAGTTAGTTCCAAACCGCATTTGGCTATCCGCAACGATGAAAAAGTTTGGGCGGCTCACTCACTCACTCACTTTCTGCACCAAAATATAACGAAGTCGCCAAATTCAAAAAAGATGTTATTATAAGCTGAGTCTAGAAGTTTAAACCAAATCGTAGCGCTCAGTTTTGTTAGAATAGCAATTTTATCAAAAAAAGTAGTGTTCAATAAAAGCAAAATCACGCAAAATTAACGAACAGTACATCTACGTGTTGACATACGTATTATTCCTCGATAAATTTTGTGTAAAATGCGAAAGTTTCAAGGCAATCGAGTACGAAATGACGATGTTATTAGAGTTTGTAGAGAGGCATAGAGTGCGTCATTTATTTCGATCAAGTCACATTAAGGTTGTGAAATTATAAAAGGCACTTTTAGCATCAGCATTCAAGACTGATTGTTGCACATTAATTTGTTTTAATTACATATATTTTTTGCCACATTACTTGTAATGTTTTTAACTCCCAAAAAATCTGGGGGGGGGGGGGGAGGGCTCGAGCCCGCCCTGCCCCTCCCCCTGTTACGGGCCTGCGTAGTCGTGAGCTGAGCTGTTTTATGCGCGAGCGGATCTGAGTTATGTTATTCTTTTTAAGCTTAAAAAAATTAGCATAACTCAGATCCGCTCGCGCATAAAATAGCTCAGCTCACGACTACAGTACTATCCCTAGCGTCTATCAGCTTGATGCTGCAAACAAAAGAAAACCACAGGAAATGAACAACGTACGCAAGTTGATAATTTGACTTTATTTATTATTCCTTTTCTCAACTATTGTGGACTCCCTGTGACCGAACAGTTTCCATGTGTGCACTCTAGATAAGACGGTCTCCTCATCTAGATATGTTATCAACTTTTCCCAGGGACTGCAGAGGCTGTTCGTTATGTTGCAGTTGTAAAGAGGAAAGTTGAACCTTGCAGCCAGCAGTTTAGCTGAAATTCATTTCTACGAATAAACAGCTTCTTGATTTTGTTTTGTTTGGTAGTTTTTCTGTAGGAGTTTCTTTTTACGTGGGCTAATTTTCTCGGAGATTTGAGAAAACCAGCGAAATTCACGAAAATAAAATCTCACGAACAGTTTATACCACTTGGCAAAAGGTATTCATTTCACAGCTCTTGTGATCCAAGACGGTTTATCAACATTCACAATTCCTATTTTCATTTATGTCAGATTCGTCCTCATCTTTCTTGCCCATTGGTAACCAGATTAACGGTGGATCCACTGTAAGACAAACTTAACAACGAGATCTTCAAAGACAAAGCGGCCCAGCAAGTAAACATTACATCATTGTTTCTAGTTAAAATGTATTGAAGAATAAAAAAATTGCAATTCTTCCATACATAAAAACACTAAACATCTTATCTGAGAAGATTATCAATAACATCATTGCTAAGATTGCTATTTTTTCAGCATGTTTCTAGTACCCGTCAATCCATCATCTCCACGAAGCCCTAGTCAATAGTCCACAAGAAGAACCGAATATCCATTATTATTATTAAGTATTCATAAAAATGACAATGCCGAAATAAAAAAGAAATAATACCTACATCTTTTGATCTCCATTCTCCAGTCCACCAACAGCCTTTACGTGGACATTTGGTAAAGAAGGAGAGAATTTTTCTCTCTGCTGCTTTGTCGGGAAAAACGTCCTGCAAAAAAAGGAACATCAATTAAACAAGAAAAACATATTTTTGTTTATTCGTTGATTTCAAGATTGACAAAACTGCGTGCCTATTATATAGATTTAGCCAAGCCTAAAAGCGTAGTTCCACAATTTTCTTTGCTGGTACCGCAGCAATAACCATGGTTGTGGACAGAAAAAACCAGAAGGAGCTAGCTCTCGACTGCTATAGTTGGCGTCAGGGCCACTACCAAATGCTGCGAACTCAAGCGTTGTGCCGACCGAGTTCGCAGCAGAACCGACAACAAAGTTGAAGTCCTCAAAGGCAAATTTTGTAACTTGAACTTTTCGCCTTTCACCAAAAAGACAACTGAGTATTCTTTTGAACTTTTTCTTTCCATATATAGATACTAGATATTTTTTCTAAAGTTTAAAACTTCAACACTGTCGAGCAATCGTTTGTTTTTTGCCGCAGCGCGCGATTTCCCGCCAAGAACAGATGACATTCTCCTCCCCCCCGTTGGGGTGCCTTGGGACTACCCTCGCCCTCCCCCAAAGTCTGTTCGGGCGTACGGACGTAGCTAACGTCAGAACCAAATTTTTTCACATCGATAGGTTATCAAATCTGCTTACCAATGGTGCTCCGCTCTTGCGGCTTTCGGCCGCAAAGGAGCTCCACTATGAATTGCCACTGGTCACTTAGGGGCCGATTACATGAGCCGGGGTGGCTCGGTAGCAGGGCTGGCTAGGTTTGCCAAGATGACTGCTCAGCCCGGTATTACATGAGGCAGGCCAGCCCGGCTGCGGTTAAATTTAGAAGCTGTCGTGTGAAAAGATGGCTACATCAAAGAGCATGAATCGAGTGCTTTTACTTTCGCTAATCCATTATTTTGGTGTATTATTTTCAGTTTTACGTAGCTTTATGGTCTGATAAACCATTATGTGTTATATAGAAAGAGAAATAGCGATCTTCTGGTGAGCCATTTTGCTTTGAAGCGAAATTTAGTGACGAGAAAGTGTTGGCCCGGCTAGCCGGGCTGGGCTGAAATTTTTCCATGTAATTGCGAAGTTGAATTTTTGTTTGTTTCACAGACGTGCCGAGATCCTGGCAAACCGAGCCAGCCCGGCTAAGCGGGCCAGCCCGCCTCATGTAATCGGCCCCTTACTTTGTCTTGCAGGTTGTTTCGATCCACAGGACAAATAAGCGGTTTTCTACCTCTTTTCAGTCTGTTTTAAGACAATTAAATTGAAAAATAGTATTTATTATAAACTCACAACGGGATATTGCAGATCTCGGCAATCTGATTGGTTACGTAACTAAAACCTATTTCCAAACTTTAGCAATCGATAGCGTTTTTCGTTTTGCAACGAAAACTGTCAACTCCGCGGCACTTGACTTGGTGTTCAATTCCATGATGACCTGAGTACAGTGGACAAATGAGAATGCTAAAAATTCAAAACCGAGATCAAGAATTAGTTAAAAAGGGTCATACCATCACTACCGCATTTTGGAGCGAAGGCGTTTTGAAAATAATGGAGAAAATTTTACTTCTCTCTTATTTATCTCTTTGATCGTCTCCTGGTAAGTTAATTGCGTATTATCTTGGAGTTGAAAATACCATAAACCGGGTCTTGTGTCGTAGATGAGCTAAAAGCAACGAGGCGAGTGTGTTCTAGCAATCTGAGGAATTGAACTGGTATGACTTCTTTTGTTAACCGGCTGTCGCCATAGTGACCGATGGTTTATAAATTGGACCGGGTCTTTTTTTTTGGTCACTTCCTTTAGACATCCGGTTTTGACTCTGCCAACACAGTCTCCATAATCTTCCAGTTTTCTCCTGACGATTATCTCAAACTTCCAGTTCCGGTTATGACGTCAAGCAGACGTTACGTCATGGTTTCGTCACGCAAGGTAAACAAAACTGAAGTGTGTCACATCGCAGCGACAACGTTGCTTCTACTACGCCAACGTTCCATACTTATTAGACACAGACAAACCGCTGTTGGCCTTGTGGTAGCGGTTTAAGTAGCGGTTCGTGCCTTACATACAACGCATGGGCAACAAAGGTACTATCACTAGTACAATGCTTGTCTACGCTCGTTACTTATATGACACAGATAAATCGCAGTGAACAATGAGGCAGCAGTTTAGCAGGTAGCGTATCTTACATATAACACATGCGCAACTAAGTTCGACTCAATTCTTGCTAATACATTCAACTTTGCCTAAAGCAAATAAATATTTCACCGCGTGATAACGACGGACTCGTCACATCGTGACCCTGGCACATTGAATAACTTTATGACAGCAGAATCGTTACATCACAGAGAAGAGAGAGGTCTTCAGAACTTCTAAGTGTTTCGTGGGTAGACAAATTACATTTACATTTTACATTTACATTACAAGAGAAGCACCACTCAGAATTTCGCAATTCTAACCCATATTTAGTTTGTGTCGTTTTACCTTTTTTCGTTTCCAAATACTTTGTTCGTTTTTTAGAAAAGATCTTTTCGATTTTCAATTTAACTAAATCGTGACGAATCCCGAGTCAACTTGTTTAATTTTTGCAGGGGGGGGGGGGGGGGGGTTATATTCCCGGGTTAGCAATCCGGATTTAAACATCACGTCATAAGATATGACTGAACGTGTTTCACCGTGAAGTGGCGATTTCGTTTTCCCCAGAGTCTGATGATCTGCTCGTGTTTATCAACCATTATATTTTGATTTTACGGCTATCCTCACTGTATATATTCACGGTCTAGGCACAACAGTAAATATTTTTCCCTCTCTGTGGAAGCATTTTCAGTTGTGGGCAAATTTATACCGACGTTTAACGTTTGAGGTAAATTTGCTTTTTTTAGCAGAATAAATAAAAAGCGATAACAAAGATAAGCTGAGTCGTAAGAGTTAAAACATTACGTCATCCAGTAACGCTATAGTCAAAATATTGTGTCACACAGTCACACTTTTCGTCACGAGAGTTCGTATAAATACGGGATCGCGCTAATATTTGTTAACCTGGGGGTGGGGTGGGTCAGAACAGTCGGTTAAAATGCCCATTGGACTTTCTTGTTCACTTTAACCGGACAGCAGCCTTCTGTGATCTTGACAGATTTCTTGACTTCTTATTTGTAGGAGGAAAAATATTTTTGTACCAGAGGTTAGCACAAATGTAATTACAAACATGTTTCGTTTTCGCTACCAATCGACGCTAAACTTAGTCAAACATGGCATAATGTCTCGGTTGTTTAACGTCTTTTCACCAGCAAATCATTGTGTATAGTGTAATCTACATTCAAATAGCGTATTAGACTTAGAAATCTATTGAGATAAGTAGGGGAAATTTATTTATTTAAGAGGTACCGCGCAGCGTACAAATTGCCAAAATGTTTCAGAGATCGCGCTACAACCCGACGGTATGCTGAAATTCCTGAGTAAAAGGCGGCGCGATTCAAGCGTTATTAATGATTGTTGACCTTCAAATCAATGGCACAGAGAGGTCTGCGTCCTCTTAGCTTTCAAATGGCATATTAACCTTAACAATCTGTTGTAGCTTGTTGTGATGTGTACGAAAAAAAGAGATTGTTTACTTGAGATGTTGGTACGCATCCCTGCGCGTGCTCGGCCGTTACGCTGTTATTTTAACCCTTTTTGTCCCAGTAATGCCACATGGCACTGCATGTTATTGACATTCAGTCAACTTCTATGCTACGTTTCAACAAAGCTGTTCAAGGAAAGATCTGTTTATTTAAATAATAAGGTTCTACCTCCTTACTACTCTTCAAACTTTGCCTCCTACGACATACATGCAGGGGCACCCAACGACAAATTTAACGGAAATGCACTATTTCTTTGAAATTACAGAAACTACAAGCTAATTCAGGTCTTCTAAAGTATTTTTCTGCCTTGCTGGGAAAAAGTTATCTGTTCCTTTTTCCCAGCACGATTCCCATACGAAAATTCCCAGCCAGCAGAAGTATCTTAGTTTCGTTCCCAGCCAGCTAGACAAAATACATAGAAATTTGATATTGATGTTAAAAGGAACTTCTAGTAACCACACCCTTAACACCTAACAACTGGGTTTGATATTTATACCTAATCGTACCTTTTTGGTACGCTTCGGCGGCATATCAGGCGAGTTTGGTCGAGCCATGGTTCGTATTTTGGCGAGACGCAGTCGAGCGATTAGGTACGATTAGGTATTTACCGCACCCAAATTCGTCCTGAAACCCGGCGTTTTCTTTTTTTTCAGTTACCGTGATCACTCAGGCGTTGTAGAGCGACACGTATTTACACTTTTCTGGTCGTCAATACTCTTCTCCAACTCCTCATCTGCCATTTTATTTAATTCTTTTGTTTGGAGTTTCAGTTTCTGAATCTTGGAAGTCCACGTTAAGAAAGAAATTTGGAAAATCCGGCTCCATTTTGAAACCAAAAAAGTTTCAGCGCTGTCCATAAAGTTCACGCGAGCGCCCGCCAGTGTAGCCGCTTCCAATTTTGGCGCGAAATTGTATTTTTTTTGCTCTCTTAACGTGAAACAAATTACTTTCTCGTTTAACAAATGTAATAGTTTTACGTTTCGTTGTATTTCTGTTGTAATTTTCGCCTCTAAAGTCTGCAAAAAAATGCGAGTTTCACAAACTGTCCATGATATCGTAGGATATCAGGTCAGTGACTCGATATCGTAGAAAATCATGACAGTAAACAAGACTTCTGATTGGCTAATTCACAATTTGGGTACGGTAAATGGACAAATACCAGATTTCAGGTAAACAACATTACCTTACCAACAATAAAAATTTATTATCAAACCTAGTGGCTGGTGAAAAATGAAACTCCCTGACTTCGAGGTAAAAAATAAGAATCTCCCTGACTTGATGCAAAATTCCCCGACTTCACCCTGACCTTGAAAAATTTATTATTTTATTGACTTGTCCCAGACCGTGGCAACCCTGTAATTAAACTGAACAGAATTTTAAAAAGAAATAAGGGAGGGTGCAGATGTATTACGTGGTGGCCGTTACAATAATTAGCGACACAACAAATATTACTCCAGAAAGCTGTCAAAGCCAAGCATTTTATTTGACCAGCCTATACACACAAATAGCTGAGTAACCATCGGCTTTTTATTTTCCCCAACGCCTGCAAAATATAAAAAAAAGGGACGCATAAATAAAAATGAGTTAATTACCGTGAGGTGGTGTTTCATTACCTAAATGTTTTGCACAAGATAGGTTATTGATTGACACGCACGCAAAAAAAAAATGGGTAGAAATTAATTTCTAACCGCATTTCGAAAATGTTGTTACAGTTACACTCAAAACATGCTGCACAACACCAAACTTCTTTTCAAAACACCACTCCAATCTAGTTTCAATGAAAGCCAATTAACAATGCGATTTCTCTCAATTTAAAAATTTCATAATTGGCTAGGTGGGTGAGACTTATTTCTGCACGAACGTTTATTATCATGAAATTTTCGCATTTCCAGTCAAATAAACGTCCTCTATAGCTTACCACCTACTGAAGTCCATGCTGAATGATCTCCAACAAGAATTTTCGCCTGAAGTAAGGAGTGTCCATGTATGACCATGTCAAAGGTTCGCCACGGAAGAAGCTTCTCGCTGCCATGAGAACAGCCACACCACAACTCGATGATCCGTCTCCAGAAGTTGGTTGAGATGGCATACCAAATTGCTTAAACTGAAATGGCTCCCACGCTTTGACATCAAACAATTCAGATCTCGACAAAGAGTAAAGGGCACTGATCACAGCCCTAATGATATTTATCAACCCTGCAGGGGGCTTCATGTGGAAACCATCGTCATAGAAGACAGACTTAGTTTTCACCTCCATTTTAGCAAGACCCCAGTGAGACGCATGTTGAAGAAAAGTTGGAAAAAGATTTGTTTGCAACTCTTTCACATCTCTACCACAGCAAGACCGTTTGACAGAACTGGCAATCATACTTCTACTGCAGCCCAGAAGTGTGGAGTCCACAGCAAGACAGGTGCTTTTACCGGAAAGGGTATTGCCTTCCTCCTCAAAAATGTTCATGAGGAAGTTCATAACATCATCAGTGAGGTCTCTCTCTCCGATGAGACAAGTAGCATTGTCAATGGTCAATTGAATCCGGTCTCTAGTTGCTAAGAATGTTCGAGTTAGATTTCTCTGATAAAGCATAGAGTTAACCAAGGTCAGTTTTTCTTTATCACTGATACCATCAACATCTTTCTCCAAATATTCCTTTTCTGACTTAAAGTTTTGCTTTACATCTCGAAAGACGTAATAGTTGCGAATAACTGGTAAACTTTGAAGACAAAATTTACCTATTGAAGGGAATTTCAGGGAATAGTCACTACAGCCCTCATTAATTTTTTTCCGCAATGCTTTCTCGCCTTCATTAAACACCGACAAAGGTGGAAGAAAAGCAATATTAGAAGGATCGGAGCAACCAACAGTTCCCCTTTCTAAAGTAAAGTGAGTTGAAACACGAACAACTGGCAACTGTTGGAGTGCAATGTCTGCACGTGAGCAAATAAATTTGCTCCCCCGTTCTTTGAGATCTTCCATAAAAAGCCTTGCAGTTGCACCCCTGGTTTCCACACAAAGTGGGACATCCTCATCAGCAACAACAGTGATATTTTTATTAGAGGTCAGGTCTGAGCAATGATCAGTTGCTTTACCACCCGTTTCTTGAGTTTCTTTCGCACAATAAGATCTAGAATTTGATGCCTTTACACTCTTTCCCCCTTGATCATGCGTTGAACTTCTGAAAGTTTGATGAAAGCGTTTGGTATACTTCTGCTTGGGGGCTCCTGCATTTTCATCAGTCCCAGACGCATCAATGTTTGTACAAGATTTACGCTTCCTACCATAACGGGATACACTAACATAGTTCACTGGTATATTAAATGAAGAAGCTGGGAGCCACAGATCATCGCTTTCAGAATATCCCTTGAACCGGACAAGATACTCAAAGGTTTGAGTTAAAGGATTTAGCCGCCTATCAACAACCTGCTCAACCTCATAGTACCCTCCCTCTGAATCCTCACAACACTCTTCCTGCTCATCTCCAATGAGGGAAGTGCAATCCTCTGAAAAACTGCCTTTGTTTTCAAGGGTTTCAGAATCTGACGACTGAAGCATGTCCTCAAAAGGAAGATATCCTTTTTTGGAGAGCAAGCTGGCACTTTCTATGGAAAGAGAGAACCTATCTCCATGACAACTTAACTCCGCAACAGTCAAAACTGCAGAAAGAGATCGCCAATGACTCACAGGAAGTTCTGATGGCACAACGTAATATCCATTAACTCTACTGTACAACGTGAACCGAGCCATAAAATCTTTCCCTTTCTTGGAATTTGCTGAGCATACATCATTGCCATCACAAGACCTTAGAGCCACAACTTTGCAAATCTGAAAACAAGGCTTTTCTTTGACCTGAACTTTCACAGCAACATCACAAAACAATTTAATATCATTTTCAGGGTCATCAGGCCCACGATCAGGAAGATGCTTAGCAGCAATGTGCCTCTGGCCACGGTTACGGGAAATCCATTCTCGTGGAAGCAGCAGTTTCAAAGCTTTTCCAATATGGATGAAGCCACATTTATGATGGGAAGAAGTTTGAATATTACGGTCATATATGACAGACACCTCTTCACCTTGCCCAGTGTCATCCCCATTACTTTCAACAGTGCTACCACCCTCCTGCTTCTTCACAAACGCATCAACTGAACCATCACCATCACTGTTACAACTATCAGTGTAGTCTGATTTGCTTTCAAAAGGAACAGCATCATCATCATCATCATCATCATCATCATCATCTCTCCAGTCCTTCAACACATCAGACAAACCAGTTTCTGGGATACTGCAGTCAGATTGTTTATCAAAAGCACAAGCATCATCAACATCATCACTTCCCTGATCCATTAACACTTCAGGCAAACCAGTTTCTAGGGTGCTACAGTCAGCTTTGCTTTTAAAAACAGAAGCATCATCATCACCATCACCATTTTGCTGATCCTGTGGTGCAGTCACTATGGTGCTACAGTCAACATCTGCACCTAACTCAGTTTCTGCAGAGTTTGAATTACCATCATCCTCTAACACACCAGCTGAAAAAGCTGATCTGACACTGCCTTTGTCAGTATGGTGGACATTACTACTAAGTTTAATTTTTTTGTTTTTTGGCTCACCCTTGTTAAGTTTGAACTTTCTTTTCTTTTGCTTAAAATTAGTTTCAGATATGTTTGTGCAACATGTTTCTTTCATTAAATTCATTTCTGGTTTCTCATTTGATTGTTCTTTGGTCTCAGATGGGTGATCTGTTTTGAAACAGAGAAACCGGTAGCCAAATTTCTTCCCTTTCTTTAGGTAAGGAACCACATTTTTAAATGGACCACATCCCATTATTCTCCCAAATTCTGCAAAGAAGACTTCGCGGGGGACTTCTGGGTTTTCAGAATTAAACTTCATGAAGAGGTCCTCTTTCAGGATAACATCATTCACGCTTTCTGACTGTCGTACCTTTCTCACTATCCACTTTTCAATCACTGACATCATTAGAAATGTAACAGAGATCCCTCGAGCCTAAAGAAAGAACAAAAATTATAAGTTATCACCCCTCCAAGTTTGCAATTTTCTTTGCTGCCACTCATAGCTTAAATAACAACATAATGCAGTCAAGCTGTAAAACAGAAAGAGAGAAAATTAATACAGATCCATGAAATACTAATAACTGAGACTTTCCAGTTCATTAAACAATGCCTTCCTATTTCATCTTACATGTAAGTCAGCTACGTTGTTTGGCAGCAATGACAAACACAACCACAGCATTGAGCTTTACCGTAAAATAATTTATGTTATTAATACCCTATATTCAAAACGTTTTGAAGCAAAAAGGTTTGACTATTCAAATATTATGTAACTTTCTCAGCCTGTTAACAGATGCCCAGTTTATTGTGGGCCATTTAAACACTCAAGCAAGGAAGTTTCAAATAATATTAAAATGCATTATTAAGTCAAGCAAACTCCATTGAATTTTGAGAAAACTTAACACTGCAAAAATTAATCTTGATTGCCATAAAAATTTGCCTGCCAATATCAGGTGTCATTTCCTTTGAATATGTAAATATCAAGTAATAAATGTAGGACATCCCTTGGGTTTACGTGACCTATTAAAACAAATTGACAATGTGTAGTTCCAAAAAGAATCCATCCTTCACCCATGGAAGGTTTTTGTTTTGCACCCCCCCCCCCCTCCAAGAAATTCCAGTTTAGCTTCATACTTTGCTTCTAAAATTTTTGCTTTTCAGATCTCCCCTCCCCCTAGGAATTTCTTGATGACCTCCCATGGGGTGGGTATGGATTTTTTCTGGAACTACACAATATTCACTTTTAGTAATAAGTATGACCAACTGGGCAGCCATGCAGCATGCAATTACACTTTCAATTATGACTTGAGCATTTTAAACCACCCAATAACCTTACAACAAGTGTCAACACTCCATTCCCAATCTACCATTTACTGAAAAGAAGACCAGCAGTTCTATTCCAATACCTGTGACTTGAACAAAGCTAATTGTCAGGGAGGCAAGTAAACAAACAGAAACACATATGAAAACAAAAACAATCACCAGGCTATTGATTATGGTAAAAGGATGGATTAACAATACAAATCATACAATACAGAACATTTTGTTCTCACACAGTTGGTGGTGGTGGTGGTAGTGGTCATAATAGTAGCAGTTTTAAACAGGCATGACTGCTTCCAGTGCAGCTATGCATGCACAAAAAGTGAAGCGATTCAATAACACTCACTGAGCCAGATCTCCCAACAACCTTCCTCAACCAAAGGGAAAAGACAACAAACAACTTCATGGAAGACAAACAGTCAAAAGAGCAAGAAATCAACAAATGCCCACTGTCACATGCAAGAGAAAAGAGGAGAGAGGGTAATGATAAAGAACAACCAATAAATGCCCATCCTCACAAGCCTAACTCAACCTAATGAAAGAGAAAGGGTCACAAGAACGAACAACCAATGAATGTCCGTCGTCACAAGCCTAACTCAACCTAATGGAAGAGAAAGGGTCACAAGAACGAACAACCAGTGAATGCCCATCGTCACAAGCCTAACTCAACTTCAAGGGAGAGAACGGGTCACAAGAACGAACAACCAATGAATGCCCGTCGTCACAAACCTAACTCAACCTAATGGAAGAGAAAGGGTCACAAGAACGAACAACCAATGAATGCCCGTCGTCACAAGCCTAACTCAACCTAATGGAAGAGAAAGGGTCACAAGAACGAACAACCAATGAATGCCCGTCGTCACAAGCCTAACTCAACCTAATGGAAGAGAAAGGGTCACAAGAACGAACAGCCAATGAATGCCCGTCGTCACAAGCCTAACTCAACCTAATGGAAGAGAAAGGGTCACAAGAACGAACAGCCAATGAATGCCCGTCGTCACAAGCCTAACTCAACCTAATGGAAGAGAAAGGGTCACAAGAACGAACAGCCAATGAATGCCCGTCGTCACAAGCCTAACTCAACCTAATGGAAGAGAAAGGGTCACAAGAACGAACAACCAATGAATGCCCGTCGTCACAAGCCTAACTCAACCTAATGGAAGAGAAAGGGTCACAAGAACGAACAGCCAATGAATGCCCGTCGTCACAAGCCTAACTCAACCTAATGGAAGAGAAAGGGTCACAAGAACGAACAGCCAATGAATGCCCGTCGTCACAAGCCTAACTCAACCTAATGGAAGAGAAAGGGTCACAAGAACGAACAACCAATGAATGCCCGTCGTCACAAGCCTAACTCAACCTAATGGAAGAGAAAGGGTCACAAGAACGAACAACCAATGAATGCCCATGGTCACAAGCCTAACTCAACCTAATGGAAAAGAAAGGGTCACAAGAACGAACAACCAATGAATGCCCGTCGTCACAAGCCTAACTCAACCTAATGGAAGAGAAAGCGTCACAAGAACGAACAACCAATGAATGCCCGTCGTCACAAGCCTAACTCAACCTAATGGAAGAGAAAGCGTCACAAGAACGAACAGTCAATGAATGCCCGTCGTCACAAGCCTAACTCAACCTAATGGAAGAGAAAGGGTCACAAGAACAAACAGCCAATGAATGCCCGTCGTCACAAGCCTAACTCAACCTAATGGAAGAGAAAGGGTCACAATAACGAACAACCAATGAATGCCCGTCGTCACAAGCCTAACTCAACCTAATGGAAGAGAAAGGGTCACAAGAACGAACAACCAATGAATGCCCGTCGTCACAAGCCTAACTCAACCTAATGGAAGAGAAAGGGTCACAAGAACGAACAACCAATGAATGCCCGTCGTCACAAGCCTAACTCAACCTAATGGAAGAGAAAGGGTCACAAGAACGAACAACCAATGAAATATGCCCGTCGTCACAAGCCTAACTCAACCTCAAGGGAGAGAAAGGGTCACAATAACGAACAACCAATGAATGTCCGTCGTCACAAGCCTAACTCAACCTAATGGAAGACAAAGGGTCACAATAACGAACAACAACTGAACGTCTGTCGTCACAAGAATGACCAGAAATTTGCGGGCAATTAATGTCCCAAGCAGATGCATGTGTGATGCTGGCCATTACATGCTACACAGTACAAGATGCACAGTACAAAATAAATAGCAAAATCGAAAAAGAGACTCCTTCCTTACAGACAATTGAACAAACTTAATGCCATCTTACAAACAAATTATTGTCCTCAATAACCCAATTTCTTGGTGAATTAGTCTACAACAAAGATACAAATCCAATTACCATGCCCTAAAAAGGGGAAGGCAGGAGATTTTCTGTTGTACACAACAATGTACATTTTTTTGACTGCTAAAACAGAACCAACACATTTTTAAAAAACCATATGTGTCCTTGACACAGCTATGCATGTACGTGTAAGGATGTAAACAGCACAGCTCTCTCACCATGCTTAAACATTATGTTGCTTTAGTTAAGACTTAAGTTAAAAGATGAAAATAATTTTTAAAAAAGTTGTCTTCCACACAATCACATGATCTTAGTTGCAAATGATGACTTCAGTTTGTTTGAATACAGCAGGATGTATGACAGCAGATTTTGTAATTGCCTGTGTTTGCTTTGGATCATATGGACACATTAAGACCATATTCAAGTGAAGATCATCATTTGAAAGGAAACTTGAAGGAAACTAGCCTTACCTTAAACAAAAACTCCTTAACCTCTAAGCTCCATGAGTGCCTCTAAACTCCATGAGTTATATTCTATAGCAAAATGAGAATAAAATTTGGTAAAGAAAAATACAGTTTTCCAGAATTTAATTAGTGTACAGACTACTTAGTACGAAAACAACTGTACTAACTATGGACATGAAACTTAACCCTGCGACACCTTACAGTGCCTCTAATATTTGTATCAAAAATCATGTTATGAGGAAAAAGGAAATTATGGCCCGGCATAAATTTTCTTGATCAGAAAACAACTTCTCATAACTAAATATTAAGAATTAAGTGGAGGTCAGTAAAGAGAATATGCATGTTGTTGTTGGGGCTTCAACAATCCACTCGAAAAGCACATGGAAAGAAATTAAAAACTCACCTTTCGATCAATAATTCCTGTATACAAAAATATATAAGCTTTAATGACTCGCCATTCCCACACTGTTTACAGCTAAAATGAACAGGAACAAAGGATTAGCAGAGGCCATATGAAAACTTCGGTAGCTAAGCTTAAATAGAACCCATGCAGGGAAATATAGTTAACTACCATCAGTACAGCTTCAAAACGAATAATGTTAATTATATAAGTAAACATACAAAACCTAAAAATGACAACAAAAACTACACAAGGCAATGAAATGTGCCACCGCGCAACCAGAATAAACTTAACTGTTGATATAAAGATTCGTGAACATCAAAATAAGACCAGATAACGCCACGAAGGAAAACAGTTCTAGGCAAATGCAAACAACGCATTCAATCAAACGCACGTTTTATCTTTAAGTAGAATTAAATACATTCTCTGCGTTCTCAAAACAAGGAATTCATCAGATGGTAGCGAGCGGCATGCAAGCAAACTGATTTAGCGTAGCTAAATAATAAGCTATAGATTCTGACATTATTCTGTGACTATAAAATGTCAACCGGTTTGGCAAAGGAACTTCTCAGCATTGTTAAAGCTCTAAAAGCTGATCCCTCTTTGGTAAATTGAGTAGCTAGTGGTCCCGTAAATATTTGAAAAATCTTAAACCTTTAAGCTTAAGGTCGTGGGTGATTTTAGAAATCACGATTTTCCTTCGTCCTTTGTACTATAGCAACAGACAAGAGCCCGCCTTTGGATGTCAGTTTTCTAGGTTTTCTCTCGTCATTCTCGACTCCAGAAGAGTCTGCTTTTACTGTGAGAATGTCGAACAAGCATTTTAAGCGTTTATAATTTTGCTTAATACGCCTCACCTTGATATTAAAGAACAGAGCAAAGATGGCTCGCTCGGGTGGTCGCCACAAATTTTCAATCTAGCGAAACAGAAAACGGAAGAATTATTACTTGAAACGCCAGACGTTATGTTATACAGATATTAAAAGAATGGTACATAATAACTGGTCTCACCTCTGCATGAATGATCCATGAATATTTATAAAATAACGAGCGCGAACGACGACCAACAGCTTAACGGAGTGAAGGAACGCCAACCGTCAAACCCGCCAAACAGGATTCTAACAGGTCGTTGCAGCCTCATTACCAGGCTCCTAAGTTAGTCGCGGATTTCAAGCCCCAAAGTCGAAATTATAAAAATCGTGTATTGTAGACAGCAAACTTGAATTCATAATCCCGCCAGCTCCGAATTAATAACTCAGCAACCCAAAAATAGAAGACAAAAATCTAGAGAAAAACTTGTAACAGTGATTTTTTCCAGCTACAAGTTGCCTAAAAACATTTTCCAGCATGAAGGCTAGTTTCAAAAAAATTCCCAGCCAGCACGAAATCCTATTAGGAACAGATTTTGAAGGGAACAGATCCGTTGAGTGCCCCTGTACATGAGCATATTTACGTGGTCTATTAAAACGTATCTAATAATGGTCTGTGAGGAGGAGCTTCAAAATGAGTTATTTCTGTATATCTATACCTAAGACCTCATACCTAATACATATGCGAGGACCGGGATATATTTATTATTGACTTTCCTGAACTTTTTACTATCAATACGCTTGCTTTAAAGCCATTTGAATCAAATCCATAACTTCCCTTGTTTATGTTGAGTTAATTTATGAAATACACTCGTCAATCTTTTTTTCTTTTTTTAATGGCGTCTCGACTGAAGAGGTACGTGAATTTTGTCGCCGAGCAGTCTCATAAAGATGAAGAAGTTACAGTTCCCAAAAATTTCGTTTATAACAAGAGTAATTCTCGTGTTAAATCGTGGTTTCTGTTACTAACGGGAAAAACGTCAGTTTCAATTACAAGTGGCCGATTTCCAAACTTTTCTTTATGTCTGAGCCCTAAGTCGCGAGATTGCGAGGTATTGACGAGACCACACGTCCTCTGATGGCTCAAAAAGGAAAATTTGTGAAAAGCTCCTGCGTTGCGCTGTGGCTTCTGCTCTAGCTTCTGCTCTCTACACGAAAGGATTATGTCTAACAAACTCCTACTATTTTTTCCAAGTATATATTGACTAATCAGGAGGAATACAAACCTGGCGAGGTATCCATCAAGGCACTGAGCGCAAAACCTGTGGCCACACTTCGTTAGGACTGGCTCTTTCATTGGTAACTGACATATTCCACATTCCCAATACTCGTCAATTGCATTCACAAACTCCTCATCGTATCCACCAAGCAAAACATTCGCTCGAGCTTCCGCCATGTTAGCTTACAACAGCTTGAGCCGTGCTGGGTGGATTTAAGGAATACGATATCTTCGTTCTCTCTAGGTCAGGTCTACAGTGACCTGAAATTTTCCTTACGCCAATTAACTGTCAAGGGGGACTATTTTCATGTCACGTTATGTCACGCTTAACCTGCGCAGCATTTGCTTTCGCTCTAAGAGAGGGAAAGACACAAACTTGAGGCTGAGGTGTAAAAAGAACACATCCTGGTCAGAAATTGTACACGTGCATGGTCTCTATGTTCAGCAGAGAGACGCCAAGTCAGGGAAATATAAAGAGTAGTTCTGACCAGGTGTTTGTATAACATTTGTAGAGCAAGAGAACAGTGGAAGTAAAAGAGAGAGTTCTCGGAAAACTGGTCAGAATTCTAAGAAATGTGGTTGTTACAGCCCCATTTCCTCGTTCATCGATCTTTCGCAACCTAACTGAAACGAATGTAGCGATTGGCGGGTACTGTGGACTCATTCTTTCGAAGAAAAAACTATATCGAGCCCGTGAATCGCAAGGATGAGTTTATTAAATCGAAGAACGTTGAAATTATCGATATTGCCAAGACAGTCGAACCTCTCTAATACGGACACCGAAGGGACAGAGCGAAGTGCCCGTATTAGAGAGGTGTCCGTATAAAAGAGGTCGCCACGATGACGTCACTTTTATGAATCCGCTTACAGTTTTAAGTGTTCAGTAGCTAAAACCAGGCTCACACTCGTCTTTAAACTGCATTTAAATTTATTAATTCACAGTACAAAGACACTGTCTTTCAGTAGCATACAACATTGTAAATCTCCGCTACAAAGTAAGTAGACAAATCACTGTTTTAAAATGAAACGAGCTTCAGCGCAATGCTCCATGTAAAAAGTAACGTAAAGTACAATTCTGAAAGCGTCTTTCGCTATTTTGCAAGTGCAGTAAACAGTAACTAGAGTACAAAATGTAACAGAAAAGATCTTTATGCTATAGTTATTCAAGCCTTAAAAAAGTCGGTTATTTTCCTCTGTACACCTTTCGCAAATCGTTGTTTGATATACAGCGACTGGGCTTTTGAAATCACCTTCCATAGCCCATCCATACACAAACTATCATCACCTGATCAACGCAGTGTCCGTAATAAAGAGGTTAAGTTTATATGAATTTACTCTCTGGGACCGAGATTTGGTGTCCGTTGTCCGTATTAGAGAGAGTCCGTATTATAGGGTTTTTTTTTTTTAAAGAAAATATATGAGAATTTTTTCGGGACATTGGAAACTGTCCGTAATAGAGAGGTGACCGTGCCGAGAGGTTCGATTGTATCAGTTAAGAGTCCTAAAACAGCTTCGATTAACCGTTTTGCAAAATAAGAAAACAGAAAAATGGTCTCCAAAAATCATTTACTTTACCTTAGGCCTTGTTTTCGACCAGAGCCTTGGACGGAGGAAGGTCAGCTGAGAATAACTGGAAGAGCGTAATCTCGCGAGGCGCAAAGAATCATCAAAAGCATGGATGCTCGCGGACTGTCTTGCACGTCTGTGTAAGTCCAAACTGAATGCATTTTCTTGACCAGGGAAGATAACTCAAATATCAATTCAATATAATATTACCTTTTTTTCTTTTTATCCGTTTTTTCGAATTGTAGTGATTTCACTGACCTCTTGTCGTACCATTCATTTGCTATCAAACGGTCACAAGCTTGGTTTCCATTTACACTGTCACGATCAAAGTGTGTTTGTAGTTGCACTTAAATGAAAGTTCCCCTGGCCTAGCTTACACGTCGTGCTTGTGCTGTGCACTACTCAACTGTTCAGTGTTGTTATTTTTGTTTTCCAACAACAGCACGGTCAGCATGCAGAAACACGACTAGATTTAAGAGGCCGTACCAGTGTTGTGCCTAATTCGTCGACCCATTGAGCCTGCCGGTGTACACAGTGGAACCCCGCTTCCTTGCCAGCCTGTTGTTGCTGTTACCTGTCACTGGGATTCTTTACGTTGTACTGAAATTGCATCTTTTGTCGTACACAAATTGCTCCCAGAAAACCAAGAGGAAGAAGCCAAGACATTTTCTCAAAAGAGAGAATTTACAAAAACAAGTCTTTAGCGATTTTTCCAAGACACGGGGGAAAAAGTTGAAAACAAAATGGGCAATTTTTTTTCAAGTTGCAATCCATGTCCATCCTGGCCACCCGTAGCAAAAAAACCCACTTCTTTTTAGAAAGATAGGAAGGTAACTTTAAACAAAACAGGACCACTATATATCTTTTTTAGTTTCGCTTTATTGCAAGATGTCTGTTACAATGTGTATACAAAGCTATACAATCGGCCGTTTATTGACATTGCTACAGTTAACGTGGCACCTGATTGTAATACGATTTGCGTGACCCTTTAGGTTAGACCAGACATGTAAGATCACGATAACTGGGAATCACGATTAAAGTGTATTGGATTGACTCCTGAAGAGCCCTTTGTGTGTCTCCTACTGCACTTAAGGTCACCTTGTTAATACGGTGAAAAATAAGTGTCATAGTCACCTAAATAAGGTCACCTTGTTGTTACGACAGGTATATAAATAGATAATAAACAAATAAATAAATGTGAAGATCTTTCTCGGGTTCGAGCTCGGAATGTTTTTTCCGAGAAAGATTTTGACATTTATTTATTTGTTAATTTACTTTGAACCGAACAAAAGCTAACACAGCTATTTTTTCTTTCTTTAATCCAATAATCTCTGTTAACACGGCCAGATGGCCCTTGATGGCGGGATTACTGACGGGTTTTCTTTGTGCCGTATTTTCTCGACAAATAATGGGCCACAAATAAACACCTGGTTTACTTAGTTGACTTTTAAATAAACGTTCCTGTGTTTAACCAAGGTACAGGCTTTTATTTGAGGTCCAGCATTCAATTCCTTTGGATCGGACCTTGTATGACTGATTATCATTGATCTATAGTTGTACTGGCTTAGGTTCATGAACCAACATGGTACGCTAAGCTCTGCAAACTGTCAGTTTGTATTTTAAAAAGACATGTCCGCTAAGAAAAGATGTCATACCGTATATATGCCTTTCTTAAAATTACAATGAATGATTTGCCACTAATCGGATTCCTCTGTCATGCGCAAAGGTTTCTGGGATCGCTAGGGGGCAAACATTGCAAGTCGCTCGAAGGAAATGTATGGCGAAAAGTTGTTTTGACGTCCAAAAAGACGATTTTTGAAGGAGTTCGACGCTTTTTCGCCGCTATTTTATCAGAAATGGATTTGGACCATGTTGGTACGTGGGAAGTGTAAGTTTTAGTTTGTATAACCTCGAAATATGTGATAAAATCTACCGATAAACGTGTTACTTGCGAAAGGTTTATTGCCCCCTTTATTGTGAAATTCACATCGCGTAATGCTCTCGAAATATCATAGAAGTAAGTTTTAAATCGGCATGAATAGTTCAATAAACCTCTTTCAGTTGTATTTACATGTGTACAGGCTGTTTTCTTATTAGTAACGTCTTAAGCAAGAAATTATGGCTTCTGGAAATCTACCTCCTCAAAGGAGAGAAATTGTTGTGAGAGGAGATGGAAATTGTTTTTACCGAGCTATTGCTCTCTGGAGGGATGAAACGAGCGATAAGAAACATGAGGAAATCCGAAGGCTAAGTTCTAGTTTGATTGAGAAAAATCCGAAGGTTTTTGAGCCACTTCTCTTCGCTTCGAACTCTGTGGAGGAACATGTCAAGAACAGCAAGATCACGGGAACTTGGGCAGAAACTAAATTTTGGGAAACTGTTGTGGCAACAGTTTTCAAGTTTTATTGTAAGCAAATAGTCCCCTCCTTTCTTTTTGAAGCTTTCCATAGTTACAGTAATCAGACAAAGCAGTGAGCACATTGAAATCACGAAGATCAAGAAAATCAATAAATATGTATTTTCTAACTGATGCATTGTGCACCTTACTTTATACTTCCCTTACATAAGTTAGTTAAAGCAGCACAAACAAACACAATTCTATCCAACATCGGTTTCATCAAAAGGGGTATAACTCCAGAGAGAATTCTAAATTGTTTCAATTTTAAAATGTTCCCTTCAACATGAGTACGCAATGACGCCACACGACGAGTGTGTGTTGCCCCTTTTGCTGACAGGCGTGCTCCTCTACAGTAGGCTGAAGAAACAAGGTACAGTCTTTTGAATGTAAGGAGATCCCGAATGAGAAATCCCTTGTCAGCCATGACTGCATCCCCCTCCTCAAGCAAGTTCAGCAGTCCACTTTGCTTTACTATTTCCTTGTCACTAATGGAGCCTGTCCATAGTGGTGCAATGAAAGAAATAACGCCAGTTGGTGTTATTCCAACCAGTAACTTAAAAGTGTTCCAGTGTTTGTAACTGCTCCATGTGATCTTTTGGCTAATAGGGACCTTTGGTTTTTGTATAAAAAGTTCTAGACAGTCAAGTATTATTCTTACATTCTGAAATCTTTTCAACCTTTTTGGTAAAGATTTTCTCAGTTCTGATCTTGAAGGCCATGGAACTAAGAAGGACAGCTCTTGGGACAAAAATGCTATCCAAGTATTGTAAATTCTAGACACTTGAGAAGGGTTAATTCCAAAAGTATCAGCAAGGAATTTAACATCAAAACCTTTTCTTGTTCTTACTAAAGTGAGAACAAATTGTTCCCATTTTGTCAGGACTCCGTCATTATTAGTCGTCGTCTTTTTTTAGCTGCTCGCTTTTTGGATGGCTTTTTGGTATTTTTACTACCCCTCCAGACACGTATGTCAGTGGTCTTTGGTTGTAAAAATTCAAATAGTAAATCAAGCTTAGATCTTGTGACACCTGTGTAACGATAGCAGTTTTGGGGGCAAGTTGCTTGCTCAATGAAATAGTCCCTCTTCTCTTTCTCTGGACTTTTATACTCAGTCTGTGTGTCTACGTCAACTTTAGAAATAGGATCAGTATCTGCAGAACATGATGAGGCTGGATGTTCAAAGTCAATATTCTCTCCAAATAGTGACTCGTCGTCCACAAAAGGCACTTTCTTAGTTGGGACTTCATCTGCTCTATCACTTTGCTTTCGCTTTCTTGATTTTTTTTCTTTGTTTTCTGTTGGCCTGACCTTTGGAGCAGGTCTTTTAGTTTTACTCGAGTCGTACCCTCTCATGTACAGTGTTGATGTAGGACATTCGAGGGTTTGATAACCTTGCACAAAATGATTTGAGCAGACCTTTGTACTCTTTGTAACTTTAAATTGATCATGATTTATAGCTCTGGCCCAGGACAAAACATCTTTTTTACTCTTGGGCGAGTGGAATCTCAATATTCCAACGTGAGGAAGAATTTTTTGCTTCTCTGGGTACCTTCGATCGTTGTCACAACCCCACACAGCACAATGATCGCCAACAGGCATATTCCCGATATTATTTGTATTACTGAGTTCAAAGATAACCAAAAAGCAGTCTGTACACACGTAGTTACAACTGAATAGGGTTTATTGACTTATTTTCTCCCGATTTATGCCGAACTTTGTGATATTTCGAGAGCATTACGCGATGAAAATTTCACAATTAATCTTACGCAAGCAACACGTTTATCGATAGATTTTATCACATATTTTGAGGTTATACAAACTAAAACTTACACTTCCCACGTACCAACATGGTCCAAATCCATTTCTGATAAAATAGCGGCGAAAAAGCGTCGAACTCCTTCAAAAATCGTCTTTTTGGACGTCAAAACAACTTTTCACCATACATTTCCTTCGAGCGACTTGCAATGTTTTCCCCCTAGCGATCCCAGAATCCTTTGTGCATAACAGAGGAATCCGATTAGTGGCAAATCATTCATTGTTTTATAAACGCCTGGTGGCAGATGACACGCCAGGTGTAAAAGGTCGAGTTTTATTGAACGTACCGGGTGTTAAATCGAGAACTACGGTTCATCACTGCCTCGCCACAGTTGTGTTTGCACGGCAGAGCTTGTCGAACTCACTACCATGCGCAAATGAATTCAGATGTTTGATTCAGGCGCAGTTCTTCTACGGCACTACGCACAAACTTGAAGGCATCGTCGTACTTGGCCTACAGGCAGCCCACGCGGTGGTTGAACCCGTATTATGAAAAATTTATACGCGGCCAGCTAGTGCGAAGTCTGGTCTGGCGCGTTTTTTAAAGTTCGGTACTTCTTCGGAGCTTCCGGATCGAGTGCCGAAAGTAATAAAATGACAGTTTACTATCTCCGAACGGTTTATCGGAAGTCACTCGACACGAGACCCTCTATTCAAATAGGTGGCATCTGTTCCAGATCTCGCTCAAGTTTGACCCTTCCTGCTGAAAAATCACATTGGCGGCAACGCCTTCATTTGTGAGTTAAGGTGTTTCGATACAGTTTTTTTGGGACCATACCTAACTTTTTGAATCGGCTGTTAGACAGTCTTCTCCTTGTCAGATCAACGTGAAATTTGCAATACTTGTTGGTTTTGGATTGAACGTTAGCGTGGTTTACATTTTGTAAGAATCGATATTTCCATGACAACGATAAACAAAAATCCTCGAAAACAGTAAAATTGAAATTTTGCGCGATCCAGATTTCGCTTCGAAAAGCAAATACCAGCATCTTAAACTGTGGTGTATGGCAAACAAAATATACAAGAACAAAAAAATTCTGTATGTTTGTTTTAAGTAAATCACAAAAACATTTTCAACCTTAGTTTTTGCCTAGTAATAGTAAATGCACCGAAAAATAATCAACGCTTTGATGAAATGGCTAGTAAATACTGTTAAAATGTGTCTTTAACTTGCTATTTTACGCCTAGAAAGTTTTGTTGAAACTGGTGTTCGCGATCTCGAGAACGGCTTGTTTTTCTAAGATCATTCGCGTAATAATTTTGTGGTAATTTTTCATTTTGAGCGCTTTTGCGAAAATCTTAAGAACAGCTCGATAGATTTTTTTCAAACATTAAACATGCGTGCTTGACGATGTGACCAATTTTAGTTTTGATTCACTGGAACACTTTTAGATTTAACGTTAAAGAGGATGTATGAACCGACGGAGAAGGTTGCGTTACAAATTCACAGTTGCCAAGTGGATGCTAATATATTCAAAGTAATGCGTCATTCATTGCTTCGTGAGTATTATCTGGTTTCTTTGTTCTTTGTTACACTGTAGATTACAACGAAAAGTAAAAATCACGGAGGAATGCATTGTGCATTACTTTGAATATATTAACATTTACTTGCCAACTGTTTACCTTAAGAGAAGGCTCACTGAGCCAGTACTTGTAGCATGGTTCTATTCGTACGTGCTGAAGGTTGACTACGGTTCAAACCCCTTTCTCGTGTGGCTTTAGAATCGCATGCACACCCGGGAGACTCTTGTGTGCTCTCAATGAGTTTGAATCTGCCTGATTTTTCATTGCAATTGGAATGGGTGGAAGTTCATAAATCTCTCTCTCTCTTTTGGCCTCTAACTATCGTTATCTCTCATTGACTCTTGTGCGCTGTCAAAGAGTTTAAATCTGCCTGATTTTTCATTGGAATGGAAGAAAGTTCCAAACTGTCGCTCTCTTTTGGCCTCTAACTATCGTTAACTCTCATGACTCGCGAGCGCTCTCAAAGAGTTTGAACTTTCGTCTCAACTTGTAATTGTTCTCGTTTGGCTCGGGTTCAAAAACGTCAAACTTCGTACATCACAGGAAAGGTGGAATATCATGCAGAATGTCTCGAGTGTGGGACAAAGAAAAATCTGAGTCCCCGACGGAAATCGAACCCGTGACCTTCCGTACACCAGTCGGACGTGGGCGGAATGCCTCACAGATAAATTTCAGAACTCTTTCCATCTAGAGAGGGAATATATAGCAGTTGCAAACTGAGGCATATGGTCAGGTCAGACTGGGAAACACACATGATGGCAAACATGTTCGTCTAGTACAGTAGAAACACGGAAGTATACTTTCGACTAAAATCAACCTTAAAGGGTGTTATAAATCCGATCCCAGAATTCCAACCAAAGTACAATGTAATAGATAGCCACTACAGGATAGCGCCTCCCGGCAACGGTTTGTTGTACGTTATATCCAAGACTCGTCTTCAGGCGTCTCCTTCATTTGTACGCGGTCGTGGATCGGTCGCGGGAGACTAGCACGGCAACTCAACCGGGGTTGCTGTATACCCCTCAAATGGATGAGGAAACTGTGCGTACGGCTTGGGTTCTCTTTACGCACCAGCTCTCGGGAGCAGAATGAAGTGCTATGATCTTTATTAGAGTATAAAGACAAAAAAACTGATTTTTTTTCCTTAAATAACGGATAACTATTTTATTACACGAAGTTTTCAACAACCTATCATTTTCTCATTGAAAGCTTAATCTGATTAACGCATTGTTATTTTAGCAAAGTATTTTTATTTACCTCCTTAGATATCACAAATGTTTTGACAAGCACGTAAATTACAATGATGGAATTGACACTTTTTAAGCAACAATAAAATAAAACTTAAAATTAGCTTAAAATGAACTACAAGAAGTACGTTAAGATTACACTGAAATCAGAAAAAAAACATAGAAATAACAATGATTACAATTACTTTTTTAAACTTATCACAGATATATTTTCGCCCCATTAATTCTTTGTTTCTTGGTGTTTTTGACATTGAAAATATTTGATGTAACAAGGAGGGGAATTTTTTTTATAAGAAGACTTCACAAATTTTCCTAATTCTGTAGACATATTCCCAGACAAAGTTGTCGCGAGCATGTCTTTTCGGCAGTTATTGACCAAAGAAGTGGCTGGTTTTTCTTTTCACTCATCTTCTATCCACGAGGTCCGGGAGTGCCAAATCAGTGGAACTGTTGCGAGCTTTTAACATGCATACATCTAACGTCTAACATCTTTAAAAAAGTATTCCTCCCTAAGGCGTCAAAAATCTCCCCGGGTGCAGGATTTAAAAGACGCTGAAGAAGGGAACATCAGGGTTCCCTTGGAAAGGTTGTAAACTTATTCTTTGCATGAATACCGTGAAGTGAAGCAGATTGTCCGCATATCGTGGAAACTTTAATATTCAAATAAAAAATGAAACTAAATTGCTTCGTAGAGATTTCAATTTACGTAAATAACCCAGCAAACAGTATGTACCACGTGACATCAAAAAGGATGGTACAGTTCGTGTTCAATTGAACAAGCCAGGTGCGACATAAATGCCGCTGTAGCATGACTCGACCAGGAGCGTTACTACTCGCGAATCTGAGGGTTGTTAATTGAATTGAACGGCTATCCCCATTTCGCCCTTGGCGAATAATTGTTTTAGTACAATTTTGAGATGGGGACGTCAAAAAGTAAAAAAAAAAAACAAAAACAAAAAAAAAGGAGCTAAAACTTGACAAACAACACACGAAAAAAAGGAACTTAACTTAGCAGCCGCGCCTTGAAATGTTATATTCACCGGGTAGCGCGGTGAATATAGCATTTAAATTATAGTAAATGTGACTATTCTTGCAAAACTAACAAAGCAACCGAAGCGATTTCAACTTGAATAAAAACGATGTCGTCTACAATGTGGCTCCTTTCTCTTAACTCGTTGTTCCAAAATCAAAGAAGCCACACCGAGTGAGCTCATCTTCCACTGGTTATGGGCATTTCTCAATATATTCATCTGCAGTAAAGATTTTAGTAAAAAGACGTTCCCTGCGGGATTCTCTTCCGATCAGCAGCTATTTATTTTTGAAACAGCAACAATTGTGGTGGAGCGACTTCTACCTGAATGAAAATAGTGTCATCTACAATGTAGCACCTTTGTTTTAATTTGTCGTGGGATACAAAAGTGGGGTTGCCAATACCAAGGAGCTCGTCTTTCACTGGCCTTATGAAGCTGTTCTTAAATGTTTTATTGTCTGCCGTAAAGGAGTAAGTGATGTTTTCCCTGTTGTTTGGATCTTCCTGCTGATCAACCAAAGTGAACGTTACTTTTTTATAGAAAGGCCAGGACAGTATGGCATCGTATTCACCTTTCATTATACAAAAGAATATCGAGACGTGAGTTTTTTCTCCATGGGAGCAACCATTTGGATACAAGGATAATCGAAATTTATATCCACGGTCGTAGTAAGGATCACTCTTTATTTCAGTCTGTTCTCCGCTTTTGGCTTGCTGCAAGACCTCACTGAAGTCAGTGATCTTCCACGTATGTACTCCAGGAAATTGCATCAGTCTGTTTTCAAGAGTGTTGACCTTCTCCTCAAGTTTTCTTTTGGTCCCTTTCAGCTCTTCTTGTGTGCTTTTTAACTGAATCTGTATGTCACTTAACCGAGTCTGTGTGTTATTCAACTTCTCACAAGCAAAGTCAAGATGGTTCTTTGTGGCAGATTGAAGATGAGATTCAATCTCTTTTCTCTGAACCTAAAGAAAAGTAATCACTGGTTATTATGATCATTTTCATTGTTAAAATAATGTGGAGCAGTATTCCGTACGTAAATTTGATATATATCCTACTCCCCAATATCCGTCAGTACTGAAGTTACTTATAGGTCACGATTACACGGTCTTAAGAGTTTCCTATTTGTAGGAACCTTTAATTTAGCGCGCTAAAATTAATACGTTTAATTTAAAGACGAATTTACTTAGCATGCAGAATTCACTTTTAAAGTATTCTTTTTAAAGAATACAGATCATTGAAATTGACGAGAAAACTAAAATGGATCGTATCGCCTTTATAGGTCAGATAAGCTTTGTTGCTGACTTTTGTTGCCCATTCAGTTTGTATTGTACGTCACTAGAAGTAATTGCCTTCGTAGCGTTTCATCAAATGGGTACATTGTTATAACTACGTAGTTAATAAACGCAAGAGAGGATAAAGGGGTACCCCTTTATCCTCTCTTGATAAACGTTAATAATTAACACAAGTATCGGTGTATGTATCAGTAAAACGAGCGAAGTAGTGCAAGTTACGTAAAAGGTGAAATGAACATGATTGTCGGATGAAAAAATGTTTTACGCAATTTCATGCACTTTGTCAAGTCATGCACACCCACTCGAGAGAGCCGGGGGAGACCTCCCCAGTCCCCCCTCGGCTCACGCTCGCTCCACAAGGAACTTGTTTCACGCCTTCGCTTACTCGCGTGAGCTCACGTGATAAGCTCGTGGACTCGAATATTTAGAAAGGAACTGCTAGCGGTCTAGAACTCAAGATCGTCGGTACTCCAGTAACAAAGCCGATTTATCCTAAAACTCAGACAATTAGTCTTCACGGCTAACAGTATCTCTTTCTTTTCTCAAATGGACTGTACAGTTTACTCGGTGTACAGCGACAAAACAACACTCGCCAGTCATTTGAATATACTGGAGTGCATACTTGTATGCCTTTGAAACTATATTCTACAACCTTTAATAAGAAGTCTTTTAGAGGTGTAACACCACTGTGAACCAATTTTTTTTCTTTTTCAAGAAATTAATGCGTAGCAATTCAGAGTTCTTAACTGAATGGCCAAGAACGTCGATAAGAAGCACATGCATACCCATCGTTTGTAGTAGTTCCACTATTCCAAAAGTAGGCTCTAACAAGTACAATAGCATGACATCAGTAGCATCGGTTGCTTCTTTAAAACTACTCAGTTTGGAACGAGGAACAAATTAAAAAAATTCAGATTCAGTTTGCCACATCACTTAAGCTCATAACTCTGCTTTTCTAGAAAACTGGAGCAAAACCAATAAATACAATTTGTTAGCCATTTTAGCATTGTTTCTACTTCTTACCTTTGCTGTACAGCCGATCTGAGCATGCGGGCAGGCAATTATCGTCAGCGGACAATCCTTCTCAAAGTGAGATGGAATCTGTGGTAAAAAAGACGCTATTAAACAATTAGATTTATTTGTTTACAACAAGTAGACAAATGTAAATCACATTGGACGTAAAGTAGGCAGAGTATATTCTAAATACTTTAATATATATCGGCAAACTGGAAACCGTCATTACGTGTAAAGCATTAGTGATGAAAGCACTTGGATAAAAGGGGAACGAATGAGGAGCGTATTTCACAAAGGGACTCCTCAGAAGGTCAAGGTGTAATAGGTCGTGGTATCCGACCCTCAACATTAACGATGGAATGATGAAGAGATTTGTGATTATCAGACAAGTAACACCTACTTCCTCTCTGGCGATGGCTCTGGCTCCGCAGTTCTGTGGGCAGTTAAGTGGGAATCTCTTACATTCTCCTTGGTGAACCTTATAATAAAATAAAAACAATGATAGTCTAATCTTAAATTCTAGTGTCAATATCCTGCAAGTTAAAAGTCGTGAAAAACAATTTTACGCACCACCAGACAAACTGCTCACAGGCAAGAGCATTTTGGGTTGATAGCGGACTGGTTTAGTCTCCATAAATGAATTTTTTACTTGAAATGTTAATTTTAATCACATTTGTTTCCTCAATTTTAATTAATCCACCTTTTCCCTCTTTTTCTACATTCTTGAAAAAAAAAATTGCACCACAAGCCATGCACTACAAAGCTGGCACTTTTCAATTGCATGATACCACGAAGACAGATAAATAAAGAAAAAAGACTAAAAATACAAAAATATATCTTTCTCACTTTGCTGTTATATTGCGAGCTAAATCGTGATTAAGGCCTGTTAACTCCTGTTAATCATACTTCAACGAACGGCTTTTTGAAATCGCGATTAAGCGAGATACTAATGAGTTAAGCAAATATTTCATCATGGGCCATATCAAAGCTGTCATCACAGGACCACGTCTTGAGACATTTTGGTTTCGGTATGTCTAGGCTTGACGGAGGGGTCTTTTTTTTTTCTGCTAAGCAATCTTACCTCGACGATGGTTGTAGAAATCAAAATTATTCTTGCCCTTTTGGCCTTTTTCGTGCTTCAAAAAGCAACTGTGAAAGCGCGTTGTCGTCACCTCAAAAGACTACGAATGCTCTTGATGAGCAGACAACGCAGGCTTCCTTCTGTTTTAGCCTCGCTCGTCGACAATTCAGCGGCAGCAAAACGAGCAAAACGAGTAATGCGGCGGTCTGTCAGACACCTTTCTCCGTGCTTTATGCGGGTAGAAAAGTCTGACTGGACCACCAAATTACAGTCGAAGCTCTCGTAAGCGACCACCTCGGGAATTCAGAAAAGTGGTCGCAACTAGAGCTGGTCGCTTACGAGAATGGCTCTTGTAAGCGACCCTGTAATAAAACAGTAGAGGGTGGTCGCTTACGAGAGCTTTTAGCAGAAAGCTTGGCATAAGTTGTTGGTTGCCGACAGTATTGTATTAACAATATCAAATAGTTTGTTTATTGCCTATCACAAAAGAGGTTCGTGTATGTACAAGTCAACGAACCATTAGCGCTTATGTTTTGTACTACTCTAAATTTGATCAAGAAGTGAATGCTTTTATTTAAGTGTTGACTGAGTGGTCGCTTACGAGAACTTTAAAACAAAGGAAAAGACCAGCTGGTTGCGGTTGCTTACGGGAGTGGTCACTTACGAGAGTTTTCAATTAGAGAGTTTAAGTGACAATAGAAACGGGGTTTCACAATACTGGTCGTATTAGAGCTGGTCGCTTACGACAGTGGTCGCAAGGAGAGCTTTGACTGTACCATACCAGCCTAAATGGGGTTAATGGTTTTGACATGTTCTCGCACATGATTGGCTCAGATATCAAGCTTTAGATAAAGCTCGAAATAAATCCAACTCTTTCAGACGCTGTAGATGGAAATTTAGATCTTTGAAGTTTACCGCTTTTGGTATCAATTACATCGCCATATGTTAAGAGCTCGAAATGTACATTTTTGGGGGTCGCGCACAAAATTTAGTTAAATCACGATTAAGCACTCCTTAATCGGCGCGATTTAACTCTTTAGTGCGACCACAGCCACTGTAAATTAGAAGTACACCCTCAAAAAACCTAGTTCAAAGAGGAAATTTTATTCATCACGAATGAAATAATTAATCACCACAACTATAACAAAAATAATAAACGTTAAGTTATTTCTCCCTAGATATGCGAAGAGCAGAAAATCCTTGCAGCAAACTTGGATGGCAACAACAAACACCACAAACACAATTTATATATCCCAGAACCTTACCTCCTTTTTACACGCTGGATGTAAGGCGTTACAGTGTCTGCAGTGAAGAATCCTCCATTTACACTTGTGGGTCACGTGTTCTCGCAGATGTTTCCTTAGCATTGTCATCTCACAGTTTTTGTTTGTACAGGGAACAACTTTAAAAGAGCAAGAAGCTAGATGGCTCTTTCATCGCAATAAGAAAAAAGAAAAATGTCTAAATCAGAACTTTTGTGCAAACATTGTGAAAGTTGATGAGTATTAAAATTGTGACATTAACTTAAAATCAGTCGTACAAGTGGAGAGGAGTGAAGGGGCGTTGCAAAAATTCCATGGCACATGAAAGGCCCAATCGTAAGAATATACTACAAACGGTTAGTCAAAAAATGTTACTTGATTCACCAGAGTGAATCATTCTGACGAAAGGATAAACGGCAGTTCTTGAAGCTCTTTGCGGTAGCCAGTTAACTTAGCTTTATGCCATCTCATTTGATATCAAATTGAAGTGTTTCGCTTCAACGCCAACACACACCCACAGTTGCCATAGAAACTAATCCCTCGGTTAAAACCATGAAAATGCCAATAGTAAAAGCGAAAACGATTGAAGGGAAAGGATATTATTTTAAATTTTGACAAGATGGTAAGGAAAATTGTCGAGAAAAGTGTCACTCCCGCCTTACAGCCATCCCCCGTTAGTACTGCTACCTTATTATCAAGGCCCCAGCTACACTAGTACGGGTACAGTTGAAAACGCATCGTTTTTCCTCCGGTTTGGCCTCCCGTCCACACTAAACCGGCGTATTCGGCCACCGTAAACAGACCTTTTTGAAAACAATTTCCTGAGTGAATAAATTCGAAAACGGCGGCCAGATGTTAACGTGTGAACATGAAGGCCGAAAAGAGGAACTTTTACAAAACGCTGACGTCACAGCGGTCACGTGTTCCCTATCACAGACTCCTTCGGCCGTTAATCTAAATGGCGGACGAATTGATGCTTGTGTTAATTGTCTCCGTTTTCGAGTTTGATTGCTTGTTTCGAGTGAAACGTTGCGCTCTATAGTCTTTATGCAATAGTCCGACGAGGACGTCAGAACACTTTGTGTTCGTTGCTCTTGTCAAACGGGCCTCCGCGAGCTCCACGGCGTTACAGACCGCACAGAGAACGGACAAGACCCGGTACTGATCTATTGGGGGTGGCACGATTTCCTGAGGGAAGTCGTTATTCTTGAAGAGTGGCATGTGGACTTAAGAATGTCAATGGGATCCCTTTTGAAACTAAGCGAAACTTCTGCGTCCTTCGCGATGCATTTAGCGTTTCTGGCGCCGAGGCAGCGTTTCAGTGCAGACGGTAAAAACGACACATAAACGGTAATTGGGTGCTAAGAAGAACCGAGTATCCAAAATTGTAATAAAAATTCAAAACAAAAATTAAGAGGAGAATTCCTAAATAACGTAGAATTAAGACCTACCTCTTTTGATCTCAGTTCGCCAGTCCACTGGCAGCCTTTATTTGGACATTTGATAAAGAAGGACAGAATTTTTCTTTCTGCCGCTTTGTCAGAGAAAATATCCTACAGGAAAGGAATAAAAATTAAACCAAAACAAGTACATTTTTCTTCATTTGTTGATCCTAAGATTGACAAAACTGTTCCTCTACAAATTGACAACAGCCCCTTTCTGAAAAAGACTTGGCTCTTGGTTCATCAACGGGAAAAAAAAAATTCGTGCTTTTTCTCTAGCCTCAAAAAACCTACGTAGACTTGCAATAGACTTGCTCCAAGTTTCTTCTTAAGGACGAAAGCAACGATTTCCGTGATAATAAGGGATGAAACGTGTGATCGTGTATAACGTGCCATAATAATCCTTCAAGCACGCGATGCATATCAGTGGAGTCTACGATCGACCTGTTTCAGCTGTAAGTAAGTAAGTAAGTAAGTAAGTAAGTCAGTCAGTCAGTCAGTCAGTCAGTCAGTCAGTCAGTCAGTCAGTCAGTCAGTCAGTCAGTCAGTCAGTCAGTCAGTCAGTCAGTCAGTCAGTCAGTCAGTCAGTAAGTAAGTAAGTAGGTAAATAAGTAAGTAAGTAAGTAAGGAAGTAGGTAAATAAGTAAGTAAGTAAGGAAGTAAGTAAGTAAGTAAAACTTTTATTTATACACGATTCGTAGTATAAACATAAAGCTTGTGGGGTCGTGTATAATGAAAATACAAAAAGCTGCAGGAAATCAATTCTGGCTCAGGTTTTTTTCCGGCGAAATTTTTTTTTTTCTGATGCATGTGTTTGACGACCTTTGACGTGCATTACATTTCAATTTTTGCAAAAGTTTTCTGTGCTCTATTGTGGGAAACACGAAAGCACGAAGTTACTTACAGCTTGCTTTACATCATGCATGCTCAGCAATCGAGCGCTAAAATTAAATCTGAAGTGATTTGCCTTTCTATTTTTCCAACGAGAGTGAGAAGTCCGCCAAAGAGCCGAACCGGGAAAACAGCAATTTTTTAGCGCGCGCTTCTGAAGGTGCTACAACAAGTGATTGACGGCCGTACAAGTTAGTCGGATTTCATTGGCCCGTGATAATGGCGTCACCGATGGAAAAATCCACCGGTGACGCTATAATTTCGAAATGGCGCGCAGGAAGTGTTCCGCAAAACCAGCCGCCATTTTGATTCACGCTCGTAGACCACGCTCACGCCTTCCATAATCAGAACCAGCGACTTGGAGCAAGTCTAACTTGCAAACTAAGAAAGGTTTTATGGATTTGTAGCGGAAGGTCAAAACTTAGACTCGATGACTTAACCGCCATAACTTTTACAACCACAGGGAAGCTAAGATCAAAACTTAAAACTAACAATAAAAGACGATGTCGTTGCAGTGTTTAAATAGGGACTTTAAGATACCGTGACTACGGACTACGGACTACGGACGGGAGGCACTTTAGGACTGGGACGAGACATATGTCTTCTGTTGTCCCCACCGTCGCAAGCTCACGACGGTGCGTAGTGGAAGGATTTCACGTAGTGCAGCGTGGTGTAGTACGAGGAACTGAAGATGGTATGAAAAAGTAGTCTAAAGTTAGAAAAATGAGGTGTTCTTGTACTGTAACGCTTGAACTACAAACTAATACGCATTTGGAACAATTTCAAGTGCTTATGAACTCAGAACAGCGAAAAATGTACGGCTTACTTTGTTTACTGCTTTTGACCGCCCGCGTTGTTTTCCAGAATGAAATTAAATTTGATGCTTTGAATACAGCTTGTAATATCAACTCTTCTTTTTGCTCTTTCTAGACACAAATGGCTTCCCTTCAAGTTGGAATTTAATGATTTAGTAAAATATGTCAAATTGCTTCTGAAGTAAGCTTAGTTTTGCAAGCGAAGTAATTTGAAAAGCGAGCCCTGAAAATTTGATTAAGCTTGCACGAAAGCCTCACGTGCAATTACATTTTGAATTGCAGTGCGACGATTACAAGTCAAAACCAGAGCATCTCGAATCTTTTTTTAAAAGAGATTTTGTGTCTGTTTAGTGTAGAGTTGACCTTCGCTCTTCGTTCGTAGTCTGTTGTCTGTAGTCTGCAGTCTTAACTTCGCATTTTCGCGCCACTCGTTGTGTACTCGGCCCAGTGTTTCAGCCAAGGAAAAACGCTCGTCCAACCGTAGTCCGTAGTCCGTAGTCACCGTATCTTAAAGTCCCTAATATAAACCTGGAAAACCACCTGAAGGATATGCTTAAAATTTCGTTAAACCAACGGAAAAGAGAAAACAAATATCACTGATTCACAGCAAAAAAAAGATTTGCAACAATGTTCGCACAACCAGTCACAGATCAGTTCCCGTTCAAGGAAAATGGTCAACTGAGCAAAATTCGATTTAAAAATTTGATTTGGAGAAAATAGCGCAAGTGACCTACTTTGCCTCGTTTCAGGTTGTCTCGATCCACAGGACAAATAAGCGGTTTTCCGTTTCCCTCCAACCTGTTTTAAGTCAATTAAAATGAAAACAGCTAAGAATTAATTACCGAAGCGGAGGTGAATAGCGGTAAATATTGCCGAATATATACCAAATCAGAGGATAGTCATTGTTGGGGCGCTCTAATTAATTACTCAAACTCGGGAAAGTATCCGCTATCTTTAGGTTTAGTAGCCAGTCAGAACGCGCGGAAAAGATTTTCTATTGGTTTGGCATATACTAAATGCATTTATAGTATATTCACAACAGTATACACACTTATTTCAGGTTTATTATTCCACCCCGTTTCGTCGTAACTGAGATCAATGCAATGCAACAAGGCGCGCCTCTTCTCACTAAATCGAAGAATTTAACTGATAGGACTTCTTTTGTTGATCCTAATCTGACAGAGGCATTCTGTTGTCTCGACAGTAACAAGTTGCATTTCGTTGTTGAATGTGAGTATTCTTTAAAGGGATCATCTTGTTTGGAAATCGTTCAAGTGATTGCAATCTGTTACAGCAGCACGAGGCAAAATCACCCAAAACAAGTTGCTGATGGAATAAATTGTAACTTCAACGTTATTTTGTGACTGTCTTAAACGGGGTCACAAAACAAACCCTTCTGACTTAATGGAGTCAAACATTAACAACGCCGAGCTTTTAAAGATTAGTTTGTCTGACCTAACAGAGCGTGACGCAGCTTCTCTACATGTCAGTGACTCTCAAACTGATCAGCATCAATGCGGAGCTAAGAATGTCAAATCCTCATCTACAATTCAAAGTAAAAATACATCTATGTTCTCGATTTACATCGCCAATGTAATCACAGCAAGACGTCCAGCAACCTTATTCGCATGTAACCATGAACTTACGATCACATGAATCAAAGTATTCGGCTGATCAGTCCTAAAGAAGGATTTAAGATTCAATAGTCAGTTGTCATTGTTGCCTTGAATGTGAACGGAAGCCCGATCTGAGCCAACCACATTAAATGCCTTTAAAACGTAACATGAAGAAGTTACTTTTCCGTAACGTTTTGCTCACTGCAAGATTACCTCGAGGATTACACTGTAAAGAGAAAAGTTTCGAAGCAATGCTTTCCAGTTACAAATGGCAGAACTGACTATTTATTTAGCACCAGCCGCGAGATTGTATAGTACCGATGAGTTCAAACGTCCCTTAATAGCTCAAAAAAATAAAACTTGTTAAAAAGCTCCTGGGTTGCACGGTAGTTTCTGTTCTTCGTCCGGTGAGTGAAAAGATTATATCTAACAAAATCCTAACATTTTTGCCACGTATATTCACATGGGAATACTAACCTTGCGAAGTACCCATTAAGGCACTGAGTGCAAAACTTGTGGCCACACTTCGTTAGGATTGGCTCTCTCATTGGTAACTGGCATATTCCACATTGCCAGTATTCGTCGATTTCCTTCAAAAATTCGTCATCGTATCCACCAAGCGACCAACTCGCTCGAGCCTCCGCCATATTGACTTTGCTTGAGCCTTGCTGGGTGGATTTAATGAATACGATACCTCCGTTCTAATTGGTCACTCATAGGTCATTCTCTTGTCACGCTTAACCTGGGTGGCTTTGGCTCGGAGAGCGCGAAATACACAGAGTTAAGGTTAGTGTGTAAAAAGACATACAAGGCCGTGGTCTATATGTTTACCTGATGGTCGCTAGGGCGTAGCATGGACAATAACGTAATTAAATTTTTACTGAGTATTCGTATAACAGTTGTAGAGCAAGAGATCAGCGGAAGTGACTGCGAGTGTTCTTGGAAAACTGGTCAGATTTCTGAGAAATGTGGTTATTGTAGCCTGATTTCCTCGCTCACCATTTTTGTTTTTTTTGGGGGGGAGGCACACCTTCCCGAAGCGAAAGCAGCTATCAACTGCTATTGGAGGCTCGTGTTTTCGAGGAAAACTTTGTGTCAAGCCTTTAGACATGAGTCGTAATAGTAGGCCGTTTATTACATCACAGGAAGTTGGAATTTTCGATGCTGCCAAACAGGTAATGAAATAGGAATCCTCACAAAAACTCTTGCGACAGAGTCTATTTTAAATTGAAACTTTACTTCAGAGAACATGTTCGATTGACTGTTTTACAGAATATACAGAAACCGGAATATTCTCTAAAGACATTCGCTCCTCCTTATAGGCTTTTTTGCCTCAAACTCTTTGACCTATGAAGGAGGTGCGCATAGCCGGAAGCGCGGACTCTCACGAGTCGCAAAGCAGCAAAAGCATGGATCCTCGCAGACTGTCTTGACGTCTATGTAAGACCAAGCTGGACTATGTGTTTTGTTGACCAGTTTAGATCGCTCAGATATCAATAGATATCTGTTTTCTATTTTAATAAGCAGTCGCGGTCGAAGATTTTTTTTCCTGGTCCCACTTGAATCGAAGGTCACTTGGCCAACTCAGACATGTGCTTATGCTGCGCCGTACTCAAGTGCAGTTTGGTTCAACAACAACACGGGCAGCATGCAGAAGCACGACTCTGACTTAGAAGGCGTACTGCATTTGCACCTATTTTGCCAAGCCACCGAAGCTGCTATCAAATATAATGCTCACAACCGTGATGCAATGGAGCCCTTCATTTCAGCCTGTTCCAGGGCCCAGTTACATAAAGTAACGTAACCTTGTGATGAAGAGTTATTTATTTCTGTTAGTTAGGATCCAATTTTGATGTACAGCGCCTTACAACTTTTGGATTGTGTGCGCTATATTAAGTCTATTATTATTATATTATTTATTTAAGATGAAGTACGAATTTTCTGCAACCATTTTCTTTGTTCTGGAATATTTTCTTGCACGGTATCGCGGGTAACTCGGCCAAAGACGATTTAGTGAGTATAGGAACACAAAGAGAGCACAAGGAAATCCTTCGGAACACAGAGAACGGTGACAAACAAATGCCACTTAATCATCTTTTAAAATTAATTACGTATAAAGCTACATAGTGCAGGGGTGTGCTCTTTAGCCCTATTTTCCAACCCAGGAAAAGGAACTGAGTGTTCATTTTTAGTCGTTTTTCTGTCTAATTTGTGACTTAGTGTCGGTGTCATCAGGTGTGATATATGAATTTTTTTAAGTAACAGTAGCCTGCGAGCAGAAACCCTTCGATCGTCCTAGATAAGTTAAGATCGAAGGGCTTCTGCTCGCAGGGAAGGTAAGACCTTTCATTTGAAAAATAAGCTACCACTAATGAGAGTTTAACGGTTCCGAGTTTAACGGGTGGTGGGTGATTTCAGCCTAACGCCCCCGTAGTTTTCTTGGCCCACTGTCGCAGCCTAACCGAGGTTCCTGGAAAGAGGCTCCTTGTAGGCTATATCAGCCTTTAAGCACAGTCCTTAGTTTAAGCTTGGGCCCAGTTGTTCGAAAGCCGATTAGCGCTAACCCTGGGTTAAATGTCGACCAAGATTTCTGATTCTTTTGTTTAAAAGCATTGCCGCTGCTAATTGTAAATAATTTGTTGTAAATAATCTAATATATGGTAATAGCGATGCTCTACCGGTTGCTAGGCAACCGGTCAGAGTAACACGATCTTCAAGTAGTAACACTATTTCATATATTGCTAACAAATGCCGCACTGTAACGTACCAGCGCTCCTTTTTTATCAGATGCACTAGAACCTGGAACGTCTTGCCAGAAGATATTAAGAACAATCAGACACTTCCAGCCTTCAAAAAATCTTTATTTCAATATTATCTTAATGCACTCGCCATTTATGACCAGGACGATACTAGGACTTGGAGAACAATCTGCCCTAAATGCAACGTAGCGCGTAACCTAACACGCCTACCGTCATGTTGTTTCTAGTTTTTATACTTTTCTGTCTGTAATCTGTTTTTTTTTTTTTTT
This sequence comes from Siderastrea siderea, assembly GCA_964030785.1. Lineage (NCBI taxonomy): Eukaryota > Metazoa > Cnidaria > Anthozoa > Scleractinia > Rhizangiidae > Siderastrea > Siderastrea siderea. Next base: position 21,353,767 of record OZ034971.1, on the reverse strand, counting down.
TTTTTTTCCTATGTTTTACAAGGGGAGCGCTGTAATTGGCATAGCTGTAGCGTCTCCCCGGCCAGTGTTTTTGCACTTGTTTATATTATGTCCTTTTCTTGCCTTGTGTAATATGTTTTTGGCCGAAGATAAATAAATAAATAAATAAATAATTTCAAGAGACGGTTTGAAAGCAGCCAAAGTCAAATTGTTTAGTGAAAATAATTTACTGGAACCCACGTCGTCATGAGCTAGAAGTGAATTAAAAATTGACGCTAATTCTCGAGTTGTTCAAAGCAGGATTGAGCTAACCCAGGATTTGCGTCAAATTTCGATTTACTGTCGCAGTTTAATGAAGTGGTTTCCTATGAATTATTTTTGCTCTGCAATTTGACCTTGGCTGCTTTCAACATGTCACTTAAGGGGCGGATGGATGGCGCAGTGGTGAGAGCACTCGCTTCGCACAAATGTGGTCTGGTTTCGGTTTCCGGACTCGGCGTCATATACGTAGGTTGAGTTTGTTGTTGGTTATCGCCGAGAGGTTTTTTCCGGGTTCCTCGGTTCCCCCTCTCCTCAAAAACCAACATTTTAAAATTCCAATTCGGTCTGGACACAGTGGACTAAGAGGTACCTCCTGGATGTACCACTGCTAATTCCCATTTATTCATTTTTATTAAAATTAGCACTATCTCAACCAAGCTGAGCGTTAATCGCCTTTCGAACAACTGGGCTCTCCATTTCAATCACCTCCCGCAAGCATTAGTGTAGCCCTAGTCTTCCCTATGAGGTAAGGGCGAAGTGAAATTCTTATGGGATAAAGAGGGGAAAATTCCCTGCCATGGGTCGAAATGAACTGTGTTGAGCATGCGCCACGGTTACGTAGCGACCGAAACGTCACGTGATGCTTTTAGCACGTGATCAGCTGGCGACTCCCACCTTTCTCAACTAGCGCGCCAAAAAACACCTGCACAGTTTTGTTGTCGTGAATGACGAGTTCACCAAAACCCTAAAAAAAGTGGACAGTTCGTCTAGAGATAGTTGTTGTCTAATCTACGGTATTAATTTCAAGTTATCTGGACAAGGAAGCTTTTTTAGCATGACCACAACTCCAGGAATCAAAGAGAATTTAACCCATTGGAGGCTGCGTGTCTTATGATCGCTTCACTAAATTAGCAGTTGGTAATAAACAACCCATGTGCAGTACGAAAGGACAATTTATAGGTTCCAAAAAACAACACTCACTTGATCTAGAATAGTTAAAATTTCTTACTTTTAAATAAAATACACCAGTTGTCAATTAAGAATTAGCCAAAAATATAATCTCAAAGTCAAAATTTTGAAAATTTCTGCAAGAGATTTCTCATGTTGTCTCGCGCGTGAAATCAAACCGCAACAGAGCATTTGTGTCTGTTTAGGTCAGATTACTACTTTTCGAAATTTTATCAATGAAGGTACACAGAAGAAGAGACGGTAAGCTTTTCTAAATAATACATTTATTAAAACACGCCTTTACTTGTTTCTGAAGACCAAACGGGTTCCATTCTTTCTTCGAGGGAAGCTACGCGCAAGCGATTTCGCTCGATGTGTAAGTTATTTTGAAGAGCATTTGGTGATGCGAACTGTGCACATTTTTGAAAACTTTTACGAAAACTCTAAGGAATATGAAGAATCCCTCAATTAAAAAGCGACTTCGATACAAATTTACAATCAAATGTGTAATTTACTCTACCGTAGACTCGTAGAAGTGCTGGAGCATTTCACAGAAAGTCCGCAGCTCGAAAACTCTTTGGAGGTGGAAGGTTGTCCTTCGCCTTGACAGATGTTTTCTTCGCTCTAAATTCCATTCCTTAACTTGTCGAGTGTTTCTAAGAGCTTCTTCTTTCGATTGTTTATCTTTCCATCGTCCATGTTAACAAAAACGAGAGAAAGTAAACGTTGTAACTCTTCACGAGTTTAGTTCTCTTTCCAGGACGGCATGTTACTATGCGGGCTCACTAAATGACAGCGGAATAACAGTAAAGGAATGCGCGAGATACAGTGGGCTCAAGTCACGGTCAGCAAACAATACAGGGAGCATGCGTTTCGGAAACCGCCGTCCACGACCATGGACGGCGGTTGAATCAAAGGAGTTTCGACCCATGGCAGAGGTCCCTTTTCGTCCCGCCCGTCAGCTCAGCGAATACAAAGGAAAAGGGGACTCTGCTAGCAGGGAAAGGGGAAAAATACAAAACCTGGTTTTCAAAGACATTTGAATGTGGTGTTGAGGCCCAAAGGGTTATTAGTGAGCAAGCTTGCAGCCTGTGAATCAATGAACACCTAGCGTGCCTCTATGGCTGGATTGACAACGTTACTGTTACCGGGTGATAATGAACTGTTTGAAGGAGTGTCAATGATCAGTTTGACAGTGTAGCAGTGAACAGTGAGCTTTTTTGGCAATAAACAGTTTGCCCGTGTGACAATGAACAGTTGGCTTTTTGGCAATGACCAGTTTGCCTGTGTGACAGAGCCAGTGCCTGAGTAGCACAGAACAGTTTTGAGTAGCACTGAACAGTTTGCAGGCGTGGCAGTGAGCACGTTTTTGTGTAGGAATAAGCAGTCCAGTGCCTGAATGTGTAGCAATGCCTGCGTCAGTGAAAGTGAGCTAACTGCCGCTGTAGCAAATGCGTATTGGTGTAGAAATTTATCAGTGCGCATTCAAACCCCAAAGGGCTATTAGTGAGCAAGCTTGCAGTCTGTGAATCAATGAACACCTAGCGTGCCTCTATGACTGGATGGACAACGTTAGTCTATTGTTACCGGGTGATAATGACCTGTTTGAAGGAGTGTCGATGATCAGTTTGACAGTGTAGCAGTGAACAGTGAGGTTTTTTGCAAATAAACAGTTTGCCCGTGTGACAATGAACAGTTCAGTTGGCTTTTTGGCAATGACCAGTTTGCCTGTCTGACAGAGTCAGTGCCTGAGTAGCACTGAACAGTTTTGAGTAGCACTGAACAGTTTGCAGGCGTGGCAGTGAACACGTTTTTGTGTAGGAATAAGCAGTCCAGTGCCTGCATGTGTAGCAATGCCTGTGTCAGTGAAAGTGAGCTAACTGCCGGTGTAGCAAACGCGTATTGGTGTAGAAATTTATCAGTGTGAATTCATTTGGTATCTAGCTGACAACGGCTTAATGGCTGCCAGGAGATTTTTCATACTTAAGTGTTCCTATTTTGAATAGTGGGAGGGAGGGGGTGGGGAGTGCATTTGTGTTTGGAGTTATTTTGTGTCGATTGTTTTCTACTTATTTGGCTGCGTTTCGTAGGACGGTGGGAATGCTTAGTAAGATATTCCAGAGTCGTTAAGTTGTTCTTTACCTCGAACGCGTTCTTCAAGTTTTGCCTCGGAGGTTTTATTACGGCGTTGTAAGATTGCTTCGATGGATTTCATTGCTTCCTTATATCGGTTTACTTTATAATGTATTCTGGCTTAAACTTAGACGAAAAGCTCGGCCCCGACAATGCCATAGGACACCCAGTGTCTAAAGATGGGTAGGTCGCGATAATTAGAGAAGAAATTTGTTTGGCAAGCATCAACAAAGCCTGCCTTTTTTGCTTTTCTCTGTACTAAGTAACTCTTTGAGGATGAAATATCAGACACTCGAACGTCCCCAAAAAGAATCCCAGTGTGTGTGTGGTGAAGAGAAGATCTTGTCAGAAGATCTTGCAAGACCTTTTGCAATATGTTACAAGGTGAGATATAGCCATCTTGGATTTTACCCAAAATTAGTAATTATTAAAAAACGGCGGAAATTGCCATTTTTTAGGCTAGAAATGAAGACTATGACATAATTAATCCATTAAATCAAAACACGCATTTTTCTTAACAAATGTTTGACAACCTGCTACTTATGATGTAACATCTCGTAACCATAGTAACCGATTCTCACCAGCAGATGCTGATTAAAAAAAAATCACCTCCGAAAAATTAAGAAAAACCTTGTTGGGGTTGGCATCCACCCCTCCCCCCTCCCCACCCCCTCTCCTTGTACGTCCAATGGTTAAGGATAAAGGGACGCCGGAAGTCAGGAAAAGTATGGCTTTTAAGCTCCGGCTAAACGATATAAAATATTTTCGTTCAACATCGTGTTAGAAGCACATGTTTTGCTGTTTACCTGCCTCTCTCAACTTTGCATTTAAATGGTTTCCATTGTATGATGTTTGGTTAAACATTGTTTGCACATTCCGCCACTGAACGTTTCGTGTCGCAAACATGATGCTGGGCAAAAGCTTTTGATCGTTTAGCCGAGGCTTTCGATTTCATTCTTTTACATTTGACGTCTTATTACAAAAGTAGAAAGAACAGGCGAATTAACTCATAAAACATTTCTGCCCTTAGATGTATTTGGAATCTCTTGGTGAGCCTTGCATTTCTTTCTTTCTTTATTTATTTTTAATTTTATTTTTAAGTGAACAGGCAAAAATTCACTCAAAGGCTGAAATTAAGTATCATCGTGAGCGTGTGTTCGACAGGAAACCATGGAACAGTCGGTAAATTGAAACATGCTTAATAATAATAATTTATTAATTTATATTGCGCTATTTAACATAAATATGATCAAGAGCGCATTACAGAGTATCTAACTAATAAAAATATGAATACCTATCTAAGTTACATAATATGTACAATTTATAAATATATACAATCAAATATAGGAATAATAATAGATACAAATAGATATAAAATACAGAAATATATTTCTGTATTTTATATATTTCTGTTGCTTACGAGCAACAGCATTTTTTCCTTTAGGGCAGTCATAGCTACACATTTGGGAGCCTCGTCGGCAAGAGCTGTTACTATTAACGCAGTCGTCAGGTTTCATACACCACCCCGGTTTGGACAAAGCTGCAAAGAATGGAACCAAATAATCTCTCATTACTAGTCAGCATCAAGCATTTCCAGTCAAAGTGCTGCTAGTAAAGTATTTTAATTAGCAGTGTACGCTGAAACCTTACATACATTATATTATTCAAAATGGCGTCCATTGATTCTCATAATTCACCTGAGGTACATACTACAATGAGCCAGAAAACTGTTGAGAAGATTCACATTTTTGGCAACCTAGCTATGAAATCATGCCTCCCCACTGGAATATAACCTCCCCGTTCAAACAACGTTTAGGGGGTGGGGAATTGGTGTTAGAAAATCTGCTTTATCTTTTTCGGCCAAGAAAAGTGAAAGAGCTTAAATAGTCTTTTTTTTTCCAAATGTCTTGACTACTTTTGTTTCTCATTGTAGGTCACATTGAAGTATTGTGCAGAGTTTTAGGGACGTACCGTAGATCCTCGAATTAGCGCCCGGGGCACTTATTTCAAATTTACGATAATTAAAGCGGGGCGGTTGGAGCTTATTCGAGGGAGGCCACATATCTAATTAATCAATTACACCGTATAGCATTAGCGCTTAAACAACATAACCGGAGTATTAAAATACAAAGCTGTTCATAAAGTAGTTCAAACTGAAACTTATTAATTTGTAAATCTGTTCGTATCACTATATTGGTAGTTACGGTAACTGTGAGTTCGCCGAACGTACTATTAGACATCAATTTCGATTTGATCCTCATCCTCATCCATGTCGATCGATAATGTGAATATCCTCAGCGGCATCCTCTTCGTCAGACTACGTCAATCCCTCAAAAGGATTTTCTCTCTCTTGAAGGACTACGTTGTGTAAGCCCTTCAGCCGGTCAAAAGCAGCTGCGCGAGGTTGGTTGAGCTTAAGGCAATGAATCAGCTGACCTTCACTGCCATCCGTTGCAACAGTCAATGCGCAGTGCTTGAATGAGTCGATAATCAGGAGGATCAACACTGTTCTCAACCTTTGTTGTCCCAAAAAAAGGGGGGCGCTTATTTCAGGGGGAGGCGCTGATTCGAGGGCGGGGGGACGCTAATTCGAGGGTTTACGCTAATATAATTTGAGGAGAGAGTACAACAACCTACTTACATCTTAATAAAAGGTACATGAGAAGCAACCCCCTTTTCCACGCATATCTCTTAAATTGTAGGATTCATATAATCTCTAAGCCTTAAAATGCTAACACAAAATTTTCGGGATAACTTTTTTAAGCCTCATTAATTTAATTCGACATTATTGATCTCTTTGCAAACTGAGCAATAATTATTTAGCAATGTATTGTATTGACATAATGGATCCTTATGAATTACCTTCGAGCTCCTTGGACAGTTTTCCGCCGATTCCATAGGCTGCGAGTAACAACACAAGTACCAGCACCAATTTGAAAGTCATCCTCAATCCTGTCAACTTGGAATAAAAATTACATCTTAATAAAAGGTACATGAGAAGCAACCCCCTTTTCCACGCATATCTCTTAAATTGTAGGATTCATATAATCTCTAAGCCTTAAAATACTAACACAAAATTTTCGGGATAACTTTTTTAAGCCTCATTAATTTAATTCGACATTATTGATCTCTTTGCAAACTGAGCAATAATTATTTAGCAATGTATTGTATTGACATAATGGATCCTTATGAATTACCTTCGAGCTCCTTGGACAGTTTTCCGCCGATTCCATAGGCTGCGAGTAACAACACAAGTACCAGCACCAATTTGAAAGTCATCCTCAATCCTGTCAACTTGGAATAAAAATTACATCTAATAAAAGGTACATGAGAAGCAACCCCCTTTTCCACGCATATCTCTTAAATTGTAGGATTCATATAATCTCTAAGCCTTAAAATGCTAACACAAAATTTTCGGGATAACTTTTTTAAGCCTCATTAATTTCATCACGAGCCAGAGAGAACCGGAAGTTTAAAAATTTGCAAGGTCTGGTTGCTAGGGAGTGACGTCATGGGCTTGCAAGTTAGCCGTCACCGTATTTGACTTGCGGTTTCACACCCGCAGGGTTTCTATCGGGCTCTTTTGACTTAAAGTTCTAAAGAGGTTGGATTTCATAAATATTTTGCCAAGAGCGGTAAAATTCGATTATTCAATCTTTCACTCCTTTCCTTTTGCGAATGGATGCTTTCGATAATCGGCGGGTTCGAGCTCTCTACAAGCACTTCAGGGAGTGTTTTTAACTAAATTAGAAGATGTGTGAGATGTGGCGTTTCAGTGTAGTCCGTTCACTGGCAAGGTTTAAGAACGAAGTGGCCAAGTACCAGCTCGCAGACGTGGCGGGCTTTCTGATCTTTCTGATCGGAGAGTTACCAAAGAAGAGCTGTTTCTTATTTGGTGTTGCTTTTGCCATTCCGCGTTACAAATGTAAAGCAAGCAAAGCGTGATATCGGCGAAAATTACCTACAAACAATGCAGTACAGACTACAAATCACTTCGGCGAAACGTCTTCAGGTAATGGAAGGAATCCACTGAAACATGTAACTGGTAGTCTAGCGAAATAACCGTACAACGAGGTAAGTTATTCCTTCGATCGTTTCTTTAGATAAGGTAAACGCTTGCGTCCGCTCGATCGCAATCTCTCCTTTCAGGGATAATCGAGCAAAAAAAACACAGCAGCAGCGAGCGCCAAAATCGCCTGCCGCGTGGAAACGTGGGCCGCGCGTGATGAGCTGCCGCTGTAAGCGCACGCCACGTTTATATTTATTTTTAAAGAAAAGTAGCTCTTTCACAAATGCGGTTTTCAAAGACGTCCTTAACGAAATAAATAAACTAAATATCTATGAACTCTTTCGTAAGAAAATAAACAAGTAAACAAGAAGCCCTGTTATACACTCTGTAGTAAAAATAACATAATTGAGTTGACACGGGCATTTGAATACCTTTCCTCATTTACCCAGGTTGGAGTCCATGGCATCACCGTATGCCAGAGCGCTTCTGGATATGCAACATAATAAACATTTTGAGACAAAATTTAAGAGAAATGTTGTTTATCTTTTCCTGGTTCACCCAGGTTGAAGTCCATGGCATCAACGTATGCCTGAGCGCTTCTGGGATATGCAACATAATAAAAATGTCGATACAAAATTTAAGAGAAATGCTGTATATCTTGTCCTGGTTCACCCAAGTTGGAGTCCATGGCATCACCGTATGTCTGAGCGCTTCTGGGATATGCAACATAACAAACATTTTAAGACAGAATTTTAGACAAATGTTGATATCTTTTCCTGGTTCACCCAGGTTGGAGTCCATGGCATCAACGTATGCCTGAGCGCTTCTGGGATATGCAACATAACAAACATTTTGAGACAGAATTTTAGACAAATGTTGATATATTTTCCTGGTTCACCCAGGTTGGAGTCCATGGCATCACCGTTTGCCTGAGCGCTTCTGGGATATGCAACATAACAAACATTTTAAGACAGAATTTTAGACAAATGTTGATATCTTTTCCTGGTTCACCCAGGTTGGAGTCCATGGCATCACTGTTTGCCTGAGCGCTTCTGGGATATGCAACATAACAAACATTTTGAGACAGAATTTTAGACAAATGTTGATATCTTTTCCTGGTTCACCCAGGTTGGAGTCCATGGCATCACCGTTTGCCTGAGCGCTTCTGGGATATGCAACATAACAAACATTTTAAGACAGAATTTTAGACAAATGTTGATATCTTTTCCTGGTTCACCCAGGTTGGAGTCCATGGCATCACTGTTTGCCTGAGCGCTTCTGGGATATGCAACATAACAAACATTTTGAGACAGAATTTTAGACAAATGTTGATATCTTTTCCTGGTTCACCCAGGTTGGAGTCCATGGCATCAACATATGTCTGAGCGCTTCTGGGATATGCAACATAACAAACATTTTAAGACAGAATTTTAGACAAATGTTGATATCTTTTCCTGGTTCACCCAGGTTGGAGTCTATGGCATCACCTATGCCTGAGTGCTTCTGGGATATGCAACATAACAAAAATTTTGAGACAGAAGTTAAGACAAATGTTGATATCTTTTCCTGGTCAACCCAGGTTAGAGTCCATGGCATCAACGTATGCCTGAGCGCTTCTGGGATATGCAACATAACAAACATTTTAAGACAGAATTTTAGACAAATGTTGATATCTTTTCCTGGTTCACCCAGGTTGGAGTCCATGGTATCACCGTATGCCTGAGCGCTTCTGGGATATGTAACATAACAAACATTTTGAGACAGAATTTTAGACAAATGTCGTACATCCTTTCTGGTTTACCCAAGTTGGAGTCCTGACACACCGTATGCCTAGAGGCACTTCCGGGATAAAAGTCACACATTCTCCGTACTTTTTCTGAAGAATCGCCCTCCAATTTAATGGGAAAAAAGTGATTCTTGTCTTATTATCAATAACCCCCCTCCCCCAAAAACAATCCTACCTCAAAGATAAGCCCCTGAAAAAACGGTTTGGAATTATTGCCTTATTTTATTATCGCACGCAAAGCCTGTGTATTTCACGCCCGCCTGCTTAATGGTCACTTTGTTTTCTTTTGACTAAATATTTCCTTTTTCTGATGCTTGTGCCTATTCTCAGTGCACCAAAAGAACCCCCAAACACTTCAGTTTGTCAGGAGCCCTGCGCTGTCAAATGTTGTCCGTATTTCGCAAGTTGGAACCAGAATAAAATTGGAGGTGCTTATAATTATTCCGGTGCGACTTTCGAGTTTATTTTGGTTCGCTCTGTATTTATTTTACATGATACCGGAAAGTACACAAGAAGATATAGCACAAAGGACACGCGAGAGACACGAGCGAGCGCGAAAATCGCCTGGGGCGTGAAAACGTGATGCGCGCGTTATGAGCATGTTCACGTTCGACATGTCAGAGTGTTCTTTTTGCCTGACTATTCTTGAGTGAAAAGAGACTGCTCGTAGTCTAGATACTGGTCCAGAATCCTATGTCGGTAAAATTCAGTCTTTGTCTTACTATTTCATGACAGAAGGAGCTCATCGTCGCAAAAATGGAATATGTAAACGCGGTATAAATCTCCTACCGGAAAAGGATAATATGAGCTCGTCTGGAAGAAATTTAAGCGGCTGATAATTTCACGTAGTATTTCAGCGTTGACATCCTTGTTTCAGGCTTTGCCGATCGAGTGAAGCGGGATGAAATTTTTAATTATTTTGCAGTATAACTAACGCCAGGACAGTGTGCTTGAGTAGAGTGTAGTTTTTTCGATTTGCCGATGGAGATCCGTCGCGTGGTCAACAGCCTAAATTTCTCTTGTTCAAGGCTATACGTTTTTAAGCGATTTCCTGCCACACCGCAATTAAAACCTGTTTATGTATCTCTCAAACGCCATGAATAACATTAAATCAATTAAAACAAGCAAGAAAGAATTTCACGCTTTAAAAAGATTATAACACGTTCGCGCGAAAATTAACGCCTAAGTGGAACAGAAACGATCATCAAAACTGATTTAATTACATTGGAATGCTAGTAAGTTACTTGGCTTCACGCAGAGATACGTGTCTTTAAGACACGTATCTCTGCGGGATCCCAAGGTAATTTTTGGTTGCTAAGAGCGTCTGGCTCGTTATGATTCGACATTATTGATCTCTTTGCAAACTGAGCAATAATTATTTGGCAATGTATTGTATTGACATAATGGATCCTTATGAATTACCTTCGAACTCCTTGGACAGTTTTCCGCCGATTCCATAGGCTGCGAGTAACAACACAAGTACCAGCACCAATTTGAAAGTCATCCTCAATCCTGTCAACTTGGAAAACCAAACTTGTGTGTGGTTAATAATCTACTTTTTCTTTTCATTCAACAGGAAGCCCAACACAAGATTACGCTTAAGTTCTCCTTTATCGAATGCAACTGATTCGCAATTCAACAGGAAGCCCAACACAAGAATAGGCCTAAGTTCGTCTTTATCGAATGCAATTCGCAATTCAACGGGAAGCCCGACACAAGATTAGGCTTAAGTTCTCATTTACGAACGCAATAGCTTTCCTTTATCCACGTACATTTAGGCAGAATTTTATGCACATTGTCTGTAAAGAAATTGCCAGACACCTGTAGATCTGTTTTGTTCAGATTTTTAAATTCAGTCGATCATCATTGTTCCAGTTGTGACGACAAACTGTATTTCTTTGTGTTAGTCGCGTCAATTTCACTCGTTTTGAAATTTTACCCCCTCGTTCGCGTAAAATTCTTTTTACTGGAGAGTAATTTTCCCTTACAATTTGCGTTAATTTCAATCACCTCTAGCGGTTCTCCTTTGCGACCGCCGCAGAGCAGAGCACTATGGGTAAGGAGATTTGGTAACCTATCGATCCGAAAAATTTTGGTTCTGACGTCAGCGTACGCCCACCTGTACAAAATCTGGGGGAGGGGAGGGGAGTCCCAAGACAACCCGACGGGGGTGGAGGATGCCATCTTTTCCTGGTGGGAAATCGCGAGATGCTTTTGGGCAACCGCCGTTTTTCTTGGCGGGAAATCGCATGACCATCGTCGCTTTTGAAAAAGAGGTTTCTTTAAAAAGGCTTAAGCTTCTTTAGCAAAACGATTGCTCGACAGTGTCGAAGTTTTAAACTTGAGAAAAAATAGCTAATATCTATAAATGGAAAGAAAAAGTTCAAAATAATACTCAGTTGTCTTTTTGGTGAAAGGCGAAAAGTTCAAGTTAGGAAATTTGCATTCAAGGACTTCATCTGTGTTGTGTTCTGCTGCGAACTCGGACAGCACATCGCTTGAGTTTGCAGCATTTGGCAACGGTCCCAATGCCAAATATAGAATTCTGGTTTTTCTGTCCACAAACGTGGTTTTTCCGGCGGTCCGAACACATTTTCCCAGGAAAAACACCCGCGTGTTTATCGATCGAGCTGCGATCGACAAACAGCTGGATAAGTATTAAAATTAGCACAAGATTTGTTGATCATGACATAACGAGTGTGGCCGAGGATCGTGACTAAAACACCACACGAGTACTACGGGTAGCATACGAGTAACACACGGATACATACGAGTACATACGAATGCATACGAGTCACATACCACTAACATACGGGTACAGATAGATACATACGATTGACCTACGAAAACATACGAGTATATGGTTAATACGCATATTAACATTTAACAATTGTTTCATGCTTTAGTGTGTGTACATTGAGTTATGGATGCACGTGGGAAGTTTGGAGAGCACGGGAGAAGCGTAAAAGTTCAACTCTAGCTTCTTGAGTGCTCTCCAAACTTGCCAAGTGCATCCATAACTCGATGTACGCACAGCTAAAACCATGAACCAATTGTTACAACATAGCCAGTAGAAATGTCGCCGAAAACTGAACTATTATAAGGTTACTGAAATAGCATTTTTCGGCAGAATGCTGCAGTTCCATTTCGCTTCCGTTGAAATTTGTGATAAGCATTACGAATGCGCAGTTGCTTCAAAACTCAATCACAAGTTACCATAAAAATCAAGAAAGAACCGGAGGAAAAAAACGAGAAAGAGGAAAAAAGGAACAATGGTCGATCACATGACTGAAAGAAAAAGGCCCAAAATTACCTTGCGAATTGTTGCAGTGGTTCTTTGCAAAGCTGAATGAATCAATGAATCTACCCCGAAGTGAACGACCGAGAGTAATTTTTTGAAAACGTTTTCCTTTTATTGGCTCTAAAATGTGGTACAGCTTTGATAGCTATGATTTCACTATTGTAGCTGCGAGAGTTGAAACGAAAACTTATCACAAAACGTAGTGGTTCTTGGTTCAGAGGCCGCGGACGGAATGTGGTAAAACAACAATGAATCAGTCAAACAAATGGGAAAGCGATTCAACTTATTTTGTATTGCATCCTATTTTATTTGAACATTTGGAGCTGCTTGAACTCAAACTTGAACTAAAATTTTAATTTTAATATAAGCACCAAGCAATGTAAGCTTACGCCTTAAAAGGCGTAAGCTTACATTGCTTGGTGCTTATATTAGCTTGATTTTGGTAGTGAATCATGGAAAACGTGTGACATTATTAAACGGTTCTCTTCAATTTTATTTTGTGTCATGTTTTGAAATTTTGATGTCAACAGCTTTCCGTATAAAACCTGCCCTTTTCTGAACATTTGTTGAAAGTGCGATGGTGAAAGAAATCGTAAACACAACGCCAGAGACTAATTAAGTTTTAGTTTCTTTCCTTTTTTTTAACAAAACTTCTTGCTCGTCCTAAGAAATCATATACTCTGCAACAATTTCGCTGTTGTATACATTATCCTCTATAACATTTGGCTTGCCCCAGCCTCTTTCCCAGATCCAGCTCGGCGTAAAGCAGATCAAGTAGTATATTGTAATAACAATGGGGGTGACAGGCCTACACAACTCCCATTCACGTGTAATAGCCGGTTTAAAGTTTTACTCGAACGAGTATATCTTTTAAGGATATGCCCCTTTTGTACGAGACGATAGGGAGATCTTTGAGTATCCTGTTGAGCGAGTGGTTGTTGTTGAATTAAATGCCAATTTTGCATTAGTTTTTGGTTTAAATTAGGCACTGATGGACGATATTGTGTAACAAAAGGCAAGATTCGTGTGTTTTGATTACGTTTTCTTTGGAGGGCAGATTTTCTCTCCTCAAATGCAATTTCTGTAAGAGTTGTTGCAACTAGTGTTTCAGGGTACTTGTATGTATTCGTATGTATTCGAATGTTACTTGTATGTATCTGTATGTATGTATGTATGCATGCATGCATGCATGCATGCATGCATGCATGTATGTATGTATGTATGTATGTATGTATGTATGTATGTATGTATGTATGTATGTATGTATGTATGGATGCATGCATGCATGTATCTGTATGTGCTCGTATGTGAGTGGTATGTGACTCGTATGTATTCGTATGCACTCGTGTGTATCCGTGTGTTGCTCGTAAGTTACCTGAAGTACTCGTGTGGTGTTTTAATCGACCACGCCGAGTGGTCATCGAACTTACAGCTGGAGCCAGCTGACCGGGATTCGATTCCCAGAGGTGGGGGGATGGGGGGATTGTTTTTCTTTCTTTCTTTCTTTCTTTTTTTAGCACTTTAATGAGAATATTTTCAGAAATTAATAAGTTCCAGCGAAAAAAATGTGGCGCTCCGCTTTTAGGCTTGGCTAAATCTGTATATTATTAACCGTGACATTATTTTCTGAACGGTTACATTATGTTTTGTATGTATAATGTTGACGGGGGTAGCGAAATTGGGCCATTTTTTCTATTTTAAATTCAGATCTATTCTTGATACAATCGAAAAGATAAGAATATTTTTAAACGAGGTGGGAACAGAAATTGAGACAGAAATTTGCCATATAATTTCTTACTGCTCTTTTTAATCGCGAAATACAAAGTATCAATCTAATTGTCAATACAAATAAAAAGTCTTGTTTCCACCGATACGTTTAGCTTTCACAATTGCCTTCTGAATTTCTGCTCTAAAGCGTAAAAAAGTGCTTCCTTTGTAAACAAATGAAAGCTTTTTATCATTGATAAAGTTGTCACATACATAATGGCATTCATCTTTAAATTAATCAGCTCTTCTTTCGCAGCATAATAGCCAGATCAGTGAACTGGCGTGCGTTTCTCAAAAGCCCCGGAACTTTTCGATTTCGGGCACGATTAGTCACACTGTATCTTGTAAACAAAGAAATTTGTAAGCATGAAACTTTGCTAGAAGTTAAATATTCCTTATCTTACGGATATGTTAAAAAACAGCTTTGTAGAATGAGTTGTTCATATTTTTACAAATGGCTCAGTTTCGTGGCTGAAATGCTTTCGGGACTTTCGAGAAAAGGAAGTACCATTACTTTATGTAAGTTGACAATCATTTTGATAATAACAAAAAGCTCTCTCTTTTTTAAGACGACAGCACTCGCTGTACTTTTTATGCCATAAAAATAAATGTTTCCTCGCCTTTCATATGTAATTTGGGATATATTTCGGAAGTAACTACTCCGTACGCAAACCATGAATTGATGTTTTTCCCTTTAAAACAAACAAAAGAAAGAAATGAGATCTTTCAACAGCAAAGTTTTGATGGAATCTCGTCCCCCGCGAGATATTCCCCCTCTAGATACTGATCCAAAGTGTTAGTAGCCTGTCTAAAGCTGGCAACAGACCTACAAAATCCGCGGTATTTTTCTCGCTGAGGAAGTGTTTGGATACGTAAATTTTCATTTCGAGCCAGAAAAAAGGTTTAAAGGAAGTAAAAAAGCTCAAAGGAGAGGACGTAACTTGCATTTTCAGTTTCGATAGCTTATTAGCTAATGAGTCAGTACTGCAGGAGTGTTTAATTTACGATGCCAAGTCCGCTGAAACAAGGTATATTTCTTTATCTTTCTGAACTGATCTTTATCTTTCTGATATATCTTCATCTACAGCCTTTTTGCAGCTAACCAGAGATGACAGTTTTCAACGTTTCATGCGTGGTTGAAAAAGTTTATCGGATAGAAGGGCTCTCTTAATTCTCAGACCTAGTAAACGTAGAAATCTTTATTTCCAAACTTTTACTATCAAACGCATTCATTTGTGGAAATATGTGAATGGTTTTGAATGTCGTTTTGAATTTTAGAAGAAACACTAACGCTAGAACATGACGTTTCGGCGTCATTTCCCGTCGAAAACAGTATCCTTGCAAGTTTCGGCTTGCTATACTAGTATACGTAACATTTCGCTTTGTCTGAATCTCCCTCAAAGGAAGAATTACGTTTTCTTCTATGTTTATTTCAGTTTCAACGAAAACTGATGAACCCAGCACGGGAAGTGCAACTCAAGCATATTGGTGCTAAGAAAATGTCCAGCATTCAAACATTCTTATGTTTCTCGCGTTTGCGAAAAAAATTGGAAAGGAAAACAACATTCTGTTTCAGAGTTGGAACCTGTTAACCGAAACCAGTGACCATGAATTACGCCCAATTGCAACTGCCTGCTTTGGGTGAAATGCAAGCTTAGGCATTGGAGCTAAGTAACTACTGAACACTCATTGATTCTCGAAACGTAAAATTAAAAAGGAATACGGGCAAAAGAGCTTACTCCCCCTTACACGGCGACAAAGATTGTAATAAATTCTGCAAATTATGCAAAGAAATTTTGAAACACGTAAGTAGTAAAGTGCGCCCGTCTGTCCCCTAATGCTGGCTTCTGATTGGTTCTCGCTGTTGCTAACCGGAAAGGCAACCGCTGACGATGGGGTTGCTAAGGGTTTGCGGGCTCAACCGGAAATGACGTCATGGGAACCGGAAGTCACGTGTTTTGGGAGGGGAAACCGCTGAGCAGTTGGAAAAAGGGATCGTGGGCGCAGGATGGGGCAAAACCGCTGAGGAAGGTGGGCTCAAAGTCCAAAGTCCAATTTGGGCATCGGGGGTGGTCCCTGGACTCAAAAAAAAAAGAGACGCCATCTTGGAAAAACAAAAAATGATTTATTCCAAAGTGAGTGTTACAGGCGACCACGTGGTGATCCATTTCAATTGTAAGAGTGTTCCTTTTTAATGAATGTTCCTTTTTCGATGAGTGTGTCTCTCACAGATATCCATAGGGATAAGTCTTGAGGCTGAGGGGATCGACCACTCTCTTGTCGTACACCAGCTGGTATTGTTTCTTTTGCGGATACGTGTACAGTTGATAGGTTTTAGGATTCCGCACGATGTGGTGGGTTTTGTAGACGGAGGTCTGACGCGGTTTCAGGAGGGGCTTCTGGATTTCATCCAACACGTTCTGCCTCATGACAGTATAATTCAACTGGGTTTTTCCTTCGCTGTTGAGACGAAAACCTCTCACTTTGCATTCGACTTTGCCTTTCTTTGTGGTGTAGCCATAATTCTTGGGACCACCCGACACGAATTCGACGATGTGATCATCCTTTCCCAATTCACTGGTAAACTCGCCGAGGTAATTGCTCAGGGCCGGGTTGGATTGACCCTTGTCCTCCAAGAAAATAACAGAGTCTGTGTCGTAGTACAAGACACGTTCTCCCAACTGTTCCAATGCCTCGTACAGTTTGAGACGGGCCCAACAGGTAGTGAAACAGGCGATGAAGATGTTCAGGTTGGGTGAGACGGGGATGTCTTCCTTTTGGTGCTGGTAATGCACCTCCACCATTTGGTCATTGATAATGGACACGTGACGTACATCCAAGCTATCGGTGTCCAAAAACCGATGAAAGGCTTGGGGGTCATCAAATTCTTGGACTTGGGTTTTGTTGAGTCGTTGTCCAAACTTACCCCACATGGAATTCAGCATCATTTTAGCAAGGGTACGCAGTCCCGGGTTGTATTCGATTTTGGCATACTCCAGGTGAATGCCCTCGTGCTTGTAATAATCGTCGATGTAGATTTGTCTTTGTTCTTCTGTTTCTACTCCGGCGGGCCACCCACTGGCTTCTTGCTTGATTTTCAACCAAGTGTTGACGTAGTCTTTGAAGAGACCTTTACAAGTTTCTTCAAAGTGCCAGACTTCATAGATGTACTGGACTTCGTACCCGAGCTCGACGGCTTTGTCTAATTCTGGACTGCACCATGTCCCCGTCAGGGCGCGTTGCTCATCGGTATGATTGCATTCCGCGCATCTCTCTAAAGGCCTTTTTTCCATTTCTTCTTCCACACAACGGGCACAGAGTGGAAAGAGCAGTTTGCTGTCATAGCGGTAAGGCAGGACGGGATGGTAGAGGCCACGGGGAGGCAGGATTTGGCACTGAATCACCCCGAAGTACTGGTGGATGTCCGTGTGACCCGGTTGTGTAATGAAGGTAGGATGTCCTTTAGGGTAGACAGAGGTTTTGTTGACCCAAGGGTACAAGGAGGTGACATCGATGTAATGGATCTTTTGGTTGGGGGTCACCTGATGGTACAGTTTCACGGCATTGGTACTTCCTCCACAGAAAACGTCGCGTGGATTGAGGGGTTCTGTGCTTTGAAGGTTAGCTACAAACGTACGGATGTCAGGTGAGGTGTCTTTGAGACTTGCCCAATCGCATCCCCACATTTCCACCACGGTGTACCCTTGGGCCCGAAGCGTTTGGGTCCTTTGTTGCGTGGTCTCGTAGACATCTTGCATGGTGCGATCACAGTGGCGCAGATGTTTTTCGTGACGGTTGGGATAATGGCGGGGGCATCCATGCCAGAAACAGCCATGAAATTCGTAGACAGTGTTGGTAGTGACATCGAAACCGTCCACATGGAGCTTGGTGCCAGGGATGCGATACTCGCCGGCATTTTTCGCATGTTGAATATGGGGGGCTTGGTGTTGTTGGCACCAGGTTAACCATTCGATGGCCGCTTTCGATTGATTGATGTTATTCTTCTTCCAACCAAGGGTGGGTTCACTGGCAATACTGTTAGGGATCATCCGATTCATGCGTAAATCCCTGTTGCAGGCAGAAACGATGGTGATGTGGTCAAAGGGGTTGAACCCCGCTTGAGCTTCAAACAACCGTTTGAAAGTCAGACATCCTTGTTTCAAGAGACGCACATCTGATTCACAATACTCCACCAATTATTTCTGGAAGTCAAAGACCACCTCCTTCTCGCGTTGCTCTTGATGCCACTTTTCCAAGGCTTGTTTGCCTTCAGGAGACATGGTTTCGGGCATGTAGTAATCGAGGGCCGGGACGGGTCCCACGTACGTTTGGTTGTCGGGGATATTGAACTTGTGTGGGAAGTAACCTTTTTTCAATTCCGTTAATCCAAAGGTTTTGGGAAAGGTGGACAAAGGCATCTGGAAGAAACTGAGTGAATCGATGAAACGAATCCGATCGTGTTTGACTTCCAAGAGTTTACACCCGTTGCGGAGTTGCTCGACGATCCGGTTGTCACTATGGTCTTGATGGACGACAAAGTACCCGTCATATCCTTGGATATTATGAGCCAGCACATTGACTTGTCGGGTGTCGTTCAACGTGAGGGTATCCAACCATTCGAGAAAATCTCGGGTACAATATGGGCCTGGGAAACGAATAGGTTGATCGTCGTCTTCGGTTTCGGCCACGAGGAGATTGGCAATGTGTTGTTCGTGGGGTTGCATGGCTTCAATATCAAAAAACACGTGCAAGGGGGGCAGGTCGTCGTCGTCCTCCTCCTCCTCTGGGGTGGTTTCAGGCTCCGCGGCTGCTCCTCGTTTGGCGCGAGGACCTCCTTGCTGTTTCCTCTTTCTCTTCTTCTTGTCTTGAGGCTTGGTGGGTCTTTGAATAAAACAAAGATGGGTTTCACCGTGCACGTACTCATGGCAAGATGGGCAGTTCACATAGTAGCATCGGTGTTTTTCAAGGGCTTGGGGTCCTACTTCTTGCTTCAGACAGTTAGGACAGCGACGGCGACGAAAGCACACGGAGGACTCTAGGTTGGTCGCAGGTTTGCCAGTGTGGTCCTTGACGAGATGTGCTTGGAAGCAAGTGTCTCCAAAAAAGTCCCGATGACATTGTTGGCAACGTTTAGTGGCTTTCTGGGCTCGAGGGTAAGC
Organism: Siderastrea siderea; assembly: GCA_964030785.1. NCBI lineage: Eukaryota > Metazoa > Cnidaria > Anthozoa > Scleractinia > Rhizangiidae > Siderastrea > Siderastrea siderea. Next base: position 21,334,424 of record OZ034971.1, on the reverse strand, counting down.
ATGAAGGAAATCAGGGCACTCTTTTTGGCGACAGGATCCACATTGTTTTTTCTTGTTGCAGCGATGTTGTCCCTCATGGTCATAGGGTTTCCAACAGTAGGCACAGACATAACTGGACCCGAAAAACCCTGGTAAACGGGTAATGACATCGTAATGGCCTTGGTGGTGCAAGAGGATCAATTGTTTGTCTTGGGGGTCTCCAAACGTCGTGATGTGGAACGACCGGTGAGCATCCACCAGGATGATCTGGTAGCCGGTCAGGGAGGGGGCCTTACTGAAGGCCGTCAACGCCTCGTAGCTGCAAGGACCCAAGGGCACCTTGGCTTCGTGATGGATGTCCAGAGCCAGGGTTCTCTGCAGTGGCCCCTTCCCCTACTGAATGGCTTTCCGTTTCGGGTGCTGGTCCACTTTGGCTTTGGCGACCACGAGGGCTCTGGCACAACAGAGTTCATCGTCATTTTGGATGCGGATGACCGAGTTTTTCTTGGCCGTTAACATTTGCATGGTGGGGTGGCCGGGTTTGCCACGACGCGGTTTGCCAGTTCCCTGGGGGGCATGATGGACTTGAGTAATGGATAATTGAAAGGAGTCATCCATTTCAAATTGTTCGTTGCTGTTGAGGGCTTGCGCTAAACGGTGGAACAGGGCCTCCACACGCTCCCTGTCTTCACGCCATTCACCAGCACGTAATCCCCAGCCCTGAAAGTTATTGTGCAAGCGGTTTGAAGCGATGGTGAAGTAGAGGCGATCTTGATCGTCGAGGTCAGGCGTGGTGGCTAACACTTCATTCACGGCTCGACGTAAACCATCTTGTAGGGCTTCCGTGATGTTTTGATCTGGAATCAAGTTCCCCGTTTGGCGTAAACGGGTGTTGAAATGACGTTCACGAACACCCATTCGCGTGCTCCGACGGTCGACATAATTGCCTAACTTAAACTCGAAGGCGCCCTCTGCACCAGCATCCATACCTCCACCACTTTGTTGAAGGAGTTGGGTTTGAAAGGCACGTTGCCGTTCGAAACCATCCAAGGCCTCTTGACAGATGTCATCCTCGTCACTGCCAGTCATCTGTTCGTTGGCTACCAAAGGTTCATCAGAGGAATTCGCTGCCGTCTCATCGTTCTCAGAGGCCGAGGTGTGTAGCAAGGTCAAAATCTCTTGAGTGGTCAGGCCACTGGGTCCCGCCGCCTCCTGCTCTTGGCGAGAGGACATGATCAGATGACTCACCTCGAGGTGGGGTTCGTTTTTTATAGAGAAAAAAGGCCCCGGGGGAGAAGAGGGTGGACCAATCACCAAGCAAGGCACAGGGTGCCCCTGGGAGGGGTGGGAAGGGGTGGGGGGTCCCCCCTCTCCCCTCTCTAGATGGACCACCATGCATCGCGGGGAACGAATGGAGAGACTATAAAACAGATCGCACCTCGAGGTGAGTCATCTCAAGATGGACTCTGCTCATGAGAAACTGTTGGAAGACTTTGAAGCTTTTGAAACAAATCTAGAGGTAGAAGACATCTTGAAGAAGGTGAAGGAGGAGTGTGCGTTGGACGAAGGAGTAACACAGTTTGGAGAAAAGTGAAAGGAGAGAGAAAGACAGAAACAGGCAGCCCAGGCAACCCGGACAGCACGAGCCACCCGCTTGCATCAACTGTGCTACCCCCAACTGACCTGCGACTGGTTCATCCAAGGACTGGACTACTGCTGTGGGTACTGGCGGTACGAATTCAAGCGCCCACTCACGCCACCACCAGCACCACCGCCCTCTCCAAATGCCCCACATAAAACGTGTTCAACAATGCTGCCACTGCACCTGCCACCGACGCCCCACGACATACCGACAAAGCAACGAGGACGATGACGACGACATTGACTTGGACGACAATGAAGTTGCAGAGATCCTGACGAAAGAACAACGACGACTGGCGCGGCGACGGGCTTCCAGAGCCAGGTACCGGGCCAACCATCCGGAGCGAGTGGCCGCCGAGAAACGACGCTATCGGACTAGATATCCCGAGAAAGTGGCTGCTGAGAAACAGCGCTATCTGGAGAGGTATCGGGCGAAAGCTCGTGAGGCCTGCAGACGGTACTATGCTAAGCATCGGGAAGAGCGGAGGGCGTATTTTAAACAACGCGACCAAACGGAACATCGACGGGCGTGGATGGCGCAATATCGTGTGACACGGCGAAAGGCCTTAGCAGAGAGACGGAGAACGCTAGAGAAAATCAAATCATTGGGCCCCCTGAAATTGACCATCGATTTGGAGGACTGTATGAAATCTATTCCTGTTGAAACCTATTTGGAGACATTGTGTGAATCCCTTGAGGTGGAACCTCAGCCTTCATTTTGTGAACTTTTGGATGACTCCCTGACGGATTTGGGGGATCCACCTGTATGGGAGCAATGGCTCGATACTTTATTGGACGACCTTTCAAGGGACAGGGACTTGTCGTCGTCATCGGACGACTCTTTCTGTGACTTGTCATCGGTCGATGTCGAGGAGTCTTCCCTTGATTTGGAACCATTGCTGCCCCCTGATGACATTGTTGATTTGTTCGAGGACATGTCACCCGACGAGGGCGTCGATTTGGTATATGATTTGGTGTCTTAACCCTCGTCTCAGTATTTGGCAGAACATTGAATCGTCTTAGTATTTTGGCAGAACATTGAATCATTGTGGTAGAACTTTTTTGAAGACACAACTCATGAACAAAATGAGACAGTGACATTTTCATTTTTATTTTTTACTCAACATGTAATGGTTTGGTGTACCATTAAATTTACAATTTTAAACGTTTCTTGGCTTGCATGATTTTTTTGACGACCCGTTCCGTCTTGGTTTTCTTGCCGGGTAATCGATCAATGGCTTGGATCATCTTGGTATCGGCTTTCCATTTATCTTGCAAATTCTTGGCACGGTGTAATCAATGTCGTGTTGTTTAGCAATCTGGTCCAAGCGATTGATGCCGGGATCCCCACGTTTCAGACGTTTGGCCAAATGGGTGCCAGGGCCCATGTACTGATAACCAGGCCAATGAAATTCCTTCCCCGTTTTAGCAATCCATTTTTGTACATCCAAGGCCCCTCCTCGTTGGGTGCGTTTCCGTTTGATACCCCTTCTCCTCCTCTTGGTGGGCATCTTTTTCTTAGTCACTGTCGTAATCCAATCGACGTCGTAACTTTTTGCCTTGGTACCAATCTTCCCAACCGGGTAAGGGTTTCAATCGTTCCACTTCTCGGGCGGGTGCTTTGCCTTTGCCTTTTGCCTTTGCCTTTGCCCAAGGACTCTCGGCTAATTTTTTTCCCAAGGTCTTGCGCTGTTCTCGAATGGCTTCTAAACGCGACCGGATATCCCCTCGACTGGTGGATGGGCTCCCTTTCTTGACAATTGGAATTTTACTGGTGGTGGCTGCTCCTTTGCCTTTCTTGGTTGCAGGGGTAATGGGAGGTTTGGGGCTCGACGGGCTGCCTTTTATCATGCGCTTCAACCATTGTTCCACGGGTCCCGTCACCAAATCCCCGGCTTCTTCCTCGCCTTCTTCGCCTGGTAGTCCACCCGGTGCACCAACCCCCACGCCTCCGGGAAATTGACGAATGCGTTTGGTTAACTTGGTTAATTCTTGACTCAACAGTTTAGTTTGAGCATTGACCAGGGCTGGGGGTAATTGGGGGTTGGCTAACAAGACATGTTTTTTGGCGGCTAACGTCGCAGCTTTGTTCAACAAGGCATTTTCGGTGAGTTCTCCTTTGTAATATTGAATGAGTTGTTCCAAGTCCTTGTGGGGAGTCATGTAGACCTCATCCATGGTAGTTGACTGCAGTCGGGGCAAAGTTCCCCGTCTTTCACGACACGACAGCTCTCACAAAGACGGGACTTTAAGATATGTTGGTACTCTCGATACAACAGGTGATATTTATGCTTCCAATAATAACAGTCGTCTTTCCACTTGTCGGTGGCCCGATTGGCCTCTTGTAACAGACTCATCCACATGGCAAGCGTTAACGAACACATTGACATAACACGTCATGTAGTCCTTGAAACAACCCGCGTCCTTTTTGTTGGACCAACCACTGACGACGTTTTTTCACGGAATGTCGACGACGTCCCAAATCACGTAGCACCTTTTTATAGGGTTGAAGTTTGGCCAGCATGGGTGGGGTCACAGGAATCTTGTTTTTTAAGAAGTTCAAGACCAGTTCACTCACAGCATTGATTTGATCGGCATTGGCATGTTGTAACAACTCTTGACGTTTGGAGCCATTGGCTTCTTGTAACATGGACCGTAAAAACGGTAATTGACGTCGAAGACGTTGCATCTTTACCGGCGACGACGATACCGTTGGTTGGCTTTTTGAATCGTGCGTTTTATACGTTTATCCGTTTCCAATGCCACGGATTTCCCTACTCCCGCCATGGCGGGGACCAACAGGTTTAAAAACCCTCCTCGTTGACGACGTCGTCGTCGTGGTCTTCTCCTCAAGGATACCATGGACGGTTCATCAACACACGTTGAAGGGCTTTGTTTTGTTTGATCACGTCCCGCGTCTCTTTATAGCCTTGACGGGTATTGTGTTTGAAATCTTGCCACCAACCCCCACCTCGTTGTCGGTAATGTTGTACATTGTCGGTAATGCCTTTCAAGGCTTGACCACCTAATTTGCCTAAAGCGAGTCCAAACCCAGGTGCTGGACCTGATAGAAACATACTCATGCCATGGGCAATTTTATCCACCAAACGGGGTTTGCGACGCATTAAAGCCCCTCCTCCTTGACGTCGTTTCCTTTTTCTGCGTCGTCGTCGTCGTTGGACGGCCATGGTTCTAAGAGTGTGGGACTGGGAGGGAGAGGCTTTTTATCTATCCAATAGTCTTTGGGTCTTAAGGGACGAGGACATCCGTCCACATAGCATAGGGCTTCCACGGGTTGGTACACAAAATGACGGTAGTAATCTTGGAGACATCGTTTGGGTAACGGAGGGGTGAAATCCACAATGGTATCATCCAAGGTTTGCATCTTGATTAAAAATCCTTCCAGATCCTCCAAGGGAACACCACGCACAAAGGTTTTCAATGCGGTCAAGGCTTTGGCATAGGTGGTAAACGCAAATCGACTCATGGTCACTTTAAATCGGTATTGTTTAAAATCATTCCATCCTTTGACCACCGTGCCCACCGCCGCCAAACATGCTACCAACGTACTGTTTTCCAAAAGGGGTCCAGCAATCATGCCTGCGGCCATCAGGAGTAACGCCATGCCATTGAACAAGGCATTGACACACTTGTAATGATTCAACGTTTTTCGATAACACCACCATTGTTGATGGTAAAAGGCATACAAGGAATCCATCCGTTGTAATAATTCCGGGGGGAATTGAAGGCCATGATGTTTCGATCCATTCAATAACGACACGACGGTTTTCATCATCACGGCGAAACGCGGGACGAAGAAGTTTGTACGCTCGGTGCTCCTCCCTGTTTATAACTGGTCACAATGCTATTGGTCATGGTGACATTGGCAATTTCACGTCCTTGGACTAATTGTTCTTGATCTTGTAACATCATCCGTAAACGTCGTTGTAAATCCGCTTGACGCAAGGTACGAGGTGGTGGACTCCCAGACGTCCAAGATCCTCGAGGGGTGGCTGGATTGGGGGTAGGTGTCAAAGGCGAAGTGGGGGTTCGTCGTCGTCGTCGTCCACGTCGTCCACCACCACCCCCACCACGACGGCCACCATCACCACCACCACCACCACCAGCAGCACCACCAGCACCACCACCACCAGCACCACCAGCACCACCACGTCCAGCACCACCACCACCACGTCCACCACGTCCACCACCACGTCCCCCGCCATTACCATCACCCCCGGCACCCGCTGCTGTCCGACCACCTCTCGCTGTTCGCCAACCAGGTGGACTTCTCGGGGACTCCGGGGTGGTCTGGGGGCTATGGAATGAGGGTGAATGGGATGCTTGACTTCCAACCCCAGCGGGGGAAGAGGCCTGTAAAGGGGGCGCGTTCCTCACATCGGGCCAACCCGCGATGACGTCAGCAGGGGGGAGGGATTCCATAAACCGATAGAGGGCATCGGCTGCCGTTTCCTCCATGGCAACGTCGAGAAGGCCTTGGTCTCCCGACAAATACAGATCTTGCCAGGCCCTTGGGGACATTTGATTGCTGCTGGCCGCCCCAACACCCGCAGGGGCCACGGTATCGTACGATTGCGGAGGTTGACGGTCATCATCATCGGCCATGCTCGCTCTCTCTTTTTCCTGTTCAAATGGGGTGTCGTCCCTTTATAGACGTTTTTGATAGGTGCGAGTCCATCCTTCGTCTTTTAACAGGTGACTCAACAAACGTTGTTGATCGGAGGAGGCGGGGTGTAAATCCAACACCAAATAGCCATACGGTCGTGTAGTGGCCTGATGAAACGTCTCCAACGTGCGTACCCCTAATTGATCTCGGGGGTTCTTGAACGCCACAATGTAATGGGCATTGCGGGATATACTTTTAGCATATCGACCGACGGGAAACATGTCTTGACACAAGTACAACACGGTCACCCCTTGATGATGCGAATGTTTGGTGAATAAATCCAACACGCGTTTATCGTGACTGCCTTCATCCATTAAATCATCCAAGACGAGGACCCCATGTCCTTGAGGAAACCATTGGACCAAGGCGTCATGATCGGGAATCCCTTCGTGAAACACCACCCCTTGATCTTGCATGCTTCGAAATCGATCTTGCCAGGCCCCATAACAATAATGCCTTTGGGTCGGTGGGGTTTCAAACAAGTCAGAGTTCTCTAACAAGAGTTTTTCCGTAAACACGGTTTTGCCACATCCCGAGGGCCCGACGACCAAAATACTGGATGGGGTATGAAAACGAAACGGTTTCCCCGTTTGCATGATGAGGAATAAATACCCTTAAAAAAAAGGCACCTTTTTATTGGAGTCGGTGGGACTCGAACCCACGCACGACCTCCTATTTTTCGGGGGATCCAAAGGCTCTACCGACTGAGCTACGACTCCGACACAGTTTTTTCCAACATGTTTTTTTATTTAACAATTACATTGATGATATGGATGACAACAGAGTTGATACCATCTCTCTTCTTGACCTACAAGGAGTTGTTGAAGGCGTTGACCAGCTTGATGGTCATTGCTTACATAATCATGATCAGAAAACTCATTTAAAAACGCTTGCAAGGTCCGTCCACGGGCTTTGGCTTTCAAGTACAACAAGGCGTAATCACCACAACTCTTGCTTGAAATGGCTTGGAGGGACTTGCCATTGGTCACCACATACTTCCAATGTTGCACGATCCAATCTCGTAACGGGGTGGCTTGCACGTACGTGTCCAATGGCAAAGCATAACTATCGAGGACTTCACACACATTTCTATCCGTCCAGACCGCTAACCAATGTTGTCCCGGTTGATCGTGTGGGTCCGTATTCACAATGTACCCTTGCGAAGTGGTCTTGACAGGACTCTTGGGTAAACGATCACAGGCCACCGTCCCGTAAAAGACAGGTTTCAATTGGGGGTCGTCGCGGGCTAAATAATCCAATTGCACATTATTCAAGGCCACATGTTCCATCAGTGCTGGTAAATGTTATACAACACGGCTCCGTTCTTGTCAATCTCCAGCAAGTTCTCAAATTCACCATACACGAGCACGGTTATATTGGTACCGGGTGCGGCTCCAAATTCCAAGACCAGTTGTAAATCTCCCGTTTGCTTGGGGTTGAGGGTTTGACTGTCAGCACATCCATTGGCGACATTGTCAAACATGTACAAGGTACAATTTTTAGCTTGGCCCCAATCCAGCAGTTGTACCATATTGCCTTTCTTTTTACACCAGGCTCCACTGGCTTGCAGAAAACGGAAGTAGCCTAGATTATCTCGGGTGCCATCATTCCGCACCAAGTGCAGGGTTTCATAAGGGTATTCTTCTCCTTTGACAATCTGTCGAATGGACGTCAGACCAAATTTCTGGAAGCAGAAAGGATCTCGGGTCACATCTCCATTGAAGGCTCGGCTGTCCAACAACCTGAAGGTCCGGATTTCACTGCGGACGGTCGGGTAAGCAGCCACTTGGCCTTCATTGTGTCTTTTTTCAGATAAACTCCTGTAGATGGCGTCATTCAATCGCAGTTGACATAGATGAAACCGTAGTTTCCCATCGCCTTCCAGCAATCGGCCAGCTAGAGCCACTCCATTCAAAAACAGGTTCGACCCATTGAAATGAAATTTCATCTTGATTTCTATCCCTGGCACCAACAATTTGCCAGTGTGAAAGACTTCCAAGTGGGGGGTAAACACCAGACTGTGGGTGACACCTGCAGAATACTTGGCGGTTTCGGCTACCATGGCGGCCAAGGCTCCTTTGTGATTGGCACTGAGATTACGCCAATCTGCATGCGGTGTGGTACTGTTGGTATTGTTGTTGGTCCATTGGGGTGGGGAATCCACTTGATTGAACCAGCCTTGGGGTCCTAACACGGTCTTGCCATCTTCTCGGTCATAATTCAGCAAGGTTTCCAGGTAAGCTTTGTAATGATAGGTGTCGGATTGAGGACTGATCAACGTGCCATTCAACTGCAAGTCAATTTGTTTGATGATGGAATGGGCCAGATTGTTGACGGGCCACAATTTTTCATTGGCCACCAAGTTCCCGTTATCATCCTTTTTCAAACTCAATTCCATGGTGAAGTAACTGCGTCCCAAATCCACAAAATCGTCCAACCCTGGCACAATGAATTCCATAGGATTGATACCCGTGGTGGTGGGTTGAATGGTGACCAGGCGATAGGCATTGATGCTAATGTCGGTCGGTGGCACCTTGAAAATCCGTAACGCAGGGTTGACGGTCCCTTCGGAACGCGTGTGAGCCGGGGCGGTTTGCGTACTCACGTCAGGCATGTTTAACGTCGTCGTCGTCGAGTGGTGGTACCCCGTCGTCGTGAGGGGTTTTTATAGCGCCGTCGTCGTGCTAAACGTTGTCTCAAATCAAACCCAGGTACTCTCATCACCTCGGGACTTAACCATCCACCACGTTGTCGTCGCATGAGTTTCCAAAAAGGATACAGTCCTCCCCATTGAGACAACCCTCGATCACTACGAATCCGTCGAGGTCGTGAATGCACGGGTTCCATGTTCACACTCCAAAAATATCTCGCGCATGTTTGGGTTGTTTGGGAAACAAAGCACTGGCCACACGCACGGCGTCTTTCACGTTCTTATGGCTCAAAGCTTTCTTGGCTTGTTTGGTGATTTCCTTTTTAATGAATTGTTCGGCTTTACGTTTGACACCTCGTGTGAAGCCCGTTTCCAATCCTCTCTTGATATTACTAGGCAATTTTAAAGGATTTCGCGTGCTTTTAAGCCCTTGGAACCCACCACGCAAGAGATCCGTCACCAACCCTTTTCCACTTTGACCATGTTGATCATACCACTCGTCTGTCGGAAATCGTGTCAAACTTCCCCCACGCATCGTGCTGTACTCTTCACGCGTTACCAAGGATCACGTTTTGTTTTTGTCACAGGACTCGTCTCTTTTTATACCGTCATCGTCTTCTTTTCCGAAAAGCGGCTTCCAACCCTTTTTTGGCACCGTAACTCGCCGCACCACTCGCGGCACCCAACGCCACGGCTTTCCCTCCAGCGATCAAGGCTGGAATGAGGGCGGCAAGTGGCAATAAACCCCCTCGTTGCCTTCTTCTTCTTCGTCTCGTTCGACGCACTCTTGTCTTCGGCATGTTTGTTTGTTTTCACAACCCTTGTTTTCTTTTTATACTCACATGAGGTTGCACGTAAACGATTCCCCCGCATAGCGTTTTCGTTTCCCACTTTTGATCTCTGCCATGCGTTTCAAATGCGCTTTTTTGGCATTCCTTTTAGCCAACTTTTCTATCCCTTTGGTGATGGACCAAGCGGCTTTAGGAATCCCGGCAATCACCGCGTTGATCCCTTCCCCCTCTTGTGGACGCTGTGGTCGTCGTCGTCGTCGTCGTCGTCGTTTCGGAGGCATGATGATTGACTTGGGTTCCCTTCTCGTCTCTCTCTTTTTTATGCCTTTTTGAAGTGCAACGTGACAATGGTATGGCCTTCACCAAACTTGACCAAGTCTCCTCCGGTACCAATCGTTTCAGCTACTTGAACGTGAATAATTTCCACTACCTCGTTACGAAGAGGTAGGTATTGAATGTGCAACGGTTCAAAGTACAGGGTGCCACGTCCTTGTCGCTTGTACTGGATTTCACGCAACAAATCGGTCACGCGATTGCCCACCATCATACTGCCTGCCACGTCCGAGTACACGTGCAGCGATCGTGTGGGTTCACCCACCACCGCACGAAACGCCACATTCAAGTTGGTGAAACGCCAACCACAACTCATACTCAATCGTAAATAATCCGGCATAAACGAACGCACCGTCCAAAAGACCGGGTTGCTCTGATCGTCGTTCACATCGTTCCAATCGTTGTCAACGGGTTTTGTCATGTTGGGGATTTGATCCCCCATGAATTCTTGCTGTAAGTTAGGACCCAAAATCAACCCACTGCTCATTTTACGTAACCATCCCATCTTGAGAGCTAATTTGGTGTAGATGTACAGGGCTGGCGTGTTAGTTTTGCAATGGCAGACATTCTGTTGTCAATGAGCAGATCCTCGCCTTCCCAACGAAACTTGACGTACACATGTTTGCCTTGATCGTTGACAAACCGGCCACCTTGAATCGCCGTTTCCTTGCGTCGTTGTTCCAAGTGAGCAATGGCGGCTTTCATGAAACTCACGCCATCCACCACCCAATCCAAATCCTTCACGTCATTGATGAGGGTTTGCGCGCTGTCCTTTCGCGAGACCATTTCCCCGTCTTTTCCACCCGGTTTAGGAAAGTCTTGGTCCCAGGACGTCGAGATGATGTAGCCGTCTTTTTTGACCAACTCGTACAAATTGACGCGAGCATCCGGTAAGGAAATGGCACTCAACCCCACTTGCCATCCACCCCCCGTGAGCTGTAACGGTTGAGGTAGACGAATCTTGAAGGAATTGGCTTGGTTGTTGGGAAATTCACGTCGGTTGGCATGGCTGGGTAACGTCACGTAGAACGACATTTTCTGTCTTCTTCACACCACCACTTCCCTTTTAAAGTGGAGGGTCAGGAGGGTACGCCCTTCGCCAAATTTCACTGGATCCCCATTGGTTTCGGCCATCTGGGTTTCCACGATTTCCACCACTTCGTTGCGTACTGGGACATATTGAATATGTCGAGGTTCAAAGTGCGTGGTATTTTGAGGCTGGTACTTGATTTCTCGTAAGAGATCCGTGATGCGGCCACCCACCATACTGCTGGTCCCTGCATCACAATACACGTGCAAAGGACGCGTGGAGAGAAATTCCGACGAGGGACGAAAGGTGTGGTTGACATTCACAAACCGCCAATTACAGGTCATACTCAACACCAAAAGGCGGGCTTGTTGCTGCCATCCAGAACATCGGACGGGGTGGGAATGGAGTCTGAATGAAATTCTTGCAAGAGATTGGGACCCAATCGATACACGCCCGTCGACACTTGCTCAATCCATCCCATTTTCAGGGCCAAGGTTTTGCCCCATAACACGCGTGCCACTTGTCGTTGGTAATCCACATTGACGGTATTCAACACCAAATCCCCTTCGGAGGTCCATTCAAAGGTCGGGTACAATTTGACGCCATTGTCCTCTGCCCATTTGTTGAGGGGTTCGGTTTGTTTCGCACGGCTTTGCTCGTAACGGTACACCAGTTGATGAAAAAAGTGCGATCCCGTCGACGAGGCCATCTCCTTTCTCATATCTCGACCGTAGACAGTGAGTTCGCGCCGTTCATGCCACCAGCGATCGTTCCCTTGATCGTCTTTGGAATACACCCGTTCGTGCCATCGTACGTACAACAGAGGATGGGAATCGCCCACTCCTCCTTCTTCCGCTACCACTGGAATGGTGGGTAAGGATAAACTCACCATGCCTACCATCCATCCTCGTCCGACAAATCGGATGGGTTTGGGCAATCGGTTTCTGAAATGATGGCTCTTGTTCCCAGGAAACTCTTTGGTACTCGCATGACTCATCAACGTCACGTAAAACGAAGAGTTGGGCACCAACGTCATTTTTTAGTCACGTCGTCGTCTTTTGGGTGGGCTTGTCTCTTGGGTCTTTTTCCTCTTGGGTGGACTTGTCTTTTTCCTCTTGGGTGGTTGGAGAGACGTCACGTCTTGACTTGCAATCCAACTATTGTACTTGTCTGGCCACCCTTTCCACTTGACCAACCAACGATCTTTTTGTCGCTTAAGTACCTTTTCGATGCGAAACACCTCGGACACATGGACTTTTTGTAAATCCTCTTCATAAAACGTGCCTTGGACGGGGGTATCATCCCATTCGCGAATCTTATACGTGGGCACGGGTCCCGGGACCACACGATGCATCACAAACACTTCTTCGGTCCAACCAGGTAAATAGCCTTTGGCAAACGTGCGATGAATCTTATTGAGACGTACACGATCTCCGACTTTGAATTTAGGTTTTTTCTGACCTTTCAACCGTTGGCCATACAATCGTTTCCATACCGCTTCTTCGTTGTCCCATGTCACGTCTTGAGGGGCCATACCAATACTTCGATGACGGGTGGCATTATAGCCTTGCACCAACTCGGGTAAGACATCGTCAAAGCGTAAGGTGTTGGCAGCGGTGAAATAACGGTACAACCGTTCTTTCAAGGTCCGATTAAATCGTTCCACCACACTGGCTTTCGCATCCCCTTCGGTGGAAAAATGTTGAATCCCTTGCTCGTCAAGCCATCGTTGAAAGGTCCGATTACAAAATTCTTTCCCTCGATCCGTTTGCAATCGATTAGGGTGACGTCGTCCTTGTTTCAAAATCTTGTCAAAGGCATGAACCAACGCCACCCCGGTTTTGTCTTTCAACGGTTGTACCCACGCGTACTTGGACAACACATCCAATACCGTCAGTAAATATCGTATACCCCGATTATACTTGGCCAACGGTTGCACTTCCACTAAATCCGCCACCCATTGATCATCTAATCCTCCTACGATCACGGGTACGGTGGGAAAACGACGACGTCGCGGTTTATGCAAGGTATAGGCCAAATCCCGTTCCAAAACCCGTTGGGCTTTTTCAAAGGGAGACGATGGGCTTTGGCAAACCGTTGCACCCCTCCTAAACTCCCCGGGGCTCGAGGATCGTGGTACTGACTCAACCATGATGGGGAGACCTTTTTCTTTCGAGGGGCCATACTTTCTGACATTCATCCCATAAGGTCGGTATGGTGGGGACCGTTTTGGGATGCGCCTTTTGAATGATTCGATACCATCGCCATGCGTTCGGGTGGACTTTTAACCATAAGACAAACACCACCCATCGATACAGGTTGCGGTGCACGTGGGTTTCTTCAAAGAGGTGGAGAGGATGCGTGTCCTCGGGACAAGGGGGAATGGGGATTTTAGTACCGGGTTGGTGATCATATAAGACTTGGCAAAGGGTTTGATGGCATTGCCATTGCACCAGGGACAAGACAGAATCCCACGCATAACACACAGACTCCATGGACTAAATAAAAAAATTTATTCGTTCTCTCATTTAAAAGAGACCTAGACGTCCACAGGTGATGGTCTCTAGACCTTTCTGCCAGTTCTCAACACTGTCACTGTACTTAGGGGGTGGTGGAGCTGGGGCTACCATCATTTCTTGATGGTTCTTGAGATCTTGAATTTCTCGCAATAATTGTTTCTCATAATCTGTCAGGGACCGTTCTCGTTCCACGTCCTCTTTCCTTCGGGCTGGAGGTGGCGGGCCAGGGATGTCCACTCCACGTTTGGGATATCCTTGAGCATCACGGGTTGGCGGTTCAGCGAGTGGATCGGCTTTTTTGGGGGGATGGTCATGAAACCAACTCCAGTACTTGGGACCCAAGGGTTGATCGGCCCATCGGAAGAAGCCACACTTTTTCTTGGAACAATTCAGAAACAAGCGATCGGGGTTCTGAGTCGAATGACTCTGTTGAAGGGTGGCGGGTTCACGGCAAAAGCATTGCAAACAACACCACATGTCCAACACTTCTGAATGAGGTTGACTATACACGGCTTTCATATACTCCAGGGCTTGATCTTGACCACAAAACAGCAAACACGGTTGCATAGGACATTTCACATACTTCCATCCCTTTTGAGATTGACGGGCCTCCAAACGCACATCATGGCAAGGGCATACCATATAGTCCACCGAACTGGGAGGATCTTTGTCATACACGGTCGTCAATGTGAATGGAGGTGATGGTGGTGTAGATTGCTCCACCATGTCATTCAATTCTTTCATCATGTCTTCCACCGCAGCTCGGGTGTCTTCCACCACTTCGCATACCACAGGATCACAGTCCACATTCTCTTTCTTTTTCTTCTTCCCCGCAGGGTGTATGCTTTGCTTTCTCTTCCGATCGACGGACATCCTGCTCAAGATTATTTTTTCACCCACCCCATGCCTTTTTTATACCCATGACCCTTGGTTGCCATTGGTCAGCTTCTCATGACCCTATAAGGACTTCTCATCTTCCCATTGGTCATAAGGACTTCTCATCTTCCTTATCCAACTAAGAACCTCTTGTCTTCCCATTGGTCCGTTGTCCCTATTTAAGATGGTCCCTTGGTCCCTGAATCGTCATTCTCAAAGCAATGCCACCAGACATCGACATGATCGGAGAACAAGATCTCGAGGCCTTGGAACTGCAAATGGGCCATGGACATGTGGTGTACACCGGGGGAGCCAAAGGTACGGATGAACTCGTCGAACAACTGGGTAAACAGTTTGGGATGCAAATAGAAGTCCTGGTCCCCCCGAACCATCCTCGAGCCACTTTCATCACCCCGTCCACCGTGGAAGTCCTCATGCTGGCCAACCCACATCTTCACCAGGCGGCTGAGAAACTAGGAAAACAAATGCCCAACCATTTTTACACCCTGCAATTGCTGCAACGCAATTATCAAATTGCCAAAAAAGCCCATACGATCTATGCGTTTGGCATTTTGGAACAGGATCATAAACGCGTGAAAGGAGGCACCGGTTGGACCGTGCAATTGGCCATGGATCAAGGCAAACCCGTCTACCTGTTTGACATCCCCAGTCAATCATGGTACCGCTCGGACCATTACTACCAAGTCAACGAGAATGCCGCCACCCTGGTCACTGGCAGTCAATTTGTCCCTTTGGGACCCAAAAAGCCCACCCTTCATCAAAGCAGTGCTATCGTGGGATCCCGCGATGTGGACGACAAAACCCGAGCCGAAATTCAAGCCTTATTCAATCGCACGTTCTGTCTACCCGAGAACATTGATCAATTACGCCTGGAGCTCGAAGACTTTCATTTGTAATTGTACATAGCTTTCTCTTTTAGTTTTTACTTTTCAAACTGTACATAGCTTTCTTTTTTAGTTTTTAGTTTTTCAATCTGTACATAGCCATTTTTTAGTTTTTTATTTTTTCAAACTGTAGATAGCTTTTTCAATTGTAAATAGGTGCACCCCGCCCGCGTGGCAAGAACACGGACAACCATTTGTAAAAAACATCAACTCTTTTTTTAATTAAAAAATAAAAACTGACATCACTGAGTTTGCACGTGGATCATAAATAATGTCTCTTGACTCACAGTAGCCTTGACTCACAATAAAAACAAATTAAAATGTTCAAGTCTATTTACAGTTGTAACACTCTCCGCACTTGGTTCAGTCTTACTTCCCTCTGCCTCCTCTCCCGCTCCTCCCGACGCCGCTGCTCTCGCACCCTCTCCATGTCCCCGAAATACCTTCTGATTCTTTGCCATTGGTGGCCCTCATAAACACTCCGCAGATAATTGGCCAGATCATTGTCGATTTCCCGATAATGTTCAATTGACATGGGCCAGCGACGCTCATTGTTACTCCAGACGCGGTGCTGGTAGACCCATGGAATGATGCGTCGAACCAGGGTGCCAAGCAACGCTTCCACGGTGTTGGAGTGTGGGTGTCCTTCTCGATCTCCATTTTCAGTCCACACCATGCAACACAAAAAGAGTTCAAAAAAGGCTGCCACGCGCTGTCTGGTCAGGCCACGCCAGGTTTCTTCTCGTCTCTCGTACATAAGTCTTGTCTGGCGTTCCACGTGGGTTCTCTCTGCCGGTACGCGTGTCCTCAACACCTGTTCACCATTCACATTTACATCACTAGCAAGCGACCCCAACACAGCTCTAGACATTTTCTTTTTAAGTCAACCGACATAAGTTCACTCAGCATCAACTCAAAGCTAGGAGTGGTGTCCTGGGGCCTCGCTTGACCTATATACCCCGATCCACGCAAAGCCTGATGGTCCATCTAAGGAGGGGGGAGGGGGTCCTCCCACCCCTTCCCCTCCCAGAGCACCATGGGGTCTTTCTCTCATTGGTTCCTTAGCCTCCCACGTGACCCTTTGTTTCTCTATAAAAAACCACCGTCCCGTTCCATGTTTCACACTCATGGATGATCCAGTCCTCAGTCCAGAAGCCCAACAAGTGATTGATCGTCTACGAGCCTTTTTGTCTCAACTGGAAAAAGACTTGGAGGAAATCCGCTTCAAAGCTCCTTATTTTGAACTGCTTCGTCTTCACAGTCAAAAACACCTCAGTCGTAACGAATTGTGTTTATTAACCTTGAAAAACTTCTACCAGTGGTGAATGGGCGACAAAGCCAAAGCACACAACATCAGTCCTGAAGCCGTGCAAATCCTACAGCGTTTAGGAGAGATCCGAAAACAAATCCTAGACCTGGTCCAACCCTTGCGTTACCAACTCCCTTATCAAGAAGTGCACCGACTCCACCTCGAAGGTATCATCACCCCCATCGAATTTCAACTCTTGACCAATCCTCTCTTTGATCCTTTCGCTTGATGGCCCAATCCAAGCCATTGTTGGACCAATCCAAGCCATGTGTGATCTGTTTGACGCCTGTCACCGATAATACGAAGTTGAGGTGCTGTGGTCAACCTTGTCATACCCCCTGTGCCAAGAAAGGTCACAAGAACATCAATTCTCTCCCGATGAATTGCCCTAGCTGCCGCCGCAGCAGTCCTCTTTCCACCGATCCTCCAATCCGTCCATGTGTGTTCTGTTCGATAGAAGTCCACGATTATGCCAGGTTGAGGTGCTGTGATAAACCTTGTCACCCCTCCTGTGCCATGAACTGCAACACGCCAAACCCAAATCCGTCTCACATCCCCAATTGTCCGAGCTGCCAACACGCCGTTCCTCTTTCCGTCATTGACGTCCAGCCTGGAAGACGATATAGCCGTGACCTTGAGTTTAGGGAGGAAGCTGAGAAAGTTTGGGGAAACAATGCTTGGTGGTATGGCACTCTTTATGAAAACGAGAACACCGTCACGCAAGGATACTGGGGAGTACTCCGAGATCCGTATGATACTAACCGCAAAACCCTCTACTTTTTGGGTAACACCCAAAGTCAAGTCATTCCCCGCATGAAAACCTGTTTAAGCTTCTTGTAAAAGGACCCCCCCATATGGTCTCCAGTTTTTGGATTCCTTTTTTTCCACTTGTTGTTAAAAAATTGGAATGAAAAATCAATAAAGCATGTTTCATAGCATGTTCTTGTGTTGTTTTGAGTCCAGGGACCACCCCCGATGCCCAAATTGGACTTTGGACTTTGAGCCCGCCTTCCTCAGCGGTTTTGCCCCATCCTGCGCCCACGATCCCCTTTTCCAACTGCTCAGCGGTTTCCCCTCCCAAAACACGTGACTTCCGGTTCCCATGACGTCATTTCCGGTTGAGCCCGCAAACCCTTAGCAACCCCATCGTCAGCGGTTGCCTTTCCGGTTAGCAACAGCGAGAACCAATCAGAAGCCAGCATTAGGGGACAGATGGGCGCACTTTACTACTCACGTAAAAAGGTTGTGTTATCATATACTATTCACTAAGTTCTTAGTTTCACGATTCGTGACACCATCGTTTATGTACACAAACGGAAATGATATCGAACTTTTATTTTTAGTAAAAGGGAACAAAACGTCCACTGAAATCTTTTAAAGCTGATTTTGAAATCCTTTGTGTATTAATACCTAACTGCAGCAGAAGTTTTTTTTTAAAAACCTGAACGTGGGAGGATGTGGGCGCGAAGGTCCTTAAGTCTTGTTTCGGCCGGCGATACGTGGAACGTTTTCTTTTTTAATTCCGAATGTTCCAAAAAAAAAATGAGAGGACTATCTCAGGTGAATTGCTAACATGATGGAGAAAGAAAGCTTTCCTGTTCAATTCTTGTCAATTTTTTGCTCTCAATCCCTTCTTTGGAAAGGAGAGAAATAACTCCAATATAGTTTGATCAAATGGCGAATTATAATTCTTTATAAATAATATTAAGTTTTGTACCTATTCCACAGAGCTTGATCCAGCGCATACATTTTTTGACTTGATATAGAATATTTCGGCTTTCTTTTGAAACAGTTAACGTTAAAACTGCTTACTCACTTTTAAATCCTTTCTTCTTTCACAGCACAACAGTCTTAACGCTAATGAAGTTTGATGCAGCATTTTCTTGATTAGCATAAGTCCAGTATGTGTGTAAGTTGATAATTATGTTAATATAAGAGCTTTTTATTTGTTTAGGATGACAAGACTTGAAATGTCGCCAGGAGTTTCATGAAAACTTCATGAAAAAGAATCTTTATGGCGCCTTGCACGTGTAATTTGCGATAGCTTTTACACGTAACTACTTAAGCACGCAGACTATCAAATGGTGTTTTAGGATTTTTTATTTTATTTTATAGAAAGATGATAACAATCAAATCTGTCTTTTGAACATACAGCCTGTTAGATTCTATGCCAGTGCTATATTTTTACTTAGAAAATGTACATGTAATTTTTATTTTGAACTACTAAAAACTCAAAGCAAAGAAGATTCGTAGTTACGTAATTTGCACTCAGTTTCGGATGATGGAATTGACACTTTTTAAGCAACAAAAAAATAAACTTAAAATTAGCTTAAAATGAACTACAAGAAGTACGTTAAGATTACACTGAAATCAGAAAAAAAACATAGAAATAGCAATGATTACAATTACTTTTTAAAACTTATCACAGATATATTTTCACCCAATTAATTCTTTGTTTCTTGGTGTTTTTGACATTGCAAATATTTGATGTAACAAGGAGGGGAATTTTTTTTTATAAGATTCTGTATTCTGTAGACATATTCCCAGACAAAGTTGTCGCGAGCATGTCTTTTCGGCAGTTATTGACCAAAGAAGTGGCTTGGTTTTTCTTTTCACTCATCTTCTATCTACGAGGTCCGGGAGTGCCAAATCAGTGGAATGTTGCGAGCTTTTAACACGCATACATCTAACGTCTAACATCTTTAAAAAAGTATTCCTCCCTAAGGCGTCAAAAATCTCCCTGGGTGCAGGATTTAAAAGACGCTTAAGAAGGAGACATCAGGGTTCCCTTGGAAAGGTTGTAAACTTTTTCTTTGCATGAATACCGTGAAGTGAAGCAGATTGTCCGCATATCATAGAAACTTTAATATTAAAAAAAAATGAAACTAAATTGCTTCGTAGAGATTTCAAATTACGTAAATAACCCAGCAAACAGTATTTACGACCTGACATGAAAAGGATGGTAAAGTCCGTGTTCAATTGAACAAGCCAGGTGCGACATAAATGCCGCTGTAGCATGACTCGACCAGGAGCGTTACTACTCGCGAATCTGAGGGTTGTTAATTGAATTGAACGGCTATCCCCATTTCGCCCTTGGCGAATAATTGTTTTAGTACAATTTTGAGATGGGGACGTCAAAAAGTAAAAAAAAAAAACAAAAACAAAAAAAAAGGAGCTAAAACTTGACAAACAACACACGAAAAAAAGGAACTTAACTTAGCAGCCGCGCCTTGAAATGTTATATTCACCGGGTAGCGCGGTGAATATAGCATTTAAATTATAGTAAATGTGACTATTCTTGCAAAACTAACAAAGCAACCGAAGCGATTTCAACTTGAATAAAAACGATGTCGTCTACAATGTGGCTCCTTTCTCTTAACTCGTTGTTCCAAAATCAAAGAAGCCACACCGAGTGAGCTCATCTTCCACTGGTTATGGGCATTTCTCAATATATTCATCTGCAGTAAAGATTTTAGTAAAAAGACGTTCCCTGCGGGATTCTCTTCCGATCAGCAGCTATTTATTTTTGAAACAGCAACAATTGTGGTGGAGCGACTTCTACCTGAATGAAAATAGTGTCATCTACAATGTAGCACCTTTGTTTTAATTTGTCGTGGGATACAAAAGTGGCGTTGCCAATACCAAGGAGCTCATCTTTCACTGGCCTTATGAAGCTGTTCTTAAATGTTTTATTGTCTGCCGTAAAGGAGTAAGTGATGTTTTCCCTGTTGTTTGGATCTTCCTGCTGATCAACCAAAGTGAACGTTACTTTTTTATAGAAAGGCCAGGACAGTATGGCATCGTATTCACCTTTCATTATACAAAAGAATATCGAGACGTGAGTTTTTTCTCCATGGGAGCAACCATTTGGATACAAGGATAATCGAAATTTATATCCACGGTCGTAGTAAGGATCACTCTTTATTTCAGTCTGTTCTCCGCTTTTGGCTTGCTGCAAGACCTCACTGAAGTCAGTGATCTTCCACGTATGTACTCCAGGAAATTGCATCAGTCTGTTTTCAAGAGTGTTGACCTTCTCCTCAAGTTTTCTTTTGGTCCCTTTCAGCTCTTCTTGTGTGCTTTTTAACTGAATCTGTGTGTCACTTAACCGAGTCTGTGTGTTATTCAACTTCTCACAAGCAAAGTCAAGATGGTTCTTTGTGGCAGATTGAAGATGAGATTCAATCTCTTTTCTCTGAACCTAAAGAAAAGTAATCACTGGTTATTATGATCATTTTCATTGTTAAAATAATGTGGAGCAGTATTCCGTACGTAAATTTGATATATATCCTACTCCCCAATATCCGTCAGTACTGAAGTTACTTATAGGTCACGATTACACGGTCTTAAGAGTTTCCTATTTGTAGGAACCTTTAATTTAGCGCGCTAAAATTAATACGTTTAATTTAAAGACGAATTTACTTAGCATGCAGAATTCACTTTTAAAGTATTCTTTTTAAAGAATACAGATCATTGAAATTGACGAGAAAACTAAAATGGATCGTATCGCCTTTATAGGTCAGATAAGCTTTGTTGCTGACTTTTGTTGCCCATTCAGTTTGTATTGTACGTCACTAGAAGTAATTGCCTTCGTAGCGTGTCATCAAATAGGTACATTGTTATAACTACGTAGTTAATAAACGCAAGAGAGGATAAAGGGGTACCCCTTAACACAAGTATCGGTGTATCCCAGGTAAAATTGTGAGGCGGGATCCCGCCAATCCCACCTGGGATCCCAGGTCTGTCCCAGGTGGGATCCCGCCTGAAGAAGGCGGGATCCCACCTGGGATCCCGCCCGGGATTATGAAACATCCCAGGTGGGATCCCGCCCTAAATCCCAGGCGGGATCCCGCCAATCCCGCCTGAAATCATTAGCGGGATCCCACATCCATCCCAGGTGGGATCCCGCCCTAAATCCCAGGTGGGATCCCACCAATCCCGCCTGAAATCATTAGCAGGATCCCACATCCATCCCAGGTGGGATCCCGCCTTAAATCCCAGGTGGGATCCCACCAATCCCGCCAGAAATCATTGGTACTATCCTGCATCCATCCCAGGTGGGATCCTGCCAGAAATCATTGGTGGGATATCCTGCCTTAGATCCCAGGTGGGAATTGAAATCCCTTCAATCCCACCGGTTATCATATACCAGGTGCAGAATCCCACATATCCAGCCCACAAAGGATCTTGCCAATTTCAGCAGAAATTGTAAGTGGGATCCCAGGATCATTTGTACTACTATAGTCTCAATCACTGCTCTGATCGAATGCTAACAGTGTAGCTGAAATCCCATGGACCAGGTATTCTGGGATCCCACCATTCCATCCAGGTTACATTGAGAAATTAATATTACACCTGTATATAAAGAAACACCTACTGCTAGCCTGTTTTGAATTCAAGCCATCACTTTAATTTCAAAATATCCATATAAATAACAAATAAAACACAGCTAGCTTGGTCTGTAAACTTATTAACTAAATGAGTTGCAACATACAAGTCATATGTATAACCTTGAAAAACATATTCTAACAGAAATTGCTTATAAATAATAAAAAATACCTTAAAACCTTTTCTTGCGAATATATTATTTTAGAGCATTAATTCACCACAGTTTCAGCACTCTGGAAACTAGCCATCTTTTACTGATGCAGTGAAGCTGTGATTAAAATAACATCTCCACAAAGTTCACAAGAGTCTTCATATGATCGACATATTGAATACTATGTTTTTCGGACGTATGTACACGGCCTACATGTATGTGTTGTCCTCTGAAATTCACATCAGTGAAGACGTTTTCAAGAATTGTAAACACAGTCAGTGACTGGAAGAAAATTTAAGTCAACACTGGGAAAATTACAATTATTTAATTCTGAATTGCTACACCTAGAACTTCTTTGAAATAAAGCTTCATCAGTATTTACAAAGTGAATCAGGCGACATTGTCTTGATTTTTCTTTTTTCAGCATTGTGTCCTGGTAGTTTGAGCTGTTATTAAAAGTGACTTAGCTTTAATACATGAGCAGGCTACTCTTGACTTGAGACTGCAGTGCTGTGGCCACGAGTGTCACATCTGTTCTAACAGCAGCTGCATATACCTAGTAGAGCAAACAGAACAAATTGTGCGATTAAAATCAGTTCTGAGTTATTGTTGTATTCAGTTAATAGTTCTGTTCTTTCAATTCTCTAGAAAATGATCTCTATTATTGCTTTCAAATCAAGACACTTTAAACTTAAGACATCAGTTAATTATCTTGTGTCCTTTTACAAACTACAGCGATGGAAACACTCTGCAGTGGAAAGGCACTGGAGAACATTTTATTTCCTGTTTCATTTTAACTTTTCTATAATTTGCACAATTATGCCATAACTGCTTCTTCAGTTAAATAAACTCGCAAATTCAGCCTGGCTCAAATATAACTAGTTACATGTAAGCTTAGCTTCAAATTCAAGAAGACAGGAGAGAACATGATCTTCTTAGAATCGTTAATTTTGAAGCCAAATCTTTCATTACAAATCATTTTCCTTTTATCTTACCTCCTTCTCAAGAGTAGATATCCAAATTTTGTTCCTTTGAGAAATATATATACATCCTTTAAGCTTGAAAGAATAGAAATCCAAGGAAACATGCGTTGAACGTTTGAAACACACTTGAAATTTATGACGCCGAAAAATTCAACAGTTTTCTCTGAGCCCGCAATGACAAGGCTGCTGACCAAAGCAGCTCATTCATTACCAATCTCTCCCAACATATTCATAATTCCAAAATGGCGGCTGCTCCTGGCTCCCTTTCAGGATTGTATTCTGCGAAGAAGTCGCCACTGAATCGTTTTTTGGGACCTGTGGAGGCTTAGAACAAATTTACCCCTGCAAAAGTTTGAAAACTACGGATTTTAATTGTTAAATTGCTGAGTGACTGCGTGAATATTTGATGTTAAGACAAATATGCAACCAATGCTGAACAGATATGATCATGTAAGATTAACAAGGTAAAGTAAAACTGATTATTCTTTGACAAATGATTTTTCCTGTTTTATGGTTAATTCTTGCACAGACTAAGCATAACATTCCAAGAAGAAATTGAAACTATATGCTCATCAGAAAGGATCTCTAACTTCAGGGATCTCATCTTCCTCAGATCTTTTAAACAACTTAAGCAACTCAGGTGCTTTAGTCCACCATATGGCTGTGACCAAAAGGTCGAAGAGTTCGTTTTGTGTACCACTCATGCAGTAACATAAAAAGATTATGTATAGTGATTTAAGTACTTGTGGAGAAGACATGCTTATGATAAGTACATTTCCAAATTTGGTGGAACATGATTGACTTCATTATATACAAACTATCAGTACTTTATATTAATTGGTTGAAAAGAGCTGCCCCCTGAATAGTGTATTGCAATGCTACATTTTGTATATTATATTATCTTACTTTCAATAAGTTAACAAACATCCCATAAATTGCCTTATTTTGAAGACAATTAATGCAGATTTTTATAAGTAAAGGTATAGACAGTAGTCTCTAAATAGTGTGTATTTGTTTGGTGTCAACAATTACATTTTTTAAGTCCTGAAAGATTCCAGTTGGAACCGTGGGTGGGAAGTATCATCCCAGGTCGGAATGTTGGATCCCGCCTAGGATCCCAGGTGGGATGTGTAGATTCCACCTAAGATCCCGGGTGGGAACTATAATCCCAGGTGGGATAGTTGGATCTTGCCTAGGAACCCGGGTGCAATGTGTACATCCCGCCTAGGATCCTGGGTGGGATGTGTGGATCCCGCCTAAGATCCCAGGTGGGACATGTAAATCCCGCATTTTAGGCGGGATCCCAGGTGGGATTACATTTGAGTCCCGGGTGGCAATGGCGGGATCCCACTAACCAAGGCGGGATCCCGCCATTCCCACCCGGGATCCCAGGTGGGAATGGTGGGATCCCGCCTACATCCCGCCTGAGATTTTACCTGGGATGTATCAGTAAAACGAGCGAAGTAGTGCAAGTTACGTAAAAGGTGAAATGAACATGATTGTCCGATGAAAAAATGTTTTACGCAATTTCATGCACTTTGTCAAGTCATGCACACCCACTCGAGAGAGCCGGGGCAGACCTCCCCAGTTCCCCTTCGGCTCACGCTCGCTCCACAAAGAGCTTGTTTCACGCCTTCGCTTACTCGCGTGAGCTCACGTGATAAGCTCGTGGACTCGAATATTTAGAAAGGAACTGTTAGCGGTCTAGAACTCAAGATCGTCGGTACTCCAGTAACAAAGCCGATTTATCATAAAACTCAGACAATTAGTCTTCACGGCTAAGAGTATCTCTTTCTTTTCTCAAATGCTTACGAGAATGGCTCTTGTAAGCGACCCTGTAATAAAACAGTAGAGGGTGGTCGCTTACGAGAGCTTTTAGCAGAAAGCTTGGCATAAGTTGTTGGTTGCCGACAGTATTGTATTAACAATATCAAATAGTTTGTTTATTCCCTATCACAAAAGAGGTTCGTGTATGTACAAGTCAACGCACCATTAGCGCTTATGTTTTGTACTACTCTAAATTTGATCAAGAAGTGAGTGCTTTTATTTAAGTGTTGACTGAGTGGTCGCTTACGAGAACTTTAAAACAAAGGAAAAGCCCAGCTGGTCACGGTTGCTTACGGGAGTGGTCACTTACGAGAGCTTTCAATTAGAGAGTCTAAGTGACAATAGAAACGGGGTTTCACAATACTGGTCGTATTAGAGCTGGTCGCTTACGACAGTGGTCGCAAGGAGAGCTTTGACTGTACCATACCAGCCTAAATGGTGTTAATGGTTTTGACATGTGCTTGCACATGATTGGCTCAGATATCAAGCTTTAGATAAAGCTCGAAATAAATCCAACTCTTTCAGACGCTGTGGATGGAAATTTAGATCTTTCAAGTCTACCGCTTTTGGTATCAATTACATCACCATATGTTAAGAGCTCGAAATGTACATTTTTGGGGGTCGCTCACAAAATTTAGTTAAATCACGATTAAGCACTCCTTAATCGCGATTTAACTCTTTAGTGCGACCACAGCCACTGTAAATTAGAAGTACGCCCTCAAAAAACCTAGTTCAAAGAGGAAATTTTATTCATCACAAATGAAATAATTAATCACCACCACAACTATGACAAAAATAATAAACGTTAAGTTATTTCTCCCTAGATATGCGAAGCGCAAAAAATCCTTGGAGCAAACTTGGATGGCAACAACAAACACCACAAACACAATTTATATATCCCAGAACCTTACCTCCTTTTTACACGCTGGATGTAAGGCGTTACAGTGTCTGATTGGTGGAGAAGGGTCAGTGACGTCATACCAGAAGTGAAAAAGGGTGAAAATGGAGTGAGCTGTCAAATGAAAAAATCACCATAGCAACAAGAAATGTCATGCAAATATCATCATAGCAACCATTTACCACGTGACTATGGACACTTCATGACGCTTATATGGCGTACCGGAATAGCCCTCTCACTAGGGTGAGACACCTCTGACCAGTAGGTGAAAAGTGGACTGCAGGTTCAGAAGATCAAAAAAAGGAGACACTTCGTGATGCTTACATGACGTACCGGAATAGCTCTCTGGCTGGGGTGGGACACTGCTGACCAGTCAAGGGAAAGCATCGCGGGATCAGAAACCAAGCTCAAGGGGTGAGCAGTGCAATAAAAAAATCACCATGACAGTGGATTCTAGAAAAATGAATTTTTTAATCAAAGCAAAAATCCTAGCAGTAGTATCATAGCCAATAGACAACGTGCGGGGATTGGGGTAAAGAGAAAAATGATCTACAAGATTTTAAAAGGATTGGTAAGCCGTGATTTCCAAATGATGAATGAAGTAGGCTCGATTGAAAGATACCCAATCATCAGTTTGGAAAAATTAATTTTTTTTAATGACCAGAAAAACTCCCATAATCCACTTCCTTCCACTGTGCGTCAATTCTATCTCCATGACAACCATTTTTTGAAAAAGGGAGAAGAAGGTTGGTAGACCTCAGCAGTTTTATGAACGTGTGTGCGTATGCGACCGTGGCACAGGACATGCCAGAAGAAACGACCCAGTTGGGAGGACAGAGGTGGATGAGGCGTGCCAGGTGGACGTTCCCTTGTTCCGAAAACATCACAAACTACAACTGGACCAAGAGGGCGCCCGCCTCTTTGTGAGATTTGACCGGTCCGTCATGGACAGGGAGGAGAAGGCCTGTCGCCACAGAAGGCAAAAGAAGATTCTGGCGAAGATGTTAGTGAAGGGGATTATCCCGTACATTTATAAGCACCGCGACGAGTATCCCCTCCGCAGCCGACCGTACCGTACAGGTCGCCAGATCATCCGCCCCCGCACGCGTGCACGCACTGCCTCCCGGGCCAGAACCCAAACCAACCCTCTACTCTCTGACAGTCCTATGCCACCATCTTGGATCTTTTCCTTCCTCATTCCTCCTCGCTGCCATGACCCTAAGCCTCTCCCAGAAATGTCATATGAGAGGGGGTGAAAGGGTATCCTCTCCGTCTTCATAGGGCAAACAGTTATCTTGCTGGAGATGAGAGGATTCACGCAACCTATCCTCATGAGTCGAATGACTCTCACACGATGTCTGTCACGTCATGCCTTTCATGTGGGCGAGGCCTGTCACGTGGAAACAAATGAAGGGGTACCCCCTCCCCTC
The DNA here is from genome assembly GCA_964030785.1 of Siderastrea siderea. Taxonomy (NCBI): domain Eukaryota; kingdom Metazoa; phylum Cnidaria; class Anthozoa; order Scleractinia; family Rhizangiidae; genus Siderastrea; species Siderastrea siderea. Next base: position 21,307,027 of record OZ034971.1, on the reverse strand, counting down.
TTGTCTTTGCCCAGGATTTTTATTTACAGGGTGAGTACAAAGGGAAACAATTTCCCTGGGGGCTCAATAATAATAATAATAATAATAATAAATTACGTGACCATGCTGACCTGTAAGAATGAAGGTTCACATATTTTATTTAGCTTCTTTTTTAAAATTTTGACAAGCTCCCGTGTGGCGGGAATGACACTATGCTGACCGGTAGGGATTGCAGGCTCACATTTCAGGGAAAAGCGACGTCCATTTATGTTGGACTGCCAACCAGCAGGCTAGGCTCTCAGGAGAATTGGGATCGTGGGCTCCAACCCAATGGGGAGTACTGCTGGCTAGCTCAGTTAGAGTAGACCCCCGCCCAGTAGGGCTCTTGTGGGCTGAAACTTCAGTGGAAGACTACTGACCAGTTAGTAAAAACAAGATTTTTCGCGTTACCTTGCAATGCCTTACAGTATACCCAACCTCCTCATTATGAGCAAATATCTTCAAATAGTTCACTAAGCAGCTCAGAGTAGCTCAGGGCAACTCAGAGTAGTTCAGAATAACTAAGAGTAACTCACAGTAACTTGGAGATCAGCTCGGAGTAGGTCAGAGAGTAGCAGCTCAGAGTAGGGCAGAGAGTAGCTCAGAGTACCTCAGAGGAGCTCCAAGAGCAACTCGGAGTGTATGGGAATAATTCGGAAAGCAGCTTGGAGCTACTTGGACCTGCTCGAAGCTACTCGGGGCATGACTCATTATGAATGTGCATAAATCATTATAAGTTTAAGAAACTCATTACAAGGTATCCGCACACCGAGTATGAGTAATCATCGAGTTAGGAAGCTCTGCGAGCAGCTCCGAGTAACTCACCGGAGCTGAGAGAGATGTTTGAAGCATGAATATGAACACGTGTAGGTCCGGGGAACTGAGTAGGGCACGCATGCAAAACTCATTATGAGTTACTCATACACTATGAGTATATGGGTGAGCAACTCGTCGAGTAACTGAGTCACTCGCGCTCAAAATGCGTTGCTCATTATGAGTTACTCATGCGTTATGAGTATATGGGTTAGCAACTCATCGAGTAACTGAGTTACTCCCGCTCAAAATGCACTGCTCATTATGTGCTACTCATGCGCTACGAGTATACGGGTGAGCAACTCAAAGAGTAACTGGGTTACTCGCGCTCAAAATGCGTCGCTCATTATGAGTTACTCATACACTGAGTGTATGGTTGAGCAACTCATCGAGTAATCGAGTTACTCGCGCTCAAAATGTGCTGCTCATTATGAGTTTGAGTCACTCACTCAAATTGAGTTGCGCTGTGAACATATATAAATAGGCGCCAAGCGGATGGTGCTCATTTTGAGTAAAAGAGCGCCCAATATGCATGAGTTAGTGTATGGCACATCTTTGCCAGTATCCTCAAAAACCGTTCAGTCGAAGCTATAAGAGAGACCGTCACAAGAAGCGGGGTTGTTGGAAACGTTTATAAAACAACAAGGGGAAATTCCAACCATGACTACCGGCTCCCCAGAGGACGTGGTGTCTGAAGTCGGCTCAGACGAAGGAGGCATAAACGAGGATTCAGAGGATAAAGAAAATGACGATGAAAACATGGAAATTGATTCCGAGTACGAAGACGACAGTGAGTTGGAATATGACAGCGGTGATCCATGGGAAGATCTCCGTGCAAAAGTTAAAGAGTCCCTTAGTTCACGCTTCGGAAAACAATTGGAGCGGTTACCGGAAAAGGGGGTATTCTGAAGCGGTTGCTGAAGCCAAAGCTTTCAATGCTCTATTACCAGTTTTCAGAAGAAAGTTACAGAGGTTGTACTTGCACTAACTCAAGTGGTTCCGTCGCCTCAAACGTGATCCCGTACACGAAGAAGTCATGAAAACCCTACGTCGTTTCATGGGCGTAGAAGACGGTATGGATTATAAAGAGGCAACAGACGCAGCCGTGGATAGGAGAAAACTTTTATTAAACAGAATTTTTCAACCGCGGCCAATCCCTAAGAACGAAGAAGAAGACGAGGAGGAGGAGGAGGAGGAGGAGGGGGAGGAATGGGAGGAGGAAGACGACGAAGAAGACAAAGAATGTTGGCCATGAGACTGTGCAGTGAACCGAGTTGGACAGATGAAAATGTATTGTAACGAACGTGAATAAAGTGACTGTCGCTTTTGCTACAATTATTGTCTTGAGAAATGTTCATGTTTGCGCTACTCGAAGCTACTCTGAGCTCTCTGTAGCTACAGAGGTTTGACAGAGAGAGGTATGGGATCAACATAGACCAGGGGTAGGGTACCTCCCTTGGTCTAGTTTCCATCCAAATAAGGGCACTCTGGGGAGGTGGGGGAGGGTTGGAGGAGGTTGGGTATACTGCAAGGCATTACAAGGTAACGCGAAAAATCTTGTTCCTCACTAACTGGTCAGTAGTCTTCCACTGAAGTCTCAGCCCACAAGAGCCCTACTGGGCGGGGGTCTTCTCTAATTGAGCTAGCCAGCAGTACTCTCCATTGGGTCGGAACCCACGATCCCAATTCTCCTGAGAGCCTAGCCTGCTGTTAGCAGTCTTTTTTTCTGACCTGATCCTAGTCAACGGTCATATCCTAAGACCTGAGCCTGCAATCTTTAGCAGTCAACAGTTTTTTCTTTTAGACCGGACCCGGCAACCTAAATGGACGTCGCTTTTCCCTGAAAAGTGAGCCTGCAATCCCTACCGGTCAGCATAGTGTCATTCCCGCCACACGGGAGCTTGTCAAAATTTAAAAAAAAAGCTAAATAAAATATGTGAACCTACATTCTCTACAGGTCAGCATGGTCACGTAATCTATTATTATTATTATTATTATTATTATTATTATCATCGAGCCCCCAGGGAAATCGTTTCCCTTTTTACTCACCCTGACAATAAAAATCCTGGGCAAAGACAAGAGGGGAGGGGGTTACCCCTTCATTTGTTTCCACGTGACAGGCCTCGCCCACATGAAAGGCATGACGTGACAGACATCGTGTAAGAGTCATTCGACTCAAGGGGATAGGTTGCGTGACACCTCTCATCTCCAACAAGATAACTGTTTGCCCTATGGCGACGGAGAGGATACCCTTTCACACCCTCTCATATGACATTTCGGGGGGAGGCTTTGGGTCATGGCGGCGACGAGGGACGAGGAGGGAAAAAATCCAAGATGGTGGCATAGGACTGTCAGAGAGTAGAGGGTTCGTTTGGGTTCTGGCCCGGGAGGCAGTGCGTGCATACGTGCGGGGACGGATGGCCTGGTGACCTGTACGGTACGGTCGGCTGCGGAGGGGACACTCGACGCGGTGCTTATAAATGTACGGGATAATCCCCTTTACTAACATATTCACAATAATCTTCTTTTGCCGTCTATGGCGACAGGCATTCTCCTCCCTGTCCATGACGGACCGGTCAAATCTCACAGAGAGGCGGGCGTCCTCTTGGTCCAGTTGTAGTTTTTGTCTTCGGAACAAGGGAACGTCCGCCTGGCACGCCTCGTCCACCTCTGTCCTCCCCAAGTGGGTTGTTTCTTCTGGCATGTCCTGTGCCACGGTCTCGCATACGCACACACGTTCATAAAAATGCTGAGGTGCACCAACCCTATTCTCTCTTTTTTAAAAATGGTTGTCATGGAGATAGAATTGACGCACAGTGAAAGGAAGTGGATTATGGGAGTTTTTCTGGTCGTTAAAAAAATGTGAAACAGTAAACTTTGCATGGACCACCGTAACAAAATAAAAGTACCGGATCCTGTAGTAAAGGATCTAGCCAGCAAAAAATAAAGAACCAAGTACGATAAAAAAGTAATGCTGATTCAATGGTAGGGAAACTGTATATTTACCAATATTTCAAAAGGCTGTGCTTTGATTAAAAAATTCATTTTTCTTGAATCCACTGTTGTCATGGTGATTTTTTTATTGCACTGCTCACCCCTTTAGCTTGGCTTCTTATCCCGTGATTCTTTCCCTTGACTGGTCAGCGATATCCCACCCTATTCCGCTACGTGATGTGAGTATCACGAAGTGTCTCCTTTTTTCTATCTTCTGAGCCCACGTCAACTTTTCACCTACTGGTCAGCGGTGTCTCACCCTAGCCAGAGGGCTATTCTGGTGAGTCATGTAAGCATCATGAAGTGTCCATGGTCACGTGGTAAGATGGTTACTATGGTGATATTTGCTTGACATTTCTTGCTATGGGGATTTTGTTGATTTTACAGCTCACCCCATTTTCACTGACCCTTCTCCACCAATCAGAAGCCAGAAAAATCCAACATGGCCGACTTTTTTTGCCTTCTCCACCAATCAGAAACCTCGCATCCAAACGAGGCTGGTGGATCTGAAGGGGGCCCCTTACTACTTATAAGCCTGTAAGCCTGTAAGGTCTTAAGCCAGCTGTAAGCCTGCAAGGCTGTACGCCTGTAAGCCTGCGAGCCTGTAAGGCTGTAAGGTTTTAAGCCTGTAAGCCTGACTAAGCCAGCTGTAAGCCAGGAAGCCAGCACGGTATTAGAGCTGTAATCCTGTAAGGCTGTAAGCCCATATGCCTGTAAGCCTGTAAGTTTGTGGCCCTGTAGGGCTGTAAGTCTGTAAGGTTGTATGCCTGTGAGGTTTTAAGCCTGTCAGCCAGCTTTTTAAGCCTGTAAGATTGTTAATGTAACCCTGTAAGCCAGCTGTAAGCCTGCAAGGTTGGAAGCCTTAAGCCTGTAAGGCTGTAAGGTTGTAAGCCTGTAAGCGTGTTCCCTTTAAGGTTGTAAGGTTGTTAGCCTGTAAGCCTAGGCCTGTAAGGTTGTTAGCCAAGGCTGTAAGCATCTAAGGCTGTAAGGTTATTAGCCTGTGAACCATAAAGCTTGTAAGCCTGTAAGCCTGTGAGGGTTTAAGGTTGTTAGCCTGTAAGCCTGTAAGGCTTCTTTTCATCCCGCGCCGGCGTGGAAGAGCTAGTGGCACAGTGGGCAAAAGAAAATAATCCCTGGAAACCACCACCCCAAAGAGTCTGGGAACGATGGCTCGACAATTTTCCCCAAGTTAGTCAAGACCTCGCTCGCAAACCTCGTTCCGAAAGATGGTCTTTTCCTTTGTTAGAAAACACAGAAGAAGAACAAAAATGTGACGATGAACAAACTTGCACCCCTTGCTGTGACGTAGGATGCTGTGACGTATGCCCTTTCATTGTAAAAGAATTACAACCAATCAACAAAAAACAAGAATACGGTCATGAATGAACTGAACTGAAACTAAGGTCACATCTTTTGGGTACATGTTGACAGTGGTTGAGAGCTGAGAAGGCGGGTGGAGGGATTTTCACACTAAAAATCCGCCGGTGGGATCTACTTAGAGGTGTTCTTGGTACGGGGCGGTGGATATTCCCCCGTGCCGGTCACGTCGTTAAAGACAAGAAGGCTGTGTGCAAGGGCAACGAGGAAAAACAACTTCGAGAATCACGGTTCGCGTTCGCGGCATAAGGAGCGACGTCGGAGGCAAAAAGAGACGCTGAAGGGGTGGCTTGGGGAGATTTGGGCCCAGGCAGGTGGTGTTGGTCCGCTGGCGAAAGTGGTTGGGTGGAAAAAAATAGCCGTGTTCTCTTGGTTCGTGTCCAAAGAAGCGAACACCACCTTGGAAATGGGTGACGTCACGCACGAAGGATTGAAAAAGATGAATTTGTTGCGCGTACATGAAAGATGGTTGTGGTGGGGCAATGGTATCGCACCTTGGACCTGGCACTCGTATTTTTTCTTCGGAAGAAGTAATAAATGATTAATAAGCAAAATAATAAAATACATTTCAAAAAATAACTCAATTAAACAAAATTAATTTTAAAAATTTCCTCACCTTAGCTCCCTGACGACGTCATCAGAATGGAATGCAATTGGTTATGCGCAAAGTAGTTTTCTTCCCCTTGGTTTGAGTCCCTGATGACGTCATCAGAATGGAATGTGAGCCAAACTGCTGTGTATTACTACTGATGGAATGGTTTTCCCGTCTTCTTATTCGGTTCATAAAAAACATGTCTCAGTCGTCCATGTTTTCTCCCGCTCAAGTTACCCAGGCAGAAAATTTACCATCTTGAATTCCCTGGGTCCATGTAAACCTTAATTACCCAGGTAAATGAAAACCCCAGCTATTTTACCAAGGGGAAATTATACTGAGGAAATCATGTTTACCAAGGCTAGTGTAACCACGGCTTTTGTAAGCACAGTTAAATAAAACTTAAAAATAGCTTAACCAATGAAATTACAAGAAGGGCGTTAAGGTCACAAAAAACATGTAAGTAGCCGTTATTATAATTACTTTTATTACAACTTTAATTGTTACAGGACATCAACATTTTACGGTTTTTTGTCAGTTTTTTTGACATTGAAAAGACTTCACGAAGAAGGAAAGTCGCTGTTTTAAGAAAAAGTTCTTGGATTTTCCAATTCTGCGACCATATAGTGAGATAAACTTGTCGCGGGACACGTATAGTCCGTGTTCACTCTAACAGAGTGAACAGGACAGGTGGTGCATATTTGCCAGTGTAGCATGAGTCGAACAGGACCGTTACCATTTCCCCCTTAATCTGATGGTTACATATACCCTCCTTTGTTTGTCGAGAGGCGCTTTTTCTCGCGCCCTAGGGACCGTTCATTTTTTATGGGGTGGAGGGGGGGGGACTGGTGGGATTTGATGGGTAGTTTCTCTAATATATAATGACGCCCCCTCGGTCAGGTAACGTGGGCTCTGAAAAACGAGCCCACGTTACCCGACCGCTGGTCTTGTGACCCAATTTGACGTCACGGACAATTCAAAATGGCGGCGCGCAGTGTTGAATTTTGGCCCTCTTTGGAGAGGAATTTCAGTGGGATCAGATGCACTTTAGAAGCTAAAACCACGGTCAGTAACTCAACTTAGTGTTATCTTTTTATTGGCGATTTCAAAAAATACACCATTTCTGGAGTGACCTTCTCCTTTAAGTAAAAAAGGGAATGTCTTGCAGGTTACTTTGGAGGTGGTAAAATGCAAATATAGATGTTTTGCCAACAAGACACTTTGTTAAGTCATAAACGGTCGGTCCGAGACCTTAGTTATACCTGAAGATTTTGTTTTTGAACTTAAGTTGGCCACTTCTACTAAATATGGCTTCTTTTCCCAAAAACATGAAATCCTGCGGGTCTTCCATGACTTTGCTGTTGGGCGGAGGGATAGGAACAAAGAAAATAAGACGAAAAAAGTTGTCCCATTTATGTCAACTAAATTTCGGCGTCGGTGAGTTTCTTATTGGGGAGTATGGGGTTTTTCATGCAGGAAAAGTTATTCTTGAAGCAAGTTCTGAAGGAAAGAAAATCAAAAGGAAGCTTATAGTTAACTAATACTCAATTTGGGGAGGCAGCGTGGCTGAGTGGTTGGCGCGTTGGACTCGCAAACCGGAAGTCCCGAGTTCGAGTCCCTCTCCGACCACTGGTTGGATTTGTTTCCCGGTAGTCGCGAGTTCAACTCCTCGGCCATGCTTGTAATTAGCCAACTGGTTTGCCTACCGCCGGTTGGGGTTTGTAACCTTCTTCATGTTTAATTTGATTATTTGTTTCATGATTTTTTCAGTGGAGTGCCTGTAAACTAGCTGTATTAGCTAAGTGCACTTCCACTTTAAATAATAGCATTTACCTTTTTTTTTTACCATCAATATGACTTCTTCACACTCTAGATCTTATTTGTATTCACTGCATACATTGCTTTGTCTCATCTCTGTTGGCGTAAGCTACAACAAAGTTATTATACGGGATTATTTTTTTCTAATACACACTTTAGTTACAAACACAGATGGTTAATTACAAGGTGTTAAGTTTACAAGTTACACTACGAAGTTCACATAATCTATTACAAATTGCAGTACAATTACATTACATCAATGGATATCTATTATAGAGACTACAACGATTTTACACGCACACCAACACAGAAGGTAGAAGTATCGATATAAGTATAGAGAATATAAATATAACTTCCTGTGCCCTACGAAATATCAGATCCTTAGATACCGCCTTATAGACAGACGTATTTTAGAGGGGTTGTCTTAGCTGTTCTTAAATCGAGACCACTTCTGTTGGAACATTTACCTTGGTTATCATTTAAATGACCTTGTACCCATTTTAGTTTTAACGATTCACTGAAGCTATGAATATCGATCATTTTCAGACCTCCTTTATCATAGTCATTAACAATTTCGGTCCTTTCTTTGTCGCCTTTGTTGTCCCAGAGGAATTCATACAGTGAAGAATTAATTTCTTTTAGAGCACCTCGAGGCGTTGGGAGAGAAGACAAAACATAAACAGCTTGTGACGCTGCTAAGCTTTTTATAACTGCAATCTTTCCCAAAAGAGTAAGTCTTCTTGTCAACCAGCTGTTAAGGCTCTTTTCCATTTTTCATTTTTTCAGATGAGTTCAGGTTAATAAGGTTTATTTCTGCTGTCGAGAACCATACTCCTAAGGCGTGGACTTTTTCCTCAGCCCATGTTATTGGTTTATTGGAGGGGAGAACAATGTTCGAATTGCGAGATGAGCCAATCCAGAGGGCTTCGGTTTTTTCATAATTCACTTTAAGACCGGAACAGACCGCAAATGTGTCAAGCAGATAAAGCGTTCTGGAGAAAGAAGCTTCGCTACCATCTAAAATCATTGTTGTATCGTCTGCATATTGCGATATTTTGCATTCAGTTCCAAAGATCATTATTCCACGGACTTCTTCATCCTTTCTTATAGCACTACCCAGCATTTCTGCACATAAAATAAATAAGTAAGGAGAAAGTGGAGAACCCTGCCTTACACCACGACTCAAGACGAAGAAGTCAGATGTCCAACGATTGTTCTGTATACAACTGCTACTATCGGTATAGAAAAGTCTTACCCAAGCCACTAAAGATGGTCCGAAGTTGTAGTAACTTAGTTTTTTCAATAAAAGACCACTCTAAGCTGTCGAAGGCCTTCTCGAAGTCCGCGAATAACAGGAGACCTGGAATTTGCTCTTTCTTGGTGTAATTCATGATACTATCTATCAGCCTAATATTTTCTCCAATGAATCTGTTTTTCATGAAACCAGTTTGATCGTTATTGATTATTCTTGGCAAGACTTTTCGGACCCGACCAACAATAGCTTTAGCAGCTATTTTATAATCACAGTTAAGAAGAGTAATTTCCTCCAGTTCTTTAAAAGATAAGTAGCATTATTCTTTTTCGGGATGAGGGAGGTCAAGTCTCTCCTTTGAGAAATTGATAACAAGCCCTTCGTATAGGCGCAGTTTAATGCTTTTATGAGGTAAGGGTGGATTTAGTTCCAGAAGACTTTATAAAATTCGGCTGGCAGGCCGTCACTTTCAGGACTTTTATTTGATTCCATGTTTCAAGCTTTCTAGGCATTCACCCTTCGTCAACAGGCCTTCACTTTCTCTTTGTTCGATCTTATTTAAGGTTGAGCTATTTCTTTCCGGAAAAAAATATCCTCGCTGACTTTAGAGTTAGAAGAGACGTTTGAAGTATGTAATTTTTGGTAGAACGATTTAGCTTCTTGAAGGATCTCATTATCATGATTGATAATTCTGCCATCGGCTGACTGTAGATGTTTAATAGTTTTTTGATTACAGTGGCGTTTCTCTAGAGTTAGAAAATATTTCGTGTTTTTCTCCCCTTCATTATACCAGCGGGATTTAGATCGTAACATTGCACCACGGGTCTTAGTGGAGAATTTTGATTTTTAGTTCTTTTAAGGTTTCTTCTTTCATGCTTTCAGATAGGTTGTTTTCTTCCAGACTCTTTTGAAGAGACAGAATATCAATTTCTGAGCCTTTTTCCTCTAATTTCATTTTAGCCTTCTTTTTTCTTGCATAATGTAGCGAATTTGATCGAATTTGCATTTTCATGGTGTCCCAAAGGAGAACAGCATCAACCTCGTTATTGTTTTCATACTCGTTTGCTACTTCAGTAATTGTATTCTTTATCAATTTGACATATTCCTCGTCTGACAGGAAAGAGGTGTTGAGTTTCCAAAAACCTGGGCACCTTGGGTTTTGATTGTTTACAAGATGTAGTGTTATCAGGGAGTGATCTGTTCTATATCCAGGAAGAATGTCCGCTTTGGTGATTTTTGTATGTAAACTCGTACTAGTTAAAAAGAAGTCTAAGCGGCAGTGCACTTCAGGGTTGCGCCTTCTCCAAGAAAATATTTTGGCATCTGGGTTAAGTATTCGCTAGATGTCTACGAGGTCTAGTCGATCCATTATATATCGAATCACACTCAACGAATTAGTGTGGATCACCATTTCGTCGTCTTTAAATCTGCGAGAAGGTGGAGATTTTGTCGAAGGAGATGAACTTGTTGAACGCTCGGCGCGCTTTGACATCGGCGAGAGATGTTAAATTCGAACAAGAAGTACTAGGAAGGAAAGTGTTTAGCAAAAACTACACCTTGCTTCGGATTTTGTATAATGTTTGAGAGAACATGGCCTTCCCCCGGACGTAAAGTTACGGAGCTACTAATGCACGTCCGCTCGCCATGACACTCTCTCCAGACCTCTACGGGACTATTTTTATTTTCTAATATTACAATTAAAAAGAAGCAACCTTGAGGGATTCCCCTCTTCTCAGCAACTATTTCGATTTGAAATAAGACCTATTTGGGTGGAGCGACCTCAACTTGAATGAACATAGTGTCATCTACAATGTAGCGCCTTTCTTTTAATCTGTTGTGGGATACAAATTGAAGGAAGCCATAGGCATAGAGCTCATCTTCTACTTGTCTCATGAAGCACTCCTTATATTCCTCATAGTCACCTTCTGTAAAGGTGTCAGTGATGTTTTCCCTGTTGTTTGGATCTTCTTGCTGATCAACCAACGTAATCGTTACATTTTTACGGAAAGGCCAGGGTAACACAGGGTCGAATTCACCTTTCATTATATCAAAGAATATCGAGAGGTGAGTGTTTTCTCCCTCCTTAGCACCATTTGGAGCCAAGAGTAATCTAAATTTATATCCATGGTCGTGGAAGGGAACACTACTTATGAGGATTTCTTCTCCGCTTTTGGCTCGCTTCATGACTTCACTGAAGGCAGTGATCTTCCACGTATGCGGAACCAGGGGAATTTGTATCAGTCTATTTTCGAGACTATTGATCTTCTCCTCAAGGTTTCTTTTGGTCTCTTTCAACTCTTCTTGAAGTTTCCTTTTGGTCTCTTTCAACTCTTCCTGTGTTGTACTTAACTGAGTCTGTGTGTTACTCAACTGAATCTCTGTGCTATTCAACTTCTCACAAGCAAAGTCAAGATGGCTTTTCGCGGCAGATTGAAGATGAGATTCAATCTCTTTTCTCTGAACCTAAAGAAAAATAATCACTCGTTATTACGTTCATTTTCATTGCTAAAACAATGTGGAGCAGTAATCCATTGGTAAATTTGCTATATATCCTATTCCCCAATATCAGTCGGTACAGAAGTCACTTACAGCTTACAGTTGCACCGTCCTAAGAGTTTCCTATTTGTAGGAACCTTTATTCAAGCACGCTAATACGTTTAATTTAGAGACAAAATAAAAAATGACGGTTACCCTGGCATGCGGAGTTCATTTTACAGTTAACTAGAATACTCGTATTTACTCGAAAGAGCGCCACGGCGCTTATTAGATTTTTCGACTTGTCTTTGTGGCGCGTATTTGAGGGCGGCGCTTATTTCAAACTCCCTACTTGCGAATAACACAGTCAGATGTAATCATTCTTAATCTTTGTTTAGTTCATAACAATAGTACCCTGCAAGCAGAGGCCCTTCGATCTTCCTAGATAAGTCGGGAAGAGTAAGGGACCTCTGCCAGCCGCCGCGACTTTCCCTGTTGAGCATGCGCTAAATTCAAATGTAACCGAGCCTTGTCGGCCTCGCTTCAATTGACATGTTTGCTGAATGACAGCCGCGTCCACAACAAACTATTCTGACTTCGGTCGTATTAAACACGAGAGATTTGAGGAAAGCTTTAATTAAACCGTAAGGCTGAGAATAATTCTGTTCGAATTTATGTCACAGTTTGAAAACTTGTCAGCCTCGAAATATTTTTGCTGATCAAGAAACTGCGATTTGTCGACTGTCAACATGTTGTTACAGTCCAGTGATTTCCAATTAGCGAGTTACGGAAAGCTCGCATAGAAATCTTGGTCTTCGAGATATTTATTTTGTTTTGTCCCTCTTTTTGTCCCTGTCATTCAGAAGTATTTTCGTGTTGAGACTCTTTCGTCCTCAACATTCTCGGCTTTCATTCAACAAAACGCATTTGTGTCGAGTTTGTTTCGTATTTAAACTTCTCGGCCGTCATGCGGTAAATTATAGTTTGTACTGAGACCGTTTCGTCTTCAAAATTACCGCCGCCGGTCGGCAAATAATTGTTTCTCTTGCCGTTTGCTTGTCTCGCCGTTGACCAAGATAAACGTCATTTCGCCATAAAAATAAGCGTTAAAGTGCTCATTCGCGTAGCCCTTCGCATCGATTCCCGCTCAATCCAAAAGTAAAATTTTTTGGTCCGAAACCAACTGCAACCCAGATTCTTTTGTTCCAGTTAGTAAATTAGCGATTTGCCATGGCCGGTTGGCAAACAGACAAAAGAATCTTTACCACACAGAAAATAAAGCAAGGCCTTCGACTGGTGTTGTGTGAGATTGCTTATTCCATGAGTATTCACTCTTCCCAGTGCACTTTTCACAGCTTTATCGAAGACATCTTTCGAAAGAGAAACGTCCGCTGCTGTGAACTTCACGAGCGCACCGAACATACCGTGGGCGCGTATTTAGTCAGCAATTTCTAACAAGGCACATGCGCACTGAGCAAAAACGGGAAAAACAGGTTTCAAACCGGACTGACTCATCCATTTCGGTGGATGAGCGGCAAATCAAAGAAAGTCGAGGCGGCTGGCAGAGGTCCCTTCCTCTTCCCGACTTATCTAGGAAGATCGAAGGGCCTCTGCTCGCAGGGTATAACAATAGCACAGGAAGGGCACGATAAAAAGTTAATTTTAAAGGTTTCCCTTTCCATATCCAAATAAATAACAATAACAGCAACAACAATATCAGCGTATTAGCATTTTAGCATTAGCCATGTCAAAAACCAATAAATGCCGCATTGTTGCGGGAAGGATGCGGCACTTATTCGCTGGCGGTGCTTATTAATGTTTTTGTTCCTAAATGCGGAGCTTTTTCGGGGGCGGCGATTATTCGAGGGCGGCTCTCTTTCGAGTAAATACGGTAAAAGGGCGCAAAAGGGTTAAGGAACGTTATTGATTAACACAAGTATTAGTGTATGTATCAATAAAGGTAGTGAAGTAGTGCAAGTTATGTAAAAAGGAAAATGAGGGGGACTGGGTCGAGCTATGGACGAGTAAAGACGCAGCTAACAACCGTCCGCAAAATCAGTGTAAAATTTTAAGATAAATGGTGCAAATGGCTCAAATTCTGTAAAATTTCACTAGTAGAAGAAGGAACAGGTCTTCTGCTTCCTCTGACAACTCCACTGGATCGCCAGACGCTAAGAAATCTAAACAACTCGCATCACTGTCAGGCCAGAACCAAACACAAGAAGAAGATGAGGTCATGACCGCCTTAGACATGTCGCAAGAACTACATACAACGTTACAGGCGATCCTAAAGAAGCTAAAGAAATTGGACACAATAGAATCTTCATTGAAAAGTATATAATTGAACCTGAAGAGTTTAGAAGAACGAACACAGAAACTCGAAACCTTCCAATCGACAGCATCGAAAGACATCAAAGATTTGAAAGAAAGTCTCGACTTCACTGGCAAAGAATCTAAAGATCAAATGGAAGCACTAAAACATAGCCTGCAGGATTATGAATCCAAATTGGCAGAGGTGCGGGCAGAAATTGAGAAGTATGATTCCAAAATGGAAGACCTGCACACTGAAAATCTTTACTTGGAATCTTATTCAAGGCAGGAGAATATCAAATTTATGAATATAAATGAGGAGCCATCTACAAACGGGAATGAAGGCACAGAAGATATTTTACGCAATTTCCTGGAGAGAGATCTTGGCTTCCTCGACGCAAGAAGCGTTGCAATTCAACGCGTTCACCGCATTGGGAAGAGAAGAGAGGACAAGCCTTGACCTATTCTGGCTCGATTCCTCCGTTATAAAGATTGCCAAAAAATTCTCTCCCTTGGCCACAGACTTCAAGGAACTAACTACCAGATGTTCCGAGATCTTCCCAACGAGATAATCAATCGTCGGAAAAAGTAACTGGAAACACTCAAGGCAGCCAGAAAAAATGGAATTCCCGCCGCTTTCAGCGCATCCGAGAAAAACTCTCGCCGGTTGGCCAAGAACTTACTCCGATCCTTCTTGACTTAGCTAGTTCGATTACCATAAAAATTATCATTTGTGAGCCACCACACAATATTTTTTTCCTAGTTGTTTGCGGACGGAAGCTTCGTGCTAAGCTCTCGTCTCTATAATGGTTTTTTAGACACTAGTTTGCGTTTCGTGGCCTTCGCTAGTTGTCAGTTTCTAGGTGACGCTTTAAAACTTTATTTACGTTTTTCTACCCGGCACTTTAACCTCTTACCGTTGCACTGCACATCTCTGTTTCGTAAGGCTTTTTACTCCGTGTTTAAGCACAACTCAATGTTTATAAAAAGCACTGTAAACAGCGCCAAGCTGCGACAAAATGCAAATTGGGGAGGCCACTTTTTCTTTCTTTTTGCCTTTAGAAGACAATGTACCTTCCCACAATCATCTTTCTTTCATTTTAGCGAAAGCTTAGCTACGCTATACCCCTCATACTCCTCATTTACTTTTCTGTATTATGATTCCTATTATTTTTTGTTTTTATTTCCGTTAGTAGCACGCAGCTGTTCTCTTTTTGTATTCGTTTGTTTATTTTATTCGCTAAGTAACCTCTATTGTAACTAATCATAAGTAGACACCATTGTAACTGCACTTTTTTGTATTGCTATTCGACAATGAAAATTTTTAAAAAAGGAAAATGAAATATGATTGTTGGATGAAAAAAAATGTTTTCCGCGATTTTATGCGTTTTGTCAATAATACACCATTGATCGAGAGCAACAAGTTTGTAGATGGATCTTAGTAGCCTGACAGCAGTCATGCAAGATTAGACCAACACCCACTCGAGAGACATAGCCAGAAATTCCGGACAACATGGCTGCCAACATGGCTGCAATCATGCTCAAAGCACGCAAATAAGGATTAAATATGGCGGCAGAACGTAAAGGGAATGTGGGAGAAATTTTAAACTTTCCCTATTTCCTAATTTACTAATAAAGCAATGTTCGAACTACATTTTTATCGAACAAAAAATTAAGAAAAAATTATTCTAGCCACTTCCTTTTTAGATCGAAATATCACTAGAAACGGACACAATATCCTCTTAAAACAGCGCTTACCATTATGCTTTTCTTAGTGTACGGAGAGAAAATTATTGCTGCGACATGTTTCCCCAGCTTCCCATCCAAATGATACAATGTTAAGCTCGCAAAACAAATATTTTTCTCGCAAAAAAAACACCAGCTAAGGCACTGCCTTTTTGAGACGCAGATCAGGCTTTTTTGTAAGTGCGACATTGAGGAAATAGAGCCATTAGTAAGGTAAAAATGCTCCTGAAAGGGTTTGTTTTCCTTCTAATGGGAAGCTCCTTGGCAGCCACTTTGTTTCTTTCCCATACATAACGTACTTACCTGCTAACATAAGAAACCGCTGAATATATATGGGTAACAGCTGGATTTCGAAAAAAAGCGGGAAGGAATTGCGGGGAAAAAATTCATATGTGCATGCTATGTCTGCAATGATATAACACCAATTAAATCAAATCTGCAAGCGAACTGTAGCCTTTCCATCGAATAAGATATTCTTTCTGAAAGGATTACAGTTGCAGATAAATAGAGCTTACGCTCAGAGCAGAGACAAATATTATATTTTGTCGTTTAGACGACATCGAACAGTTATCAACAAACCGATTAAGAATAAAATCATAGTATTTGCCTTTCTTTTTATCCTACGATGACTAAATACCCTTTTGGCTATTTCTGCTGGCCGATTCTTCAAAAGATCTGCATTGCTCACCTTAAAAGCTATTTACTCTTTCATTCGCTTTTGCCGCCATTTTGATTATGCGCCGGCGGTGCAAGCCGCTTGCCGTCTCGAATTTCTGGTTATGGTCCGGGGAGAACTCCCCAGTCTCTTCTCGGCCTTTACGCTCGCTCCACGCAGAGTTTGTTTCGCTCCTTCGCTTACTCGCATGAGCTCACGTGATCAGCTCGTCGGGTTGACTATTAAGAAAGGAACTGCCAGCGGTCTAGACCTCAAGATCGTCAGTAACTGTAACAAGGCACCATTATCTTAAAACTCAGACAAGAAGTTTCCACAGCTAACAGTATATCTTTTCTCACATAGGCTGTACAGCTTACTCGGTGTACAGCGATATATAGAGATTACTCCATGGAAAATGCGCGCGTACGATTTTTATTCACGAGTTGAGTAGTATCAACTCAACGAGTGAATAAAAAATCGTACAAAGCATTTTCCATGGTGTAATTTGTTTATTTTATAGATACTGAGATTTTTGAAAAGCCAAATTTTGTCAATCTTACGCGCATGTTTAGGGAACCCATTCAACTGCAATGTATGCGTGTAAAACTAGAATAACTAAAACATCAGTTTCTCTTTCAAAATCAAATATTTAATGAAGTAACACAAGAAATAAAACGTCAGTTTATACCTTCACAACTTTTATAAACATTTTTCAGTTGAAAAAGAAAAACCTGACTGAGGCTTATAAGTTCAAATTTAATGTTTGTAAATCAGATATTATAAAACAGCGGTATACGCTGAATAACACAACGGCAACGCAAGCGAACTATTACCAAATCAGTATAATACAACAAAGTCAAGAAAACGGTATGCAAAAGCCTACAGTGTCTTAGTCATCATCTGAATCGCTAGAGACTCTGATTCTTTTCCATTGTCGCTTTTCCGAGGGAGGAGGAAGCGGTGGCGATTGATTCACAGTGTTGATGGTCACAGAAAACTGTCCTCCATGAATGACTGCACCCGAGAATAAAGCCATAGACTGTTGGCCAGGGTTACTGAAGCGACAGGCTCCTTCTGGTCGAAATACAGCTGAAGTTGACGGAGTTACAGTCGGAGTAAATGGAGTGATGCTTGAACACTCACTAGAAATGTTTGCCAGTACATTTGACATATGCATTTGTTGTTTTGTGCTGAGGTGACTGTAGTTTTCAGTACTTTTCAGGTTTTTGTGGCCGGAAAGCTGTGCGATTTGTGTCGGTGGCACATTATTTTCACTGAGGGTTTGAATCATGGTTTTCCTAGCGCTGTGATTGCGGAGTTTATCGTTCTGAAGACCCGCTTTCTTTGACATTTCTTTCATAAGACCCCCGAGTTTGTTGGTGCCGACCGCGTTGCATTTGAACCAGCACTTTTCAGAATTCGAAGGTTTGGATTTCATCGATACGTTGTTAACTGCAATGTAAAACGGAGCGTCGGGATCTTTCATTTTTTCCGGTCTTTTCTGAACAAAAAGTTTGTAAACTGCTACCGGATCTTTTTCGCTACCATCAGTTGAAAACATTTTTGGTGCGAAGGGTCTCACATCGCGGTGGTCGGCGCCAGTTCTTGTTTTCGTTTGGCGCTCGTTGAACTCCAAGTATTCAACACCCTGGTCTGTTTTGCACAACTTAACATCGCCCCAGCGCATATCGTGGTGCTCTTTTACTCCTCGAAGCCCAAAATGGAGGCTGTTGTTCAGCCACAGGGTGTTTAAAATGGCTTCAGGACTTGATACACCGAGGAGGCCTTTGTCGAAGAGAAGTTTTATTTCATCCTCTGTTAGAGCCACCAATGCATTAGGCTTGTTTCCTCTTCCCTGTTTCTTGAGCTGTTTCTGTTTAGACTGGAGTGTTTTTCTTAACTTTTCAAATGCTAGGTCATTGATGATGCTAACTGGATAGGACTTTCTTTTAAGGTGCCTTTCAAAACTCGCTACCATCCCTCGGAGCGAAGACGGCTCGTATTCTTGCCCTTCCTTTGTGCGGACGCTTAATATGAATTCGCTGAGAAGTTCATTCAACTCAACAGGAGGAATTTCTGCTATCTCGCGTGTTTCTCCTTTTGTTTGAAGGAACACTGTCAACAAAGCAACCTCTCGTTTTGTTTTTTTCACCGTGTTGGGGTTTTCATGCTCTTCAATAAACGACTCAATTGTGTCGTCTAAAGACACAAACCTTGAAGCAGTTGCCTCCGCCATGTCGCCGAGACGAAAATGGACGACAATCGAAATCGCCATGCGATGTTGTTCACTAGTGAGTTTTGGTCGTTCGCGTTTGTGATTGGACGAACGACGTTTTTTCACTAGTGAGTTTTCATCGTTCGCGTTTCCTATTGGCTAATGCATTTTACGTATCATTTTTACGTAATCTTTTTTACGTGAGGAAATCTCAGTATCTATGATATAAAACAAGATTCCCCAGTCATTTGATTATACCACATACTTATATGCCTTTGAAACGATATTCTTCAACCTTAAATAACAACTATTTTAGAGGCATAACACCACTGTGAGCCTCTTTTCCCCAAGAAATTAATGCGCAGCAGTTCAGAGTTCTTAAATGGTCTAGAATGATGATAAAAAGTCACGTACGCAACAGTTCGTGGTAGTTTCCTATTTCAGAGGTAGACTCAAACAACTATATTACCATGACATCAGTACTATTGGTTGCTTCTTTAAAATTACCCAGTTCGGCACGAGGAACAGCACAAAAATATTCAAATTTCTTTGTCCACATTATCACTTGAGAATCATAACTCTTCTATTCCAGGAAATTTTACCAACACCAATAAATACAATTTGTTAGGCATTTTAGCCTTGTTTCTACTTCTTACCTTTGCTGTACAACCGATCTGAGCATGTGGGCAGGCAATTATCATTAGCGGACAATCCTTCTCAATGTGGGATGGAATCTGCAGTGAAGACTACGCTATTAAACACTTGTATTCATTTATTTATTTACAACACGTGGACAAATTTAAATCACTTTGGACAGAGTATTTGCTAAATGTTTTAACTATATCTGCAGGTTTTCATGATTAAAATAGGAAAAACGCAAGGGAAAATGGCGATCGCACCTGTAAATAAACTGGAAACCTTCATATAGCAGTACTGATGAAAACACTTTGGTAAAAGCAGAATGAAATATAGGAGAGTATGTCACAAAAGGCGTTCATCAGAAGCTCAGGGTGTCACAGGTTATGTTATCATACCCTCGACATCAAGGATGGTACAATAGAGGGATATCTGTAGTTTTCAGATAAGCATCACCTACTTCCTCTCTGGCGATGGCTCTGGCTCCACAGTTCAGTGGGCAGTTCAATGGGAATCTCTTACATTCCATTAGGTGAGCCTTAAAATAAAATCATGACATTGCCATTCTTTAATCCTACTTTCAATATCGACTTGACTAAAGTAAAGAAAGAAGGAAGCTGTGATGGGTGAGGTGAAATTACACTCTCTTTTAAGGGGCAATACATGGGAATGTTTTCATGAAACAGGATTTGATTTTAGATAGAAAACAAAAGAGGGATAAAAAATTTGCCACACTTTCACACAAACTGCCCCCATGCGAGAGCACTTCGAGTTGATAGCGGAATGTCCTAGTGTCCATCTATTGATTTTTAACTTAAAATTTTAATTTTAAATTTCATTTTTTCTCAATTTCCTTAAAAGTAATATTTTAGCCCTTCTTTTCCTTTTTTATATTAACATTCTAAGATAGTGAAAAAAATTCTAAAATATTAATGGCGTCATGTATTACAAAACTACGATGACTTTTTTGGATTGTGTGATACGTAAAAGACATAATAACGAAAAAAGGCTGACACTGGATTAAAAACATATCTTTCTTACTTTGCTGTTTTGTTCACGCGGGCTTGTTTTACGTTTTCTTCATATCAAGGGAATTTTTTGGCATCGAAAATTGGACGTAAATGTGAAGAAAACCTGTTCCATGCTCCCCCTTAAAAGAGGAGAATTTATTCATCACAAGACAAATATTTATTATTTGATTTTTCTTCTTACATTCCAAATTGATCATCACAAATATAACAAAAGTAATAAAAGTTTTTTTTTTGCCATGATATGCGAAGTATAAAAAAAGCTTGAAGCAAGCTCGGATAACAACAACAAACACAATTCATACATGAACCTTAAACAGCTGGAAACAATTTGAAGTGTTACGCGTCAATCATCAGAACCAAGCCCGTTCGACTGAACTGATTATATCAACAATGTGTATCATGATTTGCCATAACTTTAAATAGCTCCAGGCATAACAACAGACCGAAAACCTTACCCCCCATTCACCCGCTGGATATGTCACGTTACAGTGATTGCATTGATGAATCCTCCATTCACAAGTGTTCGCCACGTGTTCTTGCAAAGTTTTCCTTGGCAATTTCACCTCGCAGTTTTTGTTTGTACAGGGAACAATTTTCGAAGGGCAAGAAGCTAAATGGCTCTGTCAAAGCAATAAAAAAGGAAAAAATGTTTCAATCAGAGCTTTTAAACAAGCATTGTAAAAGTTTCTGTGTCCACGAACATTCAGAAAATTCAGAACATAAAACCAAACGTTCAATTACGTACTTTAGAGGAAAAAAGGCGCGACATACATCATGAAAGCTCCAATCGTAAGAATAGACTACAAACAGTAGGTCAAATTTTATTTGATTCCAACTAAGATGAAATAGGGTAAGGTGGCCACCGTAAATTGAAGAGATTCAAAAGCTGACAATTTGAGCGTTAGTCCCGGCCTTCCACAGAGCGAATCGTTTTGACAAAGGGCTATCCTTCAATACTTCGCCTTTTGAATCTCTTTACGGTGGCCAATTTACTCTATATAATGTCATTGCATTTGATAACAAATTTTAAAAGTATTTCTTTCCACCACTGGCACACCAACACGGTTTTTATACAACTAATTTCGTAAAAAAAAAAATTATAAGACGGTGAAGCATGATCGTCCGGGTCTGAGTGTCGTCCTGAGAGGGACTGTTTGAGATGACATTAACTGACGTTTCGACAACCGGAGCGGAAGTTATCATTACAATCAGTGAATTGTGAATCGTCATTAGATGTTATAAGACTCTGGGCAATAACCATTATTTTAAATTTTGAGAAGCTGGTAAGGCCGGACAATTATTGAGAAAAGGTTACATAAGAGTGTCACCCCCGCCTTATCGATAAGGCTTAGTCGACACTAATCCAGGAAAATTTGAAAACGCATCTTTTTTCTCCCGCGTTTGGCCTTCCTCCCAGGTTTGGCCTTGGGGTTCGGCTACTGAAAACGGATCTTTTTTGAAAACACTCTCCAGAGTAGATAAATTTGAAAACAGTGGTTAGGTGTTTCAGTGTTGTTTAGTGAATGGAGAAAACGGAGTTTTTTCAAAACGCTGAAATCACAACTGCCATGTGATCTCTGTCACAGACTCCTTCGATCATTCACCCAAAATGGCGGACAAATTGACACTTCATTCTGTTGTCTTTCTCTGGTATAGTTTGATTGCTTGTTTGGAGTTCAACGTCGCTTTATCCAGTCTTTATGCAACAGTGACGTAGACGCCAAAACCCTTTGTGTTCGTTGCTCTTGTCAAACGGGCCTCAGCGAGCTCCACTGCATTACAGACCGCACAGAGAATGGCGGTTTTGGACAAGAGCCGGTAGATATTGTGCGTGGTCGGAAAATTTCCTGAAGGAAGTCCATTTTCCTAAAGAATGGCCGTGAGGACTTTCGGTGCCTGGTCGGTACCTTAAAGGCCAGTTCATCTTGGCTCGGACAATTTTAGCTATATAAATTGATGTAATGCGTAATTGATCATTTCGCCATGAAAATTGCGCAAGATAAGTTAATAAACTATTATTATTATAAATCACGACTCAATAACTTCTTTTCCTTTCATCAGCAAGGTCCGACTAACTACTTTTTATCTTAACTGAACCCTCAATACGGCTCCTTAGAATTGGAACCACAAGATAAACGCGAGCAAAAGGTATGTATTCCAAGAACACCTCTAGAGGCCCGGTTTTTTCCATTTTTGTCAACCTAATTCAAATGACCAACCATCAATATGGCCCGTTTTTGGATGCCCATAAGCGGCCTCAAATAAACGTTACAATTTTTTTAAAATTGGATTTATCGCGGTGTTATCACTTAATATATCAATGGATTAAAGGGCGAGCCATCTTTTCCGAGAAATATTTCAATTTCTAGATTTCCCTGATGCTTCTTAGTCCCAGTCCTTTCTACAAGGCCTTGGCAGTTAGGAAGAACCGACAATCCTTTATTATTATTCCAAAAAGAGAACTAAAACAAGAATTCCTAGATAACCTAGCATTTTAAAACACCTACATCTTTTGATCTTAGTTCGCCAGTCCACTGGCAGCCTTCAATTGGACATTTGATAACGAAGGAGAGAATTTTTCTCTCTGCCGCTTTGTCAGGGAAAATATCCTACAGGTAAAGAATAATAATTAAACCAAAACAAGTACCTTTTTCTTCATTTGTGGAGGGGATTATGGGGGCGGGAACCCTGGAGAAAAGGGGACGGGAGGTGTACGGGAGGCAGGAGAAGGAGGGGCGGGAAGCGGGATTCCCAAGAAGCCGGGAAGCAGGAGAACTAGGGAAAAAAGGCAACAGTGCATAATATTTCGCAATCGAAAAAGAGCAAGAAGGCGGATTCCAATAAATAAAGGGCAGGAACCGGGATTAAAGGGTACGGGAAGCGGGAGGTTTAAACCCCCCTTCCCCACCCCCCTCATTTGTCGATCCCAAGATTGACAAAACTGTTCCTCTACAAATTGACAACTCTGTTTGAAAAGGTCTTAGCTCATAGTTGATGAAAAGGGAAAAATCATGCTTTATATTCTCTATCCTGGAAATACCTGCGCAGACTTGAAAACTAAGAAAGGTTTTTAGGATCAGTAGCGGAAGGACAAAACTTAATGACTTAACTGCCTTAACTTTTCACTCATAAGGAAAGCTACGAGCAATCATTAAAACTACCAATAAAAAACGGTGCCGTTGCAGCGTTTGAATAAAAATTTCGTTAAACCAATGAAAATGGGAAAACATATGTACTGATATAACCTTTGGACTCAGAGGTCCACACGACGCGTAAATAAACCGCACTGGTTCGTTATTGGCGGATCTCTAGAGATGCCGGAGCCAGACGTCACTCGAAGTGTAATAGAACAAAACTGAATGTAAGGCTGGCACTACGGCAAAGGGCTGATTTATTTAATGGCCAATATTTTGGCTAACAAAATTAGCCTTCCTCAGGGCCAGAGCTATGCTGAAGGAAAATACTATAACGGCTCCAAAAATTTGAATTTTAAAAATACACAAATGGTAAATGATTAACTAACTTAGAAAAAGCAAAACAAAAGATAATATTAACAACAAATAATAATAATAATAATAATAATAATAAAAATACTAGATAACATGGTATACATATTTATTGTATACATACTTAGATTTACTCACTGAAAAGGCGCGAAATAAATTTTCGTTCACAAGCTGGTCTAAGTAGCTGAAAGCCAATCAAATGTCGCGTATCACTTTTTTCGCGTGTGAAGAAAGCGATCCGTCCAATCAGGTGCCACCTATTTTAACGTGTAAGCCGTAATGAGGTGATTCTTATTCAGGCTTTCGCTTTTCAAGTCTCTCGCAAGTGTTGAAGTTAACTTTCTTTTAAGCTTAAAAACATGAGCGAGAAAAGATTTGTTGCCCACGATACTTCGGTTGAGAATTATGTGGAAAGTCTAGATCTCGAAAGCAAAAACACAAAAGAGAAGACAAAGCGAGATGTGAAACTGCTAGAACAATTTTTAAGAAACGAAAAGAACGACCAGCGAGAAGTGCACACTATACAGCCAGCAGGATCAAACAAGTATCTTGCAAGTTTATTCGCTCTGTTAAACGTAAAGACGGAGAGGATTGTGAGCCCTGAAGTTTAAGATGTCTTGTTTAAAGTATTGAGAGGTATTTGAAGAAAAATAACTAGCCCGTGGTGAGTATTGTCAACGATAAACACTTTGAATTGACTAGAAAATGTCTACAGTCAAAACATTTACATAACTTAAGCTTATATCTTTTAGGAGCTTTTGACCTGAATCTGTGCAACACAATTTGTCATTAAACAAGAATTTAAATCTCAGTATGTATATAATAAACATAATACACCATGGAAAGTGTATGCGTACAGTATTTACGCACTCGTTGGCTTGTATCAGAAATCTCACTTGTTCGCTGCGCTCACTCGTTCTATTTCCGAAAATTGACCAACTCGTGCGTAAATACCGCACGCACACACTTTCCATGAAGTATTCCATATATATAGGGTATAATGTATATAATACGGACAATGTTTAGACTGGAGTGTACCCTATATATATTATACCATGTTATCTAGTATTTATTATTATTATTATTATTATTATTTGTTATTATTATTTTTGTGATATTTTGTTATGTTTTTCTAAATTATTTAATGTTTAATCATTAACATATTTTTAAAATTCTAATTTTTGGAGCCGTTATTAATAGTATTTTCTTTCAGTATATTTCTGGCCCTGAGGAAGGCTAATTTTGTTAGTCGAAATATTGGCCATTAAATAAATATACTGATCCACAGGAAAACTACCTAGAACAATTTTCGCGGCGCACAAGCAATCATATAGCCTGAGAAAACAGCCGACGGTTTACGAGGTCGCCACTTGAGCCCTCGCAAAACGACGTCTGAGTAACGAGCGCTGAAATTCCATACTGATGACGTGCCTCTACCCAGATCTTGGTAGTGCTTCTGATTGGTTGAAAGAAAATTCCAACCAATCAGAAGCATCATTTTTTTCTTTCAACCAATCAGAAGCACTACCAAGATCTGGGTAGAGGCACGTCATCAGTATGGAATTTCTGCGCTCTTTACTCAATCACAGATCAAGTTTCCGTTTTAGGAAAATGATTAGCTGAGCAAAATTCGTTTTCAAAATGGCTTACTTTGTCTCGTAGCAGGTTGTTTCGGTCCACAGGACACATGAGTGGTTGTCCATCTCTCTTCAGCCTGTTTTAAAAAATTAAAGATAAGGGCAAAGTCGCACTTGAGGCAAGGTGGCCCACACGAGCCGGAGCTTATGCCGGTTTCTGTAGCATGAAGCTACTGAGAGTACTGCTACTCCCCCTGGAAGGGATGCTGGTCCATCGCAGGGTTACCCCCAGCAGTATGTCGCCAGTACCCATTTATACACCTGGGTGGATAGAAATAATGTGGGGTAAAGTTTCTTGTCTAAGGTGACAACACGATGACAGGGACTGGGCGTCCAACGCACCAACCACTACACCACTGCGCCCCCCCCCCCCCCCTCCCACAGCCTGTGTTAAGGCAATTTCAAAAATGAAAACATATAAGAATTATTTACCGTAGTGGAGGTGAATATTGGTGCTTATAACCACTGATTAATAAATTTTCGCGTGCGCTCATTAGACGAAATACATCACGTGGTACAAAATCGGACGGCGGATATCAGGCGATACCCACTTTTTACCCACCATCGCATCGTCACTGCTCAGTTGGTTAGAGTGCTGCACCGGTATATCGCAGAGGTCATGGGTTCGATTCCCCTTCAAGCCTGAATTTTTTGCAGGTTTCTTCTTTCAACTGCTTAAGTTAAAATGTCGTCACTGCGATGGTCTACATATATTTCTATAGATAATCCGCAGTTCAAATATATGATCATTTCATATATTAACATTAATTAATTAACTAATTAATTTATTTATTTATTTATTATAACTAAATATTGTGAAGCGCATTTGGGCTGTTTTTTTGAAGAGTGCTCTTTACTAAATAATAAATTGTTATTATTGTTATTATTATTATTATTATTATTATTATTATTATTATTTATAGTATATACACCACAGTATAGCCACTTATTTCAGGTTTATTATTTCACTCAATTTCGTCGTAACTGAGCTCAAAGCAAAAAGGCGCGCGTCTTCTTGCTAAATCGAAGAATTTGACTGAGAGGACTTCTTTTGTTGAGAGAGGCAATCTGTTGTCTCGACAGTAACAAGTTGCATTTCTTGCAATTGTTGATATTTTGTATTCTTAAACGGATCATCTTGTCTGGAAATCGCTGTTAGGGTAGTCCCATGGAACAGCGCAAGGTAAAGTCACTTAAAACAAGTTGCTGATGGAATAAATTCAACTTCAACGTTATTCCGTGACGGTCTTAAGAGCAGTTCTCTGAGAAAGTGTAGCAAAGTTGGAAATGAAAAATCTTAACCCCCCCTCAATTTCTGTGTGAAATTAGGTTGCCTGGGGGGGGATGAACAAAAACAGCCATATAAAGGTCAGTAGATGTGTCGTTGCCATGGTACCCTCAAAGTCAAAGTCATATTTTTAGCAAAACTTTTACCCTTAAAAAGCAAAAATAATAAACTGGTCTGGTTCTCGGGTGAATGCCAGCCAATTAAAACAAACATTCCCCAGGGAGAAGCTCCATTCCTCTAGTTTTTAAAACTTGATGTTAAAGTATTTTGGCTTTTATAAACATGCTAAAATTGATCGCTGAACCAGGTTACCATTCGGCCATTTTGACAATCCGCCAAAACAAGCTAACCTTTTTCACAATTTCTCGCAAAGTGTTCTCTTCCCAGGAACCAAATTAGCACCAGATTTAACATGGATACTAAAAATTCTAAATATCATAAAATATTTTGGGGGAAAACTGTATTATGGCCATGGCCGTTGAGCACATTTGAGGAAAATCTAAATGAATGTCAAAATTGGCCATGTTCAGGCTCCACTGTTTCGCCCAGAAATGCTTTGGATAGGCCTCTCAAGCTTCAAGGTATTCTTTGTAATCTTGTCTGAAAACTTAATTTGATTTATAAGTGTATAATAAGTAACTAATTATAGAAACAAAAGATAACGAATAGTAGAAAAATTTGCATATGAAAGGAAAAACATGCAAACTAAAAAAGGTAACATACGAACATACGAAACGTCCCTTGCTTTAGGAGATATAGCATCTTGAAATGTACTTTTGTTTCTAAAAATAGTAACAAAATGGCGGGAAATTCAAACATCAAAGCTTAATAACTCTTTAACCAATTGAACTTTTCCAAAAACTTTTTTCACATTTGTTTCTATCACGTCACACTCTTTCAGAAATATTTTTTTTGCCATAACTTGAAATTTAAATTTTGCTGTCAATCTTGTGACGTCATTTTCCCGCCAAAACACTTTTAAATCGAAAAACAAAAAACATACGATTTTTTGGAAAACAAAGTTCTACCATCCTGCCAAGTTTGAGCTCAAATGAGTAAAAAATGCAAAAGTAGTTCCAAGGATGCACTTTTAGGCGCCTATATGCCCACCGTGCTGGATGATGATTTATTTTTATTTCATGGATATGAAATGTTGACTTTCAGCACTTTAATAAATTCTATGGCGGTTTTTACATTGGTGGTAAATAGAACAAAGAATAAACGAAATGTATTAGACTACAAATGATATCTAGAAAAAAACGCACCACAAGGCCGCACAAGGAATATTACTTTTCGCACAGGGTGGAGCGTACTACGAAAGTCCCGATTATGGACAGGTATGATGCACTACAACAGATTATAACGAATTTTACATAAATCACTACAGTGGATTAAAGGGACAGGTTCACGGCTCGGCGCATGTGCATTAATCAAATTACTTTTTTTGCGATTTATTAGTAATTCTATCGGTTAATAATCCCACTCACATGTATCTCAGTGATCACATACCACAATAAGCAGGAAATATTAGTGGATTACACCAACACCAACACTGCCAAAGTTGAATTTATTGTTGACCCGAAGGTTTTATTCCATGGTTGATGAATTTACCGCTATTTGCACGCGCTTTGGTCAAATGGCTGCCAAGGGCGTGCTTTTTTGCCAAGAAAATTTCACACCCGAGCAATCTACTCGCTTCTGATTGGCTCCTTAACAATGTTATGAAATAATATTGCTTGCGTATTCGCTACAGCGTGCACAGGCGAAAAAAGAGCAGTTAGATTCGTGAGCATGCGCTAAACCGTGAACCCTTCCCTTTAAGTTTAGTGTTACCGTAAAATTCAATCTCAATGGACTATTTGGATGACGTCGTGATAACAATAGGGTGACAGGCCTACACAACTCCTATCCACGTGTAATGACCAGTTCACAGTTTGGCTCGAACGAGTATGTCTTTTAGGGATCTGCCCCTTTTGTATGCGACCATAGGGGGATCTTTAAAAACCTACCTCCAAACACATGGAACAGCCATGGGTACTAAGATGGCAGTCGTTTTTGCCAACATTTTTATGGGGACGGTAGAATCACAAATCCTACGCCGTAGCGTTCTAAAACCACTCGTCTGGAAAAGGTTTATTGATGATATATTCTCGATCTGGAATATAAACAAAGACCAAGTCACGCAATTCATTGAACAAGCAAATAGCCACCATCCCACCATCACGTTTACGGCTGAAATATCTGACACAGATACTACGTTCCTCGACACAAGCATTTACAAAGGCGAAAGATTCGCTAACGAGTCTATACTAGATATAAAAACGCTTTTCAAAGCAACTGAAACATTTCAGTACACACATTTCTCGAGTTGCCACCCACCAGGGGTCAAAAAGGGCTTCATTAAAGGCGAAGCATTTAGGCTTCTCCGGACAAACTCCTCAGAAACTACGTTCAAAACTGCAGTTTCAAACTTTAAAACACGTCTCAAGGAAAGAGGGTTCCCCGAAACTTTGATTTCAACAACCCTCGCGGAGATTAGATTTGAGGACAGAAAACTTGCCCTTCAACAAAGGCGTAAACAGAACTTGCGAATCTTGCCTTTCGTCACACAATATCGTCCATCAGTGCCTAATTTAAAGTAAATACTTATGCAAAAATGGCATTTAATTCAGCAACAACCTTTGCTTAACAAGATATTTAAAGATCCCCCTATGGTCGCATACAAAAGGGGCAGATCCCTAAAAGACATACTCGTTCGAGCCGAACTGTGAACTGGTTATTACACGTGGATAGGAGTTGCGTAGGCCTGTCACCCTATTGTTATCAGCGTTGATTTTTACTTGTTTTTTTAATACAATGTACTTGAAAAATACGAGAAGCCCTTTCGTGTTTAAAATTTTTGCCCTCAAAACTGGAAAAACTGCAGGCCTGTTGATGGTTGGCATGGATTTCCCCAGAAGAAGGATCCAAGCTTTTATAGCAAATTGAAAGTTCAAACTTCGCGTTGTGCGAAATCGCAAAATTTCGACACTACGGAGTGACACTGATCAGAAGCATTTGCTGTCTGAGTTCACAGTGTAAAGCTTTCAAACTGATGGAAAATATTTTTGCTATGATGTCGAATTATATTGAACAGAAAAATGAAATAAGCACAACCAGGTACGTTGACTAAAAGACTTCAAATACATCGGCACTTTATTTATTTCTACCAGAGGTCTCTTTATTTACCATACTTTTCGGCGGAAGTACGTGAGACAGAGTCAAAAAAAAAAAAGCGCTGCATAGTAGTGCTTGTTACTGCAGCGGCACTGTGATAACAATTGTTTCCTGTACAAGTGAGCCGGACAATTAAAGCTAAAGTTCATCGTTCGTGACCTACAGCAGGTATCCACAGTGTAGAAAACAGGCAACAGATTTTGCTTGTGTGATGTTTGCACACGCCTCGTAGATTGCCTATTCTGTATGCTCCTCCGCTAAGCGCTGATTTCGGCGTAGAAACTTTTTGATATCATGAAAGCAAAATTCGCAGCTGTTAAATTCCGGTGAATACGCCGGTTGGAAAAGTAGGTTCACACCACACTCTCCTAGCATCTCTCTCAGAATAGGTTCCACAAAGTGGCCATGATGGAAGCTGCAGTTGTCTAAGATCACAGTATCACCTCTCTCCAGGACTGCTGTGCCATCTGCTCTCGTGAGATTCACTGCCTCTTCGAAAAAAAGCAGGAGCAAATTCGCGTTCGAGGGACCTTCGATTACATTAACAAAGTCTACTCCGAAGGGGGAATGGAGAAGATTAATGATGTAAGTACAGTTAGATGCGTATCGCTGTATTTCGAAGGCAGGCTGGCCTCTGGGAGCGCTTCCGTGTCGATTGGCAGTTGTTTTCAAGACACTGCTCTCTCAAAACAATGAACGGTACGCACATCTAAGTCCGCCATTTGCTCGAGAAAATCCTTTCTCAGTTCAATGTTGTCATTTCTCTGGGATTCGGCCAGTATTTGTTGTATTCTCTTTTTAGTCATAAAGAGATCGTTCCTAACACATTTCGATATCGTGGATTTTGATGGTAAATTCCAGGGATGGGCGATCCCATCAAGTAGTAGACGATCTTGTAACTCTGCTGAATAAATACTCGGCTTCATCATTTTTTCTATTTCTATGGAGGCCATAACGTCTGGAGTTATAACTCTTCTCTCTGGCTGGACTTTCATGTGCGGCAACGAACATCCTGTACGGTCATAGTCAGCTAAGACGTTTTGGACAAAACACCGGCTTGTTTTTAGCTCCGTTGCAGTCGTTCGCTGAGATATTCCGCTATGGATCATGTCAAGAACTTGTTCTCGTAAAAGTCGTGGATAATAGCGGCCATTATCGTAAAGTTTTCCTCTCCGATTCAAATAAAGTCGCATGTTTTGCTCCATGGCAGAACGGTTCAGCCGCTTGAAATGTGAAACTGAAAGTTTAAAACTTGCCGCGTTTCTATTGTTATGATACTCTAACGCTTTTGGCTAATTTGTAAGAAAATTTCCTGGGTGGCCTTGGTTGGAGTAGTCGGACTATAATAGACGTAAAACTTGTTATGATCAGTTGTAATGCATCAAACCTGCCCAAGATGGGGACTGCGTAGAACGCTCAACACCGTGGAAAAAGTAGCATTGCTCGTGTAGCCCAGTTGTGCTCTTTCTTTTAGATGTCATTTATAGTCTAAGACATTTCCTTATGCTTTATTCTATTCTTTTATTTTTACGACCAATGTAAAAACCGCCATAAAATTTATTAAAATGCTAAAAATTAACATTTTATTTGCATGAAATAAAAGTAAATCGTACATCCGGTCAGCAGTCTTGCACTCTCATTTCCGGTCTACACGTTTTGTCGATGTCAACAACAACTTCATGGCTTCTCAAACGCAATGTCCTGCTCGATTATAGCCAGATACATATATTGGATCGTTACAGGCATGCAGTTGCTGAGAATAGTGTTCGTAATTCGACAATTTAGCTTCCTGGATGGATTTTGTTGACTATTTTCAGTGCTTCCAGGGTCGTAGCTAGCGGGGGGTGGG
Organism: Siderastrea siderea; assembly: GCA_964030785.1. Taxonomy (NCBI): domain Eukaryota; kingdom Metazoa; phylum Cnidaria; class Anthozoa; order Scleractinia; family Rhizangiidae; genus Siderastrea; species Siderastrea siderea. The sequence continues at coordinate 21,275,599 of OZ034971.1, read as the reverse complement.
GGTACAAGGGAGGCAGCTGCCCCCCCCCCCCCCCCTGGACCAGTTGAACCAGAGAAATCACGTCTTTGTATTAATATTTTAATTATTCAAAGGATTTGTTTTCTTTAGACTCAGTTATTTTAACTGTAGCGACTTGCAGTTGTTTGCCATTTTCATAGCCGGGAAATCGGTTGGTCCACGGTGTTGTAACTGGTAAGCAAAACGAAGCAAAACTCCCTAATGAGATTGGCGTGTACCATTTGCACGGTTCACTCTCGTCTAATTCACAAAGAGTGCCTGGAATGTGCTTGACCATTGGCGCATCCAATGGTCAAATACAATATAGGGTCTGTAAAATACAATATAGTGAGCTCTTGAAGGACCGTAGAAAGTGATAATCATATCTAGCCAGACTTAGTCATTATGATCGAACCAACTGCATGCAAACGCCAAAGGATATTTATGAATGAAAATCAAACTGGAGACATCTTTTATAGGTTAGTTAGCCAAACATCATGCAGTATTGTGAAATGTTTAGCGTACTAGTGCTGGGAAATACATGGTGTTTCAAATTAATAGGACCTCGGAAATAATGTTGTAAGCACTGAAAACACCTGCTTTTTCACACTTATTCGAGGTCATTTTTTCGGAGACATATCTCATGGCAAGTGCTGGAAATAGCGTTTCTGAGCCTCCAAATTTAAAAATTTTCTGGGGGAGGATACCCCCAGACCCCCCTAAAGGGCTCGTGCCTTCGGCACTCGTGAGAGTGCCCCCCCTTGACAAAAATCCTAGCTACGGCCCTGGCTTCGACGGCATAAACCACAAATATAACCACTGTGTTTTGATCAGCTCAGTGGTCCTTTATGAAGTATCCGCGGACAAATGCACCATCATCTGTAGTTTAAATCTCCGATAAGTGGATGTAGGATGGAGCACACTGTTAGGTTTAACCTGAATGCAAGAGGCTGTGCTGGATTTGGTCAAGGAAACGGAGCGAGCGAAGGAGAAACTTACGCGATCAATGAATCTGTATAAATTGGCAAAAATTACAAGGTAGGCTTTGCATCAATTCCTATTTCATCCAACTCGGGTAACCTTATAAATCAAAGTAAGTTTACAGACAAGATTGCAAAGAATACCATTGAAGCTTGAAAGGTCTATCCAAAGCTTTTCTGGGCGAAACAATGGAGCCTGACAATGGCCAATTTTGGCATTCATCCAAATTTGCCTCAAATGTGCTCAACGGCCATGGCCATAATACAGTTTCCCCAATAAGATTTTATAATATTTAGAATCTTTAGTATCCATGTAAAATCTGGTGCTAATTTGGTTCCTGGGTTAAGAATACTTTGGGAGAAATTGCGAAAAAGGTTGTGCTTGTTTTGGCGGATTGTCAAAATGACCGAAAGGTAACCTGGTTCAGCGGTCAATTTTAGCACGTTTATAAAAGTCAAAATACTTTAACATCGAGTTTTAGAAACTAGAGGAATGGAGCTTTTCCCTGGGGAATTTTGTTTCAATTGGTTCACATTCACCCGAGAGCCAGACCAGTTTATTTTTGCTTTTTAAGGGTAAAATTTTTGCTGAAAATATGACTTTGAGGGTAGCACGATTGATTGCAGTTACCATGGCAAGCACATATCTGCTGACCTTTATATGGCTGTTTTCGTTCATCCCCGCAGCAACCTAACTTCACACAAAAAATGAAGGGAGGTTAAAATTTTTCATTTCCAACTTTGCTACACTTTCTCAGAGAACCGCTCTTAAACAGGATCACAAAACGAAGCCTTTATTCTGACTTAATAGGATCAAACAGTAAACAACGTCGAGTTTTTAAAGCTAAGTTTAAATGAAGTAACACAGCGTGACGCAGCTCATTTTATACCTACCAGTGACTCTCAAATTGATATGCATCATTTCAGAGCTAAGAAAATCAAATCATCATTACAATTCAAAAGAAAACTGTAACAATGTAATCCCAGCAACCTTATTCGCATGTAACCATAAACTTACGATAACACCAATTAAATTATGCGGCTGATCAAGCCCTAAAGAAGGATTTAAGATTCAAGAGTCTGGCACTTCATTGAGTGGGAACAGAAGGCCAATAACCTTACTGCACTAAATGTATCGAGGAAGAGAAAAGCGTTATGTTTTGAATGTCTCTCATAACATCATAATATGAAAAAGTTACATTTTCCGAAACGTTTCGCTTACATAGCTACACGATTATATCGCGGCTAATACTCTAAACGAGAAAAGTTCCGAGTCAATGCGTTTCTGTTACAAATGGTTGCTTCCCAGAAAAACTGTTCGTTCGCTTTGTTATTTAGCACCAGCTGCCGGAAATTGTGCGGCAAAAGGGACACCTTGTCAAAAAGCTCCTGTGCTGTGCTGTGGCTTCTGCTCTTCGTCCGTTCAGCAAAAGGATTATACCAAACAGAATCCTAACATTTAAATTCCCTAGTAATATTCACTAAAGAATACCAACCTTGCGAAGTATCCATTAAGGCACTGAGTGCAAAACTTATGGCCACACTTCGTTAGGACTGGCTCTCTCATTGGTAACTGACATATTCCACATTGCCAGTCTTCGTCGTATTCATTCACAAATTCGTTATCGTATCCACCAAGCGAAGAACTCGCTTGAGCTTTCGCCATGTTGACTTAGCTTGAGCCTTGTCGCGTGGATTTAATGGATACGATACGTCCGTTCTTTTTGGTCACTCATGGGTGAACTGGAATTTTTTTGACGTCAACTTCGATCACTCTCTTGTCACGCTTAACCTGTATGGTATTTGCTTTGGCTCGGAGAGCGCGAAAAACACAGAGTTAAGGTTGGTGTGTAAAAGAACATACAAGTCCAGAGGCTGTGGTCTCCATGTTTAGCAGATGGTCGCCAGGGCATAGGTACATTGAATTTTTACTGGGTGCTCGTAGAGCAAGAGATCAGCGGAAGTGAATGCGAGTATTCTTAGAAAACTGGTCAGATTTCTGAGAAATGTAGTTATTGTAGCCTGATTATCTCGCTAACCATTTTTTGTTTTGCAAACCGGCTCACTGAAACGAATGCGGCTATCAACTGGTACCGGAGACTCGTTTTTTCGAATGAACATGAATCGTAAGAGTGGTTTTATGAAATCTCAGGAAGTTGGAATTTTCGATGGTGTCAATCAGTTAATGAAATAGGAATCCTCACAAAGGCTCTTGCAACAGTGTCTGTTTTAAATTGAAACGACTTCAGAGAACATGTTCGATTGAATGTTTAACGAAATAATAATAAAAAAAAACAATATTATCTTAAGATATTCGCTGCCCATTATGGGCCTTTTTTGGCTCCAGCTCTTGGAAGTATGAAGGAGGTGTGCATAGCCGGAAGCGCGGTCTCTCAGGAGCGCAACGCAGCAAAAGCATGGATCCTTGCGGACTGTCTTGACGTCTATGTAAGACCAAACTGAATAATGCATTTTCTTGACCAGTTTTGATCACTCAGATATATTTTATTTACAGTATTTACGCAGTCACAATCAAAGTTTTTATTTCTGGTCTCTCTTGAATCAAAGGTCCCTTGACTAGTTTAGACATCATTCTTACGCCGCGTCGTAGTCAGTTGCAGTTTGGTTCAACAACAACACGGTCAGCATGCAGAAGCACGACTTTGATTTAGACGGCGTACTAAACTTGCAGCTATTTAGCCTCAGAACTGTAATACAATGGGGCCCCTACTTTTCGCCTGTTCCAGGGCCCGGTTATATCATTCCCTTTGTTCTAGAGTATTTTTTGCATGGTATCACGGATAACTCGGCCAAAGACGGATTAGTGAGTATAGGAAACACAAAGAGAGCAAACGGAAATCCTTCGGAACACAGGGAACGGTCGCAAAAAAATCCACTTAATCATCTTAAGTTGCTTTAAGGAACCAGGCCCTGTAGGCTCTCGGTTTTCATTCTTTTTTCTTACTATTTCGTGCCTGGAACAGGCTAAGTAAATCTACTTTGACTCGAACAGATCATACAGTCATATGTTAAAAACCCTTTTAATGAGAAAGCCAGATTATTGTGTCGCGTTTGTCAGTGGTCGGATTAAGGGCTTTCCACTGTCAACTGATTATGATGTTTGGAGTTAGTAAGAACGAATGCATCAACGTAGACGTTTGAATCACTGTTGTGTCACAGTCATGTTAGCACGGCAGAGCTTCTCGAACTTATACCGTGACGAACGAACTGAACTCAGAAGTTGTCTCAGCGCCTCTGTCGCGCCACGGACAAAATGAAAGACACGTAGCACTCGGCCTACCCGTGGCCCACGCCACCACTGCATTTGTCTGCAGCATGGTTATAGTCCAACTTAGTGGCCCGTTTTATAGTCGTGTGTTTAGTGACTTTGCCTTTCAGTAGACGTTAGGCTGATAAATAATGATAATCAGAAAGCGCCTCCATAAGAATAACATGATTTGCATAAGAAAAGCAGCAAGGTTTGTATCAAAATGATTCAACTCCACTCTCATTTCTACTCAAACTCCAGGTCACTTGGCACACAACTTTACTCATAAAATGGGCTATTCTAGAACTCGACTGCAGTAAAAGTGAGGGCAACTCACATCCCCCTCTCGAGAGCGTGATTTCCTTCTTAAAAGACCACAAAAGAACTCTTCTCACTCAGTTTAATTTAATGTTAATAAGTCACGGCTTTTACAAATGTTGGCGTTACTTACAAATATGCATACAAAAATATCCTATGCACTAATAAACCTATCAAATGTAACAAAAATAACATGAATGTGAACCAAAAATTTTTGAAAAAGAATATGCTCTACATTTTTGCTACACTACATTTTACATAAATAACTCAAAAACTTTAATATATCACTCTAGGTAAATCCTTCAACAATAAACACGATTACCAGTAAGTGCCAAGAAGAGGGGATGAACCAGAGAACCTTCTAAGATGTGCAGAAACTTTGCCCGTTTTATTGTGAATCCTTTGTATCTATTTTTATCATTTTGTTTTTCGTCAAAATGACAAACAATCACGCTACGGCTCTTACATACGCGTTCAAGCTTATTCTAATGCGTTAATCTTTAGGTCATGAGGAAGCTTTAAACGGTAGAAATTCTTTGTTATAAGCTCCCTTATACCGCGCATTCACCTCTATGGTTATCGTAACTATCAAGTAGACTTTAGGGTGCTGAATGCGAGCATTAGCTCCCCAATATGCACGCGTACAACTTATGCATTTATATGCAAGTTTTTACCCAAGATCTTGCGTGCACATGAGCTGCAAGTAATGAGAACGCTACCCAAAGACCATTAGACGAATAGACAACCTAATTAAAGGATTCACAGTGTTGCAGGGAAATCGGTTCTCTTTCTGTTATCTTCCCTCGATTTTGTATAGAACGCTCTATATCTTACTTGGCACGTACGATTTGCGTGTTAATGACAACTTGTGGGATAACATTTATACTTGGCTTTTGGAGTCTCTTTTCATAATTTTGTTTTTGAAAGCGTAATATAATATTCACGCAACTATTTTTCTTAAAATACTGTTGAGTGTAGATATGACATGCAGTAGATGGCGTAATGATGGATCATCAGTATCGTCGACTTCTGGGCAGATGAGAACTTGTTGCAGTACCTAAAGGACAAACATAGATCAGGCTTGCTTATTCTTGCGAGAAAATGTAAGTCAATACCATGCAATAACCATTTTCACGTATGACTTCTCATTTGCATTGCAATAATTATAACTGAGCGGGAATGTGAGGCATTTCGGGCAGAAAGTGTAAAATTTTTTCCAGACAGTTCGTTCGTCTTGTGATGCAAATGAGACATATTTAAATGTATAGGAGATCACAGCAGTTATGTACGCAACTTTTGCTGTTGCGAAAAGAAAGCCTGAAAAAATTCAGGTTTGTACCTCACCCAAATTAGCATCTGTCTACTATCCTGATTTCAGTGATTTCATGCGATATTGACTGATAACTTTATATCCTACCATGTCCTGGATAGTTATAGCAAACTTTGCACACCAATGGACGCACAAACAAACACGAACTTAAAGCCAGTAATTCCTTATACGAGAGAGAAACTTGTAATACCTCACACTGGGCTCATAACCTTTTTTATGTGGCTGTCTCCCTAAGATCCTCATAACCCAAATTGGTCGTAATCTTCCTTCAAATCTTGTATGTGAACTACACTTTGCCTGGGTACCTTATAAACACTTTTCGTTTGGGCTTTAAGAGCGGCTTGCTGTAACGATCACCTATACCTATGCAAGATAGAAAAATTCGATTTTCTCAAACTTTGTCACAATAAAGGGTTTTGTTAACTTGTTTCAAAACTGCCACTTAGAAGTCGTTTGGATTTTTATTTTCTTGTGGAGACAGTGTTTTGTAGTTGCCCACCAAAAGCACCCAAAATCGACCCTGAAATCTCACTTTTGTCGAAAGCTAGCAAGCTAAAGTAATATCCTTAGCAGGAAAGTCTAAACCAGGGTATTAATATATAATCTTTCAACAGTTAATTAGCGCTGCAAGATCCGAAGGTAATTTGAACCTGAGTTTTTTATTAAATTTCCAAAATTATGACCCGGGACAACGTTGCGTTACTTTCAAATTTAGGCCAAATTCGTGGGCCAAAAAGTCAACGTGGTACATGGATTTACTTACCAAAACTATTATTCAGGACAAAAGTATCACTTCATCTTAGCTTTTATCCTAAAATTAGCTTGGGTAAATAAAACGAAAAATTTTGAGAGCGACTTGAAAAGATGGCACTTGAGCTTATCGATTGACATTTTGACCTTTTACGCCGCGAGTGCTGTCACAAACATCAGTCCAGATGTTCGACTGTGGGTCTAATCCCCGAAAAATAGTCTTTTGAGCATCTTGAATACCTGTGGGGTATTTATAAGTCATTAACAAGCTCTAAACGAGTAATTTTAGCAGAGGTTTATTTGAATTACAAAACGTACATTTGACAGTTGGCAAATTTGCTCACTGCACGCGACACAATATCAGTTTATATATCAGCACATCGACAAAACCAACGAAAAAACTAGTGAAATAGATTTTAAACAAAATACTTGGAAGTATTTTCTTACCTCAACCCAGCCTATACAGTGAGATGGTGATATTACTGTTCGAACGAGATGTTCGCTGCTTCGAAACATTTGCCAGGTTACATATTAACTGGCAGACACAGGCATCCCAAGGCTCTCTTTCTCCCTATTTTAAAAAAAATAATATGTAAATTGCTTGTAAATTGTGCCTCCCATTTTACAGGCTACATATCAAATACTTAGAGAAGCTAAGATGTTCTGTTCACTTACGATTGCAAACTCGCGGCTCGCTTTCTTTTTGTTGTACTAAGGCAGTAATCATTTCTGCATTGTGATAGGCTTCTGCGTACGTTGATAAGCCTTACCTGATGGCTATGTAGCTAAATACCGTCATTATTAGAATGGATAATTTAGATAAAGATAAAAATTAATGAAAAATATTGAAGGAGATGCAGCAAATAATACGTAGGAAGGAAAGGGCAGTCAACACTCGCATCACACAACGTGGCAGGCGATTTGCGCGCACGATCGCTTGTTGGTTTTTTATCATTATTTTTTTCGACTATCCCTGAGCGGAAAGAGAGACTGTTCGTAATCTAACTAGGTTCGAATTTACATGTAGAAAGCGACCTGCGTACTACTAGTATCAGCAATGTCGAAATCGATCTGACCGGTGTGGTAATAAAGAAAGAAAGATGGTAGACCAAGAAAGAAAAAAAGTAAACGGGAAAAATAAGGAAAATCTAAACTCATGGTGCAATTCCTAATCCAGCAAGCACGAGAGCCTTTGCTTTTGCTTTTGCTTCCATTTGTCGTGCGACTCAAATTTCCCAGGGTGGGGACAAATAAGTCCGTCAAATGCTCCGAGGTGGGACCAACCAAGAACGCAAATGCCCCACCCCCTGGATCATTTAGAAAGCAACACTGCTCAAGATTTAATCAATCATAGCGAGATCGTGTCACTCATGATTATTTTCAATGCTGTTCGGTTGTTTACCCGTGCGTTTATCCTTCCGTTGTTCATCTGCTTTAATGCCACTTATCAATAACACGCCAAATATGACAGTTGCGTTTGGTTTACTATTTGGTTCAATTATTCGTTCATTCATTTGATCTTGACATGCACAGTTCATAAGTGGTTATTATTATTATTATTATTATTATTATTATTATTATTATTTAATAAGCTAAGAAATGCTTAAATATATAAAGTTATCGAAGAACTGAAAACGAGCCCACGTTACTCGACCGCTGGTCTCGTGGCACAATTTGACGTCACGGACAATTCAAAATGGGGGCGCGCAGTGTTGAATTTTGGCCCTCTTTGGAGAGGAATTTCGGTGGGATCGGGTGCACTTTAGAAGCTAAAACCATGGTCAGTAACTCAACTTAGTGTTATCTTTTTATTTGCGATTTCAAAAAATACACCGTTTCTGGAGTGACCTTCTCCTTTAAGTATATAAATTAATCTTTACCCTGAGCATATCCCTTAATAAAAAGAAGTACTAAACCATATTTCACGCAAATTAGCTCTCCAATTATATCCCCGAACATAACTGCACCAATTGTAAGCAGCATTCAAATTGTAAGCAGCATTCAAATAGTTCATTGACTATGCTCAATTCACAATATTAACAAGTTATAAAGTAAATGCCACTCGATGATTGCTAACTGCGCTTACAAGTAACTTTACAAAACAACCTTGATCTAGAACTATTAATCTGAGAATAAAGCAATAAAAGCCAGTCCTATTGAGTATATCACAGCCTGTGTTTTGCAAACTAATTTAGTGAACATTGGTGCCTTGGAAAATAATGAAATCAACGAATGGCATCTTGTTCTGTTTTCATTTGCACCCATTACCTCAATTATTCTGTCATCTTCGATCAAAAATATACCCGTGCCTTTCAGAGATCATCTTCGAAGCGTCAAAACAGTTGGTTTTAGGAAAATTCTTTGTTCGTAAACCTTTGTTTAGACCAATACTTCTCTCGTGTTAAATTTTCCAGGCAGTAGCCGCTGACCAGTTGCTAATGTCAACAAAACGACCTGGTACTGCTCCGGTTTGCACTCGCGTTTCTCTTAGCTATCTTTAAATTTGAATGTACGACCGCTCACCAATGAAGGGTGAATTCATTTGAAAATAAGGGTTGAAGCTCATGAAGAAAGACGCAACTTTTACCCTTAATTTAGAGCTGCAAGCACATAACCTCAGTCTGTGACGTGGTTGCTAATTTTTTGTATTTTTAGCAAGGTGAAATAACGTGATAACTCGGACAGTGAGGGCGCAGCTCAACATGTTTCAAAATGAACTTCTAGTTTCATCCAAGCTGTTAAATTTTGGAATCTGAGTCTACTTGATAGAAATATCCTCCGTTGAATACTTTCTGTCCGGTAAAACAGTTGTGGGAGCTTGGTCCATGACGACTTAATGGTTGTGATCCACTTTGCAATATGAAGCCGCCAGAACCATCTGATTGTGGGGTACTGCTCCACCAAATGTGAACATACGAACACAAAAAACGTCTTGCTTTTACAATTTCGCCTCGACTTAGTTTTGCTGCGCTTTCTCTAGATTAGCAGTGTACCGCCAAACTTAGTGAATGACACTTCCGGAGTTGATCACAGACTAGCCTGGGTAGTATGAGAACCAGGCTTAATCAGTGGAAATTACGAGTATCCTCAGTTTTTTGTTAGGGATTAAATGTAATAGCGGTGAGATACGCACGCTGGCGCAAAAATTACTCTTCTATAAGTACTATCTCTACTAGACTACTCTTAGTCTAACTAAGATACTGTTCAGGCCAGTTATTTACTACTGGCTTTGTCGAAGGAATTTTTGATTTCCTTGAAAAACTACTTTATTTTAAATTAACCCTACAACCCTATCTAAACGGAGCGGGAAGGTAGTTTGGGGGAGGGGGGTGCACGGATTCTACCTTTGCGGACCTTAAACTTTTCTATTATTTTTTAATATGTGAAAAAGCACCGCCAAACTTTTATTTAAAGAATTAATTGGGCACAAATTAGTGAGGTAGGTCAATGAACGGTGAGATTGAAGTTGCTAGGGCAATCAAACTTTGACAGGCGTGTTTTTCTGAAATAACTTGGTACATTACTGTTTAAACTGAAAACAAAAATGACTTTTTTACTGTAGGTGTTGTGTTATAAGATAATTTTAGAGTTCTTTTATTATTTTTGTTCACTTTTTGGTCAATTGGGTGGCTTTCCGAAGTCTTAGGGAAATCACGAAATCCAACACGGTGGATCCAAGATGGCCGCCAAGTGGAAATTATGACGTATGTCTGACGTCGTGTGACGTCATCAGTATCCCTTTGCCGATCTCAAAGGAAACATTCTTGGACACGATTCTTGGACATACTTTTGACCCTCTAAGTTTTATTTTCATTGCTTTATTGCTATCGCAGTTATGGAGGCCTGCCCCACAACGGCCACAGAAGACCAAAGAAGGCCCGGTCTAGATAGGGTTAAGGTTGTCTCTTAACTGCAGCTGATTACTTTCTCAAGACTGAAGGAAACCTTCAAGGCCCAGAAATCTAAAACAGGAGGGTTTATTTTCAAATCTGTGAAGACATGCACAGCTGTACGAGTTATTTTGCCTAGCTGAAAATACAAAAAAATTGGAAGCCATGGCCCTCACTGTGGTTGTGTGCTTGCAGATTTAAATTAAGGACAATAATTTGATTCTTCTCCACATGAGCTCCAACCTTTATTTTCAAATAAATTCGCTATTAATTGATGAAGGATCATGCATTCAAAGTGTAGATAGCTAAGAGAAACGCGAACGCAAAACGGAGCAGTACCAGGTGTTGTTGTTGACATTAGTTACTGGTCAGCGGTCACTGCCTGGATAGTATAACACAAGAGAACTAAATGCATGGAAAGCTTGGTCTAAATGAAGGTTTTTGAACAAAGAATTTTCTCAAAACCGACAGTTTCACGCTTCGAAGATGATCTCTGAAACGCACGGATCTATATTTGATCGAAGATGACAGGAAATTGAGGTAATGGATGCAAATAAAAACAGACCAGGATCCATTCGTTGATTTCATTATTTTGCAAGGCACTATGTGTTCGCTAAATTAGTTTGCAAAACACAGGCTGTGATAAACTAGGATTTATAGTTCTAGATCAAGGTTGTTTTGTTAAGTTACTGCTAAGCGCAATTAACAATCATCGAGTGGCATTTACTTTATAACTTGTTTCTATTGTGAATTGAGCATAGTTAATGAGCTATTTGCATTGAATGCTGCTTACAATTTAATTAAAACTATATGCGAAATATTACCAGTTTATATTTGTGTCCTGCCGTAGTTTGAAACTTTTTTTGTGTTGTCCTGATGTAAGGGAGCATTGCTCGCATCACATTTGCTCTTGAATTCCACGCATAGGTTGTGGTTCGTAATTTGCATAATTTAGAAATACTGGTGTTTCAAAGCGGCGCCACGTTCTTTAAACCGTCTGGCCGCACGATTTTATTTACTATTATTAAGACTAAGTCTTCAGCTTTCCATGACTCCAAGGAATTTGCTATACGAGGTCTCACTTTTTGTTAACATGTATTTTTGTTTACCCATTTTTCCTACTTTTTAAGAGCTGTGAAATTGGGTTGATAAAAGGAACTGTTTTAACTACTCAAAACAACTACATGGAAATGTCAGTAACATTGTAGGATAAGGAAGAGTTGTACTTATCAACCAACAGTAGAATTTTGTCCTGCACCAAATTTTAAGTGTTGTGAGGAGTTACCAAAGTTATTAAAAATTGGCATTTTTGTACTAACAAAATATCCATTTTTGTCCACCAGGGGACAAGTGTTTTTAAAGTACCCAGACAAAGTATATTTCACATGCAAGATTTGAAGGAAATCTATTTTGTGACCAATTTGGGTTATGAGGATCTTAGGGAGACAGCCACTTAAAAAATCCAGGCCCCGGTTGTTCAAAGAGCGGATAACTCTATCCACCAGATAATTCACTATCGAGTGGATAGTATACTTTGTTTTCTTATCATTTATCCTCTGGATAGCGTTATCCACCCTTTGAACAACCAGACCCAGAATTTTCCAGGACCTTTTCCATGATTTCTTGGCCTAAAGTTTGGTCTTTTGTCTTTAAAAACTTAGAACTAATTCCATTTTGTGACCCACTAACTTTCTCTTCTTACTTTTTCATTCAAGAAAAGAACAACTATTTAATATATTTTGTACAATGAACTTTATTTTCCATGACTTTCCAGGCCTAGAAAACGAAATTATAATACTCCATGACTTTCCTGGTTTTCCACGAACCGAACGTACAAACCTTGTCACAGAGCAAAACAACATACTGCGCCACAATCACAAGGCGGCTTCACTAACGACAAACGAAATGCGTTTCCCAGGGGACTTAACTGTGTTAAACCAAGGCCGTGTACACCTTACTTCTGTTAATGGCTCCCAGTCTGTTCTGTAAGGACTCTAGTCTGTGAATGTATAAATTAAGCGAATGATCAGCACTGTCACTTCCATCATGAACAGATCCCACTGACGAAGCACCTGATGGCGATAAAGGACGATCAACACCGTCATCGTATCCACGAGTGGGCAAACTCGAATGTTCCCGACGAGGCAGCGAAGAGTGTCGAGGTGCCGAATCGAAACGAACACGATCGCTGTAATCGCGTCGTGTGCTTACACTGTCCCTAACTGTTGGCGATTTTAAGACTCGCGTATAATCAGAAGTTGTCGGCTCTCGGGGTCGTGGAGCCGATGTTGCCCGAGAATCCGACCAAGATGTTGGGAAATAAGTTCTTCGTGATCTGCTTGACGTGGGAAAACTTCGATGCGATGAAGGATCATCAGCGACGGGCGCATCTTCGGGGCGACTAAGTCTGTCACTTGCCGCTGTAGTCGACGGTTTTACAGAACGACTCTTAATATCCAAGAGAAGACAGACCACAATTCGAACATTGCCAATTGCCACCATGTTTACATTTCTTTTAACAGGTACTTTTCATCGGCATCATACATGGCCACCTTTCCGAAGGAAGGCACTTTTCATGCCAGCATATACAGAGGATTTTCTAAACCTCGCGTATACGATTACGTAGTCGCGTATACGCACATTTTAGCCCTCGTATATATGGGCCCTTGAAGACCGCGTATATACATAAGTTTTGAACGCGTATATGCGTTGAAAATGGCCGTATATGTGGGATGAAAGCCCATATATAAGAGATCTTAACAAGTATACGCGCCAAAAAACCCACGTATATCGTGTCATAATTTTGAAACGAATGGCCAACCATAGAAATCTATCCAAAATGTTGCTGCTTGCAGTTCATTATAAGCACATTTATCCATTGTTGTTTTCAGTTCATTCCAAGCACACCTCAGTTCGTTTACTGGTGTCTTTTCGACGTCCGCCAAAGTAACAATTGAGTAGAGTCGACTAGTAAACAGAAATAGCATTCCGCGTGTATCAGTCTACGTGTCACGTGTACATATCACGTGTAACAATAAACTTTGCATGGACCACCGTAGCAAAATAAAAGTACCGGATCCTGTAGTAAAGGATCTAACCAGCAAAAAATAAGAACCAAATACGATAAAAAAGCAATGCTGATTCAACGGTAGGGAAACTGTATATATTTTACAAGCATTTCAAAAGGCACAGCCTTTCTTCTTCAGGGTCGTATACCACGTGTAGTACTTTTTTTTTTGGATGATATGTTCTGCTCAAATCGAAACGTACAAAACACTGTTGGACAGAAATATTTCAGATATTTCAGTTGAGGGAAACCGAATTACGTACCTTTAACAAGAGGGAATGTTTGAAAACAAAAGATTTACCTTTGATATTTGCCATTAATTTATAAGTTAAACGAGACTTACCTGTAAGTTGAAGTTTGACTGTAATTCTATGAGACACTAGTCACGAACTAGGGAGTCACGTGAGATATGTGCGAGTAGCCTGAGCGATCAGTCTTTAAAACGGTGAGTGATTGCAGACAAATTATGGGTGGGAAATAACTAAAGGAATAAGCAACATAACCCAGTGAAAGGGTAGGGCACGTGACTCCCTAGTTCGTGACTAGTGTCTCATAGAATTACAGTCAAACTTCAACTTACAGGTAAGTCTCGTTTAACTTATAAATTCTATTTCGACACCAGTCCTACTCACTAGTGAGTCACGTGAGACTTTAAGGCGTGCAATCACGAGCAGCAAAATATATACATAAACAACTTTATTTGCCAAAAATATGTGTAGGAAACAACTACAGCATAAGGCTAGTCAGCCTATGGTGCACAGAATGTACCTAAAGAAAAGCAGTAAACAATGAACTACTGCTTGTCCAAAGGAAAATCTGCCTATTGTAGGCAGTAAACAAAAACACAACATGTGGTAGTCAGCACTGGTTTTCAGTGAAAGAGATCTGTAACAATCCTATGTGTGAAGGTTTTCCAACAGAAGCTGTCCATAAGCTTTACTTGCTGGGACAATGGGTTTCTTGTAGAATTTTCCAAAGGTTGTGGCATTCGACCAGCCGGCATTGTCCATGATAGTAGATAAAGGAACCTTGCACATTGCAGCTGCAGATGTAGATGCAGCCCTGGTGCTATGACCTTTAAAGACGGAGGTATCTATGCTAGACTTTTCAAGAACCGTTTTAAGCCATCGAGAAATCGTGTCAGTTGAAACTGGTTTGTGAGGCTTTTGAAAACTCACTAGCAGCTGGTCACTCCCCTTTCTGAGCTCGCTTGTCCTTTTGACATATTCAGATAGGCAGACAATAGGACACAATCGGTTGTCTGGTGAGTAGGCCATGAATGTCAATTCTGACACGTGCTTTCCTGGTCGTGAGGTCTTCAAAAGATTGTGAATGGGAAACACACAGGTATCATGCTTCAATACCATACTGCTGACAGACAGCAAATGTAGTGTCTGACATCTCTGCCCAGATAACAACGCTAAGAGCATTGTAGTTTTGTAGGTAAGATCCTTCAAAGCTAAATCCTGAGGTGGGTGAAGGCCGGACAAGTATGTCAGGACAGTATTGACATCCCAAATGTTCTTGTACTTTGGTAAAGAAGGTTTCAATTCAAACACACCTTTAAGGAAACGACAGACCATGGGATGGGCACCAAACGTGGTATTGTTGGACAACGTAACAATGGATGAGACAGCACTCCTCGCAGTGTTGATAGCACTGTATCCTATGCCCGATTCATACAGTTCAGCAAGAAAATTGATTCCATCCTCTACAGAGGGACAAATGGGATCAATGCCCCTTGAACCGCAGTAACGTCTCCATTTCTGAAGGTAAGTAGCATATTGCTTTCTAGTGCCTGACCTCCAAGATTGTTCCATGACTGTGGTAGCTGTTGTCGAAAGGCCTTTGCCATTGAGGTATCTCCGGACAAGTGACATAGAATCAGACACAGTTTCTTGTGAAGTGGGTGGGGTTCCTGTGGGTTGCTTGGTAGAAACAGGGTGTCTCTTTCCCTTGGAAGTTGTATTGGTAGTTGTATTAACATCTGCATTAACTTGGGCCACCACGGTTGGGTTGGCCATTTGGGCACAAGTAGGAGCCCTGTTGCTTTCTCCTCCTGAATCTTCTGTAGCACTCTTGTTATCAGACTAAAGGGTGGAAAAGCATAAAATAGGTAATGCTGCCATGACATGTGAAAAGCATTGATAGCAAAAGCTTCTGGGTCTGCTCGATAAGAGACATAGGGTGTGATCTGGCAATTGATCCTAGAGGCAAATAGGTCAATGTTTGGGGTAACACTGAGCTTGGTACAAGCATCTGTGAAAAGGGTTTTCTTTAAACACCATTCAGTACACCTTCTAAATGTACGCGACTCTTTGTCTGCCTCAACATTTTCACACCCTGGTATACGAGCCATGGTGAGCCATATATGTTGTTCAATGCACCAATCCCATATTTCTTTTGTCAGCTTATTTAGTTTAGGGGAGTGGCTTGTACCCATCTGGTTAATGGTAGATTCTGTGGTTGTATTATCAACCATGACTTTGACATGTTTGCCATGAGTCAAGGTACTAAATGATTTTAAGGCAAATAGCACAGCTAACATTTCAAGAAAATTTATGTGCTCTTTAGCCTCCTCAGCTGTCCAGAGTCCTCCAGTTGAAGAATCCCTGGTTGCAGCACCCCAGCCCTGTTTTGAGGCATCAGAAGTGATGGTAATATCTACTTCACCTCGATTTATCGGGTTGGATGCGGACTCGATTGAGTCAATCCACCACTTAAGTTCTTCCCTCGCTTGGCTGGATATGCACATTTTGGCATCAAAGTTCCATTTGCTAGTCTTAAGAGCTGTGGTTTTGTCCCGTTCTAAATAACGGTAGTGAAGGGGTCCATAGGCAACGCCAGGAAAACTTGACACTATAAGCCCAAGGACCTTAGCTACTTCCCTAACAGTAGGATTTTTGCAGTTAAACAGGTCAGTAGCTGCCTGTTTCAGCTTAAGAGCTTTCTCAGGGGTAAGGTAAACTAGCATGGAAACTGAGTCTAGAACGAACCCCAGAAACACCAGCTTTTGAGTTGGGATGAACACTGACTTTTCAGGGTGTACTACAAATCCCAAAGTATCCAACAGTTTGGCTGTGTCAACAACGTTTTTTGCACAATCATCCCAGGTGGTCCCCATTAACCAAGAATCATCTATATAACCTGAGGACAGGTGACCAAGCTGTCGCAGGGTGGCAAATACTGGCTTCATAAGCTTAGTAAATTTTCTGGGACAGAAAGCCAACCCATTGGGAAAACATGTAAACATAAATAACATGTCGTTCCATTCAAATTTGAGGTACTTTTGGCGTGGCTTTGCAATAGGGACTGAGTAGTAAGCGTCCTTAAGATCAATTGACGCCATGTAGCAATTTGGGGTCATTAGCCTTATTGCTGTCCAGACAGTGTCCATTTTGAAGTGTTGGTATTCAACATGCTGGTTAAAGTTTTTCAAATTTAAAATCATTCGATATGATCCATCTTTTTTATTTGCCACAAAAATTGGCGAAACATATTCCCCACTTTCATGTTGGGTGGGTACAATGACACCTTTGTCAAGCAATTTTTGAATTTCAGCTTCTATAACCAGTGAGTCACTGACGCTGAATGTTTTCCTTTTGGGGCCCAAGTTATTTGTGGGCTGTGTGGAAAATTCAATAAATTGACCCTTAAGACAATTAAGGACTTCTGAGTCAGAAGTTAATTCCTTCCATTTGTCAAGGAAATGTGCCAGTTGGTCACCCTTGAAGCTTTGCACCTTATTAGCAAAATACTGTTTCATAATGGGCTCAAACAACAAAAGATTATTTACCTGTAGGTTATTAAGTGTGTCAGGGGAAATCATTGCTGCTTCTTCCCCTGGTCCTTCGATCGGAAGAAGGGTTTTGAGGGTGGTGTCGAGTTCCACTGACGACCTTTGGCTAAAAAATGCTTGCTTCGCTGATCAGATTTCTGGTAATTTCTTGAGTGTTGTCCTTTTGTCCCCTTGCGGCGGTACCCAACTGCGGTGGTACTCACCCTATTGGATGCTCGTATGTTGTTCAGTTGGGTTTGCAGGTCATTTCCGAACAACAGACCTGTGACTGGAATATGCGAGGCACAGAGGCCTGCATAATCTTTATGTAACTGCGGTTTGATCGACTCCCTGCGACGGTGGGACAGGTCGACATGTGCGTGCCCCAGAAGAGCGACTGCATCTGTGTTCATTTTTATGAGTTGTTGTATGTCAGAGTCTGACGGCGGCTGCTTCGAGTTCTTCATTTCGAGCAGCAACTCGATTGATTTACACATGACTGCACCAGCTGTGCCAACCGTTTTTTGGGTTGAGCTTGTTCTGAGGTCTTGTTGTTTAACTGAATGACTCAGTTTATCCCAGATTTCAGGATTAACTCGCGGTGTTGTGAGAGTCTCACAGTTAGACGGGCGTAAATATTTCGCCGCCTTGTCTTTAAGTTTCGAGTCTGGCAATTTCTTAGACCATAGGTTTGTAATAAACTCTGCCAGTTGTTTGTCCACAGCCGGACCCGATTCGTCTCCATTGAGAAAATCTTCTGCGATTTCCGACAACAATGGGTCATTGCCGCCGTCGCTTTGCTCGAGTCGAGCACGTGGTGTATCCTTAGAGGTTTTGTCGGCTTCAGTGCGACAAAGGGCCTGAATTTCCGCGTCAGAGTCACCTCCATCTTCTTCTGAATCCTCGGAAGCACTCATTTCGTCCCTGGAACTGTATTTACGCCGTTTAGGGTCGGGTTGATCGTCTGTGTTGCTGGAATGAAGCTGCTTGAGGTCCTTGATCGACTCGTTCATGGCGACCAGCGAGCCTGTCAGCGTTCCGAGGTTTTTGTTGACGTTCTGCATCATAGTGTACATGGGATCCTGGTGGTCAGTAGTTGGGGCCTTTTCCTTAGGATCGTGGTCATCATTTAAGAGGTCGTCCTCCGCCTCAGTCGAAAGTATTTTCTCGTTAGAATCCGTCATAATCCAAAACTCGAATTACGCGCGCAACTGATCGCTCAGGCTACTCGCACATATCTCACGTGACTCACTAGTGAGTAGGACTGGTGTCGAAATAGAATTATGTTTTAACACTTTAGCATTCAGATTTTTCTTCCGTGGAACAAACCGATTTGTCACATGTTCCACATTGACCTAAAGAACAGCTCTGAAAAACGCTACAAACAATATTCCTTCCACACGAACTTCGCAAATTGTGCTCAATTGCACACCAAATCAAACATTTCTGATAATTCTGACAATTCTGACAGTTCTTCGAATAACCTCTCATTTTATTCCGCATACTCTTGTTCAGTGCTCAACATAAAAACATAACAACTCTAACTCTTTCAAACAAAGACCACACTGAAAATATACTACCACACAAACAACTAAAAACATTTCCATGTAAGGAAACACAAATCTGACACCTAACGTCGTTGCTAACTTCAACCTATCTCACATTGTATAACAGCACGTAAACACAAAAGAACTTTTTCACATACTTTAAGAGTGAATGTCAGTAAAAATCAAAGAAAATTTAGAAAATCGCGGCCACGGTCAAAAAATCAATTTGTCTCATTCTTTGTCTACAGGAACCTTAATGTATGTAAGAAAGTGAAATGGGGTTAATTTCTTGAAATATTCTGTTTACCGGGAATAAACAGTTAAAAACTGAACCGACCTACAAAATTCAAATTTCAGTTTACGTGACCTCGAAATGTTGCACTTTTCAGGTAGTTCCTACACTCACTAAAATGTAACAGCCAGACTTCCCTAACTACAAATAAACATATTGGGCTTTCTTCATTATAGATATAGTGACATCTATAATTAAAATTAAAATTAAATATTTTTTGTCTCACGTTGTTTTCGTAAGAGCGAGTATGGCAAGCCAAACATGACAAAAGTGGGTTGAGTTTTAAAATCAGAAGTCGAGAAATAGTAATTGATATGTGAGAAATAGTATTTGATATGTGAGATTAGGAATCACTGTACGAGAATTAGAAATCAACAAATGAAATGTAGTAATCCATATATGAGATTAATAATCACTTTGCGAGAATGATATATCAGCAACTGGAAATAAATATTTACCACACGAGAATGAAAAGTCACCATTTCAGAAAGTGATTGCATAACTCGAGAAAAAAAAACACTGCAGCAGGACACATCACCCATCGAGAACAAAAAATCGGTATACGAGACTTGAGAAATCGACACTCGAGAATATCGATTAGTTCTTCTTGAGCCGGCGAGTCAGCGACTTTCCTGGACTACAATTTGTGTTGCTGTACACAAAGTACTAAGCTCTTTATTCCCGCGAAAATCTCCAAAATGGTGGATCGAGAAATCGTCCAGCAATGTGAACAGTTGTTGGAAACTGTAAGGGAACTGTCTGGTCAAATGGAAAACCGTAATCAGTCACCCCGAAATGTGAACAGCGAAGTAGCTAGGGTACTTGGAAGAGCAAGCGCTAGTAGTGCATCTGCTAGCCAAGAACAAGGTTGCTCTCAGCCCCAGCAAGGTACGTCTCGTTTCAGACGATTAATGAATATGCGTCGGATTGGAAATGGTGTCAACAGAAACAGATCGAGGACATCAAGACCAAAATCTGAGAAAACTCCATTTTTGTGCGACTTGGTTCTTCTAAGTGGCCCGGATTCCAACATTGTTCCCAGGCAAGGTACAAAAGTGTTGCTTATGGAAAAAGGTCATGTGCTATCAGCTTGTCGATTTAGCAAAGATATGAACGAGGTTCAAGTCGAGACGACTATAATGGAGGCCTTTGCTGATATAATTCCGCCTTTAGTAGACATAGAGATTTTAACTTCTGAGTTAGTAAAGCCAACACTAGCCCCTGGACAGGCAGGAATCGATGGGATAATTCTTCATCGCTTGTTTAAAAACAAGCCGGTATATGTGAGACCAAGTAGAGTGTTGCTGCCAGATTTTTTACAGGTAGGACTAATTTTTATGGCTCAATTTCGTGGTGTAGGTATAGGTAACCTACCAGTGCCATTACAATTTCATTGGGAAACTGTAATTTCTGACGGTTGAGTGACCTGGGAACAAATTAGTGAGAAATTAATATTCCTGATGGCACGATTGAGAGGCTCGGGTGTTGTCATGTGACCTTCGGGACTATTTAAGCTTTTGGCGGGAGATATTTCATTATTCTACGTCAGTGAGTCTTCTCTTGTTGAGTTCCTTTTTTCTTTCTAGTTTTCTTTTTTTTTTTTTTGGAAGGGTGTTTTAGGAGTACCTCTTCCTCGAGGTGGGAAATATGTTTCCACACTTTTTTTGGCCACAAGTAAGGAGTGGTTTTTTAGTGGTTTTTCGTATATGGCATGGTACATTATTGTAATTTTTCATACCTTCGTACTATGACATGCAACTCTGTGTGTATTATTTCGAACAATTAACTACTAGCTATAGCTCATGTACAGACCACTTGTAATCGTCAGATGACTGACTGCATATTACTTAAAATAAACTTCTTCACTTTGAATGTTCGTGTTAGTGTAGTCAGAATTACATGTAAGTGAAATGTTTACTAGAATTAAGCACTTAAATAATAATAATAATAATAATAATAATAATAATAATTATTATTATTATTATTATTATTATTATTATTATTATTATTATCATTATCGTAATCTTGGATTAGCCTGCATGTAGAATTACAAGACTTCTAAAATCCATGTTGCTTCTGTTAATAATTATTTGTCTTAATATGTTTATTTTTGAAGGATATGGTGACTAAAGATGATCCAGAGTTGAAGTTTGATGATGATGTTGATAACAACATGCTAGCAGCAATGGTAACAGACCCAGTGACAAGAAGCAATCCTTCCTGTGCAACTTCAACTGCAACAGCAAATCCTGTACTTAGTCTACCTTGTACCACCGAAACAGGCACAGTTGTTACTGAAGCTCGTGCTACAACTTCAAGGGTAACAACAAATCCCAGACAGGAGCTACCTCACACCCTCATTACAGGCTGGACTGCTGCACAAGCTCATGCTACAACCTCAAGTGTAACCACAACTCCTGTACGGAGCGTACCCCTTGACACTGAATCAGGCGCGACTGCTACACAAGCCAGTCAGATGCCACCGCAACCACCACAACCTCAAGTCAATACTGATCACAGTTCAGGGCTACGTGGACATATACCAGATGCAGGTACCTGTTTTTAAGATCTATTCAATGTGGAATAAACTTTGGGACATTTAAGGGTGCTCACAGTTTGCATTATTTCAACCATGTGCTGAAATGAATATAATTCCAACAATCTCATCAACCCTCTCTCAGTCAGGTTCACATTAAAGGAGATAAATTTAAATGAAATGGTGGCCACCAGAAAATATTTTTTAGCAGCACATGAGTTAGCATTAGAGTGTAAGTTTTATTCCTATGAGAAACGACATCGGTTGATCAGTTAATTACTTTATAGAAAAAGCTGCAAAAGACAGTAATTATCAGATAAATATAAGAAAATAATAATAAAAATTACTTAGATTACTTAGAATAATAATATAAAATTGATTGCTTTGAAGAATCAGAACCACCCAAAAATTTACAAATGGCTCAAAAGGATTTTAAAGATTTTGATGTATTCCCAGCCTGATACTCAAAAACTTGATCTTTCGATAAATCTTGTCATTCCTAATCCTTTCTTACATGTCCTGTTCTCCTTGTGTTGCAGATGTTCCTTTTGACCTTCCCTCTGACTTAGATGATGCTTTTTCAAAACATGTATACCTACATCGAGCTCTATTAAAGGATGACATGATAGAACTTTTCAGTGATCCTACTATGATAAATGTTAACTTAGATGTAACTATTATTGGGAATGATGGTAATCAAGAGGAGGGTACAGGAGTGGGTGTCTAGGGGAAGTGTTAACTAGTTTTTGGCAACTAGTGTACCATTCACTAACTGTTGGAACACAGGAAAAAGTGCCATGCATAAGGCATGAACTTCAGAAAACATAATGGGAAGCAATTGCACGGATAATTGTGTACGGTGTCAAAAGGTACAATTATTTTCCAATTTTTTTGTCACTTGCTGTTATAGCATCAGTGTTATTTGGAGAGGAAAACATTTCAAACAGTTTCTTACTGGAATCATTTTTACTCTATGTATCAGCAGAGGAAAGGGAAACTATTCTAGTTGCACTTGGGGATAAGATTGACCCTAATGATGAGGACCTTTTGGATTTCCTGAGTAATTTTAAGTGCTTTACTAAAGTAAGTGGAGGGAACATTTCACGGGTTATTCATGAGTTAGCACACCAAGAACTTCTGCAAAAGCCCAGGTACATCATTGACTGTTTTGCACCAATACTTTCAGTGTTGAGAGCATTCCCTGCCTTTCAAAGCCTACAAGGCTTGCAAGAAATGTATCTTGAAAGGAAGCCAACCCCCAAGAAAATTATCAAGCTTCTTGAAGCAAATCCACAGACGGAACCAGAGAGAATGGCTCTGGAACATCTTAAGAGGTATATTAGGTCCCTGGATGGACAGGCTATCTCCCAGTTCATTTCATTTTTGACGGGGAGTAATGTTATTGCATGTGATTCAATCTTGGTTACATTCAGTATGCTTGAGGGGGCTGGACGCAGACCAATAATTCGAACTTGTGGTCCCACACTCGAGCTGCCTTCTACATACCAGTCGTATTCAGAACTTGCTGAAGAATTCAGTTCTCTCATAAATGAAAAGGGGGCTTGGTCTTTCAATATTGTTTGACTCCTTTAGCCTAAGTTCTTGTACCTTGTACATAACACCATGTTGAATCAAAAGAAGAGATATGTGGTCTGGGAATAATAATATACTTTTCTTAAGTACAAGTGTGCATGTGGCATTCAGTTGTTTTAGGTTAATGTTTGCAATTGTTACTGTTAGGTGTTAAAGTAAGAGACTTTGTGGAGTGTTTATTTTTGTTGCGTTCAAACAAGTTGATGTTGACAAATATAGGATCAACTTGCAAAATTATGTGTTTTATATCTTCACTACATTTACATGTATGTCACTGACAGTTTGGTTAACAGTTAGAATGGCTCTTGACCGGGTTTGAAATAATTGAAATAATTGATAATTTAAAGAGTACAAATCTAAATAACATTTTATTAGCTCTCATATTATTAATATCAATAAATCTTGAGTTGACTTAAAATGCACTCTGAGTAGTCACTTGTACTATTATCATAGATAAGTTGATTTGAGTTTGTTAACCCCTTGCAATGAAAGGCAACCTACAGTAAACAGTGACATGTTGTTTGCAATAGGTGTATGTCTTCTAAGAAATGACCTCCTGAAATCCAAATTTCGTTACAAACTAATCTGGCATTTCAGTGCACCTCTTAGGCTATTTTCCCACTACCAAGTAAATGCAGCTGGAAATGTGAAAAGGGTTTGATGACAAATCAGTGTAAATTACACAATCCTATCAAAATTCAAGGGTCATATATGCAGTTGTTGTTTAGAGTCCAACCATACCAGTGACAGCTTAAAAGAAGTCACAAGTGGCAATCATAGACTGGTCAAGATCTTCCTGATGAACTGGTCAAGGAACTGGTCAACTGGTCAAGAAAGAGCCAATCGAACCAAACCCAAAAACAAATGGGCTGAAGACAATGGGGTCAAGTTATACCCTTCCTTTGAATGGACCTCCCGAGGAGATTTGTTATTGAACACGACCAGAGTGGATTACAAAAGACAAGTGGCACGCGTGCTGTGGGGACAAACCTTGGCATTGAAAATGGGATGGATCGAAGAACCCTCCCCTGGTACGTTTCGATTGGGACCTAACTTATGGCAAGAATTTCACTCGGATACCATTCCCACCCCGTCGGATGTCCCGGATGCTGACAACAAACCCACGTTTTGGAAAGTCGATGGTGGGAATTTGGTGCTCAGCGTATCGTGTAACTGGCGTTTTGTCAATTTGAACGGGAAGTTTCGTCCCTCCACAGAATTTGGACCTACTCGTCCCTTGCACGTGTATTGCAATGTGGGAACCAGCAGCATGGTGGGTAATCGCGTGACGGATCTCTTGAGAGAAATCAAGTATCACACTCAAGAAACCGCGCACTTTGAACCCGTTCACATTCATTATTTACCGGTGCGAAATGAATTGGTGGAAATCATTGAAACACAGATGGCGGAAGTCAATGGGGATCTCGCTCAATTCGGAGAAGGTCACACCATCCTGACCCTACCCTGTAAAAGGGAGGTCGTGTGAAAAGGAGAAAAATGACAGAATGTCGTTCTACGTGACGTTGCCCAGTCACGCCAACCGACGTGAATTCCCCAACAACCAAGCCAATTTGTAAAGATTCGATTACCTCATCCTTTACGTTTACCCGGTGGTCAATGGCAAGTAGGATTGAGTGCTATTTCTTTACCGGATACCCGCGTGAATTTGTAAGATTTGGTGAAAAAAGATGGGTACATTTTGTCTACTTCCTGGGACCAAACCATTCCCAGACCTGGTGGAAAAGATGGTGAAATGCAAGCTCAGCTAGGAACCGCTCGAACCATCATCAATGATATCAAAGATTTGGATTGGGTGGTGGATGGAGTGAGTTTCATGAAAGCCACCATTGCACACCTGGAGCAACAACGCAAGGAAACGGCCGTTCAAGGAGGACGTTTCACCAATGAACAGGGCAAACACACCTACGTTAAGTTTCGTTGGGAAGGGGAAGATCTGATCATTGACAACACCAGTGTCTGTCATTGCGATCTGGATACGCCGGCTATCGTCATCTACACCAAGTTAGCTCTCAAGATGGGATGGTTGAGTAAAATCACCAGCGGATTGATTTTGGGTCCTAACTTACAGCAAGAATTGATGGGAGATCAAATGCCCGACATGAAAAATAATAGCGATTGGAACGATTTGAACGATGAACATAGCAACCCGGTCTTTTGAACGGTTCGTTCTTTTTTACCGGATTATTTGCAATTGAGTATGAGTTGTAGTTGGCGTTTCACCAACTTGAATGTGGCGTTTCGTTCGGTGGTGGGAGTACCCACGCGATCTCTACACGTGTACTCGGACGTGGCAGGCAGTAGCATTGTGGGAAATCGCGTGACCGATTTGTTGCGAGAAGTCAAGTACAAGTAAGAGGGAAGGACGAGGAATCATCTACTTTGAACCGTTACACATACAATACATGTCACTTCGCAACAAGGTGATTGAAATCATTCAAACGCAAGTGGCAGAAACTAATGGAGACCTGGTAAAGTTCGGAGAAGGGAACACCATTGTCACTTTGCAATTCAAAAAGACGTAAAATGAAGAACAATGACTTGAAAAGACAATCATGCCTCAGAAAAGAAGAAGAAGAAGAAGAAGAAGAAGAAGACGAAGAAGAAGAAGACAAAAGAGAAGTCAAACCCAACGGCGGCAACGTAAACAATAGGGTGAAGGGGTAGGAGCGGTGGTAGCCGGGATTTCCAAAGCCGCTTGGAAAATCACCAAAGGGTTGGAAACGTTGGCCAAAAAGAATGCTCGAAAGAGTCATTTAAAATGCATGGCAGAAATCAAAAGTGGGAAACGAAAACGGTATGCCGGGGAATCCTTCAGTTGCAACATCACGTGAGTTGTCGTGTGTATAAAAAGAGAGACGGGGTTTGCAAAGAAAGAAAAAACAGATCATTGGTGATGAGTGTAGAAGAAGAAGAAGAAAACATGCGAGATGGTAGTTTGACGCGATTTCGTCCTGACGAGTACTACGATCAAGATGGGAAAGGAATGTTGGCAGACGTGTTTCGTGGTGGTCTCCAAGGACTTAAAAGGACCCGAAATCCACTGAAACTACCTAGTAACACCTTGAGTAGATTAAAAGCAGGCTTGACACGGGGTGTGAAACGAAAAGCCGAACAAGTGATCAAACAGGAAATTACCAAACGAGCTAAGAAAGCTTTGGGTAATAAGAACGTGAAAAAAGCCGTGCGTGTGGCCAGTGCTTTGTTTCCCAAACAAGTGAAAAGAGCACGTGTCATTTTGGTGTTTGAAAAGAACAATGCCGTTGGCTCCAGTCCATTCTCGTCCTCGACGTATTCGTAGCAATCGTGGTTTGCCTCAACGTAGTGGATTGTTTCCTTTTTGGAAAATGACGAGAAGACGACCGCGACGACAACAACGTGGAGGGTTGTTGAGTCAAAGTGTTGCGAGAATTCCAGGGTTTGATTTGGCGCAATGGTTAGCGCGACGACGACGACGACGGTATAAAAACCCATCACGACGGGGTCGTTCTACATCTAGACGAAGAAGACGTTAAAGGAAAAAAATGGCAGAAGCTGCTCCAGCTCACGCTCGTTCCGAAGGGGCCATCAACCCGGCATTAAGAGTCTTCAAGGTTCCTCCTACCGAGGAGTTAATACCACCACGGGTATTAACCCGATGGAATTCATTATTCCTGCTTTGGACGATTATGTGGATTTGGGACGCAGTTACTTTACCATGGAACTGAGTTTGAAAAAGAGTACCAATGCTAACTTGGTGGCTGCTGAAAATCTTTGGCCCGTCAACAATTTGGCGCATTCCATCATTAAACAAATTGACCTGTAGTTGAATGGCACTTTGATCAGTCCCCGATCAGACACGTATCATTACAAGGCCTACATCGAAAACTTGTTGAATTTTGACCGAGAGGATGGAAAGACTGTATTGGGACCTCAAGGTTGGTTTAATGTGCTGGATTTCCCACCCCAATGGACTGCCAACAACACAAACAGCGCGGGTCCTCATGCAGACTATCGGAATCTCAGTGCCAATCAGAAAGCTGCGTTGGCCGCGTCCAGAGCAGAAACCGCCAAGTATGCTGGATGAGTAACTCACAGTTTGGTGTTCACACCTCACTTGGAAGTGTTTCACACTGGCAAAGTACTGGTACCAGGCGTAAAAATCAAGATGAAATTTCATTTCAACAGTCCCAACCTGTTTCTGAATGGTGTGGCTCTGGCCGGGAGATTGATTGACGGGGATGTCAAGCTCCGTTTTCATCTGTGTCAACTCCGTTTGAATGAAACCGTTTACAGGAGTTTGTCTGCCCAAAGACACAATGGTAAACAATTGGCTACTTACCGTACAGCGCGCAGTGAAATCCCGACCTTCAGCATGCAAGACAACCTCACCCGCTTTGACATACCCAACCTGTTTCAAAACAGAATCCCCGATCGATTGATTGTGGGTCTATTGGACAGTCGAGCCTTCAGTGGGGATGTGACCCGATATCCCTTCTGCTTCCAGAAATTTGGACTGAGTTCCATTCGACAGATTGTGAGAGGAGAAGAATACCCTTATGAAACCCTCCAACTGGTTCACGACAATGCAGCCCGAGATAATATGGGGTACTTTCGTTTTCTTCAAGCCAGTGGAGCCTGGTGTAAAAAGAAAGGCGATATGGTGGAACGGGGAAATTGGGAACAGGGTAAAAATTGTACCTTGTTCATGTTTGACAATGTAGCCAATGGATGTGCTGACGGTAAAAGACTCAACCCCAAGCAAACTGGAGACTTACAACCCAGCTTGGAATTTGGAGCAGCTCCCGGTACCAATGTAACCATGCTCGCGTACGGAGAATTTGAGAACTTGTTGGAGATTGACTCGAACGGAGCTGTGTTGTACGACATTTACCAGCACTGAAGAAAAAAAAAGATGGAACAAGTGGCTTTGAATAATGTGCAGTTGGATTATTTGGCGAGACGATTCTGAATTGAAACCTTATTTTTACGGGACCGTGGCTTGTGATGGTTTGCCCAAGACACCCAGCGAGAAAACACCCAAAGGATACATTGTGAACACAAACCCTCACGATCAGCCCGGTCAACATTGGTTGGCGCTCTGGACCTATCAGAACGTGTGTGAAGTCCTGGATAGTTATGCCTTACTCCTGGAGAGATACGAGCAAGCCACCCCGTTGAGAGACTGGAGGGTAAAACATTGGAAGTATGTGGTGACCAATGACAAGTCCCCTGTTGTACTTGAAAGCCAAAGCCCGTGGACGCACGTTGCAAGAATTTTTAAATGACTTTTCAGATTACGATTATGTAAGCAATGATCATAAAGTTGGTCAAAGAGTGAAACAGTTAATTGTTGATAACGAGTCGGTTTGGCACAAAGTGTGTCGTCGAAGCCCTTATCATCAGCGTTGTTGTTAATAAAAAAGTTGAAAAGTGAACCCATGTGTGTCATTTTTTCTTTTCGTCATGTAAGTAGAAAAACCTTTTCGTTTTCATACCCCTTCCTCCATTTTGGTGGGGGTCCTTCGGGGTGTGGCAAAACCGTGTTTACGGAAAAGCTTTCAGCCCATGCAAGATCGAGGTGTTCTATTTCACGAAGGCATTCCCGATCACCAAGCCTTGGTGCAATGGTTTCCTCAAGGGCAAGGCGTCCTGGTCTTGGATGATTTGATGGACGCAGGCAGTAACGATAAACGGGTGTTGGATTTGTTTACCAAACATTCCCATCATCAAAAGGTCACGGTCGTTTACTTGTGCCAAGACATGTTTCCCGTGGGCAAATATGCCAAAAGTATTTCCCGCAATGCCCATTACATCGTGTCCTTCAAGAACCCGCGGGATCAATTGGGAGTACGCAACGTCTTGCTTCGATCGTTTCCCACTACTTGGAAAGACAGTTTGGACACCTTTCATCACGCCACCGCACGTCCTTATGGGTATTCGGTATTGGATTTGCACCCGGCGTCGTCCGATCAACAACGGTTGTTGAGCCACGTCTTAAAAGGCGAGGGATGGACGCGTACGTATCAAACGCGTCGCGATCAGACACAGGATGTCAAGTAAAAGGTTGTCTCCCCCATTGTTTTGGATTTGTTGGGAGATGCCAAGTAGACGATTACCAAGTAGAAGGTTACGGGGATTGGCTCCACCCTTGTTTTGGATTTGTTGGGAAAAAATCGTGGGTGATTATTTTCATAGCATGCGTTTGGATGACATGGATTACCAGGCCATGCGAGAGGTATATAATTTGATTCGAAATCGACGAGGCAAATCCACTGACCGTTTCATCGATCGTTACAACGAAACGTATTATCGTGAACTGGTGTGGACCTTAGAAGATCGAGCATGGCAGATGATGATGCATCCCGACGTCCTCCGCAAGCTTACGCAACCGTTTCACCTGTAGGAGTAGGCACTACCATGACCAATCAAGTATCACCGGGCACCCTGCAAGAAATTTTGGATACGGGAGACCAAACCCTGATCGACCAAGCGTTTGATCAGTTAACAGCCGATGACCTCACCGCTTATTTGGAGTCTCTCCCATCCCCCAACGCTTATGGTGGAGTGTCCCCAGCCGGGTGGAAAGTCAAGCTTCCCGAACTCCTTCAGCTCGAGCACCCTCTACCCTATCAGTGAGAACACCCACACCTTCCCCATCGCCAAGAACGCAGAGAAGATAATTAAGACGAAGACTATTAGCAGCGGCGGGGGCTGGCGGTGGTGGTGGTGACAGCAGTGGTGGAAGTGGGGGCCGTGCTGGTCGTAGTACCCCACGTAGCCGCCCGGGACGAGGACGCCGTCCCCGAAGACGACCTCAACCCTCTCCCTCGTTACCTTGGACCCAGCCCAGACCTTCTCGACAAGCCACATCACGAGGGTCCCTAGAACCTTGAACCAAGCGGATTTACAACGACGATTACGTATGTCGTTACAAGATCAAGAACAATTTGCCCAAGGACGTGAAATTGCCAACATCACCACCACCAATAGCACCGTGACCAGCTATAAAAAGGGAGGACCGCCTACCGTGCAAAGCAATTCGTCAAGATTTTCCACTTGAGGAGATCAAAATGGCTCCCCAAAAAGAAAAAAACCGTGGTGTCTTTATTGAATGGACCGTTGTCCAAACTCAATTGTTTAAAGTTTAAACCGGAACTTTTACAACGCATGGATTCCTTGTATGCCTTTTACCACAAACAGTGGTGGTGTTATCGAAAAATTTTGAATCCTTTTAAGTTTTACAACGCCTTGTTCAATGGGATGGCTTTAATACGGGGAGCAGGGATGGCGCAGTGGTGAGAGCGCTCGCCTCCCACCAATGTGGCCCGGGTTCGATTCCCGGACTCGGCGTCATATGTGGGTTGAGTTTGTTGTTGGTTCTCGTCCTTGCTCCGAGAGGTTTTTCTCCGGGTACTCCGGTTTTCCCCTCTCCTCAAAAACCAACATTTCCAAATTCCAATTCGATCTGGACACAGTGGAAGAAGAGCCACCCAGTGGATCCACTGCTAATCCCTATTTATTTTTACTTATTTTTTATTTTATTTTAATACTGATGGCAGCTGGTATGATTGCAGGTCCCATTTTGGAAAACAGTACGTTGGTGGCATGTTTGGCGGCTGTGGGGACCGTGGTCAAAGGATGGAACGATTTTAAAAAATACAGGTTTAAAGTGGATATGAGTCGTTTTGCTTTCACCACTTACGCCAAAGCCTTGATCGAATTGAGAACCTACGTGCGTGGCATTCCCTTTGAGGGATTGGAAGGGTTTTTGATCAAGATGCAAACGTTGGATGGCACCATCATCGATTTTACACAAAATTACCCAAACGCTGCGTGCAAGAATACTACCGTCAGTTTTTCTATCAACCCGTGGGTGCGCAATGCTACGTGGATGGATGTCATCGTCCCTTGATGTCCAAAAGTTATTGGGTGGAAAAGGATAAAAAGGTCAATCCTCACAGCCTCACTCTCGTGTATTCAGGAGCATGCCCCCCAGCAGGAGACGAAAAAGAGGAAGAACAAGAAGAAAACGTCGTGGTCACGTGAATGTAGGCGGAAGCATTTTTCCCCTCTTGGCTTTGGTCAATAAAAAGAAAAAACAAAAAGGAAGTGGATGGTGGCAAGATTTCAAACGAAATACCCGTCAAGGCTGTAAAGAGACTCGCGACCTCATCAAGCAAAACAAAGCACTTCAGTATTTGTTGAACCGACAAGATTGCCCAGGAGAGTAAGAAGGAAACGACGACGTTCTCGTCAAAAAGGAGGTTTTTTGAACGTGTTGACCCCAGCGTTGGTGAGGTTGGGTAAAGCCGTGGCTCTAGAAACGGACAAACGTATAAAAAGCTAAATCAACAAAGCCAAGCAACGTCATCATCGTCGTGGTCGCCGGTGAAAAAACAGACAAAGACCTTGGGCGGTATGAAACGTCTTCGACGTCAATTACCGTTTTTACGGTCTGTGTTAAAAGAAGCCAATCGTTTTAAACGTCAAGAACTTTTACAACATGCTAATGCGGATCACGTCAATGCCGTCAGTGAACTGGTATTAAACCTGTCAAAAAACAACATTCCCATGACACCCCCCATCATGGCACAGCTTCGTCCCTATAAAAAGGTGCTACGCGACCTGGGTCGTCGTCAACATTCAGTGAAAAAACGTCGTCAGTGGTTGGTCTCACAAAAAGGTAGAGGATTGTGGCAAGGACTCAACAACGTGTTATGTCAATGTGCTCGACAACCCCGCTAAACCTTCCAACTTGGGTGAGTCTTTTGCAAGACGCAAATCGGGAAACAGAGAAGTGGAAAGAAAGTTGTTATTATTGGAAGCATAAATATCAGTTGTTGTATCGGGAGTATATGCATATATTAACCAGTCTACGCTGTGAGAGGTGTCGTAACCTGGAGGACGGAGAACTCTGTGCCGAGTGTAACAACACCCCATGGAAGAGGTGTACATGATTCCTCAAAAGGAGTTGGATCAACTCATTGAATATTACATAGGGGAGTTAACGGAAAATGCTCTGCTCAACAAAGTGGCTACGTTAGCGGCTAAAAAACATGTCTTGTTAGCGGATCCCCAACTCCCACCAGCCATCGTCAATGCCAAAACTAAACCTCTGAGTCATGAATTAACCAAGTTAACCAAACGCATACGTCAGTTTCCTGGGGGTGCGGGTGTTGGTGCTCCTGGTGGACCTCCGGGAGAGGAAGGAGAGGAGGAAGAAGGGGATTTGGTCACGGGTCCCGTGGAACAATGGTTGAAGCGCATGATAAAAGGCAGTCCGTCCACCCCCAAACCACAAATCACTCACACAGGACAAAAAGCAACCAGTGCACTCGTTAAGAAAGGCAAAGCGTCCACGAGTCGAGGAGACGTCAGTGATATCAGTACTCGTTTGGAAGCTATTCGAGGACGTCGCAAGACCCTTGAAAAAAAGTTGGCTGAGAGTCCTTGGGGAGAGTCCTTGGAGTGAAGGCAAAGGCAAAGGCAAAGGTCCTGCTCGAGAAGTGGAACGGTTGAAACCCTTGCCCGGGTGGGAATATTGGGCACGAGGTAAAAAGTTGAGACGTCGATTGGATTACGACAGTGACTAGATGAAAACCCGTTCCAAGAACAAGCCTGCCCCCAGGAGGAGGAAGGGAACCAAAAGGAAGAGAACTCAAAGTGGATGGGTTGTCGCCATTCAAAAATGGTTGGCTAAAACAGGTATCGAATTTCATTGGCCTGGCTATCAGTACATGGGACGTGGTACTCATCTGGCCAAACTTCTCAAGCGTGGAGATCCCGGCATCAATCGATTGGACAAGATTGCCAAACAACACGACATTGATTACAGTCATGCCCAGAATCTACAAGACAAGTGGAAACGCTGATACCAAGATGATCAAAGCCATTGATCGTTTACCCGGCAAGAAAAACATGATGGTACGTGTTGTCAAAAGAATCAGGCAAGCCAAGAAACGTTTGAAATTGTAAAAAAAAACCTTTTTTTTAATGGTAAAAAGACTCGCTTTTAAAATCGTACACAAACTTTGTTATTGTTGTTGTTGTTGTTGTTTTCATGAAGAAGAAATAAAAATACATTTTAAAGAGAAGAAAAAATGTCGGCTGCCTTAGTCACGATGAAAAAAGATTAAAATCAAAATTGTCCAACACATCGTTCCAGACATTTTCCCAGTCCTCTGGGGTCATGTCCTCAATCAAGTTCTCAAAGTCAACATGGTTCTCCATGGTTTCCAGTGGGGATGCTTCATCTAATTCTGCGATTAAGTCATCGAGCCAATCGCTCGCATCCATACGTCGATTTGATCTGAATCGAGCTTCAACATGACGAGTTCTGGTTTATTCATGTCCTCCTGGTTTAACATGTCCAGAAAGGATGAGGGTTCTTCTACATCGAGCGATCGACAAAAGGATTCCAAGTACATGACAACCGGGGTACGCAGGTCAACAGAAGGTACAGGATCACGAGAAGGTGGTGATTTCAAATAATCGGTCAGAGTGACCCTGAGTTTTTTAGGACCCAAGGCTTTGAGTTTCTCTCGGGTTGTCTTTTGTTGACGGTGAAAATGGTCCATTTGTTGTTGAAATGTCATTCCAAATGTTTTGTCTCTCTTTTCTTGATAATACTCTCGTATTTGTTCTCGATGTGTCTCCCGATATTGTTTTTGATACGCCCTAACCTTTTTCCCTGTTTGTTTCATTATATCTTTTTTTGGACTCTGAAATTTTGTTTGTGTTTTTTTCACGGTATCTTTTTCGGGTCTCCGCAATTTTCTCTGGGTACTTTTCTCGGTACTTGGCTTTCACTTTCTTTCGTCGAGCGCGTCGGTTGTCAAGGCTTTGCATCATCTTTTCTAGTTCTTCTTCCATTTTTTATTTTCTCGGCAGCGGTGGTGGGGTAATAAGCCTCTTGAACTCGTGCCTCCAGCCGGGACCACAAAAGTCCGACCCCTCAATTCTTGGTTTTCTCGTGACGTCACAGGCATTTCCAAATATGGATGTCCGCCATATTTGTGCCCCTCAGAGTGTGACATTTATGATAATAGTACGCCGGATCTGTAGAGTTATCGCGTTCTTTGGGCTGGTTTGTGAATTTAGCATGGATTCATCCCAGCAAATCAAGAAAAATGAAATAGAGAAACTTAGCAAGAAGATTCCTGTGCTATCTAAGTACGCAGGATCCCTGGAAAACCGCGTAAAGCTGCGATACCTTCAGAAGATTTCGGTAGTCGGTGTTGACCCGGTCAATATTCCATGTGAGCAGTTCGATCCGGAATGTTTACCACCTATTCAACAGTCTGATTTGTTTGGCTACCTTGTTCTTCAGACAAGTTACTACACGAATGAACAGTTTAAGAATTTCAAGAGTCTGGAAGCGTATAACCAAGTTTTGTCAGGATTTGTGGCTGCCGTAAGGGGAAAGATAATTTCCGGAAGGTACGCTGTTGTAGCTAAAGTGCGACATTCGCAGCGAATGAATGACCCTCTCGTGAATGTATGGATCATAACTGGGACAGCAGGAACGATAATTTCTGCTCACTGTTCAGGCTGTAAAGCTGGGATCGCCGAATCGTGCTCGCATGTCGCCAGCGCCATGATTTACATCGAATGCTGGGCACGTATCAACGGGAAGATGGCATGCACACAAGTGAAATGTTCCTGGCTCCTGCCAACTTATGTCAATGAAGTGTCCTATGCAAGAGTGAAAGATATTGATTTCACTTCTGCCAAAAAGCTTAAAGAAAATCTCGACAGAGAAATTGACTCTCTCGATCAAAACAAAGTGACTTGTCATGGAAGTCAACCTAACAAAGCACAAACCACCATTCCTTCACAGCTGGCTTCAACAGAGGAAATGGACAAGTTTTACAAGGTACTTAACCAGTGTAAAACAAAAGCTGTGGTTCTAAGTTTAATTGACCCATACGCTGATCAGTTTGGAGCAAAAAGCCAGAACGTGCCAGTTTTATCAGATCTTTATGAACCCAGCAATTTAGATCTTGAATATCCAGAGTTGCTGCAGAAGTGTAGGGATGTCAAGATTAACATGTCGGATGAGGACATTAAAATAGTTGAACAGGACAAAAGAGATCAAGCTAATGGCCCAGGTTTTTTTAGGCATCGAGCAGGAAGGATTGGAGCCTCTGTCAGTGGTGCTGTCTATCACAGCAATGTGGCACAACCTTCGCAGTCACTAATAAAGTCTATTTGTTGTCCGCACCTCTATAAAGTTAGTAAGGCAATCAAGCATGGCTGCAAATATGAAGAATATGCTATAAAAGCATACGAAACACATATGAAAAAGAACCACATTAACTTTCAACTTACACGATGCGGGCTGTTTATTAACAAGCAGTACCCATTCCTTCATGCCACACCAGACTTCTTAACATTGTGCGATTGTTGTGGGTTGAGATGTGGAGAAGTGAAATGCCCATTTGTATCTCAAATGGTGACTTTGAGAAATATGTTCAGGAGAAGAGCTCTTGTTTGGAAAAGGTTGATGGTACCTTTAAGTTAAAAAGGGAACACAACTACTACTTCCAGGTACAACAGCAGTTGTTTACTCTTCCGGAGAGAAAGTTTTGTGACTTTGTTGTCTGTGCAATTGACTCTGATGAAAATGCACACTTAGTAACTGAGAGAGTTTATCCTGATCTGCAGCACTCAAATACAATTTTACAGAAACTTGAAGCCTTTTGGAGAATTTGCATTCTGCCAGAGATCCTGGGAAGATGGTTTACAAGGAGGTGTGATGTGCATGCTAGTGTTACCAGTGACAATGGTATTTGTTTTTGCAGAGGCCAGCACACTGATCACAGTAAGTTCCACATCACCTGTTTATCTCTCAGTGAGGTGCCAATGCTGAAAACATGGTACTGTCCACACTGCAGTAGGCTACCACAGTTTAAGCGGAGCAGAAGCTCAACCAAAGGCAAGCAATCATCCGCAGTGATCCAGGCTGCCATGTTGTGTAGCAGCATTTGCATTTGTAATACCAAGGCAACCCCAACTGACAGACTACTAGAGTGTCACAGTGCAGCCTGCGGAAGTGGACACTTTTTTCATTTGAGTTGTTTGGGGCTGAAAAGGATGCCAAACAATTCTAAGACAACATGGCAGTGTGAGGCCTGCAGAAAAAAAACAAAAACCCGATTCGAAGTCTGTGAAACTTACCACTTCTACTTCTTCTGCTACTTGTTCGTCCCCAGTAACCCCAGTGGCAACAGCTTCTAGGATGCCAAGTGATTCCAGCAGTGACAGTGAGGATGAAATTTACATCACTAAGGAAACTACAGGCACTGTCAACAAATTTAGTGCCTTAGCAAACCTAGAAGATTCAGATTACAATATTATTAAGGATTCGTCTGGGTGGCTTACTTCTGACATTGTTCAAGCAGCACAAGTGCTACTACAGGAAATTAACCCATTACTTGAAGGCCTACAACGCCCAACTGTTGGACGTGTACGAAACTTTGATGTTGTTTCAGGTGAATTTCTTCAGATTCTCCATACAGGCAGTGATCACTGGGTCTGTATTAGTTCTTTTGGCTATTTACCTGGGAAGGTACACCTTCATGACAGTTTATTTCTTAATGTCATAAGTCAAGAGATAGAGGACCAGACAAATGACTTGCTAGGTGGAAGCTTGGTTTCACTAGACTTTGTTCCAGTTCAGCAGCAGACTAATGATAGTGACTGTGGTGTTTTTGCAATTGCCTTTGCTGTCTCCCTAGCTTTTGGAACAGATCCTAAGCATGTAACTTTTGACACTCCTAGAATGCGTCCGCATTTAGCAGCTTGTCTTAAGAACAAAAAATTGAGCATGTTTCCAGTTTTCTAACTGACGGTTTTATTCAGAGACTCAAACCATCACGTAGATTTGCTTATACAAGCAAAAGATTGTACTCAAAGATATCTGATTTAATTTAATGTAGAAGTACAAATGATTTAAGTTTAACATTGTCTTTAAAAGAATCCAGAACTGTGATTGTTTTGGGCTTTTAATCAATTTCTTCACAAGCTGTTAAGGAGGACCTTTTTTCTTTAACCCTTTAAGCCCTGCTATAAAAATGTATATTCTCATTACTGATCTCCATTCCTTTCTTATGGAACTAGTAAGGAGAATTTGTCTAAATATCAAGACTCTTATCCTCAGTGATCACTTCCTTTATTGTGTGATCATGTAAAGAGAAATTTTATTTTCATCAGGGCTTAGGGCTTAAAGGGTCAATTACTATGGCTCACAACTTGATATGCCTTATCCTTTTTGCACAAATATCAATATGCATATTCTCTTCAAAGGCCCCCATAAATTATATTTATTTTGGGGTAAGTGTTTAGCCAAGACATTTCATTTTGGGAATCATTGCCTTCTTTCTTATAACCTTATATCACAAGAGATGACACGGCGTGCGAAGATAAGAATATTATTTTAGAGTGGTTTAAACAATATTTTACGAATAAGCACAGTGAGTGAGAAAAAGACTGTTTTCTGCCACAAGAAAATAAATTTCATATATTTAAGCCGCTGTAGAAACTGCACAAACAACAATGTAAAAGTAGGAAATGATGCCATCAATATCGTCATTAGCAAGGATATGGAAAATATGCCACTTAAGTCCTGGACATAGTTTCATCTGAACTTTAATCCTTTAATCCCTGATATGAAAATGCATGTTCTCCTTACTGTTCTCCACACAGTTCTTATTTGTCTTAGTATCAAGACATCTTATCCTTCTATGGTGATCACTTTTTTTGTTTGTTATCACTTGAATGTTTGAACAAGTAGTGATGATGCAAACAGAAATTTCATTCTTTTCACTGTTTGGGCTTAAAGTTAAGATGGGAAACCTGACTAGGCAGGAAGAGCAGAATTTGAGAAGAGCTACTGGTATCCAAAATGAAAATTGTGGATAACCACACATTTTTCAGAGATGGCGCTTTTTAGAATAATTGTTGCTGTTTATTTAACTCTGAAAAATGCCCGGTTACCCCCAATTTTGTTTTTGGATTCCAAACGTTGTTGCTACATGTAACTTCTGCTTTTTCCACAAAGTCATTAACTGTGCAAAAATACCTCTGTATTTAATGGGAACCACAACCTATAATAAGTATCTTATTTAGAATAAACTCATAAACACTACAAAATGAGACATGTTACATCAAAAGTTCAAAGCTTTCTTCAGTAAACACACGTTGCCATTCAATGTGTGTGTCTCAATTTCATTAAGGCAGTGTTATTTATTAATGGTGTGTGGGAACATCAGCATGTTACGAAGTTGCCTTGCTGGAACACATGTGACACCCCCTTAATTTGACGTGAAACTATTAAAACACTGAGATTGTACTTAAAACTTATCTTGCCCTCCCCCCCCCCGCCTCCTCGACTTGTCCTGAAGGTCATTTTGCAGCGCAAGCTAAAATGTTTTTGACCTCCAAACTCATGATTTAACACCGCCCCCCCCCCCTCACACACCATAAAACATTAATAATAATAATAATAATAATAATAGTAATAATAATAATTAATACTTATATTGCGCATTTTCTATAAGAATAATCAAATGCGCATTACAGACATTACAGTAAATACAACTAACACTGCCTACATGTATGTCTTGTCATTGTCATTTGCTCCCTTTAATTAATGACCAGCAAGGACATAGCTATTCAAAGGGTACCATTGGAGGGCTTAAATTTACAAGAGCAGAGCAAACCCTCACCATACAGTCAATAATCGGAACCTGTGAATCTGGTGGTCCATTAGGGTTACCCCTAAGAAAGTCTGTAGGTAGGGTGCTCTCTAAAATTGTGTACTTGCGACGCAACAGTCCAATCACTCTTTCCACGTGAATGCACACACTTGCAATTCCTCTGGTCTTCTCTACATCTACTGGATCTAGCTGTGACTTCCCCTTAGTGAAAGCTGGAATAACAAGTTTAGCCTGCTTTAATCCTACGCTTTCACTAATGGTAAAGCCTCTGTCTGCCATAACCATGTCCCCTGGCAAAAGTTTGTCAAGAAATCCACAATTCTCTGTCAGAAACTTGTCAGAGGCTCTACCTCCCCATGCCTCAGATACAAATGAAACAGTTCCTTGATGGGTGATGCCGATTAATATTTTAATGGTGTTGTGGTGTTTATATGAACTAAATGTTTGTGCTCTTGCTAGCAAATTTGTTGGTCTTTCAATAAAAACCGCAAAGCAGTCGATTGCCACGGTCACCTTATTGCCAAACGCATACTTGAAGCACACACACAGGAGCCAAATTATGGCGTTATTGCCTTAAAATGGTGGTTTTTCTGAAAACGGTTGGGAGGGAATGGGCTAACAATTATTGAAGTGCAAGGAAGTTGAACTTGAATTTGTTTTGAGTAGACGTTCACAGTGATTTGTTAAAATAATAGAATAGAATAGAATAGAATAGAATAGAATAGAATAAAAGAATCTGACTGGTTTAATCATTTTTTTGTTCTCTGATTTTTTCTTTGTCCCACGTTCGTGCCATTTTCAACATTACGTCTTTCATGCAAACCAATCTATTTCTTGTTTTTCTTTATCGCCATACAGGAAACTCTCCACATTGCCCATACTAGCAGTTTGTAGGAAGTGTGTCAAGTCTTCGTAGAAAATATTGCTTAGCTCGCCACAAGTGGTTCAGTGGTTAGAACATTCGACCGGTGTAGGGAAGGTCGTGGGATCGATTTCCGTCGGGGTCTCTGAAAAAATTAACATCTTTCTAAATAGCAAACTTGGCCTCGCAGTCTGATTGTTAATTATAAAATAGCTTAGATTTTCGCGAGTATCGTTCTTATTGAGAGAGGTGTTCATGGAAATGGAGTTGCTGTATATCCCTCCAATGGCTGAGAGAAACCTCGCGTACGGCTTGGGTTCTCTTCACGCCATCTTTGATTTTTTTCCCTTAAATAACGGACAACCATCTTCTTCGCGTGACAAAAATTTTTAATGCAAAATTTACATATGCATTGGAAAATTGGAGAATCTGGCAGCTATTTTATAAAAAAAAACAAGATGATCTTTCGCTAAGATGGTTTATTTCACACAAGGACGCTTAAACGAAACCTTCAACAGCCTATAAAAGCTTAATAATTATAAAATTCGATCGAGGCATTGTAATATTTGCAAACTTTTTTATTTACCAAATGTTTTGACGACGACATAAATTACATTGTAATGAATTAACACTTTTTTAAGCAACGGTAAAGTAAAACTTGAAAATATTTGAAAATGAAACTACAAGAAGCACGTTACTTTAAAATCAGAAAAACATAGAAACAACAATGATTGTAATTCTTTTAAAAAATTACTACAGAAACCTTTCGTCACACCAGTTCTCTCTTTTTTGTAATTTTTTTTTTTGGGGGGGGGGGTGTTTTTTGGTTTAGCAAAGATAGAAAGTTGCTTTTTTATAGTAAAATTTTCACAACGCTCTAATTCTGTGACCATGTCGCCAGACAAAATTGTCTCAAGAATGCTATTTAGGAAGCTATTGACCAAAGAAGTAGTTTGGGTTTTCTTTTCACCCTTCTTCTACGTACGAGGTCTCAGGAAAGCCAAATCAGTGGAATGTGTACATCTAACGTCTAGCATCTAAAAACGTATTCCTCTACCAGGCGACAAAAATCTCCCTGGGTGTACATTACGGTTCCCTCGGAAAGCTTTACGGCAAAGAGCTCAATTTTGTTTT
Organism: Siderastrea siderea; assembly: GCA_964030785.1. Lineage (NCBI taxonomy): Eukaryota > Metazoa > Cnidaria > Anthozoa > Scleractinia > Rhizangiidae > Siderastrea > Siderastrea siderea. The sequence goes on along the minus strand of OZ034971.1, from coordinate 21,234,538 downwards.
CTTTTTTTTGTATTGCAACACACGAAAAGGCGTCACTTACAAAAATACGAAAAGAGCTACGTCCACTACTCACTACTTATTCTACAAATATTTAAGCTGCTCACAATACAATACAATACTTACGCTTCTTACAAATTCGACACTGTATATTATTTACAACACTTACACTACTTACAATACAATACCTACGGTACTTACAATACGATACTTATACTTCTTATAATACCATATTTGTACTACTTACAGTGAAATAATTTTTTTTAAACTTACAATCCGTCTATAATTTTGTTGTGTTAGTACAGTATATAGGTGTATATATATAAATATATTTTTTATTATTAATAATAATAACAGAAAACGTACACATTATATACGCGTATAAGATAATAGCAGGACGTAACGAAAAAAACAACAAAAAACAACAAAAAAAAATAAGAAAAAGTATGACACGAAAAAAAAAAGGAAATTGAAAAGAAGAGTGAGGCCGCAATCCTAATGTGGAGGTTTTGGAAGAAGAGTGGCGTTAAAACAAAAATTGAAGTGCAATAGAGGACTATCTAATAAACAGGTAGATCGAAGTCACAGTTCATTTGAAACGGTTCCATTTTGAGTTATATTTCTTAACAGCGTTCGTCTTATAAGCAAAACATTTTTCGATTTCCTGGCACTTTAAGAAGGTTTGCGAAAATATATGAAAGCTCGGCAGGGTTCCTTTATTTTCCACGAGTAAATGTGATATCTGCCAATTAGAAGTGCATGATGTAAAAGTGTATCCTCAGTATTGTCAACTAATCCCAGACAGGTAGGTAGGTTCAGTGAGAAATCTTGTTGTTTAACCTGATGCTGTATCAACCAGTATTGTATATTTTGCCCAAACGTTTGAACAGACTCACATTCCCAGAAGAGGTGGATCAGGGTTTCTGTGGTTTGTTCACAGAAAGTACAGGAGTCCGTTAAAGAAATACCTATTTTATAAAGGTAATTGTTAGTAGCAATTCTTCTGTGAAGGAGTTTAAATTGGAAAGTTTGAAGTTTAGTTTCTCTAGTGCAGTAAAAGGGCAGATTATACGACTTATCCCATTTTGTCGATTTTGCGTAATTTCCGCAGTCTGTTATCCATTTTGTCTGGCTTTTAGCAGGTGTTGAAGAGATTCTTTTAAGAGCGCCTGTCTGTAAAAATCAGACAAAATCAAAATTCCGCGGCAAGGGTGGAAAATTCGATTTCTTTCATATTTTAATGTTAGATAGGTTAGGGTATAACTAAAATCACTGGATACTTTTTTTGGCAAAATATCCTTTTATTTCAAAGAAAAATGCAAATAACGAACTTCCGTTAAAATCGCCATTTGAAGCAGTAAATTATGACATCAATTTGAGGCGTTCGCGTGCAAAAACAAATGCCTCTGTCGTCTTTTAAACACTCAATTTTACTTTTGCAATCTCTCAAGAGCTTCAAAACTGATTTTGGCAGAAACTGCGTTGTTCTTTGTGTTTGAAATAATTTAATTTTGAAAGTATACATTTCTCATCAGGAAAAGTACTTCGTGAATTAAATTATTTTTCACCATGTGCTAAACCTTCAAATCGATTCAGCTTCTGGCTGTTGAATTAAGAAAAGATGTTCTCAGGATTGTTGTAAAAATTTCTTTGGGCAAATGATTGAGAGCGACGCGAGAGTTTTTCAAAGTTCGTTAAAATGCAGGTTGTTTGACCCTTCTTGGCAACATTCCATTCGCGAGTCACGCACATATTTTAATGTGTTTCGACCCATATGAGATCGAAAACGTCAAACAGAAAAACAGTTCGAAATGCTCTTACCTCATTTGCTGTAGAGGACAGGTCCAGAGGCCATTTCCGAGTGATTCTCTTGCCGTTCGACGTATTTTGGTCCTGTTGATGCCATCCAATGAACACTGCCAACTGGGTCAGTGTATTGTAAACGGTCGAACAGCTCAACAACAACCTTTCTTCCAAAACGTTCGACATCTTTCTACACTGTGACATCTTACTCAACGGTTCAGTTGCTGGTCAGTGTTGCTTAGTTGGCAATACACAAAAAGGTTTTTATCACCACAGGTAACCAAAGCGTAATATGAGAGTTTGTATGGAGCTGAAATTCGATCGAAAATAATCGGTGGTTTTCCGCCGAAAATACATTAAAATCGAAATAAAGTTTAAAAAACCTTACCTGTTGTGTGTTTGCTGTGTTTTTATCGCTTTTCCGAGCTTCCGGAGGCCGTTTTGGGCGATTTTCTGCTTAACGGTGGATGCGACGGCATGTCACGTACTAAAGAGAGCTAAAGGTAGGAAAAAGGGAATTCAAAATTGCCAACCGACACTCGAGGTCCCGATCAAAATACCCGCTAAAAATCGATTCAATCTAAAGTCAGCGCTTTAAAACCACAACACATTTCAAAAAGGATAAATCTCCTACCTTTCTATGTGATTCAATCGTCAATTAGTTTATCTCTCGAAGTACAGCCCTGCATTAAAAACGAACTAACTTTTCGAAATCGCCGCCATCACAGGCTTGTAAGGAAAAGAGGGTCAAAACTAACGGTCAAGCCTGGGACAAAGCGCCAAATTTCGCTCCACCGGGGGACGACTTGAGTGACTTCTATGTCGCCAAATGCCAAACTCACCCTCTCTCCGGTAAGTCAAATTTTATACCTGAATGCGACCCGCGCGCGATTTCCCGCCGAAATTTTAGCGGTACAACACTAGATTTACCGGAGAGAGGGTGAGTTTGGCATTTGGCGACACAGAAGTCACTCATGTCGTCCCCCGGTGGAGCGAAATTTGGCGCTTTGTCCCAGGCTTGACCGTTAGTTTTGACCCTCTTTTCCTTACAAGCCTGTGATGGCGGCGATTTTGAAAAGTTAGTTCGTTTTTAATGCAGGGCTGTACTTCGAGAGATAAACTAATTGACGATTGAATCACATAGAAAGGTAGGAGATTTATCCTTTTTGAAATGTGTTGTGGTTTTAAAGCGCTGACTTTAGATTGAATCGATTTTTAGCGGGTATTTTGATCGGGACCTCGAGTGTCGGTTGGCAATTTTGAATTTCCGTTTCCTACCTTTAGCTCTCTTTAGTACGTGACATGCCGTCGCATCGACCGTTAAGCAGAAAATCGCCCAAAACGGCCTCCGGAAGCTCGGAAAAGCGATAAAAACACAGCAAACACATAACAGGTAAGGTTTTTTAAACTTTATTTCGATTTTAATGTATTTTCGGCGGAAAACCGCCGATTATTTTCGATCAAATTTCAGCTCCATACAAACTCTCATATTACGCTTTGGTTACCTGTGTTATCACCACATGTCGCCGCTAACGTGGCCAGAGTTCTGTCTAGAGCCGCGTCACGAAATGCAAATCATCGGAATGGACATTTTACTAGAGGGTAGGGGAAGGGCAAAATCTGCTCTGATTCTTTTTAAACGGCTCAGGGTTCGAGAAATGGGACTGAGGAACTAGTAATGGACCAAAAATACGAAACAAAATTAGTGCTACATTTAGGCACCTCAGCCTCCCGTGCCAGAATGCAGAAAAAGTAGTCACCCCTCGGCGTGAGTTGTAGGCATGCAAATAACAATGTTCGAACACGAAAATTAGCCAAAAAGGGTACATGTACTAGCTTAACTAAACTATCGAAAATCGTTTATCATGACAAATCTTACTCGTTTGAGACTGATTTTGGTTGATTTATCAGGTTTAATGAAAAAAAGAACACATTTGAAAACAAAATGTCCTTTTCTTTAACCCTTTACCGTCAGCGTTTTTCCCTTAGAAAAACGCATTTTTTAACCGCTAAAGCGGTTTTTGAAGTGCTATGATGCCAAATGCCACTAAACATTGCTACAAAAGCGTTTTCTTACATTTTAGCTCAATTTTGAGCCAGCTTCTGTTGTAAATTGTACATTATTTTGCTTTCACGCATGCGCATAAGCCAAAATTTATATATATTTTTTTGCTGATTCATTTCTATTTTTGTAATGTGACTAACTAGTTTGTGCTTACTGTTTTGGCTTAGAGGGGGGACCGCGGACTTTTGTTTTTTTTCACAAATCATACATATTTACATACATGAATTGCTTCGTTACAAAGAAGACGGTTGTTGTTGGTTCCATTTTCTTGTTGTCGGAGTTTGTGGTTACAACACCAGACGAATCAAAAGCCTGAAAACAATTGTTCCCTTACTTTCATGCACCAAGAATACCCAGGCCCGTAGAAGGGGGAGGGGGGGGGGGGGGCTCGAGTCCCCAGAAGTTTTGGAAGTTGAAAAAACATTACAATAAATGAGCCAAAAAATATATAATTAAAACGAATTAATGTGCAACAAATAGTCTTAAATGCTGATGCTAAAAGTTCCTTTTATTATTTTACAACCTTTAACAGGGTTTGACATCTGTTGAGTCACTAGCCACCGGGCAAGTGGGCTTCAAAAATCTACTAGCCCACCGCACATTTCAGTCGCCCAGGTTCCTTACCAATGTCTTTCTTCACCCATATCACCTTGACCCTGGCAGTATAGCTTTACTGTGAAGGACCTTAATGCCTTTAATAGCTAAGCAACTGCTGTGTATTTGCTGCAAGCTTTAAGCTCATCATGTTGTTTTAAAACAAGTCTAAGGAACAAAACTATTTTTATCTCACCAATCGAGTGATAAAAGTTACGTAAACGTTTACGAGAGTTAGGTAAAACAGGTCCGAGATTCGTAGCTTGGCTGTCGAAATGTTTCAATTTTAACAAACCTTGTAACTTTAAGGGTACTTTTTTAAAACTGATGCTATAAATCTGGTGGATGTTGCCAACAACTTTGTCGGCGAAAGAGCAAACAGGAAGCAGCTTTTTGGCAAATTGTCAACGAAGGATGTCCCCAAAAAGGTGCCGTGTTTGACGAAATCGACACAAACTGTGGCATTGTGAACAGAGTTAGTATCTATGTGCATGAGTGTGTATTTTGAAAGGGGGGGGGGGGGGAGGCTTTGACTAGGCCAATATGCTCGCAGCATTTATTTCAGGCTTGGTGCGGGCCTGATACCACAAGTTACAAGTCAGTTTTTACAACGAACGCTTGAATACAATGACGATATGTCCCAGCCATCGTGCAAAACTTGGAATAGTGTCTAGCAGAAGCTGCAGCATAAGGGGCCGGGTCACGGTAAGGAAACGGCGAGTGGCCAAAAAGTGAAAGAGGACTGGGGAAAAAGGGATCTGAAATTATCTTACGCGGGACTGGTTCGCTTGTAAAAGTTGGATCAGGTGAGTTATATATTCGCTTGTGGTCTATCCGAATATTAGTCAGGTTATCGATGGAGGCCTCACTCTTCTCTTCGTCCTCATTAAGGTGTATGTAGAACGTGAAAGAGGTAACAGACGTTTAAGGGTTAGATGCTTGACGTATTTCTGTTATGATATCCTCATATCCATTATGATAAGTATGCTGGCTGCTGTGAGAGATCTTGCTCACTGGGAACCTGTCTCAGTAAGATTCGTAAACAGAAATTCAGGAACAGAACCTCATTTTTTGTTACCATGGTTACGTGCCATATTTCACAGTCTTCAAACAGCACTGGCGTGCTGTTAGAAGCCCCACTCATTAGTCAGGACACACTAATGTAGACCAAGTCAAACAGCTGACAAGAGAGCACAGTTAAAAACTTCGATTGCACCCATTTCTTATGAAGAGAGAACCCTTCCTGTCCAAAACTCCATCCAACCCTTTAACAGCGAGCTGACTTTCACTCCTGATATAACTGTGCCTTGTACCGGTCCTGTGCCAGCTGAGAACCAGCAGACTGACACCAATGATCATAGGTAGAACACCCGCTCGTCAATTAAAAAAAGGGAACCCCTTGTAGTTATAGGTTTCCCCGTATTAAAGTTGGGTCTAGTTAATAATAGCGCCACTTCTGTTGCACCACTCACCTGTAACCATGTCTGTAAGCTTGTACGACGGTTGGAATTGCGTTTCAGACTACTAGGCTAGGGTAGCAAATACAATTTTTAATGGTTGTAACAACACTGGTAATAAGTAAGAAAGACACAACGCCATTAAAACCACGAATAATCCCTGCAATGAGCACTGTATGTTATTTTACTTCACCTAAAAGGTTTTGCCCTTCCAATACCCCCTAAAATGCCTTTGATACGCATTGCGTGACAAACCAAATACGCACGCGGCGCCATCCACGTTTGGTCCCAATTTAGCAGTCAAATCTGATAATGCTTTTGTGCACTGAAAACTGAGCAACACTCGTATTAAATCAACTGAACCGTTGAGTAAGATGTCACAGTGTAGAAAGATGTCGAACGTTTTGGAAGAAAGGTTGTTGTTGAGCTGTTCGACCGTTTACAATACACTGACCCAGTTGGCAGTGTTCATTGGATGGCATCAACAGGACCAAAATACGTCGAACGGCAAGAGAATCACTCGGAAATGGCCTCTGGACCTGTCCTCTACAGCAAATGAGGTAAGAGCATTTCGAACTGTTTCTGTTTGACGTTTTCGATCTCATATGGGTCGAAACACATTAAAATATGTGCGTGACTCGCGAATGGAATGTTGCCAAGAAGGGTCAAACAACCTGCATTTTAACGAACTTTGAAAAGCTCTCACGTCGCTCTCAATCATTTGCCCAAAGAAATTTTTACAGCAATCCTGAGAACATCTTTTCTTAATTCAACAGCCAGAAGCTGAATCGATTTGAAGGTTTAGCACATGGTGAAAAATAATTTAATTCACGAAGTACTTTTCCTGATGAGAAATGTATACTTTCAAAATTAAATTATTTCAAACACAAAGAACAACGCAGTTTCTACCAAAATCAGTTTTGAAGCTCTTGAGAGATTGCAAAAGTAAAATTGAGTGTTTAAAAGACGACAGAGGCATTTGTTTTTGCACGCGAACGCCTCAAATTGATGTCATAATTTACTGCTTCAAATGGCGATTTTAACGGAAGTTCGTTATTTGCATTTTTCTTTGAAATAAAAGGATATTTTGCCAAAAAAAGTATCCAGTGATTTTAGTTATACCCTATCCTATCTAACATTAAAATATGAAAGAAATCGAATTTTCCACCCTTGCCACGTTATGTTTGATTTTTACAGACAAGCGCTCTTAACGATTAATTTGTAAGCTTCTTTGCAAATGTTTGAAGCCGATAGTAACTTTTGGCCACAAGTGGGTTGGTTGGAATTCATCGTAACCTGATCTTGAAAAGACTTTTTCAATTTTGCCGTGGCGGACACAACACCATAGTACGTTAAAAAAGTGGTCTTAACTTTATAGCGTGATTTAAAATCCTCATACTTTTAAACAGTCCGACTTATGGTCTGAAATGTCTTTGGCCTGGTTAGCTCCCGCACGTGACCATTTTCTATAAAAGAGGGGGTTGGTTTGCAATCCTTATAAGAGAATTATACCAAATCGGTGTATTTCCAATGTCTGTTAGGTTTTCTTCGTAATTTAGGCTTGACCAAATTTCGATTACCTCTTTAGTAAAAGTGTCTTGAATATTTAAACCGGCTACATCAGCCTGGTTTAAGTTACCAGTCAGAAGTAATTTACCGTCATGTTCCTTAATAAAAAAGTCAAAAAAGAGTTCCCATTTTGCTTGGTTACTGTCATCAAGGTACTTCTGTACCGATTTAGCTTTCAAAGCGCAATTGAAGGACTGGATATCTAACATTTTTAAACCACCATCTTTGTATTCGTTTAACATCACACTCCTTTTGATTTTGTCCCCTCTTCCATCCCACAGAAAATTTTACAAAATTTGATGAATTTCTTTTAGATATGATTGCGAAGACGGCAAAGGTGACAGTTATTTTGCCTAGCAAAGTTAATCTTCTTACCTGCCAGCAATTTAGGATTTTAGAGATTTTTTGTTTTTTTTTCCTGGTAATTTAGCATGGCAGCTTCTTGCACACTAGTTGAAAACCATACTCCAAGGGATTTAACCTTCCGAAAAGTCCACTTAATGTTTTGTTTTATTGCTAGCTTATCCGTTCGGTTTTTCAAGGATCCGATCCAGAGTGCCTCTGTTTTCTCATAATTAACCTTTAGGCCTGACAATTTGGCAAATATGTCAAGTAGCAGGAAGGATCTTTCTATCGAGGGCTTTGTGCCGTCCAATATGAGCGTAGTATCATCAGCATATTGGCTGACCTTACACTCCTTGTCCGAGATTTTAATACCATAGATTAGTTTATCTCGTCTTATTGCCGCCCCCAGAATTTCAGCACACAAAATAAAAAGATACGGGGACAGGGGGCAGCCTTGACGCACGCCTCTACTTAAATTAAAGAAATCGGATGTCCAACCGTTGTTTTGTATGCTGCTACTGATATCAGTATAAAAGAGTTTGATCCAAGAAATAAGAGAATTTCCGAAGTTGTAATATTTTAGAGTTTTTCAACAAAGGTCCATTCGATTCAAGAGTGTCAAAAATTTTCTCAAAGTCAATAAAGGGAAGACGTCCCGGGAGTTCCTCGATGTCTGTATAGCTCAAGATACTATTTAGCAGTCTGATATTTTCGCCAATAAACCTATTTTTTTGGAAGCCTGTTTGATCGCTATTTATCACCGAAGGCAAGACTCTTTTCATTCTACTGGCGATTGATTTTGCAGCGAAATTTGTAATCACAGTTCAAAAGCGAGATGGGTCTCCAGTTCTTAATATAGCACAGAGATTTATCTTTTTCTTGGAATTAAAGTTATTAATCCCCTCCGTTGTGATATAGAAAGGAGGCCTTTCGCATAGGAAGCGTTAATGGAGGCGAGTAAAAAGGACTTAATGTCATTCCAAAAGATTTTATAAAATTCAGCTAAAATTCCATCCGTTCCAGGTGTCTTGTTTGATTCCATAGTTTTTAGACTTTCCAAACATTCTGCAGCCGTTAACAAACCTTCACAACGTTTTCTTTCGTCGTCACTTATTTTACACTGATTGTTTTGTTGAAAGAATAGGTCTTCACCAGTAATTTCCTGTGAAGGGCTATTGTTTGAAGTGTAAAGTGTCTGATAAAAGCGTCTCGCTTCATTCAGAATTTCTTGATTTGTATTTAGGACGGTGTTATCATCGATTTTCAGATTTCTTATTGTTTTACTATTAAAATGCCTTTTTTCCAAACCGAAGAAATACTTTGTATTTTTTTCCCCTTCATTGTACCAACGTGTTCTGGACCTAATAATAGAACCTTGGGTTTTATAGCTGATCACTTGCTCAAGGCTTTGTTTCTTAATCTCCAGTTTCGTACGAATTTCACACTTCTCATCATCGGAAATGTTATATTCCAGCTTTAGTTCTAGCTTTAAAATTTCGGTCTCCAGGGTTTTCTCAGTCTGTTTTTGTTTTGCTTTTTGTTGTTTTCCATATTTAATTGAGTTTGCTCTGATTTGCATTTTCATCACATCCCATAAAAGTATTGCGTCTACTGTCTCGTCCTCTTTGTGATCATTTGACACTTCATTTTCTTTGATAAGGTTAATATATTCAAGATCCTTTAAAAAGTGGCTATTCAACTTCCAGAAACCTGGCCCTCTAGGGTTTGTTTTAATTTGTGACAAGAGATAAAGTGATTAGAGAGTGATCGGTTTTAAAGCCCGGTAGAATATCGCCTCAAGTGCATCGGTCGATAAGCTTGAGCTGATTAAGAAAAAGTCTAATCGACAGTGGATTTCTGGCTTATTTCTTCGCCACGTAAAACGCTGTGTACTTGGGTGTAGATCGCGCCAAATGTCAGTCCGATCCATATTTTCTTTGAGCATTTCGATTTCTTCTAGTGATTTAAAGTGAGTGGTTTGGTTCCCTCCCTTCTTGTCTTTTGGAATGTTTTGTACTAGGTTAAAGTCTCCTCCTAACACTATGTGTTCACATTCGAAGGTGGACAGGTTGTTAAAGACGTTTTTAAAAAAATCGCGATCATCATTATTCGGTGCATAAATATTGTGTAGAGTTACAATTTTGTCTTGTGTTTTAATGTCGACTGTGATAAATCTTCCCTCGGGGACTGAGTAGTATTTTGGTATCTCAAAAGCAAAATTATTATTAAACAAGATGCAAACCCCTGCTCTAGAGCTTGAAAGACTGCTGAACAGACCAATATAACCCCATTCAGCTAACCAGAGTTTTTCCGTTTCGTTTGAACTGTGTACTTCTTGCAGAAAGTAAACAGTGTTTTTTGTTCCTTAGCCAGTTAAAAGTTTCTCTTCTCTTTACATCATTAGATAGTCCCCTGACATTCAAGGAACATTTTGCTAAATTATCTACTTTGGAAATATTCGACGAATTTATAGACATATTTCAAAATATATTGACAACAGATCGGGAGTGCGACATCATAACATAAAAAAACAGCAACAAATATCAACATAACTTAGCGACAAAAAAGGTAAACAAAAATTGACATTAGCTAAAATTTCATACTTAGGGCACATTAAATCTAGATGTATCTATCGGCGATAGGTTTCACTCAGCCATAGGTTGGCTGTACGTACGTTATCATAAGGAGTAAATGACCTAATTGTATAGCATATGGGTAGCAATTTATTAATGAGTGCAAAGGATATAAATTACGCGTCCATTGAAGCAGCTTCACTTTTCAAATAGTCCGGAATATTGTCCGCTCGATATGAATTTCTTTGAACAAATAGCCGTCTGTTCTTGATATATGCTGGAGTAATGTTCTTGTTTCTGGCGTTTCGTAAGGCATTTGACAATTTCTTCTGCTCCTTTGCGGTCTCATACGCGTATGTCAGGTACCACGACAACATTTTGATGATTCGAAGAGTTGGCAAGCTCCTTTCGTCTATTCCAGAGCTCATTTCTTGTTTCGCGGTTAACAAAGCGAGCGATAATTGCTCGAGGCTTTCCATCATCTCTTTGTTGACCAGTACGATGAACTGCATGGAACTCGACCGTTTCGCGCCCACCATTTTGACCGCGGCCATCACCTCACGTACAATTTGTTTGCAATTCTCGCCTTCGTTTTCTGGGACATTAAGGAGTCGTATGTTTTCTCGTCTTGTATAATTCTCCAGTTTTACCGCTCTAGCTTTGGCGGCAGACACTTCAGCTTGAAGGCGTGCATTATCCGTTTCCAGTTGAGTCAGTTGAACCTTGTTTTGCTCATCTTGTTGTTTTAATGCTTCTATTTCTACCCAGGCAGCATCTAGAGATGTCTTTAACTCGTCCGTGTTGTTCTTTAGGATCGAAAGCTGGGCGTTAACGTCTGCGCGTAAGCTGTTGATTTCACTCATGGCTTCCGCAAAGTTCGAGTCTAATGACTGTTGAATGGACTCTAATTTTTCCATTATACATTTAAGCGAGAGCTCGGAATCTGATATGTCCGACATGCTAGAACTTGAGCTACCTTCACGTAGGCGTTTGTTGGCGTTCATGTCAAAATAACTAGAAAAAAAGCCAGTCCTTGCCGGAGCGAAAAAACTAAACGTCCGTCGCCATTGCTGGTCACGTGCTTCCCCCCAAAGAAAGAAAGAAAGAGCTCAATTTGTTTGTTTGTTTGTTTGTTTGCTTGTTTTTATTTTGGCTCAGAACCCGTGAAGTGAAGCAGACTACCCGCATACTATAGATGGGACTTAAAGCCGTGCAAGTATCCGCGTTTCTGGCAATTCAAACGTCCCTCCAAAGCGACTGTTTTGCAGTCTACTTTGGAGGCGATAATGTTTATATCTTGTTTATATTGTTTATATATGTATCTTTTACATCGGAACGTTTTGTTTTCCAACTAAAGTTGGCCACTTCTACCAAATATGGCTTCTCCACCTGCAGGTTTTCCGGGCCTCTCTCTGGGGATTAGGGATAGGAACAAAGAAGATAACACGGAAGAAAAGTTCTTTTCCTAGTTATATCATGGGGGTTTGCATTGGGGATAAATTAGAATTGATGGGAGTTATGACAAAAAATTAAAAGGAAGCAATACAGTTAATTAACAGTGAATGTTCCATGTCTTCTTCAGATATTTGAATAAACTCTATGTCTTAGTTGTATTCACCGTTTGCATTGTTTTGACTCACTTTCTCCTCTGTCGGCGTAAGCTTCATGTATAACAAAGTTACCATACTGGATTACTCTCATTTTCCTATATTACAATTAAAAAGAAGCACCCTGAGGGATAACACCTGGTGGTGATGGTGGAGCGACCTCAACTTGAATAAACACAGTGTCATCTACAATGTAGCGCCTTTCTTTTAATTTGTTGTGGGATACAAAATATACGAAGCCATTGCCAATGTTCTCATCTTCCACTGGTCTCATGAAGGACTCATCATTATACTCTTCATTTGCATCCGCTGCAAAGGTAATGTTATTTCTGTTGTTTAGATCTTCTTGCTGATCAACTAACGTAAACGTTACTTTTTTACAGAAAGGCCAGGACAGCATGGCATCGTATTCACCTTTCATTATGTGAAAGAATATCGAGAGATGAGTGCCTTTTCCAGGGCCATTACCATTTGCGTCTAAGGATAACCGAAGTTTATATCCATGGTCGTAGAAGGGAGTACTCATTATTTCAGTTTCTTCTCCAATTTTAGCTTTTCTCATGACTTCACTGAAGCCAGTGATCTTCCATATATGTACACCGGGGAATTGCATCAGTCTGTTTTCAAGAGTATCGACCTTTTCTTCAAGGTTTCTTTTGGTCTCTTTCAACTCTTCTTGTGTGCTTTTTAACTGAGTCTGCGTGTTACTCAACTGAGTCTGCGTGTTACTCAACTCAGTCTGTGTGTTACTCAACTCAGTCTGTGTGTTACTCAACTGAATTTGTGTGTTATTCAACTTCTTACAAGCCAAGTCAAGATGACTTTTTATGGCAGATTTAAGATGAGATCCAACTTGTCTTCTGTGAACCTAAAGCAAAGTAATTACTGCTTATTATCATCATAAATACTGTTGAGCAGATGAATTTGACAGATATATCCTATTCCCCAATATCTGTCAGCAAATGTCATGTGTACTTTGTCCTAAGAGTTTCCTATTTGCACGAATCTTATACGAACCTTACGAACCTTGACAGATATATCCTATTCCCCAATATCTATCAGCAAATGTCATGTGTACTTTGTCCTAAGAGTTTCCTATTTGTACGAACCTTTATTTTAGCACGATAATAAGTTTAATTAGTTTAATTAGAAGACGCGCTATAAAATGGCGGTTACTTTGGCAGATAGCGTTCGTTTTTAAAGTAACAGCGAATACGGATATTTAAAATTAGGTAAGAAAACCAAATGGATAGCTTTGCCTTTATAAGTTAGATTAGCTGTATTGTTGACGTTTTTCCGTGGTATGAATTTGCCCATTTGTTTTAGCTAACACTGTGTCATTCATAGTTAATTACTTTTGTGGTTTGTGGTGTCTAATCAAATAGGTGTATTGTTGTAACTAACAAAATCAGTTTACACATTAGTTTACACAAGGATTAGTTATGTATTAGTGAAAGTAGTGAGTAGTAGCGAGTTGTGCAAGGAGTGAAATAAATAAGATAAAACTGTTGACTAAAACACATGTTATACGCGACTTATCGAAAGCAAAAAGTTCGTAGAGGGATCTCAGTAGACTTCTAGCAGTCCCTTTTTTTATAGTCAAGGGGTGTCTAATCATGCGAGTAAAAATGGCCAAGTGAAGAACTGGGGGAGAGGTCCTTCTTCTCAGTCCTTCCCCAGGGCAATAAAAATTTTAGACTTTTAGCAGTCCCTTTCTAGATATAAGCGAGTGGTCCTAAATTATGCGAGCAGAGCACAACGCGCAAAGGTTGTAATGAGTGAAAGGGCCGAGGGGAAAACTCCCCCAGTTCCCCCTCGGCCCTTTCGCACGGGCCAGTCGCTGGCGCGGGCCGAGTTGGTCTTGTTTCCTCGCTGAATCGTCTATCCTGGAAAGTAACTGCTAGCAGTCTAGATCTCAGTGTTACCGCGCTATTCGAATTTAAATTTTCTGTTTTTGCATTCCCTTGTGTTTTCTCATTAGTATCCTGCTGGACATGGGCATGTTAGCGTTGTTTTAGATTTCGTTGTGTCATTTTGAATTTTAGTCGTTAGCGTATCTTGTTCTTTCCTGTTCGCGTCGCTTCGTTGTGTTTTCTGTCTTCCTGGAGTATCACCGATAAGGTTAGTTCGCGTTCGTCCGTCATTTGTAATTCGTTCGTACCCGTTCTTCTTCTTATTATCATTATTTCTTTCTAGAACTGTCACTGTTATGCTGGGTCGGGGCATTTGTTCATTTCTCCCGAACAGCATCTTATTGTACACGTATCTTATCGTGATCTTCGTTTGGAAATAAAATTTGTAGTGCACGCTGATTAATTTAGCGGCTACATTGGTTCTTATCGACTCTTCAAGCTGTATTTGTTGAAGACGACGTCGGCGATGGCTACAGATGACGAGATGCGAGCTTCGCGCACTACGACATTTAATACCCTGTTGGACGAAGAAGGCGTTCGTTCAGAAGAAATAAAGCGTCTACGTAGATCCGTTTCTGCGTACAAAGGACATTTAACCAGAGCGTACAAGGAGATTAGATCCTTATGCTCTAATCCAGGATCTCTCAGTGAAATTATGTCGAAAAGGAGTGCCTTGGACGATTTATTTGCAAGATATTCGGCGGTGGTTCAATGTTTACTTCAGACAGTGGTAGATTTGGAGGAACAGGAAATGATAGCGAGTGACCACCGCCGTGAGGCTAATAAAAAGGCACTCTTCGATGAAGAGTTTACAAAATGGTTTAACTCGGCGAGGCAGTTAGTTTCTCCTGAAATAGACTCGACACGTGTTTCCACATCAGGCGTGATTCCGCCCGAGGTGCCTCGCGAGAATCCACGCGAGACTCTGCCCGTGACTCCACGTGTTGTTCCTTGGGATGCGCCACGCGAGCAATTATCCCAAAGAGGACCTGGTTCTTCAGCAAGTGGGTATTCCCATAATGGTTCGCGTAGAATTAGTTGGAGTAAATCTTCAAAGACGAGGTTGCGGTTGCTCAGTTAAAAGTTAAGAAACTCGAACAGGAGCAAAGACTAAAAAGGCCATGGAACACGAACTTGAAAAGCAATGGCTGCAGCTCGAGATGGAAAGGCAGCTCCTGTACGTAGGCACCGAAGTTGAGCAAGCTCAGATCGAGTTGTCCGATAGAAGTGGTGACAGTGGTGATAGCGGCACTAGATCTAGGTCATCGCCTTTCTTTGTTTAATCGCATATTTCATATGTTAGACAATAGAACTCGCATAGCCTTCTACAATGGGCTAGTGCTGCCGCACCTAGACTATGCCGACACAGTGTGGGGAGATCAACCCGGTCTAAAATCAGAAATGGAAAAACTGCAAAGTTTTCAGAACAAATTTGCGAAGAAAATTAAATTAGGCAAGATGTCTTCTTCAGAAGCTCTGAAGTGTCTGAATTGGCTCCCTCTGGCTGGAAGACGTCTTTCTCACCGATGTACCGCCGTAGAAAATGCAATCAAAGGAGACATTTCGTAACATTTTGAAAGTTTTAAATCGACATTAAGAAGTTCACATGGCTACAACACTAGACATGGCTACTTACCTAGATTGTCTAAACCTAAAACGGAATGCGGAAAGAGAGTGTCCTACTTCCGTCTTACAAGTGACTGGATGTCTCTCCCAGTATTTTTAAGAAAGCCAATGCCATACATAATTTTTAAGAAAAACCTTACAAGATTCTTGATGGATAAACATTTTTAGACGATATATAAATATTTTTTTAGATGTACGACGTATTGTTAATAGATAATTATTTGTAATTAGTTTTTTAGGACAGTAGGTAGTTTTAGTAGTTTTAATCATTGTATATTTTATATTTTAGATCTGTGACATTTGTATTTCTTATTTTAGATTTTAATACTTTTTATTTTATGGAGGACCTCCCTGAAAACCACGTATTTACGTGACGGGCGCTTCCTCTTTAAAGATTGTTTTTATTATTATTATTATTATTATTATTATTATTATTATTATTATTATTATTATTAATCTTCCCTCGCTACCCAGGCAGACGTTACACGAAACCGTTGGCAGATATCGTGCTTCGTGTGATGAAGATCGGACGATACCAGTTCTGACCGCCGCCCCTCTTCAGCGTAAAAAGGACCTCCCAAACAAGGGCTTTTCTGATCGACCCAAAGGAGTAGTCAATGCTTCAGAGGTGCAGAGTATTTCAGAGGTTCAGCAGGAAGAAATGAAAAGACACGACGAGGCAATACGTTTAATGGTCTCTGGTCTGGAGAAGATTGAGATGCCCAAAAGAGAGTTTCTCTCTTCCGATGGTGACCCGAAAAGATATCCTAGGTTTATTAAGAGTTTCGAAATAAACGTGGAACGGCGAGTGGAAAAGGACGACGAAAAACTCTCTTACGTAATACAGTATTGCAAGGGCGCTGCAGAGGACGCTATCGAGAACTGTCTGATGTTACCGCCCGAAGAAGGTTACAAAGAAGCGAAAGAGATCTTACGTAAGAACTTTGGTCAGAAGCATACTATTGTGAGAGTGTTCATCGACAAGGTTGTCAAAGGACCTCAGATCCGCGCCTGGAAGTCTGAGAAATTGTCTCAATTAGCTCGTGACATGAAGAGCTGCGCCCTGAACTCAGAGCAAATGCGTTACCAAGCTGATATTAACTCTATGGATACGCTCACGAGGATAGTTGTGAGGCTTCCACCTCATCTGCAAGCTGAGTGGGCCGAGGAGTCGAACAAACTCATCGAAGCAGAGACTGAACCGGAATTTTCTCACGTGGCCAGCTTCGTAGAAAAGAGAGCAACTGTAGCAAACACTGCGTTTGGAAAGCTGGAGGGAACAAAGCCAGAACGAGATATTAAACCTAAATGCCGACGAAGACCAGGAGGTGACCCCCAGCTTCTGTGACATCTCTTGGGATCCAGTCAACAATTAGTGGACGTACCTTAGACGGCCTCTCACCCAGCCAACCCACCGTTGGTCCTGTTGCCCAAGGTTCAAGTAAACAAGTTACCCTACACCTCTTGCTTGCCTATTCTGCAACGGTACGCATAGTCTAGAAAGATGCTTCAAGTTCCGAGACAAGAGCTATGACGAACGGAAGGAGTTCGTATTGACCAGGAAGTTGTGCGCCAACTGCTTAAGAGCGAATCACCTTGCTAGTGGTTGCGGGCAACGCCATCATTCACTCCTCCATCCACCGCCAGCTGCACTCGAAGGTGTCGAGAGGCCCACCAGCTGTACCACTCAAGAGACTCCACCAGAAGACATTCCTCAGAACGGTGCTAGTGGGGCCGGCCAAGAAGTCCAGTGTGCTGCTGTCGATTCTGGAAGATCCCGTGTTAGCTTACAAATAGTTCCAGTGAGAGTTCGTGGTGGAGAAGGCGGTTCAGAAATTAAGACCTATGCGTTTTTGGATAACGGCTCTGATACGACGCTCTGTTTGAACAGTCTAGCCGAAAGTCTAGGTGACTCTGGGAAACTTGTTCATTTCCCACTGTCTTCGATAAACGCTGAAAACACCCCAAATCGGAATACGAAGTGGCATTGAATGTGTTGCCTCTTGATGGCGATAACACCATTCTCCTGGACAAGGTGTGGAGTGTCGATCGACTTCCCATCTCTAAGCGAAGTGTTCCTTCAGACGAAGACGTCAGTCAGTGGCCCCACTTGAAGGACCTAAAGTTCCCAAGACTTGACGGAGAAAAGCCTGTCAGCATACTTATCGGAAACGATGTGCCAGAGGCGCATTGGGTCTATGAGGAGAGACGTGGAAGGCGAAAACAGCCATATGCAGTTAGAACCCCCCTCGGCTGGACACTTATCGGACGCCTGAACAGCTCTTCAGCAGCAAAGGAAGTGCAGGTTCACTTCGTAAGAGGTAGCCAGGAAATGTCAAGCCAGCTCAAGAGGATGTATGATGCAGAGTTCAGTGAGTGTCTAGCAAGCAGCAAGTTGGCCATGTCCTGTGAAGACTGCCGAGCTCTTACCATCCTTGAAAACTCAGCCCGTCTAGTGGATGGCCATTACCAACTGGCCTTACCCTGGCGTTACAGACCTCCTTCTTTGAAGAACAATCGTTGTGTTGCCCTGCGCAAGCTTCACCTCCTCGGAAAGAGATTTCAGGAGGATTTGTCCTTGATGGAGAAATATTGCAAGACCATGAACGAGTACATCGCGAAGGGTCATGCCAGGAAAGTCCCAGATGATCAGATCGATCCCGATGGCAAACCTTTGTGGTACCTACCGCATCACCCGGTTATCCATGAGCACAAACCTGGAAAAGTGAGAGTGGTATTCGATTGCGCAGCTCGATTTGGCGATACTTCACTGAACTGACTAGTTACTCCAGGGCTCCGACTTGACAAACAACCTTACAGGTGTATTACTCAGATTTCGGCAAGAATCGGTTGCGCTGATGGCGGATGTGGAGCAGATGTTCCATCAAGTGCGTGTAGCACCCGATGACTGTCATGCTTTCCGATTCCTTTGGTGGAAAGATGGAGACTTGTCCAAGAACCCAGTTGACCATCAGATGCTGGTACATCTATTTGGCGCGACATCTTCTCCTTGTTGTGCAAGTTTTGCCCTCGAGAAAGTAGCGAAAGATTTTGGGAACGACTTCGATGCTCAGACTGCGAACACTGTGAACCGTAACTTTTATGTCGACGATTGTTTCAAATCTCTGGCGACAGTTCCCGAAGCCTCCAAACTTGCAAACCAGCTTGTGCAGTTATTGGCCAAAGGAGGATTTCACCTTACTAAATGGATCAGCAACAGCCGTGAGGTTGTAAAAGAAATCCCGTCCAGTGAGAGAGCACCGTCCATTGCCAACTTGGATTTAGAGGACCTGCCTATTGACCGTGCATTGGGCACCCAGTGGGACGTGGAAGCAGACACGCTTAGTTTTTGTGTTAAAGAGAAACCAGTTCCCGACACCAGGAGGGGAATCTTGTCCCTGACATCTAGCCTTTACGATCCTCTTGGTTTCGTGGCACCGCTCATACTACCGGCTAAAGTTCTCCTACAGGAGTTGTGCAGACTCGACTTTGGTTGGGATGAGACTGTTCCGAACGAGACACTGGTCAAATGGATAGCGTGGTTAGATGATCCTCCAAGTCTTAAACTTGTGAGCTGGCCGCGCTGCTTGAAGCCCAAAGATTTCGGAGTGCCTCATAACATTCAGCTGCATCACTTTTCAGGTGCCTCAGAATTGGGATACGGAGCAGCATCCTATCTTCGCCTAGTGAACGGCCAGGAAAGAATTCATTGTGGATTAATTATGGCCAAATCTCGTGTTGCCCCTTTGAAGACCATTACAGTCCCCAGGATGGAACTGACCGCCGCAGTGGTCTCAGTTAAGCTGCATAAATTTACCACAGAGCAACTGGATCTGCCGATAAACAAGACGGTGTTCTGGACAGATTCTACGATAGTACTCCAATACATCAGAAATGAGGCAAGAAGGTTCCATACGTTCGTCGCAAACCGACTGTCGGTAATCCACGACGCCTCTTCTCCGTGCCAATGGCGACATGTTGATTTGCTGCGTAACCCAGCGGATTACGTCTCCAGAGGTTTCTCCAAAAGTGAAACTCGGAAATTACAGCCCTGGTTTAACGGACCAGCATTCTTAGGACGAGAAGAGAGTGAGTGGCCAATGCAGCCTGACGAAATCCCAAACCTGTCTGAAGATGATCGTGAGCTTAAGACAAAGAAACTTCAAGTTCACATGCTGGCGCAAGAAGACAGCCTACAGGCCCTCTTATTACGTTATTCCTCCCTTTACAAGCTACTGACGTCTGTCACATGGTTTTTTTTAAATTAAAGAATACAAAAAAAATTACAATACAATAGATAAGCAATTACAAGAGTGCTATACACATCTTTACAAATAAAACCAATAGATAAAAAATTAAGAAACGTATAAGGCAATTACAGTAATACTTTGCACCTCTTTACAAATAGAAACAAACAGAAAGCACAAGCGATTAAATAAAAAGATAGACAAATAAATACATCTAAGTAAATAGCTATATAAATTGCAAAGCGGGTCAAAGGTACCGCTTTTTTACGAAAGAGTGCTTAAATATTGGGAGGAGGTTACATGCTTGGCGGGCAAGGCTGATCTTAATCCAAACGAAACATTCATCTGCAACAACAAACACATTAAAATCAACAATAAAACTTTGTTTTTTCCAGCGTGGTACCACAAAGGAATCTTTAAAATTAAAGATCTAATAAGTGATAACGGTAAATTTCTCCCTTTTGACGTTTTTTGTTGTATGTTTGATGTTAAGGCTTGTTTTACAACATACTATGGTCTATGTAATTCAATCCGTCAAAATTGGACTGCTATATCCAAAGAATCCCATGGCGTTTTAGAATTAATTTCAATTTGGCGCACTAACAACTCAACTTAACCACTGCAGATCTGCTGCGTGTTATCGCAGATAGTAAATTTGTGCCTCCTTCAGCCGAGCAAAAAATTCTTAATTCAGGTGTTTCTAAAGATAACTTATCAAAAGTATATCTTCTACCATGGAGTATAACAAAGGAAATCAAATTGTGCATGTTCCAGTTTAAAATTATTCATATCGCAGTGTTCAAAAAGGACAAGCTTTTCAAAACAAATATTTTACAGGATGACAAATGTTTTCACTGCAAAGACAAAGCAGTTTTGCATTTGCTTGCATGTCCACTGTCCGCATACAGTGGCTTTTTGGAATGATTTTCGGGAATGGTGGCGCAAAAATACCTATATTGTACTGAACCTTACACCTACTAAGGAATTATATGGTGTGATAGATAACTCAAGGTTCTGCACACTACTCAGTTTGGCCCTGTTAGTTGCCAAGTTCTACATATGCCGATGCAGTCTAGATGATACGCCTCTATACTTCCCTGTGTTTGAAACAGAATTACGTGAAAAAGCAAGGATTGAGAAAGATGTTGCCACGAGAAATGGTAATCTTGAGCATTTCAAGATTAAATGGGAACCTCTGATCCGCAGCAAATTTATTGGAGATGTCGATATTTGAGAGACCTTTGACCCACTTTGCAATTTATATAGTTATTTATTTAGATGCATTTATTTCTCTGTCGCATGGATGCTTCGATTCAAGAATCATTTGAGCCGCCAATCTGGACAGGTGAAGAGTGGAAATCTGACGGTTAACGAAATTGTTAAAGAGAGGTCGTTAAGCTCGTCCAGAAACAAGATTTCCCTAAAGACTTGGCAGTTCTTCTAAGAATCTCACACGGGACTCCATCTCTCACTTCTGTTTCACGAAGAAATAGGTTCGGCTTTGTGGGATACGTTAGTCCTCTTCGGAAACTTAACCCAGTGATTATTGACGGTGTCATTTGCGTCGGAGGACGTCTGGAAAGGGCCGCTATTGAATTGTGTGCCAAGCACCCCACGATTCTGCCCAGCAAGCATCATGTTACTGATCTGATCATAAGAGACTGCCACGAAAGAGAAGGCCACGTAGGCGCTGGTCAGGTGCTAGCCAGCATAAGGCAGAAATTCTGAATTCTGAGGGGGCATGCGGCTGTGCGGCGTGTAGTTGGGAAATGCCTTAAGTGTCGCTTCTGGAACGCTAGGCCGTGTGAGCAGATTATGGCTCCCTTACTCAGTGGAAGAGTCGATCCTTGTCTTCCCCCCCTTCTCCCCCGTGGGTGTGGATTACTTTGGACCGATATTGGTCCAGTTGAGACGCAGCCAAGTCAAGAGATACGGATGCGTATTTACGTGTTTAGCCATTCGCGCCGTGCACATAGAGATAGCTCACGATCTCACAACTGATTCGCTTATTCAAGCTTTCTCAAGATTCGTCAGCAGACGAGGACCGGCGATTGAAGTTTTCAGCGCCAACGGAACTAACTTTAGAGATGCTGAAACTGAGATCAAGACCGCTTTGGAGAAGTGGAATCCCGATCGTATCGACAATTGCTTAAGGACGCGTGGGATAAACTGGAATTTAAACCCTCCCCATGCACGCCACGCTGGAGGTGTCAGAGAACGAATGATACGCTCAATTCGCAGAATTCTCTGTGCTCTCTTGGGATCTCAGTTCGTGGACGACGAGATCCTCCTAACCCTTATGGAGGAAGTTGAGAAGATATTAAGAGCCATTTTCTGAGAATATCGAGAATCGAAAGACACTCACCAAAAACTCGAATTTTTTTTATTTTGCCAAAACATCCCTTTGGGTAAGCTAACTCAAGAAAAATAATCCAAAGTTCCAACGATTTATTTAACGGACGAAAATTTAAACAGTTTGAAAAATGCATAAACTGGCGGTTTTAGGGTCTCTAAACGGGTGAAATTCTCACTCAACTTTAGGAAACCGGTGAGAGCGTAAAAAAGTTTCTTTTAAAACGAAACAAACCACGAACATTACTTACCCTTTGTACTTTAAAACTATGTAATTAATTTGCCAAGGTTTGGGTTCGAACATTTTCAAGCGGCGTTCTTATTGTGCCGCTCTTAACCTCGTCTATCACAAGGTAACATGAAGGCCAACTTCGGTCGCTTAAAACGGCATCTGGTATCATTCAATGATTAAGACTACATAAAAAGAAAGCTCTGTCATTGTACTTTTAACCAGGAAAGTTACAGCTTTGGAAATCAAATACTTCCCCTTCAGTAAATTTTACTGTTTAGTGATCCGAGCTGGAAGAATTGTATGCAAATTACAGATTTAATTCCTGGAATACTGCTAACAATTACAAAGGTCCTTTAAGATAGGCTTACGATAAGTTACACGTGCAAGCACAATGTTTTTCCTGGTCTTTGAAAGAAGGCTCGGCTTTCTGGAGTGGTGCCGAGTCTTACTATGTTAAACCAAAGCAGATTTTTAACGGCATTTCAACAAGACGGGAATCCACTCATTCAACTGAGCCAAGATAACATCAAAAACACTATGATACAACGTATTATGCCGCCTACCTTGCGAACCGAAAAAGCAGCAATACAATAGAAAAATATTCCAAACTGTAAACAAACGAATTTTCAGTTTCCTGATTGAGCGAACATATTTTAAACTCATCGCGTAGAGGAATAAGCGAAAACGCAGATGACCTCTGCACTGACTCGCACGTGTCACACCACACTGACAGAGGGAGTCACGTATTCGATTTCTGTCATGTGTTTTGAGTTATAAATACAGGAATAAAAACTTGGTGGAAAATTAAAAAAAGAAAAAAAAACTTGCACTGCATGGACTACAAAGGATTTTTTACAGTCACAACTCTTTCTCTATAGAGGGCGTCAACGTCAACAAAACCTGGAACATGGAACATTCCGGAACATCCCGGAATGTTCCGGAATGTTCCATGTTCCGGGTTTTGTTGACGTTGACGCCCTCTATAAAGTGGGTTAATTTTGCAATGTACGTGCCGTTGTAATTTTTACCACTACTTTAATTACAGGTCATGAAATAAAATAAATATTACAGTAAGTTACGTGCAGAGTGTGTTAGTACTGATAAATCATTAAATGGCGTCGTGTACTTTTTCCGCTCTTCTAGAGAGGGTTACTGCCTGTGGATTAAGCTGTGATTATCCAGGCCACGTTGAAGTTGTTTCCCTGAAAGAATGCACAAGAGGCATCTCGCGGCATCTAAGGGGCCGATTACATGAGCCGGGCTGGCTCGGTAGAAGGACTGGCTCTGTCTGCCAAGATGACTGTTCAGCCCGGTGTTACATGAGGCGGGCCAGCCTGCCTGCGGCTAAATTTAGAAGCTTTCGTGTGAAAAGATGGCTACATCGAAGACTGGCATGAATCAAGCGTTTTTATTTTCGCTAATCCATTATTTTGGCGTATCATTTTCAGGTTTACGTAGCTTTATGGTCTGATAAGCCTTTATGCGTTCTATAGAAAGAGGAATATCGATGTTCTGGTGAGCCATTTTGCTCTGAAGCGAAATTTAGTGACGAGAAAGCGGTTGGCCCAGCTAGCCGGGCTGGCTCGGCAATCACGATTACATGGTAGATTTTCATCCCGGCTAGCCGGGATCCCGGCATCGCAAAGTTGATTTTAGTGTGTTTCACAGACGTGCCGAGATCCCGGCAAACCGAGCCATCCCGGCTAAGCGGGCCAGCCCGTCTCCTGTAATCGGCCCCTAAGTGCAGAAAAAGTGGTTGACAGTGAATTCATGTTGTTGTTAGCCCGAGCAGCTAATGTTATTGCTTTTTGTTTTGGAGTTACTGTGTTCCATAATTTTGGCCACAGATACTTCATAGCACTCGGCATCCTTTACTCTAGGTTCTGCAGTTCAGGACTTCAAAAGTCGCTACTCCCGTGCCCTCCGGTGGCGGAGGGAGGGGGAGGGGGGCTTTTGGCCAATGTTTGGGTGTAGGGGTGACGCTGCAGGTTTGACGCCCTGACCCTCAGTTAGGACAGAAAAATGAAATGGAATGTCAATCGTACTGACCATACCCGATTGGGGAAGACGCCATGTTTAGGGGCAGAGACTAAAAACCATACCCTGTTCTTCCCAACCGGGTATGGTCAGTGCGAGCGACATTCCATTTCGTTTATCTATCCTAAACAGGGTCAGGGTGTCAAACCTGCAGCGTCACCCCTACACCCAAACTTTGGCCAAAAGCCCCCTCCCTACCCTACCCTTCCTCCCGCCGCCGGAAGCACGGGAGTAGTGACATTTGAAGTCCTGATCTCAGCAGAACCTAGACTAAGGGTCGCCTACTCCCCACATAAAACAGCCACAGCTAAGGGTGATCGCTGACTGGAAAGCGCTCAATCTGCGTTCTTATTGAAAGCTACAGGGGAGCTTGTACAAGTTGGATCACGTAAGTTTACCTAGTTAGCTGTGGTTGTTAAAAGTGCAGCTATTTCAGGAGGAACACTACATCTCACATTAGAGCGGCGCCAGCAGCGAAGAGGACATATTGTCAGTGACCGGTAGGACTCTTCTACTAAAAAAAAATGCGTAAAGAACAAAAAATCAGATAGATATACTTTGAACTCTAAGCTTCCAACCTCATGATGCAAAAACCATAGAAGCGCAAGCTGAAATGGCAAAGTGGGAAAAGGTGTCATGTGGGCGAGTTCTCGCATGGGCCCGCTTGGCTTCCGTGTCTCGCTCGCTCGAACTGCTGCTAAGGAAGATTACATCGGAGTTCAATTTTCGGCGTCTGAAATCACATCGTGCTCTCATCAATAAAAATTGTGCTACGGTTGAGCGAGTTAAGGCTAAGCACCCCCTCCCCGGAAGGGAGAGTTACTCCCTTATGTGGACTGTACTAGGGCGTGCTGCTGGACAGGGTATGGTTTTTCGTCTCTGTCCTTAAACATGGTATATAATTTTATACGCGTCTTTCCCAACCGGGTATGGTCAGTACGATTGACATTCCATTTCGTTTTTCTGTCCTAGCTGAGGGTCAGGGCATCAAACCTGCAGCGTCACCCCTACACCCAAACATTGGCCAAAAGCCCCTCTCCCCCTCCCCGCCCCGCCACCGGGGGGGGGGGGCACGGGAGTAGCGACTTTTGAAGTCTGGAACCGCAGAACCTAGATGGGTCCTAGATTAAGGGATGCCGAGTGCTATGAAGTATCTGTGGTCAAAATTATGGAACACAGTAACTCCAAAACAAAAGCAATAACATTGGCTGCTCGGGCTAACAACAACTTGAATTCACTGTGAACCACTTTATCTGCACTTAGAGGACGCGAGATGTCGCTTGTGCATATTTTTAGGGAAACAACTTCAACGTGGCCTGGGTAATCACAGCTTAATCCACAGGCAGTAACAGATGTTACTAAAACGGAGAATAAGGAATCGGGAATGGGGAATGGGGAATGGGGAATGAGAAATATTGGTCAGCGGTAATACCTAAAAACCTTAAGTTGGAGTCTGCACAGTACGGCAAAGAGGCGAGGACTGCACGTGGTAAGCGAAAGTCGGAAGGTAAGAACATTTATCTGTCAGTTTTCCCCGAGTTTTTGGAATTACTGAGTTTCTGTTTATCAAAATTAACCGACTGGCAAGTGCTCTAATAATTCAGCAGCGGTAGGTTTACATTTTCAAATCGTATTCTACGTTTTCATACCTTAAACAAAGATTCATTCTCGCCAGTTGGAAACATAGAATCATCTTCTGTCACTGGTTCGTTGCTAAAACGTCAAAATACACAAAACATTTACTCGTAGTTTTGATAATAACACTCCAAGCGACTGTACTCAAAGTGATACGAATCTTTTTACACCAACCTGTCGATAACGATTCACTCGTGATTCTTAACATTATCGTCACTCTCATCACTAGCAAATCAAATTGGCTGATTTTGATAAACAGAAACTCAATAATTCCAAAAACTCGGGAAAACTGATAGTTAAATATTCTTACCTTCTGTCTTTTGCTTTTCACGTGCAGTCCTCGTCTCTTTGCCGTACTGCGCAGACTCCAACTTAATTTTTTAGGTATTACCGCTGACCAATATTTCTCATTCCCCATTCCCCATTCCCGATCAGGGACCGCGCGGCCTATTTTAAAGTGGGGGGGCTAACTCGGTCGCTCAAGTGTGAGGGGGGGGGGGGGGTGGACTGACAGCCGAACGCGAAATTTTTGTCCTCTTTAGTGACTGACAATGCATCAGGGGCAGCCGAAAGTGTTAAAAGTTGTCGGTTTTTACCCATCGTATAGTCCGGTATAAGTAACGAATTAGCGCTACACTACAGAGTATCGAGTAGTTGTAGTCAGGAGTTGACATAGTGGTGAAAGGGTTTGACACTGACTTGTTTTTAATACTTGGTAAAAGACGTTTCGGCTAATGCTTAAGCCTTCATCAGTTTGAAAAGCGATTGATTTAAAATTATGGCACGTGCATGCGCGTGCTAGAAAGTTGTTAACAAGTTGCGCGTAATGTTTCAAACGTAATGTAAGCGCGAGCCAGAGGTTTGTAGACCTCTGGAAAGGCGATGTGGTCGTTCCATACATTCTGATCTTTAGTTGACAACCAGACTTCTAGGAAAAGTCGCTCTTGAAAATTGGCTTCGTGTCCAACAACTTTTACATTGCTTAAGTCCATGTGATGACTGTTTATGTCGACATGACATGCCACCTTGTCTTGCCTCCACCCTGTCTTGTCATGACAAAATAATCCTTTTTCGGATTTTGCGTTTCTTTGGTGTCGAAGAATCCATATGATCTGGGATCACAAATCCGTTTTCGGATTCTCCCAAAGAAACGCACCCTTAGATCACGCGTAATAACAATCTCTTTTCAAACCGGCTTTTACCAAGTACTAAAAACAAGTCAGTGTCAAACCCTTTCACCACTACTAAAGAGTATCAAAGACATCAAACTATTCGACCTCCCAGTGATTAACAATATCGACACTTAGGACACGTTTTGGTGGCCTAATCCGAAACAGAAGACAATGTACTATTACAGTTTTCTCAGTTTGGACTGGAGATTATGATTACTAAATAATTCACTAAGTAATGTACCCACAATAACAAAAGGAACGGAATGCGGTGGGAACGTTTTGGTTTACTCCAAACAGAAAAAAATGCGTTCTTTTAGGGAGTTGGTATTCTGGATATTCCTAAACCGGAATAGGAATAGCCAGGATAGTCCCAAAGTAATGTGCTTGAGAATTCTTTTCATCTCTGCACACATTTTAAATTAAGACGCATCCGGCACTGAGGTGCAAACCTTGACGTATTCGCGTTTAAGATCTCAAACACAAAGATGCTTAAAACTTGTGCAAGCAAACTTGTTGTCATAATAAGAATAAGACAAACTGAGAAAACTGAGCTGAGTAGCATGAAATACATAGTTCACCAAAGTCAGTCTTTCGGTATGTCCTGACTGCAGAATGCCTTATTTGTCATCGTTAGGAGCGAAAGAGATCTTTCGGCAGCTATCCTAGTTGCAAAGTTTATTTTATTTTTATTTTAATGCGTTTGCCATAAAAATGAGAGATACTTAACAAAAAGAATTCAATACGTAACACATAAAAAGAAAAAAAAAGCCAAAGGTAAGTGGGGGGGGGGGGGGGGGTGGGGGGCAGAACTTTCGTCCCAATTGCGACCTAACTCCCTAAAGCTAAGATATACTAAAATTACAAACAGTAGAAGGGTAATTAATTACAATAAGGAATTAAAACAGTTATGAAAATGGAGGATTGTAAGTTACACACTTAGACGAATAAAATTGGAGAAGGCTAGAGAGGCTTGAAGAAGTCACGTTGATTTTTAGCTAATATCTAAGCACGTTGTTGCCGATAGTGGCCTATCTGGAGACAGACTACAGTTCGTAATGCCCGGGCCAGGCAAGAATGAGAGTCAACAATGGTCAAACTCTTTGAGAGCATAAGAGAGTCAACGAGAGTTCACGAATTAGAGGCCAAATGACAGCGAGAGTTTCAGCTTCCGTTGATTGTTATTAAAAACTGAGGAGTTTCAAAATCTTTAAGATAGACTACCCAAGATTGACTCAGAGCGCACGTGAGTTTCAACTAATCCGAAGCTAATTGATAGCAAGGCGATTTTAACTCTTGAAGAGTATTCCGTTTTTGTTTGGTCCATATAAAATTAAAACTGAAACCACGGGAAAACCACGGTGCTGGTTAATCATGAAACTAATCACTGACTAATAAATTTTCCAACTTAATCATTATTATTATTCTTTTTTTAATGACACCAAAAAGTGGGGGGGCGGGGGGGGGGGCTTAAAAGCCCTCTTAGCCCACCCCTCGCGCGGTCCCTGCCGATTCCCCATTCCTCGTTTTAGTAACATCCGGCAGTAACCCTCTGCAAAAGAGCGGAAAAACTACACGACGCCATTTAATGATTTATCAGTTCTCACACACTCTGAACGTAACTTACTGTAATATTTATTTTATTCCAGGACCTGTAATTAAATTAGTGGTGAAATTACATCAGCACGTACATTGCAAAATTAACCCACTTTATAGAAAGAGTTGTGACTGTAAAAACTCCATTGTAGTCCATGTAGTGCAGGTTTTTTTCTTTTTTTAATTTTCCACCAAGTTTTTATTCCTGTATTTATATCTCAAATCACGTGACAGAAATCGAATACGTGACTCTCTCTGTCAGTGTGGTGTGACACGTGCGAGTCAGTGCAGAGGTCATCTGCGTTTTCGCTTATTCCTCTACGCGATGAGTTTAAAATATGTTCGCTCAATCAGGAAACTGAAAATTCATTTGTTTACAGTTTGGAATGTTTTTCTATTGTATTGCTGCTTTTTCGGTTCGCAAGGTAGGCGGCATACTACGTTGTATCATAGTGTTTTCGATGTTATCTTGGCTCAGTTGAATGAGTGGATTCCCGTCTTGTTGAAATGCCGTTAAAAATCTGCTTTGTTTTAACATAGCAAGACTCGGCACCACTCCAGAAAGCCGAGCCTTCTTTCAAAGACCAGGAAAAACATTGTGCGTGCATGTGTAACTTATCGTAAGCCTATCTTAAAGGACCTTTGTAATTGTTAGCAGTATTCCAAGAATTAAATCTGTAATTTGCATACAATTCTTCCCGCTTGGATCACTAAACAGTAAAATTTACTGAAGGCGAAGTATTTAATTTCCAAAGCTGCAACTTTCCTGGTTAAAAGTACAATGACAGAGCTTTCTTTTTATGTAGTCTTAATCATTGAATGATACCAGATGCCGTTTTAAGCGGCCTAAGTTGGCCTTCATGTTACCTTGTTAAATAAATAAATAAATAAATAAATGATAAACGAGGTTAAGAGCGGCACAACAAGAACGCCGCTTGAAAATGTTCGAATCCAAACCTTGGAAAATTAATTACATAGTTTTAAAGTACAAAGGGTAAGTACTGTTCGTGGTTTGTTTCGTTTTAAAAGAATCTTTTTTACGCTCTCACCGGCTTCCTAAAGTTGAGTGAGAATTTGACCCGTTTGGAAACCCTAAAACCGCCAGTTTATGCATTTTTCAAACTTTTTAAATTTTCGTCCGTTAATTAACTCGTTGGAACTTTGGATTATTTTTCTTGAATTAGCTTACCCAAAGGGATGTTTTGGAAAAATAAAAATAAATCGAGTTTTTGGTGAGTGTCTTTCGATTCTCGATATTCTCAGAAAATGGCTCTTAAATGATCGTCCTCTTACTCCTCCGACAAGCGATTCGAAAGATCCTGAGCCTCTCACGCCGAGTAAGTTACTTCTACTGCGACTGAATGCATGTGTTCCTCCTGTAGAATCAGATGCTGTCCACGTCTATGGGAGTAAACGCTGGAAACAAGCCCAGTATCTCGCAGACATCTTCTAGAAACGTTGGACGCGGGAATACTTGCCAACGCTTCAAGTCAAACAGAAATGGCTCCGCCCACGACCGAGCTATCTGTTGCAGACCTTGTTCTTGTCATTGGCGAAAATTCTCCGCGTGGTCACTGGCCAAAGGGAGTTGTTCATGAAGTGTTTCCGGATCGCCATGGAAACGTTCGACAAGTCACGGTTAGAACATCGACTTCGGTCTTACGGCGAGATGTTCGCAAGTTATGCCTTTTGGAAGGAGCTTCAAAATTGAAGGCGGAGAGAAAGCCTTGACTGAACGTTATTTACAATGCTCTAAATTGAACTTTTCTTAGAACACTTTAATTTGCTTTAAGTGACTTTCGCCAGTGCTTTAAGTGAACTGTGCTTAAAGTGCTTTAAGTGACTTTAGACATTAGCTTTACGTGACTTAGTTTATTTTTTCTTTTTTGAAAGTCTTAGTTTTCGGTGTGCGCCTTTCGAGGCCGGCATGTTACCACGCTATTCGAATTTAAATTTTCTTTGTTTTTGCATTCCCTTGTGTTTTCTCATTAGTATTCTGTTGGACATGTTAGCGTTGTTTTGGATTTCGTTGTGTCATTTTGAATTTTAGTCGTTAGCGTATCTTGTTTTTTCCTGTTCGCGTCGCGTCGTCGTGTTTTCTGTCTTCCTGGAGTGTCACCGATAAGGTTAGTTCGTGTTCGTCCGTCATTTGTAATTCGTTCGTACCCGTTCTTCTTCTTCTTCTTCTTCTTATTTTTTTTTTCTAGAACTGTCACTGTTATGCTGGGTCGGAGCGTTTGTTCATTTCTCCCGAACAGCATCTTATTGTGCAAGTATCTTATCGTGATCTTCGTTTGGAAATAAAATTTGTAGTGCAGGCTGGTTAGTTTAGCGGCTACACTCAGAATCGTCGGTAACATTAGCAAGCACATTTACCCTAAAACTCAGTCTTCGCAGCTACTCACCCACACAACAAGATTGGCCATCCACTTAGATACACCGCTTACATATAAAGCTATTTCAATTAAGGTTGTCGGGTTAACTCAAGCTTACGCGGCCAGATCTAAGTTTTACGGTTTTCAGAAGTTGGTCGGGAATTTCCTTGTGCACGTAATAATTGTGCAACATCCAATTATTGTCACGGCAATCATGACTCGGTTTTCAATTATCAGTTGTTAGTACTCGTTATGGAGTGCAAAAAATCATGTTTCATATTTTTCATGCTGCTTTGTTACCAACTTCTAATTTTCATACCATGCAGATGCACTCAGGTATTTTAATTTTGCCGTTTTATCCGAGTAGACAAAAGGATGAGTGGGATTAAAAATTGCGTTTTAAACGAGAGCTCTAGCTGAAAATCATCCTTTTATTTATTTATAAAAATTCATCCACATACTTTGCTTTTGTACGGCAAGCAAGGTACTGCTGATTTTGGTGAGCTAAAGCATAAAAATCCCATATTACCCTGCGATCTTGTCGCGAAGGCTTAAGCTTTCATCCGACAACTTAATTGAAATAGGTGTATACCCATGACAAAATATTCTACAACTTTCCTACTATAGAAAAATATAATATAATTCAAGAATTTCAATGATGTAGAACTTTTATTAAAAAGTCACATACAGATTTGGCTCTCGAGGTTCCACTTCTGCCAAGGCTAAAACCTTCCTCAACGGAAATAGCATAGGCACTATTGGTTGATTCGTTAAAATTACCTTCAGGACGACGCACAAATCAAATTAC
The DNA here is from genome assembly GCA_964030785.1 of Siderastrea siderea. Lineage (NCBI taxonomy): Eukaryota > Metazoa > Cnidaria > Anthozoa > Scleractinia > Rhizangiidae > Siderastrea > Siderastrea siderea. The sequence continues at coordinate 21,202,538 of OZ034971.1, read as the reverse complement.
AGGAAGTATTTAAATTTCCTACTTGCCACTTTGTCACTTTTAAGATTCAAAACATTGCCATTCTTGAAAATTTAACAACATCAATAAATACAATTTATTAACCATCTGAGCCTTGTTTCTACTGATTACCTTTGTTTTACAGCCGATCTGAGAATGCGGGCAAGCAATTATCGTCAGCGGACAATCCTTCTCGACGTGCGATGGAATCTGTAGTGAGAAAACATTATGAGCCAATTATATTTACTTCTTTACAGTAGGTGAACAAATGTAGGTTTCTGTGCACGTGAAGTGAGCAAAATATATTCTTAATAAGGTTTTTTCTGCATCTTTGCGGGATTAAAATAGGAATAAAACAAGGACATAATGGCGATGATACATGTAAGGGATTGGACTGGCTTGAATAAATATCCAATATTAAAACATAGCGGAAAGCAAAATAAACTGGAAACTGTCGTCATGTAAAGCAGCCGGCTAATAAAAACATTTGGATAGACCTAACAACGGAATAGATTAGTATAGTATATTTTACTAAAGGAGTTCACCATAACGTCAAGCTGTCACAGGTCATGGTATTCGACCCTCAACATTATAAATATCAAGGATGGAGAGATAGATGGGTATGATTATAAGACAAGCAACACCTACTTCCTCTCTGGCGATGTCTCTGGCTCCACAGTTCTTTGGGCAGTTCAGTGGGAATCTCTTGCATTCTCTTTGATGAGCCTTAAAATAAAGACATTGATAATCTTTAACCCTACCATCAATATTCATGGCTAAAATAAAGAAGAAAGCGACTTGTGATGGGTGAAGTGCAATAACGTCCTCTTTTAAGGAGGTAGTGCATGTGAATATTTTTTAAACATGAGATGGAAGAGAAATAAAACAAATAAATGTAAAGAAGATCGTCGCAGTTATTAACGCAACTTATGCAGTTGCGAAAAGAAAGCCTGAAAAAATCAGCCTTGCCGGGATTCGAACGCTGACCTCTGCGATACCGGTGCAGCGCTCTAACCAATTGAGCTAACAAGCCAACTGGGAGCTGGTCATTAAATTGGTTCGTAATGTACCCGGGAAAGATGAAGATGAAATTATGAATATATGAAATTCATATATTTGAACTGCGGAATGAAGAAATAATTGTAAAGAAGATCGTCGCAGTTATTAACGCAACTGATGCAGTTGCGAAAAGAAAGCCTGAAAAAAATCAGGCTTTCTTTTCGCAACTGCATCAGTTGCGTTAATAACTGCGACGATCTTCTTTACAGTTATTTCTTCATTCTGCGGTTCAAATATATGAATTTCATATATTCATAATTTCATCTTCATCTTTCCCGGGTATATTGCGAACCAATTTAATGACCAGCTCCCAGTTGGCTTGTTAGCTCAATTGTTTAGAGCGCTGCACCGGTATCGCAGAGGTCATTTTTTCTGATTTTTTCAAGCTTTCTTTTCGCAACTGCATAAGTTGCGTTAATAACTGCGACGATCTTCTTTACATTTATTTCTTCATTCCGCAGTTCAAATATATGAATTTCATATATTCATAATTTCAGGAATAAAACAATTACACACCACCAGGGCTTGGTTGTTCAAAGGGTGGATAAGGCTATCCACCGGATAAATCGCTATCCAGCGGATAAATATTAACAAAACAAAGCACACTATCCACTGGATAGTGATTTATCCGGTGGATAGAGTTATCCGCTCTTTGAACAATCGGGGCCAGACAAAAGGTCCCTATGGGAGAGTATTGCGGGTTGATCGCAGACGGTTCTAGTGTCCATCAATTAATTTTTATCTTATAAATTCAATTTTAACTTTCTTATAACAATTAAATTATTAAATTTATCTTCTTACATTATAGTCAAATTATCATACATGTATTTAAATTAACAAAATTTAAAATTTTGTGTTTTTTTCCTAGATGTCCAAAGTGCAACAAATCCTTGGAGCAAACAGGGATGACAACATCAAACACTGCAAACACATATTATGGCTGGAAGCAATAAGGAGATTGGTATGAGTGTATCATGATTTCTCATGCATGGTGTAAAAGGCACCAAGCATGACAAAAGACGGAGAATCTTACCTCCTTTTCACACGCTGGATGTGACACATTACAGTGATCACAGTGAAGAATTCTCCATTCACACGTTTTGGTCACGTGTTCCTGCAGAGTTTTCCTTGGCAGTCTTACGTGACAGTTTTCGTTTGTACACGGAACAAGTTTGAAAGGGCAAGAAGCTAAATGGTTCTTTACAGCAAAAGAAAAAGCAAAATGTTTAGATCAGCGGTTTTGAACAAGCATTGTGAAAGCTGCTGTGTGTCCACAAACCTTCAAAAAATTCAGTTATTACAATAACTTAAAACCAAACGTCTAAGTGGGTACTTTAAAGCAGAAAAGGCGCGATATAGATAATGGAAGCCTTAATCGTAAGAATAGTCTACAAACAGTCGGGCCACCGTAAAGAGATTCAAAAAGCTGACGTTTAGAGCGTTAGCCCTTCGTCAGAGCGAATCGTTCTGAAGGAAAGATAACGGTTAAAGCCGGGCAGTTCTTGAATATCTTTACGGTGGCCAGTTTGCCTTATATCATCTCATTTGATAAAAAAACTTAAGGGTTTCTCCCCACCTCCGACGCACATCGCAGTTTCTATACAAACTAATCCCTTGGTCAAAACCATAACGATGCCAATAAAAACGCAGAAACGATTAACGGGAAAGGAAGAAAATTATTTAAATTTTGACAAGTTCGTAAGGACAATACTTGAGAGAGGTTAAATTATGCATTTAGCGTATCTGGGGCAAAGGCAGCGATACAAAAACGACTGCGTGGACAGCAAGATGCATTTTTTCCGTTTTCTGGGCGAAAACGCCGTTTTCCATTTTTTTTCGGATTAGTTTTGACGGTGCCTATAAGGCCAGTTCATTTTGGGTCGGACAAATCACGACTCAAACATTTAAATTAACCTTTCATCCGGCCACCTTGTTAATAAGCGAACAGCCACACAAGGCTAAGTCCAAGTAACTATTTGTATCGTCAATGAAGACCTCAATACGGCTCCACCTTCTTCCATGTAGAGTACAGTGTACAAGGTACCGGTTAAAGATCTCCCGTCGTTCGGTTTATCATCATTTACAATTTCTATTTTGTTCAACCCCGCCTTCCTTTCGGTGCCGCCTTGATATACAAGACAAGTCAACCTCATTAATACGGTCACCAGTCAGTGCAGTCAACAATACGATCACCCGTCAATACGGTCAGTTTTTAGCCTGAAGTATACCTTACAATTCTTTTTCAAATTGAGATTATCGCGGAGTTAAAATTCGAGTCATTCTAGTTTTCCCTGATGCTTACTGGACTCAGAAATCGCTCGATTCTACGAGGCCTTGGGTGTTAGAAAGAAGCGAGTATCCAGTATTATTAAATTATTAAATTATTATTTTATTATTATTATTATTATTTTTAATAATTATTATTAAAAATTAAAACAAGAATACCTAGATAACATAGTGTTAAAACCTACATATTTTGATCTTAGTTCGCCGGTCCACAGGCAGCCTTCACTTGGACATTTGATAACGAACGAGAGAATTTTTCTCTCTGCTGCTTTGTCAGGGAAAATATCCTACAAGAAAGGAATAAAACTTAAACCAAAACAAGAACATTTTCCTTATTTGTTGATCCCAAGATTGACAAAACTGTACCTCTAAAAATCAACACCACTGTTTGAAAAGCACTTGGCTCTTAGTTCTTCAACAGGGAAAAAAATTCATGCTTTTTTTCTCTGCTCTGGAAAAACCTACACAGATTTGCTACGAGCCAAAATTTTCAATTTTATTTTTAAAACTAACAGTAAAAGACGATGTCGTTGCAGCTCTTGAATGAAATCCTTGATAGCCGCCGGAAGGAATTGTTTAAAATTTCGTTAAACCAATGAAAAAGGGAAAACCAATATGCTGATTCACAGGAAAACTGCTTCGTACAGCCAATCACAGATCTGAGTTTCCTTTCAAGGAAAATGATTAACGATTGAGCAAAATATTTGATCTGGAGCAAACACGTTATTAGCACAAGTGACTTACTTTGTCTCGTAACAGGTTGTTTCGATCCACAGGGCAAATAAGTGCCTGTCCGTCTCTCTCCAGCCTGTTTTAAGGCAATTAAAATGGAAACATATAAGAATTATTTACCGAAATGGAGGTGACTAGTGGTGGATATTTGCCTAGTATATACCAATCAGCGGATACTGTTGTCAGCCCGCTCTAATTGGTTGGATAGTATCTGCTATCTTCAGTTTAAGGACGTTCGCGCCAATTGTTTCTGCGCATCCTTACTGCGCACGCAATTCACTTCGTGATGTCATGCCACGTCATGCATTGAGCGCGCGCGCTGTTGAAGAAATGTGGAGATATATAGCGCTAGTGGGCACTTTAATATCTATGCACGGGTTTAACTCTCTTAAATGTTCGGTGACCCCATATTTTCTTTTGATAGATCACTTTCTTTGTCGATTATCTACGTTTTGTGAAAAATTAAAGAAAATCTGTATTGTAGAAGTTTAATTTTTTTCAACTTTTCTGCCCTCGCATCATCGAATTCTACTATTATTGAAGCTGCACGGTGTTCGTTAAAGTCGATCTTAGAGGTTGAATTTAACTAAAAGGATGACACCGGTTCAAATTATTTACTTAACAGACCCACTTAAGTAAAATTTGACTAAGAAAGTGGGTCTACAGCGAATCATTTTTAATATTTTTCAACTAACAAGCACTAAGGCCATGTCGAGTTACGAGGGCCGATTTGTCAAAATTGGGGTAGTTTTTGACGCGCTTTATTTCGAAAACGAAGTGGGTGACCCCCCAATTTTTTTCCATATCTGACATAGGTAACTCATTATCTGACTGTAGCCAAAGTATGAAAAAAATCTGTATTGTAGAAGTTTTTCGCGCGAACGTCCTTAAGTAGGCAATCAGGACGTGCAAAAAACACTGTCCACTGGTTTGGTATATACTTAATGTATCTATAGTATATTCACCGCAGTATAGCCACTTATTTCAGGTTTATGTATAATTGTTAATCTATTATTCCACTCATTTTCGTCGTAACTGAGCTCAAAGCAACAAGGGGCAAACAAGTATGAATAACAAAAGAATAACAAAACAACACATTATTTGTTATACAGTGTATGCCTCGTTCTTTTAAACTCTGAATTAATAGAATTAATCCAGTCATTGTTTACAATATCCTCGGCAAAACCAGACCAAATTCCATGCAAGTAACGAATCGATAAAAAAGCACATCCTCATTTATGAATCTATTGAAGTGGCTCTTACAGTGTATATGCCCAAAAAATTTTTTTTCGGTTTTTGATTGTTTTATGTGCATAAAAAACGATTCTAAGCTTTAAACCGGCATCAAACTTTTCAAACGTACTTTTTTCGTGGTGAAAATAGCGCAAATTGGACTTCAGAAGTGTCGCCGTCTCGCGCGGCCAAAATATCACGTGATTAGCTAATGTGACGTCAATCGACTTGATAACAAAACCAACATGGTGTCAAAGTGGAAGGAACTTGGCAGCGTTGGGAAAGGTTTCTCGTAGCTGAAGCGCCTAATAAGCAGTGGTTTGCGTATTCCTTTTGGCGATATGGAGGTACTCAGTATTCCTCGGATCCAGCATTTTGGGACAAGGGAATCTATCGGAAATAATTGTGTTGAAGGAGATGCAAGATTGAAGCACTCAGGCTACTCGAGATTTTGATGTTTGCTATGTTTTTAACTTGAAGATATGGTTACGAACGAGCATTGTTTTATAAGGATCTGTCTCGATAAGCAAAGAAGTTTACTGCAAAGCCCAGGGACGCTTTTCATTCGCAAAGCAGGACAGGTACGATAACGTGGTCTGACTTTCGACTGTACAGGCGAACAGAGCTACCATGCAGTACGGTCTTAAATGGAAAGTTTTTTTATTCTTCTCTGGACTTTAGTAAGACAATATGATATCAATATAATTTCAACGATGATCGCCTACTCATAACATTTTTACACTGGACTGTGCATACACTGTCTTAACCTAGCTGCACTGGATGAATCACCTTTTTAGCAAGACAAGAGTTCAGGATTTTGTTTGACTCTTTCTGTGAGGAGCCTGTAAATGCCTCGTTGTTAGAGAGTGAAAAAAGAAAGAAAATCAAGAGGTCGCTGAAAGAATTCCAGGAAAATGTCTCACTCGGTTATTTAATATATTTGTTCATGAAGACAAACATCTTCTAGGAGTTTGTTTAATCCTATGTCTACATATCAGGGTTTATACCAGTCAGGCTGAAATAAATTCCCTGCCTTCTCACTGATGACCATGACCTGACCTGACCTGACCTGACCTGATTTACATCAGCTTGCCAGCAACAAAAATCCCTGTTAATACCAACAGCTGTAACTAAGCTAGATCCATCCGGGCCTCGAGAGATCTAGATTGGGTGGTTGTTGATACTGACACAGGGCATTCAGACCCCCCCCCCCGCCTTGCTTTTTGGTCAGATGAAGTAAACATGGAATCCTTATCTCTTGTTGCTTTATGTTTGGTCGTGGTTCTGATAAATCAATAAATACCAACTATCAAAATCAAAGATCAAGTGATGATGACAGAAGGACATACCTTCTGTTGCAATGATTGTGACCTATTGTCAGCACGAACGATACATTACATTGTATTTAATTTACTATTTTAGAAACTTCCCATATTTAGAAACTTCCCATACAGGGCTTCCACCTCTCTCCATCAGGCTTAAGCAGATTAAGTTTGCGGGGCTAGCCCTGTGTCAGGAACCTGTATTGTGTGCGCGTGCGTGTGTGTTTGGGGGGGGGGGGGAGGGAGCTGCTGTAAATAATATCTACAAGGGAAGTCTGAGTGATACATATGCTTTGGTAATCGACCAGTTATTATTGATAAAGATGATGATTATTATTGATGAAGGTTGATGCTGATTTCCACTGTTGATAGGAAAATTGTTTGAGAAGGAGTCAGTATGGAGACCCACTGTTGATTTGCAAATTTACTCGTCAATTGTCAATTCCTGTTGGTTTACTTATGATTAACTGTTAGTTTTAGAAGAGTTTGATGTGCTGCATTCCCCTCCTGTGGTTTTTATTTAAGAAGCTCAAGGACACCAGTTATTTTAAAAGCTAATAAACGTGGTTATGATTCAATAACAGTTCTACAATATTGGAAAACCATACCCACTGCAAAACAAAACAAAATGAACTGTATTTTAATACGAAATGTGACATTGCCTTCATGGTGCTGAGTTGTTTGAAAAATTACTGAGCCATGATTAGTGTCAATACCCTAATACTACGATTATCAGTTGAGTATGACACGCGGGAAGTTTCGCGCCTAAGTTTTACCGTTAAAACTTTGCTGTTGTTAGGAGCGACAATGCTAGTATCCATTGGAAACGCCTTGTGTTATTGACGTCATCTAAAATAAAGCGCGCGAAATTTTAGTCACGGAAGTCTTCTTTATATCGGTGTACCAGTACGTTTTGTCGCGTTCATGCGACGCTTTCTATCATGGGAAGGCTTAATTCGAAAGGCAGAACCTTTACCAAGGGCTGTGCACTTTCGCGTGATCAGCGAACATTGATAGTCGATGAAATAGTTAGAAATGGTGGCGACATATATACCGGCTACCTTCCTGGTAACTTTTCGGATGTAGCAAACGCTTTCAAAGTAAGTAGAAACACTGGCATAAACTTATGGCAGCGTCTCATACAGAACATACCCTTGAACCATGGAGAAATGGAGGAGGAAACAACTCTCATTTAACTCAAGGTGACTTGCAGTTTACCGAGACTGTCGAGAGAGCAAGACCGACTTCATCACTGAGGGAAATTTACGACGGTTTAACTGACGAATTTGGCGATTTTCCAAACGGAACTTCCATTTCCGCGATATCGCGTGCGTTGAACAGTATGTTGTCTGGTTTGAAATATTCAAGAAAAAAAATTAGTACCGTTGCTCAGGAAAGATTTAGTGTAGAAAATATGGCATACACTCAAATGTTTATTGATTATCTCCATGCAAAAGATCCCTTTAAGCTCAAGTTCTTCGATGAATGCGGTTTAAAATTACCTTTCCATGGTAAGCGATTGTACGGTCACGCACCAGTCGGAGAAAGATGCATAGAGCTCTTACGTTACCACGATTCACCTAACATAACAGTTAACTTATTAGCTGGACTAAATGGGGTAGAATACATAAACACTGTACAGGGTGCATCCGATACCATCCATTTTCTTCAGTTTTTTGGTGAAGCAGGAGATGCAGCCAACATGGAAACAGGAAGACCAGCGCTTGAAGTCGGAGACATGTTGGTGATGGATAACTGCGCTACTCACCATTTTGCAGGTGGTGAAGCATTACGAGTGTGGCTGAATGAGCGCAACATTGAACTTGTCTATACGCCAACATGTTCTCCTGATTTTAACCCTGTTGTGTTTGTTTTTAATAAAATGAGAAGCGTTATGCGTTATGAACTTTGGGAACTCACAAACGAGAAAACTGAACTTGCTGCAGTCCAAGCAGCAGTAGACTTTATAACGTCAAATGATACGGTGAGTTTTTTCAAATTCACTTCATACATTAATATTTAGTGTTTTGACAGTTTCCTCAGAGAATTACTCTGGCGAATAATTCACCGTCAAACTGATGTCTTTCTCGCCAAGTGTAAACAAGCATGTAAAAAGCGTCTTGGTCTCTGATTTTATATGATCACATTTAAAAATGCTTTCGAGTTTCATTCGCGTAATGACAATTATTACAAATGTAATACTTCTAATTTACAACAACTTTATTTAAATAAGTGTATAAATTACTTTATCTACTTTTACAAGAACTCAATTATTTTCTCAAGAATACTGCCGCAGACATACTGGCGCCGATTGAAAGGTTTCAGCTACTTCTCGTATGAAGTCATTCACTTTAGTGTTCGCTAAATTTAGAATTTGCCTTATAGGTGATGAAAATCTTCGAAAGCATCGACTACTAAAACTTTGTAGTCTCCAGGGAATGTCCGCAATCACTAAATTAAGTTGTCGCTAAAAATAGTACCATTAATCACAACAACTATGTAGTTCAAGAGTATCTAGATTCAAATTGAACTGTTGTCACAAACAAAAACGCGGTTGTCGTTCTTGTGCATCATTTAATATTCTTTTGAAGTTCTACTAGGGCATTCGCTGCTTCCTGTTCCCTCTGACATGATTCAGGTTCAAACGTAGGCGATTTCCAACCCTGACCGGGTACATACATACCAGACTGCGGGTTGTCTTTGCCGGAGGAAACAAAATCAGCGGCCAATACATCGCTCGAATCTTCGTTATTTAATGAATAACCGAGAACCCCAGCCTTTACTTTAATTCTTTTTTAAAAATTCCCTAAACCGAGAACCTCAGCCTTTACTTTAATTCTTTTAAATTCCCTTTCTGGAACAGTTCGTGCGCTTTGCCAAAATTCTTGAAAGCCTCGCTCGTCGTCGCTGTTTAGATTTATCCAGTTGTCTTCATCGTCCAAGTACCGGAGTCTCATGTTATGTTCATTCAAAAAATTCAGACTTGTGCATCTACTCTTGATGTCTTGCATCAGTGACTGAAAGACATAATGGCCCGAGTGCACTAACCCAACTGGAATCATAAAGCTGATCCACTTCTGTTCATCTATTCTTTGATTTCCTGTATATTCAACTTTCACTAGATACTCCGCCATTTCTTCGAAAAAGTAAGAGATTTCGCGCGCACAGAAGACTGATGACGTCAAAACCACAGGATGTTTCCAATGGAAACTAGTATCGTCACCCTTGACAACAGCAAAATTTTAACGGTAAAACGTAGGCGCGAAACTTCCCGCGTGTCATATTCAACTGATAATCGTAGTATTGATACTCTCGATAGCAACAGTCTTAAGCTGCTATATTTGCTGAATCAGCCAGTGATATGGCAAGTAGCATGCGAGCCGAAGTCAGTTTCAGTGCCGTTTTTAAAGTAAAGTGTATATAGATTCTAATTGCAGGATATGACGACAGTGGAAATGTCTTTTCTGGCCTGGAAGTACATTGCGTACGGCCATATTATCAACAAAACGATTTCGTCATTGGCTTTTCTCTACACTCTGTAAAAACCTTTTGCTTGCTGCAGAAACCACTGAAACTAAGGCGAGACTGGGAATAAACTCGTTCTTAAATCAAAATGAATCGAGAATCCAGCGCACTCTCTATAAGAACAACGACATTTTTGCGGTATTAAAACATCAAAACAATCGGCACTTTCGGTTCTTCTTAGGTTGATGGAAACAATAAGCTGTTTATGTGAACACAAGGGCTTTGATGTTCTCGATAAACCCTAAAAGAACTCAAGAAAGAAATCTCACAACTGAGGTGCTTCCATTGATGTACAGTCAGGATAGATCTTCGACTTTGAGTTCAACATCCTCACCACAGTACGAAAGAAGAGAAGACATCGCAAATGTTCGTCATTGTCTGGTTTGATAGGACCTAAAACAGCTCTATTTTTCCTCCTACTTGTTCTTTCTCACTGTAGGTCTTGGAAGTTTCAAAAAGACCCCGATACTGCTGAACAATGTCAACATTTTGAGGCGATTTGCAACAAAAACACTGCGTTCGCGGGAACGCAATCAAGTCGATTGATGTCACTATGCAGTAAATTCGGTCCCAGTCCCCAGGACGGTTTTGAAGTGAAAAATAGGGTCTTTTGCCCGCGAAGAGGTTTTTAAAAATTTTAGGCAGGTTTTAAGTTAAGTATCGTTTTTTACACACAGCAGACTCTCAAAAACCGAAGAAAAAAATTTGGTGTCATATACACTTTAAATATTCATTAAACCTAATTCTGATTTCTGAATTGTTTGCTCGAATTTCAATTATTTGGCTTCACTTAAGACTTATGTGTGAATTAATTTTGTTTAACACTAAGCCTTTTAATATTGGTTTCCAGAAGGCGACTGCAATTTGCCATTTTCCCCATCTCAGTACCTACATGTATGAAATAAAACCACTGCATTGTGGAAAGTGCTTTTTACTATTTTTGTCACTCATTGGAATGTTCATGTTTTAGAAAGTTCAAATGTAATTATTGCATGCATTTTTTGGTTTTCTCAACAATCATCGTATTCCCAGGAGGAGGGGGGGGGGGGGGAATCCATATATAAGCAAAGGATTTTTTTGTGCAATTGACATAATTATTGTACTGATGTGTTTTTGCTTTCTTGGCAATCTGGCTTGTTTAACTGGCAATTGTCTGCTGAAATTAGTTAAAACATGTTTGAATAATTGTGATTGGCTCTTTACTGAGTTAAGCAAAGGAGACTGGAGATGATTAAACATCCAGTAAACTTAAATGAGCTCCTGCCATTTTGTTGCTCATTCGATTGATTGATATTCAAGTGCTTTACCTTACCTGTATTATAGCAATGAACCGTGTGGAAGACATAACCACTTTTTAGACAAATGGTTTAAAAGAGTTTGGATAGCTGCAAAAATTATAGCAAAGTATTGCTTCGGCAACAACATTTCAAAGCTGGCAGTGACAATACTAGCAAAGTGAATGATGTCTCCCTTAATAATTGACATTGAGTATAAATGTATTTTGTAATGTTTCGGTATGTAACTGAAGTATGTAGGAATGTATTCATAAGATTGTGTTAATGATTTAGTTGTTTATTAATCCTGTGGGATTCGTTTGGTTATTTAAGAGATTGTAAGTTATGCAGAAACCATTCGAAGGCATCTCTTTATACTTGCTTTTAATTTGTGTAACCTACTGTACTGTTTTCTGTATATTTGTATACTTGTTAGCGTTCCGATTTGCAATTGTAACCTGTGTGTGCTCACGGACATCAATAAACGAGATGCTCGCCCCTAGAACTGTGTGGTGTGTTTATTGAAGATTAATTACAAAATGTTTTATACTCGTTTCACAGTGATTAGAGTATAAGTACTATTCTGTTCACCCGTTCTTTCTGTTCATTAATGTCACATTGGTCAAAAATTGTGTTGTGAATGCTTTAATAATGTATGTTACATACAATATTAGTTATTTGACATTGTCAAAAGAAAAAACAATAAAGTTAATATTAAGGATGAAAGTAATTTGCCAGTCGCTCGTTCTCATGAATTTTGTGTTCCACGAACTAAGAATTTACTACAACCGATGAACTTAGAGTTGAGGAAGGGAAAAAAAAGAAAGGTGCTCCAAAGAAAGTATATTTTATTTTTATTGTTTTTACAGTGTAACGTTTATTCGCAGTCCACTATCAGGCATTTAAGCCTCGACTTTAAGTGGCCCTGATCAGTTTTAAATCACCACTGGCGACTGGGCAACTGCCAATTTTTAGCCCTGAATTTGGTTCTTTTTTTTTCCACTGATCCTCTTTTTTTTCTGTTCTAGGCATGTATGCCAGCAGTGATCAGTGATGCAGCATTTTCTTACAGTGAAGGTACGTGGAAGATATCAGTTATATAATTAGCCCAGCTTACGTAACTATCTAACTGTTCAATAAACTGAACTGGATTGAATGCAGTGATTGGTTTAATTTGGGTTTGGTAATTGAGCACAATAGTTATTAACCAAAAATATGCCTATACAGCTGTGTTTGATTCCATTCAATTCTGAACCCAGTCAAACATAATTAAGCACAATTAAACAGTTTTAAAATCATTCAAATATATAGATTAAGCCAAGCCTAAAAGTGGAGCTCCAATTTTTATTTGGCAATCCTATTATTCACAAAGGAAAATTATTCACCAATGATAAAATTGAACCACAACATTTACATAAGTGTTCCATCAAGACTTCCATTTGGGCGGACAATGAGAGTCTTTACATCTGGACTTAATGTAAAACCCTGATTTCATTAAAGCGGTGTAAACTCAGACTGGCACAATTTTGTTTACATGAGACCGGTCTGAAAGACAGACTGGCATAAGTAGTTACATGAGACCAACCATCCTAAAAATACAGTTTCCCTTTTATCCACCAGGTTGGAATGCTTCAGTGCCACTTATTTAAATGCACATGCAATTGGGGTCATTTTTCAAGTGGGTGTGCGTGCTCTGTGCATGACGTGGCATGACATTGCCATGTCAATTTCGTGCGCAGTATGGATGCGCAGAAAAAAATAGCGCAAATGTCCTAGAATCCCTCTGAAACCATGGGCCTACTTTTGGCAATTGAGATAATTGAAATCTGCTTTGTTTTCCATACAGGTTTTTATTCCATCAACCTGATGTCAGAAAAATATGGCAGTTTATTGTAAGGCTTTGGTTAATAAAGTTGTACTCTTAGCTACATGTATGTTCCCAGACAGACATTATCAATGGAAATATAAAATTTGAAGAACAATTTTGAAGTAAGGCTTTATATTTTTTGTCTTTTTCTGTTCCCTCAGTAACACAGCCATTAACACCAGTGGCATTTATTTGGGAGTAACCCTACTCAACTACTCACACAACTGACTTCCCAGGAATGATGATTCAGCCTTACTTAATTGAATTCATTTGACAGGGAAAACTATTTCAAATGTTTGATTCACCACAGTCTGATCCCCTCTTGTCAGTTCATTACCTGATAGGTTTCAGACTATTCTAAAATGATTTATGAAGAGGCTTTTCTTGTTGTATTTCTTTGCTACCAGATTATGACAATCAGGAACATTGCTCATTGGTGACATTAGATGCAGTGTAAAGGCTAATGATCAAACCAAAAACAAATTAAACCACAAGATTTACTACTGTCACGGTCAAGGGGTAGTAACAGAGTGAGTCATGATCTGTGCATCAAATAAAGTCACTAGTGATTACTGGACCGTTTGTTATTCGAATTGGCAACAGTCTGTTAGTCACAGATTGGTTTTAATTGATTGATTTTTAATTGACTGATTGACTGATTTATTAACTAAGTGGTTGAGTGGTTGATTGATGACTGATGGGCAGGATCAGTTTACCATATAAGGAGAAAACAAATACATGAGAATATGAGAGTGTATTGCACTGTAGTGTCCCGGTTTTAAATCATTTAAAATGATAGGCAAATATTGTAGTGGAATAATAAATATCATTCAGTGGTTTTACAGATAATAGTCGAGGACATTTTGCTCATTGCTCGCATTTTTCCTCGCACCATACTACACAACTTATCTGTCAAACCATGGAATAAGGTGGGTGTATTCTTCATTTAGTACCTTGTCTATACAATTTCTCTTCTCTGACAACTCTGCAAAAATGTAAATAAATTAAACCGTAGACTTGTGGCAGAGAAAAGACCGAGGCAAGATGAACAAAAATAATTACGGCGCCCAATATATGTTTAAGTTTACAACCTAAAACTGGGGCTTATTTAGAATTTTGTAAAACAGATTCATACCTGCCAGGACTGGGGTGAGCCCTGTGGGGGGGGGGGGGGGGAGGTGGCTATTTCTGATTTTATAAGGTTGGCAGGTATGCAGGTTCTAATTTGATGAGAGGTGTATTTACTAATAATTAACTAAAATATAATATTGCTGTCAGGTACCACTTGAAATAATAATAATAATAATAATAATAATGATTAAAAATAAAATAAAATAAAATTAAATTGGAGTTCCGCTTTTAGGCTTGGCTAAATCTATATATCATTGTTTCGAAATAGTTCAAGTACATTGCAATCTGTTAGGATAGTCCCACCCTTACCAAAACCACATATATGTCACACATATGTACATATATGTACATATGTGTGACATATATGTAAATCTACAAGCTTGGATGAGAACATATATGTAACATATAGGCGACCTTTTTTTACATATATGTGACATACATGTATGTGTAAATCTTGAGGACATAAAAAAATCTTTTTTCATGTATATGACATATATGTTAACTCATTTTATATTAAATAAAAACATGCAGTACGTTTATGCCTTATTGTTTTAATACACGCAGTAATTATTTTAAAGTTCCCAATTCCACTCATGTATACCTGTGATTTCTGGCTTAATGTTTATTATAAAGAAATAGAACAGTGAAAATGGAGCAAGTACTTCGATCACTCATCCTGTCTGAATGAAAATACATTTTAATGCAGATGTAGTATTCAGGATGTAAGAATTAACAGTCCAGAACATCATATGCTGATGGTACATAATTATGAATTTGCTACATACAGAAATTTGCATATTTGATTATAAAACGATTCTTCATTTGACCACAGAGAAATACCTCATGTGGAAAGAATTCTTCAAATACTTGTAACTGAAAGAGGAGCAAACCATATAACATTTCCAGGAAGAATGATGAAACGAATACAACAGTCCTTTAGCAACAGCTGGTTGTACCGGCTTACCCAAAACAAAGCACTGTTCAGTTCCTCTCTAAACCAAGGCAACATTGAAAGGTGAAATAATCTTTAAATCAGCATCTTCAAGCCCCAAAGAATCTGTCTTTAATTTGTCTTCAATCACTTTCGGTGAAGTTGGGAAAGTGGCTTACATAAACACAATCAGCATCATTAAAGGTTATGAACACACATTTGTGCTTGATATTCCTTAACGGTATAACATCAATGTCTTCCTCTCTGGAAAAAATTGAATAAAAGCTATATGCAGTTGAATTCTGAATAACGTATAAGAATGTTATTATTCCACAGAGCAAGTGTCTAATATGACACAGACTCCAAACTAACATTACTTGGTGAGTTTACGGAGGGGGGAGGGGTACAAAACTCACCAATTTGAATTTCCGAATAAAGATGTGAGACTATGCATACAACAGCACCGGACGAATTTTCGACCAGCTGAAAAAATTTGACCGGACACTTTGTTCACAAGGACCAGGTTAAATTTTAACTTTTTTTCAGTGGTTTAACCATCTGCCCATGCACAGAGCACTACTTTAGCAAATCCAAAATGGCAACTCCCAGCTGAGTTACCATGCAACCAAGCCTTTGCCATAGACAGTTATGGTGTTCACAATGCGCTGGTCAACTTTTCGACTATACCGGTTTTGACGTTCAAATTTTTGAATGGCTAGGCAACTAATTATTTTCATACACCTGAAACAGCTTGTCAGTGGCTGTGGCATTATTTTCTGAGTAAGCTGGTGAAGACCCCTAGTGCAAATGGCCACAGCCAGTGAATCAATAATACATGTACAGTACAAGGTTTCCTTGCCGATGTGATTTACTTGCTCATTACATTTACACCATAATTATATGAATGGCATGTACCTTGGTCTCTGCATTGCTTGAAGGTGTTCCTGTATTCTTTCTAATCCAGCATTTTTAAACAGCTGGAAATCCTGTTGAGGTTGCAGTTTCACTACAACAGCAAAGTACTGTTCCCTGTTACACTTGCAGAAGCCAACACAGGCATTTTGACAAATCGGCGTATGTTTTATGAAGAGCTGTATTTGTCCACATGCCCTCTTATCGTGATTGTCCTCATAGGTCACAGTGTAACTGTTGCGTCTGAAGACACGTCCATAAGATTTGGAGTGGAACACTTCACCATTAATCAACGCTCTTTTGAAAGCTTGACACCATCCCAAAACCTCCTCGCCAGAGCAGTTAAGGACTGCATTCTTCAATTCTTCTGTAACCTCCACCTCTGAGTATGCACCAGGTGTACTCCTTCCTCAAGCTTTGTCGACCTGAAAAGATCATAAACAAAAGGACATAATTCTATAAAGTCGCGTCTTTAACTGCGACGATCTTCTTTGCATTCATTTCTTCATTCCACAGTTCCAATAATATGAAGTTCATATATTCATCATTTCAACAAAATTGTTGATCATACTGACAGTGGATAATTAAACATTTAAAATATTGCCATTTAAAAAAAAACAATGACAAGTTCCTTATACACAATGCAATTCAGCTTGAACGTGTATGGCAAATCAATGCACTTGACACCTAGATATACCGTAATAACATACTTCTGTTCTTTGCCAAACTTCATTCTTCTGTACAATAAGTAACTCGGTGAATCTTTGTCCAATTGTCTTGCAAGGTCTGGAGTCACCTTAACAGCAGAGATTGATGATGCAATCTTAAAAGGACAAAAAACACAAAGTTTTTAACAGAATTTTTTACAGAGAACAATTAATACATAAAACTAGTAACAGTAATCACAGAATAATAAAGTGGAGTGGGATTAAGGCTCAATTTTCATCCATGGTTATCAGGCTTAAAATCACTGCTGGACATTTTGTTTTTGAGATGAAGGAAATCAGCCACATAGAAGCAAAGTTATGAATTTTTAACGATTATTTTAATTAGCAAGTTACCTTTTAAGGCAGAACTTTAGAACAAAGCAACGTGAACCTTGGCCATGAAATAGAACTTGTCAGAGCTATCAATTTGATGTGACAGTCAAGTTACCATGGGGTCAACCTAATGATGTCATAATCTTAAATACTGCAAATAACTGGCAAAATTTTGATCAAGATACAAAACTATTGCCTGTATACAAAGAAATTGGCATTTTTTAGCCTTTTTGGGATCAACCAAAAATCGTTGAAGTTCAAGGTGCTCATGCACACCACCTTACTTATTTTAATCATAAGGCATTACACTGTATACATTGGTTATATCAGATTATCAAGACTATAGTAGTGTTATCATAACTAATATCAGTCCTCAAGGCCACCCAACACAAGAGCACAAAATTAGACTTGAGGTCTCCAATTTGTCCACCACAATAAATGTTTACTAGAATAATAGAGCCTTGGCATTTATTACCAATACACACCATATGAAGTTTGAAAAAAAAATCAAATACAATTATTATTACTAGTCAAAAGTATTGCACACCTGCATATCTATGTTCTGTGTTCCATGGAAAAGAGCAGTCAGCTCGCCATTTGCATCTTCAAACTCAAATGCGGAGTTTGCCCAAAGTGGTCCCTGATTATGGACTGATTCATTTATGTGCAGAAGATTATGTACATTCATGGACATGTGCCGCTCATCTAAAAAGAATGCAGAAATTAACTCATGTGATGTACATCTTCTTGTTTATTTATTTATTTTTATTATATAGTTATCTTTACAAGTAAAAACGATAGTCAATTAACATACATTTTGAAAAGTTTCCTTTAAAGTTTATGACCAAAATACTAATACAAAAGTGATAAGGAGTCTGGAACTGAGATAAAAAAAACACTCTTAACAGTGAATACATATATATAAAGCAACAGCTAATTAACAAAGCAACACTTTTTCACCGCTGATGTTGACATTAAAAGCTGGCTAAGCTCTTGGATAAGAAATGTTCCTTTTATTTTAGAGTATTAATCAGTTTTGCTGGATGCTAGAATTTTAAATGAGCCCACTTGATTTTATGTCTGGTGGTTTTCACATGACGTGTGGTCATTTTTAGTGAGGGACGTGAAGTGTTCAGTTTTCCTCTCATGAAGTCATCTCTTTGTTTTAAATACAGAACTGATGTAAAAATGAGTGTAGTGCAGATGTCGAGTAAAAAAAGTGACTTGTTAAAAGAAAGAATTCAGTAATATGTTCCCAGTGAGTGAAAATGTGGGCAAAGGATAAAAATAAAGTTAGAATAAAAATGGTCTTTTGCTGAAGTGTGCACCCACGGCGGATCTTGTGTACTTTAGGCACCCCTTGGCCGAGTATTGGTTGACACTATCAACAGATTCTCGAAACGACACATCGGCCAACATGTTAGCTGCTTATTGGCAGCCTGTATGTTAACCAATTGTCGGCTGATATGTTGGTCGAGTATTGGTCGATATAGTGTCAAATAATACTCGACTGAGGGGTGCCTGAAGGCTGCAACAGTTCCAGTTCAATTTATTCGGTAAGAGCATTCCAATCTTCGATACTTCTCCTGAAGAAACTATAATTAAAGGAGTTACGTGAACTGCTTAAAGCCAGGGTTGTCGCTAAGCGCCGGCTGCCGGCGAAATTCACCGGCTGGGAAAGAGGTCATCGCCGGCTGTATTTTGGCTGGCGAACACTCGGTTAAAAGGGCAATGAACCGTTCTTTGGTTACGCACTAGCAACTGTTCGATTTAGAATCATATATTCTAAGTGAAAAGGTTGAATAAACTCCTGACTACCTTGAGTATCGATGCCACAAAGTAATTGAAATAAAGTCTTGTTTTGAGAACTTGTTTACCGTGTCCTCTTTCCGTTTTGAGAAGCAGCTAAATACAGGAATTGCACCCACTCAAAGTCTTGTACAGAAACCAGGATTATGAGCCCGCGAGAATGAGCACCCCCCACCAAACCCATGTTTTCACTCAAACCGCTGGTCAGTGCAATTCCTGTATTTAGCTGCTAGTCCGTTTTGTGCGTCCGCCATCTTGTCAACACGAAGCTTGGTAGCCCCCCGCATTCAAGGCTTTGTGAAAGATTGGGAACGAGTTTGTTACCAGGTCTCTCGGATCTCTCGTAAACGTGGGACAAGATAGTTTGTTCGATCAACGAGTGAATATTGTAAAGTCATCCGCTTAAATCAACGTAAAAGAAAACGCGATACCGACCAGGGGGATATACGTGCATTTTTTGCTCGAAGGCAACAAGGTAATTACAGTTAAGTCAGACATGCCAGAAATTAATATTTTTAAGTTAGTGTTAAATAGTTCCGCAGTTGCTCCGAACTCGTCCTTATTAAAAGTATTATTGCTAGAATAATCAAGTTAACCTTTACTTTTTGTGGAAGAGCAAAAGTTAGCTTTACAAAATTAAGGAGGTAATATTCATTTTCTTTTCTTTCTTGTGCTTTGAGGCTGTTCCACTTGGAAGAACAAGCAAATAAAGATGACAGTGATAGTGATAGTGATTCAGACTATGACAGTGATTTCTTTTCAGATGATGATCTATAAATCAGCAACCGAACACATTAAACTTATATTCCCATATTCAACATCCTGCGTCAAATGTGTTTTTATTTGCATTCATATTAGAAATAAAATAATATGATATATAATCCCAATATCAGGGGATGGTAAATAACAAAATGCCTACGTATGTATAATTTTTTCTCTTTAATGGTTGTTTCTTTTTGCATAAAAGAGCCCCTAGATTTCACCAGAGTGCACCAAATCGAATTAAAATTTTCACAATTTCCTGGGGGAGGCCCCCCATACCCCCCAATGGGAGGGGGCGACCCCTCCCATACCTACCCCCGCGTCGGCTCTGCCAACGGCAGAAGGCGCTTTGCGCCTTCATTGGCCGGGTCAATTTCTAAGCTAACCAGCAGACAAATTTCTTAGCTACAACCCTGTGCTTAAGTGTTTATGGAGTTTAGGATTAAAACACTGGTTATTTTGTTGAACAAAATACATGTCAATGGCTCCTTTTTTAAGGTCAATTTTTTACCTTGCATTATTGAGACGTTGCATGGCATTATGACTGATTGTTATGGCCAACAAAGTTATTAATTGCCCACATGTCAATATCAATCAATATCATTGTAAACCAATAACTTTAAAGTAATCTGCAACACGCTAAATTCAAGTGTTAGTGGTAGAGAAAATTAAGCTTAATTGCATGATTCTAATCCAGGTGACTGTTTTTTAAGTCATCAGAAACTCACCATAAAGGGCATCAAATAGCATCACAAATTTTTGTAGAAGTTTTCCACTCAGATGTAAGTCTTCTGGACAAATGCTCTCCTGATTCACCAGCCAAATACCAAATACAAGAAGCATAAAGTGGTGCAGATAAACTTCTGGTAGAATGCCAACCAGGCAAGGAATGCTATAGTGAAACAGCCAATTTCGGTACTCAGTTGCTGTGAAAATAATAAGCAATATGTCTGATTTTAAAACTTAAAGATTTGCAGTAACTTGGCGATGTTTGTTCCCAATAGCCGAACACATTTGCCACTAATTTAAATGGGCAAGTGAATGACAAAATCTACCAGCCTTGGGACATTGAATAAGAATTTATTTGCATGTCAGTTAGTGCTGTGAAAGGCAAGGGGTTGCCTTGCCGGTATTCAAATAAGACAGGTCTGTATAATGTATACTATTAGTAAAAAATAACCGTACCATTTGTTATTTTACCTTTAAAGTATTTGCGATGAGTTTCAATAGATCTTGGTGTCCTAGTGATATTCATCGGTGGCTGGATGCTGCAGAGCCGCTCATCAATTATACACAGGTAATCCCCACAGTACCAGGGTTGATGCTTGTATTTCGGTTCTAACCAAAGACCCATTAGTTTTTTTTTTTGTAATTTGTTTATTTTTTTCAACAACAGGTTACAATACATACAATAACTTACTTACATTACCCGTTACAATACATTACTTATACTTACAACTTAACTACATGACTTATTTACAATACACTACTGGAAGTATATAGCTTAGGATAACCTACAGTACACAACTTACGATTATATTACATTACTTCTTACATTACACTACAAATTTACATTTTTCTTAAAATTATAAAACACAAAGACAGCGCAGTGCATACAGACATTATATATGTGTAACAACATACAGTTCAGTAAATTACCTTTAATTGATTAGATAGTTGTTCCAAAAAAGAAACAAGAAGTGCCGTGTGCTTGCCAGCTATTTTAAAAAGAGAGGAGGTAACCTAACAAATCTTTCCATTTGTCATAATGAAGGTTGATCTTGTTATTTTCTTTAGCAATTAAACGTTCAGAATCAAACACTGCTTTCAAAGTTTTTGTGAAACTGATTGCGCTGGGAAGAGAGTTGTTATGTTTACATCTGAAAATATGTTGTTTTCCTAATAGAATTAGATGATTCTTTAGAAATACATTTTCAACTGTGTCGGTGATCCCTAGGATCACTTCTCTTTCAATTAGCTCATAACCCCCCAATAGATGCTTAACTGATTGCCAAAAGTTTGCTACCAAAGGACAATGGAAAAAGAAGTGGGACATGTTTTCCTCAGAGGATTGGCAGAAAGAACAGAGAGGAGAATTGGACTTGCCAATTTTAAAAAGGAAATCATTTAATGGAAGTATTCTATTTAGTATCTTGTATTGAAATTCACGCGTTTTGGTGTCTATTGCGCATCTCAAAGCATTGCTATAAATTCTTTTCCAGTCAAGGGCTTGCTCTGTAGAAGCATATGAATCTTCGAATTTCTTTTTTGCCGACGGACTAATCGAAATCTTTGACACCAAAATATTGTAGATTTTTTTAGAGGACAATTCACTTAATAAAAGGGCATCATTGCTTGAGTACAAAAACACATCGTCCCATATATGGTTAATTTTAATGAGCACCGATGGAGGATCGTTGGTCATCACCTTTTTCCATTCAGGTGGAAGGCAATCATAAAGACCATTCAAAAATAAGAAATCCACGGCATTTAGATTTTGCATTAGTTGCTTGGTGACACCTAAGAGGACCCCATGCATGTAATCCAAGTAAATGCCTTTGCTGACGTCAAAGGTCTTTAGGCTAGCAAACTGGGAGACACCTTTCATACCATTGACCTTAGAGGAAAATAAAAATTTCATACACATTCAATACAATGGTTTGCAATAATTGCATTATATGGTTTATGCTATAGTAATACCTGTCAGCAGCAGTAAATTGCATGAGTATTAATTATAGCTCTTATTATTTAGTTTGTTTGTTTCATGGGCAGTAATACACAGGCTGGTAGGTTGAACTTTTTTATATTATAGGAATATTATATTGGGAACAATATATTTCAAGTGACATTGCTTTCAGGACACCGCTGCTTCCCTTTTCAATGCACGACAGCCCAATATCCGTAACTTAAAGGACTTGTCACTTTTTTGCCGCGCTGTAAAATCTTTCATTACGCAGCCATGATGTAATTTCTTACATTTTGATTGCTCTCGCACACGGTTTCATACATTTTAATTGACAGCATAATGTTAATATATTTTATATTTTGTAGTAGCAGTTATTTATTCTTATAATAATTATATTTATTACATTCTATATGTTATATTGGTCACAAATCACCATGTTAATCAAAAAATACTAGCTATTATATAAATGACTGCATGTGTATGCTTCCATAAACATTTGTTAATAGTTAGCTTTGATCACAATACCACAGCAAACTTACTGGCTTTCCTCCTGATCTACCCTGAAGGAACTCTAGACCATCGTCAATCATGCCTCTGCCGGTGCGTTCAGGGCCAAAACCATTAGTGGATTCAAAGTTAAATGGAAAAACTGTTACTCTTCCCCTATGACCTTCTATTTCATTCGATTTACAAGATTTTCCAAGAATTATACAGTAGCAACAGCTACTAAAGCCATTAAATTGAACCATATCTAAGAAGCAGCATCTGGCTGGGAGATCAAGGATTGAACCAAGAAGAAATATTTTACTTGTGATTATGCCTTTATCTGGAATTTCAATGTCCAGCCCTGCAGAGATAAACATTTGCAGTTAAAAGACAAATTAGAAATAACTACTTGTTTCACATCTAAAAGGGATTGTTATTCACAATAGGCTACACGTACAACATAACATTTGATGCACTTTCCTGTACAAAAGATAATGTTTTAATAATTGCACAAAAAGAGTATTTTGCGCAAAAAGAGTATTTTGTATTATTCAGACTGGGACTTTTTATAATGGTAATTGAACTCCGTGTCGTGCAATTTTGGTCCAAAATCATACTTGTGATTTCAAATCGAACTCATACTGTGTCCTCGTTCGATTTTGAAATCACGCGTATGATTTCAGACCAAATTGCACAACACGAAGTTCAGTTACCATTATAAAAAGTCCCAGTCCGAATAATACAAAATACTCTTTTTGTGCAATTATTATTAATTGATCAGTGCCAGGTTCCTTGAAAGATGTTTGAATCTCTAACCTATAGGTTAAGTCAACATTAAAGCCAATTAAATTTTGTATCTTGTAACAGGCAACTAGAGCTGACAACATTATTGTTGGGCCTTTACTCCTAGATCCAGTTATGATCCAGTTATGATAAAACCAAATGATAACCCTAACAATCTATAGAAAGTTAAGTACAAACATAGATTAACCCACTGACACCCGGCAAGCTTCGAAAAAATGGTACTTTTAAGCAGCAAATGGCCTTTTTTGGCCCTGTTTGATCCAATTTTGTCCCAATCCTCATGAAAAGTGCTTTCTAGCATGGACAGTTGCCGTTTCTTTCGGTTTGAGGACGTTTTCTAGCATTTTGAGTTCGGGCATGTGCACAATTCAAAATTTTGAGATTTTTCGCGTAAAAAAACTCCACCGTCTACGGCTCTTCGAGATTTAGCGCACAAGCCCATTGCTTTCCTTCTCATTTCGGTTTTCGCTTTTTGCTGTCAAGTTAGCCAAACGACCATGGTTTTCGGCGATGAGAAAAGTTTGGCCTCAAATCTCGTTTGAAAAGGAAAGAGTTGGCCAAAAGTAGCAGTCGGTGGGAAGGCCATGATTTTCTTGTGTTTTTGAGGTAAAAGTTCCGTGGTTTTCTGGCTGTTATTCAGGTTTACTTGATACGATCATTGTCGTTCAGGCATCATTTACAAGATCTTTTTGCGTTGCATCGACTGACTATCAGAGGTTCTTAGCATCACTTAAACTGATGACGTCACAAGTGGAACAAGAGGCCCGCTCATTCTAGGGCGCATAGGGGCGCATTGGGCGTCAGTGGGTTAAAATTTTAATCCTGAATTTCTGCTATTCAGCCCTTCAGAAACAAGGCCTAGATTAATATTCAGATAATATCAAGTCTTGTCTCTGTCAATTAAACTCGATGCTTGCATGAAGCAAAAGGAATAAGTATGTCAATAATACCTTTTGTTTCCAGAACTTCTAATGAAGTTTTGAAGGGCTTTAAAAAGGTAGACATCACTGGTTTTTTGTCAATAAACCAGAGACCACCCAACACCATGTTCTCTAAGCGTCTCCTAATAAAACATCAATGATGAAAATGAACACTAACAGATGAACATTGTCTTCAAATGGGAATATCACCATGTGAAGAAATAAACAATACAACAAAGCAATTATATTACAAATTTTGCCACCAGACTGTCTTTGGTGTAATTTGTAAGTACCCTGGTTAAATTTAATCTGTTATTATTGAGGTACAGTGTATATCTGTTGATACAGGTGCATGTCTGCAAAGTATTTCTCAACCACCATTATATATAGATGTGTGTATAAAAAAATTAAACCAACCCCCTTTACTTCAGCCATTCTCTATCCAACCCTACAGGGATTCCGAATAATCATGTTAATGACCAACTAGCACCTGCCCCTCACACTCGCAGGGCTTCATAAAATAACCTGGCACACACAATTTTGCCAAGGTCCCCTCCAGGTCACAAGAAAATAATGAAAGATAGCCCTCCTAACAGCAATTAATATTTTGCCTCATTTGTTCTTAAAATAATACTTTTTCATTGGAGGTAATTCATTTATTTGGAAGTACACGGGCCAAATACTCGAACCTGAAGATTTGAATACAGACACACCATCTGTATTGAACTTTAAGGACACGTTCTCCAGTTGAGAAAGTGGACCATTGTCCTGAAACAATTCTCTGTACAGATGACCATCATAAACGTCATCAGTGTCCTGAGGTGAGTTTTTCTTGCGCTGAAAACGGTATTTTATATCTTCTTGGAATTCCTTTTCTGATGAATAACAAATAAAAAATTTTGCTTTCAACACAAATTCATATTCAGCATGAAGTGACACATAATAATATAATATTATTATGTTAGTGGCCTGAAATTATTACTGATATACTTGACAGCTTTATAGAGTGCTTTTACAGCAATCATATTGGAGGAATAAAATAATAATATTGAAATAATAATCGCATGAAAACATAATTTCATTTCCATTTATATTGTCTTACTTCAACATGGCCACTGCTAAAGTCCTCTACAGATATTAAAAACGTAAGTTATTGATCTAACATGTGCCTAGTATTAGCTATTTTGGAAATGCTGGTGTAGTAGCAATGAATGTCATGTTAGGCTACTAAAAGAATACATAGGCACATTGCCATATCACAGTATGCAGTTGATGACTAGTGGCAGGTATTCTGAAGTGGCTTGCTTAATAGTGAACCATGAATTCTAGGGTCTACATTGAATATTTATCCTAATTATATATCTATCCTTAAACGTACAAAAATGCTTTGATTATTTCTTTTGAAAAAAACTGGAACATTGATGCCACCAAAGTGTGGATTTGGATTTTTTCCATGTATGAAGTTTTTTTGCACATGGAACACTATGGTAATGTAATTCTTCATGTCTACCTGTGTTTACATTATAATTTCCCAAGGACTAGCTACACTTACTTTGCATGAGTTCTTTCAGCTGACTTTCAATGGAAAGGACAACAAAATATGGTTCCTTCTTCAAATCCCTCACTTCTTTCTTGCATATGGGGCACACAACAGGAGTACTGCCCATCACTCCAAGGTATTCATTACAAAACTTGCAGTAGAAGTGTTTTGTTATTGGAAGTTGCAAGTCTGCAAAGTACTTTTTCAGGGCACTTAATGAGCTGACACACTTGTTAAGTGGTCCAAGAATGCAGTGCAAATTAATCAGTGAGATTACATCTGAAAGACAACTTCCGTTCAGATTGTGAGCAACGGCCAAAGTAAGGATCAAAAGAACGCTCTCAGACAGTTTAAGCGGCGAGCCAGGGTACACAAAGGGATCCCTTTCTGTAGACTCAATTGTTTGAGTGCAGAAGTCGTCACAAACCAATTCTTCTTCCTCATCTGAAAAGCTGTCACTATAGCTTCTTCCATCGCCTTCGGACGTACTACAATCCATGTCCGTATTATCATCGCTGTTGTCTTCAGGTGAGGACATTTCTTCATGGTTTGGAGATGAAGAAGAGGACATACCAGACAGATCAAAGTGGGTATTGTCATCTGCAGCGCATGCAAATTCCTCTGAATAGTTCGCTTCGCGATCTATGAGCAAAACGTTCCCCAGTTTCCTTGGGGATATCTTCTTCATATTCATCCGTGGTAAATTTTACTGTCTTATCAGGTCGGTAGCGAGTGCTTTTGGGTTTTCCAACGGATATATCTCTTCGATGAGTGTTGTAACGACCTCGTTTTCTTGGCCTACCATCAACATTTGATTGTTCCGCCATCTTGATCCTTCCGTTCGATTTGTTGATCGTTGATCCTTAACTTTCTTTCTTCAATCTTTCTTCGCGCCACGTGCATAGCGCATGCTCTATACGTACCAAAAAGACCACAATGTCCGAGGGCGCGAACTCACGTGCCTGCAAAAGAGCGCGAATTCGAGGATTCATTCCGCAGCAAAACTTTCGAGTTCTATTGTTGGCCTACTCATATTAGTCTAGCTGCTATCGTCCAAAATTGTTCACTTTTGTGATAAAAGCACGAAACTTTGCATGATTACTACTAACCACGTCACAAATAATTTCCGATATGGATCCAAGCTGGGTTAAGCTCTGGACTCGAGATCTGCGCATGCCCTAAAATTGCCAACATGGAAACGAAGGTGGAAATTAAATTGCCTTAAAACGAGGCTGGGAGTACAAAAATAAACTTCAAACTAATATATCAGTTAGATATGCGGTATTCTGTTTTACAGAATGCTTAGATGTGATCACGTGACCTTTCTTTAAAATTGCGCATGCCCTTTAGTTGCCAACATGGAAACGAGGCTGAAAATTAAACTGCCTTAAAACAGGTCTCGAAGTACAAAAACAAAATATGAAACTGATATATCAGAACTTAACATATGTGGTATTCTGTGTTAGAAAATGCTTAAGATGTGATCACGTGACCTTTCATTACAGTTTACGAATCTCGCTTGGGATACCCGTAGTGGAATGTTAAAGATAAAGACGTGGTGGTATAATTAGCACTACTGAAAGCCCAGTAATCGTTCTATCACTTTAATGATAAGACATGGCTTTTTACGTGAACCAACCCTGAAAAGATCTAAGACCTACTCTTGCTTTTTTGATACTGAACATTAAAGTGCTGTGGAAACACGGTAATTTCGTATAACTTCACAAAGATTTTCTTTCGACTTCCGGGTTTGATAAGGAACTCTAGGTGGTTACAGTTACGGTTACGGTTACAGCTGTTGGGATAGCTGGTCAAAACTGTCTAACTACAACCATTAATGTTCTTGGCGATTGATACGAACTAAGAGTCAACTAAAACTTTCTGTAGACCACATTCTGTGAGTTTGAATAGCTAGTTGCAGTTGCCTCCACAGTTGCACAACCCAGTGCAGGTAAGACTGGCTTTTTGGCATTTGCAGCGTCCCCGACAACCAGCTTTGCAACCACATCGAATGAGTTCATAGCAGGAGTCCTTGCATGGCTTGCGAGAGTGTTGTCCAGTAAGGCACCCAGCGACTATCCTCAAGCTGCCATCCCCATCTAGAGGGACTTGGTAATGTGGGCTGCTTTAACAGGGTCTGGCCCCATATATAACCACCTTGGAAGACAGCTCTCTTGACATGTTGCACTAAGGATGCTTGAGTGGGAGGGATGTTATCAAGGGATCTCCCCTTTCTTGAGAAAAGCTCTTGCCTGACTTCATTGACTTTTCTTAAGCTGCTCGTGCGGTCATATAGAAGTGTCACAAAACGCTCAATGACACCCATGTATGTGTCATCAATATCCGTTGGCAACATCATCAGTGATTTAAGAATAGGAGTAAGCTCAGGGAACACGTTCCAAACATCCCACGCCGTCTTCTTTCCTCTCCCGCCGAAAAATGAAACAGTGTCACACCCTGTTAATGCGTGAAACATCGGTAATACACACGCTTTCTCTTGACCCAGGGATGTAGCTATGGCATGCGCTGGAAGATTACGGAGCTGCTTGGAAGAACCATATGAGATCCACAGCTCATCTAACGGGAGAACTGGAGCGATGGAAACAGCCAGCACAACAACATCCGTATCGTTGCTTCGGATCTTTATTCGTCGATGGCCCTGCAAGCTAGCATCAAATGCATGAATCATCACGCGCGAATCAGCTTCCTCGTGAGTGCATGGCGCAAGAGCACTCATATCTCTCCTGTCTTCAGACGATAAGACACTCTCTCCGTGAGTTGCGAAGACTTTTTTCCCCTCTGCAAGCTGTAGCGAAACCACGTAGGAGTGAATGTAAAACTTAGTATTTGAACAACATAATGAACAGCATGGTTTACTTCCTGGTTTAATACGCACACACCTTGGTTGCTAGTAGTTTGAAGAGCTCATCTTTGTTGTTATCCACTCTTAGGAATCCCTTCCAGTCAGATGGAATTCGTGTAGACAGCAACACTTTCCTCCTCTGACCTGATCCTCGCTTCTCCCTCGCCGCGTTCTTCAGAGAGTCATCTTTGTAGACGTACCACACAATATCAAGCCTCTTCACGTTTTCCAGCTGCCTCAGGATGTAAGGCGCAAATATGGACTTGAAGTACTCTTCAAAGGTGCTTACAGCTGTGGGTTGGAGCATCTGGACAACAACAGCTCCATCCAGAATGATTGCATCCACACTTGGCGCTCCACTGCCTGGCTGGAGGCATCTGAAAGCAAGTTACAAGATCCGCTTTGGTTCCTCCTCTGAGTTGTCCCATCTGTGACAGTGAAGGTGGCCATGGCTGGTTTTCAAACTTGAAGAAGTCTTCAAGGTTTCCGTCACGGTTTTGACAGGCAATGTAGAGTCTCGAGAACAGGGCACAGTCTTCCTTCAACACCGTTACTTTGGCCTTATCTTTCGAAACGACCTTCTTTTCTCTGGCGTTGAACGTAGGCAGGTTATTCTTCTTGAGGGTGTCTGTTAAAAGCTTTGTTTTGTCCTCAAGTCTATCTTTAAGGAACGCTTTGCATTGTTGCTCTCCTATCTGCCTTGCGTTTCTAACTGTGTGCACAACCTCTGCATTCATGATGTCTTTTGTGTGAAGGTCTGTAAGATCTTCTCCATCCTCCTTGAACGGATTGCCGAGCTCTTCGATAGAGGACACCAGGTTGAATACGTCTTTAGCGAAGGCACTTTGGATGGCTGGTTTTTGCTCATGGTGGTTTTGGGTCTCATTTGCGGAGATGACTTTCTCGAATTCTTCAACCATTCTTGCAGGTTCTGGACCAGCAACCATCCATCTTCTCAGGGAAGCTGGGTTTTCGGTCAACCCAACAGCACCCCCTTCACCTTTCACAATAGCATTGACGTGCTCGTGGGCGTGGTCTAGCGCGATTGACGAGAATAATCTCTTCGTCTTGTGAACCACAAAAGAGCCATTACGGAACTCTGCACACACATCTGGATGCTTTACAGGAAGCTCGCACATGTCCCGGTAATGCACAGAAAGCCACCTCGCGTAGTTATGGTTGTCAAGAGCGAACATCCATGGAAGTAACTCTCGAACGGCTTTAAGATAGAAAGAAAAGTCAGCCTCTCTGAACGCTCTCACGAGTTGGAGACAAAGAAGTTCCAGATCTAGCACAATGGCCCAGTAGAGAAACTGTGGGCACTTCTTCATCTTTTCGTCCTTCCATTCATTAAATGGTCGGACTGGCCCATCAGTCTCATCGGATTTACTGTATTCTTCATATGCTTTCTTCATCAGAATATGGAGACTGGCTGCCGTCACTTGATGAGCCCGTCTTGTTCGCGTTATGTGGCTTGCTGATAGGAAAGAATCTGCTACATCCAATGATGCGACTGACGCATTTGTCAGCGCCTCTGTCCATCCACTTCCAAGGACCCACTTGCCGAGAGCTTTAAAGGCAGCCATCTCAATGTGTAATCCCCCCAGCATGACAACAACAAGGTCCTCTCATATGCACCACCCACTGTCCACTGAATTTGCTTCGCTAAAGCAAACAACGGCTGATCAACCGTAAAAACGAGGATTTGGGAAGGATTCAAGTGCTTGACGGCTGCGCTGATGACACTAATGGCGTGTGCAATCATGGCGAGCGAGTGCGCATTCTCAGTGAACATCGGCAGCAACGATATAAGAGCTGGCTGGTGAGACGATAGTGATGACTTTGAAGCCCGGACGCTGCCCACGACACAGTGTCTTCTTTGCTTAGCTCCTTCTCGGTAAGGACTTGCCTGGTGTTTTCCAACCAATCTTCTTCTCGATTACTCTCCTTTAAGGTCGCTTGTGGATCCGGTGCAGATACCAACCGAGCACTATTGTGGGGAACAACAATGTTCGTAGAGGGAAGAGTTAAAGGCGGTACATCAGTGTAGTAGGACGGAAGTGTGGCAATTTTCTTCGATGTTGAGCTTCTATCAGGATCGAACACATCGGTGGATCTCTCTGTTCCCGGCTTTTCTACGGTTGGATGCTGGACCAAGGAAATTGCCGTGCCATGAAAGGAGTCCTGGGAGCTGGTAGAGCTTGGATTATGGTCGATGTTGTCGACCGCTGCAGTTGTAAATATACCATCACGTAGCTTGGAAGGGCATACTACGCTGTCCTTATCATACCTATCAATAACGCTGTTATTAATGTCGGTAGAGATCCATAGGAGCCTAGTGTATGATATGCACATCCCAAGCTTGTAAAAGGTATCAATCAGCGATTTTTCTCTCGTTGCTCCATGGATCGTAAGAGCTACATATATGGGCAGAGGGCACTCTCTGTTTCTTACATGGTGAGTGTGGTGGGTGGTACCAGAATCATTGCCGGATTTGTCTCGAAATCGAGCTATGCTGTTAAAAACTAACAATTGAGCAACAGTAAGGCACGCCTGGCTCTCAGCTGAATCCCTTTTGATTGTAGGGCCTCTCATTATCATATCTAGCAAAGTTGTAAGTGAGGCTGGAACTGAATCTGTCTGGCAGTCGGCTGCAAATGTTCCATTAAAAGAGTTTTTTACCTGCAGAATTTCTCTCCTTACAATCATTGCTGCTTTTGCTAATGAAAATGCCTCTGAGTCCCTATTCTTAGCCTCGAGTAAAACACCTCCGATTTCATGGCTGAGAACCAAAAGAACCTCTCGTCCTTGAGCGTATGCTGTAAGGTCTGGAAAGGCTGCCAGTACACGGGTCTTCAGTCTTGTGGCATTGATCCTAGGTTGCTCTCCTCCTAGTTCGCTGAGCTTTGAAGAATAGAACTTCACAAGATCCGATAGCTTCAACACTGCTGGTTCCTCAACCTGAAGACTCTCATCGATAAAAGCAACAAGTTCTGCAAATGCAAGTTCCTCAATGTCTATAGGCTCATACGATGGGCCCACAGACATAGAGGAACTTGCATTTCCAGAACAGCATTTCACTTTTCTAGCTTGGTTGTACAGGCCAACTAAGCATTTCGAATGGTACTTTGCCTCTGTTGCTACCATATCCCCCAACGCCAGCTTGCCAATCAGCTTGTTGTCATTGACAAGAGATGCACATTCTCTTACTTTTCTATCAACCTCAAGAGTGGAAGCTGCATGAAGATTTTCTTGGCTGTCGCTTAAATCACAAAAGAAGCAGTGGTTGTTCGACGGGTTGCTTGGAAAGCTGGAACGCCTGGCCTTGACGGGGCTGGAGGTGTTTTCTGTCACAAGGAGTCTGTTGTTTTGCTCTTCTTTTTCACTTTCATATTTCCTTTTCTTTGCACGCTCTAAATTTGCATTACCAAAAGCATTTCTACACGTCTTGTGCCACATCACCTTTCTCTCTGTAAGGGTGTGCTCTATGCCCTGTCCATCATTTAGATCTTCAACATTTAAATTTCCAGGAACTGAGGCAATCTATTGAAACTCTTCTAAATTTCTAGCAAATGACGAATAGCTTGCTCCAACATCTTTTCTTTTCGAATTTGCAGGGCATTGCAAAGGTTCCCCAGTTTTGGTGGTTTGACAAATGATACATAGCTTCCAGTCCATGGCAAACGGTCTTGCCATACTTTCATTGTCTGTTCTCCATGTTTTGTATTTTCTCCTTCACGACTACTGTAATTGTTGGAAAAATACTTTATTAATATCATTCAAGGGTTTAACTTGAACCATTTAAACCTTTTGCCCTTCATTAGCAGAAAATAGATTTCCATTTTAATTTACAAACGTTCATGGAATTTTATTTTCGTGTAGGGAATTTTCATTTGAGTCATTCTTTGCTTCATTACTGAGGAAAACTTGTGAAATGAAATTCAATGACATTTTGAGATTTTCATTTTCATGTTGCACATAGTCTATACCTTTTGTAGAAAATCAATAACACAGTGTGAAACATTGTTAACATTTAGGGAATTTCATTCAAAATTCTAGTTGTTATAAATTCGTTTTACAGTGTATTTCAAACGAACAAAAACACCAAACATGCATATGTACACTGTAGATGTACAAACAACAGTGTCTTTATCTTTAAAAGTTTGATAGTAGCCACGCTACAAGGAGTAAGCGAGTCCCAAATGAATGACTAAAATGACAATTCTTTCACGAAAATGAAATTCCACAGATGTTATTGAATTCTTCTAAAAAATGAAAACGAAAATTGATTTTTGTTAATGAAGTACAAAAGGTGTATTAACTTTATGAACTTCTGAGATTATAGCAATGACGGGAAAAGATATGCCTTACCTGGCATGACTGTAAGCATGGAGGCTGCCATCTTGGAAACTGCTAAAGGCCTGGAAACAAGTCCCCAGCTTTTTACCAATTTAAAATTAAATTTAAGTCGCAAAGGGAGCCACTGAGTAAAGATGCAAGAAACATTTGTAAAATGGAGCCAAACCAAGCACAAAAGTTAAGTGTGTGTTTCCCAAAATATCATTTCAATGATGATTAGCAAATGCAATAACCAAATGGATGGCATACATGGTTGGCGAATATCCCTATACTGCGTAGATTTTAGATCTTTTCAGGGTTGGTTCACGTAAAAAGCTATGTCTTATCATTAAAATGATAGAACGATTAGTGGGCTTTCAGTTGTGCTAATTATACCATGACGTCTTTATCTTGACATTCCACCATAGGTACGCCAAGCGAGATTCGAAAATTGTAAGGAAAGGCCATGTGATCACAACTTAAGCATTTTATAACACAGAATACCACATATGTTTAATTCTCATATATTAGTCTTAATTTTATTTTTTTTCTCTGAGACCCGGTTTTAAGGCAATTTAATTTACAGCCTCGTTTCCATGTTTGTAACTTAAGGGTATGCGCAATTTTAAAGAAAGGTCACGTGATCACATCTAAGCATTCTGTAAAACAGAATACCACATATGTAACTGATATATTAGTTTGAAGTTTATTTTTGTACTCCCAGACCCGTTTTAAAGCAATTTAATTTTCAGCCTCGTTTCCATGTTGGCAATTTTCGGGCATGCTCAGATCTCGAGTCCAGAGCTTAACCCAGCTTGGATCCATATCGGAAATCATTTGTTTCATGGTTAGTAGCAATCATGCTAAGTTTCATGCTTTTATCACAAAAATGAACAATTCAGGTGAGAGAAACAAAAGCGCCTTCTCGCTTCACCGAGGACCTCGGTGAGTTATGCACATGCAGTCACTTTGTGTTAATTAAGCTTTACCTTTTAGTTAAAAGCGCGCATGCATAAATGCATCTACAGGTAATTGTCCTGTACTAACTATAGGTTGAACGGCGCTTATAAGCAAGACTAATGTAAGCTTAAGCTTTTGTTTCACATAAAATAGCCTTTGAATAGTTGAATGTAAGCTTGATTACTACAAGTAATTTCAACGGTTTGCACAAATTTGCAGTTGGTTATAGCATACTGGAAGGAAACTGCAGAACCAAATGTGAACTCGGTAGGCCGTGGACGTGCTTTCATGTCGGGATTTTCAGCTTTTGTACACATTGACGGCCGCGTGTTTTTTGATCGCTTTAGTAAAATAGCAGTTGGTAATAAAAATCCCCCATGCGCAGTGCAAAAGGACAATTTATAGGCTTGAAAAAACAACACACACTTGATCTAGAGTAGTTAAAGTTTCTAGCTTTAGTGAAAATTTTGAAAATTTACGCAAGAGCTTTCATGTTGTCTCGCGCGTGAAATCAAACCACAACAGAGGATTTCTGTTTGTTTAGGCCAGATTACTGTTTTTCGAAATTTCGCAAATGAAGATTCACAGAAGAGGAGACAGTGAGCTTTTCTGAATAATGCATTTATTAATACATGCCTTTATTCGTTTCTGAAAACCAAACGCGTTCAATTCTTTCTTCCAGGAATAAGCTCGCTGGATGTGCAAGTTATTTTGAAGAGCATTTACTGATGCGAACTGCATGGCACGTTTCTCAAAACTTTTATAAAAACTTAAAGGAACACTAAGAATCTCTCAATTAAAAAGCTATTTCGGTACAAATTTACAATCCACTGTGAAATTTACTCTACCGTAGACTCATAGAAGTGCTAGAACATTTCCCAGAAAGTCCGCAGCTCGAAAAATCTTTGGAGATGGAAGATTGTCCTAGCTTCGCTTTGACAACAAGGCAGTTCGTCCTAGACAGATGTTTTCTTCGCTCTAAAAGTTCTAAATTCCATCGCTTAACTTGTCGAGTTTTCCTTAAAGCTTGTTCTTTCGATTTTTAAGAGTGTCTGCCTGTTAGGATCGAGAATGCTCCGTCATCGGCCCATTTGGCGAATTCCTCATATTTTACCCAAAGATACCCTTTGGTAAAATGTTCTCAAAAATCACATCGAAAAGTTCGAGCGATGTTTTATTTTTCAGAAATTCACAAAAAATTGAAAGCGCGGCCAAAGTGCGGTTTTTCGCCTGATCAAATACCCAAAATTAGGTGTGAGGACGAAGCATCGCTAGGACATTAAAATAGATTCAATTGACGTCAAACGCGGCATGAATTAGGAACAACTACTCTTATGCATGTTTCACTTTCAAAACAATTTTTAAAAATCTGTTAATACTGAGATTTTACGAGCCATTTTGAAAACACCTCTATAGAGCGCTGATAACGGAGGCAAAATGTAGGTGAAGTTTAACGGCAATAAAATGGTCCTGGTACCTCGTTTTTCGATAATTTTACTTTACAGCCAGAAGATACCATTATTAAATATTTTCCATGCCAAGTTTCAAGGTCAAACTCGCAAAGCTTCCCTGTGAGAAAATCGAATGTTTTATGTCATGCGTTCGGCCCTAATCACGCAAGATTTTTAGATGAACTTAGGTTAATCAGCTTTCAACTGCGCCGATAAAATTCTCACAATAATTTAAATCTTGGCAATTTGCCGTTAAACTTGAAAAATGTACCCACTAGCAAGTAAAATAACGTATTCGGGTGTTTTAGAGGCTCTTGAAAGTCTTATTTGAATTTGAACTGACAATCCCTCCAGTGTAAGTACCCAGGGTCTGGAAGGGTATTCTCGGGATCCGGGATTTGACCAAAATACGGTGCGGGATTCGGGAAAACGAAAAATATCTTGACGGGATTCGGGATTTGACTGCTACCAAGGAAGCGGGATTCACCAAAATTTGGGTACGGGATGCGGGATTTTGTTGCCTGTCTGTCGGGAATTCGGAAAATCGTCACGACCCAAAAAACCGTTATAGCGGCAAAAGCGAATCAACCAGGCGAGCGCAAAATATCAATCGAAAGGGCCAATCTACATCTTAAATTTATTAGCTTTTGCAGAAATGAGTCTTTTTAATGTATTTTTGGGAAAGAAGAAACGAAATTCGGGATAGCGATGAAAAAAGTGCGGGATGCGGGATTCTCGTGAAAAAGGAGCGGGAATGCGGGATCAGGACGCCCCCTTCCAGACCCTGAGTACCGTCGGGCTGTATTCGCCTTAGGTGAATTTGTCAACAAGCGCTGTTGACATTTCAGCCCGAAGAGTTTTCCGAACCCTCATCCAATTCGCTTTTCTTTTTTTTTTTCAGTTTCACATTTCAATTTGTTAAACACAAAATCGTGAAATACTTTATAAGTTTAAGCAGTTCGGATGGCTGTGCCTGATCGCGCTGAAATCACTTGCGATCTTTTTAAGAGCACTGTCAATGTCATGTAAACAAACGATTGGATGGCATTCACACAATAATCTCTCGACAGAGGTCAGGATGTCAAGAGCTTTAGTAACGTAGCGTTTATATAGCAGGAAGGTGAACCACATGTCAGTGTTATAAAGGTAGTAACGATTTCAAATCAAATTCCGCGTATATAATGATAAAACTAAAAGGAAATCTGTCCGTCGCCAAACAAATGTACAGCATTTTTAAAAACGCTTATTATATTCCTAAGCAGTCACAAGAAACATACCCAAACGACGCACGTCTACCTCAATGCCACATCACAGTAGCTTCCACAATCCCAGGTTTCTGTTATGAACATCAAGGGCCTTTTGAATCTATTTTCTGGTAGCATATTCAGTATACTGGAATCCATATTACGTGCTGTGAGGTCAGGTAAATTGTTTGACATTTGATACAGATAAATCACACACCCCTACGTAGCGCAGATAGCCTTGTCACGCGCACACCCCTCTTGCGAAATTGTGTACATTTCGCGTCATTTCGCACGTGAACACACGAAGAAGCACTTTTAGATATGTGGTTTGCTTTGCCGCGATTGTTTCTTGTGCTCCAATGGCTCTCTGTAGATATAGTACATTACTCAGTAATGCTACCCCTTGCGGGCAGTCCAGTGATTATCCTGGTCAGCTGCAATGCGTAGCGCTCAAAGACTGTGCTAAAGATGTAATCGGTCACTTAACGAGTTTTAAACTTAGCAATGATGAAGGAGTGGGAACTGAAATGAAGTTGCTGTTAGCCAGAGCCGGTGAGCACCTTTTCAAAAACGAAAACCCATTTTGTGATGTTATGAACTCTGACACTTGCATGCCTAATTATATGAAAACAAATGCTTTCAGGGGTTTTCTCTTTGGAAGAAAAGCATTATGCCCTGAGCATTTGCCCACGCCATAGAGCCGAATTTGGAATCTGCTGGAGGACTAGAAAAACCCTTTGCGCAGTTCCTACAGAATTGGCCGTGCATAAATCCGTGAATGCCAAGGGGAGCCGCTGTGTAAATAGCCGGCAGTCAGCATATATCATCAAAAACACCAACACACTCATTCCAGTTGGATCTCGTAAGTTTACGTAATCAGTTTATACTTAGTAGTGCTGGAATTTTCTGCCCACGCCTGAATACTTGGTGATGAATAGTAGCTTCCATATTCCTGTGGCACAGGTCACCCAATCAATTATCTTAGGCTACTTGAGCTGCCTGTGCTTGCGAGAGTGTTGACGCAGTTATTTTCTCAGGTTTTTTCCTTTCTCTTATGAAGCTAACGTAAATGTTATAATTAATGTGTGTACTTAACTAAAGTGAAATATTTTGCTGTTTTTAGCAATTTGCAAATCGTGCCAAGAGACGGGCTTCAAACCATTCAGTGAGCGCACCATGCTGCGAGTACTGGCGGAGTGCAAGGCCTCTGTGCGCAAGTCTCTTCAAGGTCTTGACTATTTTGCCCCAGATGCTGCGCATGCATTCGTAGATCTCGAAGCTCTAGTCCGCCTACTGGGTGAGCTCGGTCTGGGGAAGGAGTGGGAAGTGCAACATGTGGAACTGCTAAAGGCCGCCAAATTATACCTAAAGGGTGATTTCAAGGTAAGCTTTTTCCTAAGGATGCAAATTTGCACTTACGACTAAGCGGAATGTAATGAAAATGATTTTACCGAGTCCACAAGGTCGAATTTTAAATAAACGCCCCCGGTGTTTATTCGATGTACCGGCGTTTATTTGAGTCCAGCGTTTAATTGAAACTGAACCTTACTGATTCTCATCGAAAATTATTTTTGGCAATTTAGAAAAGGGTCTATGAACCACTGCTGTACTTCAGCTTCAATTTATTTCGTTCATTACAGCTAAACGGAGTTCCCGTAATGTATACTTTACACTCTACTAAGCACCCAATTTCCTCGCTTTGTTTTGGAGTTTATCGACTACAGATGAAATTGGTGACATTTTATTGAACCTAAAGTAATCATTAAAAACCAAAAAAAATAAATTTTCAAAAACGCCGAAAAATACCCCTTTTTAACGCCGGGTCCACGAGGTCTAGTTTTAACTAAAAACGCCCAGGTGATAAATCGAGAAAATACGTTATTTAAATCCGAAATTCTAATTCTTAGCTCGTAGTCACCGACTTGTGGCTCAAGTTTGTGCAAGAAGAAAAAAGAAGAATCTCTCGGACTAGCGTTAGAGAATTGATAAGAAATCGTTGCGGCAGATTGCCCCACTCTGATACATATTCCCGTCAGTTTTGTTCTATTTTTAACCGTTACAAACATTCAGGACTATTATTATTATTATTATTATTATTATTATTATTATTATTATTATTATTATTATTATTATTATTATTATTATTATTATATTCATACAGTAACGCAGTTAGTTTATACATTTTGCCCTATTATATTAATAGATCTGTGAGTTACAAACTACTCCACGAAAACTGAACAGCATGGCGTGTCTCTGATTCCTTGATAGGTCTATGTGAGCACTTCATCTCCGATAGCAAGCCACTGCAGTGTTTTTGCCCTCAGTGACAACACCGATACTGACCTGCAGCAGAAGTGCGACCACAGCCACGACGAAGTGTGTGAACATTGTGAAAACCTTCACATGGCTCTGCAAAACATCTTTTCAGCAATAGAAGAGTTATCGTTCGCCACGGAGGATGACAGAGATGAGGCCATGTACCTTGCCAACTCTGTCACGCTTGCCATCCAGTCATGGCAATGCAATTGCTCAGATCTACCCACCAAGAACAGGCACGCTTAAATGTCATTGATGCTTTGGGTCCTGAGGCAGTTTTTATCGTTAATGACTGGGCGATGAAATTTTTTCCTCAGAGGTACTGAGAGTCACAAACGGATTGGTTTGGTAAGCGTGGCATATCATGGCACATATCTGTTGTGTATCGGCGGATGGCGGGGGAACTGAAGTGGCAAGGATTTATCCACATAATACAGTCATGCAGCCAAGGAAGTTCCGCAGTGGTAGCAATTATGCACCATGTACTGGCCACACTGAAAAGTGAGCATCCTGAAGTAAACATAGCCTACTTCCGTCAAGACATGTACAACGCAGGGTGTTACCACTCCTCTCGCGCAAATACTGGCGTGTCCAGAAATATCAGCTAGCACTGGAATACAAGTGTCTCGCGTTGAATTTGGTGATCGTCAAGGCGGGAAAGGAGCTGCAGATCGGCTGGCTGCGAGGTGTAAAGCAC
The DNA here is from genome assembly GCA_964030785.1 of Siderastrea siderea. NCBI lineage: Eukaryota > Metazoa > Cnidaria > Anthozoa > Scleractinia > Rhizangiidae > Siderastrea > Siderastrea siderea. The sequence continues at coordinate 21,162,353 of OZ034971.1, read as the reverse complement.
ATGTCAGAGCCTTTATTAATGAAGGCCACGACGTCTGCACTGCTAACGAGCTGAAAAATGGGCTGCTATTGCACGGGGGACTGGATGGGGTGCGCGTGGTTTCCCTTGGCGCAATCGACGAAACTCCAGATGAATCCCAAACGATTAGTGGGATAACTAAACTCAACAATTTTGAGTTTAGCCCGATTCAATTACCTGTTGGCACGCGTATTGCATCGGCCGCGGAAGAACCATCAAACCATACAAGATCTCATCTGGTAAGAATGCAAACTGTAATGGGCCTGTAATTTAGAACTAACCTGCAATTCAATTTGCGAATTCAGATTGAAAAGTTACTTATTACTGACATTACTGACCGAAACTCAACCCTTTTATCGGTATATTTTTTCTCGGAGCGAGAGGGCTCTACTGGGCCTTGAGTAAATTAAACCTGAAGAAAGTCAGAACCAGGTTTCGCTGGATTGCAGGGTAGTTTTGAGCTCCTGGGAATGCAACTTTATATCGCTCATAGTAGAGACTGTTGTATTAGTAGAGGTAACAACAGACAGCTTGAGATGAGTAAGCATTAATTCCGACTCGATCACAGTCATCTCTCTTATTTTTTAGCCGCGAGGCTGTCACGCGCGTCTGCGGTTAACGACGAGGGCTCCTGCCGAGGACAAGTCAGGCACAAATCCTCGAGAGTTCAGTTATGTTATAATCACTTCATATCCAACAAGCGTGACCAAAATAGTTGTTTTATTCAGTTCTTAACCAGGCATATCTTTGGAGTAAACGTTTGCTCCGCGGTAGAAACCTTTGAATGTTGTAATTTTTGACATGGCATCTTATTTCGGTCCGTACGAGGCAAAAGGAGGGTTGTTCCTTGATAACCTGTGTGCAAGAAATGGCAAGGCTGTAGCAAGTAATAACTCTTTATTTTTTCTGTGTTGAAAGTCCCGGACATGATGTAATAAAACCATCATTCTCGCACGGAGAATTCATCTCATTTAAACATGCGACGGGAACGACAGCGCCAACATCAACTTCTGCGACTGAAGAGGCTTCTGAAGTTTCCGTCAATAGCGGCGAGACGACAGCTGTGTATTCCTGCCCCCAAGATGGCTGCGTACGTGTCTTTCAAAGACTCTCTGCTTTGGAGAAGCACTTTTCTCTGGAAAAGTGTACGCAGTCACTAGAGAGACATTCGCTAATGGATTTAGCGAAAATGGGATACAAGACCTGCTTGGAGGAAGGGGTTGGCGTTTTACCGGCAATTCAAGCCCCGATAAGTCACCAAGAGGCCTCTCTGATACCAAAGGAGGGATGGGCTATCAGGGCAACCAAGAAGTCCTATCGATTCAGTGATAAACAAAAATCCTATCTTATGGCGAAATTTCACATTGGCCAAACGACAGGCCGCAAGGTTGACGCTGAGGTAGTGGCACGAGAAATGCGACGAGCCCGCGGTACTGATGGTGTTCGTCTTTTACAGGCATCTGAATTCTTGTCCTCCTCGCAGGTCGCGTCCTTCTCCTCTCGTCAAAGTGCCGCAGTACTTCAAAGCGATCCTGATGACATCACGGATGGATGTTCAGGCTGCTCTTGAGGAAACTAATTTTAGTCAGGCAAAGGAGACTGTAGAAACAGTTCAGCTCCAGCATCCTCTCGTGTACGATCATTATGACCTGTGTGCAATGGCACTGTGGAATACCCTGAAGCAACTCAAGCTGCCGATGCTGCAGCGCGTGTGCGAAGACCTGGCCCTGGATATGCCTGTCCCACCTGTGTGCAAAAAGGCTCCATACTTGGCGCTTCTAGAGGATATTACTAGCAAGTGCTCGTGCAGAAAGTAATTCTCCACAAGTGCCAGCATTCCTCATTGTCATTGGCAAATGGATATGTTGTAAGGGATGGACCATTTTATTTTTGAAAGGGTGAGAGGGATGCCCTGGATGTCATGTAAGGATAACAATTAGAGTACACGCTCTACACTCCTTTTAGAAAGAAGAAAGCATCCCGCACGACCCACATTTGGAAACAAAATCCTGCTCAGAGAAAAGTTAGGACACAATCTACGGGAAAAAAATTTCCAGCCTCACCCGTAAGAGGGACAATAATTTTGTCCATCCCAAACTACAGTTTTTCCTTGCAAAATAACCTTCCACAAAAGTTTATTTGATTTATTTGTGATACTTATATATCATGATATTTCTTAAAGGAAATAAAGTTTAACAGTACATCGACCATAAAGCTAATTCAGGGGGGGAAAAAGAAACATGTTTTCACCACTGCACCTGTGTCAGCATGTGGGATTGCGTGACATCTCGTTGAGTCTCAAATGTCAAATGTCAACAACACAAATTGCGACGTTACGTTAGGAAATAGATTGAAATGGCTCCTGATTTGCTTTATATACCAGAAAACCTGAGATTGTGGAAGCTGATGTAGTGTAGCATTGAGGTAGATGTACGTCTTTTGGGTATGTTTCTTGTGACTGCTTCAGAATATAATTACATGGTAGGTAGCCTTAAATGTTGTGCATTTCGGAGTCGGACAGTTTTGCTCTTTTGTTCTGTAGTTATATAGGCAGAATTTGGTTTGAAATTGTCACTACCTCTAGCTATAACACTGACATTTGGATCACCTTCCTGCTATATAAACGTTACGTTACCAAAGCTCTTAAGGTGGCTCCATATAGTTTTTCAGCGCGCGAGGAATGGGAACTAAATTGGCACAAGCGCGCGCGAGGAGCGCGACAGTCCAAGTCAGATGACATGTGCCAATCAACCTCCCAGGCGAACTTTTCCAAAGTCTGATTGAGGCATCTTTATGGCTTACCTTTTCAAAACCTATCGAGCACATAGCAGTGAAATTATGAAAAGCCTTTAGTTTAATCGCTTTTGTAGCTGACAGTTGCAGTCCTACGATTGTTCTACGATTATAGGACTGGATTGATTGCGATCTTTAAGTTCAAGCAACACAGAGAGGACTGAATACGTTGCACGAATTATTACGCGCCTTCAAGAATTGTGCGTGAAGAACTTCTCTCCGTTCTCAACTTGAAATATTAGTGCTGCCCAGGTCAGCTGTCGAGAATCTCTGGGATGAGAAGCTTAAGTTTGTTTGGATCGAGCCTAAGTGTAAGTAATTTTTTGGAAAAGTACTTTAGTTTTTGCCTCTCTAACAAGCCGTGTATTTTTTGTCGGGTAAGTTGTCTCTACGGCCGTTCTCATACGGTTTCAGCAAAATACAACTGACTTGTGAATTTTATTGAGCGATGAATAGATTACACACTTGTAACGAGGTAACAGTTGTCATTGAATTTTGATAGAAGTTGAAACTCAAAAGGACACTTATATTTCAGTGTCTATTTATCAGTCACCAGTAGCTTTTGATCTAAGTTTCACTTGTGTTGACAAGGTGCGACTTCAAAAACTTCAGTGGTCTAAAATAAAACCGCAAATTGAAAAAAGTTCAATTGTACCTCAGCTCAAATACAATTTTTATTTTTACGAAAAATTATGCCTAGAATGACGGCATTCATGGGCATTCAGTGAACGAATAAAGGATGAGTATCGAGTTGACGGCCGGTTCCAAAACAGTCGGCGTTTCGCAGGCGTTCTGTTGACTTGTTGAACCTTGCAGAAAAATAATGTGGTCTTTTTCAAAACATATAAGAATTTCTTGTCGACATTTTTGTTCCCTTTTATCCAACGTCTGCCTTTAAATATAAATTGAAAGCGTATTTATATACTATTTGCTATTCCATGCAGTTAACAAACACGCAAGTAGCCGCTAAGAAACATCGCGGGTCTCGGCAGACAAAATATTGAGCTTACAACATAAAATAAACGAGCTTCCCTGCTTTTCTCGGGTAGCGTACCAAAAGATGTTCTAAGAGCAAACATGACCGCTTTAGATTTCTTCTTGAAGAACGGTTGTAATCAGTTAATGGTAAAAATGAAACTGAAAGTGGTTTAATGATCCCCGTTCTGGAAACTTTAAAGGAATTTTTTTTCTGCTGGTAATAAAGTGGCTGCTTCGTTCGAGTTTTTATATCGCGAATCGGTATAAATTTTCTTCTTTTTTGTTTGTTTGTTCGTTTCTTTCTTTATTTTTGCGAATTTTTTGGTCACATGGATCCTTTACAGTAAAGGAAAGCAGTTGTTTAGAAAAATGTTGTTCTTTTGAAAGAAAAGCTGTTCTACCGCTTACCGGCGCGCTGTCCACGCTCGTCCACGCAAAAGGAATCATGAGCATGCGCAACCCCGTAACTTGGAGAATTCTTATTTTGGTAACGTGAAGAAAAAAGGTGGATTTTGAGGCATTTTCAAACGCTAATTGCGCGTGTTCCAGTCGGTGAAATTTTTTTAAAATTGGAACATTTGTAGGATTTTTGTGTTTTTCAGTCATATTAAAGTAAGAGTAATTTTTGTACATGCACTTCTGCATTAATCGTCGAAAACGAAAATTTACTATTCTGGCAAAACGTATGTACAAAATTTCTCAAAGCTTTGCCAGCTAAGACTTCTCAAACGACAACATCTTTACAGCAAAAATAGCGAAAATTCACCGTGTAAAAACCAAGAAATGACATAAAGAAACTGGGTAAGCTTAAAAAATGAGCCAAACAACTATATCAATGGTTGCCATGGAAACGGGCCAGGCCCAGAAATTGTGACCTTTTTGAAAATTATAAAGGCTAGGCTAGTTGCTTTTGTAGCTTTTTCCTAGTGAAATGTAAAGCGATGTCCTGAAAATCATCAAAAAAGTTATGTATATTTGTCTGTTGAAACTGATGAGAAACTGTATGGAGCCACCTTAACATCCTGACCTCTCTCGAGATAATTGTATGAATTCCGTCCAATGGTTTGTTTACAGGATACTGACAGTGCTCTTGAAATGATCGCAAGTGTTTCAACTCGATTAAGCAGTCCTGCGAACTACGAAAACTTATTAAGTATTTCGTGATTGTGTGTCTAACGGATTGAAATGCAAAATTGTGAAAATAATTAACGCCCAGTGGCTGAGACTTCTGGAAACCTCCTCGGTGTGAAATGCCGACAGCGCTTGTTGACAAATTCACTTTAGGCGAATACAAGCCAACGGTATTTACACTGGAGGGATTTCCAGCTCAAATTTGACTTTCAAGAACCTCTAAAACATTCGAATGCATTTTATACTTGTAAGCAGGTAAAATTTGCTAGTTCAATCGGCAAATCGCTAAGATTTAAATTATTGTTGGAATTTTTATCGGCGCGGTTGAAGGTTATCAACCCAAGTTTATTTATAGATCTTGTGTGATTTGGCCAAAACGTATAACATAAATATTCGATTTTCTCACAGAGAAGATTTGCGAGTTTGACCTTGAAATTTGGCGTGGAAAATATTTAATAATGATATCTTCGGGCTGTAAAGTAAAATTATCGAAAAACGAGGTACCAGGACCATTTTAATGCCGTTAAACTTCACCTACATTTTGCCGCCATTATTAGCGCCCCATAGAGGTGTTTTTAAAATGGCTCGTAAAATCTCAGTATTAACAGATTTGAACTGTTTTGAAAGTGAAACATGTATAAGAATAGTTGTTCCTAATGCATGTCACGTTTGATGTCAATTGAATTTCTTCTAATACCCTAGTGATGCTTCGTCCTCACACCTAATTTTGGGTATTTGATCAGGCGAAAAACCGCACTTTGGCCGCACTTTCAACTTTTTGTGAATTTCTGAAAATTAAAACATCGCTCGAACTTTTAAATGTGATTTTTGAGAACGATTTGCCAAAGGGTATCTTTGGGTAAAATGTGAGGAATTCGCCAAATGGGTCGTTGACGGAGCATTCTCGATCCTAACAGGCAGCCACTCTTAAGTTTCAAAAGGTAATCCTGCCTTCCGAGAGTGAGATATTGCTATCTTGAAAATTCACGCGTGAAGAGCACGGCAGCCATTTTGAATGAAATATGTGATCTTCTCGCAGAGTTACAAGAAGTTTTCCCTTCTAGGTCCCCCCTCAAGCCTTCAACATGGCGAGAAATCTGAGACATATTTTTTCGTGCAGCTTACATTCACACCTCTTTAAAATGGCATAAGCCGCTGATAAAAGCGGTGTGACACGGGCTCATAGTCACGTTAACAAATTGACGTCAGTTTTTTATGCGTCTGTCCTCTTATTGATGATAAATTTCGTCATCACATTGTCAAAGTGTTGTAGATCCACGAGCCGCAGGCGAGTGGATCTACAACAAACTTTGACAATGTGATGACGAAATTTATCATCAATAAGAGGACAGACGCATAAAAAACTGACGTCAATTTGTTTTTTACAATAACAAAAAAACAAAACTAATTTTCAAACGAAGGAAAGAAATGCAAGAGTCGATGGAAGGTGCGATTGCCGCAGAATCAGAATTTCATTGTTGTAATTCGGAGAATCACAGCCTCGTAAATTAAAACTTTAGTAAGAATAGGCCAGAAATACAAGGAAAAATTCGAATTGCTCAACTAACCTTTAATCCAGCGAAAACTGTTCACAAAATAATCCGCTAAAACTCGGTTCAGCTTATATTCATTGACAGCACAAATTCCCGCTCACTGCCGATTTTCAGGTCTGAATCCTCAACAAACATCCTCAGCTTTTCGCTCCAAGGTTGCAATGGTTTCTTCAGTTTTAACACATAAATTTTAAATGATTTCCTCATTGAAGATTAGTAGATTTGTGGTACAATTATCGCCTCGTCGAAAATGCAGCGCTGAAAAGTTTGACAAAACTTTGCTGATTGCGTCAGCTTTACGCGTTTCATCCGTCTGTACTCTTATTGACAATAAAAATTAGCCAATCAGCGCGCGAGAATTCGCTCAGTTATTGTAAAAATACAAATGGAAGGGTGAAACACAACGATGTTTACGCTTAAATAAAAGCTGCTGACCAAAGATACTGTCCAGAGTTTGAATAACAGGGACAGAAAAGGTAGTAAATTATCTTCCGAGCGAGATGTTTTTCAGGAAATTTGGATGATTTTCGGTGGAGATATTGCAGATCGAAGCTTCATAGATTTTAGCCGTGGGATGTTTACTGAAATTTACCATGTTTTTCCTTCTGGATACCGCAGAGGATTCAAATCGGCGAATGTTAAATGTACTTCGACCTGAAAGAAAGCGCCTTCGAGTTCACGTAAGAGATGGAAACTGGTGTGTAAGATAAGTTATAACGCGAACTGGAGCGCTTAAGCAGGGTATCATTAATTTTGGCCTTTTGGAGAGGACAGTCACACAAAGCTTGTTCAAAAGTTATGCTTACTGTCGGGTTACTGTTTATCTCAAAATCGCAACGGATACAACTTGCAAGGTGAGAATTAAAGCAAATTCAGTTGAAGGAACAGCAGTACTCATCGAATCTGATAGAAAACGAGGCATGCGAATGGTTTGAGGACAGTTTTTTTTTTATTTTTATTCTTTTCTCAGTCAATTGTCTGTATTGTGAAATGCCCTGATATTTTCTAAGTGTCAACTGTTATTTTGCATGCCTGTCTCGAATTTCTCGCCATGAATATATGCGCAGTTGGTGGATTCTGATTGGTTGAACCTTCCCAAAGACAACTAGGACATAAGGGGACCAAAAAAGCCCTTCTAGAGGAGGCTAGGGCCAAAAACGAACACGTGCAAAATCAAGGCCGGCTCAGGCCGGCAGGGATGTTAACGGGTTAAGGGGCCAATTACATGAGCCGGATGACTGCTCAGCCCGGTATTACATGAGGCGGGCCAGCCCGCCTGCGTCTAAATTTAGAAGCTGTCGTGTGAAAAGATGGCTACATCAAAGAGCACGAATCGAGTGCTTTTACTTTTGCTAATCCATTATTTTGGTGTATTATTTTCAGTTTTACGTAGATTTATGGTCCGATAAACCTTTATGTGTTATATAGAAATAGAAATATTGATCTTCTGGTGAGCCATGGTAAATTTTCATCCCCGCTTGAGCCATGGTAAATTTTCATCCCCGGGCTGAGATTTTTCCATGTAATCGCAAAGTTGATTTTAAATGTGTTTTACAGACGTGTCGAGATCCCAGCAAACAGAGCCAGCCTGCCTCATGTAATCGGCCCCTAAAAGTCGATCGTTGATCAAAACTATTTTTGACCGACAATTTTCACTACAAAATGGATGAAAGGATCGAAGCTTGTGTTTGATTCAATGACAATTAGTGAAAGTACCTTTAGCCGTTGCTACAAGCTACGCATGGTGTTATCTTCCATTTTCCAGATGAAAGATATGTGCTCATAGAATAGATAAAATTGTGAAAATATGATTTTTTACTTATAATATAGGAAAGATTTATTTTGTTCTGTAGAACACTACCTTGTTATCTTTAGAGAGGACAAAATAAAATAAATTGTTAGTGCTGGGGTTTACCAGTGCTGGAGAGTTAAGAAATTGGGAAGAAAGAGAGAAAAGAGGTGCTGCATGTCCAGGCCCGTGATTTCTAGCTTAAATATCTCTCATCTCTCTCCCATTTGAATTTTGACAACAGTCGCCCCTAACGCTATCCATATATACTGGATCACGCGGGGATATACATCTTTGTCATACTGCCTGTATATATCTGTTTTATTTTTTGGTGTGCGCTTAATAATTTTGTTGTTCATTTCTTTGTTTGACTAGAACACTACCTTGTTGTCTTCAAAGACGATAACATTAGGAAAATTGTTAGCCAGAACGAGCTGAGGTGTGAGGAAGTGGCTAAGGGTGCTTCTTGTGAAGCCTTGTGGAAGGATGCCAATCACACAGACTGGTATCCTGCATTCATCGTAGACATTGGAGGTATATATATATATACGTATGTATAACTTTTAATCTGATGATCCCTTAGTGCATGGAACTACATCATATATCATTTTCTGTCATATTGAAATATTAACATCCACAATTCGATTTGTGCTTACTGCGCACCTAATTGAAGGGCCCGGTGGAAAAAGGGCGTAAGTGACGATTTGAGGTTAAAATCGAAATTGCTCCTATTTAGCTGAACATTGGCACACAGGCTGGTTTCCTGTGAGGAACGCTGTTGCGCACTTATTTCTTGACCTGAGATCTAAAATTTGAAGAATTAGCGTATTACTTTTGCGTGAAAAGTGTTGTTGAACTGAACTCGCTCAAGTGATGCGTGAAAGATTTCTTTTGTTCTCTGCCTGAACTAAAACAAAGGAATTCAACCTAGAATCCGCGGTCCTGTTGTTTTCTTTGTGTCAGTTTTAAGCAAAAGTAATACACTAATTCTTCAAATTTTAGATCTCAGGTCAAGAAATAAGTGCGCAACAGCATTACTCACATGAAAACCAGCCTGTGTGCCAATGTTCAGCTAAATAGGAGCAATTTCGATTTTAACCTCAAATCGTCACTTACGCCCTTTTTCCTCCGGGCCCTTCAATTGTTTTTCCTATTTATATTCACGACAACTAGACGGGAATGGGTGTGCAGCTCAAACTATGAGGCTGAGTTTTTATTGCTCTCCGAATAACGTTACATGGTTCAATATAGTGACCAAAGAATACGTACGAACAATTCTAAGCAAAGTCGTTCAGGCTAATTAATCTAGCCATGTGTGCTGCCAGATCGATACGAAAACCCAAAAAACCCAATGGGAAAAAATTGGGAATGAATTCCCCAACCAAGTGCAGTCGCACAAACTTTTGGGGGTTAAAGGCGAAAAGAAATGTCAGGAAAACAATTAAATAAAAAGTTGAAAGTTCAAGAGCTGATATGAATACACTACAATCATCAAACCTTATATACCTAACAACAATAGAGCCAATTAACGCCATAACGGCTCACATGTATCATTCCAATAGGAAATTATTTATATTCTTTGACACTGCCACTTACAGGTTAGTTCCGTGGAATGTAAATACATAAATAGCATTTGAACTCTGAGGTTCATAGACAAGCTAGGGACCGGATTTCATTTCATGCATAGAACATATTAATTTTGTAGAACAAAAAATGCTTCTGTATTTATAAAATTCTTCTTTTACCCCTGCCCCCCCTCGTTTATACACTTAGTGAGCTTTGTTCAAAATACCAGTACTCTCTTCAATGACTCTTTGTACGTTTTATCTTGCAGACATTGAATATTTAATAGGTGTACAACTCAACAACAAGAAAAAAACCAAAGGCCAAAAATAAGAATTTGCAAACATCCAGAAAAACATCATCTGCCAACAAATCAAGTTCCAAGGGAGGCAAGAAAACAAAAAGTCAAGGTATATTGTGACCTCAGCTAATGCAACTTGTGATTAGCATTGTATCCAACTTGTGGACGGTAACCTTTAGTCATTTTTTTTCTTGAGAGGTCTGCACATCACACTGGAAACAATTTAGCTTAGGTTTGAAATGTTAACAACCTATGACATACACATGTAACCATAGGTGCTGAAGACCTGCTTTCTGAAAGTGAAAGTGAAGAGATACCTTGTGAACCTTAACCAAGTCATCACATGATTATCATTCCTACTGCAATCAAATTCTTCCACATGGTCCTCTTTAGTCATTTAATTTTCCTGGAGAGATGTCCACATCACACTGGAAATAATTTAGTTCAGCTAGGTGTAAATTGTCTGTTAAGAATCAAAGACATACACATGTAACTAAAAACTGACTCTATAACCGCAGGTGCTGAAGACCTGCTTTCTGAAAGTGAAAGTGAAGAGGATGAACAGGAAAGGATAAGAATGAAAGGGCAGAAAGATAAAATTGAAGTGACTAAAGCAAAAACTCCTGCTTGCACCAAAGCTACCAGTACCAAGGGAGCCAAGAAAACAAAAAGTCAAGGTACCTTGTAAACCTCAACCAATTAAGTTATCACATGATTAGCATTGCTATGCAATCAAATTCCCCAGATGGTCCTCTTTAGTCATATTAATTTCCTTGAGAGGTCTCCACATCACACTGGAAACTATTTAGCTCATAGCTAGAACTAAATTGTCTGTTAAGAACGTAATTAACATGTAATTAAAATCTCTTTTACCAATATAGGTGCTAAAGACCTCCTTTCCGAAAGTGAAAAAGATGAGGATGATCAGGAAAGGATAAAAATGAAAGAGCAGAAAGATAAGATGAAAGAAGCAAAAGCAAAAAAAGCTGCCAAGGCCAAAGCTACCAAAGAGGCACCACTTAAGAAAAGGCTCCAGCAAGCCCAAGAATTTGAGGGTTATGTGTCTTGCTCCGATGAAAACCTCTCAAATAATAGAGGGGCCAACGAAGCCACTGCAACCTCTACAACTGTCTCCTACAAACCTGCAACCACCAAGGAAATCAAGAAAAGGAAAATGCCAGGTAGGGCTGAACCAAATTATTTCATTTACTCTTTGAAACTGAGTATGGTTAAAAGAGAGGTTTTCTGTACTCTATTTTGCCTTCACATAATATTAATGATATCCAAATGCTGAAAATTTTGCCATTTGAAGCTAGTTAGGCTGTTTGCTAGTCGCTGTCTGGAAAAAATGAACCAAAACTGCCCAAAAGAGCTGTTAATAATATTAGAGCACTGCATGGCCCCCTGTTCCTGTTGCTAAATGTATCAGCTTTTGCAGTTCCGGGATGCACAGAAAGTAAAATTTCGCAGAGTGTTTTTTTTAAAGTCGCACAGCAGCCCCCACTTCCTGTTGTCTTCTCTGCTCGCTGCTTTGTCCGCTTTCCTTACCCCACTTTTTCTTTTGCTGGGAATTTACCATAGAGTTCATTTCTGTGGGAAAAGTTTTTGGGAAAACGTTTGGGGAAGTATGATAAGTTGTGCAGTTGGGTAGCGTTACAAGAGTCAACTTCAGGAGGTTTTTTTTTTGCTTTGGCCTGATCGAGCGATGCACTGAATCATGCTTATCCAGGTATGGTTTGAAAGATATCTTCCCCTGCACCAGTTAAGTGTCAAAGGTGTCTATGATCCTTAAAGTTGATGGCATCACAAGTGATACAAGGGGTGAATGGGTCAATTGATCAGAAATAAATGAATAAATTTAAGGGTACAGCTACATGTTACTTGTAGGTCTTGAAGATCTATTAATAAGAATTTGTTTGCTCTTTTAGGTTTCATGTTACTCAGTCCAACAGGCACCAGTACTTCATGAAATAGACAGCTGTGATAATGAGGGTGTGCAAGCAGAAACATCTGTAAATGCCAAAAAGTGCCAACTTCCAAAAAAAAAGAAGACTGGATGAGATGCTTGATGATGTGTCAGACAAGGGAAGCACATGTAGTCTGCCCATGTAACAATATGACTACCAGAGCCTCACTTCTGATTCTGACAGTGAGATGGCACCAGATGTCTCCTACAGCTCACCACTGAAAGAGCTTTTTAAAAAAGGTATGTATGCATTTACATGTATATATTTCACTACTGACAACAGAACATGATCTTTTATTTCAATCACAGTTGGTGATCTTCAGGTTGACTTGATGAGCTACACTACATAACTAGAATAATAACTATTATTACAGTACAGGTTGTAATGTTAAATATTTTGCTGGTTTTGTGACTGTGAAATTAACTAAGAAAAGAAAATGGCAGATAGTTATAATTGATTATAATAGTTATTGCATTGACACATTCATTTGACTTTTTTAATGGACCCCAGTGAGAAAATTATATGTTACATTTAATGTTGACACAAAAATGAGTAATTTATAATTAATATATATGTCTTTAAAGGTGCCACCAAAACTGTTCCACCTTTTGGAAGGAACCTACTGAACAGTTTCTCTTAAAGTGGTGAGTTAATGTACTCTGGGATAAAAAAAATGAATTTCGGGGTAATAGTGGAACCCTCAATATCCCAACCTGCTGTTGGTGGATAGGAGTGTTTTACTGTTGAGACATCCCGTCCTAATGTTTTGTATACTAGTCAGCTATTGGACTATATTCTATTCATTTACCTTTCTCTTAAACATAGGTTCATGTTCCACAAGCACACCTTCCAGGAGCCAAGCTGTTTCGTTACATCGGCATTTCCATCCAAAAAGTGCTCAGGCAAAGAAAGGTGAATTAAGTTTCAGACTGCAGTGTATTGATAGAGCTTGCTGAAATACTACAGGATTCATACGGGTCCTGGAAATCCTAGAAAGTCCTGGAATTTTATTCTGGCATTTTCCAGGACTGGAAAGTCCTGGAAAATTAATGCAGGTCCTGGAAAGTCCTGGAAATCTATAAACTCTTGTAAAAAAATTTCTTGGAAAAGAATTGTCTGCTGTATTATTTTTGGATTTTTATTTCGTAAGGGTTTATTGGTTTAATTATTGTGCATTTGGGAGACCTGGAAAAATCTATCTGAGTCCTGGAAAACTGTTTCTGAAAAGGGTACGAATCCTGTACTAGAATTAGCTGAAGAATGCTGTTATTATGCATGAAAAGGTTTACATTAAGCACTGACGTGTACAAGAAAAACAATATTATTTGAGTAAGGCATATTACAAGTACTTGTATGTGCACTTGTATGTACACTGGATTGATAAGTTATCTTTACATTAATAAATTTAGCTACAGCTGCATGTTCTACAAACACATCTTGTGGCTGTGAGGAAAGCAAAAACCTACGAGAGGAAAATGCATGGTTGAAACAAAAGCTAAAAGAATTAAAACAGAAGTTAAATGGTGAGTAATTGAAGTAATCCTTCACATTTTTTTAATGTTCTTGCACTTGCACTAGCACTAGTAGAGCGTGCAGGTTGCCATGCAACCTATACATTTTAAAAATATTCTGTCTTTGGGTGACTTCTAAAACTCTGTGGTTATATGAAAGCTTTACAGAGCTGAGCACCTCATTTTGTTAGTCAAGATCCTTTGAGCAGTCTGTGATTCCTTCTAATCTAGCACATGAGCTTTGTCTTATTCGTGAACTTCAGCTGTCAATTAATATATCTGAGTTTCAAAGGGCCAAAGTCAGATTAAGTTTTTATTACAGATAATTTAGTCCAGTAAAAAATGACAGAAAACCTCAAAACACAGAAATGGTAAGCATGAATTCTGAAGATTCAGCAGTGTAACATATTACCTTTGTATTGTTTGGAAATCATATTTTTCCTTTTTAAAAAGATCGGTAAACTTAAAGTATACAGGGTTCGTACCGGTCATGGAAAACCTGGAAAGTCATGAAAATTAATTTTGGCAGATCAGTTACTGCAGATGTCAAAGCAAGGACAATGTAAGATAGAGACAAGTAAAAACAGTGTGAACAGCACACATTTTGGTGGACACCAGAATTTGTGTCTGTTCAACTGAGTATAAGGTTAAAACATACCCTAAAACAAGGAAAATAAGTTTTGAAAATTTGATAGTGAAGCTTAGCCTAAGGTAAAAAAACACACTTGAAAAAAAAAAACCTAAAAAGTTCATGGAAAAAGTTGTCAAATTTGAAGAGCTCAAAAGAGTAAAAACCCTGATAGACCAACAGTCTTAAAGGTTGAAATTCAGTGTCTGTAGTGAAAACGACAGACACATTAATGCACCTCTGGGTATAAAAATAAGTCTTTGCCCATGCGCATTAATATGTATGTTGAAGGCCAAAATGAAATTCAGGTTGAAATGGTTTCAATCTAGGTTGATTTTTAATTTCTTTTGTTTCCTAACCCTTATTCACTATCATTCTTAAGTCCCTCTTCGTTAATCCATTTCAGACCAGTCAAGCATTGAAACTGATGACAAAGCCCTCGCTGGCGCAATTTCGCCAATTTTGGCTGCTAAACATAAGGTAATATTGTATATGATATGATATGACTTAACCAACTACCGGGGTAATACAAAATAGTTTACCTTATTGCAACTGTGAGAGCAAAAAATTAATATATTGATTATGTAATTAGGTTTTTGCAACAGTTTTGACCCTCATCTAATCATTAACTGTTTTCTCTATTAGATGGAAGAAGTGGTCATTGGGAGTGGGGTATATTGGTACCCTGCTCAACGCCTCAATGCCCTAGCAGAAGGCAAAACAATCGGGACAATGACATCATATTTAATGGATGTCTTTTTTACCAAAGACACATTGGCCACGTCAAATTTGAAAGGCGGAGGGTACTGTGGATACAAGCAACTGTGTCCAAAAACAGTCCATGCGATAACAGGTATGCTTTGGCAAGAAAGATTTGAATTCAATGAAGTATCTGAAATGTATCACCCAAGTAATGTTTCAATCAAATGCCTATCAATCCATTGAAGGTGAAAATAAAGTCACTACACATAAATGCATGAAAAAACTGAAGTGCATAGTATACCTGAAAATGGACCTTTTTTCCCCAAAACTGATGAACTTACTTTTGCCTTTTCTTTGACAGCATTTGTCCAGTCCCAATTTCAGGACTCAAAAGTGACAATCGTGAGAAAGGTGATGCAGGACAAATGTATTGCATCACGCCGGGGCATTTCAAAGAAAGCCGAGAACAGCTAGGACGACTTAAGAGTTGATCTACATGAGTTGGAACAGGACTGAAAATTTGTTTGATGTCAATTGTCGTTTATGCATAAGTTATCAATAAGTACCACTCACAATGATAATAGCTGTTGCCAAGGGAAAGTTTCACATGTTATTGTTGCTGCTAAAAAATAGGAAACTGGAATACTGCTGAGTTGGTATGGGAAACAAACTACTTAAGACTAAGTAACTTTATCATTGCCCAAAGTTGAATGATATTTCTGTCAGTGTGACAGCTAGCAGCAGACAACATTCTGGATGACGTTTCCCCTCCGCAACACTTTGAGCCTTAAAAGTTTTGGTTTTTGGCTAACAAATAATACAATCAACTTCATGCTTTCAAACCATAGTTAAGTAAGAATGGTTATAGTTTCTGTTGCAGAGGAGAAATTTTGTTGTGGAGGGGAACTTTGTTGTGGGAACAAGTCTCATTTGAAAAAAATTTAACTAAAATAGTACTATGTACATTGGCCATTGTAAAATATTGTTACCGTCACAAAATGTGGGCATTATCATTAGGTTTTGACTGCTATCTTTAATATGATTACTGAGAAGGAAAAGTTTCCCCTCTGCAACAGTGGATGAAAATAAAAAACAAAGAACACCATACTCTCTGTTCCCCTCCACAATTAACGCCACTCTTTTGGCATTCAAGTCATTAAGAGCTGAGATTGTTGTGGCTACTTGAAAGTAAGTTATAATATATTCTAAGAATCAGTTTTGCCTTGGTCTGTTTAATCTAAAATATGACATGAATTCAGATTATTTTGTTTTTAACTTGTCCCGTAGTTGTCAAAAAACCTTTGGTGGCCCTTGCTGAAGTCACTGAAACTTTAGAGCAGCTGGCTTTTTTTGGGGGGGGGGGGGAGTACATGATTTTAGTATTGCAAGAATGAATTTTTATAACTTGATTTCTTGACAACCTTCAAGAATCCTTAATGTTAGCTACAGGATGACCGAGTTTTCATACGAATAACACACATGAATTGATCAACTAGCTAGTCTAATGGATGGCAGGTATGTTTTTCAAAGATTTGCATTGTATTTTATGATTTTATGTGCCTTAGTTAATAATTAATATTTATGGTTGTTAAGTGGCAATGTTATAAATTAAGTTCCCATATTTTTGACTAAATGAGTTAATCCATTAAATATAAAAAGAATATTAAGAGACAATTCAGTTCTGATCGATAAAAGCAATTTTAAGGTCCAGATTTTGGTTAAGTGTATATTGATTGATTAACATATTTAGTAGTATATGCAAGCAAATCAGAGAATTAGGGTATATTAATTTTGTTGTCTGAATGCCCGTCTATGCATATATCTACATAACAAATTACTATTTGAAATAATTAAACTACATTGATTTTTACATTCTATGCATTTCTTTTCGTTCATGCATGTATTGGTAAGATGTCACAAGGAAGTATGTAGTATATGTTTCACATATATTTCACACACCTTCTACATATATATGACAAATATGTCACATATATTTCAACATACATGTCACATACATGTCAACATATATGCCACATATATGTTCGACATATGTTTAGCATATATGCAAAATCACTGCAAATAAGTCCCAAATACCTACATTTGACATATATGTGGCATACATGTGACATACATGCCACATATATGCCAAATACATGTGACATATATGTAGCATATATATGTAACAGATATACGTAACATATATGTAATTTTGGTAAGGGCATGCAGGCATCAGAACAAGGCAAAATCACCTAAAACAAGTTGCTGGTGGAATATATGCCGTCTTAAACAGGATCACAAAACGAAGCGTTCTGACTTAATAGGGCCAAACATTAAACAACACAGAGTTTTTAAAGATGAGTTTGTATGAGCTAACACAGCGTGACGCACCTCCTTTACATATCAGTGACTCTCAAACTGATTAGCATCCGTTGCACAGCTAGGAATGTCAAAGCATCATGACAGTTTAAAGCAAAAATACATCTGTCTCCTCGATTTCTATCACCAGTGTAATCCCAGCAACCCTATTAGCATATTACCATGAACTTGCGATAGTAGGAATTAAAGCACGCGGCTGATCAAGTACTAAAGAAGGATTTAGATTCGAGTCTGGCAAAACATTGAGTGGAAACACTAGGCCGATGAGCTAACCGCACCAAATTGTCCGATAAAAAGGAAGCCGTTCTGTTATTAGTGTCTTTAATAACATCATAACATGAAGAAGCTACATTTTCCGAAACGTTTTGCTCACTACAAGATTAAATCGCGGCTTATACTGTAAACGAGAAAAGTTTCGAATCAATGCGTTTCAGTTGCAAATGGCTGATTCCCAGAAAAACCGACTTCGTTCGCTTAGTTATTTGCACCGGCCACGACATTGTACGGTATTGATGACTGTTCACGCGTCCTCTAATGACTCAAAAGCCGGGGAAACCTTGCCACAAAGCTCCTACCCTGCTCTGTAGCTTCTGCTCTTCGTCCGGTCGCCGGTGAAAGGATAATACCTAACAGAATCCTAACATTTCTTCCAGGTATGAGTAAAGAACACTAACCTTGCGAAGTATCCATAAAGGCACTGAATGCAAAATCTGTGGCCACACATCGTTAGGATTGGCTCTTTTATTGGTAACTGACATATCCCACATTGCCAGTCTTCGTCGATTTCCTGCACAAACTCGTCATCGTATCCACCAAGTGACGAACTCGCTTGAGCTTCCGCCATGTTGAATTAGCTTGAGCCTCGCTTGGTTAATTTAATGAATACGACACTTTCGTTCTTTTTGGTTACCCATGGGTGACCGATTTTTTAAGTCAATTAACTGTGAACTTCGATCATTCTAGAGTCACGCGTAACCTTCGTGGATTTGTTTTCACTCTAAGAGCGTGAAACACACAGACTTCAGGTGCAAACACAGGACACCCAAGCATAATATTTGAATACTATAAAAAATGGCGTTTTAAAATATAAGACTTTGTATGGGATTTCGAAGCGAACATTTTGAGCAATACATAACAACGAACTAACTGAATAAAGTTCATGAAACATTACATAGTGTTGTTTGCTATCCTTACAAAGCATTTTGAGCAATTTAAGGTCCATTTACTTAACTGTGTTAGTACGGGTATAATACATTGACAAGCTTGTCAATGTATTATACCACAGGCAGCCCAAGCTAAGGTTGAGAGCTGTGCATAAATTAGACTGTTTTTTCCACGCTATGCATAATAATGACATCGGCAACATTTAAGAGTTTGTATGGAAATGATACAAAACGTCTCAAATTGCCACAAATCAGAAAGAAGTCGAAATAAAAAAGATTTGTCTTATTTCATTGTTTTATTGGTCATTATTGGAGGGCTTCCTGGGCTGGTTTGAAGCTTTTTGGGCGAGAAATTGAGGTTTATATTTTTCATCAGTTACTGAACGTTTAGAATTAATTAAAGGCAGGAAACAGTTTCACACTGCACCTCACTTGAGGTTCGATAAATTCCATCACAATAAACGAATCGCCCTACAACTTCAAAGGTGTATTCTTGGGTCTTGCGCATACCTCTGTTCTTTCTCATGGGTTCCAGATCCTATTTTAAGCCGTCGAAAATGCCTCTTAAATACGAAACTCGCCTTTCCTGGTATGCGTTTTCATTTGAAGTGCACACATGAATCATTGCGAGCCGCGTTTCGACGACAAAATATCCCTCAGCCGGGGACAGGCTGAGTGAGATTGTCGACATTAACAAACACGACACTGCGGAGTCCAGAGAGGTCGGTTTACAGAAATAGAGAAATATTAGAACGGCCGTGAAATTCACTCGCCTCACCTGACTTGGAAAACCATAATTTTGTTTTAGGGACGAACGAAGAACTATCTTTTGTTGCACTCTAATCAATCCATTCGATGATTTTATGCCGAGTATTTGGCGCAAGTGATCCTGCTCGCTGCTCACAAATCAACCTCATTATTTAACTGGCCCATATATAGGGTTGTCTGCCCTAAAAAAAATATTGCTGTGACCGTGGAAAATACCCACCACAATTTCCATTCCTTTGAAAAGCGGTGCAATTTTTTTTCTAGGTGGAAACTGCTCCTCGTCTCTGCTTCTAAATTTCGACAACATTTTTTTTGCGGTAAACAGGTAAATGTGACGGAACAAATCACTATGCTAATAATTGTCGCACGAAGACATTAAAGCTTGCTCGTGGCGTCAAGTGAGGCGACTATTTTTCACGGGCGTGCCGATAGTTTTCTATCAGGCCCTCAAACCGACCTCTCTGGACTCCGCAGTGTCGCCTTCTGCTTGTGGACAATCTCACTAAGCCTCTCCCCCGCTGAGGGACATTTTGTCGTCGAAACGCGGCTCGCAATGATTCATGTGTGCACTTCAAATGAAAACGCATACCAGGAAAGGCTAGTTTCGTATTTAAGAGGCATTTTCGACGGCTTAAAATAGGATCTGGAACCCATGAGAAAGAACAGAGGTATGCGCAAGACTCAAGAATACACCTTTGAAGTTGTAGGGCGATTCGTTTATTGTGATGGAATTTATCGAACCTCAAGTGAGGTGCAGTGTGAAACTGTTTCCTGCCTTTAATTAATTCTAAACGTTCAGTAACTAATGAAAAATATAAACCTCAATTTCTCGCCCAAAAAGCTTCAAACCAGCCCAGGAGGCCCTCCAATAATGACCAATAAAACAATGAAATAAGACAAATCTTTTTTATTTCGACTTCTTTCTGATTTGTGGCAATTTGAGACGTTTTGTATCATTTCCATACAAACTCTTAAATGTTGCCGATGTTATTATTATGCATAGCGTGGAAAAAACAGTTTAATTTATGCACAGCTCTCAACCTTAGCTTGGGCTGCCTGTGATTATACACGTACTAACACAGTTAAGTAAATGGACCTAAAATTGCTCAAAATGCTTTGTAAGGATAGCAAACAACACCATGTAATATTTCATGAACTTTATTCAGTTAGTTCGTTGTTATGTATTGCTCAAAATGTTCGCTTCGAAATCCCATACAAAGTCCTAAATTTTGAAACGCCATTTTTAATGATATTCAAATATTATGCTTGGTCTTCCTATGGTGCAGACAGAACACACCGCAGAAGAGATTGTGGTCTCTGTGTGCAGCGGATGGTTGCCAAGGCATGGATAAATAAATTTATTTTCTATTGGATGGTAGAATAATAACTGCGGAGCAAGAGAGTAGTTTAAGCGAAAGCGAACATTCTTGGAAGTCACTGATCAGAATTCTGAGAAATGTGGTTGTAACAGGCCCATTTCCTTGTTTACCTATATTTTTCAAACCTAACTGAAAGAAATGGAGAGATCGACTGGTACTGTAGAATCGTGTTTCCGAAGAAAAAAACTGTGTCGAAGCTCTTGGACATGAATCGCAAGAGTGGGCGGTTTACTAAATCACCGCAAATTGGAATTTTCGATGTTGCCAATCGAAATAGGAAATAGGAATCCTCAAAAAGATTGTTGCACCAGAGTCCATTTTAAATTGCAAACATGACTCAGAGCACACGCTCTATTGACTGATTTACGAAAAAAAGGGGGAAAAAAAAAAGAATAGAATGATCTTCAAAAACATTTGCTTTCACCTTAGGCCTTTTATTCGCTCAAACTCTTGGAAGTCTGAAGGAGGTGCGAATAGCCGGAAGCGCGGACTTTCACGAGGTGCAAAGCAGCAAAACCAAGGATCCTTGCGGACTGTCGTAACGTCTATGTAAAGGTTGATTTCCCCTGTTGCATAAATTTTACGTGCGTAAGGGCGTGAATTTAACTGGCTTTACGTGCGCAAATAAAATTAGAGACGATGTTTGAACGGCTTACGTAAACGTAAAAAGTTGAAAACTTTCAACAACAGTGGAAATCAACATTAACCAATTTGAACGCGTTTTCGTGACCAGTTCAAATAAATCAGATATCAATTCATATCTGTGTCCAATTCACGCCGCCACAATTAAAGTTTGTATTTGAAGTCGCACTCTAATCAAAGGTCCCCTGGTCCAGTCTAGACGGCGCGCTTACGCCGTGCCCTACTCAATTGCAGTATGGTTCAACGACAACACAGCACTGCAGAAGCACGACTCTGATTTACATGTCGTACTACAACTTATGCAGTATGGCTATAGTCCAACTTAAGGTGATTCTCTTCAATTGCATTGCGCATCCTTTTTCTTGCGTGATTAGCGTGCGCACGAGCGCGTGCACCTTAGGAACTTGATAAGTTTCCAATGAAGCTGAGCAGTTCAGAGAAAAAACAGGTCGTTTTCTCCGAAACGAGTTCGGTGACCCCCATTTTTAATACATAAATTCAAATGGCACACGGTCTTGTACAATATATCGCGATTTCAAGAGAAATTAAAAATTCTGCTTTGAGATATTTTTATTTAAGTGCCGAAAAAAACACGTCTTTAGGTACAGCAGGGTAAGTACGCACGCAGCAAATTCGTTAATTTTTTTTTCATATCCTTAATTCCTGTTTAACAAAACTAGCATACGATGCAAGATTAATGTCTATTTTGTTGAACTGCTCCAATATTTCAATACAAGCAATGACTTTTTAAAGCAAATATAGTTCTCATTTCTGATTACTAGGGTTTCTCAGAAAAACTTTGCGGGTCGTATAGCTGCTATGGCTGTCCATGTTGTGCCAAAACAAGCTCGGTGACCCCTATTTTTGATTGCATTTTTGAATTGTTCTATACATAATTATCAGTTGGACGAAGTCTTAGAAAGTTTTAAATATTCCTTCTATCTCGATGGATCACCTTAAGGACGTTTGCGCTTATTGTTTCCGCACGTCCTTACTACGCACCCAATTTACGTCGCCATGTCATGTCACGTCATGCATTGAGCGCGCGCGCGCGCTGTTGAAGAAATGTAGAGACATATAGCGCTAGTGGGCATCTCAGAACCCAGTGTCCACGGCGTCATTTCCTTCTTGGGCCCGATCTAAGGGTCGAACTTTGCAATTAAATGTTGTTAATTTGCATCACAATGTATTTGAAAGTGGATGTGAGGCAATTTCGGGCAGAAACAGCCAAATTGCCCGAAATTGCCTCACAGCCAAGTTCAAATACACTGTAATGTAAATGAGAAAATATTTAAAACTGTGAAAAGGGCTTTTTCGGCAGAAACTGCAAAATTGCCTCGAGATCACGTTCGTTTGTATTGTGATGCAAATGAGAGAAGTTGAAATGGGTTATTCAGTCAATGCCGGTTCTTATTTACCTCACCCAAATTAGCTTCCGTCTACTACCTTGATTTCCTACGATATCAAGTCATAACTTGATATCCTACGATGCCCTGGACAGTTAGCAAAATTTGCACACCAATGGATGCAAAAATAAACACAAACTTAAAGCAAGTACTGAACTTTATTTTCCACGACTTTTCGTGACAAACAGTATGGAATTCCAAGATTCCATAACTTTTCAGGTTTCCCACGATCCGAACGATCCCTGACACACAGAGCAAAACAAAACATACTGTGCCACGACCACAAGGCGGTTTCACCAAAGACCAAGGAAATAAGCGAGTTTGTGAGGCGACTTAACCATTAAACCAAGACAACGTACACTTTACCTCTGTTAACGGCTCCTAGTCGGTTCTGTAGGGACTCTAGTCTGTGAATGTATAAATTAAGCGAGTGATCAGCACTGTCACTTCCATCATGAACAGTTCCCACTGACGAAGCACCTGATGGGGATAAAGGACGGTAAATACCATCATCGTATCCAACGAGTGGGCGAACCCGAACGTTCCCAACGATGCGCCGAAGAGTGTTGAGGACGATCACGCTCGCTGTAATCGCGTCGCGTGGTTACACTGTCCCTAACTGGTGACGATTTAAGACTCGCGCATAATCGGAAGTTGTCGGCTCTCGAGCTCGCAGAGAAGACGTTGCCCGAGAATCCGATCGAGATGTTGGGAAATAAGTTCTTGACGATCTGCTTGACGTGGGAAAACTTCGATGCGATAAAAGACCATCAGCGACGGGCGGATCTTCGCGTCAGCTAAACCTGTCACTTGACGCCGTAGTGGACGGTTTTACAGGACGACTCTTAGGGTCCAAATCTCCGTTCACACTAATGTCATGTCTCTCGTATGTTCGCCGGTCACTTCTCGGGGAATATCTATCAGTATATGCAGCAACACCACCATTCTGATACAAGTACAATGTTGGCACAGCACGAGTAACATCACTGCTCGACCGTGGAACATAGGTAGAAGCCGGGGCTTGATAAACCGTGTGACTGCTAATACCCCTTCGCCTGTAGGAGCGGTCTGCGTTCGTTGGGTACACACCCACCTGAGATATCATGGCGAGCGTCGTGGACTCGCAGTCTTGAAATCAACCTAGTAACAACAGAAGGTGTTTCTTTTGATACACGAGAGCTTTTCTGAAACTTTCCGCTTTGATGAAACGTTTGCAGAACTTTAGGATATAAAACAAGGCAGAAACAAATAACATAAGTGTTAGTAAAGACGATTAATTAAAGTTTGAGATTTAAAAATAGGCAAAACAAAGTCCGAGAGATAGGACTATTGGGAAGCATACTGAGGCTTTCAATAAAAAGTCAAATCCGAAGTTCGAGACAAAACCAACCGTTTCGTTTTACAGTGCGGTCGGTCATCGTAGCGGGTCTTTTGAAGTTCAGCTCAATGGGGTCCAAAGAAGAAGTTCGTGCGTCATAGTTGGACAATTTTCGATCCATCGGTTAATGTTATCTCAGTTAGTCGCTTTTCGATGTAATTATGATTGACGGCAGTAAAAACGTACCGTTAACTGAGTTTTGAGTTTCATAGTACGCATATTATTGAAAAGGGCAATAAAGTAATCTATAATACGCTGCTTTCTCAAGCTCACGTGACTGACTTCTTGACTGACTGACTGAACGAATGAACGTACGAATGAACGAACGAACGAACGAACGAATGAATACAGATTTCATAAGCCAGCAGATAGAAAGAGTTTCTCCACGTGGAACTTGGCCTAACGACTTTGCACGACTTGACCACACGGTACAAAGCTCTTATGCTGGATGGCACAGCGCGATACCAAACGAAAATCAACATTTGGATGGCCATTACATCATCTTTTTATCGTTTTATATGTCACTGCATCGTTTGCCACCTAGCCTTTCGGATTTTGCTCCATGTGACCAAGTTAAGCAAAAAGGCCCATTTAAGTAAATTAAGTCAAGACCTTCAACTCACGAAATTTAAAATTTAATACGTAACAACGATTCGCCAAAACTTTGGTCTCCATCTTTACCAGTACATCCACCCACCTTAGCTCGAGGCCACGCGGTCTCGTCCGTGTCTGATTCATGGCCGCTGACCGGTACGCGCGCAACAGGTTTTTTGCTGAATTCTTTCCTGAGATGAGACAGCTCCGCTTGCGCTGCACTCAAAGCCTGTTGGAATTCTTCTTTTTCTTGAGCCCACATTTCAGCGTTCAGCACAGAGTCGACAAGCTCCCTCGACAGACGCGAGTTCTGGAAAAATAAAGCAGGAAGAATTCCCTCGGGCCTTTCATTTTTCGACGACATATGCCAGGTTTGTCAATTTAAAATACTAGCTCCGGAGGTTGACTACTCCTAACATTTTCCTTAAATTTCCACATGAGAATGGAATACCAAACAGCAACACAGAAAGTTTTCGTTAGAAGATTGTCCATTAAACTCAAAAGTTTATGTTCTTAAAGTGATTCCATCGAAAAAGAAGTTGTAATGAGAATTTGTTGAAACTTTGCCCAGTTATTAATTAAACCTAGTACAGTTATTAATTAAACCTACCAAAAGGGGGTCACCGTGTCCGATTTCATGCTACAGGGCTGTAGTATATAGGTACTTTGCTAGCTTTCGACAGCAATATTAAAAAACCTCTCCTCGTACCAGAGACACCTATTACTTTAACAAGTCACTACCAATGAAATATAAGCATTATTCTTGTGATAACAAAACAATGTTACAGTAAAACGCCTTAAAGTTGCCGTAAAAATGCAAGTAATGAAATAATAGGCAAATCCAGCGTCTGGTTGCTTCAAGTGAAACGCCTAAAATCAGATTGTAATAGTCAATCAATCAGAATATTTGAAAATTGAATAACGAAAAATTCTGCAAGTTTGGATATATCATGTAGAGTCGTATTTTCCTTAAACGAATGAAATAAAAAAGTGGGGTCAGCTCAGCTTTCATAGAAAACCTATCAAGTTCTGAACCTGCGCGTGCTCATGCGCGCGCTTATCACGCAAAAAATGATGTGCAGAAAGGGAGCGCAATGCAATTTAATGGAATCACCTTAACTTGGGTATAAAATAAGGAATAAGCGTGAGTAATAGGAAACTAATCATACATTGAACCATGGCAGGGAGGAGGGCACTTGGCCCACGTTCGGGTACAAAAACCCTATATGAAACCCTGATCCTGTTTAGGACAAAAAAGCATTAAAATCCCAACCTAGCTTGTGTAGGACGATACCCTCCATTTTGGGTCCCTATTTACAACAAAGGACAAGATACACACGTTCTTGTTTTACACCATTTTTAAGTTTTTAAAAGACCGGGAAACGTCTCCGACCAACTACTGCGAAATACTGTATAAGCCATATTTAACGACAAAAATCTTACTTTACTGACCATACCGGTTCAGGGCAGAGAGGTCAAAAAACCATACCCTGTCCAGCGGCACATCCCCGTATTAGCCGCATAAGGGAGTACCACCCTCCCGGGATATCGATATTTTTAATTTTATCAATTTTTAGTTCATACAAAATGGCTGTATGTTGTACCTGTTCGTTTGTTCGTTCTCGTTGTCTGTATTGAGTGATTTGTCCTTCTAAGTTCCCTAAAGCGTTTCTCAATTCTTTTTTCTCTTCATTTAACTTGGAAACGAATTCCGCCAATTCTGTGTTTTGACGCACAATTCTCTCTTGTGCGGCAGCTTTTATCGGCGATAATGGCACAGTCTGGTCATCCTAACAATACAAAAGCTACAATCAGTACAGTCTTAAAAGTTATAGATTAGCTGTTTATCACCATAAAGCAATAAACAATCCATCTCTTCACGTATGCATCCTTTAGCAAGTTTCAATCCGCTCACCACAAATGACAGTTTCTTGGTTTCACTCTCAGAAAATCGGAGACCTAGTTCTATGAGCATCAGAAGCACAGGTAAATGGTTTTATATTGTAGAGAAGCAAATAATAACAAATAAAAAAATAAATAAATAAATAAATAATAACAAATGAGAACTTAACGTACGTCTATATGCACAGTGAGTGTGGCTCTGATTTGTTCCAGTTCCTTTAGAAGGTTTCCAAGTGACTGTTTGACTTCCTCCAGTTCCTCGTTGTCCCTCAGAAAACGCTACTAAGTCACTTTCACCGAACTCGATTAGCTACATTTTATACTGAGACAGGGAGCTAAGTCTATATAATCCTCACGAAAAATGATGCTGTCAGGGGTGGTTGTTGTATTCTTGGGAATAAAAGTTGAATTTGACGCTTCTTCGCGGAAATTTGGGAGCCCCAAAATTCTGACCATTTTTCAATCCGGAACCGAACCTGTTCCTGGAATACTATCAACTTTTTTATTTATTTTTCTTTTTTTGTTTTGGATAGGAACAATTCCAGAACAGGGATGATCATAAGAGACAGAAGTCGTATTGTTTGATACCGATACCGTTTGCGAGATGGAGGGAATGGTGTTATGTTCATTCTGCTTCAGATAGCAGAATAAATGGAGCACGATTTACTTGGAATCGGAATAGAAAACGTCTTGTTCTCTCTGAAAAGCTTTTGGTTTACCATTTGGACTAGACAGAGTTGCGTTCTCTTATAAAGTCTTTGGTTTACTTACAATAGGCAGAATTGTGTTCTCTTGGGAATTGATATTCCTTGTATTATGTTATTCGAAAACCAAGGAGGAAGAGCCAGAATAGTACCTAACGAACCAGTACGGGGTGCCTTCCCGCCCCGAACTAAACAAGTTGGTCAAACAGATTGCAAGGTTCCACTGCTAAAAGATCTTATTACTATAGACTTTCGCGAGATTAGATTTTCACCATTAGCGTAAAAGACAGGGCAAAAATAGAAGACCCAAGAGATTCTCCAAAAAAGAAAAACATTTCATCATTACCTGGGTTCGGCAGAGGCGATAGAGTTCTGATGTTTGTTGATAAGCACGTGGTGGTGCTGTCGCATTGATTCCAGTTGTTGCTGATGAGGCAGTAGCCTCGTACGGAGTGGGTACAAAGATGCCTCCTAGGGGGAGGGGAAGGGAGAGTTAGTTCACTAAGTTTGCAAAAAGATTTCAAACAGTGGAATCTCCCTAAGAGAGACTACCTGGATTACAACGCAAGGCTGCGTTGGATTGGATTAGAGCATGACAATTCAAATGAAAGCTATCGAGAATATTTTCCTGCGACACTGTTTTCTTAATATATTTTACACGATAACTTTCGTGCATTTTCAACTAGAAATACTTTCAGCGTTATTGTTAATATAATTATCTTCGTCGTAGTAAGAACTTATCTTACCCAGTATTACTGATGAGTCGTTCGTAAAGCTATTTTTAATATATTTTTGTACTTTTTAATGTAATTAGAGATTTTCTGGACGATATGAAATAAAGCTAACTTCGAAAAAAAAGCAGAAGGAAAACAAGCTCATCGATTTTTGTGTCATTTTTGTGTTACGAGAGGTGTTTTTCTCTCTCTCGTTTTCTAGTTTCTGTTCAAGCTTACTGTAGCACGTTTCTTCTTCTCGTTCTCCAGTTCGCTCCGTATATGTCGCTCTCTTTCCTTGTGGCTCATGGCCGTTGCTTGTTGTCCGTCTCTTTCGTTTTGCAGTCTTCGCGCGCGAACTCTTTCTTCCTCTAACGTACTGGTCAATTCAACCAGTTGTTTCTGTGATAAACATTACTTAATATCAGCTGGATGAAACCAACTATCTTATAACCGACTGTCATATTTTCTGCAGGATATTTTGTCATAATAATTATAAATGACAGCACAAATTAATCAGCAAGTGTACAGTTGTTATCAAAGTAAGAAAAACTTCCTGAAGTGAAATGAAGTTAACCACTAATGGTGGAGATAGCAAAGAGTTGTTTACACTTGAAGTGGAGTTGTTGAATCCCCCGCCATCTCAAACAGATTGTGGCGCAGTATTTTGCAGTTTACTATCTCGAACTACTGCTTTCTCGAACATTTTTTTGTTTCCCTTGCTATTTCAAGATTGGGGGGAGTCTTTTGTGTATATTTTAACCCCCAAATCGGGAGTTAAAAATATCTCTAATTTGATTAAGAAATCACCCCATTTCTGTGGTTAAAATAACTCCCGAGAAGTCTATTGTGTACAGGACTAAGCAGCAAGTCGTGCTTATCAGTACAGTACTACCCTGTTCCAGGCTCTCAGATTTTAGGAACAGCGAAAACTAGAAAGAAACCGAAAAAATGAGTCGTGGAGAGAAACAGGCCAGCTATTTCTCCCCCCCCCCCCATCAGCCCCCCCCCCCAGCCCCTACAATATATATTCGTGTCCAGTCTGGTAATTTCGCCGGTCTTAGTATCCTGGCGCCAGGAACTAATTTAGTACGCTGCAGTTAATATTTGAGTACTTGTACTACATCACGCCCTCCTTTAAGCTGCTGTGCTACCAGGTTTTCCCTCTTTGCTGACTCGTCGTTTTTCTCTTTCTCTGCTTCAAGTAAAACTTCAAGGAACGCACTGCGGTTCTTTTCATCTTCCAAAGAGGTGCTGAGTTCAATGGAACGATTTCTTGAAGCGTTCAACGCTGTTTGTAGTTCTAAAATGGAAAGAGAAACGTGTTGTTGAAGTGACCTTCACGTTTCCATTTATAAGTATATCACCGTATGAATAGCAATGTGTAAGTTTATTACTGATTGCCTTTTTTTTTTATTTGTTTCAGTTTGGTATCGAAAATCGGCTGAATCTTTATATAAAATCGCGAATATTAAACCGGAGAAAGAAAAGGAACACATCAAGTTCCAGGTATCTAGCAATAAGCAGCCGAAATTTTCACAGTCGTTTCACAAGTGAAACAAACCCTCATGGAGGGTTAATTACATGGCTTGTCTTGTCTTCACCAAACACATTTTAAGGACTTTCCAAGATTAAGCTAAAGCACAAAAATAAGTTTTCAAAACTAGTTCTTATCGCACAAAAAATCTACCAGTTTACCTCTAACTTAAGTGCTGACAATGTCGGTTGCCATGTAAGGCTAACTCCACCTACTTAGACTTGTAGAGGACAAAACCGTAGGGACGTTGTTCCCCGGTAGCGTGACCTGGACTTAACTGGAGTTTAAGCGCATTTCTTCATTTATTCATTTATATGAAATTTCCTCCACATGAATCCAACACCATTACCTTTGTTAACGTTTCTAAATTGATTTGCTCGATCCTTCGCGTGTTTCAGCGTCTCCGACTGCCTTTTTTCGTTCGTTAGCGCGAGCTGAAGCTCTTCTGCTCGAGACTCCTAATTTCTCAGGGCAGCAGACAATTCTTCGATTGTTTCTTTTTCCGCAAAGGCGA
Source organism: Siderastrea siderea (assembly GCA_964030785.1). NCBI lineage: Eukaryota > Metazoa > Cnidaria > Anthozoa > Scleractinia > Rhizangiidae > Siderastrea > Siderastrea siderea. The sequence goes on along the minus strand of OZ034971.1, from coordinate 21,132,343 downwards.
AACAAAAAAGTCGAAGTTTTGATCGTCTTTAAAAAGGCTATTAGCTCCTTGCATTCTAGGCAGGAAACCCACGTTTTCGCCGTACAGGTGTTTCTTAAAATTTGTTAAGAAAAGATCAAACAGATGCAAGGACAACATAACAAACTACTATCACATTTTAAGAGTAACTCTCTGTAAGAAACAAACAAAGTGGGAAATGAAAAATTTTTTCCTCCATCTCAAATTAGCATGCAAGTAGATATCCAGGGGGGATCTTCGAAAATGGCCATTACTGAGGTCTTAACTTAGTTGTTGCCATGGTAACAGCAAATGTTTGTTGACGCCCGAGAACCCAATTTTGAACTCAAAAACTGTTGTGAAAACTGCAAAATTTTAAACGTTACTTCTCGAGTCTATTAAAACATTACAACTCGAGACTTGGGACAAATGTAAAACCACTATTCTAGTTTTCGTACATGTATATAGCTTTTCTTTACATTTACCGTAAACAAAATAAATGGCGAATTAACTACACCGTCTCTCGGCCATTTTAATTCGTAAGTAAAACAAGCAGTACATTTCTTTTAATATCTCCAAAAGTACATCAGTTCTAGAATTGAAACTAGATGGATAGCTTACAACGGACATTGCAGTTACTAAATCTGTAAAATTCTCAGCGGGGCGGGCTTACTTGGTCTTCAGGGCAATCAACAAAGAAACCATAAAAATGAGATTTCTTAAATTTTGTCAAAATTAACATTCCGTAAATTTGCTGGAAAAATCGGAAGAAAGCGGAGACGACCTTGAAATTTAAAGAAAATTGTCTATTAAGTAATTCTCTGATGAAAACAACCGTTCATAAATCGTATTTTGGGAAACAATTTGAATCAAAGTACAGCTTACTTGATGGCTTTGTTCATTTCTCCACTTTTCAACTCACGTTGAGCGAGCTGGTTCTTTCTGAACATCACTCGTATTGTTTAAAACTCCAGTGTTCTGAACCTTTTCTTTCAACTGGCAGTGTTATTTATCCTCGGCAGTGCTTCATCCCCTTGTTTTTAGCCAACTGAAATCAGGTTTGGTGGCACTGAGAAAAGCCAAAATGAAGTTCAGTGTACAGGTACATTTCCACCGTAGCCTTTCGCTCTACTTCTCGATCAGACGTCACCGTTCGCTCCAAAAGATGGAAAGATGTATCCTTTCAACTAGGATTCCATTTAGCCAAGTATTTCACTCCAACTTACGGTACCAAAACTGTAGACAACAACTTTCTTCGAAGCTATCTTCGAAGTGGACTGAGACTTCACAGCGGTCAAACGCAAAAAGCTACGTCACATCCGGTCTTTCAGAGCCATGAAGTGTGAATCAGTTCAGACTTTTCCGAGCGCGAAGTTCGTATGAAAACGATGCATAAATTGCCCCGATAAAGCAAATTTTGCGCCGATAAAACTTGTAGATGCCAGTTACTTCATTCTGAAAAAAAGCTTGGGTTTTCAGAAAGGGCGTCAAGTTTTACGGTTAAAGTGAAACTTTCGACATTTGTCTTTATTTTTCTTTGTAAAATTATGGCGGGAACTGCGCACGCGTCGTGCGTTTGACTGCTGTGTGGACTGAGACCATAACATACGCCGTGGGACGTTACCGGTCAGCGGTGTTTACTCGATCGCGAACAACTTTCCCTTTATAATTTGCTTAACACCGGGTCCTTTATATGTTTTTGATACAACATTCAAAGTATTTCAGAAAGCCAGCAATTTCCTTTTATTAGATTCTGTTTTTCCACTTGCTCTCTAGTCCTGGTCCATTTACAGTAGGATTAACAGTCTGTGATAGAACAAATGTACAGTGAGTTTTCTAGCGTTCACCCCATTTTCGCCGCAAAAATGAGACTGCTAACTCAACAATAGCTTTTCTTATTTTCCATTCTATTGACTAAGCGTGCCTTTCTACTTTTTATAACATAGAGGGCAAAATTACTGGATGCTGATTGGTTGAGACAGAGGGCATTTTTTCTTAATTTTCTTTCGGACGAGGGCAAAATTATTGACTCCTGATTGGCCAAGCGCCAAAGTTACTCGCAGTTGATTGGCTGAGCGCGAGAGTGCGCCATTTGCATTTTGTAGGCGTCTTGGAACGAAAAACGGATTTTGAGTTGTTGAACACAAGAATCGCTTTTAAGTTTGACTTTTAACCGGGTTAGTTGGTAAGAATAGTATGGAAATCAGGTGTAAGCTTGAAGAAAAATTTCCAAAAGGTGAATATATATGTGTTACGGGAAACGGCAAATGGTTATTTGTTTTACAACTATTGAAAACTTTGGAGCGACGTGGTCGATAATTTTTCCACCGAGAGGAAGCTTCCCAACTCAGGTGAATAAAATTAACTTAGTGTGAGTTTTAAGTGTTTTAAGTGTTTTTAAGTGTGTTTTGTCAATGAACTAGAATTGCATTTATCTCTCAAGATGTAATTGTCATTCTTTCTTGTTCTGTGCGCTGAGCAACAGTTAAACTGCTTGAGTAGTGAATTGTTTTAAAGAATTCACTAAGACGAGCGGTTTCTTTTATTCTGAGGGCCGGCTGATTGTGTTTCAACGCCCGTGGAAAGTTTTTCGAAAATTTTGCCCTCCGTGTTATAAACAAGTAATCGCATTAATCCCTCGTAGGATTAAGGATAAATTTCACTTGTATTTTCAAAGTTTTCACAATGTGCCTTTGTCGCTGCGCGACTCGGGCAATTTTGTGAAAACTTTGAAAATACGCGTGAAAACTTATCCTTAATTCTACTCGGCCTCATGCGATTACATATACTAATTCAATGGATTCCTCAATCCTGATTATTATAGAGTTTTCACACTTTCGAGTACAATTTCTTCCAGCCATTTACAACCAGGGGCGTAAATAGCCATTTTTGGTTTGTAAACCTGTTCCATACCTCGCTATTGTAGCGCACGGGGGGTGGGGGAGAGTCAAACATGCCCATGGTTTTTTCAATTCATGCTTTATTACAGCTCAGGGTGGCTTATGTATAAGATAAAGAACTTTATTATAAAATATCCTCACGTCATGAATTCTCAGCAACTAAGCGCGATCTAATTTGAAGTTATAACGAATTGTACTGGACTGAATACCAAGCTAAATATCTCAAGTCAAGTTTTATTGGAATCCGAAGTTTAGCATCCTGTTCTTCTTGCCGCAAAACTCAAGAGCCACTGCCTCCCCGTCAATCGTTGTCCTTGTACGCGTGCACTAGAGCAAGAGCTGAGAGTCGCTCTGTCTTCACGGTTTCCCGTAGTTAAGTCTTGACTCTACGCATCGTGCTAAAACTGCGCTCAGGAGTTGCGGTTGACACAGGCATTGCGAGAAGGATCGTGAGGATGGTCTTGAAGAGTTGGATTTATGCAGTCGAGGGTGTCAGCCAAAGTTGTTGGTCGTTCTCCAGTTGAGTGCAGCTTTTGTTTTCCACCGCAACATCTCGTTGTCGTACTCTCTCTTGTCGGTCAGATCGTTCTTGTACGCCGCATACATCTTATCTTGGACGTTCCTGCTTAATCCTTGCAGTTTTGTTGGGAAAAGTTACGGGCCTAAGAAGCAATCCTCCAGTGATAAGAGCCTGTCATTCATTTCTTGAATTAGATCATCAGTAAGAGGGAGATACACAGCTCTTTGCCAGTAGGACTCTGGGTTTGTGGCTGGGACATTCACCCTGTGTTGCTGCCTTCCGGTTGTTCATGGCATCCTTGGCTCAATGTCAAACTCAGTTGTAATCTCTTTTTACCTCTCATATAAATACTTCCTTCCAAACCGACCATGATATTTATTACCCGACTCTCGCTTCTTGGCCTGCTTCGATGAGATCTACGCTCTTTCCTTACAACATAGTGGACACGGCAACTGTGTTGGAAAGGACATGCTCTGCTGCATATAGAGCAATAATAAAATCAAACTGCTTGACAGAGCATAAGTAGCACCTTGCCTTTCCATTGCCATCCTGGGACAAGGGCGCGAGCGCCTGAACTACGACTGGGAGCGCTGCACGGAAGGTATATAAAGCATCAGCCCTACTCGCCCATCTTGTCTCACATAAAGTTCTTTAAAAAATCACTCAGAAACTAGTTCTATGAAGTAAGAAAAAATATTCGCATAATAAATACACCAAGAAAAGTTTGTAAGCTCGGGTTTACTGGCATAAAGGGAGCAACGCCCCTGACAACCTTGTAGAACAAACAAACAAACAAACAATCAAAAAGAAAAGCTGCGGCACTTGTCAAGAGATCCAACACTATTAACTTGGGGTTGACTTCTTTATCCTGAGATGCGCAAATCGTACTTTTAGCAGATGGATTAAAGCGTTGTCATTCTTGGCGATGACAATTCTTCTTTTTTTCATTCGCACAGCTGGATATTTTTGTATACTTGTGGATACCTGTAAGACTCGTCCTCTAAAGGTCTCTTAAAGTCATTTCTTACCTCAAGGAGCGTAATTTCGAAGACGGATACAAAGTGGTTTGTACGATATTCTGCACCAGAAAAATGAGTACGGTGCTCATGAAGTAGGGGTTTTAAGTCACCCTCCTAGGGGAGGGGGAGGAGGCGTGGGCAGGGTCACAGAGCATGCGCAAAGTTGAGTTATGCACAACATTTAGAACAAGGCCACACTCAAGAACTTTCCCACGTTAGCACAAGCGGTGACCCTCACTTCCCCTTGCTGTATACAAGTGAACTGGGCTTTAAGAGGAAAACGACAATATAAATTAAGAGAAATCAGAGAGAAGTGGGGAAATCAAGTAACAAGACCGCTGGTGCTGAATTTTATGAGATCTTCAGAGGTTTGCCACAGGCATCCATTCGAAAACGAAGAATGACCAAGAATGAAGAAAGCCAAGAATGACGACGCTTAAACCCGTCTCCAAAAAGTACGATATGCACATCTCAGGAAGACGAAAGAACGTTGTTTCTCTTATCGAGCTCTGCAGCTGCAAAGCTTTGGACAATGTAGCCTATAAGGCGCACACCAGCTCACTAACATAGGGTTGGACACGCCGTCGTAACAAAGGAATTCAATGATAAGAACATTAAGGCGTTTTTATTTGTTCTTGTTTTATTTTTGTTTTGTTTTGTCTTTGTTTTTGCTGTTGTTGGTGTTGGTGTTTTTGTTGTTTTACAAAGTTGTAAAAATATGGCTCGAAAAAGAATTGTACTCGAAAGTACGAAAGGTCTATAATAATCAGGATTGAGGCCTTCATTGAATTAACAGCAAAAAGGCACGCGAGCTCGATAGAATGGAAAATAAGAATAGCCATTCATTGTTCAGTTTACCGATGTATTGTTAATTGTCAAGTTGTGTTAGCAGTCTTAGTCAGCCTTCACACATCGAACTGACGTTGGCCAGCACGAGTTGGCCAACATTACTTTGACGTGTGAAGGACGCTTTATTTTCGTGGCGAAAATGGTGTGAATGCTGGAAAACGCACTGTACAGTTGTTCTATCAGAGACTGTTAATCCTACTGTAAATGGACCAGGACTAGAGAGCAAGTGGAAAAACAGAATCTAATAAAAGGAAATTGCTCGCTTTCTTAAATGCTTTGATTGTTGTATCGGCAAAAAGATGTAAAGGACCCGATGTTAAGCAAATTATAAAAGGAAAGTTGTTCAAGTAAACACCGTTGGCCGGTAACGTCCCACGGCGTAGTCTCAGTCCACACAGCGGTCAAACGCACGACGCGTGCGCAGTTCCCGCCATAATTTTACAAAGAAAAATAAAGACAAATGTCGAAAGTTTCACTTAAACCGCAAAACTTAACGCCCTTTCTGAAAACTTAAGCTTTTTACTTCGAGCATGTGTTCAGAATGAAGTAACTGGCATCCACAAGTTTTATCGGCGCGAAATTTGCTTTATCGGGACAATTTATGCATCGTTTTCATACGAACTTCGCGCTCGGAAAAGTCTGACGTAGACGTAGCTTTTTGCGTTTGACTGCTGTGAAGTCTCAGTCCACTTCGAAGATATATAGGTTCGAAGAAAGTTGTTGTCTACAGTTTTTGCGCCGTAAGTTGGAGAGAAATGCTGGCTAAATGGAATCAGTTGAAAGGATACATCTTTCCATCTTTTGGAGCGAATGGTGACGTCTGATCGAGACGTAGACCGAAAGGCTACGGTGGAAATGTACCTGTACACCGAACTCCATTTTGGCTTATTTCAGTGGGCTAAAATAAGGGGATGGAGCACTGCCGGGGATAAATAAAACTACCAGTTGAAAGGAAAGGTTCAGAACACTGGATTTTTAAACAATACGAGTGATGTACAGAAAGAACCAGCTCGCTCAACGTGAGTCGAAAAGTGGAGAAATGAACAAAGCCGTCAAGTAAGCTGTACTTTGATTCAAATTGTTTCCAAAAATAAGATTTATGAACGGTTGTTTTCATCAGAGAATTACTTAATAGACAATTTTCTTTAAATCTCACGGTCGTCTCAGCTTTCTTCCAATTTTTCCAGCAAATTTACGGAATGTTAATTTTGACAAAATTTAAGAAATCTCATTTTTATGGTTTCTTTGCTGATTGCCCTGAAAACAAAATAAGCCCGCCCCGCTGAGAATTTTACAGATTTAGTTACTACATACAATGTCTGTTGTAAGCTATCCATGTAGTTTCAATTCTAGAACTGATCATGATGTTCTTTTGGAGATATTAAAAGAAATGTACTGCTTGTTTTAAAATGAATTAAAATGTCCGAGACACAGTGTAGTTAATTCGCCGTTTATTTAGTTTACGGTAAATGTAAAGAAAAGCCATATACATGGAAGGAAACTAGAATAGTGGTTTTACATTTGTCCCAAGTCTCAAGTTGTAATGTTTTAAAAGACTTGAGAAATAACGTTTTAAATTTTGCAGTTTTCACAACAGTTTTTTAGTTCAAAATTGGGTTCTCGGGCGTCAACAAACATTTGCTGTTACCATGGCAAAAATTAAGTTATGACCTCAATAATGGCCATTTTCGAACATCCCCCTGGATATCTTCTTGTATGCAAATTTGAGACGGGGATCAAAATTTTTCACTTTCCACTTTGTTTGATTCTTACAGAGAATTTCTCTCAAGGTTTCCCCATGAACTCAAAAGTTAGAAATCTTTATACAGTATAATAAACACAGAAAAGCACTACCTTCAGACTCTAAAGGTTAAAAAACGGGACGCCATGATATACACGAAAAAGGACAAGAGGAATCTTTCATTTCCACGCCAAAAAGTAAGAACCACATCTAAAAGATGAATAAACAGGACCACACGAAATTACCAATAGATGGCTTTCAACAAGACTACTGGAAATTACCACTTGACGGTTTTCAAATAAATGCTTCTTGGTATTTTATCCACAGAATCAGAATATATGTGCATTAGCTTTGGCTTAAGCGAATGCTTTGTAGAATCAAATGAAAATTCTACACAACACTTACCTAACGCCTCTCCTTGAAGAGCTTTCTCCGTCTCCAATTCAGACTCCAGATTGGTCTGAAAATGAACTCAGACCGGTCTAACTTCGTCTCGTTCGCTGGACCGAGACGAGTTACTTTCGCACCGGTCTGAGTTCGTACCGTTCTCATGTAAACGGAAACGAATCTCAGACCGGATTCGGGTTTAATATGTACCTTCTTTTGGCTTCATCATGTTTGCTGTTTCTTAGCAATGATAATATCATTATTGCGGATAACATAGCTGATAACATAAGGAAACAAGACGTAGAACGTAGGATCAATTGAATATATGCTTGAGTTAATGCGTGCGGGAAGTCGGCCATTCTGAGATACTGTACAGTACACAGGCCTCCCAATGAGCGCTACTTTACATTTTTTGCTGTCGTCAGTAAATTCTACGGTTGTCTATTGGCGAAAATTGTATGCCAGTTGGTTTATAAGATGATAAATAATCGAATAATGAAGGATATATAGCTCCAAGCTCTGCTGTCTTTGAGTTCGTACCAGTGTCATGTAATCGACCAAGCATTTCGTCCGGGTCTCATGTAAACGGCTGCAAAAGTTTCGTACCGGTACAAGTTCGTACCGGTCTGAGTTTGTCCTGGTCTCATGTAAATACCCCCTTTAAAACGACCGTTGATGAGTATAAATTTTAAAAATTTCGTCAAAAGTTCAAGTTCACTTTTCATGAAAATTTAAGAGGCTGTATCGTTTAAAAAGATTTCGCACCATCACAACCTTCAAATTTACACCCATTTGATAGCTTATTACTTCTTTTTACCGCTTCTCTGTCATCTGGACATTTTCCCGATCGAAATCGTATGAAACTGAAAATGATAAATGAACTAATTTAATAAGTCACTCGAACTGGATGAGGTAGTGAGTTTGAACCATGCCAAAATTCTCAATTGAGGCACTTAGGCCAGACGTAAACACCCGTTCTAGGCATAGACTAAGCACTGTTTCCTAGAATTATCCAATAAAACTTGCGGCAGAATGCGATTCTGAGAAATTGTGTCGAAGTTTAGTTAGCCATTTTTGCCAATGGTGTCTTGCGTGACATAGACTCCCATTCCAGTCGGAAGACTTGTTGTCTTATTATGGTCGCTTAATTTATCAACAATTCTACCCAAATGAAGGGAAATCTGATTACATTTCTACAAACAATGGCTTGTTCTTTCTCATGTTGCTATATCAACATCTATTCTTACGCTCCTTGACCTGAGAAATCACCTCATTTGACGCCTACCTTGTTATTTAAAACTCTTGCCGTCGAACGCTTTGGCGGTTCATAAAATGTGCAACGTACAGTTTCTTTGCTCATCACAAGATACGAAGACGACACAGTAGAGATTTATAAGGAAGGTACCGAGATCCAGTCGCTGTATTTCTGGGGAACAACCGATGAAATAAATGTTTCACGACTTGTTGTTGCAAAATATAAATAGGCCAGTGAAAATCACATTTCCGGACTGCGGACAACGGACTTCGGATTATGGAATACAAACGTGGAACATGGGACTGAGTGTATGGCAGACTAGCGTAAATATTACCCTGTTACAATCGATTTCACTCATCGTTTTCAATCTGTGAACTTAGCAACGTCATTCCGCCAGTTTGGAATTGATTTTGGAATGGAAAAAGGTGTGAGCTCTGGTCTTCAAAACTTTTCTGGAAAATCGAATAATTTCGCAGATCAGTGGTCTCCAGCAGTATAAACTTTGTGGTTCTCAGGGTTCAAGGGTTATGCTTTTCGAGTCAATTCATCCGGTAGTATTAATACGAAACATTTAACCTAGCGAGAATTTTATATTGTGGAACCGAGTGAGTATATAAAAAGTATATTCGAACTCGAAGTCCATATTGAGTGGTCCGCACGCGAAGTCTCCGTCCGCCTCGAGGAATGCCGTAAGCTGATGCAAAAAGCACAGACGCAAAACGTATCCCATATGACCGAAACTGCACAAGCTAAAAACAGCCCGTGATTTCTTGTGAGCTGGTAGGGTGAAACGGACAAACTGGCAAACTGCAAACTAGGGAATAAGCTTGAAAATTAAGGAGGTTCGCGCACAAGCAATGAGCCTTATTCGCTCGTCAGGCAACGACATTAAACGACAACATCTCGAAGAAAAAAGGAAAGCTTTGATGAACACTGACCTAAATCATCGCCGCATGTGGATAAATTATTAATATCATTTGGATATTGCGTCGCATCTGCGTCTGTTAAGACATACTCCCCCCTCCTGTCAGGGCCACTCCCTTGTAGACTTTAAAAGGAACGAGTCGCTAAATTAGTGATTCAGCCATGAGGACCTCTGTCTTCATTGGGGTTCCTTTTACTGGAGCTGGTTTCAGTTAATCAAGCAAAGTTATTTCCTTTCTACTACGTACTGGGCTTAGGGTGTCGCAGAGTAGAACCGCTCAGGTGGTGTCCGGGACCTAGTGGTTCCTCCCTGTGCGATGACTACATCGAGAAAGGATACATACGAGAAGTTCCTAAGGTGGAGCCAATTTCAGAGATTTATTTTCGGAGATTGTTATTGCCCATTTTGTGTTCGGTATGTTTGGCAGAACTTAACATGGAGATGTACCCACTGGCAGCTAGAGCAGTCTTGGAACACTGCTACATGGATGACCTGATGCCTTCAGCACCCACTGTAGGGGAAGCTAAGGAAACGAGGAAGCAGCTGACCGAATTAGGCGACGAGGCGGAATTTCACATTCGCAAGTGGTTATCAAACGATGTTGATGTGATTGCTGACATAAGGGAAGAAGACAGAGCTTCTAAGATTGATTTGGAGAAGAGAGAGTTACCGACTACCAAGACCCTCGGTGTCCTGTGGAGCGCAACAGATGACAAGTTCTTCTTCCGGCACTCATTGCTGCTGGACGGATTTGAATTCACCAAAAGAAATGTCCTGAAGAAAACAGCCACCGTGTATGACCCACTAGGTTTCTTGTCGCCTTACGTGATCAGATCGAAGTTGTTGATACAGAAAGCATGGCTAGGAGCAGGGGCGTGGGACGATTTGTTGCCAAAACACCATCAGCAAGAATGGATTAAGTGGTTTCGAGAGTTGAATGACCTTGAACTTTTGAAAATCCCGAGGTGTTTGAAAGATCCCGTGTCGAAGGTGGTGGAGTTGAGCATCCATACATTCACCAATGCCTCCGAGAGCGCATATGCAGCCGCAGTCTATGCACGCCATGTCTATGAGAATGGTGATGTTACAGTTCGATTGATTGCATCGAAGTCTCGAAGTCTCGAAGTCTCTTAGTCGAAGTCTCTCGATGTTTCGAGAGTTGAATGACCTTGAACTTTTGAAAATCCCGAGGTGTTTGAAAGATCCCGTGTCGAAGGTGGTGGAGTTGAGCATCCATACATTCACCAATGCCTCCGAGAGCGCATATGCAGCCGCAGTCTATGCACGCCATGTCTATGAGAATGGTGATGTTACAGTTCGATTGATTGCATCGAAGTCCAGGCTTGCACCATTGAAAGTTGTTAGTATCACCCTACTAGGTGCACTCATTGGTACACGACTGACCATGCAAATTTGCTCAGCTCTCAAGATCTCCACACACGAGGTGAAATACTGGGTGGACAGTGTGACCGTGAGATACTGAATCAGAGGTCAAAGCAGTGAATATAAGCCGTTCATTGCTCATAGTGTGGGCGAGATCCACGAGTGTTCAGCTCCTAGTCAGTGGCGCTATGTACCCACTGATGCAAGCCCAGCAGGCCATGGAACAAGAGGCCTGACAGTCGAAGAATGAGCAGACACAAGTCAGTGGTGGAATGGGCCTGCGTTCCTAAAGAGAGCAAAGAAGAGTGGCCGAAGTGCAAGTTCGATTTGCCAACGTCTGAAGAGGGCCTTGAGTTAAAAAGAGGAAAAGAAGTTTCAGCGAAGGAGACTTGTAGCTATGAAATTACCATGGGAGATGGAGAGAATACTGCATGTGACAATGCCAGAGAGGAAGGAGTTTGGCGGTTAACTCCCTCGAGGTATTCAAAATGGTATCGGGTTAAACGGAAAGGAGAACTGGAACTTGATTTGTCTCTAGTAAGAGTGAGAGCCTTGGTACACCGATTTAATGCAAACTGTAGGAGACCAGCTGATCAAAGATCGAAAGGCGAGCTTACGCCATTGGAGCTTCAAGATGCCGAAGAAGCCATTATCAGGGAAGTGCAAACTCAGACGTATGCAGCAGAGATAGATGCACTGAGAAGAATCAAGCAGATCCCAAGACAAAGTGCACTGGTGCCGCTGAATCCAGTATTGGTTAAAGGAATTTTGAGATCGAAGACAAGATTACAAAATGCAGATGATCTTCCCTGCAAAGTGAAGTGTCCAATCATTTTGCCGAAGAGGAATCAAGTCACTGGACTGATTGCTAAGTACTACCAACTATACCATCAACCACCTACGGGAAAAGTATTTTGTGGTTCATGCACGCGAACAAGTTAAACGGGTTATGAGAGAGTGTCTGGAGTCTGGAAAGCGATTTCGATCAAGACCAGCTTGTCAGCAGATGGCACCATTACCAAGAATCAGACTACAGCAAACATCTAGACCATTCATAAACTGTGCCGTTGATTATGGGGGACCTTACTTGACTAAGCAAGGACGGGGCAGAGTACGAGCAAAGCGCTATTTGTGTTTATTCCTCTGTCTACAGACACACTGCTGCCATATGGAGTTGGCGTCGTCCTTGGATACTGATGCATTTCTCAATGCATTTATACGGATGGCTGGGAGAAGGGGATGGCCTCAGCAGATGTTGAGTGATAATGGGACAAACATTGTAGGCGCGTCAAATGAGCTAAAGGACTTAGTTTCAGCAATTGACCAAGACAAGGTGCAGCGGATGACCTCCAACAAGGGTGTGACGTGGAAATGGAATCCACCAGACGGGCCGCATTTTGGCGGAGTCTTTGAGTCTATGATAGAGTCAGCTAAACGTGCGATAGCTGCGGTACTCGGTGATGCAGAAGTAAATGACGAGGAGTTGGAGACCATTTTTATTGGCGTAGAAAGCCTACTCAACTCGAGGCCTCTTACAACTGTCAGTGACGACCCAAATGACGACCTGGAGTTGACTCCAAACCATTTTCAGATTGGGCAGATGGGAGGCGATTATGTGCCTGACAGTGTTGACATTACCCCTTTCAACCTAAGGAAGCGGTGGCGGAGAGTCCAAGAGCTTACTAGACATGTTTGGCAACGGTGGATGCGAGAGTATTTGCCGCATATTGGATCGAGACCAAAATGATTCTTCCCTGTGGATAACATTCAAGTTGGAGATGTTGTTATTGTTATTGATCCTAATGCTGCCAGAAGAGATTGGAAAGTAGGACGCATCGAGCAGACGTGTCCTGGTCCTGATGGAGTTGTGTGAGTGGTGGATGTGCGAGTCAAGGACAAGGTCCTGAAGCGACCGATCACTAGAATCTCTCCTCTTGAGATTCAAGACAATTAAGATGACTTTTAAGACACAGAGTCTAATGGATTGTTTTCTTATTTGAACTAAGGACATTTTCAGAACTGTTACATGAAAGTTTAAGTAATGTTCGAATTACAGATTCCATCTGCAATTCGGGAGGGGAAGAATGTTGTTACCGTTTTATTAAGGATTTCGGGACATAAACAGGATCCTGTGACATTATCCGGGACATTGGATATGTAAATGAACCTAGCCCATGTGACTTAGCGTGTGTTGTTCGGTCGTCAATCGGGGACGACAAATTTGTAATCGAGTTTATCGGTAGTTTTCCTAAGTTTACAGTCAATAAAATCGTTGAATCATATCAAGTTGACATTGGAATCAACAACAAGAGATATTTTTTAGCAAGCGAGGTAGAACTAGACTGTTAAATATATTTCCATCGCGACGCAGCCTTATATGTTCGATTACATCGTGTCCTCAATAATAATGTATACAGTCATTTACATCGGAACAAATTCTCCATTGATATAAAGTTTGTCCGGCTCGTGCCTGCTGAAATACCCATCTTCCCTTCGTCCCTCGCCTTCTTTAGCTTGGGAAATTGTGCTTTTCTTCTATCACGGATCTCTTTTGGTAGATCTACAAGCACCTTGATACTGAGCGAGCCGCTCATTTCCCTTGCTTTATTAAAGATAAATTCTCTATCTTGGAACCGCAGGGAGCGAGCAATAATAGGTCTTACCTCGCTGGATTTCTTTCCTATCCTATGGATTCTTTGAAACTCAATTCGCCTCACCTCTTCAATACCCGAGCTCTTTCTCTAGGAGTTGATATATCACTTCCTTCGTATCTTCCTCGTCTCCCACCGATTCTGGAACTCCAAGGAAGCGAAGGTTTTCGCGTCGGTTGTAAAGCTCCTGGTACATGATTTGATCTTCTAGGCTTTTAATTCTTTTCAAGTGCTCTTTTTCTTTACTCTTCAATTCCTCAACTTCACTATTGAGAAAGCATATTCCTTTATCCATCGTAACGACATTCTCTTTGAGTTGCTTGGCGTCTTCTTGAACTTTTTCGCCTGCGCTCTCAAGCTTGTTAACCGTTGTTTTTAACTGGCTAACTGTTTCAATTGCCGTTTCTAGTTTGGTTTCTAGGCCTTCAAGTTTAGATAGAATGTATGGAACGCCGACACTGTCACATGTCTTTCTCTTTAATTACGTGCAGAGCTCTCGATAATATGTGAAGTGCTTTTGCGTTTGTGTTGTGTCATTTTCCTGTTATATGTGGTCCAGAAGTAAATATATTGTGTACAAAGTTTGTTATATGCAGTCCACTTTACGTTATATCGAGTGCTTTCTTTAATATATGCAGTGGATATGGCCTTATGGGTAGTCAAAACTTTGTTGCGTGTGGTGCTCTCTTCATTATAAGGCGTCTTACTTCCTTTTGTAGGCTGCTAGTAACCTTTTACGCAGCACTTGCTTTTGTATGACTATGGCCAGAATTAAATGTCTTCATAACACTTTACTGGGATTATCACATTTTTGTTTGAAGATTCATGACAAGATGTAGGTCCATCCGCTCATTTGTTTTTGTTTTTTTGTGTGTGTAAATGTTTTTTTTTAATATTTCATTCCAGGTGGGCATAGGGGCACCATTGAGCTCAACGATGTTCTCCACTTTGCTACAGCTGCAGACAATGAGCCAATTCTTGGGTTCAGTATCCAACCATCCATTGTCTTTGTGGAAGCAGTGAAAGGATTTGTTCCAACTGCAAATACCTGTATCAACACACTATATTTGCCACGGCCAACAATAAGCTAACCTTTACCAACTCCTGAAGCTTTGTTTAACGTATATGATTATGCATTTGCAAATACATTTTTTGGTAACCTTCAACTAATTTCAATGCAGGTACAATAGTAATCTTTGGATGAAACATTTTTATGATATGTTGCAGATCATAGAGTGGGGTACAGTACTTTAACATGTATTGTGCTCATTAGCAAAATCGTTCATATGAAAGAGCCAATGTTTAATGAAGCTTTGAGTTCAATGCAATTCTTGTCGTGCATATTTCCTTTCGTTGAGTTAATATCAGTAAAAACCAATCACCCTATGAAAGGTCCATGATTATTCCCAAGGGAAGGGGGTCATAATATTGAAGTTTCCAAAGGAAAGTATGAAGCTAAAACAAAATTTTAAGATGGGTGGGATTAATGCCAATATTTCCTGGAATTTCCAGTTTGAACATGTAAGCATAAAGAGACTTCAATAAGCAACAGTACTATGGTTAAAAGATGAGACCTACATACAGTTTACATCAACGGACTGGAAATAGAGCTTTTGGTCGGCAAGTATGTAGCTGTAGTATGAAACAGCAACCAGGGTGATTTTCATGTGACTAATCAAATATGATACAGTCACGGATAAGACATCAGTTTACCACGTGAAATCATTTCATTTTTTATTGTCATAAAAATAAACACCAATGAACCCTTTCAACCCAAGCTTAAAATTTCAACTTGCCTGACTTATAGACTGCATACACAGTCTGCAACATTTTTCTGTGGTTATTCTTATTCATCCTACTCTTTGGTTGACAATTCTAGGACAAACAGATTTGAATCATCACTAAGGGTAAAGAGATAGGGTCAGTCATTTCTTGAATAGAAATTAATTATAATCAACCACTCTGGCATGAATTTTCAATGATGCTCAGGGTTTGTAAATATACTTCTATACCATAGTTGGCAGACGTCCAATCTGAGGGTATTTGACTGCTTAAGATCTGAGAACAGTGATTGCTTAGGGTAACTGGAGCATTGAATATTGGCCTGGTATCCTCATCTCTGTCATCATGCAAGACTCCCTCAACACCATAAAATTGGAGTTCAGTGCTAGGAATATCAATCCCAATTGGATTCTGAAACTGGCCAGAAACCCAGAGGCGAATAGGAGAAGATTTTACTGTTCTCATTCGATGTCTGGACCAGGCATTTCTCCACAATTCTAACTTTTCATTAATCTTTGGTAGGTATACATAGTGAAGTGCTGCAATATGAAGGTTGTTAAATGGATCTAACAAGGCCTGGTCCTCCATAAAGTAAAACAACTGATAATACAGGCTGAAGACACCTTCAAAGACATCTCTCCATAACCTTTCAATGCGTTGATTATGGGTGCTTTTGCCAGTTATCATGCTCCCTCTATTATCAGCTACTAAAACGTTTTCCATTCCTTTATCTGATCTCACTCTACTTGGGAGCCCATACATGTCAACACCTTTGACGAAACTCTCTAAGATAGTTTCAGCCTAGTAGTATAGGAAAATGGGGGTTCTGTAACAGCTTTCACATTGGGAGATTTATTTCAAGTTTTTAAACCGCCCACACATAAAACAATTTTGTCACAAAAAGTTTTATTCATTGGGAGATTTATTTTCAGTTTTTAAACCGCTCACATATGAAACAATTTTTCACATTGGTGAGAGAGAAAGTTTTATAACTGAGAGCTCTATTTCCGTTTTTTCACCGATAGCACAAAAACCGGTTTTATATAGGTGGAAAAGGTGGAAAGAATGTTATTGCATCACTTAAAAAAAAACCACAATAATATATTTTGCAAGTTTTTTGTGTAAACTGTCACAGAATTCCAAAAAAAATTTTTCATTTAGAGATTTGTGTTTTGTTATTATATCAAAAGTGTTCTCAATTAGAGCATTACATAACTTACCATGGAAACAAGACAACAAACAGATGAATGGAAAGAGATACACAATGAGCTTTTAAAACAACCTTTCTGTCATTTCAGGCAGCAACTTGTGCGTATAATTATATGTTTAGAGTATATAAACTGTCGCTGGGAAGGGCTTTGTTACCCTTGTTTTAAGCAAGGAATCAAACATAAACTGTTGTACACTCCTCCGATCGAGAATTTACCTTTATTAAAGATTTGTTCTGATACTTACGATTGGCACAGCTCATATAACGAAATAAAATTATTAGAACGAAAATATGACCGAAAACACACACACACACAAAAATTATAATCGATTAAATATTTGTGAGTCAAATTTGATGGCTGCCGGGTTCAACAACTGTCAGATTACGGAAGCAATCCAAAACTTACCACCAGAGTTACGTGAGATAATTTACAAACATTACCTCACCATAAAACTAAAAGAGCGAGAGGTTTTGGGTTGGAACGAAGTTCACTTACATCTTTTTATACAACCTATCTGTCCTGAAAGGCAGCGTGTTCTCTTACATTTCCGTTTTTTAAAACCCCGTATTGTTTGCGTATTTAAAATTCGAAAATGAACCGCTGAGAAACAGGTAGTATTTGTCTGCCACACGATATACAACTAATAACCGAAATAAAACACCCAGCATAAAAAAAATTTTTTTCATCTGATTAGATATTTGTGAGTCAAATTTGATGGCTGCCGGATTAAACACCTGTCAGATTACGGAAGCAATTCAAAACCTACCACCAGAGTTACGTGAGATAATTTATAAACATTACCTCGCCATAAAACTGAAAGAGCGAGAGGCTTTGGGTTGGAACCAAGTTCACGATGAGCTTTTAATACAACCTTTTTGTCCTTACAGACAGCGGCTTGTACATATTATAATGTGTGTAGCCGATATGCATTGTTGTTGTGGAGGGTGTTGTTACCCTTGTTATAAACAAGAAGAAATCTTAGATGAAATAACCATTTCTGTCCCCGATATACTTGATATAACTCTAGTTAAGTATTGCACTGATATATGGGAAGAGGACCACATTCCCTAAGTTGTGTTAACGGTGCGTGACTTCGTGGTTCGGTGAAACCCGCAGGCAATGACATAATTTATATTCTCGTACAAACATTGAAGGGAAACCCCTTAACAACTCAGGCTTGAAAAAACAAATTAATATTCACAGACAGATTACATTAATTCATAATCAAAATATTCATTACCGTCAGCAGAAGTTTTGAGACCTATTTTGTAGACAAATTGATAATAATCATCTTCCATCAGGTCTTCTGTAAGTCGTTTAGGGGCCCACACACAAAACTCATCTCCATTTTTTGTTTCTAAAGTTAAAATAGCTGAATCCCCATATCTACCTTTTCTATATTTAACTTTTTTAATTTTGTAAATAGCGTCTGAAATATCCCGCCATTTTAAAATTTCTTTTCTTTCAAAACTTTCCTCTGTTGGCCAGTCTTGTGAGATCGTTTGTTGATCTGTACAGACATCCATAGTAAGAGATGTGTTTAAGATACATTTGTTTGATAGCGTGTACTTTTCTGCTCGAAGTGAAATTTTGTGAAGCGCATGCGTAAACATCCAATTATTGTGGCATTTTGGTGAAGGGTAGAAAAAGGGTACCATAAGGAGAACTAGAAGAAGAAAAATGTGTTTTATATATATTGAAAGTGATCAATATTAATTAGTTCACTCATTGGTAAAGCCTTAGGGGGGTGATGGTTGGCCACCATCTGAACCCTGTTTGAGGGCTTGCATGCGGTGAATTACGAGGTATAGGGGAACTCCTTCCAGTGGGAGAGTACCCTACGGGTGAGCCCACCTCGGCCCTACTGGTGACAGGGGGGTGCTCAGAGATCCCTCGGGATTTCAACCTCGCTCCCAGAGGTAAAATGTGGAATGGCAACCGCCTTGTCAGCGGTTAAATCCTCACTTCGGTGAGGTGAAAGTCCTAGCTGAGACTAGGCAAGAACAGCCACGAGCACCCCCCGACAAGGGTTTTTGCTCTTTTATGTGACCTATCACGCAATGTCACGCGTGACTGTCACGTTTGCCGTCACGCAATGTCACGCCTCTTGTCACATAAGGTCACGCGTGATTATCACGCATTTTTCGTTTATTATAAGAAAAAAGGTTTCATTTTCAATTTTAAGAGGAAAAAATCTTATTAGGGAACCACATCTTGGCCTGAAATTGGGTAGCCATCTTCATCACGAGTTGGTAACAATATTTTTGAAACACACTCACGAGTGATAAACCGTATTTGCCGAATTTCGGGGGGCGTGAGAAGCTCAAAAAACCAATAACAAATAGCTGCAAAAAGTGCAATCATTTTGTTAGCGTATATAATTACTTTGAAAATCTACAATTGAGTGAATTTTTTTTCATACTTTCTTTGAACAGATAGCGGAATTTCCATACAATGATCAGTGACGAAATTATCTATCATTTTCAGTCTATCAAGAAAGACCTTTTCGTCGAAAGCTTCGCCTCTGAGGTAAAAGCGAATCTCATCAAGAATTTTCTGGTATTCGATACGGGCAAAATTTGCTTGTTCTGTTTTCTTATCGTATTTCTTAAGGCTTGCCACTGCTTTCAAAGTAAGACCAACACCAGTTAAAGTTGCCATGATAGCAGGGTTCAATGTAATTCCTCCGGCTACTGCGGCACTAATTATTAACTTTCCAGCTGAAAGATTACAAACAAAATTTTTTCTTCGAAAACCGCGGTGCAACTTTTCATAGCCATAATGTTTCTTATGGTAATAACCATACAAATCTTTCAGAATTTTAACTTTCTCTTTAGAAAGTGTTTGGTCGATATGGTTGAATTCGAAAATGTCCCGCATTGTGCTATATAATAAATGTAAAAGTGTTTGGGTTTCTATTTATATTCAACCAATAATAATAAATTTTCTTTTACATGTGTTAGTTGTGTTTCATCCGTCATAAACATTGATATTATACAATAAATTCCTATATCATGATTAATATCGAACTTTTGTTCTTTTTTTCTTATATCAGTCGAGTTGAACCTATGTACAGAAGATTTTGTTGAATCATTAGGATCTTCTTTTTTCAAAAAAAGACTAATAGAATTATATTTACTTTGGTTTGTTTCATATATTATTTTTGCATTTAATAACACATTACTTATATTCATTATTATTTTTTTAAAACCATTTAATGAAAAATCACCATTACCATCTTTTTTATCATGAAAACCATTTATGCGATGAACGGAACCACTCAAATTATGTCCGTTTAAAGACAAATCTGTTTCCATTACCATTTTTCCATTTTCAATAACAAAAGCTGTGTCATAGACACTTGGTTCAACGTTTGAAAGTGTTTCTTTAACACCATAAACAATTAGATGACCAATTGTTAAAAATGATGGCTTACTGACTGTACCGTGCAGATCAAGATATATAAATTGTGGGGGTGAGCTACTCCATCTGTGAAAATTGATAACTGTTTTGGTGTACTTCTCGAATGTTTTGGTTGCATAGTTAGAAATTGAAATTGTCGTAGCTTGCACTGTCACACTCAACTCTTTCATTTCCCGGGGAAACCATTCAATGACCATTGTGTAATAACCGACCGGAAGTTTATATAAGTTAAAACCGAGGCGTGACCGGTACTGGTAGGGGGAGCCTTTTTCAAACAAGAGTTTAAGATGGTAAGCTTTTTTTATTAATTTGATGTGGAGACTCGGGAAAATCACTGATACCCAAAACCTCGATATTGTTTTCACTCGAAGATTCATCAGTGTCTTCCATCAAGTATCTGAAGGCGTCTCTTTTTTGCCCCGAGTTAATGATCTGAGATTCATGAATTTTTTGAGTGACAAGATCTCTCATAGTTGTTATTTCATTTTGCATAAAATCAGCATTAACTGCGGATTTCGAGTCTTTGTAATCGGTTTGTAAGTTAACAATTTTATTATTGTTTAAATTCAAGTTTCCAGTCATATTGTTAGTGCCATCAAGTTTGATAAACTTTTTGTTTGTTACGTCATCAATTCTGTAGTTAACAAACTCGACACATGCAGCGTCTCTTTTGTTTGATGGAAGATTAAGATTGATAATTGATTGATAGTGTGTCTTGATAGTTTATTACCTTTGTCAGATCACCGTGGACAGGATAAGGGTTGCTTTTTAATCGCAAAATATCGTACTTATTTTGCATGTCAATATTAGCAGAACCGCTGGCACTACCCTGAGGGCCACGATCACCTTTATCGCCCTTATCGCCCTTGTCGCCCTTGTCGCCCTTATCACCTTTTAAACCCCGCGGTCCTTGTGTCCCCTCCTGACCTTGTGGTCCAGTGCGCCCTTTTTCACCTCTTGGACCATTAGGACCTTGTGGTCCTCCAGGGCCTTTATCACCCTTCGGTCCAGGAGGACCCTCAGAGCCAGGAGGACCACCTGGGCCAGGAGGACCAACTTTTCCACTTTCACTCATCGTAGTTTGGCTAGTTCCACCTATTTGACTGTTAATATACCCCATTATATATCTTCGATGAAGATGACTTTTCTAAACAGGATTGGGAAACCGAAGGAAGTGGCTTCTCTGATGAAGCTTTAAAATTGGTCGACCAACTTGATTTAAGTTTAGGATCGATAAAAGCAGGAAACAGCTCAATAAAACTTTAAAAACAGGTATTATATCTGCTTGATTCACTAGTTGAACTCGGCACAACTCGAAAAAAATTATTTCTGATTATATACAATGAGCTTTGACATACTGCTTGACTCGAGCCTTGCAAAACTAGAAAGAGGTGGAGAACGGAATGTTTCACACGATTTTACAGTGAAGTTTCATCCTCCGATCGAATTGCCAAACTTGTTGGGAAATGGAAACTATAAAGCTGCGCTGAACAGACTTATCACAATAAGTTACTCATGGAATAATATCGATTCTCGTTTTGATAACAACAAAACTCGCTGGAAGAAAAAAACAGAACAAGCGTGGAAGACCTTAACTTTCCCGAATGGTATGTATGATTACAAAAGAATCAACACATTTATTCGGCAACACACCGGTAAAGTAGACCCAACAAAAAAAGAAAGCGCTTACATTTTCACAATGCATTTCGAGTTTTCAACTTATAGAATTTTTATTCTTGTGCACAGAGATTATGAGCTTGACTTTTCTCAAGGAAATTTTGGTGATTTGCTAGATTTTGGTAAAATAACTTTGAGTGGAGATAGTATCGGAACAAAAATACCAAATATCACAAGAGGTGTTGATTGGGTATATTTGCACTGCGATCTTATCTCACGTCGAACAAACAATGTTTCAAGCGATGTGTTATACAGTTTCTCAACATCAGATCTTCAGGTTAGCTATCCATTTCGAAAAGAGCCGCGCCGGCTTGAGTGGCAACCTGTGAATAAAAGTTATATTGATGAAATAAGGATTTGGGTGACAAATGGAAGAAACAATATCCTGGATCTCAACGGAACAGACATTGCAATAAGCTTAATGATTGAAAAAGAGTAAGGTTTTTTTGTTGGTATAAATATACAATCATGAATCATCCGAGTGAGTGGGCAAGATACTTTGATGAAAACACCGGAAGTTATCGATATAAACACAAAAGGTCGGGTGTCATCCGTGACACCTTCATGACCATCGGTAAAATATTCAAAAAAAAATAAAGGACGTGGCAAAAAAACTGCCGAAAAAGCTTCGAAAACAATCGCTGAAAAAGCGGGTCAGAGAGTTGGTGAACTTGCTGTTGAAAAAGGTTCGAAACAAATACGAAAAATACTGCAAGAGCGAAAAAAACAAAAACCGTTGTTTCAGGATGAAAAAAAGAAACTTGCAAATATTTTAACCAAACACAAAAAAAAATCAGACGCTCTTGTGAAATTAAATCGAATTTTAGCAAACGAAATTAAAAAAAAAATTTTTTTGTAATAATATAAGCTCTTACTAACATGTTCAGAAGTCAACCATACCTCGAGAATGCTACATTCATCCAATTCAATTTGGACACCCCGATCGCACTCCCTGCGAACAACCAATTTCAAACAAAGACGGGCTACAAATTTACTGTAAGAGACCGGGACAATTTTTATGACTGGTACAACGCTTATTTACGTGTTGATTTCAAGTTTGAAGCTAAAGCAAACGGAGCCAACATTGGTGCTGACACTAAGCTCAGCGGGAAAAAAACTGTACGAGGCGGACAATATCCACAAAGGTATTTTCATCAAAAATCTGCTTGATTTTTCAGAAGATTTTTCGAGAAGCTTGGTAAAAAACCAGTTTTGGTATCTTGACTCTGACGCCACCACAGCGACTGATGGCAATGCGACTAACACCGGAATGCGAGCAAGAGCGCCTCTATCACACCAAGATAGTTAAGACGATTATTCCTTTGAACATATACTCCTTCTTCGAAGGTCTTTCCGATAAATTGCTGCCACCGATGCAACTTGAGTTTGAAATTGAACTGCAAAACGACCAAGAAATGATTTTCCGAAACGATGGAACAGCTCGAAGAATTGTTGTCCGTAAATTTGAGTTGTGGGTCCCAAAATTGCATTTCACTGGCAAAGGACAGACCCTGGCCAATGAAAATTTCTTGAAACCAACCCAATGGAAATACCTGAATGAAAAGTTGCATAGCAGCAGCTCCCGAAGGGATGCGAGTGGTATGTGGTTGATTACTCCTGGGGTAAAAGACCCCAAGCATGTTTTTGTATTCCTTCAACAAACTCGGAAACAAAATGCTTATACACAAAACCCTTACCTCTTTGACACATTTGATATCGATGGTGATGACTCAGCAAGATTGGACACTTGCCGCCTTCAGTACGGCACAAAATTTTACCCTGAGATTGATTACGACCATGATTTTAAAATAAGAATTTTGAATGATTTGATCAATTTCCGATACAGAAAGAACGACTACAACACCGGCGTTCAGTTGCAGCTTGCCAATTTTGAGAAGTATTACCCAATTATCTACTTTGACCTACGAAACACCAGAGAAAGTGTGACAGGCGACTCGAAAAAGCTCGAATTCCATTACAGACTGAATGAAGCCGCTAACGCTCAAGATTATATGATCTTCGCCTTGGTTTTGAATGAAAAAGAATTCGTGCTGAAGCAAATTGGTAATGAGCTTGTCGCCGGTTAGGTAAATGAAAAATTCAAAAAAAAAATTCTGAATATAATATACACAATGAGCACAACTTATCATCCATTCAAAATCGCACTGACTGATGGTCAGAAAAAGAAACTTCAAAAAGCTTATGTTGCGAAGACACCTGTTAATCTGAAAGTTAAACCAGACCAAATTGGGCGTGGTGACGAACTTCTTCTCACTGAAACTCAAATCGCGCGATTGAAAAAAAGATCAGCGGCAAGGAAAGGAATGGTAATAAAATTAACCCAGACACAGATTCAAAGTACTTCTGTTGGTAAATCAGTCGGAAAAGGTATGCAAAATCAACCACCACCACCGCCACCACGAACAAGACGATCACCACCAATACCAAAAGGTAAAGGAATGCAAATTCAACCTCAACCTTTTTATGGAACTTGGGAGGATTATTGTCGTTTAAAAAAAAAGTGAAATTTGAAGACAAACCTCTATCCAGCATTGACTTGAAAAAATGGTGCAACTTTTTACGAATCCCCATCAAAGGTATTTTTAGCAGAAACGAAAAAAACCCTTGTTTCATTCTCCATGCATTATCAACTTGGATGATTTTGGAAGTTTGGGAACTCACTCGGTATGTTGTTGGCCTAATGATGGTACTTATGAGTATTTCGATTCATTTGGGCTTCCACCACCTTTGGAATGGGAAAAAGAAATGTCAATGCACGGGATGACACATTTTTTCAGAAATGATAACCAAATTCAATGGGAACAAAGTGTGAGATGTGGTTACTACTGCCTTCTCTTTTTAAACAAAAGAAATAAAGGAACAAGTTTTGCCGATATTTTGAAAATGTTCTCCAACGATTTACTTCAAAATGAGGAAATAGTGAAAAATTATTTTTCTTAAAATATATATACAATGGAAGTGTACTGTGTGAAAGAAAAGCGGAACACACCCAATGTGCAGGGAAGTGAAAAGGTTGTAATCACAAAGAACAATCAAAAACTCTTGAAAGCAAAATGCGCTAGTTGCGGAATAACAAAAACAAGTTTTATGCCGGAAAACGTGAAGGGCAGTGGTATTGATATACATGCAGCAATAGGAAAATTTCCGAAACCAAAAAAAGGTTGGACATTACCAGGCCATAATTTCACAGGGCCATACAATCCTCTTGAAAAGCAGGTTAAATACGATCCAGAAACGGGTGAAATTCTGGAAATATATCAACCACCAACAGGTGCTACAGATGCGATTGCAATGCAACATGATGTCGATTATGATGTTTGTTCCAACCGTGAAAAAAAATACGGTGAAAATCTCAAAAAATGCAAACACAAAGCGGATAAAAAAATGGTGAAGTCTCTTGACGCAGTTCCTTACAAACAGAGGCAGTGGGGTCATGCGGCTGCAAGAAATGCAATTAATGCTAAACTAAAGTTGGGGTTGGGTTTGAAACAACAAAAAGGGACTGGTTTTAAACCCTGGGAAGTAGCGAAATATGCTGAAAAAGTAACAAAAAAATTAATTCCTTCAACAAAACATGTATTCGATCGGTATTGGTCAGGTGATATTGCGAAAAATGCTTTCACAGGTCCACAAGCAAGAAATTTTGGACTCATCGAAAAAGGGTACTGTTATGCGTTTGGTGAAAAATCCGAAAACAGGCAAATATGAAAATGTTTATGAAGAACCTTGATTGGTTTTCAACCACCATTTATCAAACTCCTGTTTTGCGAGCCACCAGCTTGCTAAGCTTTTAGGAAGGTGATGAGAAATAGATTTCATAATTTCTTTTTTGTTGGGCCAGCATTCAGAAGGTACTATTTCAAAATAATTGTACAGAAAACAGGAGTAGTTCACTGATTTGCCGGACATCTTCTGAAATTGAGCAATAACGTTACCAAGAAAATCTATCTCGCTGGAAGAAAACATTTCGTAAATTTTCCATTTCCGCAAAGCATTTTTTAAATAAAAATTATTTGCAGTGAAACTTCTTTCCCGATTTTCTTCTTGGAACTGTTCATCATCATCACATTCAAACACTCTACCACATTTTGGACATGCACAACAGAACTCATTCACCACATAAACTATTTGCTCCTCGCATGAAGGACAACGATTAATCTTTTTTGATAATGGGTATGAATTTAATTTTTTTTGCAATGTTTCTTGAATTCTCTCACCTTGCAAACAACCAAACGGGTCGTCCATTTTTTATTCTGTATGATATACAATGAGCTCGCGCATTTTCAATAAGTTGTCAAAAATTTATTACAGCCCGCAAGGGTATTGGAAAGGGTTTGCAGCAATTAAGAAATTAGCCCAGGCAGCGAAAGTTTCGGAAGATGTGGCTCAAAACTGGTTGATGAAGCAAGCTCTTTGGCAGGTTTATTTACCAGCCCCACGGTACATTCCAAGACCGAAATTTGATGTTCCTGTTCCAAACAAAGTTCACCAAGCCGATCTTCTGTATCTCCCACACGATCGCCCACCACGCTCCCGTAAAACTTCCAAATATGCCCTCACAGTGGTAGATGTGGCCTCTCGATACAAAGAGGCCGAACTGTTGACCACAAAAGAGGCTAAAGAAGTTGCAGGTGCTCTGGAACGGCTTTATAGTCGTGGTCCTTTGAAGTGGCTGAAACTGCTTCAGGTCGATCCTGGTCGTGAGTTTATGGGCGCTGTGAATCAACTGCTTTCGAAACATAATGTCGAGGTTAGACGCGGTCTAACGAAGTCACTCGACTGACTGGTCAAAAACCTGTTGATGCCATCAAAGAAAAAACTGTTCCATCCAAACCCCTGACACCTTATTTGAGACCCGTTGGTGTGAACGAAAAAAGCTCTCATCCGGTTTAAGTGTTCGCTATCTCTATCAACCCGGTGAACTTGAAGGTGGTCGGCGAAGAGCTACCGACCCAATCTGGTCTTTGAATGTTTACGAGATTGAAAAAATTATGATAAAACCAGACGCACCGGTTATCTATTATTTATTTGACGAACCAAAACGTTGGTTTGTCCGCGAAGAGCTTTTGGTTGTCCCTCCAAACATTGAGTTACCACCCGAGTAACTCTAAAGCTTCTTCTTCGGCTGCAGCAATTGCGGCAATTTCAGCATCTGTAAATTTGAATGCGGGTTCATAACCATAAGCTTTTGTATGAATACCATCTTCTTCTATCCATCGCTTTGAATCAAATGGGGAAAGTGAAATTTTGTTAACATACATGCCGTAAATCTCATGCTTCTGGCTTCGAAGAATGTTCATTCCATGCCATAACTGCTTCTTACCAAAAAGCGTTTCCTTGTACTGTTCATGCATTATTCGTTTCTTGACGACACATTTTTTCACACCCTTCGCTTTTTTTATATTTTTTTCATTGCCTTTCAGTATCGAGTACATTTTCGGTCTCAGACAGACGCACTCTGTTATGGAAGTTCCATTGCATTCGTCTTTCATTTTTCCTAAAACTTTTTTGTTGGCGTCTGAATAAAGTGGATGCTCCTTCGGGTAATCACTCGTATCATAAAGATTTTTCTTTGTTTCGATGTCTTTATAGATGTCATCCGTTTCAATCTCAAGCAGAAGGCTGTCGGTGTCTGTGTACAAAAGTTCGCACTTTGGGCCATTTTTTTTTTTCAGCTCGTTGTAGAAAAAATCATACATCAAGATCTTGCTGTTGTCAAGGATTGTCATCCCTGTGTAGACCGGCTTGTTGAGCAGCAGCCGGCTTTTGCGCATGTCGATTCCAAATAAATCGTTTGAAAACATAACATGCCTTGAGTATAAAGGGCTTGCAACCAATTTCCTTATTTTGTCTGTCTCATTGCCTCTCACTATTTTTATGTCAACACGGTTACGCAGGTTTTCCATGGTTTTGCCAAAAACTGAGTTATTCATTAGCTTGTAAAAGTTCTTTTCAAAGTCACTCTTTGCGTTTTTCCTGAATTCTGTATTCATCCGGATGTACGGCTCCATCCAGCATTCTTGTTCGAACTCCAACACCTTGTGCACGCGCTTCAGTTTCATTCCTTACTTCAGATAAAACTGCAAGTTTCGGTAATGCACCACATAGCTGTTTTTGTCTTGAAGAGTCAACAACAACTTGTTGCATTTTAGTGTTTTCAGATCCAAGTCTTTTATCAAACTGTGTTGGTATTCCGACATCCATTCATTTTTAACCTGCTTTTTCTCGGGGGCAAGGGGAAAGCTGTTGTGTTCTTCATGCAGTTCTTTTGGGTATTCAAGATCCACCTCAATAATCCATCCATTCTTTGCGTTTTCTTTTTTCTTAATGATATCTTCCTCAGTGGGCATAACACGTTTCCATTTAAAATCTCTTTTCGGGAGTGGCTTGCTCATTGCCCATCCATAAAGATTATTCGCGTCGAGATACATGATGTATTTGTTTGGTCTGCTTGGGTCATAGTCTTGTAATAGTGGATTGTTTG
The DNA here is from genome assembly GCA_964030785.1 of Siderastrea siderea. Taxonomy (NCBI): domain Eukaryota; kingdom Metazoa; phylum Cnidaria; class Anthozoa; order Scleractinia; family Rhizangiidae; genus Siderastrea; species Siderastrea siderea. Next base: position 21,104,118 of record OZ034971.1, on the reverse strand, counting down.
CCTTTGCGTATCTCTTGCTTACCATGGAGATTCCACCCCGCATTCCCCTTTCCACAAATAAATACATTTCAAGGTCTGTAAATAACTCAAGCTCGACCCCTGTCTTTTTCAATAAAGCGTCCCAGGATAGTCCTGGTGATGTGTAATAATGAGCTGGATCTAACCCATACTGTTCTTGGCATAGATTTCGGAAGTTCTCAAAAACATCTGCCAACAGGGCAACATCTGTTTTAACGTAAAGATCATGATAATCACCCAACGTTTTACATTCAAAAGTCTCCCAGACAGTCTGCGCGTGTGCATACTCTTCGTCTGTAATGTGCTCGTCGTTCAGCTTACTGTAAAACTTCTCTTTTTCCGGAATCTTTGTCTCGCTAAATCTCCCCCATGAATCCATGTACTCATAAGGATAGATCCCTTTTTTGTAAAGCAGGTCGCTGCCTTTTGAAATTGTTGATGTTATTTTCAATGACTCCTTTGGTGTTGCGCTTACAAGTGAATCAAGGCTTCCTTGTAAAAAGTTCAAGCTGTCGATGAAACGCAGACCTCCGACTGAAAATGTGATATATTTCTCCATGTTATTAGCAATGCATTTAACCTCTTTATTGAGTTGCGACATCTCTTGCATTAAATGGTGCGCGTCGTAGCCCCTTAGATTGTGAAATACAATAGGTATGTGGGTTGTTTTTGGGTTAATGTACAGTTTTACATTGCAATTGTTGTGCGCCGCACCGCGATACCTTCCAGTTATGTGACAATGGTCTTTCGCTGCGTCTCTGAAGTTTTTCTGAAGTAATGGGTTCTCACAGAAAATACAATTTTTCTGTTGTTTTGCTTCCAACTGGTCTTTTTTTTGTGTTAATTTTTTTAACTTAAGAATCCCCCATTGTTGCTCTTTCTGTGCTCTGTAAAAACATTTTTTATGCCCTTGACCCTTATAGCTGCATTTTTCTCCACCTTCACCATCTTCTATGCTCCAAACCGGCAAAGAGTCTAAGAATTCATCTTTTATCAAACTTTTATTACAAATATGGCAATCTGTTGCGTTTTTTTGTATTTTTCCCAGTCTTCAGCCGTCATCATAATTGGTTTTGGTGCAGCCAAACTCTCTCTTATTTTCACCTCTTCCTGCAGAATGTCACTTAAAAACGTTCCCACCGCGTTTTCACCCCTATAAACTTTTGGTCCTGAAACTTCACCGTCACTTCTCACAACCGTGTAAGAATAACCACTTGCCTTGTGATATTCTGTTTTCATGGTGTAACTTTTTTCCTTGCTCTCTGGCCCAAGCTCACAAAGAGAAATCTTTTTTACTAAAGCCTCAAAGTCAGCGTATATAACATAAGGCGCTTTCATTTGTTTGTAATAATTTTGAAATGACACTATTTTTTCCTCCTCTTTTGGCATATCAATCCTTGTCGGTTTTCCTTTTAAGCCATTGCAATATTTTTTATGGTTTTCCAACAAGTCCTCTCTTGAAAAACCTGTTAAGCACAACATGCAGTAATGTTTTGTATCACGATGTTTGCTCTGATCATAAAGTAGGGCGCTTACCCTTTTAACAAAACAATAATGCTGTTTTTCACCCGACTCAATCAACATCAGGTTTATCCGCGGCGCGCTTTTTTCTTTTTTACTTATCCTATGCACAATCACACAATCATTTTCCCAGCCAAATACGTTTATTGCGAGGTTTTCATTTTGCGCCTCAAGCTTGTCAATTTGTTTTACTGGTGTTGGAAAAACAATGCCACTCCAATTAATACCATCGTTAACTGGGTAAGAACTTGGTCTGTTTGGATTTTTTCCTTCTAGTGGGGGAAACATAGCTGATCTTACAGCCCACTTCAAACACTCGTTGTCCTTGTTTTGCACGTTTATTACTGCTTTTTTGTTTTTCAACTTTGTTGGAATTGGCAAATATGTTCCTCCACGCAGTGGCTGAAAACGTGCGACATTCACATATACAAGCTCTATTTTTTCTAATTCCCATCCTGACCCTTGCGCTACCCATGCCTCAATTTTTCCATTTATTATTTCAAAAATGTTATCGAAATATTCTTCTATCTCGTTTTCATCATCGTTTGCGTGAAAAACCTATGGCTCATTTTCTCGAAAATATTGCTCCATGTATTGAATTTGTTTTCCTTCTTCTTCCTTTTTGAATTTAATTTTCATCTCAAGACTTACTTTTATATTTTTTAACTCTTTTAGTTCTCTTTTTATTAACTCTGTAAAACTTTCTTTTGTTGCTCTTGCAAACTCAAAAAGATCTTTTTTGTGGGGGTTTGTTTCCGATACAACCATTTTCCAAACATGGAGCCATTTATTATTATTATTGTTTGTTGATATGTAAAACTCATCCTCAATTTCAACAAGCGGTTTTAATGGACGAGGTAAACTCTTTTTAATTTTTTCCGGTATTTCACCATAAAACATTTGAAAAATATCTTTCTGATTTCTTGCAACAGACATTTTGGATTCTGATATAATAACAAAACACAAATCTCTAAATGAAAAAAATTTTTTGGAATTCTGTGACAGTTTACACAAAAAACTTGCAAAATATATTATTGTGGTTTCTTTTTAAGTGATACAATAACATTCTTTCCACCTTTTCCACCTATATAAAACCGGTTTTTGTGCTATCGGTGAAAAAACGGAAATAGAGCTCTCAGTTATAAAACTTTCTCTCTCACCAATGTGAAAAATTGTTTCATATGTGAGCGGTTTAAAAACTGAAAATAAATCTCCCAATGAATAAAACTTTTGGTGACAAAATTGTTTTATGTGTGGGCGGTCTAAAAACTTGAAATAAATCTCCCAATGTGAAAGCTGTTACAGAACCCCCATTTTTCTATACTACTAGCCTTGTTGTTGTCTTTGTATTCCAGTGCCACTGGGAGACGGCTAAATCCATCAATTGCCCCGATGATAACAAAATACCACCGCACAAGTTTGTGGTTCGTGTCTAAATGCCAAAGGTCACTTGGTCCCGTGACATTGTATACACGTCTCTGCAAGCGTCCTTTTTTCCTCGCATTTACCCCATCGCAGTTAACTCGATGCAAACTATCTCTAATGCGCATCCTTTGCACCTTGATTCCTTTGCCAAACAGAAATTGCTTGAATTAAGTTTCTCCACAGTATGGAAATTCCCTAGTGATTTTTTTTTTATGTGTACATCGAGTTCCATATCTGTAATGTCAGCGACCTCAGACTTGCTGAATCCAAACTGGCTCACGCGGCGGTAAATTTTACTCTCGGAGACGGACAGAATCGTGGCAATTTCACTGTTAGTAAATCATTCTTCTAATAAATTCTCAAGCACACATTTGGGAATGGAAAAAGAGGGTGCTCCACAACTTACTTGAATTTTTTTTTGGTACCTGCGTCCTCCGAACGTTGAACATTCAATTCGAAGAGCCATTACATCTCTTCTGGAGGTTACTCCCAGGCTTTCTAGCTCTTGTAATGAGAGCTTACAAACGAGATCAGGTGTTATGTTTTCACGCTCGAATTTCTCGCTCAAACTTCCAAGATTCACTTCCTTTAACACGGATGACATGGAATTGGCCATGATTAGATCTCACGCGGGAAAAGAAAAGCAAAATGGCGGCGGAAGACGAGGGAGCTTGGGATCTAAGCTTAGTGTGATGCATTGTGGGTATATCATCACAAAGTCTGCTCATCAACGCAGTATGACTGCTCGCAATGATCAAAAGCCATAGTCATACAAAAGCAAGTACTGTGTAAAAGGTTACTAGCAGCCCACAAAAGGAAGTAAGACGCCTTATAATGAAGAGAGCACCACACGCAACAAAGCTTTGACTACCCATAAGGTCATATCCACTGCATATATTAAAGGAAGCACTCGATATAACGTAAAGTGGACTGCATATAACAACCTTTGTACACAATATATTTACTTCTGGACCACATATAACAGGAAAATGACACAACACAAACGCAAAAGCACTTCACATATTATCGAGAGCTCTGCACGTAATTAAAGGGAAAGATATATGACAGTGTCGGCGTTCCACAAGAATGAGGTTCAATTGTTTGGTAATGTCTTCCATAGTGCTTGTCGCTCCAAGGGCTTGGACTTCTTCACGGTTGTCCGTAATGGCGACGTCTCGTATAACGTCAGCGATGCAGCATAAACATAGACCACGATCATTGAATGAAATGTGCCTTCTGCATGTTGAATGTGTGTGTTTACGATTAAATCATTGGATAGGTCGTTTGCAACGAGCTTTCTTAAGCTTACTTAAGCGACTTACTACACCAAACTGGAAAAAACTGAGTTCACAGTCTTAACAAGTTCCTAATAATGGTAAGTTCTTTGTACTCTATCAGTAGCTGAACTCGGGGTTTGAAACGTTCGCGTTATTTGCATTCATGCAGTCTTCTAGTCGGTCGTCGTTCAGCGTTTTCAGTAGTTGGCTATCTCTAAAAGCAGGAACGGGGAATCGAAAAACGAGGAACGGGGAATGGGGAACGGGTAATCTCTAAAATGGGGAATCTCTAAACCGGGGAATCTCTAAATAGGGAATCTCTAAAAAGGGGAATCTTTAAAACAGAAAATTATCGCAGCGGTCCTTTCGCAGCTCAGCTCAGCAGGGTCAAAAGGTCACGTTAGTGAGGTATAAATGGTGCGATCACTTTGTCGGTTTCTCGATTTCCCGGTTCGCTGCTGGTCGATGTATTTATGATTGCCGGCCAGATTGCCGGAAGTAAAAAAAAACACCGAATATCAGTTGCGTTTTGATGTGCAATTCGGTCAGTTCCCGTTATTGAAAGGCGTAGTCATTATTCTATGTCTGCGGGGCTTATCGAATTTCGTGTAAGCAACTCTTTTCAGTGACTTTTTCCGCAATTTGTTAACTCTCGTGGCATTTACAATACTACTTGATTATGAACTTGACGTTCCGTCAGTAGCAAACTTTCTTCAGCTGTATATTGAGAATAAAGGAAGTGATCACCAAGGATAAGATGTCTATTTTAGAGATTCACCATTTAAGAGATTCCCTTTGAAAAATTAGAAAGGATTTTACGACGAATACCGACCGGTGAGTCCTTTTCGTCGAGTTCGAGCCATTTCATTTTCATCACGGCGAACTCAGTTTAACTAAGTTACCGATTTTGTAACCTATTTCTCATTCTAGATGTAGATGCGCCGACCAGTGCTTGAAAATACACTTAGTTAAATCACAGGAACGATGTTTTGCTAAATTTCGTGGTTGTCACCTTGCAACTGGCTCCATCAAATTGTTTTTTCTTGGGGGATATCAGGGGATATTTGAGTTGCTTGATTCATCGAATTTGTTCATAAAATCCTTTCTAACTTTTCAAAGTTTTTATTATTGAAAAACAAATTGAATCTTTAAAGTAAGGAATCTCTAAAACGGGGAGTCTCTAAAATGGGGAATCTCTAAAATAGACATCTTATCCTTGGTGATCACTTCCTTTATTCTCAATATACAGCTGAAGAAAGTTTGCTACTGACGGAACGTCAAGTTCATAATTAAGTAGTATTGTAAATGCCACGAGAGTTAACAAATTGCGGGAAAAGAGTTGCTGACATGAAATTCGATAAGCCCCGCAGACATAGAATAATGACTACGCCTTTCAATATTGCGAACTGACCGAATTGAACAACAGAACGCAACTGACATTCGATGTTTTTTTTTACTTCCGGCAATCTGGCCGGCAATCATAAATACATCAACAATCAGCGAACCGGGAAAACGAAAAACCGACAAAGTGATCACACCATTTATACCCCACGAACGTGACCTTTTGACCCTGCTGAGCTGAACTGCGAAAGGACCGCTGCGATAATTTCTGTTTTAAAGATTCCCCTTTTTAGAGATTCCCTATTTAGAGATTCCCGGTTTTAGAGATTCCCTAGTTTAGAGATTCCCGTTCCCCATTCCCCGTTCCTCGTTTTTCTATTCCCCGTTCCTGCTTTTAAACATTTTTTTTTGTTTGCATAAAAGAGTACATGCTCATTACGAGAATTGTCTTAATCTACGGCTTCCTTTTTCTCGCTACTTCTTAGGAAGTTAGGGCGATTTTATGTTCACAGTAGACCTAAGTCTTTAAAACCAAACTTTTTTACGCATAAATTATAGGTAGAAGGATTTCGAACATTACTTTTTCTTAATTTTATTGGTTCAAGTTAATGTCTTGTTCGCTGATGTAATTCGAAAGAAAAAACCTGGTCTTCTCTGGGAAGCCCCCTTTTGGAGTGGGCCTTCGTGTAACTCTTTTACCAAAAATCTATTCCAAACCTAAGAGCAAGGCACACAAAAATCGAGGTAATAAGCCTCTTTTGGCTTGAAAATTAAACATTTTCCCTAGATGCGATGTTTGTGAATGACCAAAAACTTTTAAGAAGTGTTCTCTTTTATAAAATAGTGGATGACAAAATGTTGAAAAATGCCTTGTAAGACAGGCAGCATATTTTTTAATGGATTACTCGCGGGGCGATTACTTTGCAAGACAGTGAATTGAAGCAAGCTGTTGCTAATGGTTGCAAGTTTACCACCATCTAGCTTGTTCTACCAGATAATTGCTAACTGCATTTAGGTCCCCCGCGTGCCTGCGAGAACCATTTTGCCAAGTCAAGAATGCCTATTGTTCTCGGGACATTTACTTACAGTCGACACCGCGGCAAAACGTCTGCGCATGCGCTCACTTCGGCCATTTCCGGTTTCGATCTTATGCTGTTCATTTTCATTCGGTGTGCTTTCGAACTGTCCGGGAACTGAATTCGTAGGGATGGCGCTCAAGTCCAGTAAGAGAAGAAAAATTCACCCTCGTGTGTTCCCGTTCTCCAAAAAACAAAAACTTAAAACTGGTCATTTCACGTTGCTGTTTTGCAGAGGACGGAAAAGAAATGTACCAGAATGTGTAACGCACGTGCAGAGTCCTTGTTTTGCTCATTAAAGCCTATTGTTTTTCGACGTTCTCGTTGCCGTCGCCGTGCTGGTTGCTTAAACTCCCTAATGTCACTACAATGGCGACATGCAAACGTAAACTATCGACTTTCATGATGTTTTTCGCTGTGGGTGCAAGCCCCAAACTACGAGGTGCAAAGGTGTAGAAACAGATAAAACTATATTCAAACTGCTCTGGATTTTTTAACCTTAAGTTTGATGTCTGGAGCTTAAGTTTTTCAAAATTCGCGGCCGGAACCCGAGTTTGTTATTCTTGCCAATAGTTTTCAATAGGGGAGCATTGACAAGAAGTAAAAATACAGGGCGTGCGCAGTGCATTTTGCCGCGGTGTCCTTACAGTCGAGTTGGATAGGTAGGTAGCTTTAGTTTAGCAGGGTGGCCCATTCAGCTCAAAGGCAGGTATAACAAGGAGCCCCAATCATAGGTCTGTAATATTGCCTGTACAGGTTTAAACTAAGCTTTAAACAGGTTTAAACTAAGCGCATTTGCGCATGCTTATGCGCGCTTCCTTCCACTGGGAATACCTTCTGCTCTGCAGAAGGTGGAGCAAAAAGACAATAGACATGCGAGGCACTGTTAAACTTCTTGTTTCGCAATATCAAACCTTCAATTGTTTATCAGCTTAAGTGTCCATCAGATTCTTCCTTGTGGAGAGAAAGGTCCAAAGGTGGAGAGAAAGATCCAAAGGTAGAAATTTCAGCCAGGTCAAACGTGCTGAAAAATCTCATGTAATCGCATTCAAATTTCAGCCCGGGCTGAAATATGAGCTTGTGCATGCGCACCGCTTTAGTTGTGCATGTAAAACGCTTTCCTGCGAATTTTCCCGCCCAATTTTAAACATTGCCCCCTGGCTAAAATTCACCGTGTAATCGCAGCAGAACCCGTATAGGTAATCACATGATTTTGACTGCAATTTGGAATAAATGAGCACATTCAAGTAAATTTTTCAAAGGTTAAAATTTGTGGCCTTTGAAAAATTTACGAGTGCTCATTTATTCCAAATTGCACGAAAAAATCATGTGATTACCTATACTAATAATTTGCATACAATAATTTCTGCATTCTGATTTGCTGAGACCATGTCAATTTATCCCAAACAGTGCAAAATGTGAAACTGATAGTGCAAAAAGTGAAATTGACAGTGCAGAAGATGAAATTTCCAGTGCAAAATCTGAAATTGGAAATGATTGCTAGCTAATGGTTACCAGCCGCAACAAAAACAAAATAGCAGACGGGTCTCAGTTTTACAAAAAGTAATCGAGCGTTTCAAAGGCAACGCAAAAAACAAAAACACGAAATTAGGGTGCCCGAAATTAAGTACAGCTAACTGGCTGAAGGTATGGAAGACCTGGGCGAAGGAAAAGGGCCACGACGAAAACATTGAGCTGTATGAACCGAGCGAGCTAAACAAACTCCTCGAGCAATTTTACGCGCCGGTGCGTAAACAAGACAGCACCGACTACGAGCCGAATAGTTTACGAGTTATATTAATTATGGCCACAGCTATAGACCGCCACTTGAAAGAAAACAAATTCAAAATATTCGATTATGCGAGACAGGCAATTTTGGGGGTCAAAACAAGTTCTCGAGAGAGAGGCCGAAGACTCTGACAAGACGGCAAAGGGAAGCGGCTAAACAAATCGCGAAGTCTAAACAGAGCTCTGGGAGCAAAGAAAATTAAGCAACCACAGTCCTCAAGTTAGCGAAACCTCGGAGTTTTCAACCAGAGATGTTTTCAACAGGCGATGAAAGGTGTCCTGTAGATCTGTTTTTAAATTCCCGACGTTTTCGCTGCCTTTCATGACAAGTTCTTCAACCAATGAAGCTATTGTAAGAGTGAGGTGCGGGATTGCGGAAAATTAATTCAGAGTTTAAAAGAACGAGGCATATAACAAATGTACTGTTTTGTTATTCTTTTGTTATTCAATGAGATGCAAATGAGTGTGCGGCGTTTTTCTGCAATCCCGCACCTTAGAGTATTGTAAGCAGCACATGTGTAATGTCACGAAAGTAAATAAAACGGCGTGACAGAAACTGTTGTATGCAAATTAGCCATGTAATCGGCCCCTTATTCTTAATTTGCCGCTTTTGTGGTCATTAATAATTAATGGTGTCCATGTATTCTGCGGGATCATCTGTGATCTGTACCTGAACAAAAGTTTTGTTCATTTTTAGATCACAGATGATGTGAAAATGTAGCAAGAACAGAAAAAAAGTAGCCTTAGAGACGAAGCCGAATAAGTAACTGATGTTCCTACAACATTATGCCGGTCATCTGTTACCTCAACATAAACAGATCCATGGCAAAATGAACGGTGTAATTACGTTTTTGTTGGTTTTTGTAATATCTCGCACCGACGTATTGGATTTAACCGAACAAACTCGGATTAAACCACGCACACATTAACTCGACGGTTTATTGGCTGACAACATGCTCCAAGCATCGTGTAAGAGAATCTCGGCGCGTATGCTCTGGTTGGGTAAGAGACTTTTGTGACTGTTGTCAATGCCTGGGGAATTAATCGAACACTCAATGTAGTATCAGTTCTTAATATTGTAAACACCTAGCATAATGATGAGGTAAAATAAATTTGTTATTCTCTTTTGTTGTGTTTTGTAGTTCTTGTTGCTCTAAACAGGAAAAATCAAGTGATTTGAAGAAAGTTTGAACGCAACTGTAATTTTCAAAATTAAAACAAAACTCTAAACAGGAAACATATTCGCTGAGACTAAACTTTGTTCAAAAAACGGTGCATGAAGTCGCCTCACTGCGATTCGTGGTCCACGTCATTCTTGAATTTCTTCCAGTGTCAAACTTAGGGACTGAAACCTTTGTAATTTCGAAGTCCATCTAACCGAGCAGCTTTAGCTAAACAGCTTTTTTGGATTCTTAATTGAACATTTTTAGTTCCACTGAAACTTTCTCCCTGTTTTTCTATAACCTATTCCCAATAAGACGGCACAAGACGCGCATGCACGATGGGGGTTTAGTATAACCACTGCAATTCCGGTATTGAAACAAGCAATATATCGTCAAACATTTTATTGGTTGCGTTAAGAACCACAAAAATGCGGGGAACGACATTCGTTTCCGACTATATCCAATCGATCCTGTTGCATGATTTTTCTTGGTTACTTAGTGCGCCGGAATCTGTTTGAAAGCCAGTATCTTCTACTCTCATTAACCTAATTATTAAAATGCTTTAACATCTTTAATTTGTGTTATGGCTCCCTAATAAATTAATGTGCTCTTACATGTAGTATCTAGTTCTAATATAAACTAAACAAGGCCCGGTTCAAACGTCGAGCTTTACATGTGCCGAACCTAATAATTAGGTTCGGCACATGTAAAGTTCGACGTTTGAACCTTACTGTAAGAGGAGAGGGTTGACATTTTTGTTTGAAAAAGAAGAGAGGCAAAACATTTTGAACCAAACAAACCTGTGGTTTGTCAAAGACGGGCCCTTACAAGCTGGAGTTTACTTGTGAGCCACTAGGTTCATGAGCTAAAGGAATTCTTAACATTTTTTCTGGTCTCGAAATTGCAAAACTGAAAACCTGCAACAACTTCAAACCAAACCGCAGTTGATAGAATTAAACCTCTGAATTCTCCTACCGCCCTCACATTTTCAGTATTAGAAGTGTCATGGTTTTTTTAAAAATCTGCGTTACCTGTATATTTACGTGAATACTTGTCGAAAGGTGATCCCCAACTGAACGCCCGGGGTTAAAAGTTTTTCTTTATATAATTGCATTTGGTTGAAGCCTAAGCTTGTTTTCAGCGCCAAATATTTTGGTGCAACAACATTAACCCAGTATCGATTCTAGCGTTTTTGTTCCCTCTTAATATGAGCTAGATTTCAAATGCGTGGATTGAATAGAGATTACTCCATGGAAAATCCGCGCGTACGATTTTCATTCACGAGTTGAGTAGTTCGCTGCGCTCACTCGTTCGTTTTCTGGTACAACTCAACGAGTGAATAAAAATCGTACAAGCATTTTCCATGGTGTAATTTGTTTATTTTATAGACACTGAGGTTTTTGAAAGGCAAAATGGCTCAACATTTTATCAATTGCGCGCGTGTTTAGAAAACCCATTCAGATGCTATAAACTAAAATAACTAAAACATCAGTTTATCTTTTAAAATCAAATCTTTAATGAAGTAAAACAGCAAATCAAAATTTGTAGACGTTATGATTCCACAACTTTTATGACAGAAAATCTGACTGAGGCTTACAAGTGCAATGCTATAAATCAGAATAAAACAGCGGTATACGCTGAACAACTCAATGCGAAGGTTTACCAAATTAAGTCAGGAAAACGGTCTGCAAAAACCAAGGACAAACCTGCAGTGTCTTAGTCATCATCTGAATCGCTGGGAACGCTGATTCTTTTCAATTGCCGCTTTTCCGAGGGAGGAGGGAGAGGTGGCGATTAATTCACAGTGTTGATGGTTACTGGGAACTGTCCTCCATGAATGACTGCACCCGAGAATAAAGCCAAAGACTGTTGGCCAGGGTTACTGTAGTGACAGGTTCCTTCTGGTCTAAATTCAGCTGAAGTTGACGGTCGGAGTGAATGGAGTAATGCTTGCACACTCCCTAGAAATGTTTGCCAGAACATTTGACATATGCATTTGTTGTTTTGTGCTAAGGTGACTGTAGTTTTCAATACGTTTCAGGTTTTTATGGCCGGAGAGCTGTGCGATTTGCGTTGGTGGTACGTCATTTTCACTCAGGGTTTGAATCATGGTTTTCCTAGCGCTATGATCGCGGAGTTTATCGTTCTGAAGACCCGCTCTCCTTGACATTTCTTTCATAAGACTCCCGAGTTTGTTGATGCTGACCGCGCTGCATTTGAACCAGCATTTGTCAGAAGATTTGGATTTCACCGCCACGTTGTTAACTGCAACGTAAAACGGAGCGTCGGGACCTTTCATTTTCTCAGGTCTTTTCTGAGCAAAAAGTTTGTAGACTGCTACCAGATTCTTTTCGCTTCCATCGGTTGAAAACTTTTTTGGTGCAAAGGGTCTCACATCACGGTGGTCGGCGCCAGCTCTTGTTTTCATTTGACGCTCGTTGAACTCCAAATATTCAACACCCTGGTCTGTTTTGCACAACTTTACATCGCCCCAGCGCATATCGTGGTGCTCCTTTATCCCTCGCAGAAACAAAAAGGAGGCTGTTGTTTAACCACAGGGTATTTAAAATGGCTTCAGGGTTTGATGAACCGAGAAGGCCCTTGTCGTAGAGAAGTTTCATTTCATCCTCTGTTAAAGCCACTGATGCATGAGGCTTGTATCCCTTCCCTTGTTTCTTTAGCCGTTTCTGTTTGGAATAGTGTTTTTCCTAACTTTTCAATGTTAGGTCACTGATGATGCTAACTGGATAGAACTTTCTTTTAAGATACCGTTCAAAACTCGCTACCATCCCTCGGAGAGACGATGGCTCGTATTCTTGTCCTTCCTTCGTGTGGACGCTTAGTATAAATTCACTCTAAAGTTCATTCAACTCTGAACAGGAGGAATTTCGGCTATCTCGCTTCGTGTTTCTCCTTTTGTTTGAAGAAACGCTGACAACAAAGCTACGTCTCGTTTTGTCGAAACAACAAAGCTACGTCTCGTCCGAAACGTATGCCTCATTTCTCAGTTGCCGACATTCAGATAAGCCTTCTCTTTGAGGAACCTATTATATTCTGTCCTAGAACAACTAATTCGTTCCTTTGAGTAGCTTTGAGCCCTTCAGTGTCCAGTTTATTTGAATCGAGACTTCCGGAGCTTTTCCTTTTGTTTTCACCTTTTAAATGACCTATTTTGATCCGTATAATGTCCAAAACCCTCTTGAAAATCGTTGTGTACAACAATCGGTCGCGCCACCATTTTTCGAATTCCTCCTAAACGTGGTAGAGGCATTGCATTAACCTAGCCGTGTCCCCAAGATAACCACAATCCAAATATCAGCCCTCTTCCGTCCCGACACGTACCCCCATATATCATTCACATACCAATAAATCGTCCAGTGACCTTAAACAACCTACTACGACGAATTCCTTTATTTCTGTATTGCTTTAAGACGGTGCCCCAGAGGCCCGTCTTAACATGAGAGCAGCTGAACCGAAACTCAGAGAGACGAGAATTCTTAAAAACCTGACCAGAATTCTGAGAAATGCCTTTGTTGTAGCGCCTCTGTTCTCATTTCCCTTTTTTTGTGAATTTCTTGGCAGTCCAGTTGCGAATCTTTGTAGCTGAAATGAATGCCTTATTAAACTGGTACTGTTGACTCGATTTTTTTTACAATTCACAAATCACTTTATGTACAAACAAATTGATTACAAAACACAAGTTTGAAAAGGGTTACATTACAGTACAAAAACCATTTAACTTTACATTGAATATATCATATATAGATTAAGCCAAGCCTAAAAGCGGAGCTCCACATTTCTCTTTTATGCTTATTGGCCCGTAAAATACAGTAAATTTTGGTTGTGCAGTTATTCCCCAAGAGGTGAAAAACAGCAAGGGAAAACATGCGGACCGCTGAGGAAACTGTGAGTTGGCTAATTTTTCTTCAAAGAGAAGACTTCAACACGACTTTCACCAACAGCCCTTCTTGTAGCATTCTTTCGAAAGCTAGCTTATTAAGTTCAAGAAGAGTACTTGTAAAACTACAATTGCTAAAAAAAACCCACTTAAGTTGCTTCTGGTAGCGACTCAACAGACGTTTCCATGCAAATGCACATTTCTCACTGATTCCAATGCATCCCTCTGGCTATTTAGTTCTGTTAACCATGAAACATTTCTCGAAATCTATTTTGCTTAAATAAATAATATTTTTCCGGCATCAAACCGTTTACTGACAAAAATTACCCAAAAAATGTTTTCGGAAACTTTCAAGCACACGTATAATTTTCAAGAGAAAATGGCACAAGTTTTTCAACCGCGAAGTATTAATCGGGCGCTTTCAAGAACACACCCTGAACTAATTTTAGGAAGCTTTTTAGAGTCTCATTTTAGACAAAGTAGACTTAAACCGAGAAATGCTTTGCTTATAGTTACTGAAATAAAGATTTCATTTCGATCTGTAACTGAAGACACACTGAAATGGCTTACCGGTTAAAAACAAAATGAACACGAAAACGTGCCACACTGAACTCACTCACTGAAACGACGATTCTAAGTTTAGTCGCTAAATTGGGACAGAAATGTCATTCACTTCAAACGAGGAAACCAAAAAATATAATAATATAAGGAAGATAAAATATTCCACGACTGAACAAAAAACATAAGGAACTTTACACTAAGACTATAGACTTAGAAATGACCAGTCCAGAGCATTTCCACTTTTGGAAATGTTTTGACCGGCGGACCAAAACAAACAATTATCCAATCAGAGCGCGACTTTGGAGTCACCTCATGCGAGGCCTGTTTTCATGAGATTTCAACCTTTCATGATAGTTGATGAAGCTCTCAGATTTGAATGGAACAATCCAGCAATATTTACAGTCATTATCTACGTTTATTACTGCCTGGGATTGACTGCTTGCAGAAACATGGTTTAAACATCTTTTAGCCAGGAATAAGTTGCGATGAGCGCTTGTCAAGCGCTTGTATCAAGCTTTTTTTCTTCTGGTTGCGCAGCGGGCTGCGGTTCGTAACAGATCGTGTCGTCTGTTTCAGATGAATAAAAGGAAACTATGCGAAGGCAAATCTATTTACGTTTATTTCTGGCCTGGGTAAGTTGCGTGCAAAAAGAGAACCATGGATTCCATATTCTTTAGCCAGGAATGAATTGCGAATAGCGCTTGAATTTTGCCTCAGTGGTCGCGCAATAGTACAAATATTAGGACACATTTGCCGCCATATGAAATGATTTAACACAGGTAACACAGAGTAAGCTTATATCTTTTTATTAACTCATGAACAACGTAAACTTTACAGATCCGTATTTTGCAGCTCACTTTTCTGTCTTAAACAGTTTCATCGATTTGCGCTCAACCAATGGTAGATAGAAACACAAAATAAAGCATAACACTGAAGGTCACGTCAAGGTCATATCTGATCTTTTTCTGGATTCCTGCGGCTTTGGTGTGATTGTTCCAATTGTGTCTGCTGAGCGACTCAAAGTAGTTTTAATGCCGTTCGTGACATATTAGGAAAGTTAGGACCTTCATAGGTTTTTCAGCCTGTCGTGAACGAATTTCCGACGATAAAGGATAAAAATATTATCTGCACAGCTAGATTATTGTTCGCAACGCCGGGCTCAGCTTGTCGTGATACTGTTGCAAGATGGTGTGTTTCGCATCACGGAGTTTGATCCATACAACCCTTTAGTCAAGAAATTGAAATTGCAGCTTCTTTACAGCTATGCAACCCGCCAGGCAAAGGGCTGAACGCTGCTTTAGTCAAACATGTATTAGTAAGCCTCTCTAGAAGATTCATATGTTTCCTTCTGTCGTTAGCAAGTCTTAGCAAATCTAGACTGGTTAGATTTCCGTCGAGTCTTTTCTGATATCGACGTTCCATAAAGCCTTGGACTCTGACTCAAACAAAGAAACTTCACATGTTCTCTTATCAAAATATACCAGTCCAGCACATATCCTGCAACGATCTCTGATATGCATCCTGAAACGAAGGAAAAGACTCGGCGCCCAAATAGATAGTCCAGAGCAATGGCATTTGGTCGCACAAATTGATTCACAAAACGAAGTGCAGCGGGCCCACCAAAAGAGCGGCCCATCGCCAGGTTTCGCACTAAACAACTAGAATACCTATAGAATGTCTCTGAATTTTTTCAAAGCCTAAAAAAAAATTTCACGAGAGATATAGTAAATTGAAAATGAACAAGCGCTCGAGAAAAAAGCAAAATTGTCGTGTGTATCGAAAGTAAAACCTCACCTAAGCACACATTTTGCCGCCAGTTTTCCACAATATCCTGCACAACACTTCTTCAATACTGTCTTTGTCGTTGCGTTACTAACAGACGGGCAAAGCAGGCTGGGAAGGCTCGAAAAAATGCATATTAAAACTTTCAGTTGAATCTACTCGGTGATATTTCAAAGCCGCCATGTTGTGACGTCACGCTATTGTTTCGCACATTTCCAAAAGTGGAAATGCTCTGGACTGATGACGACAGCGACTCTTCAGGTGTTGAATACTAAATTACGAATTAGTCAAAACAACCCATGCATATGCGTTGCCGAAGAAAAACAACCTACATTAAAAAAAAAACAACAACACAGACTCAGTCTAGAATAGTAACGATTTCCACTTTTCGAATAAAATACACTAGAATTGCTCAAAGAAAAATATTGAAAATTACGCACTAAAGTTCAAAAGGAAATTGAGCTTAATTAAGTTAAGCCTAAATATCAGCTTGCTCATTACTGAAAATTCCTTTAATGAATAAACACAGAAAAAAGGACAAGAAACCTTCAAAAACATGAAATGTCATTCACATACAAGGCACCTGAATTGTTTGCCTAGGAAAGCAAACGGGCGATGTAGCAGCTGTCGTAAGGTCTTCCACGATTAGTCCGCTAAACAATAGAACAAACAAAAGAAACAAAGAACGAGGCGTAAAGACAATAGAGCTGCTACATATAGCGGTCCAATGGATTCAATTTTCCCCTCGAGTGAAGTTATTCGAAAGCCGGCAATCGGGAACTACAAGGTAACTTCACAGCTATTTTAAACAAGTTTTTAAAACATTTCAAGAAAACTACCGTATTTACTAAACATGTAAAGTCGCTCATCAATTAAACAATTTTTACAATGTAAATCCACAATCAAATCTGTAATTTACTTCACCACTGAACTGAAAGAAGGACTTGAAAATCTAAACGAAAGTCGCCGGGTTCTTTCCAGATCTCCTTAGCCGTTTGAAAAAAACAAGTATGTCCTCGAACAAGGATTTCTTGCCTTCAAGCTCTCCAATATCTTCTATATGCGCCATCGAGATTGAAGCAATCCTTTTCCTTTTCATGATGAACTGTTACAAGTCTTCATTACAAGAATGTATTACAATTATCGTATTGAAATGGAGCGTACGAGAAACCAGTCGCCATATTGTTTACTTCAGCTACAAGAAAAGATGGCATTCCGCCTCTCTCGGTTGGGTTGTCTTGGGAATCCCCTCACCCTCCCCCAGAGTCTGTACGGACAGACGGACGGACGGACGGACGCTGACGTCAGAACCAAATTTTTCGGATCAACGGGTTACCAAATGTTCTTACCCATGGTGCTCCGCGAGCTCCGCTACTATCGATACACATACAGGCGGGACAATTAAGTAATAAAAAGCAAAATAAGTAAATAGATTAAGGTTACTCCGGACCTTCGCGGGTGTCCTCCCGTGTCCTCAGGAAAAAAATTCGTATGCGCGCCATTTTATAGGAAAGCACGGCAAACTATATATCGTTGGAAAGCTTAATAAATGTAGATTTCAGAAAAAAATATGAATTGCCAGTTTTTTAATTCCATAAAGAAAATTGCAAAAATGACCGTGAAAATGACCATACGTCATTCCGGCAAACAAGTGAATTAATAGGGTACCAAAACTCGGCAGATTTCTGTGAAATTTGGCCTAAACGTTCCTTAGATGTTGTGAAACAAAAGTGTGTCGGGGATTTTGAAATTTATAATATTTCTCCCGTGGCGATCTTCAATACAATGCCCATGGCGCATTCTTTGCGTCTCGAACTTGACAGATTAATTAAAAAATAACCAGTCAGAATATCGAAAAATGCTGACACACTTTTGATGATTGATCCTTTGGGATTAACACTGTGCAGTTATTTTGCCAAAGCGCTTGGATTTGATACCCTATTAATTCAATTGAATGACACATGGTCATTTTCGCAGTTGATTCCAATTTTCTTTTGCGGAATTGAAGAAACGGGCAAATTATATTTTTTTCCAAAATCTACGTTTATTAAGCTTTCCAACGATATATAATTTGCCGTGTTTTCTTTTAAAATGGCGCGCATACGAATTTTTTCCCCGAGAACACCCGCGAAGGTCCGGAGTAACCTTAATATAGTTAAAGCAATAAAGGAGCGTATTTAACCAAAGTAATTTAATGGAGTTAAAAGACATTTTCGATTTTCCAATGCGTTTCCATTTTCCTCTGTAATTCTGTAGCATTGGGAGTCTTTAAAGCTATCTGACAAGCATAAATATATTGTTTTGCACAGAACAAGAGAAGATCCAGTCTGCGTTCTTGGGCCGTGGTAAAATTGACGTTGTTACAGAGCATTCCGTGAAGATGTGGATAATGGAATCATGGTTTGAGCAGAGGGTACATTGATCGTCCGTGGTATTTTTAAATTTCAGAAGTTCTTTCTTAAATTTGTGACAATTATTCCATGCATAAGCTTAAAAATAAATTGTCTAAGTTTGCTGTCCTTGGTTATTCTGTATCTTTGCAAAGTTATCTTTCCAGTGGGTAAAGGAGTTGGGAAATTGTTGTTTCCAAGTTTTGACACCTGTGGGTTCAGTTACACAGAATTTGTAAAAAGTTTGCAATAGTCTTTACATCGCATTTTAGGCACTGCTGTACTAAGATCTTGAGTTAACTGAAATGTAGTTGGATTGTTTAAAAGATTCTCCCATGTGATTTTGGTTTGAAATGCAGTTCGTTTTGAATTTCTGGAAATAGCAGCAATTACTTGGAAGTAGTGCAGGTAGTGACTCTTAATCTAAATTTCTCCTGAAACTTCTGCAGTGATAAAAATTTACCATCTTTATCCAATAGATCTTGCACCAAGTAAATCCCTTTTTCAAACCGCTGTTTCCAGAAAAGAGTTTTTCCTTCAATAGTTATTTCCTTGTTATTCCACAAAATAAATTTTCTTTCTTGATTACTTATGTCGTACTAATTAGTTTATGAAAGTATTGCAACAATTCCCTATAAAACAAAGGAAGGTTGGGATCCAAACATTTAGTTTCATAGTTACAACGTAACAAGAAGGCTAGGCCACCGTATTTAGCCAAATAATAATTTGGAACTGTTTTCCAATGGGTATTACAGTTGGTGTCATCAAGCAGTCTACCTATCCAACTTAAGCGAAGGGACTTGACCATTAATCTAAAATTGATTAAGTCTATACCTCCGACTGAAAGTGGTTCATAGGTAACATTTCTTTTAATTTTATTACTTTTGTTTCTCCACAACAAAGCAAAAAGTTCAGACTGCGTTTTTCTGTATCACATTAGCAGTATGCTAAGCAATTAAGCGTACTGTAGACCATTGTTTATGGAGAAAAAAAGACAAACCTCTTGGACGCGCACGCGTGAGTTTATTAAATCACAGAAAATTGGCATTATTGATGTTGTCAAACAGTTTGTGATCACAATTAGCAACAATAGTACATCGTTTTGTCACGCAGACTATGTATGAACTTGTAACGAATGCATGGCGTTCCTCACGATAGAAGCACGACGTTCACTTCTGCGCCCTTGGTTGTGTAGCACTGGCCTGTTGGACTCTTTACCTCAGCTAACTGAAACAGATGTTTGACTAAGACGCACGCACTTTTAACTTTTCTGCCGCGCTCTTAGCGAAGATTAATTAACCAGGTACACAGGTAGCCCTTGCATGAAATTGTTGTTTTACGACGACTTTCTACGACTTGCTCTGCTCCTTCCTTAAATGATGGCCATTTTGAATAATTTATACGCGTTCAGCTAGTCCAGAGATCTGGAAAAGCGAAACCTCGAGGTTCGATCTGAGGTGACTTACGGCATTTTAGGTAAAGTTATGAGCTAACCAGAATCAAATCTTCTACTTAAAGTGGTTCCACTGTTTCTACACCTCGCCCAAGCCCGACCGAGTGCAACCTTGTCCCTAGGGTCGACGTCGACTGTCTATTCAAAATTGCTGACGGACAGAGAAGACCCTGGCGCAAAACGGGTCACGTGTCTCCAATGATATTGTACATTTTAATTAATTCAACGTGGTGGAAGGCTAGCTATTGGCTGACTATTTGTTTGAGATCACGTGACCTGCTATCTACCAGGGTCTTCTCTCGCCACCATTTTGAATAGAGATTAGACCACTGTGACGATACTCAAATCAAAATGTCAGTCTTGCGTTCATTTCTTAGTTGAGTTGAGGGCTGCCTGAGCCGTTTATGTATGGCACAGCTATGGTCGAACTTAATTTTGGATTAAGTACGACATGTCAAAAAGTAAGGCGTCCTGCTGATTACCGCAGAAGTAAGAGCCTGCAGTGTCATTTCCAAACTTCTCAGCTTTAGTTATAATTCTTAATGTTTATAAATCCCTTTTACAAATGTTCGCACTAGTTACGAATACAGTATAGGGATGCAAAAAAACCTTGTACACTACAATCACTATGAATCAGAACTCAAGGGAGTTCGCGCTAATTATTTCTGCGCATCCTTACTGCGCACGCAATCCAGGTGGCGATGTCATGCCACGTCATGCATTGAGCGCTCGCACTGTCGAAGAAATGTAGAGATATATAGCGCTAGGAGGCGTTTTAATATCTATGCACGGGTTTAACTCGCTTAAATGTTCGGTGACCCCAGATTTTCTTTTGATAGATCAGTTTCGTTATCGATTTTCTAGGTTTTATGAAAAATTGAAGAAAATCTGTGTTGTGGAAGTTTGATTTTTTCAACTTTTCTGGCCACGCATCATCGAATTTCGCTATCATTTTAGCTGCATAGCGTTGGCAAAAGCCCATCTTAGAGGTTAAGTTTAACTGAAAGGATAACACCGGTTCAAGTTATTTACTTGACAGACCCTCTTAAGTAAAATTTGACTTAGAAAGTGGGTTTACAGCGAATCATTTTTAATATTTTTGACCTTAAAACCACTGATGCCATGTTGAGTTACGAGGACCGATTTGTCAAAATTAGAGTAGTTGTTCACGCGCTTTATTTCGAAAACGAAGTCGGTTACCCCCAATTTTTTTGCATTTCCGAAATAGGTAACTCATAATCTGACTGTAGCAAAAGTATTTAAAAAATCTGTGTTGTAGAAGATTTTCACGCGAACGTCCTTAATACATTTATACCCGCTAAAATTACGTTATTTTAATTAATTTCAGAACGCCGAAAGGAAGCCAATTTTGCAAGAGTCGATGTAACCTGCTCCATTAAAATACTTCAACTCAAAAACAGCTCAAGGCATAGACCGATTACGGAATTTGTAGTTGGGAAAAGAAGCCTGACAGAAAATCGAGGGTTGTACGGGATTTGAACCCATGACCTCTGTGGTACCGGTGCAGCCCCTGAAAAAAAAATCCAGGCTTACATAAACTGTAGAAGCCCGGTTTTATTTCAGGCTTTCTTTTCGCAACCGCAAAAGTTGCGTACACAACTGCAATGATCATTTGTACATTTTAATCTTCATTCCGCAGTTTTATACATGATATTTTCATATATTCATCAGTTTATCTTCACCCTTCAGGGGCTTATCACGAGCAAACAAAATAACCAGCTTCCAGTCGGTTTGTTAGCTCAGTTGGTTAGACCGCTGCATCAGTATCGCAGAGATCATGTGTTCGAATCCCGTTCAAGCTAGAATTTTTTTTTCAGGCTTCTCTTCGCAACTGCAAAAGTTGTATACATAACTGCGTTGATCATTTGTTCATTTAATTCTTTATTCCGCAGTTCTATACATCATATTTTCATACATTCATCATTTTAAAAAAGATACTGTCAAATCACAGGCGGACCATTCAAACTGTTCGAGGCAGCGTGACGTCACGAGGGCTATTTGATCTTATACATTTCCTGTATTTTGTAAGAGCTGCTCTCTGCTAGATTCTAGTGATCGGGAGAAATTCCCCATACAATGCTAAATTTTGCATCTTTTGATCTCAGATTTTGATATATTGTAAGCCAGATGAATAAAGTTAACTTACCTTATGCTGTTAGCGTGGTCTTTTGCGATTTTGTCCCATTTTGAGTGTTTTGAGTCGCCTGCCACTGGCGCCCCGGTCAACTTGTCAAATTGTCTAATGGCAGTTTTCACTCGATTCTATGAAATCACTCTACCACATGAGTTAAAATAACAAAATATAACTATTCTGGGGTTTTATGTACAGAGTGTTTTTATTTGCTAAAACTTTACAAATTTGCCAAATCAAGTCTTTCTCTTGCTCTAGACGAACATTCGACTGAAGCCATCATCTGCTGTAATAGTTGCGACAGGTATTAAGCACGTCTGTTTTTGTACTAATTTTGCTGGCCACCACTACCAGATGTGGCTTCCTTCCAAGGTCTCTGCAACTATCCCACCAAGGTTCAGGCCCTATGTAAAGTGGAGTCTTAATATATTCTCCAACTCCTGACGTTCTACATTTTGTGTTTTACAGATCAGCTCTGAGGTATGAAGGAATAGAATGAGGTCTTTCCACTCCTGTAGGCTACGGTTATATAAACTACATAATGAATGAGAGAGCGGGAAATTCGCGTGATCAATGTTATAAATTTTGTACAGAGCTAGTTTCTGTCATTAAATGCATAGTAATAGCTTCCTGCGTTAATACATATGACTGTCGTTTGGTTGAAGAAAATCGTGTTGTCGACTATCGATAAAGTACAATCAGTTTGTGTCTGTGATGATAAATTGACTTAGATGACACGGGCGAACGTCATGACTACTGTCCACCGTTAGGCGATGGACTTTGATGGACTGGTCATCGGAAAGTTTTGGCGCCATGGTTTAGTTCGTAAACGAACTATTCTTAAATAAACTAGTAAAGACAAAACCGGTTTCAGACCCTCAAAGGAGGATTATCCGTCAGTTGCTGAAGCTTGTTTCTAAGGAGCCCTTTAGCATTGGGAAGCTAGCAACTGGTGCTGTAAGTAATTTCAAGTCTGCTTTAATGGGGTACTGACGTATATTATTTATACAACGTTTTGCTGTGATTGGGTGTTAAAACAAGAAGCTAACTTCTGAAATACCCTGGACCAAAAAGATTTTGGGATAAATTAACCCTATAAGGTCCGATAAATTTCGCGAGGAAGGTCTGTTTCCTGTGTAAAATTATGCGAAATGACAGAGTTTCGTAGAGTTATGCTTCAATGGAGTCGCCAAGTCCTTAGCTTCCGCGTTCGCGCATTAGAGTTCAACTCTGATGTAGGTGGGGGAAAGGGGAGGTCTAGGATAGGATAAAGACAATAAGGTCGGAAACAAAACTTTTTTTCCGAGTTGTATACACAACTGAAACAACCGAAAATTAAATTTTGTTTAGGAAGTCCTTTTTGTGGAAGATAAGGTCTTGCACTAGGGATAGCTCATTACCGGAGCGAAAACTACAAAACTTAAAAGGAAGTCTACAGTTAAATAATAGGGATTGCAAAATGTCTTCAGATTTCCTAATAAACTCTATATCTTGCGCTTCTTGTCGTATTTGTTGCGTGCACTACTATCCTCCTCCTCCTCCTCCTCCTGAGCGATTACTTATTTTCTGTCGATGTAGGCTAAATACAGTTTTTTATAGAGCCATACTCATTTCTAATATTATAAAGTGTAAAATTATATTTCTAAAATTATAAAGTCAAAAAGTGCAAAGTTGTTTACAACTATTGAGGTGGGGCCACTTTCACCTGAATGAATATGGTGTCGTCTACCATGTAACGTCTTTCTCTTACTGTTTTATGGGGTATAAACGTGAAAATGGCGTAACCAATAACGGCCTCATTATTCACTGGCCTCATAAAGAGCACCTCATCCAGTTTCTTATCCAGTTTGCCTGCGTTAAAGGATTCAACGACATTTTTCCTGTCGTTTGGATCTTCTTGTTGATCAATGAATGTAAATGTTACCTTTTTACGGAAAGGCCAGGACAATATGGCATCGAATTCACCTTTCATCATAACAAAAACTATCGAGAAGTGAGTGTTTTTTCCAGCGTTTTGACAATTTGCAGTCAAGGATAATCTAAATTTATACCCATGGTCGTAAAAAGCAGCACTTCTTATTATTGTTTTTGCTCCACTTTCGGCTTGTTTAATGACCTCATCGAAGCCAGAGATCTTCCAAGTATGTAATCCAGGAAATTGCATCAGTCTATTTTCAAGGGCACTGACCTTCTCCTCAAGTTTTCTCTTGGTATCATAGAGCGCCTCTTGGGTGTTGTTTAACTGAATTTGTGTGTTCTTTAACTTTTCACAAGCTAAGTTCAGATGAAGGTTCGTGGTAGCTTGAAGGTGACATTCAACCTCTCTTCTCAGAACCTACAGGAAAAAATAATCGCTTGTTTCACATCGTGGGGGAGTATTCACTGAAGAATTTCATGTTTTCATAATTATATACATCTTTTCCTCCGATACTCGCCACTACAAGTCAGTTACAGGGTATGGTTACACGGTCCTGAGAGCTTCTCATTTTTACGAGTCGTTATCTAAACACGATAGTTAGACTAACTCGAAGATCAGATGCAGTATAAAATGCTGTTACTTCGGCAGGCATAGTTCATTTCTGGAGTCAAATTGAATGCAGATACAGCCGAAGTTCTCGTAGGGAATTCAGAAAAGTGGTCGCACCTAGAGCTGGTCGCTTACGAGAATGGGTTCTCTAAGCGACCATGTGATGAAAAAACAGAGAGTGGTCGCTTTCAAGAGCTTTTAGCATAAAGCTTGGAATATGTTAATGGTTACTAATAGTTTTGTTTATAATAATATTGAATAGTTTTGTATTGCCTATCACAGAAGTGGTCAGCGTACGTAAAAGTCAAAGAACCATTAGCACTTGTGTTATGTATTATTCTAAATTTGGTCAAGAGTCGAGTGCTTTTATCAAAGTGCTGACCGAATGGCCGCTTACGAGAACTTGAAAACAAAGGAAAAAGCCCGTCAGTAATTCACAAAAGTGGTCGCGGTCGCTTACGGGAGCGGTCCCTTACGAGAGCTTTTCATGACAGAGTTTAAGTGATATTATCAAACGGGGTTTCGCAATGCTGGTCGTGGCTAGATCTGGTCGCTTACGAGAAAGGTCGCAAGGAGAGCTTTGACTGTAGGTGCATTGTAAGTAATTTATGTACTTACTGTATAACTTAAACCCTTTAACAAATGTTATTAACGCAATTATTTCTGTATTCATCAGGAAAAATAGTTATGTAGGGCAAGTAGAGTAAGAAGTGAAATAAAATAAAACTGTCGGCTAAAAAAATGTTTTATGTGATTTTCTGGGCCTTGTCTCTATAAGTCATTCATCTAGAGCAGGAAGGGGGGATACTCCCTATAGTGGGCGATACAGGGAGGCTCCACCTGAAAGAGGTGCCTTTTTTAAGCTCGCAGTAGACTAAAGGGTAGGGAAAACTGTCATTTTAGTAGATGAAAGGATCACAAAATCGGCTGAAAAGTGGACGAGATGGCGGCTAAAGCCAATTATATGAAAGGGTGCCAAATTTTGGCAGAAATGACAACGCAAAACACATAATTATAAAGCTTGCACCCTTTGAACAGCTGAACGAAGTCCTCGGTATAACGAACGATATTTCTCAGCTCAGTAATAGTGTAGTGTATGGAAAAGAACCTCGATATAACAAACCCTCGATAAATACTAAAATTGCAGCCGGGAATCATGATAAGAAAATTGTAAAAAATGGTTTGACACTGGTCCTATATTATGTAAATATCCAAAAGTATGAAAAGGCAGATACCACGCAGTTCTTAACAACCTCTAATTTCATCAGAAAAGGGGAATGTGAGACACTAGTCCCTTGGCACTTCGTTCGATCGAGGTTTCACTGATAGGAAGTCACATACGCAATTATGTTTGTGGCAGTTCCACCATTCCAAAGGTAGGCTCAAACATGACTTAAGTACTGTTGGTTGCTGCTTAAGGCCGCAGGTGACAAGCTGCTTATGAATAAATTTATAAGGCAAAATTTTGGTGGAGGTCTTACGTTAAAAAACTTAAGATCTTGATCGTTTGGGAGCTGATTTCGTTGAAACTTAATAGAGGGCTTGAGGAATGTTTTAAGTGCAACAAGATTGTTTTTCCTTTGATAAATTGCGTTTCTTTGCGATTCTTTGAGCTTCTAAAGTTAACATTTGGTAAAACGCGACTCTGTGTCCAAGTTTTCTCCTCGTGGAGAAGACAACGCTTCTTGATTTTGCCACTAATTGATCAGTTAAAACCTCTTTTGTGTCACAACAGAAGCCGATTTTGTGATTTCAAGTTCCACTGAAAGTTATAAGCCTTTAAATTAGTAAAATCGTCCTTGTTTTCGTTTTGTTTTGCTGGAAAATTCTAAAAAGTTGTAATTAACGTTTCAAATAACAGATAAAGAATAAAAAGAACGGTACAGATACAACAAGCGAGCGCTCAACACATTTATAATTATTATTATTATTGTTATTATCAAAATGGTTATTTAACAATACTTAAAATGCAGAATATTTCCTGCCACACGATTAAACGCACGAGCAATCATTGATGCATAAACCAAAGATTTTATACTGCAGAGCTTACTCATGAATATTTTGCGCAATGTCTCTATCATTCGTCGCATTCGTGCATACGCTTTAAATAAATAAATGCTGATGATCTAGTCTCTCACCCGCGGCCTTAAAGAAACCCAGTTCAGCACGAGGAACAAATCAAACCTATTCAAATTTCTTTGCCACTTTAACACTTTAGTTTCATAACTCTGCTATTCCAGGAAATTTTAGCAACACCAATAAATACAATTTGTTAGCCATTTTAGTTTTTTTTCTACTTCTTACCTTTGCTCTACAGCCGATCTGAGCATGCGGACAGGCAATTATCGTCAGCGGACAATCCGTCTCAATGTGGGATGGAATCTGCAGTGAAGAGTACGTTATTAGCGGAACTCCTTTGCGGGCAAAGGCCGTAAAAGTGGAGCCCCATACTCATACTAAGAGGCATGCTGGTAATTTTTTATGGTCATGGCAAGCGGAATGGCTCGCAGGCGCGTGCGCCGTAGGTACGTCGCATTTCATGATATTCTTACATGAGGCAAATTTTCACCCAGCTTATTGCCAATGGCATGGTAAACTGGACGTTAGCTTCGCATTTTTTCTTGACTTTTCATGTTAATAGGTCCATTTATCTTTTATTTAACTTTAATTTAAATGATATACTGAGAAAAATATGTCAGAAGAGCAGAGACGAAGGAGAAGAGAAGGAGATAGAGAACAACAACGGGAAAGGATGAGAAACGTCACTGAAGAACAGCGTCAAGAAGAACAGAAACGAAAACGAGAAAGACGAAGGAACAGTAAGCTTACAGCAGAGCGAGAAAGGCAACGAGAAGTAAGACGGACGGTACTGAAGAACAACGCCAGAGGAAAACTGAGAGACGCCGACAGAGAACTGTAAACATGTCGGGTACAGTTTTCTTGATTTTTATCAATTTGTGATTGGAAATAATTTTGTACCACCGAATAATTTACGTCTACGTTTTTGTATTTTATTCTACAGATGAACAAGGGGAAAGAAATCGTAATGGAGAGAGAGAGAATGAAGAAGAAATTTACGCCAAGGACAGCATGAAGTTAGAAGGTGTTCGGGTAAAATCAATTTCCGTGCTTTAGCAATATCACAGCACGAAATGGAAAATTTACGGAGCATTACAAATTACGGAGCATTACAAATTACATCACCTTTACGTCAACCTGCGTAAATTGCCTTAAAGGAAGTTTAAAGTTTATGTTTTTAATCAGCGGCCCTTTGATCCCCTGTGAACTGCAAGACCCAATCAATTTGAATTGTTGACTATGAATATGCCCCCTCTCTCGACCAGCAAATTAAAGTTTTTGTACTGTCTGATAAAACAAGTCGTCTTACATGATCAACCTCTTACTAACCAGCACAAGGCAGTACTGGGAACCACAATTAAAAAGTGTAGTATTTTCCACTTGGAGAAACAAGTTTTAGGAATCCATAAAAAAAACTACGTTGACTTCAATTTTCGAACACTAAAGGATCTTTGGTCATAGACTTAAAAGTAAAGGGTTTTTTAAGAATGACTTTCTCTGTTCACTTGGTGGGAATAAAGGGGAAAAGATTAACTCTGTTTTTTTATACAAATGAAGTTTTGGTTTGGAAGACTTTAACATACATGTGCATATCCAAGCAAGACATGCTGCTAGCAAACAGATATTTGAAAAGAATGGTCCAACTTTTCATAACTCACAATATTTATTCCTCTAAAATTTATTTTACAACCTAAGGTCATGGACAGTTTATAAATTTGAAATTTATACTTTTGTCCATGGTACAACATTCATTCCAAAACAAATGTAAGTAGGCACTTGTAAAAAGAGAAAGTGTGACTGTAACTCCATACTTACAAGTTACATAGAATGTACACATTATTGATTAAAAAACTCCTTACCCCCCCAAAAAATAAAAGTTATAAAACTGAAATCCAAATGTAAGGAAACAATTTTTATTCGGATAAAAAGCTGTTCGTCGTGTCTAAAGGTCAGGACACACTAGGCGACAAGTCGCTGCAACACGTCGCGGCAACATGTAGCTGCGACATGTCGCCTTGTGAGACTTGGTGCATTCTTGCAACATTCCCTTGACAGAATTTTGTCGCTGCAATGCGTCGCACAAATTCAACCCAGTTTGAATTTGTGCGACGCATAGCAGCTTTGCTTTGTGTCTAAAGGTCAGGACACACTAGGCGACAAGTCGCTGCAACACGTCTCGGCGACAAGTAGCTGCGACATGTCGCCTTGTGTGACTTGGTGCATTCTTGCAACATTCCATTGACAGAATTTTGTCGCTGCAATGCGTCACACAAATTCAACCCAGTTTAAATTTGTGCGACGCATAGCAGCTTTGCGACAAAATATAAATTAACCAATGAGAACGGGTCATGTATTTTTGCCATATTAAATTGGAAAACTAGTCACATTCCCATTCTTCAAAATTCTCTACGTGTGCAACAAACAATTGCCTTGTGGCAGCGACTTCTTTTGTTGTAGTATGTACAGAGCGACTTGTCCCAGAGACCTGTTGCTGCGACTTGTCGCCTAGTGTGTCCCGACCTTAAAGCTGTATGTACAAATGTACATGTGAAAAGAAATTGTGGTTTCAGGAAATATCCATACCGACCAAAAGGTTACTTGAAATGGCTGAAAGGGGGTACGGAAGAGGGGTTTGAAGGTCAAAAGCCAAAACTTGGATACCTTGAAACTAAGCCATCCTCCAGGCTGCAAATAACAGTCGGTCATCAGACATTGGCTGACCAAAATTTGCTCATTCATGATCGACAAAATCTGAATTGTAGTCGGACATGATGTCTGGACAATTTTTGATCATAAATCAGAAGTGATAACTTGTAAGTGGTAAAATTCAATTCAACCTTTTGTTTTTGGTTGTGTCCGACATATGGACATATGTTGACATCTGGTGGATCTTTTAGTAAAGTAAACAAAGACAAAGTAAAGTGGGCAGAATTCATAGCAGGGGATTAACTAGAAGGGCAGAAATAGCACCCGGGAGAACAAAAGATAGATACACCAGGAAATTTTCATTTGGAGTGATATTAATTGTGGCTGGTTTATTTGCTAGATGCATTGATGGCTGCTAAGCACTTTTATGCCCCGGCAGCAAAAAGTGCCCACAGTGCGAAAAAATTCCAGTTGGCCAGACAAATAGACAAATTCAAATCCTAAAAAGGTAAAGCTCAGTAAATTGAGGCCTAACAACTCACATGCACTGCTCATTCCAATATTTTACCTTTACTATGTGCACTTTTTGTTAAACAAGCCAAGCGAGTATGCTGAGTGGCTGCCAATGCATGGTTCAGATAAACAAGCCACAATCTACAACACTTCTGATTGGTCCAAAGAAAAGTTCCCCATGGATCTACGAATATAACAAGTCATATAGTGTATATTGCAAGCAATATTATTAAGATGGTTTCCGCCCAACATTCAAGCAATACAGGCAAAAATAAAGTTACCAAAAAAACCTCTTAGCATGGTAACAGTTTAAGTACAGCTAACAAAAACCTGCCAAAAATTTAGCACTCAAGCTGACCCCACGCGAGAAAAATGGATTTGAAATTGTCAATATTCTGTTTAAAGCGTACGTTTTCGGCCAGTTCAAAACAAAGTGGCACACGATTTAAAATTTTTACGAGGTTTGACTTTAATAATTTTCTCGAGAATGCTTTAGAATTTATTTACGGGGTCACTAAGACAAATGAATTTCGACAAGATCATTTAAAATTATACAAAATGCTGCCGTGCTATGAGTAGATTTTTGGTACTTAATTTTTGCACTCATTGCTCAAACTTTCAGCCGAATCCGTCTTAATACATTGGAATATACAAGTTCAGACGAGAGCTCGTATGAGCAAGATTCCGACTCGGAAGTCCCACAACTACAATGCTACCAAGTTAAGCATTTAAAATGGGATCGGGCAAGGTTAACAACCATAAAGCAGTCTTTGGATGAAGTTAACATGAAATCCCTTCCAAAACGGATCAGGCAATCCCTTGTGCCAAGAGTTCAACATACAGTTGACTCTGAAAGAGAACTACCTTCAAATGAGTTAGAATGGGCTATGAGAAGACCAGCACCAGCAGGAAGGGTTCTACCACTGTCGCGTAGGTCTGCTGTATCAGCCTCTTCTGCTAGTTCTGTATCTTCCAGAAGCCTCTCTTCCCCATTTGAAGATAGGGTCCTTGACCCAATACACCATAGTACTCCTCGTCGTTCAAGGCAAAACTAATACCACATTCACACTAAAGCTAAAACTTTTCTTCATAGAAATTGTTTAGATGTATTAACTTGATGTTTGTTAATGTGACACTTGACACATTGAAAACACAGCTGGGGCTATCTTGATAACTTTGAAAAAAGAAAGTCTTTTCGTTAATCTTGTTTAGCATAACATGTTTTGTTAGTGTGAATAGGGTACAAGTTTTATATTCATTTGTAAGATGTGGTTTAACTACAATGATATATGAAAATGGTACAGTGTATCTGAATGATGTCGAGTTGACATATGTGGTTCAAAAAACAATGAATACCGTGAGTAAGATACCTTGTACTGAGGTAGATGCCTATTTTTTAAACACTTCAAGAAAAATAATGTACAGTGTAGCATGACCAAGTCAGTTGTATACTTTTATAGCTGGAAGTCAAATTGTCTGGCATTTTGTGAAGAAATAAGGGAAATATATATAGTAAAGCTGAGGTCATTTTATTAAGAATTAGGTTTATTTATAGTTTCAGTTCAATGGATTTGTAGCTGTTGTCATTTTTCTGGAATTGGTATTTAAGTTAAGTTCAAGTGTGCAAGAAACATTGGACAGTATCAGTTGTATCATAAGTTTTGTCTTTTAAGAAATTCAATCTGCAATACAATACTGTACATTATATTGTATGTTCCAGTTTCCTGTAGGTAATGAAGGCACATTTCATTTATAAGCTGGTTTAGTGACCAAGGCCCCTGTCTTCCCTGGGAGCTTGCAAGGATTTTTTTTAACTTATTGAATAAATAGCTAGAATTTTTACTTTCAGATGGAAAACATTATTTTAATCTCCTTGTAGATAGGATAAAAAAGTTTGTCATTTAGTCCTGGTAACTCATGTTTCTCTTGCAATAAACAACTTGTGGCTCGTTTGTTTCTGTGCTCTTTATAGCAATACTTTGGGATCGATGCTCTACATATTGGAAAATTAGAAAATTTAAAACAAATTGTCACAGGGAAAAAGCAAATCTGGGGAAGATTAAGTACAGAACATGCGTTTTGCGTTTAGCCTCTTTTTTTAAATATGACAAAAACAGGATCAATTTTCCTCTTTCCTTTCCGGCAATTATGGGGCTATTATTTCCGTAAAGCAAAGAAAACCTGGCTATATCAGTGCCCTTAAAGAAGGTATAAAGGGCTCCTATAAGGTGCTTTACAGGGCTTTTCGACATCAGTAATGTACAGCTTTATGGACCTTTATTACGAAGTAAAGTTGCGTAAATGTAGCCCCTTACGGAGATTTATGGCGTACCATAAAGATGCGTATAGTTCAACTTTATGTCCCAGTAAAGGTGCCTAAAGTTCCGTATATACGGCCCTTATGGCACCTTTACGGCGGCCTTACGGAAAAGTAAAGTTGCCATTTCGTGCTGTGATGTTTGTTTGACAAAAAAATGCACTGTTACAAAAGGAAACTTTTCGTCAAAACTTAAACCGCACCTTTTACGGTATGTCATTTAATACTCGTAGAAAGTGAAAAAAAGAGGAAAAAACAAAACAAAACAAAACAAAACGAAAAAAGGGAACACAATTTGAGGGGGTAGTGCAAAGGTGATGGTATCATATTACAAGATTTCACAATATGGCCGCGCGTGTGGCTGAGAACGAGAACACAATACCTTTTCAACGTTAGAAATGAAAAGATAGGCTAAAGAAACTCGACTGCCGGTCCCGAATGCCTATTAAGTGGAATACGAATGTCTTTTTTGAGAGGAGAAATATGGATTGCTTTGGCCCGATGCTTTAATTGAACCAGCGTGAAGATCTGATTGCTGAGTGCTTCAATCATTTCACAGAATATTACGGTATGGGAAATTCGCTTTTATTTAGAAGGATCCCACTATCTCAACTCGCTTATTTCCAGTTCCCCGTTATCTCGAACAAAGAGAAATTTGTCTTGGCTTTGGTCATAAATATAATATTTCCAGTTATTTACTTTTACGACGATAACCCGCTTTTCTCAACTTTGAAGAATACCAGTGTGTTTTGTTTTCACGGAGCAAAGTGTAGCCAGGCAAAGGAGAAAACAGCTTATGAAAGCATGCAATGAAGTAAAAGGCGAAAACAAGTACCAACGCGAATCGTCAAGATGTTAACTCATTGACTAACAAAAGAATTACAAAACAGGACATAGTTGATATATGCCTCTTTCTTTTAAACTCTGAATCCAGTCATTGTTTACAATATCCTCGGCAAAACCCCTACCAAAATCCATGCAAGTAACGAATCGATGAAAAAGCACACCCTCATTTATGAATCTACTGAAGTAGGTCTTAAATATTTTTTTAACCCTTATTCTGATTTCTGAATTGTTTGCTTGAATTTCAATAATTTTACTGGGCTTCACTTAAGCTCAAGACTTAAACTTATGTGTGAATTAATTTTGTTTATCACTTATGAATTGTTTGCTTGAATTTCAATAATTTTATTGGGCTTCACTTAAGCTCAAGACTTGAGCTTATATGTGAATTAATTTTTTTTATCACTTATGAATTCTTTGCTTGAATTTCAATAATTTTATTTGGCTTCACTTAAGCTCAAGTTAAGCTTATGTGTGAATTAATTTTGTTTATCACTCAATATTATACATGGTTCAATTCTATCTGTTACCATCCCCCCCCCGGGCCTACCTCCGGGGATTTACAATTTTTTTCTCACTTGGCAGTCTATTCCCCACCCCCGGGCACACAGAAAGAGACGATTCCCCACTCCCGGGACTCCTCATCGACCACAAATACGTTGTTTTGTGTACAAAACCTAAATGACGATATTGATCTCCGTACAATAGCAAAACCAGACGTTTTGACAAGAACTTAAACGCTTTTCTAGAGGTTATTGAACGAAGGACACTACATGCATAATATAATAAAAACATGAACAGAAAACTGAAGAAAAAACTCAATCTGCACTGGCTGGCAAGTAAAGAAATTTTCTTCGACACATGTTTTATTCTAAATATAGTGCATACGCACAAGAGGCCCATGAACAAATTGATGGCAGCATTTAAAGGAGTTTTTCTTAGCTTGTTTCATAAGAACACTGGACTGAGATCTCTGTTTAACATAAAGATGTGCATCCGTTTTTATATAGAGTCTATTTAAGTCGTCTTATTATAAATATAAACACACTGAAGAAATATTTCTTTGTTTGTGACGACCACCATTCATTTGAGTACGCATCAAACGCACATTCGTTCAACAATTTATAATAAACATACCGTCGAACACAGATTTTAATTTGAGAGATTATTCTTCTCTAAACAGTCTGCTACAAATACTAGAGATTTTCACTGGAAATAGGCAATCTTCTCCACGGGGTCCGGGGCCATCATATCAACTGAGAAGTGACGTACTTTACAAGAACAACAAGAAGGTATTTTCGATTTGCCCCGCTCCCCTACCCCCGGGACAAGACCACTTCAAACAATTCCCCACCCCCGGGCTCGAAGGGCTGGACTTGTCCCCGGGGTTGCCAGGTGGGGGGATGGTAACAGGTAAAATTGAACCATGCGTTAGTTCAGAAGGCGACTGCAATTTGCCATTTTTTTTTAT
Source organism: Siderastrea siderea (assembly GCA_964030785.1). NCBI lineage: Eukaryota > Metazoa > Cnidaria > Anthozoa > Scleractinia > Rhizangiidae > Siderastrea > Siderastrea siderea. The sequence goes on along the minus strand of OZ034971.1, from coordinate 21,069,877 downwards.
CTCAGTTAACCTACATGTATGAAATAAAAGCACTGCATTGTGGAAAGTGCTTCTTACTATTTGTCACTCATAATGGAATGTTCATGTTTTGGAAAGTTCAAATAATTACTGCATGCATTTTTTGGTTTTCTCAAAAATCATTGTATTTCCAAGGGGGGGGGGAATCCAGATGTAAGCAAAGAATTTTTTTTATGCAATTGACACATTTGTACTGATGTGTTTTTGCTTCCTAAAGGCAATCTGGCTTGTTTAACTGACAATTGTCTGCTGGGATTAGTTAGAACATGTTTGATTAATTGCAATTGGCTCTTTACTGAGTTAAGCAAAGGAGACTGGAGATGATTGAACATCCAGTAAACTTAAATGAGTTCCTGCCATTTTGTTGCTCATTCGATCGATTGATATTCAAGTGCTTTGCCTTACCTGTATTACCCAATGAACCGTGCAAAAGGCGGAAGACATTTACATGTAACCACTTTTTAGACAAATGGCTAAAAGAGTTTGGATAGCTGCAAATGAGGGGTTCAGGCGATGATTTATTAATTATTTGTTAGGATTCCACAAAAGCTGGAAAGAAGAACACTTTCACGGGTGGATGCAAAAATTTCCAACAATAGGCACTTGTATGTCTCATGAATCAGGTGGATCACAAAAGTAAAGCAAAGTGTAGCTTCGGCAACAACATTTCAAAGCTGGAAGTGACAATGCTAGCAAAGTGAATGACGACTCCCTTAATAATTGACATTGAGTATAATTACTATTCTGTTCACCCATTCTTTCTGATCATTAATGTCACATTGGTCAAAAATTGCGTTGTGAATGCTTTAATAATGTATGTTACATATAATATTAGTTATTTGATGTTGTCAAAAGAAAAACAATAAAGTTAATATTATTTTAAGGATGAAAGTAATTTGCCAGGCGCTCGTTCTCATAAATTTTGCACTCCAAGAACTGAAAATTTTCTTCAATTGGTGAACTTAGAGTTGAGGAGGGGAAAGAAAAGAAAGATGCTCCAATGAAAGTCTAATTTATTTGAATTGTAACTACAGTGTAACTTTTATTTGCAGTCCTCTATCAGGCATTTAAGCCTCGACTCTTAGTGGCCCAGGTCAGTTTTAAATCGCCATTGGCGACTTCCAATTTTTAGCCCTGAATTTGTTGTTGTTTTTTTTTTTTCACTGATCCTTTTTTTCTGTTCTAGGCATATATGCCAGCAGTGATCAGTGATGCAGCATTTTCTTACAGTGAAGTTGAGGAACGTGGAAGATATCAGTTATATAATAGCCCAGCTTACGTATCTAACTGTTCAGTAAATTGAACTGGATTGAATGCAGTGATTGGGTTAATTTGGGTTCGGTAATTGAATACAATAATTATTAACCAAAAATATGCCTATATATACAGCTGTGTTTGATTCCATTCAATTTCTGAACCCAGTGAAACATAATTAAGAGGCGCTGCCTGTAAGGATCAAGCAAAGTTGGAAATCGGCCCAAAAATCAAAATTTTGAAACTTTGTCAGAATAAAGCCTATTACATGCCTGATTCATTGGCATAATTTGTTTTCTCCAAAACTCGAAAATGTTATTTTGGGACGCATTTATTTTAAGGGGGCATTTTTTATTGTGAAAACCGAAAAAATGCAAAATTTGAAAAATTGGTAAAAAATTACCAAAAACTTTGAAGCCAATAAAACTTAAGGCAGCTGTTAAGAGTAAACTATAGATGTCAGTCATGTATAATTCATCTGGATCAATAATGTGTTTGTCTAAGAAAAGTATGTTCAAAGATGGCTCCATTTTCCTAATACTCGTACAGTCAGGGACTATGCTTCATTTCCCGGGATATATCTCGAGTAGTAGACAGAGTTTGGATCATTTGTTTACACCTTTTGAAAGGACCTATGTTGGTGTAGTTTTTGATATAAAAATTCCTGCGGGCAATCATTATGTGTTTCCAGTAGAACGCCTCAAAAAAGCCCAAAATTCGACTTTTCTTGGGACGCCTTCTCAGGCGACACGGTCTGGAGGGCTGGTAACGAAAATACAAGCACTGGTAATAAGCTGTATAATATGACGAAAACTGCTTTGTTTATTTTTATTCGACTGTGTCTCTGTTTTATTGCCAAATTTTTTTTGTTCTGCTAGTCCTATGAGCCTTACAGATATACACGCGGCGTTCCTTCCTACGCTGGTGTAGCTACACCTTCGCACGCCGTGAAACACACGAGCAACGCTCCTTCAATCCATTAAACCTGTCGATGGACGTTTTTGTTCATTGATAATGAATTGCCTGTAGTTGTTCTGCTATGCAGGAGTGGTGCCGCTGTATATTGCATGTCAAGAGTAGCTCGAAATTTTTGGCTTGCCGGTAGGTCCTGGTCCTTGGAAAATTCACTAGGAAATCCTATGTGGGAAAAATATTTGCATAAGAGGGTATATACACGAAACTTCACTTGACACATCTCAATCGAGAAGAAAATCTTTCAACGATGCGTAAAGACTGGGACTTTCGAACAAAGAAGCTGAGTAAAAGAGTTGGTAGGAGTTTGTTTATTTGCAATTTGCATGCGTGGGAAAGTACCAAAGTTTAGTGTTGTAATTCAATTATAGCATTCGTCGCGCTTTATTTGTTACAGGTGCTAAAAACATCCAGATCCTACAGTACTTCTACTTGTTCTAAACTTCCCCGGAAAACACGTTATCGGAATTCACAAAGGTATTTTGACTATTTTAAAATATAATGTTGTTTCACAATCTTTGTTTTCTTGGAGGATAGTTCAAAATTCAAGACATTATATTCACTGAGAAAACCTCGCCTGTGGACCTGGCAATCAATTGCAAAACAATTCTGCTCGATAGACGTGCACGAATGCTCGAAGCGCCTCCAAACCCCAGAACTTGAAGCATGTGAATTGTGTACCAGAAAGTTTTGTTCGTAAAAATGCCAAAAATGGATAAATGTAGGAATGGAAAGCTTTTCGGGACGGAGTGTGGTTCAGTTACTGTGAAAGATACAGAGATCACTGAATATCAAACGCTAAGTGATTGTCAGCGCGACATAACAGGGCACTTAGATATGTTGAAAATGCGTGGAGAGGACGTGTCGTCTGAGAAAGAGCTGATTTTGATGGGGGCAGGTAAGGACATCTTCATGCCCCTCTCTTCAGCATCTTTCCCTATAGGGTGTGATTTGTTCGCGGTCTCCTTTTCTATGCATTAGGAGTATTTGAGGGGACCGCTGCCGTAAACTTTCGCGTGTGTCCAAAGCCCCGAGATTCCTTTGGCATCAAATGGAGAGGGCGGAAAAAACTTTGCCGGGTCCCAGAGAGGGTCGCATCTCACCGCTCAAAAAAGCACACGGGTGATCGCACTATCAATAAGAAGCTGTCGGAGGAAATATTCAACAGGACTGGATCACTAACACCTATCGGCTCAGGTATTCATCTGTATTATTTTTATTTGTTAGGAATGTCGCACTAACTACCGTACCCGCTAACAAGGCTCTATTATATGTTGTCATTCTTCCAGCAATCCGTGGGCAGTGCCGCGAAAAGCTGAACACAAGCATTGCGACCCATGAAGGGAAGTCAAAAGATCAAGGTGTGGAAAAATAGTGAACGTAATCATTTTGCAGTGGGTCCCTCATGCCTGTAGAGACCTACTCTTCTTTTTTATTACTTTCTCTTCTGTTTACTATCCATAAAACGTATAAAGAGAGAACGCTTTAGTAGCCTAGGCTGTGCCACAGGCTAATTCAGCGTAGTGGGTATCCTGTGGCGACGAGCAAGCAATGCAGCAGACTCGTACCCAGTCGCTTGTTAGTAGGAAAACGGAGCGCGCAAGGGAATTTGCGGCGAGAAGAGGACGCGCAGAGGATTATGGAAGTCCTCTTTTGGACCCACAATTCCTTGCGCTCTCTCTCCTTTTTTAAGCAAGCGACTGGGTAAGAGTCTGGGGGTACAGTGGGCGTGGGACAGAGCAGAAAAAAGGAGGAAAAGCGCATCGCTTCGGCCAATTGTATGAAATAAACGTTGCTCCCCCGTCTAATAGACCTCCCCTGGAATTTCCGTTTTCGTCTTGCACTTCTCTGGAGTTTCCGGCCTTCAAACAGACCCCTTCCCCTTGAAAAAGAAGTCCGCAAAACCCCAACCCTCCCCAGTCTCTAGTCTCCCAGCGCCTTTCAGTTTCAACACAGGACGTAGGTTTATCTAAACGTACATGTAGAGGGTTTCAAATAAAAGATGAAGGAAAGAAGTGGGAAAGGTGATAGAATTACACCAGAGAAGGGGCCATAAAATAACACCCAACCTTTCGGCATTACCTGAAGGGAATGCGGAGACGACACACGGAAATCGGCGTTGTGCTATGGTCTGCTGAAATTTGAGTAGTAATTTACGTTATTTTTAACGTAGGCACTTAAAGAGCCAGTGTCGCCCAAAGTGCTTTGCGCGGCGAGGTACATTTTTCATATATATGAAAAATCCGTCATTTTCTTGATTGTTGTGAAGTGTGATTTGTATCTTCTTCCATCGCTACTGTTAGCGATCCGAAAGCACTAGCATGAGTTTTAACTTGACATTCAAGTGTCGTCGTATCGACTTAGTAGTATATTTCCGAATTCTGAAGTGTTTTCGCTGTGGAGAAGGAGATCTTTAAATTGAATGCTTCGTAGGGTTCAGGAAAACTGAGGCGAAGGCTCAGTCTTCCGGGCTCTACCAAAGTTGTACGGCTGAAGGAGTCCGTGTATCAGTAGCGGAGAGGAAGAAAATCATCTACGGGTTTCAGCAATAGTACTGACATTGTGTTTGCCGAAATAGTACAACATTTGCGTTGCCGGATGAAAACAGAAGAAACGTTAATTTACCACAAAATAACAGTAGCTACGGGCCTGCTTCAAAATAATACTTATGGTCATGAGCTTGAGCTGTTTTGCTTAATTATTATTATCCTTGTGTTCACTGTCTGCTTATGTTTTATTTTTGCAAAAAAAAGTGTAAGTGGCTATTCTGGTTTTGCGTCCATCGAGATCGGCTGATGTGATCGATCGCGCGATCAACCGATCGGACTGTAATAGATCCATACGCATTGAATGCGAAGTCAGATCTTAGAGTAGTTTGCTCCAGTGACATCTAGCGATGAAGACGTCAATATTCTTACTACTTGTTTTTGTCTTGTTTTATATCGAGTAGAAGTCGCTGCTCTGGTTTTACGTCCATCGAGATCGATCGATCGATCAATCGATCGGTTGCTATAATAGCTCAATATGCGTTGACTACAAAGTCAGATCTAGAGTTGTTCCTCCAGTAACATCTAGCGATGAATGTATTTTCATTTTCAGAGGCTACTAATTCTCGCTGAAAGGGCAGTGCGGCACGGTATAATTTGCGAAAAGTCCGGCGAACGCGCCAGCCAAACGCTAAAAGCTGTTTCAAAACAAAAACACAAGCACGCAAAGCACTTTAGGTGACACTGGCTCCTTAAGAGCGTTTCTGTGGCCAGTGAACTCAGCGTCCTGGGAGATGAACAAGAAGAGAGTATGGAAGCACTTACACGAGACCTCGAGAGGTTGGCCATTAGCCCTGACAGTACTCTGTACCAGCCTTCCTCATCCCAGGAAGAGACGCAGTCGACGACTGATGACAGCATCAACCAAGCCACGTGTGCACAATACCCCAGACCTCCAGACAACACTGACGAAGGCAAAGTAGCAGCTTTGCAATGATTCGTAGATGAGTGCAGTATTGGGCCTCTCGGCTCTATTAGGAAGCGTCCTTGGAGTGAAGCCACCTCGAAAACGCATGACTGCTACACCCATAAAGCCAGTGAAATCATCGCGGAAGTCCTAAAAATACACAGTGGTTCTCCTTGTCTGCCGGAGGGATGGGCTGGTCGGGAGTCCGCTAAACCACGCCACCGGTTCAATTCCAAGCAAAAGAGATACTTGGAGGGAAAGTTTAAACATGGCGAGACCACGGGGGTCAAGGCCAACCCAGATGACGTCTCGAAGGGGATGAGATGCCTGAGAGACGAGAACGGGAAGCGAATCTTCACCGTGGAGGAGTTCCTGTGTCCCCAACAAATATTCTTATTCTTCTCTAGAATGGCATGTAAGAGAAGAGATGCCACCGAATCCGATGATGAGGCTGAAGAATTTGCGAGGAAGCAGGTGGCCGTACACTCGGATGTGATGGAAGCGCTACAGCAGAAAATCACTCATCACTTGCTGTTCTCTGGAAAGAACCTGTGCCTGCTGACAGAGTCAGAGATCGAAAGCCTCAAGATGACCCAGATGCGCTCCATGGTTGGCCACTTTTCCATTAAGATTAAGGGACGAAAGAAGGAGGCGTATCGAGATGCCATTATTGCGTTTTTGAATAGGTGCTCTTGTAAGCAGTAATTCTAGTTACCCTTTTATTATTAGCAATATGGTTGCAGGGCTAGGTTGTTACTTAGGACCAAAAATACGTGGCGGCATTCATCCCTACTCTGGACCACATTTCTACGCCTTTTTGTGGTTTCAATATTTTTCTTCCAGCAATCCCTGTGTCAAAGTTAGTGATACCGCAAATTTACGTCGCCAGTTATTTTCCAGTACTTTCCCCAAAAAAACTATACAATCCGATGGCATGTAACATGAACAGATTTTGTAACTAGTCTGTCAATCAAAGGCGGGATGATTACCTATAAGTTTCCTGCACAAGAGGAGTTTAAGGAGAGAGAGTTCTTAGTTGAGAGAAAGTCGGAATAACAAATCAACGACCCGTGCACCAATCGTCCGATATTACAACAACTTACTTGTGTGGCTCGTTGCGTAAAAAATGACCAAAATATCTGTAATAAATCGGAAAAACAGCGCAAAATAAAAAAAAAACAAAGCAGATTCTGTCATTTTGTAGTGTCTTAATTGCCACAGCTGGAAATTCTGTAACTCGTAACCAGTCCTCCAGACCGTATCGCCCAGAAGGCATTTCGAGAAAAGTCGAATTTTAGGCATTTTTGAGGAGCTCTTCTGCAAAGACATAATGGTTGCCCGCGGCAATTCTTGTATTAAAAACTACACCAACATAAGCCTTTCGAAACGTGTAAACCAATTTTCCAAACTCTGTCTGCTACTCGAGAAATATCTCGGGAAATGAAGCATAGTCCCTAACTGTATGAGTATCAGGAAAAAGGCGCCATCTTTGAACATACTTTTCTTAGACAAACACATTATTGACCCAGATGAAATATATATGACTGATATCTAAAGATTGCCATTAACAACTGGGTTAAGTTTCATTGGCTACGATGTTTTAGGTAAATTTTTACCGATTTTTCAAATTTTGCATTTTTTCGGTTTTCACAACAAAAAATGCGCCCTTAAAATGAACGCGTCCCAAAATAAAATTTTCGAGTTTTAGAGAAAACAAATTATGCCAATGAATCAGGCATGTAATAGGCTTTATTCTGACAAAGTTTCAAAATTTTGATTTTTGGGCCGATTTCCAACTTTGCTCGATGCTTACAGGCAGCACCTCTTAAACAGTTTTGAAATCGTTCAAATATATAGATTTAGCCAAGCCTAAAACTGGAGCTCCAGTTTTTATTTGGCAATCCTATTATTCACAATGGAAAATAAAAATTGAACCAACGATAAAATTGAACCACAACATTTACATGAGTGTGCCATCAAGACTTCCATTTGGGTGGCAATGAGAGCCTTTACATCTGGACTTAAGGGAGGAGACTCTTAATCACCATATTGTTGCTGTGGGAAGTTCCTCAGAACCATCATATCTTGGAAACCCTATTACTTCCACAGATAAGCTGCTTGGCCACGTTTGCTTTATGGGAAAGGTTTTCAAGATTTTCAGGTCACAACCATATTCAGCATGTCACTTGACCTGAACAGAAAAAATGCTAAAACTCAAACAGCATACAGTTCTCGCTGTTGTAAACATTGCAGGATGCAAAATTTGAAGCAACAGTTTCTAGAAATTTGCTTTATTATGAATATAAAAGTTACGATGACACAAGCACATATCTTTATACATTTTTGTGCTGTAGCTCTTCTATTCTTTGTAAAAACAGTAATATTTTGCATGCTTCGGAAAGTAAAGAAGGGTGGGGCGATTCGCAAAAAAATCGGAACTTTACTAGTTTCCTCTTAGTTTTACTGATTTTCTTTTTAATGTGCGGTTGGGGACTGGCAGTAGCTATGCACGCGCAATGTTCAGTTGTGGAATTCAGATGTTCTTCTTCATTATTTCACCAATATAGCGGCATGAAATGCTGAAAACAGCGTATGACAGAATACCATCCACAAAAATCTCTTAGCAACAATGCGAGATCTGTAGTTAAGAATCTCCCTTCCTCAAGTTACAAAATCCTTTTTTCACGGTGATGTGAGATTTATCTGGATGGCTATATGGTTAATTAACTTAACGCAGAATGAATCAAATAGTTACACCATGTTTACATGATACCGGTATGAACTCACCCAGGTATGGCTCGCACTGTTACGAGATTTTGTGCTGTAATCATGTAACAAATACAGAGAAGCAAAAGGGAACTGGGGTGAACTTGTATCAGAATGAAAAGCATACAATGAACTGGTGTCATGCAAACACCCCCACAGACTAAAGTTGAGCAGCTCTCGAGAATGTTTAACAACATCCTTAGATACCCAGGGGCAGTAAAACCCTGATTTCATTAACGCAGTGTAAACTCAGACTGGTGCAATTTTGTTTACATGAGACCAGTCTGAAATTCAGACTAGCATAAGTATTTACATGAGACCAACCATCTCTAAAAATACAGTTTACCTTTTGTCCACTTGGAATGCTTCAATGCCACTTATTTAAATGCACATGCTCAAAACTCAAAACAAATACCGTAAACTGCCGGTTATAAGCCCGCCTGCTTACAAGCCCCCCCCCCCCCGGCTATAGGCCCATCCACCTGTAAACAAAATTTAAATCCAGTAATAAGCCCCCCCACCCCCCTCCCGGATATAAGCCCTCCTCTAGTTTTCCCTGTTTCCTTAATATTAAGCACTCTCACAGAAAACTGTAAGGATTAACTCTGAGCTTCTGTTTTGTTATGTTCCGGTAACGTTCGTGTTGTTGCAGTTTTGATTTTGTAGTTAAAATTGAAATGAATTCGATTAATTTATTATGACATTTCAAAGGTTAATTACAAACTGGTACATTAAAAACGTATTTCGATCAACACTGCTGTGGCTCATTTCGTAACGTGTTTCTAATTCCACTTATAAGCCCCCACGGATATAAGCCCCTCCATTTATAAGCCCACCCAAAAGCCCTTACAGAGTTGTGTCAGCCTAGGGCTTATGAGCGGCAGTTTACAGTGTCTTAAAACATTTGGGGTAGTTTTTCATGCGAGCGTGCATGCTCAGTGCATAACACGGCATTACATTGCCAATTTTGTGAATTGTGTGCGCAGTATGGATGCGCAGAAAAAAAATACGCAAATATCCTTAGAACCTCCCTAAAGCCATGGGCTTACTTTTGGCAACTGAGATAATTAAACTCTTCTTTGTTCTCCATACAGGTTTTTATTCCATCAACCTGATGTCAGAAAAAATATGGCAGTTTATTGTAAGGCTTTGGTTAATAAATTTGTACTCTTAGCTACATGCATGTTCCCAGGCAGACATTATCAATTGAAATAAAAAATGTTAAGAGCAGTTTTGAAATAAGGTTTTATATTTTTGTTTTTTTTTGTTGTTGTTGCAAATTTTGATGTTGGTGATTAGTTTGACTGTATCCACATACACTTTATGTTCCCTCAGTAACACATCCATACACCAGTAGCATTTATTTGGGAGTAACCCTACTCCCCCTCCCCCCCCCCCCCCCCACACACACACACACACACAACTAACTTCCCAGGAATAATGATTCAGACTTATTTGATTGAATTCACTTGACAGGGAAAACTATTTCAAACGATGGAGTCACCACAGTCTGATCCCCTCTTGTCAGTTCATTACATGACAGGTTTCTGACTATCCTGAAATGGTTTGTGAAGAGGCTTTTCTTTTTGTTTCTCTTTGCTACCAGATCATGACAATCAGTAACATTGCTCATTGGTGACATTAGATGCAGTGTAAAGGCTTATGATCAAACCAAAAACAAAATTAAACCACAAGATTTACTACCATCACAGTCAGGGGTAGTAACATAGTGAGTCATAATCTGTGCATCAAATAAAGTCACTAGTGGTTACTGGACCATTTGTTATTCGCGTTGGCAACACTGTTAGTCACAAATTTTTAATCGACTGATTGACCGATTTATCAGTGGTTGAGTGGTTGATTCTTGACTGATGGGTACTTAAAGAGATTGATTTTAATGTAATAGTCACTGGCCATGGGCATCAATAAGAGTAAACAAGGTACATTATTATTCCACTATAGCATCAGTTTATCATATAAGGAGAAAACACATACATGAGAGTATGAGAGTGTATTGCACTGTAGAAAGCGTATTGCCCTGTAGTTTCCCGGTTTCAAATCACTCACTGAATAAATCATTAAAATGATAGGCAAATATTGTAGTGGAAGAATAAATATCATTCAGTGGTTTTACAGATAATGGTCAAGGACATTTTAAGGACCTTTGATCTATTTTTACCATATTTGTACTTTTATATTTTTAGTTTTAGCTTGTATCTATTACAATGTTTAGTTTTATTTTATTCTTTTGTTATAGAAGACCTCCCTGAAAACCACTCAACGTGATGGGAGTATCCTCTTTAAAGATTAATTATTATTATTATTATTATTATTATTATTATTATTATTATTATTATTATTATTATTATTACCGGTACTCATTGATCGCATTTTTCCTCGCTCTATACCATACAACTTATCTGTCAAACCACTGAATAAGGTGGGGGTATTTTTCAATTAGTACCCTGTCTATACAATTTGACAACTCTGCAAAAGTGTAAATAAATTAAACCGTAGACTTGTGGCAGAGAAAAGGCCGAGGTAAGGTGAACAAAAATAATTATTGTGCCCAATATTTAAGTTTACAACCTAAAACTGGGGCTTATTTAGAATTTTGTAAAACAGGTTCATACCTGCCATCCGTCCCCATTTAATGGGAATTGTCCCGATTTTTGAGTTTCAAAACCTAAAAAAATCGGGACATTCCGATTTTCAAGAAAAAAAAGACAATTTGGAACTGGATTGTTAAAGATTGGTCTTCAATGACTTTTCTACATTCTACTGTTTTGTGCAATACATGTGGTGCTTGAGACAATTAAACAACACCTGAGAATTCTAATGCTAAGACAGTACAGTACAGGCAATATTTTTAAAAATTAATGCAAAAACCCTAGAGCATCCTAGACCCTGCTCAGTGTTGCCAGGCAGTGGGGGGGGGGGGGGGGGGGCAGGGCACTACCCCAGGACTGGGGTGAGTTTTAAGGTTGGCAGGTATGCAGATTCTAATTTGATGAGAGGTGTATTTACTAATAATTACCTAAAATATAATATTGCTGTCAGGTACCACTTGAAATAATAATAATAATAATAATAATGATAATAATAATAATAAATAAAATAATAATAAATAGAATAAATAATAATAAAGAAATAAAAATTGGAGTTCCGCTTTTAGGCTTGGCTAAATCTATATATTAGACAGTTGTATTCATTTGTTTACAATGAATGAACAAATGTAAATCACTTTGGGCGTGAAATAAGCAGAGTATATTCTAAATGCTTTGATAAAATAATCTCATAACTGGAAAATGAACCTTGCCAATATTTCAGTTTTATTTAAAAACCTTCCTAAGGGCAACTGAGGAAAAACAACAGAGTCACAGAATAAGAACGTTACAATCTCGCGTAAGAAGCTAACGGTTATAACGGTAATTTACACGCGTCGCGCGCTCAAGCAAGTGGAGCGCGCGAGAATGTATAAGAACGAAATCACCTTCTTTTCTTTCTAATAAAGAAATCGTCCCCATTTAGACCCAATGGGCTGAGTGACCTTAGTCTACATACCCACTGGGCCTCCCTTTCCCTAAGCAAAACCTCGTTTGGGCCCTTATCAGTGATCCTTATCTCTACATCATCTAAGCCCCGGTGTTCTCCAAGAAAAAGGTGTTGGTATACCAGTTCCTCTGTAGATCTGTTCTCCAAAGAAAGATTCTTCAATACATTAAGAGCCGATGTCTGCAATTATCGAGAATCGGGCGTCAGTCGTGAAATTTCGAATTTCTTTTTATTTTGCTCAAGAAACCTCTATAGGGAATTATTTTCAAAAATAACATTAAAAGTTTCAACAGCTTTTTAATTTTTTCGAAATCGGGCAAAGTTTGAAAATACGGCATATCGGCCACCTTTGAATAGTGAAATTGGCGGAAAATTACACATTTTTATCTCGCTCGTACGTTAAAACGCGGTGTCGTCTGTTGATGAAACACAAACGCAATATAAACACACTTAATCTCTTTATAACACAGTAGTTTTCTTTGGATAAGCTGTTGAAATGAGAATGTTTCGGCCGTTAGAAGAAAACACGTTACAGGTATTCAAAAAAATAGCAAATTTCACCCAACTTCCAAACTACAGAAACCCAATTGGTACGTAGATTTTGGACATGGAATAACAACAGGTTTGAAGAAAAACCTTTGCAAATTACTGTGTTAAAATATTTCTGGCGGCACTGAAAAATTTCCCCGTCGAGAGACCAAAATGCGAAGAGTAGTTAGACACGAATCGCCGACTGAATTTATGACACAAACCGCCGACTGCCTACGCAAAGCAAACGAAAGCCGTTTTCACTGACAGAAATGCCGGAGAAAACCTTCGCAAAATTACTTAAGGGGCTTGCAGAAAAATTTTACATAGTGGTTGCTGAGGTTAAGTGTTGTTTTTGAACTACGATCAACACACACACCCCTTGTTTTAGTACACGCCGGTTCGGTCGATCGAAACCGCAACATATGCATAACATTAATCTTACCGTGTTTTTAAAATTCTCCATTATTTGTCTGATTAAAATAATCCTTTACTCCATCGTTGTGATTGGTACTGTAATAGCTGTAGCTTGCTGGACATATGATAGCGTTGCTTTCCCGAAATTTCTCATCACTTAGCCGCAAACAAGCTGACAAAAGTAACATTCCGGAGCAGTACCAGAATATGTTACAAGAACAAGATTGCGTGACGCATGACATTGGCAAAGTCAATAGATGTAATCGCATATTATAGGTATTACTTTTTTGAGATGTTAGCATAAAGTTTTACAGAGATACTTTTCAAAATCACCTTTTGATGGAAAAAAAGCTCTCATGTATTCATATCGCGTGGCTAAAAATGTCTAAAAATGTCTACAGTCGCCTCGTGTATTGTAAAATCAGCGACGACATTGCAGTGGACAGTGAATCTCAGCTACTACTCCCTCGCGTAGGTAGGGGGTTTACTGTTAGACATTACAAATCCTAGAGCGATTTTTTTATTTGGCCATTTTTTTTAAAATTAAATCGGCGTATTTATTTCATGCATTTTTGAGACAGAAGAGCCTCACTTAAAAATAACAGTGTGCCCACGACATCGGTACTTCACCCCTCCCCCCCCGCCATACCTTTTCTAATGGTCCGCCCCTTAGCCCAGTAGCCGAAGGGAGACAAACAATGTTACAGATTATGATTACACTCAGAAAAAACGTTTATTTTTTCAATCGTATTCTCGTTCTTGCATCATAACTTAGGCTATAGCTAGTTGCGTTTTCCAGCAGTGTTTGTATTTTCTGTTATCCAATTGCATGCACTTATACTTCCTCCTCCACAGGCTTTTCCAAGACCAAGCGAGCGCGGATTTTGACGCGAGAGGGGGGATCGGGAGCGAACGTGGAGCGCGAGCGGGGGGACTCTCCCCTCGAACCCGCTTTCCTCAATAATTAACTAAATATCCCCCAGATGAGCGATCGCGAGCGACTGGAGTCAAGGCAGGCACTTATATCAGTTTTACATGAAAGTACAATAACGAAGCGAGAATATAATACGCCCGGGCGCACTCCTCCGCAAGTGTGTTGAAGAAAAAGCCAATATTATTGAAATCGCAAAACATCACCTTATCTACTTATCTATATACGAGTTCTAATTTCCTCTTCCGTATTATAACCCGTCAAATAAAAAAAAATATCAAATTAAAGGCGAGAAATTCTGGTACGCATTTGCGTATTTCGCGTAAAGGCAGGAACGCCCCTGCTGTCGGTCAAATTTCAACACCTTAGGCTGCGGGCACTCTCTTTTTCCGCTCAGGGATAGTCGAGGAAAACGGACAAGGGAGCCGGCGAGCGCGAAATTACCCTTGGCGTTGAAACGCGACGCCAACCTCGTTCCCAGGGCTTTTCCTCTTTTTTTATTTTGTTAAAAGGGGAAAAGTCCTGGGAACGAGGTTGACGTGACGCGCTTGTGGAGCCCGTGCGAAAATCGCCGACCGCCGCAAGCGTTTTTTACATGCACTCGTGTGTAGTTTTGCCTGGACTAGTCCTTAGCGGAAAGAGTAGACCGAGCAGTCTCTCTTTCCGCTAAGGGATAGTCAAGAGAAACGAACAAGAGAGAGAGCGCGCGAGCGCGAAAATCAGCTGCACAAACATGGCGTTGAAATGTGACGCTCGTGTCAAGCCGCCTAGTATTGAGCCGACTCCAGTACACTAGCGTACACTAGCGCATAGCATATATGTTTATAGTACGACGCTAAATTTTGGCGTGTTGTCATTGGTCGAAATCGATCACGTGACGTGATAGTGCGGGGCTCTCCTCAGCGGGCGCCTATCAGCGCATAGTGCCCGTTTTTGGCAATTTTTGCTCAAAATTTAGAGTTGTACATTAAAAACAATAGAGTCCTTCTGTTTCAGGCCCTATGTGTCCTAAGTTCCCTCGGAAATTTGATGTTCAAACTTCATATAAGCTTCATATAATATTTGTTGTGAACATCAAATTTCCTCGGGCAACCTATCCCACGGTAGTGCCTTCGACAGAAGAACTCTATTGTTAAATAGCGGCTCCACATGCGAGTCACATTTGAACGCCGGACGTGATTTCGCGCTCGTCAGCTCGCTTGTTCGTTTTTCTCGACTACCTAGACTACCCCTGAGCGAAAAGAGAGACTACTCTTAGTCTAAGGTGTTGAAATTTAACGGATACTGATCATGCAAATAGAGAATCTTTTTTCTTCCGAAATGGTTTTTATCCAGGAAATAATTCATGCAAATGAGAAAACCGCGAGAACATAATAACTGACCCTATTCACAATGTCTACGGCAGGGTAGCTAGTGGAATTTCACAAGGCCAAAACTATTTTAACGAAACCCCCAGCACTCTACTTTAAAAAACATTTTTTTTCTCTTCAACGCGTAAGACGGGGCTTTCACGAGAGCACACAAGGAGTGAGAGGTTCGGTTCGCGGTTCGCGGTTCGCGCTCGTGTACTCATGTATCTAAAACACTAAATAAATATACAGTTGTGCACTGACCCCCAACGTACGTATATTAAATGCAGCTTGAGTTTTTTGGGCACGAGCTAATAAACCATGTAAGATTTGGGAACGGTGGGACACTGTTTTTCTGTTTTTGTTTCTGCCTTTTTTTAGATCAGGGCTATTAGTAAAGTATGTTTGAGCAGCGGTTTTCTGTGTCAACTTTGTCGAAAATACAACAAACCCACATAAGTATGCCTTTGATTAGCCTCTCCCCCACCCTCTCCCCCACGAACATGAAAGAGCCCCAAAGCAACCGCGTAAACAAATTGCGGATAATTTATTACCAACAAAAATCATTTATACAAATACTTACGCAAGCCTACTTGTGCAAGTACATTTGTGGCGCTCATAACATGGCTTGAATTCGCCTTTTTTAATCCACATTAAGCCTTTGGGGCTGAGGATGTTCCCTTGCAGGCAGCCATCATGGCCACTTCTGGGGATCGAACACCGCGAGTAACTGCACCATCACCTAGTCCTAAACTAATATCAATGTCGTGGGCACACTGTTATTTTTAAGTGAGACCTCTTCTGTCTCAAAAATGCCTGAAATGAAAATGTTGATTTATTATTATAGTTTTTTAAAATGTCCAAATCGCTCTCTTGGATTTACAATGTCTAAAAGAAAACCCCCTACCTGCTCAAGTAAGTAATAGCTTAGAGGGTCCCCAATAGGGTTATTCAATCCCGCCATCCCGACCCAAATTTTTCCTCAATCCCGAAATCCCGACGGTTTTTATCGGCCAATCCGGATCCCGGTCATAAACGATTTTTTAAGCTCCTTACCACAAAAATAAAAGGCCTTATCAGGGTATCCAGATTCCCTCACAGCAAATCCAAGTACTGAAAAGTTAGAAGTTAGCTCTTTCCACCAAAGCGTGGGCATTGTTCATCTGGCGGTTTTCAGTTTCAAATGAATCAGGTCGCTCAGTCATTAATTACCTTTTGTAAGTGGTTTTAGTTTTACCTCTATTGGGTGGTAATGCATGCCTTTCCGACCAGTTTAGTTACTTGTAATTCGTTATTCGGGGATTGTAGCGATCGAAGAAAAGCATTACAAGTGGGGTCATAGCTACAGTCAAAAAGTTCATTGCAACGATAGTTATAATAACTTTCTCATTTACATTCCTTTCTTACCAATCGCAGCCACTGACAACTATCGTCTAGAAACTGAAGGATGTAGACTCTACGTGCTTTTTTTGGCTCAAAACGGTTACTAAAATTAATACGGAAATTTTAAAACGATCGCTACTATGCATGAAGACTGAACATTTACAAAAAAACGCAGCAATCAATGGATAATTCTGTTATTGAAGCGAATAGTTCTACCGAACCGGGAAACCGTTCCAAGGAGAAAATTGGTCTCGCGAATTGAACCAATGGTCCAATATCATCGTCGGCCTCGTCGGTGTTGCCGGGTAATGACCCTTCTTCTGAATCTTCCTCACTCACTCACTCACTCAGCTCGACGGATCGTACTCCAGAATTCCATCTTCGTCTTCTGTTTCGTTCACTTGACTTCCCTGTTGTTCCCTGGAGATAGAGTGTTCAAGGGAAACCGATTTACCTGGTTGCAGCTCTCTCTGGTAGAGGTAGGAAGGCACGGTTCCAGCTCGTTCCATCGTGGTCTCTTGTCTAAGAGATCGTTGACGTACTGTAGCACCAAACGTTTGCGCCCAGTCCCTCATGCTTTGCACGCATTATGGTGCCATCGGAACAGGTGGCAAAGGTTGCATGACTGGCATGTCCAAATGAACCATGGCACGTTCCGGCACAGGATACCATGTCTTTGGATTGGTGAGGTAGTACGCTGCCCAATGGGTCGTTCTCTTAACGCCTTCTTTGGCTGCATTTCCAAAGTTTCGCGCGTAAGCTAAAACTGTGCAAAGGGGATCCTTGTGACGTACAACCGAGTGAATGTTTTCCACATCTAGTGTCATGCAAGGTTTCATGGTCAACAAAAGGTTACAAAGGTCTACAAAGAAAGAGCCGCTTGTGAAATTGATTCCAAAGGATATTATTACGACCAAGGTTCACGAAAACCATAGGGGTCGCAATAGCCGCGTGATTGGGTCGTGGGTACATTCTCCTGGCCAATTTTCGACATTTCGACAAGATGACAGCTTGATTTTCTTCGTAGACTTCCCGAATCACGGCTCTTCAAATTGACATTTCCAGAGTCCCGCTTCCAAAAATCGCCAAATCCCGTGTCCGATCAAAATTACAATCCCGAATCTCGCTCCCCCTTTTTCTCCACAATCCCGAATCCCAGCCTTCGAATAAGCCAAATCCCGGGGACCCTCAGCTTAGATTCACCGTCCAGTGCAATGTCGACTCGTTGCCGATTTAACAATACACGAGGTGTTTTTAGACATTCTTGCTACACTCGCCGATTGCCACACATTCAACATTTGCCAGGTTAAATGAACTGGGGCCACAGGGTACACCAACGAGGACGTTCTGGCGAGGTCTATCATCGTGATGCTTGTTACTACAGCCACAAGATACCATGTAATGAAATGTCAAAAAAAAACTAGCGACACGATATCAATGCATGAAAACTCTTTTTTTTTCAAAACGTGGATTGAAAAACTAGTATTTCTAGAACTTATACGCTTATATCTCAAAAAGCTAACACCTAAAAATGCGATTAGATCGATTGACCTTTGCCCATGTCATGCGTCACGCAATCTTGTTCTTGCAACACTGGTACTCTTCAGGAATGTTAGTTTGTCAGTTTGTTTGCGGCTAAGTGGTGACAAATTTCGGTAAAACAACATTCTCACATGTCCAGCAGGCTACAGCTATTACAGTACCAATCACAACGATAGAGTAGAGGATTATTTTAATCAGACAGATAATGGAGAATCTTAAAAACACGGTAAGATTAATGTTATGCATATGTTGATATGTTGCGGTTTCGATCGATCGAACCGTGCACTAAAACAAGGGGTGCGTGTGTTGATCGTAGTTCAAAAACAACACTTAACTTCAGCAGACACTATATAAAAATATTATGCAACCCCTTAAGTAACTTTGCGAAGGTTTTTTCCGGTATTTCTCTCAATGAAAACGGCTTTCGTTTGTTTTGCGTAGGCAGTCGGCGGTTTGTGTCATAAATTCAGTCGGCGATTCGTGTCAAACTATCCTTCGCATTTTGGTCTCTCGACGGGGAAATTTTTCAGTGCCGTCAGAAATATTTTGACACAGTAATTAACAAAGGTTTTTCTTTAAACTTGTTGTTATTCCATGTCTAAAATTCACGTACCAACTGGGTTTCTGTAGTGTAGAAGTTGGGTGAAATTTGCTATTTTTTTGAATACCTGAAACTGGTTTCTTTCTAACGGCCGAAACATTCTCATTTCAACAGCTTATCCAAAGAAAATTACGGTGTTATAAAGAGCTTAAGTGTGATAAAATACTGTGTTAGTGTTTCGTTAGTAGACGACACCGCGTTTTAACGTACGAGCGAGATAAAAATGTGTAATTTTCCGCCAATTCTACCATTCAAAGGTGGCCGATATACCGTATTTCCAAACTTTGCCCGATTTCGGAAAAAATAAAAAGCTGTTGAAACTTTTAATGTTACTTTTGAAAATACTTCACTATAGAGGTTTCTTGGGCAAAATATAAAGAAATTCGAAATTTCACGACAGACTCCCGATTCCCGATAATTTCAGACATCGGCTCTTAAGCTTGCTCTTATGGTTATTAAACCTAGTTCTAAACCTATTAGTAGTAGAGACTACATACTGCTTTATTGTATACGGTTTTTCTGGAACAAAATGACTTAAAAGAATGTTTTACATTGATCTAAGTGCTTTGATGATATCTTCGTGATTAAAATCGGGTTAAAACAAGGGAAAAGGGTGATCATGCTTGCATGAGTTGTGAGAAGAAAACAAAGCAAAATGGAAAACGTCATCATATATAGCAGTACTAATGGAAGCACTTGGGTAAAAGCGGAATGAAATATAGGAGAGCATGTCACAAAAGGAGTCCATCAGAGGATCAGGATGTCACAAGCTATGCTATCGGACCCACGACGTCAAGGATGAGTATAATGGAGAGATATGGGTGGTTATAAGACAAGCAACACCTACTTCCTCTCTGGCAATGGCTCTGGCTCCACAGTCTTGTGGGCATTGCAATGGGAATCTCCTACATTCGCTTTGGTGATCCTTAAAATAAAATAAAGACATTGTCAATCTTTAATCTTAATGTCAATATCGTCTCGACTAAAATAAAGAGAGAAGCAAGCTGTGATAGATAAGGTGAAATTACACTCTCTTTTAAGGGCTGAGGGGCAATACATGTGAAAGTTTTAATGAAACAGGATTTGAATTAATATGGAAACGAGAGAGGAACAAGAAAAGCCCCAGGGGCATTAGACCCCGCCGTTCTTCCCTCTCCCCTCAGGGTGCAAATACATTACGGTAACTCAAGATACGAGCCCAAGTGGTGTAAATTTGTTTAAGTTGGTGATTTATCGTACCTTTGACGTGTTTGCTGCCACCCTCCCCCCTTAACCACCCACTCTTCTCTGCACCCTTCTCCTTGTGATAACATGAATCTCTAATAGCATGAACACCTTTTCCATCCCTCATTCCTTGGTTATCCACTCGCAAAGAAGAACGCGACGAAATAGTACGACCATAGCGTGACTCAGTTACGTCACGAACTGGCATCTCAGCGCAATTCTAAATAACAAGGGCACGGAATTTAAATAGATTAATTGATAAAGAAAAAAATGTCATTAAAGATCTGTTTATTGTTCATCGTGGTGTAAGATAGGAAAGATAAACGTTTATTCGTTTGTCTCACGATGGAATCGCTTTGAGTTGTTGATCGCTACGTTTCGACTGCAATACTGTTAGTCTTCATCAGGCGATGAGGTCGATTGTTCACGTGTTGCTATCTGTGGCATGTTGGTTGGCTGCTATTGGTGCTTTTCGATTCTCATTATTATTCCGACTATTAGATGTTGTTCCCTCACAGGTCCGCTTTGTGGTTGATCGGCTGTTGTGCTTTTGATCGTAGGTATCCAAGCTTCAGCAATTTCGATTCCACTATCTCTATTGATGTTATTAGGATGAAGTCTTATATGGACAGCCTCTTTGACCCTACGTGTGTACCATTGAGGGTCACGATCAATAAACTTAGCTTCTTTCCAAATAGGAAGATGCCCCGTTTCGTTAGCGTGTTCCGAAACTGCGGAAGTTTGTGTACGAGCAAGCCGTATATCTCTGTCGTGTTCTTTTATCCTTTCTTGCATCGCTCTCTCTGTTTCCCCGATGTATACTTTGCCGCACTTACATGGAATCTTATAGACGACACCGTCTTGTTAAGTTGGTTCAAGGGCGTGATTCGGTCCCACTAAGTGAGACCTAGGAGTTGTGTCTGATTTGAAGGAAAAAAAACGAAGAAAAAGAAGAAGAAAAAACAAGAAAAGCCCCAGGGGCATTACACCCCGCAGTTGTTGACCCCTCCCTAGGGTACAAAATATATTACGGCTACTCAAGACACGAGCCCTAACCTGTGAAGCGAAAGACGCGACGAGTATTTGTTTGGCAGTAAAATGTCGCACTTTAGCGTCAGTAACCTCAAAATTGAAAAATCTGACTAGTTTCATCATGCTCTTTCCATTTCTGATATCTATTTTGTACTATTACCAATTTTTATGATTGACAAGGTCACGTGACACAGTTATGCAAAGGGTCTATTTATTAGGACAAGTTTGAAAACCGAGTCCAAATGCTTGTTAGTAAATATCTGGCTTTATTGCATCAATAACAACAACAACAACAAACAAGACAAACAGCGATTCAATCATCAGATGATAAAAATGGAGATGACAGAATTCAAGACCTTCAAATCTTTGTTTATTTTAGTGATTTCATATAATTTAGTGCACAGACGGCAATTTTTAAAGAAACGCTTCATTCAGCTAACTAACTACAGCTGTAGAGGTCCCTGAGTGATGACTTGGACGAAGATGAACAAGATGGCCATTGAACAAAGCGCTTTTCTTCACGTCCACATTTTAAAGACAGTTAAAGCTGAATTCGTGCGAGCTGTCTTCAATTTGTTTTATTGTTTCAAGCCAGAGTTGTACGGGAAAAGCTCAGATTACCCTTAAAAGTCTGTATCTTCGTTGAGACCGTGCAAGAAAATTAAATTCAATCTTTGAGCAGTCTCCTATTTTTCTCAGGGCCGGGATGGTTGAACGAGCGCACACACTGAAGTCGTGAAAGTCACTTGCGACAAGGAGATGGGCCTGACATGAGAGCGAGATGGAAGACGTACGTGATTTTGATTTTGCACTGGAGCGGATTTAACAAGTTTTATACTATTAAAATTTTGGCATTTTTTTCCGCAGAAAGCCACAAAAATGCTCTAAAAGTTGTAATGCTGTAATATTGGTACTATTGCTTGATACTAGTAGTGCCAAATTGCCGTTTGTACCTGTAAATTGGAAATCTCTATTGTGTTCATAGCGTGATTTGTCTGACCCAAATAGTTATTGTGCCATGAAATGCAAATGAATGCCAGCTTGATTCGTTGGCTTTTAAAGCTCGCCAGCACCTTAGTCCTTGGTCTCATCGAATAGAAGTTGACTTCTTTGAATTCCTTGTAATTTTCTAAACTGATTTCTCTAAAGACTTTGGCGAAGCAAACCAAAACTGCCGAAAAATACTTGCATTTCACTGTTGAATATTTAGCCTTGTTCGGTCGAGTAGCGAAAATAACAACTTTATAGCAAGATTGAATCGGTGGCTTTCAAAGCTCGTTAGCATCTTCGTTCTTGCTCTCATCGAAAGGCTTTTTATGCCTTTCAATCGCCTGTGATTTTCTACACCAACCATCATGAAAATTCTGGCAAATAAACGCAAAACAAACGAAGATTACCGGCAAGTATTTTTTGGCCGAGCGGAAGTCTGGGGCAAGTGACCACCGAAAAACAAGAAAAACCCCAGGGGCATTGGACCCCTCCGGTTTTCCCCCTCCCCTCGCAGTGCAAAATACAGTACGGTCACTAAAGATATGAGCCCAAGTCGTGTAAATTTTTGAAGTTGGTGATTGCTCTTACCATTGACGTGTTTGCTGCCATCCGTCCCCCCCCCCCCCCCCGCCCACATCTTCTCTGCACCCTCCTGCTTGTGATAACATCAATCCCTAATAGTATGAAAACCTTTCCCATCCCTCATTCCTTGGTCATCCACCTGTTCTGGCACTCGCGAAGAAGAACGTGACGAAATAGTTTTGACCATAGCGTGACTCAGTTACTTCACGTTTTTTTTTAACGAACTGACATCTCAGCGTAATTCTAAATAGCAAGGGCACCGAAATTTAAATAGATTTATTGATAAAGACAAAATTATCCTAAAAGGGAACGGTTATCTACTGGAAAAGGAAACGTAAAGTCTACTTTTAGGCCATGATTCGATGAATGCTTTAGCGAAAGCAAGGAAATTCCCCGAATCGTCTCCTGTCTTTCAATGACGTAATGTTTACGTAGTACGGCATGCCAGCATAAATTGCTGGCTTTCAAACCTTCCCCCTTGCTCTCATCGAAGAGAAGTTAACTGCATTAAATTCCTTGTACTTTTTTACACAAATTTTCCTACAGATTTTGACGAAGCAAAGCAACACTGTCAACCATTTCACTGTTGAATATTTAACCTCGTTGGGCTTACCAACGAGAATATAAACAACACCGAATCGGTGACTTTCGAAGCTCGCTAGCATCTTCGTCCTTGCTCTCGTTGAAGGTATTTTTATGCCATTACATCCCTAACAATTTTCTACACCGACTTTCATGAAAATTTTGGCGAATCGACGGTAAATGACCGCTTATATTTAGCAGGAGTTTGCCACCAATATCTGTTTGGCCGAGCGAAAACCGGGAGTCTGGGGCAAGTGACGACCAAACAAAATACGGAAAAAGAACGGGTATTACTAGACCTCGTCCTGACGGCGGGGCAAAAAACTACGGAAAAAACTACGGAAACAAGAAAAGCCCCAGGGGCATTATACCCCGCCATTGTTGTCCCTTCCCTAGGGTACAAAATATATGACGGTCACTCAACATACGAGCCCAAGTCGTGTAAATTTTAAAGTTGGTGATTTATCGTACCTTTGACTTGTTTGCTGCCATTCCCCCTTACGTCTTCTCCGCACCCTTCTCCCTGTGATAACGTAAATCCCTGATAGTATGAACCCCATCCCTCATTCCTTGGTCATCCACTTGTCCTAGCTTTCGCGAAGAAGAACGTGACAAAATATTTTGACCATAGCGTGACTCAGTTACGTCACGTTTTTGCGTTCTTGTGTTGGGTGTCCTGCGTCTGACAAGGCAGAAAAATTCGAGATGTTTTGTAATCGTCGTCGAATTAACCCCCCCCCCCTGAAGATTTTTGCAGGGGCCTTCGCTCGGCCGGGAACTGGTATGGACTTTGGCCTCGCTTTCATGACGCCCAGGCCCCAAACGGTCAATTTAGCGTGTAAACACAATGTCGGCGGTGCACGCCAATACTGATCGTGGTTTCAAGAGGTATTTTGTTATTTTCTTCAAGTTTTTTAAGTAAAGTTTTCGAGTTTGTCGACAAGGCACAGTTTGAAGTCTATTCGTAAACAAAACCGGCGCACCTAGGATGTAAAGCGGTCGAGAAAACATCGATTATTCGTACGGACTCTCGAAGAATTTGGAGAGTGATTTCTGCGCGCCGAAGACTGCAAAGGCTCAAAACTTTCACAAGACTCTTCCGGGAAATTTTTCAAGTCTTGCGGCAAGACACAGTTTGAAGCCCACTTGCAAACACAAGCGGTTGAGGTAGGATATACAGCTTTCGAGAAAACATGGATTATTCGTACGGACGTTTTGCTAGTCCTTGTTGCCGAATTTAAAGAATGATTTCTGCTGACTTTCAGAGCCAGAAACTGGTCATATTGCTGTAATTCATCACGATAAAGACTGATAGGAAGGCTAAATATTACTGTGAATGCAGGATGAAAGTGGACACTTCCGTTAGGACATTTGTCGAGACACCCAACAGCCTAGCCTCTGTTATTTTTGACACGCTAGAAATTTTAATATAAGCGAGTGAATTTGTAAGCAGAGAGATCAAATGCTGCTATACTAATTAATCGTTGCTTGAAATTTTCTTGTTAATCTGCTTACCTTGATGGTCATTTTTAAAACGTATCACCGGCAAATTCGTTGCCGTTAAGTCGTGCACAAACCACCAAAGGGTTTATAGTTGAATTGATTTCAGTTATTTTGTATATTGAGATGCCTGCCTGTGACGTTGTAGAGTCCAAAGCCCAATGCATACCAGCACATTTTCTATGGCAAGCCTCATTTGCTCGTGTAGATAAGAAAATTTTGTCAATTTTTTTTGTTACAAATGTCATTGCTAATTTAATTGGCGTGCCAGTTTCATTTGTCAGAAACTTTGTCGTGTGAATTAGCTCTTGCAAACACTTCATCAAAGATTTCTGGAAATTTAGTTTCAGGCCCTTTGTTAGTACATGTTTTGGAACGTTTGTGCTGGCTAACCAAGTGATAATAGCTGAGTTGGACACTCGCTGTTCCCCTGACTGAAACACCCTGGTCAAATCATTTCACAGCAATTCTCAGTCAAAACAATATGTAAGCCCTCCTTGGTGACAACTTGGGAACCAGAAGTGCTGGCTGTCTGATAGAATGCAACCAATCGAACGTACTTTCTAAATCTTTGATAACTACTAGTTTAAATAAACGAACTGACATGTCAGCGTAATTCTAAATAACAAGGGCACGAAAATTTAAATAGATTTATTGATAAAGAAACTTATTCTAAAATCTAAAGGAAACTGGTAGCTATGGAAAAAAAAGCGTAAAAGTCTATTTTAGGCCTTGATTCGATGAGTGATTTGTTGCAAGCAAGTTACTTCTCCGAATCGGCTTCTGTCTTTCAATGACGTAATGTTTATGTGCTACGGCACGTAGCATGAATCATTGGCTTTCAAAGCTCGCTAGCACCTCCGTCCTTGTTCTCATCGAAGAGAAGTCAACTCTATTGAATTTCTTGTACTTTCCTACACAACTTTCCCTGAAGATTTTGGTGAAACAAAGCAAAACTGCCAAGAAAATGCTTGCATTTCACTGTTGAATTATTCAACTTGGCGAAAGCAAGGGACTTCCCCGAATCGGCCTCTGTGTTTCAGGGATGTAATGTTTACGTGCCAGGGCAAGTTAGGCGAATTCATGCCAGCTTCAAAGCTCTCTAGCACCTTTGTTCTTGCTTTCATCGAAAAGGTTTTCATGCGATTAAATCGCCAGTAATTTTCTACACCAACTTTCTTGAAAATTCTGGCGAATAAACGCTAAACGAACGAAGATTACAGGCAAGTATTGTTTTGACCGAGCGGAGGTCTGGGGCAAGTGACCACCATAAAAAAATTATGAAAAACCAGAAAAGCCCCAGGGGCATTGGACCCGCCGTTTTTCTCCTCCCCCCAGGGAGAAAATATATTACGGTCACTCAAGATACGAGCCCAAGTGGTGTAAATTTTGAAGTTGGTGATTTATCGTACTTTTGAGTTGTTTGCTGCCATTCCTTCCAATGTCTTCTCCGGACCCTTCTCCTTGTGATAACATGAATCCCTAAGAGTATGAACCCCTTTTCCATCTCTCATTCCTTGGTCATCCGCCTGTCCTAGCCTTCACGAAGAAGAACGTGACGAAATATCTTGACCATAGCGTGACTCAGTTTCGTCACGTTTTTTTTTTAATAAACGAACTGACATGTCAGCGTAATTCTAAATAACAAGGGCACGGAGTCTTAACTAGATTTGTTGATAAAGAAACTTATTCTAAAATCTAAAGGAAACTGGTAGCTATGGAAAAAAACTTAAAAGTCTATTTTAGGCCGTGATTCGCTGAGTGATTTGGAGCAAACAATTTACTTCCCCGAATCCGCTTTTGTGTTTCAATGACGTAATGTTTATGAGCTACGGCACGGAGCATGAATCACTGGCTTTCAAAGCTCGCTTAAGCACCTTCGTCCTTGCTCTCGTCGAAGAGAAGGTAACTCCATTGAATTCCTTGTATTTTTCTACATAAATGTCCCTAAAGATTTTGGCGAAGCAAAGCAAAACTGCCCAAACAATGCTCCCATTTCACTGATGAATATTTCACCGTGTCTTTTGGCAGGCTCGAGTCGAGTGGCGAAAGTAACACGACCGAATCGGTGGCTTTCAAAGCTCGCTAGCATCTTCGTTCTTGTTCTCGACGAAGGGAGTTTTATGCCATCCAATCGCCAGTGGTTTTCTACGCCAACGTTCATGAAAATTTTGACCAATAAACGCGGAACGAACGAAGATTACCGGCAAGTAGTTTTTGGCCGAGCGGAAGACTGGGGCAAGTGACCACCAAAAAACAAAAAAAAAGCCTCAGGGGCATTGGACCCCGCCGTCTTACTCCCTCCCCTCAAGGTGCAAAATATATTACGGTCACTCGAGATGCGAGCCCAAGTAGTGTAAATTTTTGAAGTTGGTGAGTTATCGTACCTTTCACCGCCCCCCCCCCCCCCTCCAACGTCTTCTCTGCACCCTTCTCCTTGTGATAACGTGAATCCCTAATAGTATGAACACCTTTTCCTTCCCTCATTCCTTGGTCTTCCACCTGTTCTAGCACTCGCGAAGAAGAACGTGACAAAATAGTTTGACCATAGCGTGACTGAGTTACGTCACGTTTTTTTTAAACGAATTGACATCTCAGTGTTATTCTCCCGACAAGGACACGGAAATGAAATTTATTGCTAAAGAAAAAAATATCCCAAATTATCGTATGACCCGTACGGCCCCGCTAACTTTTTTTTTTGCAAAACCATTGATGAAAGTCCCGTATGAGGGCCGTACGCAATGGCGTAAGCGGGCCGGAAAAAGCCGTCCGGCCCTGCGAGCATTGCGTATGGCCCTCCGATAGTTGAGCTGAAACAATTTTGTTGCAGTATAATTCCTAACTTTTCTTTCAAAATGAGCGATGTAAGTGAACATTACAACAACGTATTTTACTACCCTGACAATCTGTCCGATATGGAACTTCTTCAAAAGCCAACTTACTTCGAATGCGAAGAAAAAAAGTCAAAACTCCTCACAGATGTAGAAGTTCACAATTTTATTAGAAGCCAACAACAAGCAAACACTGTGAAAAAAAACAATGTATGACATGAATGTAGTTCAGATATTTCTTAATGAATGTTGCAAGAAACTAAAGATAACGGAAATTCCTCCGGCTGAGCTCGACAGTCTGACACACAGAACACGAACCTAATACAATGTCCGCTTTCTCGCGCAGTATCCAGCGCTACTTGGATGATAACAGTGCAAAGATAAACATCCTCAAAGACGAAGAATTCAAAGTCTCAAGAAAAGTCCTTAAATCCAAGCGTCGAGAACTCAGGAAGCAGGGCAAAGGGAACAAACCAAATGCCACAGTAGCCCTGGCAAACGAAGATATTGAGCGCATCTTTGATGAGAATCAGTTCGGCATCCATGATCCTGATGTCCTTTCACGTACGATGTGCTTCTTGGTCACTCTCCACTTCGGCCACCGAGCCAGACACGAAGCAAGGCAGATGAAATTTGGCGATATCGTTTTGAGGAAGGATGAAGCGAGTGGCGAAGAGTACTTGGAATGGTCGACCGAAAGGGAGAGTAAGACCCGCCAAGGAGATGAAAATGAGCATCCACGATCTTTCCGTCCTAAAGCGTACGAATCAGGTGACAGAAAATGTCTAGTAGCTTGCTATAAAGAGTTTGTTTACAGGCGACCAGAAGAGGCCAAATCACCGGAAAGTCCTTTATTCCTGGCTGTTCATCACCAACGAAAACCAGAAGATAGGATTTGGTTTTCAAAAAGACCGATGGAGAAAAACAAAATCGTCCAATTCCTTTCCTTCCATTGTCTACGAGCGGGAAATTCATCAACCACTCAGTGAGAAAAGCTTGCATCAAAACGCTTCTTGATTCCGGTGTTTCGCACAACAATGTGGCGCAACTGACTGGCCACAAGAGCCTTAAAAGCCTCGATAGTTATGCCGTAGCTTCCCATCAACATCAGCGCCAGATGTCTAAAATACTCAGCGGAAAAGAAAACTCCAGGCCCAAACCAAAGGCAGAAACAGCGGAGGAAAAAGCGCAAAATCAGACAAGTGGTACCGTTCAAGAGTCCATCCAAACAAATGGCATATTTTCAGGAGCAAGCATCGGTGTGATTAACATCCAGAATCTTGTCCTTCCTGAAGCCTCTGGCTCGAAACACGCTGCACAAATTCCAGTTCCGAAGAAGCGTCGCCGTCATGTTATCAAATCTTCAGACGAAGAGGACTGCTGAGTTTCTTTGTAATTGACGTTCTCGGTACGTTATTACATTGTTGTAAGATTTCCTTTCATATATTTTATAAAAATTTGAATGACGTTATTACATTTAGCAAAAATTAGAGCTTTTGCTTCAAAAGTTTGTCAAAATAGTGAAATATTCTGTACTTTCCAGCTTAAACTGTTAAAATACACTTTACTGACATCCTGAATGAATGGCGTGATATCTTTGGCTATTTGAAAATGTCCGCGAAACTAAACAAACGCTGCCCTTCCCAAGGAAAAAAAAAGGAAGACAAAAGATTGAAAGAAAAAACGGGATGGCCATATGATAAAATGCTTATTGACTGAGTTAGGTCGGGCCGGACGGGAAAATATTTGGCTCTTGGTCATGGCATACGGACCAAGCGGACCTCGAGCCAAATATTTTCCCGTCCCGCCCTCCCACTCAGCCAATAAGTACATAATCTTAAGCGAACGGTTATCTACCGAAAAAAGAAACGTTTAAGTCTACTTTTAGGCCATGATTCCATGAATGATTTGGCGAAAGCAAGGGACCTCCTCGAATCGGCTTCTGTGTTTCAGTGACGTAATGTTTACGTGCCAGGGCAAGTTAGGCGAATTCATTCCAGTTTCAAAGATCGCTAGCACATTCGTCCTTGCTCTCATCGAAGAGAAGTCAACTCCATTGAATTTCTTGTACTTTCCCACACAACTTTCCCTAAAGATTTTGGCGAAGCAAGGCAAAACTGCCAAAAAAATGCTTGCATTTCACTGTTGAATTATTCAACTTGGCGAAAGCTTGGGACTTCCCCGAATCGGCTTCTGTGTTTCAGGGACGTAATGTTTACGTGCCAGGGCAAGTTAGGAGGTTTCATGCCAGCTTCAAGGCTCGCTAGCACCTTTGAATTTCTTGTACTCTTCTACACAACTTTCCCTAAAGATTTTGGCGAAGCAAAGCATCATTTTCAAAAAAATGCTTGCATTTCGCTGTTGAATATTT
Source organism: Siderastrea siderea (assembly GCA_964030785.1). Lineage (NCBI taxonomy): Eukaryota > Metazoa > Cnidaria > Anthozoa > Scleractinia > Rhizangiidae > Siderastrea > Siderastrea siderea. The sequence goes on along the minus strand of OZ034971.1, from coordinate 21,039,996 downwards.
AACCTCGTTTGGCGTACCAACGGGAATATAAATAACACCGAATCGGTGACTTTCAAAGCTTGCAAGCATCTTCGTCCTTGCTCTCGTTGAAGGGATTTTTATACCATTGCATCCCTAATAATTTTCTCCAACGTTCATGAAAATTTTGGCGAATCGACGGTAAACGACAGAACAATGCTTATATTTAGCGGAAGTTTGCGCCCAATATCTGTTTGGCCGAGCAAAAACTGGGAGTCTGGAGCAAGTGACCACCAAAACAAAAACAGAAAAAACCACGGAAAACAAGAAAAGCCCAGGGGCATTAGACCCCGCCGTTGCTGTCCCTCCCCTAGGGTGCAAAATATATTACGGTCACTCAAGATACGAGCCCTAACCTGTGTAGCGAAAGACGGGAAGAGTATTTGTTTGGCCGAGCTTAACTCGGAGGTCTGGAGCAAGTGACCACCAAAAAAAAACGGGTATTACTAGACCCCGTCCTGACGGCGGGGTGGAAAACGGGTATTACTAGACCCCATCCTTACGGTGGGGTAAAAAATGGCTATTACTAGACCCCGTCCTTACGGTGGGGTAAAAAAACGGGTATTGCTAGACCCCGTCCTGACGGCGGGGTGGAAAACGGGTATTACTAGACCCCATCCTTACGGTGGGGTAAAAAATGGCTATTACTAGACCCCGTCCTTACGGTGGGGTAAAAAAACGGGTATTACTAGACCCCGTCCTGACAGCGGGGTAAGAAACGGGTATTACTAGACCCCGTCCTGACGGCGGGGTAAAAAAACGGGTATTACTAGACCAAGTCCTGACGTCGGGGTAAAAAAACGGGTATTACTAGACCCCATCCTTACGGCGGGGTAAAAAACGGCTATTACTAGACCCCATCCTGACGGCGGGGTAAAATAACAACGGGTATTACTAGACCCCATCCTGACAGCGGGGTAAGAAAACAACGGGTATTACTAGACCCCGTCCTGACGGCGGGGTAAAAAAACGGGTATTACTAGACCAAGTCCTGACGTCGGGGTAAAAAAACGGGTATTACTAGACCCCATCCTTACGGCGGGGTAAAAAACGGCTATTACTAGACCCCATCCTGACGGCGGGGTAAAATAACAACGGGTATTACTAGACCCCATCCTGACGGCGGGGTAAGAAAACAACGGGTATTACTAGACCCCGTCCTGACAGCGGAGTAAAAACACAAGAAAAGCCCTAGGGGCATTAGACCCCACCGTTGTTGTCCCTCCCCTTGGGGTGTAAAATATGTTACAAGCCCTAGCCCTATGTAACGAAAGACACGACGAGTATTTGTATGGCCGAGCGAAAACCGGAGGTCTGGGGCTAGTGACCACCAAAAAAAATACTAAAAATCATGGAAAACAAGAAAAGCCCCAGGGGCATTAGACCCCGCCGTTATTTTCCCTCCCCTAGGGTGCAAAATATATTACGGCCACTCAAGATACGAGTCCTAACCTGTGTAGCGGAAGACACGGTGATTAATTGTTTGGCCGAGCGAATACCGGAGGTCTGGGGAAAGTGACCACCACAAAAAAAAGCCCCAGAGGGCATTAACCCCGCCGTTGTTCTCTCTGCCCTCACGGTCCAAAATGTATTACGGCCACGTAAGACACAAGGCGATGCGGTGTTAATTTTTGAAGAGCGTGATGAAATATTTGATCATAGCGTGACTCAGTCTGGCCTTGTAGCTCAGTTGGTAGAGCGACGGTGATCTAATCCGGGGTCTTGGGTTGAAATCCCGCCGGAATGGAAGATTTTTCTTTGATCCTGGTTTTCATTTCTAATTTTTTCTTTAAAGTTCTGTGGTCGGGGGAAATTATGGAGGGCAGTATTGCTCACTTCTTGGCACTCATACACTTTACATCATAACTACTATTATAGCGATCGCGAGTTCATGCCAGCTTTCAAATTAAAGCTCGCTAGCACATTGAATTCCCTGTAGCCTTCTACACCAACATCACTAAAGATTGTGGCGAAGCAAAGCAAAACTGCCAAGAAATGCAAGCATTTAAATGTTGAATAATGTCTGTTTGGCAGGCTCAGGTATCGAATCGGTGCCTTTCAAAGCTTGTTATCACCTTTGCCCTTGCTCTCGTCGAAAAGACTTTTAGGCCACTATATCCCTAGTAATTTTCTACACCGTCTTTCATGAAGATTTTAGCGAATCGATGCTAAACGACTGGAGACATTGCTTATGTTGACCGACAGTTTGCAACCCATATTCGTTTGGCCGAGGCAATTCTGGGGCAAGTGACCACCAAAAAAGAAGATAAAACAAGAAAAGCCCGCCGCTTTCCTCACAAAATGCATTACGGTTACTCAAGATACGAGCCCAAGTGGTGTACACTTTTGAAGTTGGTGAGTTATCGTACCTTTCACACCCCCCCCCCCCCCGCGCAACGTCTTCTCTGCAGCCTTCTCCTTGTGATAACATGAATCCCTAATAGAATAAACAGCTTTCCCATCCTTTATTCCTTGGTCATCCACCTGTTCTAGCACTCACGAAGAAGAATGTGACGAAATAGTTTGACCATAGCGTGACTGAGTTACGTCACGTTTTTTTTAAACAAACTGACATCTCAGCGTACTTCTAAATAAGAAGGACACGGAAATGAGATTTAATTGGAAATGAAAAAATTATCGCAAAATCTAAGCGAACGGTTATCTACCGAAAAAAGAAACGTTTAAGTCTATTTTAGGCCATGATTCCATGAATGATTTGGCGAAAGCAAGGAACTTCCCCGAATATCAGGCTTCTGTGCTTCAGTGACGTAACGTTTATGTGCCAGGGCAAGTTAGTCGAATTCATGCCACCTTCAAAGCTCGGCTAGCACCTTCATCCTTGCACTGGTCGAGGAGAAGTCAAATCCATTGAATTCCTTGGCGAAGCAAAGCAAAACTGCCAAAAAATTGCTTGCATTTCACTGTTGAATTATTTAACCTTGTTTGTTTTGCTCTGGTCCGAGTAACCCGATCAAATCGGTGTCTTTCATAGCTTGCTAGCTTCTTTGTCCTTGCTCCCGTCGAAGAGATTTTTATTGCCCTGCCCTTAGGAATTTTCTACACCTCCTTTCATGAAGATTTTGGCAAATCGGCGCTAACCGACCGAAGATATTGCTTATGTTGAACGGAATGTTTGCAACACGTATTTGTATGGCCGAGCGAAAACCGGGAGTCTGGGGCAAGTGACCACCAAATTCCAGATTAATCATGGCAAATATGACAAAAGTAATAAACGTTAAGTTTTTTTGGCTAGATATGCGAAGTGTGAAAAAAAACCTTAAAGCAAGCTTGGGTAACAGCAACAAACACAATTCACATATGCTAACTAAAACAGCTGAAAACAATTAGAAGAGTGTTACACTTCAATAAATAGAACGAAGCCTGTTCAACTGAATTGAATATATTAAGAATGTGTATCATGATTTGCCATGTTTTAAAATGGCAACCATGGATAACAACAGACCGAGAATCTCACCTCCTTTTTGCACGCTGGATATGACACATCACAGTGATTGCACTGAAGAATCCTCCATTCACAGGTGTCGGTCACGTGTTCTTGCAAAGTTTTCCTTGGCATTCTCACCTCGCAGTTTTTGTTTGTACAGGGAACAATTTTCAAAGGACAGGAAGCTAAATGGCTCTTTTAAAGCAATACAGAAACAACAAGCACTGTCAAAGTTGCTGTATATCCACAAACCCTACAAAATCAGTTGTTACAACAACTTAAAACAAAACGTTCAAATGAATACGACAGGTTTACCACCCTCTGTTTGTGTGGTGGGCTGTGCATCAATAATGACTGTGTCGGTTTATCAAATAAGCAAAACTAAAGCCGAAATTTAGGAGTTTTAAAACTGAGGAAAATGAAATAAAAACTCATAACATTGCTGCCATGGTGTTTTGATTCGTGTTTCTGTGTTTATTTTGGCGATTTAAGGCTCGCGAAAGTGATGGTTTCAAATTAACGGTCGGACTCGCTCAATCGTAGACAAAAACCGACATTTTACTTAACCTTTCTCTTACACCATGGCAGCAATTTTATGAGTTTTTATTTTTTTTTTTCATTTTTAAAACTCCTAAAGTTCGGCTTTAGTTTTGCTAATTCGATAAGCCGACATAGCCATTATAAATGCACAGCCCACCCCACAAACGGAGGATGGCAATCCTGTGTGAATACTGCACGATATACTGCATGTACTGCATAGGACAATTGTCGCAAGAAAAGAACTTCAGAAATTTAAAATTACCGTAGATGATCAATGTTCCCTCTGCTCAAACCATGATTTCATTATCCACATCTTTACGGAATGCGCTGTAACAACGTCAATTTATACTAGCGCTTTGAATTGGTTTAATTATAGCGGAGCTCGCGGAGCACCATGGGTAAACAAATCTGGTAACCTATCGATCCGAGAAATTTTGGTTGTGACGTCAGCGTACGCCTGCCCACCCGTCCGTCAGACTCTGGGGGAGGGGAAGAGGAGCCCTAAGGCAACCCGACGGAGGTGGAGAATGCCATCTTTTCTTGGCGGGAAATATTGCGAGGTGCTTTTGGGAAACCGGACGCTTTTGAAAAAGAGGTCTCTTTAAAAAGCTTAAGTTTATTTAGCAAATCGATTGTTCGACAGTACTAAAGTTTTAAACTTCAGAAAAAACATCTAATATCTATAAATGGAAAGAAAAAGTTCAAAACAATACTGGTGGAAGACGAAAAGTTCAAGTTACGAAAGCTGCCCTCAAAGGACTTCATCTTTGTTCCACGGCGAAGAGCTTGTCCTGTTCTGAAACAAAACCGAGTAAGTGAAGTTTTTAAAGGGTTTAAGGGGGCATAGTCATGAGGATTTCGCAGAATTTTGGTCAAAACTGTGCTAAAATTATCGGTAGCTAACTTTATCCATGCCCAACATTGTGTTTGAACATTTAAAGGAATATATTAACTTAATTTCATTAAGAGAAAACAAACCATGACCATTTAATATCGATTTAATGTCAACACGCTGAAAGAATTTGAAAAGTTTAGCCTAGTTTTTTCAAGTTGCAATCCATTTCCAGCCTTGCCATCCGTAGCAGCAGACGACAGAAAATAGTATTAGTGAAGTGATATAGTCTTTGATAACACAACTAGACCATTATTAGTGAGCGTTCATTGATGTGAGGACATATTTTTGATTTTTAAAGTGAAGTAAAATAGCGTGACTATGCCCCTTCAGGGTACATGATTATGAGCATTACGATCAACGAAATTACGTTTTGAAATGGAAATTTAATTTATGTCATTAGAAATGTGTCATTTACTTTTTATTTATATCGACGTTGACTTAAAAAAAAATTAGAAAACGCGCTCAGATATGAGACAACTGTAGTCTTGAATATTTTGCCATCACGATGCAGAAAATGTAACGCGAATTTTAAGTATAGGCATACGGGTTTTCGAATAAACTTTTCCAAAAATGATTTCCCTGTCCATCATTTTGTGTTTGTTTATTGAGAACAGTAGGTCAAAACACGGTAGACAACTGCACAAACATCACTTCGGTGAGATGTCGGCGAATAATTGTTTTCAATTTTGACTGTCGGGTCCATCTCTTTGTGCAATTGTCGATTTTCTTGTCCTAGAAGTTTTCAATAGTAACAATCTTTTAAGCGAAGCGGTTTAAAGTTATTTTATCTGAAAAGCTTTCGAAAACAGTTTTGCGCGTTCCTTAAATTTATTTAAGCTTAAGACTTAACTTATGCCTAGTTTAAGCAAGTTTGGTGTTTGTTTGATTTCAATCTCGATGGTCTCTACTTAGAAAAAGAAATATAAAAGTTCTTTAAGTAACTATAAGCGTAGCAGTTGTCGGTTAATACTATTTTATCCGATGCTTCCGAAAACGGTTTTGTGTTCCTCAAAGTGCCCAAATTTCTTCGCGATCACTAAACTTACCAGACATTTCTTTGATAATTTTTAATACAAGTGCTAGGAAGCTCCCAAAATCCTTTCTTTCGGGTAATCTCAGTAAAATGCTAGAATACATTTTTGACTGGACTAATAGTGGCAGTTTGTGTTATTTGTTAACATCCGAACACGCTGAAAACCCAAAGTCAAAAAGATGAACCATTTTAATACTTTAGAGTAAGTCATATTTTGTTGTTGTATTAAAATGAGCGCCGTTTCCAGTTCATTTAAGAGACCAGCCAATAATCCAAGGAGATTTGACAAGCCTGGACAGTTAAATGACAAGATATGGAAACATTGCAAACACCAAGCAAGACGGCTCACGAGGGTTTTAATTTAGTTCGATGGCCGAAAAAATATTAAATCAAGCGATGCTCGGTCTCTAGAATTACCTTTCGACCTCGGATCCCCAAAATATTCAAGGGCAATTCGGAACACTTTTGGGCTTTCTGAGAAATGCTCTTTGAAAAAAAGCCCCGAAATATATTTGGGACCAAAACGTTTCAGGACTATTCTTGAGAAACGAACACCAGCTTATTCCTTGGGAACTCCGTTTTAGGCTTGGCTAAATTTATATATTACGAATAATGTAAGCGTTAACCCGTCATCCGAGCAAATCTTATTTCACCTGAAAGAAGCAAAATCCAATTTGACCACGGCCCAAGAACGCAGGCTGGATCTTCTCTTGTTGTGTGCAAAACAGTGCATTTATTCTTTTAAAATAGCTTTGAAGTCTCCCAATGCTACAGAATTACAGAGGAAAATCGAAACGCAATGGAAAATTGAAAATGTCTTCCAACTCCATTAAATTAGTTTGGTTACACACCCTCCTTTATTGTTTTAGCTATACTTAATCTATTTACTTACTTATTTTTTGTAGTATATTAACTTAGTTATCCCGCCTTTATGTATATCAATGATATATATTCAATGTAAATTTGCAGGCTTTTTTGGTACTGTAATGTAACCTTTTTCAAACGTTTGTTTTGTATTCGATTCTTTTGTTTGCAAATAAAGCGAGTTGTTTAAAATAAAATGAAATTAATTAATTAAAAATAATAAAAACAATACCGCACGATATGTCAGATCAGTGCGCATCATGAAAGCTTCAATCGTAAGAATAGACTACAGTTGGTAAAAAAGATTATTTTGTTTTGTTTTGTCTCTCTCTTTCTGTGCCGCCATTTCCCTTTTTTTCTGATATACAAGACAAGTGATCGTCATTAATACCATCCGACCCGTCAATACGGTCCGTGGCCGTTAGTGGCCTCAAGTATATGTTACTTTTTTTTTTAATTGAGATATATTGCGAAGTTAAAATTAAAAACTATCAATGCATTAAAGGGTTAGTAATTTTATCCGGGAAATATGTCAGTAACACGTTTTCGAGTTTTCCCTGATGCTTACTGGTCCCAAAAATCACTTCTTTTTGCAAGGCCTTGAGTGTCAGGAAGAACCGATTATCCAGTCTATCCAGTATTGTTATTTAAATTAAAACTTGATTAAAATAAGAATGCCTAGATAACGTAGCATTAAGACCTACATCTTTTGATCTCAGTTCGCCAGTCCACCGACAGCATTCACTTGGACATTTGATAAAGAAGGAGAGAATTTTTCTCTCCGCCGCTTTGTCAGGGAAAATATCCTACAGGAAAGGAATAAAAATATACCAAAACAAGTACATTTTTCTTCTTTTGTTTATTCCCAACATTGACAAAACTGAAATTATGAATATATGAAATTCATATATTTGAACTGCGGAATGAAGAAATCAATGTAAAGAAGATCCTCGCAGTTATTAGATGACCAGCTCCCAGTTGGCTTGTTAGCTCAATTGGTTAGAGCGCTGCACCGGTATCGCAGAGGTCAGGGTTCGAATCCCGGCAAGCCTGATTTTTTCAGGCTTTCTTTTCGCAACTGCATAAGTTGCGTTAATAACTGCGAAGATCTTCTTTACATTGATTTCTTCATTCCGCAGTTCAAATATATGAATTTCATATATTCATAATTTCATCTTCACCTTTCCCGGGTATATTACGAACCAATTTAATGACCAGCTCCCAGTTGGCTTGTTAGCTCAATAGCCCTTTTCACAGTTACCTTTTGTCATTTGCATGACAATGTATTTGAACGTGGATGTGAGGCAATTTCGGGCAATTTTGCACTTTTTGCCCGAAATTGCCTCACATCCACGTTCAATTACATTGTCATGCAAATGACAAAAGGTAACTGTGAAAAGGGCTATTGGTTAGAGCGCTGCACCGGTATCGCAGAGGTCAGGGTTCGAATCCCGGCAAGCCTGATTTTTTCAGGCTTTCTTTTCGCAACTGCATAAGTTGCGTTAATAACTGCGAGGATCTTCTTTACATTGATTGACAAAACTGCCGTCTACAAAATCACACGTCTGTTTGAAAAGGTCTTGGCTCTTAACTGAGCAGAATTCGACCTCAAAATTTGAATAGTTCATAATAAATAGCACAAGTGACTTACTTTTTCTGGTAGCAGGTTGTTTCGATCCACGGGACAAATAAGTGGTTGTCCATCTCTCTCAAGCCTGTTTTAAGGCAAGCAAAATTAAAATTGTTAACCGAAGTGTAGGTGAATAGTAACCTCTTACTAACTGAACGCGAGAGCCGTACTGGGGAATATTGGCCTGAGGTCGTGGCAGTACGGACCGAGCGCAGCGAGGTCCGTACAAAAACGACCGAGGGCCAATATTCCCCAGTACGGTCCCGAGCACGTGAAGTTAGTAAGTAGTTTATTATATGGCATCATTTTTCGTACGAAACAACACTTCCAGTAGTTCATTTACGTCATTTTCCGGCGCGATGTCAAGGAAACAAGCCAGCGATTTTAACTGGCTTTCGAATCAGTTTGATGGTCGTTGCTGTCGATCGGCAAAAACTTGCGTGGCTCGTAAATGAAAACTGCTCTGCTTCTATTATTTGTGCCAGTTTTTCGTCGTCCTCTACAACACAATGCAAGATAGTTTTATTTGAAAATACTTCTTTGTTGTGGGCGGAGACAATTCAGGAAAAAGAAGAATAATGAAAAGGCCGCGATAAAATCTCACAAACGTGGTTCTCAAGCTGGAAATTGTGGCAGCGTGTTAGTCTGTAATTTGAACAAAGGAACACTCGAACTTAAAAAAAAGACACTGGAAATTATCTCTCCATCAAATACTGCAAGTTGTTTGCTTCAGTGGCTTTATGGAGATCAATATTTAACTAGACAAGAACATGATCGTTTCCTTTCGACTTACAGTTGCCGATGAAAGCCGTTTGCTAGTTGTTTTACAGTTTTCATTTTTTTTTCGCCGAGAGGTTTTGTTGTGAGAAACGTTCTCTTTTGTTAATGCTGAATTTTAATAATTATTGTTTAAGTCTTGCCGATTTACTCGGCTCTTTACAGCTTACAGCCTAAAGCCGGACAAAAAAAACAATAAACACACACAGTCACTGAAGAATATTGGCCATGCTTTTTGATTCCTTGCTGGCGAGTCTTTTGCTTATGTCAAAAAGTCGGTAAAGTTAATTGAAGAGCGCTTTTTCTAAACAGACGTGTTTACCTCTTCATTTGTTTTGTACCAGCTCCAAACCTTTCCTTTTTTTATCTTCTCGCGTTTTCGCAGTTTGAATTTGGCGGGAGCGGGAGGGCGAAAGAAAAAGTATCCAAAAATGACCGTTTCCATGGTAATGGTCCGTACTGTAAAATTCCGACCCGAAAACTAACCAATCAGAACACTCGATTTAGACTGTAGAATTGCTTGCCATATAATAATGGCGAATATTAATTTGGTCGAGTATATACCAAATCAGCGGAGAGTGTTGTTGGCCCGCTATAATTGGTTGCTCAAACACGGGATAGCCACTTACTATTGATCTCAGACGTCCTTTCAAGTGGCTTGAATTTTGCGTCGCTTCACGGACCGTTGATTTCACTCTGCGGTTTCAAAAATAGTAATCACGTGACCGCAAGTTTGTTGACCGCAAGCTGACCACAAAATCTGTAACGTTGAACGTGGGACAAATGAATTTCAACTCGCAATCATCACATATCCTAAAGCAATGCCGTCTCCTGAATTAAATATCGTCTTATACTGGTTATAAACATTATCTTAAGGGAAAATTCGGGAAAAGTGTTATCGGAGGACATGAAATGCGATGGCTAGTAAAAATTTATTCAGCAAAAGTTGAGCGTTGTCGAGATTGAGTCAACAAATTTAGTTCTTGCGGTGAACAAACTTGTGATCACGCGATCATTTTTTTCAAACCGCGGAGTGAAACCAACGATCCGTGAAGCGACACAAAATTCAAGCCATTTGAAAGGACGTCTGGGATCAATAGTATTTCCGGTTTATACATTGTAAATCTATTGTTCCACTCAGGTTCGTCGTGTCTAAGCTCAGTCAAAGCAACAAGGCTCGTGTCTTCTCTCTAAATGGAAGAATTAATCTGACAAAGACATTCTGTTATCTCGACAGTAGCAAGTGGCATTTCTTGCAGTTGTTAATAATTTGTATTCTTAAATGGATTATGTTGTCTGGAAATCGCTCAAGTAAATTGCAATCTGTTAGGATAATCCCATACAGCGGCGCAACGCAAAATCACCGAAAAGTTGCCACTACAACGTTATTCCATGACTGTCTTAAAAAGCCTTTTGACGTAATAAGGTCAAACATCAACCAACACCGAGTTTTTAAAGCTACGTTTGTATGACCTAATTGAGCGGGACGCAGCTCCTTTCATATCAGTTACTCTCAAACTGATCAGCATCTATGCAGAAATAAGAATGTCAAAGCACCATCTACAATAGTAAAAGTACTACTATCTTCTCGATTTACATCGCCAATGTAATCCCAGCAACATTATTTGCATCTAACCATCAACTTACGATCACATGAATTAATCAAGTCCTAACGAAGGATTTAAGATTCAAGAGTCAGATGTCAATATTGCTGCAGCATTGAATGTGAACGGAAGGCCGATGTAAGCTAAACGCATTAAATGCTTTTCATTATATGAAAAAGTTACTTTTCTGTAACTTTTTGCTCACTGCAAAGTTACGGCGAGGATTACACTGTAAACGAGAAACGTTTCGAGTCAATGCGTTTCAGTTACAAATAGCTGATTCCCAGAACTGGCTACTCGCTTTTTAATTAGCACCAGCCGCGAGATTGCATAGTACTGGTGAGTTCAAACTTCCCTTAATGGCTCAAAAAAGAAAACTTGTTAAAAAGCCCCTGGGTTGCGCGGTAGTTTCTGTTCTTCGTCCGGTCAGCGAAAGGATTATATGTAACAGAATCCTAACATTTTTGCCACGTATATTCGCTAAGGGATACTAACCTTACGAAGTATCCATTAAGGCACTGAATGCAAAACTTATGGCCACACTTCGTTAAGACTGGCTCTTTCATTGGCAACTGACATATTCCACACTGCCAGTCTTCGTCAATTTCCTTCACAAATTCGTCATCGTATCCACCTAGCGACGAACTCGCTCGAGCTTCCGCCATATTGACTTCGCTTGAGCCTTGCTAGGTGGATTTAATGAATACGATACCTCCGTTCTTTTTGGTCACTCATGGGTCATTCTCTTGTCACGCTTAACCTCGGTGGCATTTGCTTTGGCTCGGAGAGCACGAAATACACAGAGTAAAGGCTGGTGTGTAAAAGGATATACAAGGCCGTGGTCTGCATGTTTAGCTGATGGTCGCCAGGGCATGGCATGGACAAATAACGTAATTAATTTTTTTACTGAGTGTTCGTATAACAGTTATAGAGCAAGAGATCAGCGAAAGTGAATGCGAGTATTCTTGGAAAACTGGTCAGATTTCTGCGAAATGTGGTTATTGTAGCCTGATTTCCTCGCTCGCCATTTCTGTTTTTTTTTTCTTATTTGGGGGGGGGGGGGGGGGGGCACACCTTCCCGAAGCGAAAGCAGCTATCGACTGGTACTGGAGGCTCGTGTTTTCGAGGAAAACTTTGTGACAAACCTCTTGGACGTGATTCGTAATAGAGGGTTTATTATCTCCCAGGAGGTTGGAATTTCGATGCTGGCAATCTGTTAATGAAATGGGAATCCTCACAAAGACTTTTGTGACAGTGTCTATTTTAAATTGAAACTTCACTTCAGAGAACACGTTCGATTGACTCTTTACGAAATAACAAAGAACAGAATATTCTCTAAAGAAATTCGCTCCTCCAAATAGGCCTTCAATTTTGGGGTTAAACTCTTGAACGTATGTAGGAGGTGTGCATAGCCGGAAGTGCGGACTCTCACGAGTCGCAAAGCAGCAAAAGCATGGATCCTTGCAGACTGTCTTGACGTCTATCAGTAAGGCCAAGCTGGACTGTGCGTTTTGTTGACCAGTTTAGATCGCTCAGATATCAATTCATATCTGTTTCCTATTCAGTTAATAAGCCGTCGAGGTCAAAGATTCTATTTCTGGTCCCACTTGAATCAAGGGTCCCTTGGCCAGTTCAGACATTGTGCTTATGCCGCGCCGTACTCAACTGCAGTTTGGTTTAACAACAACACGGGAAGCATGCAGAAGCACGACTCTTATTTAGACGGCGTACTGCATTTGCACCTATTTAGCCAAGCCACCGAAGCTGCTATCAACTGCTCACAACCGTGATGCAATGGAGCCCCTCCTTTCAGCCTGTTCCAGGGTGCAGTTACATAAAGCAAGGTAACCTTGTGATGAAGGAGTTATCTATTTACTTTAGTTAGGATCCAAATTTGATGTACAGCGCCTTACAACTTTTGGATCATGTGCGCTACATTAAGTCTATTATTATAATATTATTTATTTAAGATGAAGTGCGAATTTTCTGCAACCATTCTCTTTGTTCTGGAGTATTTTCTTGCACGGTATCTCGGATAACTCCTAGTCGGCCAAAGACGGTTCAATGAACAAGAGAGACCCCTCAAGAGAGGATAAACACAAAGAGAGTACAATCCAGCCCTATTTCCCACCCAAGAAAAAGGAACTGAGTGAAGTAGGGGTGTACCCACTGAAAAATTTATGTTGCTCATTTTTAGTCGTTTTTCTATCTAATCTGTGACTTAGTGTCGGTGTCATTAGGTAACACTAGCCTGCGAGCAGAAGCCCTTCGATCTTCCTAGATAAGTTAAGATCGAAGGGCTTCTGCTCACAGGGTAGGGTAAAACCTTTTATCTGAAAAAATAAGCTACCACTAATGGGAGTTTAACGGTTGGTGTTTGATATCAGCTTCGCTCCCCTGCAGTCTTCCTGGCCCACTGTCGCAGCCTAACCGAGGTTCCAGGAAAGAGCCTCCTTGTAGGCTATTTTAGGCTTTAAGCACAGTCCTTAGTTTATAAACCGGGGCCCAGTTGTTCGAAAGCTGACTAGCGCTAACGGGTTAAATGGTGACCAAGATTTCTGATTCTTTTGTTTCAGAGCATTGTCGCTGCTTATTTCAAGTGACGGTTTGGAAGCAGCCCAAGTCAAACCGTTTAGTGAAAATAGTTTACTGGAATCCACGTCGTTAAAAGTGAATTAAAAATTGACGCTAATCCTGAGTTGTTCAAAGCAGGATTAAGCTAACCCAGGATTAGCGTCAATCTTCGACTTACTTTGGCAGTTTAATGAAGTGGTTTCCTAGAAATTATTTTTGCTCTGCAATTTGACCTTGGCTGCTTTCAAATTGTCACTTAAGGGGAGGATGGATGGTGCAGTGGTGAGAGCACTCGCTTCCCACAAATGTGGCCCGGTTTCGATTCGCGGACTCGGCGTCATATACGTAGGTTGAGTTTGTTGTTGGTTATCGCTGAGAGGTTTTACTCCTGGTTCTCTGGTTCCCCCTCTCCTCAAAAACCAACATTTGAAAATTCCAATTCGGTCTTAATTCACCTTTCGCAAGCATTAGTATAGCCCTAGTCTCCCTATGAAGTAAGGGCGAAGTGAATTTTTTATGGATAAAGAGGGGAAAATAAAAAACCTGGTACTCAGTCATTTGAATGTGGTATTGAGGCCCTAAGGGTTTTTATTAGTGAGCAAGCTAGCAGCCTGTGAATCGATGAACACCTAGCGTGCCTCTATGACTGGATGGACAACGTTAGTCTAGTGTTACCTGGGTGATAATGAACTGTTTGAAGGGAAGGAGTGTCAGTGATAAGTTTGACAGTGTAGTAGTGAACAGTGAACCTTTGAGGCAATAAGCAGTTGGCCTGTGTGACAATGAACAGTTAGCCTTTTTAGTAATGAACAGTTTGCCTGTGTGCAAACTGCCTTTGTGCCTGAGTAGCACTGAACAGTTTGCAGGCGTGGCAGTGAGCACTTTTCTTGTGTAGGAATAAGCAGTCCAGTGCCTGCATGTGTAGCAATGCCTGTGTGACAGTAAGCTAACTGCCGGTGTAGCAAATGCGTGTTGGTGTAGAAATTTATCGGCAGTGTGAATTCATTTGGTATCTAGCTGATAATGGTTGCCAGGAGATTTTTCGTACTTAAGTGTTCTATCTTGGATAGTAGTAGGGTGGGGGGGGGGAATTTGTCTTTGGAGTTGGTTTGTGTCAATTGTTTTCTACTTATGTGATTGCGTTTCATAGGACGGTGGGAATGCTTATATTCCAGGGTTAAGTTGTTATTTACCTCGAACGCGTTCTTCAAGTTTTTGAATGTAGATTTTATTACCGAGTTGTAAGACGGCTTCGATGTATTTCATTGCTTCCTTGGCAATTGCTTCCTAAGGCTCATTGCTTCCTAAGGCTCAATTATCGTTCATTTGATTTTATTCTCTTGGCTCGTTTCTCTAGTTTTATTACAACACATCAAATAAAACAGCTTTCAATTTAGCCTTTTATCCCGCTTCGTGAAAGTTACAGAGCATATAGTTAAGGAGTTCCTTTTCAACCACTTAATGTTTTAGTCAATTAGTCTGAAAAACTCAAATGAGCCACCAGTAACTGCTTGTTACTTTTTGCCCGGCCCATTATCACTGAAAAACAAAAAAACACGAGATAATTACCTCTCAGTTACTCGTTATATGTAACATCAGGAATGGATCCTCTTAGTGATAACATAATCTGAAAATCCGCGAGTAGTCGTAATTTCACCCTCACCCTCGGGCGTACAAGCAAAGCTGGAAGGGTTTTTGATATATTACAATATTTCGGAAAGATTTTACCTTAAGTAGAAAGCTTATGATGTGCTCTATAAGATGAGATATATATTATGGGTTGTGGCACAGATTGGGGCCTGTGACGCCACCCAAGTTGGATTTTACCCAAAATTAGAAATTATCAGGAAACGAAGGAAATGAAGACTATGATATAATTTATCCATTAAATCAAAACACGTATTTTTCTTAACAAATGTTTGACAACCTGCTACTTATGAAGTAATATCTCGTAACCATAGCAAACTGATTTTAACCGGCAGGTGCTGATTTAAAAAAAATCACCGTGGAAAAATTAAGGAAAAACCTTGGTTGGCATCCACTCCTCCCCCCACCCCACCCCCTCTCCTTGTACGTCCAATGGTTAAGGATAAAAGGACGCCGGAAGTCAGGAAAAGTATGGCTTTTAAGCTCCGGCTAAACGATACAAAATATTTTCTTTCAACATCGTGTTAGAAGAACGTGTTTTACTGTTTAGCTGCTTCTCTCAACTTTGCATTTAAATGGTTTCCATTGTTTGATGTTTGGTTAAACATTGTTTGCACATTCCGCCACTGAACGTTTTGTGTCGGAAACATGATGTTGGTGCAAAAGCTTTTGATCGTTTAGCCGAGGCTTTCGATTTCATTCTTTTACGTTTGACGTCTTATTACAAAAGTAGAAAGAACAGGCGAATTAACTCATAAAACATTTCTGCCCTTAGATGTATTTGGAATCTCTTGGTGAGCCTTGCATTTCTTTTTTATTTATTTATTTTTATTTTTATTTTTAAGTGAACAGGCAAAAATTCACTCAAAGGCTGAAATTAAGTATTATGATTCATCGTGAGCGTGTGTTCGACAGGAAACCATGGAACAGTCGGTAAATTGAAACATACTTACGAGCAACAGCATTTTTTTCCTTTAGGGCAGACATAGCTACACAGTTGGTAGCCTCGTCGGCAAGAACTGTTACTATTAACGCAGTAGTCAGGTTTCATACACCCCCCCCCCCCCCCGTTTGGACAAAGCTGCAAAGAATGGAACCAAATAATCTCTCATTACTAGTCAGCATCAAGCATTTCCAGTTAAAGTGCTGCTAGTAAAATATTTTAATTAGCAGTGTACGCTGAAACCTTATATATTATTCAAAATGGCGTCCATTGATTCTCATAATTCACCTGAGGTAAATACTACAATGAGCCAGAAAACTGTTGAGAAGATTCGCATTTTTGGCAACCTAGCTATGAAATCATACCCTCCCCACTTGAATTTAACCTCCCCGTTCAAACAACGTTTAGGGGGTGGGAGATTGGTGTTAGGAAATCTGCTTTATCTTTTTCGGCCAAGAAAAAGTGAAATAGCTTAAACAGTCTTTTTTTTTCCCAAATGTCTCGACTACTTTTGTTTCTCATTGTAGGTCACTTTGAAGTATTGTGCAGAGTTTTAGGGACGTACCGTAGATCCTCGAATTAGCGCCCGGGGCACTTATTTCAAATTTACGATAATTTAAGCGGCGGGGGGGGGGGGCTTATTCGAGGGAGGCCACGTATCTAATTAATCAATTACACCGTATAGCATTAGCGCTTAAACAACATAACCTGAGTATTAAAATACAAAGTTGTTCATAAAGTGGTTCAAACTGAAACTTATGAACTTGTAAATCTGTTCGTATCACTATATTGGTAGTTACGGTAACTGTGAGTTCACCGAACGTACTGTTAGACATCAATTTCGATTTGATCCTCATCCTCATCCATGTCGATCGATAATGTGAATATCCTCAGCGGCATCCTCTTCGTCAGACTGCGTCAATCCCTCAAAAGGATTTTCTCTCTCTTGAAGGACTACGTTGTGTAAGCCCTTTAGCCGGTCAAAAGCAGCTGCGCGAGGTTGGTTGAGTTTAAGGCAATGAATCAGCTGATCTTCACTGCCATCCGTTGCAACGGTCAATGCGCAGTGCTTGAATGAGTCAATAATCAGGAGGATCAACACTGTTCTCAACCTTTGTTGTCCCAAAAAGGGGGGGGCGCTTATTTCAGGGGGAGGCGCTGACTCGAGGGCGGGGGGACGCTAATTAGAGGGTTTACGCTAATATAATTTGAGGAGAGAGTACAACAACCTACTTACATCTTAATAAAAGGTACATGAGAAGCAACCCCCTTTTCCACGCATATCTCTTAAATTGTAGGATTCATATAATCTCTAAGCCTTAAAATGCTAGCACAAAATTTTTGGGATAACTTTTTTAAGCCTCATTAATTTAATTCGACATTATTGATCTCTTTGCAAACTGAGCAATAATTATTTAGCAATGTATTGTATTGACATAATGGATCCTGATGAATTACCTTCGAGTTCCTTGGACAGTTTTCCGCCGATTCCATAGGCTGCGAGTAACAACACAAGTACCAGCACCAATTTGAAAGTCATCCTCAATCCTGTCAACTTGGAAAATCAAACTTGCGTGTGGTTAATAATCTACTTTTTCTTTTCATTCAACAGGAAGCCCAACACAAGATTAGGCTTAAGTTCTCCTTTATTGAATGCAATTCGCAATTCAACGGGAAGCCCAACACAAAATTAGGCTTAAGTTCGTCTTTATCGAATGCAACTGATTCGCAATTCAACAGGAAGCCCAACACAAGATTAGGCTTAAGCTCTCCTTTATTGAATGCAGCTGATTCGGAATTCAACAGGAAGCCCAACACAAGATTAGGCTTAAGTTCTCATTTACGAACGCAATAGCTTTCCTTTTTCCACGTACATTTAGGCAGAATTTTATGCACATTGTCTGTAAAGAAATTGCCTCAGACACCTGTAGATCTGTTTTATTCAAATTTTTAAATTCAGTCGATCATCATTGTTCCATTTGTCACGACAAACTGTATTTCTTTGTGTTAGTCGCGTCAATTTCACTCGTTTTGAAATTTTACCCCCTCTTTCGCGTAAAATTCTTTTTACTGGAGAGTAATTTTCCCTTACAATTTGCGTTAATTTCAATCACTTGTAGCGGTTCTCCTTTGCGACCGCCGCAGAGCAGAGCACTATGGGTAAGGAGATTTGGTAACCTATCGATCCGAAAAATTTTGGTTCTGACGTCAGCGTACGCCCACCTGTACAAACTCTGGGGAAGGGGAGGGGAGTCCCAAGACAACCCAACGGGGGTGGAGGATGCCATCTTTTCCTGGTGGGAAATCGCGAGATGCTTTTGGGCAACCGGCGTTTTTCTTGGCAGGAAATCGCATGACCACCGTCGCTTTTGAAAAAGAGGTTTCTTTAAAAAGGCTTAAGCTTCTTAAGCAAAACGATTGCTCGACAGTGTCGAAGTTTTAAACTTGAGAAAAAATAGCTAATATCTATAAATGGAAAGAAAAGGCGAAAAGGCGAAAAGTTCAAGTTAGGAAATTTGCATTCAAGGACTTCATCTGTGTTGTGTTCTGCTGCGAACTCAGACAGCACATTGCTTGAGTTTGCAGCATTTGGCAGCGGTCCCAATGCCAAATATAGAATTCTGGTTTTTCTATCCACAAACGTGGTTTTTCCGGCGGTCCGAACACATTTTCCCAGGAAAAACACCCGCGTGTTTAGCGATCGAGCTGCGATCGATAAACAGCTGGATAAGTATTAAAATTAGCACAAGATTTGTTGATCATGACATAACGAGTGTGGCCGAGGATCGTGACTAAAACACCACACGAGTACTACGGGTAGCATACGAGTAACACACGGATACATACGAGTAAATACGAATGCATACGAGTCACATACCACTAATATACGGGTACAGATAGATACATACGATTGACCTACGAAAACATACGAGTATATGGTTAATACGCATATTAACATTTAACAATTGTTTCATGCTTTAGTGTGTGTACATTGAGTTATGGATGCACGTGGGAAGTTTGGAGAGCACGGGAGAAGAGTAAAAGTTCAACTCTAGCTTCTTGACTGCTCTCCAAACTTGCCAAGTGCATCCATAACTCGATGTACGCACAGCTAAAACCATGAACCAATTGTTACAACATAGCCAGTAGAAATGCCGCCGAAAACTGAACTATTATAAGGTTACTGAAATAGTACTTTTCGGCAGAATGCTGCAGTTCCATTTCGCTTCCGTTGAAATTTGTGATAAGCATTACGACTGCGCAGTTGCTTCAAAACTCAATCACAAGTTACCATAAAAATCAAGAAAGAACCGGAGGAAAAAAACGAGAAAGAAGAAAAAAGGAACAATGGTCGATCACATGACTGAAAGAAAAAGGCGCCAAAATTACCTTGCAAATTGTTGCAGTGGTTCTTTGCAAAGCTGAATGAATCAATGAATCTACCCCGAAGTGAACGACCGAGAGTAATTTTTTGAAAACGTTTTCCTTTTATTGGCTCTCAAATGTGGTACAGCTTTGATAGCTATGATTTCACTATTGTAGCTGCGAGAGTTGAAACGAACACTTATCACAAAACGTAGTGGTTCTTGGTTCAGAGGCCGCGGACGGAATGTGGTAAAACAACAATGAATCAGTCAAACAAATGGGAAAGCGATTCAACTTATTTTGTATTGCATCCTATTTCATTTGAACATTTGGAGCTGCTTGAAATCAAACTTGAACTAAAATTAAGGCGTAAGCTTACATTGCTTAGTGCTTATATTAGCTTGATTTTGGTAGTGAATCATTGAAAACGTGGGACACATTATTAAACGGTTCTCTTCAATTTTATTTTGTGTCATGTTTTGAAATTTTGATGTCAACAGCTTTGCGTATAAAACCTGCCTTTTCTGAACATTTGTTGAGAATGCGATGGTGAAAGAAATCGTAAACACAACGCCAGAGACTAATTAAGTTTTAGTTTCTTTTCTTTTTTTAACAAAACTTCTTGCTCGTCCTATAAAGAAATCATATACTCTGCAACAATTTCGCTGTTGTATACATTATCCTCAATAACATTTGGCTCGCCCCAGCCTCTTTCCCAGATCCAGCTCGGCGTATAGCAGATCAAGTAGTATATTGTAATAACAATGGGGGTGACAGGCCTACACAACTCCCATTCACGTGTAATAGCCGGTTTAAAGTTTTACTCGAACGAGTATATCTTTTAAGGATATGCCCCTTTTGTACGAGACGATAGGGAGATCTTTGAGTATCCTGTTGAGCGAGTGGTTGTTGTTGAATTAAATGCCAATTTTGCATTAGTTTTTGGTTTAAATTAGGCACTGATGGACGATATTGTGTAACAAAAGGCAAGATTCGTGTGTTTTGATTACGTTTTCTTTGGAGGGCAGATTTTCTCTCCTCAAATGCAATTTCTGTAAGAGTTGTTGCAACTAGTGTTTCAGGGTACTTGTATGTATTCGTATGTATTCGAATGTTACTTGTATGTATCTGTATGTATGTATGCATGCATGCATGCATGCATGCATGCATGCATGCATGTATGTATGTATGTATGTATGTATGTATGTATGTATGTATGTATGTATGTATGTATGTATGTATGTATGTATGTATGTATGGATGCATGCATGTATCTGTATGTGCTCGTATGTGAGTGGTATGTGACTCGTATGTATTCGTATGCACTCGTGTGTATCCGTGTGTTGCTTGTAAGTTACCTGAAGTACTCGTGTGGTGTTTTATCGACCACGCCGAGTGGTCATCGAACTTTCAGCTGGAGCCAGCTGACCGGGATTCGATTCCCAGAGGTGGGGGGATGGGGGGATTGTTTTTCTTTCTTTCTTTCTTTCTTTCTTTCTTTTTTTAGCACTTTAATGAGAATATTTTCAGAAATTAATAAGTTCCAGCGAAAAAAATGTGGCGCTCCGCTTTTAGGCTTGGCTAAATCTGTATATTATTAACCGTGACATTATTTTCTGAACGGTTACATTATGTTTTGTATGTATAATGTTGACAGGGGTAGCGAAATTGGGCCATTTTTCCTATTTTAAATTCAGATCTATTCTTGATACAATCGAAAAGATAAGAATATTTTTAAACGAGGTGGGAACAGAAATTGAGACAGAAATCTGCCATATAATTTCTTACTGCTCTTTTTAATCGCGAAATACAAAGTATCAATCTAATTGTCAATACAAATAAAAAGTCTTGTTTCCACCGATACGTTTAGCTTTCGCAATTGCCTTCTGAATTTCTGCTCTAAAGCGTAAAAAAGTGCTTCCTTTGTAAACAAATGAAAGCTTTTTATCATTGATATAGTTGTCACATACATAATGGCATTCATCTTTAAATTAATCAGCTCTTCTTTCGCAGCATAATAGCCAGATTAGTGAACTGGCGTGCGTTTCTCAAAAGCCCCGGAACTTTTCGATTTCGGGCACGATTAGTCACACTGTATCTTGTAAACAAAGAAATTTGTAAGCATGAAACTTTGCTAGAAGTTAAATATTCCTTATCTTACGGATATGTTAAAAAACAGCTTTGTAGAATGAGTTGTTCATATTTTTACAAATGGCTCAGTTTCGTGGCTGAAATGCTTTCGGGACTTTCGAGAAAAGGAAGTACCATTACTTTATGTAAGTTGACAATCATTTTGATAATAACAAAAAGCTCTCTCTTTTTTAAGACGACAGCACTAGCTGTACTTTTTATGCCATAAAAATAAATGTTTCCTCGCCTTTCATATGTAATTTGGGATATATTTCGGAAGCAACTACTCCGTACGCAAACCATGAATTGATGTTTTTCCCTTTAAAACAAACAAAAGAAAGAAATGAGATCTTTCAACAGCAAAGTTTTGATGGAATCTCGTCCCCCGCGAGATATTCCCCCTCTAGATACTGATCCAAAGTGTTAGTAGCCTGTCTAAAGCTGGCTACAGACCTACAAAATCCGCGGTATTTTTCTCGCTGAGGAAGTGTTTGGATACGTAAATTTTCATTTCGAGCCAGAAAAAAGGTTTAAAGGAAGTAAAAAAGCTCAAAGGAGAGGACGTAACTTGCATTTTCAGTTTCGATAGCTTATTAGCTAATGAGTCAGTACTGCAGGAGTGTTTAATTTACGATGCCAAGTCCGCTGAAACAAGGCATATTTCTTTATCTTTCTGAACTGATCTTTATCTTTCTGATATATCTTCATCTACAGCCTTTTTGCAGCTAACCAGAGATGATAGTTTTCAACGTTTCATGCGTGGTTGGAAAAGTTTATCGGATAGAAGGGCTCTCTTAATTCTCAGACCTAGTAAACGTAGAAATCTTTATTTCCAAACTTTTACTATCAAACGAACTCATTTGGGGAAACATGTGAATGGTTTTGAATGTCGTTTTGAATTTTAGAAGAAACACTAACGCTAGAACATGACGTTTTGGCGTCATTTCCCGTCGAAAACAGTATCCTTGCAAGTTTCGGCTTGCTATACTAGTATACGTAACATTTCGCTTTGTCTGAATCTCCCTCAAAGGAAGAATTACGTTTTCTTCTATGTTTATTTCAGTTTCAACGAAAACTGATGAACCCAGCACGGGAAGTGCAACTCAAGCATATTGGTGCTAAGAAAATGTCCAGCATTCAAACATTCTTATGTTTCTCGCGTTTGCAAAAAAGATTGGAAAGGAAAACAACATTCTGTTTCAGAGTTGGAACCTGTTAACCGAAACCAGTGACCATGAATTACGCCCAATTGCAACTGCCTGCTTTGGGTGAAATGCAAGCTTATTTATTGGAGCTAAGAAACTACTGAACACTCATTGATTCTCGAAACGTAAAATTAAAAAGGAATACGGGCAAAAGAGCTTACTCCCCCTTGCACGGCGACAAAGATTGTAATAAGTTCTGCAAATTATGCAAAGAAATTTTGAAACACGTAAAAAGGTTGTGTTATCATATACTATTCACTAAGTTCTTAGTTTCACGATTCGTGACACCATCGTTTATGTACACAAACGGAAATGATATCGAACTTTTATTTTTAGTAAAAGGGAACAAAACGTCCACTGAAATCTTTTAAAGCTGATTTTGAAATCCTTTGTGTATTAATACCTAACTGCAGCAGAAGTTTTTTTTTTTTAAATCTGAACGTGGGAGGATGTGGGCGCGAAGGTCCTTAAGAGCGGTTTGCTGTAAGAACCGACTAAGGGTATGCAAGATAGAAAAATCCGATTTTCTCAAAATCTGCCAGAATAAAGGCTTTGGTGAAGTAGTTCTAAAAATATAAGTTTCGGGTCGTTTAGATTTTTATTTATTTTTTAGTGAATATTTTCGTATTTTGCCCTGCGCGGCAGTCAAAATCAAAGCCAAAATCGGGACTTTTCCGGAAACTCCTGTTCAAATATTCAAAGCGTCTTAAATAAGATTAACCCGGGGAGTTAAAAGATCTTATTTCCTCTGTTTATTAGCAGTGTCAAAGTTTCATGAAAAGCGAACGTGAATTTTTAACGGAATTTTAAAATTTATACCCAACAACGGTCGTTAGCGACAATCCAATTTAGGCTAAATTCAAGGCTCAAAAAAGGCACTCTGGTACATGGCTTTACACAACAAGACTATACTCCGGGAAAGAACAATCACTTCAACTAAACTTCGGCCGAAAAACATTTTGGGACAAATGAAACGGGGAATTTTGAGAGCGCTTTGAAAACAGGCTACTTGAGTGATATGAGCGACCCTTTGACCTTTCATGTCAACCGAAATCAACACACAGCAGCTCTTAAAATGTGACTTTCCTTCGCCAGAATACGAGTTTGCTTGTTTTTCTAGAATGTTTTCAAATAGAGAAAACTAGGATTTTGAATTTGGAGGCCTTTGTTCCCAATAATGAGCGATGTTGGGCAATTTAGAGAAGTATGTTATGAAATTGACCTACTCTATTTATCACCGAATTATACATTCAAAGTCTGTTTACAACGTGAATGCGGAATCAATAACGAAGTAAAATTCCGATTCATGAAATGCTTAGGAAATAACTCTTACCTAAGTGAGCTTTTCCTGGCTAGAAACTGCAACTTTCATTGCAAAACACATAGCGAGATCGCCGAGCCGTGTTGCACGTGAGTTGTCAAATGTTTCTACATTGAGGTTCCCTATGTTAACGATTAACCAGATTTAGGCCCGCATAGCGTGCAGTCGGAAACAACACTATGGTGAGGAACGCTTGTGCTTCATAGGAAAAAAGAAGGGGAAAAAGGAAAAAGAGAGCTTTTATTACATATATACTTATTATTATATATATATTTTTACATCCAAACCGGTGACACGTGCAATAGAGTTCTTCTGTTGCTGATAGGTTGCCGGAGGAAATTTGATGTTCACAACAAATATTAGTCCAAGAACGTAGTTTGAGGGCTTATATGAAGTTTGCACATCAAATTTCCCAGGGAACCTATCACACATAGGGTCTGAGACAGAATCCCTCTATTGTTTTTATCGTCCAACGCTAATTTTTGAGCGAAAATTGCCAATATGCGTTGATAGGTGCCACTGAGGAGAGACAGTATCGCGTCACGTGATCGATTTCGACCAAAATGCACACGCTAAAATGTAGCGTTGTAGTAGAAAAGGTTAGCGTCTTTTTGAACAAGCGACTGAAGCGTAGTAAACACACAAAATTCGTTCAATTATTCACTTCAGAAGGCTCTTCAAACTCCCATTCTTAGTGAGACATTTTACCTTTTGGTAAGTAAAACACATAAAACCCACAAATCAGACTGAATGTCTTTCTCTAGTTTTCGATAAAACAGCAGCCACTTCCCTCGACTGGTTCTGCTACGGCAGAAGGTGCTGTGATTTGTGCCTTGCATGGGATACATATGTGTGCACGCCATAATACTCACAAACAGTCTTTAGCACGGCTGTTCTCAGCCTTTTCTTGCTGCCTTTCCTATGCATGTCGCACAGGTTCAACTTGTCATAAGCGATAAGATTGTAAAAATAATAATAATAATAATAATAATAATAATAATAATAATAATAATAATAATAATAATTTTATACTACTGTTCTACTGTTCTTACCCCCTTCCCCCTACCCTTGGTTACATAACTAAACCATGGACTAGGCCGCATTTTATTTCTTTGCTAAGAGTCTTTAATTAGAAGGTCTAATGTCCGCAAAGGAAGAAAGATATTGCACCCTGCGCCATGCGAGAAATACATCTGCCCAAGCCAAAATACTAAAAAAAAAACACTCCTAAGCATGGGTATGCTTAGCGTTTTCACGCTGCCTTTCTTATGCAAGTCGCACAAGTTCAGGTCAGTGTTGTAAGCGATGGCGTGCTATAACTGTACAAGCCCGATCGAATACAATCTATCGAGTATAGAACTTTTGCTTCTCTAGCGCAGCACTATGACTTAAACGCTTACAACGAAGTAAAAAGCCAATTCGCCTATCAGAGTGACGCAGCTTATACATTATTCTCGAAGAGAACAACTCATCCATCGTGCAGTGAGGAACTAGTACCTGGAGAACAACCTCGACCTATCTGCTTTCTCAGCAACTCGAATATATGTCAAGTTCTTGCCTGTTCCCAGTTTGTTGCGTAACTTTGAGTAGTAGTCTCTTTTTCATGGCAAATGTTTCAGTAAAAAAATTAGGCCAGTATTTTCCTTTGCCAACGTCAAACGCTCTCTCTCCAAACTGTTGCCGTGTCACAAGAAAACTCAAAATTGATTAACATGTTTACACCGTCGAATTTACTTGAGGAAGTTGCAAGTGACAGTCGCAAGCTATTTGTAAATCGAAACAATCATTCATGTGTCTAAGTTCGTGAGTTCCGATAGCCTGCGTAGCAAGCACTTCCGAGGACTTTTCCGCCTTTTTGAGGCATTTTGCGTTTTGGCCGCGCCAAATTAAGGCGTGCGCAAAAAAGGAAGGGGCGGGAAGTGGGGGGGGAGAGAGGCAAAAAAAGGAAACGCTTGCCCGCAAACGCCACAAGTTTGAAAAATGTCCCTTTAGCACTCAAGGTTTGCTGAATTCATAGCGTGACAGCTTGACAATAAAGCAACAAATAACAGATCACCGGATGTTACAAATTTACTTTCGTCAAAATCAAAACATGCTCCACGTAAGTCAAACCCACGAACTGCAGAGACGAAGCACTCGGAGATGTGATGTTGAAACCTCGAAAGTTGGAAACTCAAAGGAGGGCGCTTCAGGATTTGTCGTTGTCATTTCAAAGTTAATAAATTTGGAAATTTATCTCTGCTAGGAAAATCGGTTTTATTTCTTCGGGAACCTTTTCAAAGCGTCGGAAAGAAAGGATTCTTAAGGAGCAATTCTTGCTGATATCTTCAGAGTGGTTACAGTGGAAGTTGTTGAAAACTTGTATAGCTATTTTCGGAACGTGTCTGCAATCTTTGTGCTCGAAAAATTAGGAACTTAAGGGCATTATTCGAAGTTATTCGGAATGCAATAAGTATATCGAGTCTCCTGTTTCCCATGCTCCGCCAAATCAGCGTATCAACTTGTCTAAACGGCTGCTCAAACCTCCATCAGGCAACAGTCTTTGTAGAAAGAGAAAGCTTCCCGAAAGTCCCTGAGATTTGAAGCCACCGAACAGCCGCCTTCTAGAGTCAAACCTGGCTATGGAAATTTTCCAGCTGGAGAGAAACAGTTAGTTGCGTTGATGCGGTCACGCTCAAATTAACTTAACTGATTTGATTGACGTTCTTTGGCGTACGGGTTCTTCAAAATCGTGGGGTTTGCGGACAAACGTTTTTTCCTCCCTTTTCCCGGCCCCTCCTCCCACTTCTTTTGCGCTCGGCCCAATTTTTGCGCGGCCAAAAAGCGAAAAATGCTTCGAACGTACGAAAAACCCTAGGCCCACAGAAACGCTTGCTACACAGGCTAGGGTTTCGATAGTGTCTACCTCTATGTCACAAGCCCCTTTTTCTCTTTCTGGGTAACCGAAATCCACTCTGCAAACACCCGTCCAGGTATTGGTCTTCTTTAGAGTACATGATGCTACACAGCAGTTGATAGCACCCAGCGTACTCACGTCGTAGGATAGCGGTGTCGATTGTGGGATTCTTGATCCCTTGAGTTATACAGCAGAGTTCTCTTGTGATGTCAGCGACACGGGCAGTTGTTGCTTCTGTTTTTGTTTTTATTTTTCGCTCTGGCAATGCAGGTGGGCAAGGGTCTTAACATATGGTTACTGTGCTCAATGCAGTAAAATCTGTTTAAAAACAGATTTTATTGCATTCAGTAAAATTCCTACCGGTAAAGTATGCTAGCTTGTTGAGAATCATTGTCCTGATGATTTGCGAAGTATTCAGCATTTTTCCAGGGACAGGCAGAGGAACCACTGCCCAAACGGGAGATATTAAGTGAGAAAAATATCTGTGATACCTGCCAGATTATACTGGATGAAGTACTTTTTTAAGTATAAAATTAAATTTTTCATGGGCTCCTGATTTTTCACAACCTCATCGCATATGACTGACTCGAACCTGTGCAACATCCATAGGGAAGACAGCATGAAAAGGCTTGTCTACGGGAGTGGCTGCTGTATCATCGAACAAGACATTTGTGAAGCAAAGGAAATAGGAGACGTCAGCAAGCGGGCTAGCACTATAAGGCTCTATTAAACCCTAAAGGCCACCAACATTGGGAGAACTTGAATTGCTTAGTAGTACGTGTCACCGGTTTGAACGTAAAAAAAAAGTATATAATAATAAGTATATATGTAATTAAACCTCTCTTTTTCCTTTTTCCCCTACTTTTTTTTCCTATCAAGCACAAGCGTTCGTCACCATAGTGTTGTTTCCGACTGCACGCTATGCGGGCCTAAATCTGGTTAATCGTTAACATAGGGAACCTCCATAGGCGTACGGGCACATTCGGACTTGGGGGGGCGGCGATCTTCTTACCCGGAAAAATTACACAATGCCCGAATGTGTAAGTGTTGAAATTTGGATATAAACGAACTTAAATTGCAAGAAAAACAAAAAGGTTCACAATTCTCACGTCTACTGAAACTGTTATAACTCCAAAAACAGTTGTTTTCAAACCTCGCATACTCTATGAACTCTATTGACAAGCCTACTCCTGCGATCAATCTTGTTAAAATTAAAAAGTTACTAAAAGGAAAAGTTTTTCCTTCCGTGGCGCTGTCCGAAAGTGTTAATAATCTTGTTCATACTGTTAACAATAACTTTGTTCCCATAAGAGCGCTCAATGCACACGATTACGAGGCTGTTCAGCCTATTTTGCCCCATCGTGCTCCGAAAGTAGGTCTTCAAGCGTTGGAGTCCACTGAATGAGCGCTCCGCTCAGCAGGACGTTGCGGGGATGACGGCCGGAATTAATGGACGCGACGTTTGAAAATTCTGAGATCATTTCATACAGGCTGTTTGCGTTCAACACTTCGATGACTTCTGCAGGTGTTTTTATCGATTTTCCCGCGTGTGCTGCCTTAAACTGACAGAACAGGCGTTGGTCTGCCTGGAGTATCTCCCTGTCGAGGTTATAGTACCTGGCAACCCGGTCGAAGCTAGCACTCGTGGGTGAATCACTTAGGGTGATGTCACCTAACGGACAATGTCACCTAATGCACAGTAGCTTCCTGAATAGGGACGTGTTCATCTTGGTCATCCTGCAGTTCCAGAACCACCAGGCCATCCAGGCGAGATTTCAACTCTTTCAATGCCATCAGTTTGTACATTCCAACAGGAACCAGTGTTATCTTGGTCATGTGCGTCAGTCTGGTTGTCTGATCTGAAGAGCTTCTGTGACGGCCGCGACTCCGCGGAGCTCTTGGTGAAAAAAGCAAGCTGACTCTGATTACGCTCACGTACCATAGTGAAAGCAACTTTCTGTCCTTTGTGCACAGTTTTGGCATGATTATCTTTATAATCGGAATCGAGTTCCTTCTTACATATACCACAAATAACGCGCTGGCGATAAGGGCGTTTAATTTTTCCTCTATCAGGCTCTTGATCCGTCATAATTCAAGGTTCACCTCTACCTCTCGATCTCCAGTCTAAAAATGGGACGTTGAATAGAGTGCTTTACGGTATCCGTTTACTTTCTGAATAAATCGCTTTAAATTATGAAGTTGAAGCATCGGATGCTGTTCTTACCATTTCAAGCGTGACAAAAAGACCGTAACGCATTCCATAATAAAACTAAGTTGCGGAGCATAGTGCAGTGTGATGTTTTTATACGTACTGATTAGTAATGTTTATTAAAAATTCAAGATTATAAGTTTTGATTCAAGGATCTCTTTTTACCAAAATTTTTTCATGTATTTCTAATGCAAATCGCACGGGACTGTACACGATAAAACTAAGATAAAACACAGCTTTTGCACACGTGGCCGGCATTGTGCTATACATAATAGATCATGCAGCGGTCCAAAAATATATAAGCTTTCACTGAATGAGAAGTAATTTCGCCTTTTAACACGCTAAAGTACACCCTACCAAAATCGAACAAAAACACCCAACTTATGCCGTTTTGGTGAAATTGGAATAAGCGTTTCTTCTAATCTAAAATCAACTGTCAAATTTGCAACGCGCTCACATTGTTGCTTTCAATCTCCATTCACGCAAATTTGGAGAGTTTTCAAAAATTTTTGACCTAGCTTGACAATGACGGACAGTTCGACCAGGTTTAACGCTTAAGATAAACCCGTTTTATTAAGATTACACCAAAGAAAATAAAAACACTCGGGCAAAAACCCGAAGAGCTAACCTCCTGCGTTTTTTGCAAATCTTTATCTCCACGCTTTGGTAGTTGGTACAAGCCGACAAAATGCCTTGACTTAATTACCAATTATTTACCTTTCGTCTTGTCGACCGCTTGACCTTAAGGCACTTTCTACTTGATCTTGAACTTGAACTCTTTTCTTGATCTTGAATTTGAACTTTTTTTCTTCTTAAACAACGTTTACTTTGACTCCACGAAGTCCTCAACTGAAACTCAACTACATGTGAGCTGCACGCGATTCACAAAGCGTACGCGTTCTCCCGCCTTATGTGAATTGGCGCGAACGTTTGGCGCGAACTGCAGCAAATGCCAGGCTGCTAGCGATCGGCAGATCGGCAGCAAAGCCATTCAAACGTTTCAAGATGGACCGTTTGGTCGTGTTGTAGAAGCCGGACTCAATAAATAAATACATATTTTAATCAATGTATAAAATAAGTAAATAAATAAATATTTTAATCAATAAATATTTTATCCCAAGTGCTTTTGCCCGAATCACAAGCGTTTTGCCCGAAAATGTTCGCAACTGGGGGGGCTGCAGCCCCCCCGGCCCGTACGCCTATGGGAACCTCAATGTAGAAACATTTGACAACTAACGTGCAACACGGCTCGGCGATCTTGCTATGTGTTTTGCAATGAAAGTTGCAGTTTCCAGCCAGGAAAAGCTCACTTAGGTAAGAGTTATTTCCTAAACATTTCAAGAATCGGTTTTTTACTTCGTTATTGATTCCGCATTCACGTTGTAAACAGACTTTGAATGTATAATTCGGTGATAAACAGAGTAGGTCAATTTCATAACATACTTCTCTAAATTGCCCAACATCGCTCATTATTGGGAACAAAGGCCCCCAAATTCAAAATCCTAGTTTTCTCTATTTGAAAACATTCTAGAAAAACAAGCAAACTCGTATTCTGGCGAAGGAAAGTCACATTTTAAGAGCTGCTGTGTGTTGATTTCCGTTGACATGAAAGGTCAAAGGGTCGCTCATATCACTCAAGTAGCCTGTTTTCAAAGCGCTCTCAAAATTCCCCGTTTCATTTGTCCCAAAATGTTTTTCGGCCGATGTTTAGTTGAAGTGATTGTTCTTTCCCGGAGTATAGTCTCTTTGTGTAAAGCCATGTACCAGAGTGCTTTTTTGAGCCTTGAATTTAGCCTAAATTGGGTTGTCGCTAACGACCGTTGTTGGGTTTAAATTTTAAAATTCCGTTAAAAATTCACGTTCGCTTTTCATGAAGCTTTGACACTGCTAATAAACATAGAATATAAGATCTTTTAACTCCCCGGGTTAATCTTATTTAGGACGCTTTGAATATTTGAACAGGAGCTTCCGGAAAAGTGACGATTTTGGCGTTGATTTTGACTGCCGCGCAGGGCAAAATACGAAAATATTCACTAAAAAATAAATAAAAACTTAAACGACCTGAAACTTATATTTTTAGAACTAGTTCACCAAAGCCTTTATTCTGGCAGATTTTGAGAAAATCGGATTTTTCTATCTTGCATACCTTTAGTCGATTCTTACAGCAAACCGCTCTTAAGTCTTGTTTCGGCCGGTGATACGTGGAACGTTTTCTTTTTAATTCCAAATGTTCCAAAAAAAAAAATGAGAGGACTATCTCAGGTGAATTGCTAACATGATGGAGAAAGAAAGTTTTCCTGTTCAATTCTTGTCAATTTTTTGCTCTCAATCCCTTCTTAGGAAAGGAGAGAAATAACTCCAATTAGTTTGATCAAATGGCGAATTATAATTCTTTATAAAAGAGCTTTTTATTTGTTTAGGATGACAAGACTTGAAATGTCGCCAGGAGTTTCATGCAAGTGTAATTTGCTATAGCTTTTACACGCAACTACTTAAGCACGCAGACTATCAAATGGTGTTTTAGGATTTTTATTTTATTTTATAGAAAGATGATAACAATCAAATCTGTCTTTTGAACATACAGCCTGTTAGATTCTATGCCAGTGCTATATTTTTACTTGGAAAATGTACATGTAATTTTTATTTTGAACTACTAAAAACTCAAAGCAAAGAAGATTCATAGTTACGTAATTTGCACTCAGTTTCGGAGGCGTTATAAGCAAAAAACATTCGCGGTAAAGGAATACTAATTTCTTCTCCGATGTCGAGTCCGCCATTTGTTTAATCGTTCTGGTATAGTCGTCTAGAATACTTGTCACAGTTAACATGAGCTGGCAGTTTCCAACGTTTGCGTGTGAGCAACTTGTTGGTCATTTCATTGTCCATTTATTTATGTTCGTAGCCAGTGTTTACAGTCTAGTATGTTAGCTGGTTATGCGAAAGGAGCTAGAAAAGCATAGAAAGATCACGAGGGGGGGACACAAGGTCTTAGATTTTTAAGACCGGTGCTGTTTTTTACTGAGCATACGTTCTGTGCATCTTGAGTTGAGCTGAGAAACTCGGGTTTCTTAAAGGTGCCTTAAGGACAAACGCCACGTTCTTAACAAAGTTTCAGCATTTGTTTTATCTCGAAGAGATTTCCCGCGACCCACAAAGGCCCCAAGTAGGTCGTAATACATGGCTTAATTAATGACTGAAATTTTTGCCGAATTTAAAAACGTTTTTAAAGAACAAAGGGGGAAGAGATTAAGACACTATTTAGGAATACAAATTTAAAATTGAGGTTTATAATTAACAGACGGTGGTTTTGTGTATATCCTTTTTTTATTTTTAATTTCTTTCATAAACTCCCTTTTTCACACAAATCCGACTAGAATGCTCCTTTAAGGACGGCCCCTGGGAGGGTGACTACTAATACAACATCATTTTTGCCCGGTTTATGACTATGCGCGCGGGAGAAGCAGATCTTAGCAAGGGCTGTTGAAATCCAAATAAAAAATTGAGGGTGGCTACGCATTTTTCAGAGATAATTGAGGTACAATTTGAAAAGTTAAATGCCCTACATTGTTATGCATTTCAAAGCTTTCTAGAATTATGGTTGCTTAATTAATTATGTTTGAAAAACGTGGTTACCTACAATTTTTCTTTTTGGATTCCTGTAGGGCATTCTAACATCTGCTTTTTCCCCATGTTTCATAAGCTGTGCAAAAATACCTCTGTATTAGGGAGTACCGTCCTTAAGCTTAGCAAACTGCCACAAACGCGATATTTTTCTGGCGCCTAAGATGGCAAAATGGTCCCATAGATTCTATTGCATCCACTTGAACGCGCAAACCATGATCAAGAAATAATAACTCAAGTTCTCGTGTGGCTTCAAACTCTCATACTCTCCCGACGACTCTTGAACGCTCTCAGCAAGTCTGAATCTGCCTGATTGTTTATTGGAATGGATGGAATGAATAGAAGTTCAAAACTCTATCGCTCTCCATGCTTTTGGCCTCTTACTATCGTTCACTCTCACTGACTCTCCCGCGCTGTCAAAGAGTTTGAACTTTCATCGACTTGCGTTCTCGTTTGTCTCGGGCTAAAAAACGTCAAAATTCGTACGTCTGTTAAGAAAGGTTGAATATTAAGAATGTCGCGAGCGTGGGGCAAAGAAAAAATCTGAGTTACCGACGGAATCGAACCCATGGCCTTTCCGGCGTCACCGGTCGGACGCTCTAATCACTCGACTAGTAGGTAGATTGCCTTACCGCTAAATTTCAGAACTCCTCTGATCTGGAGAGGGAATTTAAGTAGTATACTTAGGACACAAGTTAACCTTGAAGGGCGTTATAAATGCGGTCCCAGGATTCCAACCAAAGTACATCGTGTTAGATAGCCACTACAGGACTGGGCTTCCTGGCAACGGACTACTGCGTAGAAAAGTTAATTTCAAATCAAGGCATGGTTTGTTGTGCGTTATGGCCTATAACGCATGTGTTTGCGCGTCTTCCCGACAGAACAGTTAGTCACGTGATACCCCAAAAAATCAATCAAAATTTGACATTTCTTTGAAGTACACGGAAGTTGAACTTTAACTCCTTTTGAGTGAGACGTTCACAGTGGTCTGCTGCGAATAAAAGAATCTGATTCGTGAAGTCATCGTTTTTTTGTTCTCTGACAGACAATGATTTTTCTTCGTCCCACGCTCTTGACATATGGAATATTACATCTTTCATACAACCAGTGTATTTCTTGTTTTCTCTTTATTACCATACAGGCCCCAGTTGTTCAAAAGTTGGATAACGCTATCCACCGGATAAATCACTATCCAGTGGATAAGTGTTAGGGAAACCAATTGCGTTATCCACTGGATAGAGATTTATCCGGTGGATAGTGCTATCCAACTTTTGAACAACTGGGGCCAGGAGGCTTCCCACATTGCCGATCCTAGTAGTATGCAGGAAGCATGTCAAATGAGCCTAGCAAATATGATTGAGCTCCCCATAAGAGCATCCGACCGGTGTAGGGAGGTTCGTGACTTCAATTTCCTTTCGGGGTCTCTGAAAAATTACATCTTCTAAACTGCAAACGGCCTCGTAGCCTAATTATTAATTTCGTGATTATCTTTCTTATTGATAGAGGTGTTCGTGGAAACGGAGTTGCTGTATGTCCTATGTCCCTCAAATGGCTGAGGGAAACTTTGCGTACGGCTTGGGTTCTCTCTACGCAATCACGGGAGCAGAACGACGTGCTAAGATTTTTATTAGAATATAAAGGCAAAGAAACTGATTTTTTTCCCTTAAATAACGGATAACGATCTTCTTCCCGTCACAAAATTCTTAGTGCAAAATTTACAAAAAACACCGAGAATCTGGCAGCTATTGTATGAAAAACACAGTGATCTTTCTCTTCGATTAATAGTTTTTGCCCACGCTTAATTAAACAAAATCTTCAACAACCTTTCATTTTCTGATTGAAAACTTAACTTATTTAATTTTTGCAAAGTATTTTTATTTACCTCCTTAGGTATCAGAAGTGTTTTGACAACTATACAAATTAAAAATAGCTTAAAAGGAAAGTACGTTTATGATACCACTGAAATCGGAAAAAAAAACGTAGAAATAGCGATGATTATAGTAACTTTTTAAAAGCTATTACAGAAAAATTTCCACCTCATCAATTCTTGATGTTTTTGACGTTGCAAGTATTTGATGTAACAAATAGGGAAAATTGTTTGTTTGTTTGTTTGTTTGTTTGACATTCTCGCGACAATATACCGAGGCATGTGCAATTTATACCCACTCTCAAAATTAAGTGCGAGCTCTGCTTTTAGAGGGAAATACTGTAATCAAAGAGCGCGAAATAAACAATTGGACGCTTTTCGAAGAACTGGCTTGGTTTTTCTCTTCAGACATCTTCTACCTACGATGTCACAGGAGTGCCGGATCAGTGGAATGTTACGAGCTTCTAACATGTTTACATGTAAACTCTGATAGCTAAAAAAGTATTCCTCCACAAGGCGTCAAAAATCACCCTGGGTGCAGGATTATAAAGGAGTGTGCGATGGCTGTAGAAATCAAAATTATTATTGCCCTTTTGGCCTTTTTCCTGTTTCGAAAAGCAATTGTGAAAGCGCGTTGTCGTCGTCTCAAAAGACTACGAATGCTCTTGATGAGCAGACAACGCAGGCTTCGTTCTGTTTTAGCCTCGCTCGTCTACAATTCAGCGGCAGCAAAACTAGCAAAACGAGTAATGCGGCGGTCTGTCAGACACCTTTCTCCGTGCTTTATGCGGGTAGAAAAGTCTGACTGGACCACCAAATTACAGTCGAAACTCTCGTAAGCGACCACCTCGGGAATTCAGAAAAGTGGTCGCAACTAGAGCTGGTCGCTTACGAAAATGGCTCTTGTAAGCGACCTTGTAATAAAACAGTAGAGGGTGGTCGCTTACGAGAGCTTTTAGCAGAAAGCTTGGAATAAGTAGTTGGTTACCGACAGTATTGTATTAACAATATTAAACAGTTTGTTAATTGCCTATCACAAAAGAGGTTCGTGTATGCACAAGTCAACGAACCATTAGCGCTTACGTTTTGTACTACTCTAAATTTGATCAAGAAGTGAATGCTTTTATTTAAGTGTTGACTGAGTGGTCGCTTACGAGAACTTTAAAACAAAAAGGAAAAGACCAGCTGGTAATTCACAAAAGTGGTCGCAGTCGCTTACGGGAGTGGTCACTTACGAGAACTTTCAATTACAGAGTTTAAGTGAAAATAGAAACGGGGTTTTACAATGGTGGTCGTAAATAGAGCTGGTCGCTTACGAACCATACCAGCCTAAATGGTGTTAATGGTTTTGACAAGTGCTCGCACATGATTGGCTCAGATATCGAGCTTTAGATAAGGCTCGAGATAAATCCTATGTTTTTGAGACGCTTTAGATGGAGATTTAGATCTTTGAAGTTTACCGCTTTTGGTATCAATTACATCGCCATATGTCGAGAGCTCGAAATGTACATTTTTGGGGGTCGCACACAAAATTTAGTTAAATCACGATTAAAGTGCATATGAAGCAAAATTTGTTTTTGCACAGTTGAAAAATATATCGTTTGAAATGCACAATTCCAAAATTTGAGATGGCTAGGACAAAAATTGACGATTTTAAAAGCGCTGAAAGTTGGGCAATTTTGCCCCGAAAAATGGTCAGAAGACTGGATCGAGTTTGTTGCGAAATTCCTTGGTTGTGACGTAATTTTGGGGACAGAAGTTTTGTTTACGCTCACTCATTTTATGTCATGAAGGAGGATTTTTAGGAGAAAAACCATGTCCAGTGATTCGGAAAAGGGTAATATATGACTGAATCATCGAGCAGCCACGACGAAGAGGATATTGCAGACGAGGAAAATCAAGATGTTGAAGTAATTTACGACCAAATTATCAGGACGAACCACTAGCCGAAGTTGAAGACGACAAAGGAAATCGAGAAGCCGATGTGGAAGGCCTTAAGCCAGCAGTGTTAGAAGCAAGATACCGTAAACGCATGGTACGTATAATTGCGAATTTTTTTTTTTTAACGTACACACGTCCTTACTACTGGAACCCGGCTCTCGCTATGTCGAGAGGCGGCGAAACCCGGACCCGTTCGCCCTAAAATTATGATATCTGCATTGAATTGTCATCGCTCTCGTCGCGTTACCTCAAATTATTGTTTGCTTCTACAATGCAGTCCCGAACAGAACGGTGCTGCTGATAAGTCGCTCAATCTTCTTCTTATTGGGTCAATGAAGTATAAGACCGAAAGTTTTGGTCTGTTTATATCTTTCTCACGTATACACTCCATGAACTATTGACATACAGTGATAACATTTATTTGTTTATACATCTCGCGCGCGGGCGAACATTCTTGTTTACAAGCCGCGCTTGTCCATGCGGGCTATATCTATTATCTCGACTTTGATCTTTTTTTTGGGGGGGAGGGGGTTGACGCATTGCATATATCAATTTTGTTATGATTAGTAGCATGTCGTATAGCTCCAGGTTTTCTTGAAGTTACTGACACTTAGTCACAGCCTGAATTCAATGGAAACTATTGTTATTTGGGAGTCATAGGTTCTTTTCTTGCAGATTCATCCGGGCTGTCGCTTATCGATGGACCATCCACTGACTTTTATGGCTCTCAATAGACAAGCAAGAGGATATAATAATTCTTAGTAATTGTATCTATAACAAAATGCTTGCTTGTGTACCATTGGTTCACTGTACACCTGTTGATAGGTAGCTGGAGTGCAACCACGTGGGTGCCCAATATTAGGGGTGAGCTGTATGCGCATCAGTCAGTCCAATCAGGTTTAGTGAGATGGGCTGTTTCTCCACTGTTTGTAAAACAGATAAAATTTATCCTAAAGTTTTAATTAAAAAGAAGTTCACATAGACATTGTAATCATGCATTTGCTCTTTGTGCAACATCATTGGCTCTGTGGAATGCCAATTTCTGGAACGTTCAAGGGAAAGGGAAAACGAAAATGGGAATTTTGAATATCGGGTTAAAATTGCAGTGGAACAAATTAAAGGGAAATGACCTTTGGTGGGAGTTTAAGCCGGGGGAGCTTATACAGGGATGTGCCACTTGACAGGGTATGGTTTTTGGCCTCTTTGTCCTAAACAGGGTATATAATTTTTTGTGTCTGTCCTGAACAGTGTGTATTTTTGGTCATTTGTCCTAAACAAGGACCTAAGATGAAGGGTATTGTCCTACACAGGGTAGGTATTTTGGGGCTTTTTCTTGTCCTAAACCGGGTAAGGGTTTCAAACTCTCAGCAGCAGTCCTATACCCAAACATGGGTCAAGTGCCCCCCGGGGTTATGAGGAGGTTTGCTAAATCAACGATTTGATAAATCTGGATTCCACTGTAATTTGACTGATGAGAGACCAGTTGGAGGTAATCC
Source organism: Siderastrea siderea (assembly GCA_964030785.1). Taxonomy (NCBI): domain Eukaryota; kingdom Metazoa; phylum Cnidaria; class Anthozoa; order Scleractinia; family Rhizangiidae; genus Siderastrea; species Siderastrea siderea. Next base: position 21,001,974 of record OZ034971.1, on the reverse strand, counting down.
TGCTCGTAATTTCCAATCAATCCTGACTACTCATTTGGCCAATTTCAAATTACTTGTCCGATGACATGGCATTCAGTTTCATTTTTAAATCTGATAATGAAACTTGAGAGGAAGGAACAATCATTATGATGCTGAATGAAACCCATCAGTACTGTTTGAATTAAACAGATCATTTATTTTTACAATTATTTAGCTTGTGATTCAGAGGATAACTAGACTCTCTCAAACCAGTCAAGTACTGAACATTTTCGCTGGGCCGCTCCTTGTAGTTGACACCCCCCCCCCCCCCCCCCTTCCTCACACACACACACACCCTTGTTAGAGACTGGACTTTTTGGCGTATATTCTTACCTACTATGCAAGTCATTGTATCATTTGTGTTAACTGAGACCACTGCAAACAACTACTCAAACCATTTATAACTGTACAATGTATATTCACATACTGAAAATATACCCCACTGCACACAGTGGTATCCAAAAGTACTTATTTAAAACAATTGAAATGACAGTAAATAACGAAACAACAATGGTGAACTGCTGGCTTGGCTTGGCTAGTGCATCAAGGAAGTGGTGTGCACATGGTAAAATACCAAATTAAATTTGACAAAGTAAGAACAACAATTTTCTTATGTTGACACTAACAAAACATGCATGTCATAATGACAGTATTTATGTTGCTTGGCAGCTTGCCCTGGTATGACCTGGTTTTTGCATTTGGACAGTTCTGAGGTTTTTGAGCTGTTTTGGTGCCAGTGGTTGTTCTCTCAACAGAAACAGTATTGCTCTGCTGCAATACCTCTTGCTCTGCACCTGAATCAGAAAACAACAATTGAACATATACCGTTTATTCAGGTGGTTTCAGAGAAATTAAATAGGAGATGAATTAATGTCAGATCACTCTGAGAACAAGAAAAAAAAGGACTGTAGTGATAACTGAACAACAGGAGAATTTGCATGTTGATGCCAAGGCGTTTGTTAGAAAAGCACATAATCTGTCATAGTAGAGGAATCCCATACGAGCACCATCCTTTATGACACGGGTTATAATTAACACAACGAATGGTGTATGGCTGTGCTTTTGTATGTATCAACCGGTAGGGTGGACTTAGCTTACCAAACGATATCAGTTTATACCATCGAATACATGTGCTGCGTAACTGATCAAACATATTAGTCTTAATATCACAAATATTTGGCTTACTTGTCTTTTCGTTCGATTACTGGGAACTTCTTCTGGAGCTGCAGGAACAAGAGTATCCTCGTGGGCTCAGTGGTCTTCTTTATATAACCTCGGATCTTTACTCTCCCACTCTGCTCGATTGTATCAATCACCGATCATTTGTCCTCGTAGCAATCGTCCTCGAAGTGCGCCGAGCAGAGCGCAGTGCACTTGGGATCTTTAATGTCGGGTCGGTTTTTTCGAACAAATTTGACCCACTTTGCCCTCAAAACCAGATCAGTTGGCAACTAATGCATTCGAAATCCCTTCTTCCTCGTGATTTTCACAACTTCGACCGTTACGGGCGTGAGCAACGCAATATCTCCCTCCTGTTGCCTTCTGTTTCTCTCTTTCCGCCATATTGGATTGCCAATTTGTGTACCCAAAATGACGTCACAGATTGTTGTCACGTGGTATTTTGGCCGCGCGATTTGAATGCCATTTTTCGGGGCAAAATAGCCCAACTTTCAGCGCTCGTAAAATCGCCAATTTTTATCCTAGAGATCTCAAACTTTGGAATCCTATATTTCAAACGGTAAATTTTATAATTATGTAAAAACAAATTTGGCATCATATGAACTTTAAGCAGTCCTTAATCGCGATTTAACTCTTTAGTGCGACCACAGCCACTGTAAATTAGAAGTACGCCCTCAAAAAAACCTAGTTCAAAGAGGAAATTTTATTCATCACGAATGAAATAATTAATCACCACAACTATGACAAAAATAATAAACGTTGCTATTTCTCCCTAGATATGCGAAGCGCAGAAAATCCTTAGAGCAAACTTGGATGGCAACAACAAACACCACAAACACAATTTATATATCCCACCTAAAAAGGCTTTAAACAATTGGAAGAGTGGTACACATCAATCAACAGAACCAAGCTTGTTCACTGACTAAATTGAATCTATTAAGAATGTGTATCATAATTTCCCATGTTATAAACTGGCATCATGCATAACAACAGACGCAGAACCTTACCTCCTTTTTACACGCTGGATGTGAGATGTTACAGTGCCTGCAGTGAAGAATCCTCCATTTACACTTGTTGGTCACGTGTTCTTGCAGATGTTTCCTTAGCATTGTCATCTCACAGTTTTTGTTTGTACAGGGAACAACTTTAAAAGAGCAAGAAGCTAGATGGCTCTTTCATCGCACTAAGAAAAAAGAAAAATGTCTAAATCAGAACTTTTGAACAAGCATTGTGAAAGTTGATGAGTATTAAAATTGTTACATTAACTTAAAACCAGTCGTATAAGTGGAGAGGAGTGAAGGGGCGTTGCAAAAATTCCATTGCACATGACAGCCCCAATCGTAAGAACGGTTGATCAAAACATGTTACTTGATATCAACTAAGATCATGATAAAGTAAATGAGCGTTAGCCCTTCACCAGAGTGAATCATTCTGACGAAAGGATAAACGTCAGTTCTTGGAACTCTTTGCGGTAGCCAGTTAACTTTATGTCATCTCATCTGATATCAAATTGAAGTGTTTCACTTCAACGCCGACACACACACACCCACAGTTGCCATAGAAGCTAATCCCTTGGTTAAAACCATGAAAATGTCAATAATAAAAGCGAAAACGATTGAAGGGAAATGATACTATTTTAAATTTTGACAAGATGGTAAGGAAATTGTCGAGAAAAGTGTCACCCCCGCCTTACAGCCATCCCCCGTTAATACTGCCACCTTATTATTAAGACCCCAGCCACACTAACCCGGGTAAATTTGAAATGCACCGTTTTTCCTCCGGTTTGGCCTCCCGTCCACACTAAACCGGCGTGTTCGGGCACCGTAAACAGACCTTTTTCAAAACAATTTCCAGAGTGAATAAATTCGAAAACGGCGGCCAGATGTTAAAGTGTGGACAAAACGCTGACGTCACAACGGTCACGTATTCCCTATCAAAGACTCCTTCGGCCGTTAATCTAAATGGCGGACGAATTGATGCTTGTGTTAATTGTCTCCGTTTTCGAGTTTGATTGCTTGTTTGGAGTGAAACGTTGCGCCCTACAGTCTTAATGCAATAGTCCCACGAGGACGTCAGAACAATTTGTGTTCGTTGCTCTTGTCAAACGGGCCTCCGCGAGCTCCACGGCGTTACAGACCGCACAGAGAACGAACAAGACCCGGTACTGATCTATTGGGGGTGGGACGATTTCCTGAGGGAAATCGTTTTTCTTGAAGAATGGCGTGTGGACAATGCGAATGTCAATGGGATCCCTTTTGAAACTAAGTGAAACTTCTGCGTCCTTCGCGATGCATCTTAGCGTTTCTGGGCCCGAGGCAGCGTTTCGGTGCAGACGGTAAAAAAGACACATACACTGTAACTGGGTGCTAAGAAGAACCGAGTATCCAAAATTATAATAAATATTCAAAATAAAAATTAAGAGGAGAATTCCTAAATAAAGTAGCATTAAGACCTACATCTTTTGATCTTAGTTCGCCAGTCCACTGGCAGCGTTTACTTAGACATTTGATAAAGAAGGACAGAATTTTTCTTTCTGCCGCTTTGTCAGGGAAAATATCCTACAGGAAAGGAATAAAAATTAAACCAAAGCAAGTACATTTTTCTTCATTTGTTGATCCTATGATTGACAAAACTGTTCCTGTACAAATTGACAACAGCCCCTGTTTGAAAAGGACTGAGCTCTTGGTTCATCAACGGGAAAAAAAATTCACGCTTTTTCTCTAGCCTGGAAAAACCTAGGCAGGTTTGCAATAGACTTGCAATAGACTTCCGGCGAATTTTTTTTTTCTGATGCATGTGTTTGACGACCCTTGACGTTTGTTACGCTGCAATTTTTGCAAAAGTTTTCTGTACTCTTTCGTGGGAAATACGAAATCACGGAGTTATTTACAGCTTGCTTTACATCATGCATGCTTAGCAATCGAGCGCTGAAATTAAATCTGAAGTAATTTTTCTTTCTATTTCTTTCTAACAAGAGTGAGAAGTCCGCCAAAGAGCCGAACCTGGAAAACAGCAACTTTTTAGCGCGCGCTTCTGAGGGTGCTAGAACACGTGATTATGGCCAAACAAGTTAGTCGGATTTCATTAGCCCGTGATTATGCCGTCAACGGTGAAAAAATCCACCGGTGACGCTATGATTCCGGAATGGGGCGCTGCAAGTGAAACAAGTCGCTTGTTCCGCAGAACCAGCCGCCATTTTGATTCACACTCGTGGGCCACGCGCGCGCCTTCCATAATCAGCGACTTAGAGCAAGTTTAACTTGCAAACTGAGAAAGGTTTTATGGATTGTAGCTGAAGGTCAAAACTTATACTTAATGACTTAACCGCCACAGCTTTTACAACCACAAGGAAGCTAAGATCAAAAATGAAAACTAACAATGAAAGACGGTGTCGTTGCAGCGTTTGAATGAAATCCTGGAAAACCACGGGAAGAATTGTTTAAAATTTCGTTAAACCAATGGAAAAGGGAAAACAAATGTGCTGATTCACAGAAAAAAAAACACTTGCAACGATGTTCGTACAACCAATCACAGATCAGTTTCCGTTTAAGGAAAATGGTCAACTGAGCAAAATTTGATTTAAAAATTTGAATTGGAGAAAATAGCACAAGTGACCTACTTTGTCTCGTTTCAGGTTGTCTCGATCCACGGGCAAAAAAGCGGTTTTCCATCTTAATTCCTCCAACCTGTTTTAAGCCAATTAAAATGAAGACAGATAAGAATTATTTACCGAAACGGAGTTGAATAGTGGTGAATATTTGCCGAGTATATACCAAATCAGAGGATAGTGATTGTTGGGGCTCTCTGATTGGTTACTCAAACTATCCATTAAGTATCCGCCATCTTTAGTTTTAGTAGCCAGTCAGAACGCGCGGAAAACATTTTCCATTGGTTTGGGATATACTAAATGCATTTATAGTATATTCACAACAGTATAGCTACTTATTTCAGGATTATTATTCCACTCAGTTTCGTTGTAACTGAGGACAACGCAACAAGGCGCGGTCTTCTCGCTAAATCGAAGAATTTGACTGATAGGAGTTCTTTTCAAATTTTCGTTGACAGAGGCGTTCTGTTGTCTCGACGGTAAAAAGTATGGAAAAAAGTATGCGTGAAAGGGTTAAAGAATGGGACAATTTATTTGAAAACTTGCTTTTTTTCATGAAAAACTGACTAACTCACTCAATTCGGTCTGAAATGAGCAAAATTTGGCATGATAAGCGATTCTAGGTATTTTGGTTTAAAGAATGGGACAATATTTGAAAACTTGCTTTTTTTTCATGAAAATCTGACTAACTCAATTCAGTCTGAAATGAGCAAAATTTGGGATGATAAGCGATTCTAGGTATTTTGGTTTAAACAGGATCACAAAACAAAGCTTCTGACTTAACAAGGTCAAACATTAAACAACGCCAAGTTTTTAAAGATATAAAATTTGTATGAGCTAACATAGCGTGACGCAGCTCCTTACATATCAGTGACTTTCAAACTGATCACCATCAACACAGAGCTAGGAATGTCAAGCATCATTGCAATTCAAACTAAAAATACAAAAGTCATCTATCCTCCCGATTTACATCGCCAGTGTAATCCCAGCAACCTTATTCGAATGTAACCATGAACTTACGATCACATGAATTAAAGTATTCGGCTGATCAAGTCCTAAAGAAAGATGTAAGATTCAAGAGTCAGATGTCAATGTTGTATTGAATGTGAACGGAAGATCTGAGCTAACCGCATTAAATGCCTTTCATACGTAACATGAAGAAGTTACTTTTCCGTAACGTTTTGCTCACTGCAAGATTACATCGAGGATTACACTGTAAACGAGAAAATTTTCGACTCAATGCGTTTCAGTTACAAATGGCTGATTCCCAGAACTGACTATTCGCTTTTTATTTAGCACCAGCCGCGAGATTGCATAGTACTCACGAGTTCAAAATTTCCTTAATGGCTCAATTAAAAAGCTCCTGGGTTGCGCGGTAGTTTCTCTTCTTCGTCCAGTCAGCGAGAAGATTATATCTAACAGAATCCTGACATTATTGCCACGTATATTCACTAAGGAACACTAACCTTGCGAAGTATCCATTAAGGCACTGAATACAAAACTTGTGGCCACACTTCGTTAAGACTGGCTCTTTGATTGGTAACTGACATATTCCACATTGCCAGTCTTCGTCGATCTCCTTCAAAATTCGTCATCGTATCCACCAAGCGACGAACTCGCTCGAGCTTCTGCCATATTGACTTTGCTTGAGCCTTGCTGGGTGTATTTAATGAATACCATACCTCCGTTCTTTTTGGTCACTCATGGGTCATTCTCTTGTCCAGCTTAACCTGGGTGGCATTTGTTTGGCTCGGAGAGCGCGAAATACGCAGCGTTAAATATGGTGTGTAAAAGGACATACAAGGCCATGGTCTCTATGTTTAGCTGATGGTGGCCAGGGCATGGCATGGACAAATAACGTAATTAAATTTTTACTGGTGTTCGTATAACAGTTGTAGAGCAAGAGATCAGCGGAAGTAAATGTGAGTGTTCTTGAAAGACTGGTTAGATTTCTGAGAAGTGTTTAGAGAAATGTAGTTACTGTAGCCTGATTTCCTCGTCTGCCATTTTTTGCAAACCTTTACGAAGCGAAAGCAGCTGTCACCTGGTACTGGAGGCTCGTGTTTTCGAGGAAAACTTTGTGTCAAGCCTCTTAGGTAGAATCGTAATAATGGGTTTACTATATCACAGGCAGTTGGAATTTTCGATGCTGGCAATCAGTTAATGAAGTAGGAATCCTCACAAAGACTCTTGCGACAGTGTCTATTTTAAACTTGACTTCAGAGAACATGTTCGGTTGACTGTTTTACGAAATTAAAAGAAAATATTCTCTTAAGACATTCACTCCTCCGTATAGGCCTTTTTTTGGCTCAAACTCTTGAACGTATAAAGGAGGTGCGCATAGCCGGAAGTGCGGACTCTCACGAGTCGCAAAGAGCAAAAGGATGCATGCATCCTCGCAGTCTGTCTAGACGTCTATGTAAGACCAAACTGGACTATGTGTTTTGTTGACCAGTTTAGATCGCTCAGATATCAATTGATATCTGTTTCCTATTTTAATAAGCCGTCGCGGTCAAAGATTTTATTTCTGGTCCCACTTGAATCAAAGGCCACTTGGCCAGTTCAGACATTGTGCTAATGCTGTACCGTACTCAACTGCAGTTTGGTTCAACAACAACAAGGGCATCATGCAGAAGCACGACTCTGATTTAGACGGCGTACTGCATTTGCACCTATTTAGCCAAGCCATTGAAGCTGCTATCAAATGTTCCAGGGCCCAGTTACATAAAGCAACGTAACCTTGTGATGAAGAGCTATTTATTTACGTTAGTTAGGATCCAAATTTGATGTACAGCGCCTTTTAACTGTTGGATCATGTGCGCTATATTAAGTCTATTGTTATTATATTATTATATTACTATATTATTTATTTAAGATGAAGTGCGAATTTTCGTCAACCATTCTCTTTGTTCTAGAGTATTTTCTTGCACGGTATCACGGATAACTCCGCCAAGGACGGTTTATTGAGTATAGGAAACACAAAGAGAGCACAAGGAAATCCTTCGGAACACAGGGAACGGTTGCAAACAAATGCACTATATAGCTTAATTAATTAATTAATTTGCCATATTTTCCACCCCAGGAAAGGAACTGAGTGAAGTAGGGGTGTACCCAATGAAAAACTTATGTTGTTCATTTTTTAGTCGCTTTTTATATAATCTCTGACTTAGTGTCGGTGCCATCAGGTGTGATAATATTTTTAGGTAAACACTAGCCTGCGAGCAGAAGCCCTTTGATCTTCCCAAATAAGTTTAGATCGAAGGGCTTCTGCTCGCAGGGTAGGGTAAGACCTTTCATTTGAAAAAGTGAGCTCTCACTAATGGGAGTTTAACGGTTGGTGTGTGATATCAGCCTCACGCCCCTGCAGTCTTCCTGGCCCATTGTCGCAGCCTAACCGAGGTTCCAGGAAAGAGCATCCTTGTAGGCTATTTCAGGCTTTAAGCACAGTCCTTAGTTTAAAAACCGGGGCCCAGTTGTTCGAAAGCCGATTAGCGCTAACCCTGGGTTAAATGTCGACCAAGGTTTCTGATTCTTTTGTTTAAAAGCATTGCCGCTGCTAATTTCAAGTGACGGTTTGAAAGCTGCCAAAGTCAAATTGTTTAGTAAGAATAGTTTACTGGAATCCACGTCGTTATGAGTTAAAAGTGCATTAAAAATTGACGCTAATCCCGAGTTGTTCAAAGCAGGATTAAGCTAACCCAGGATTAGCGTCAATTTTCGATTTACTTTTGCAGTTTAATGACGTGGTTTCCTGTAAATTATTTTTGCTCTACAATTTGACCTTGGCTGCTTTTAACTTGTCACTTAAGGAGAGGATGGATGGCGCAGAGGTAAGAGCACTCGCCTCCCACCAATGTAGCCCGGTTTCGATTCCCGGTTTCCCCCTTTCCTAAAAAACCAACATTTCAAAATTCCAATTTGATCTGGACACAGAGGACTAAGAGGCACCTCGATGTGCCACTGCTAATGCCATTTATTCATTTTCTTTTATTAAATTAGCACTGTCTCGACCGGGCTCTGCACTTAAATCACCACCTGCAAGCATTAGTGTAGTCCTAGTCTCCCCTATGAGGTAAGGGCGAAGTGGAAATTTTATGGATAAAGAGAGGAAAAATACAAAACCTGGTCCTCAGTCATTTGAATGTGGTATTGAGGCCTAAAGGGTTATTAGTGAGCAAGCTAGCAGCCTGTGAATCAATGAACAGGTAGCATGCCTCTATGGCTGGATGGACAACGTTAGTCTAGTGTTACCTGGGTGCTTATGAACTGTTTGAAGGAGTGTCAGTGATCAGTTTGACCGTGTAGCAGTGAACAGTGAGCCTTTGAGGCAATAAACAGTTTACCTGTGTGACAGAGCCAGTGCCTGAGGACCACGGAACGGTTTGAAGGCGTGGCAGTGACCAATTTTCTTGTGCAGGAATAAGCAGTCCGGTGCCTGCATGTGTAGCAATGCCTGTGTGACAGTGAGAGTGTGTGACTGTGTAACAAATGCGTATTGGTGTAGAAATATATCAGTGTGAATTCATTTGGTATCTAGATGACAACAGATTTCTCATACTTAAGTGTTTCTATTTTGGATAGTGGGTGGGTGGGGGGAGTGCATTTGTGTTTGGAGTTGTTTTGTTTTCTACTTATGTGGTTGCGTTTCATAGGAAGGTGGGAATGCTTATATTCCGGGGTCGTTTAGTTGTTCTTTACTTCGAACGCATTCTTCAGGTTTTGCCTCGGAGGTTTTGAATGTAGGTATTATTACCGCGTTGTAAGATTGCTTCGATGGATTTCATTGCTTCCTTATATCGGTATACTTTTTAATGTATCTAGCTTAAACTTAGACGAAAAACTCGGCCCCGACAATGCCACAGGACAACCAGTGTCTAAAGATGAGTAGGTCGCAATAATTAGAGAAGGATTTGTTTGGCGAGCATCAACAAAGCCTGCCTTTTTTTTGCTTTTTTCTGTACTGAGTGACTCTTTGAGGATGAAATATCAGACACTCGAGCTTCACCAAAAAGAATTCCAGTGTGTGTGGGGGGGAGGAGAGGGCAGGGGGGGGGGGGTTTAACTGTTTTCTTGGTGTCAGGAGATCTTGTAAGACCTTTTGTTCCTGTTCTGTTGTGCTCAGTTACCGGGTTTGACAAGTTTCTGCCGATGTTTTGGCCAAACAACGCTCTCGTAAAAAACAACAACAAACAAGCAAACGCCAGAAAACTTGTCTCGTAACTGTCATCCATTCCCAGAAGTGGAGTGGCTAAGTGTTAGATTTAGCCAGCTCAGTTAAATAAATCTCTTATTAAACGGTTTAGTGTGTAGTATCGTGGGATATTTTTATTCGTCTCCTGTATTTTGACCTTGCACATTTTTTTCAAGGATCGATTTTTATGTACGAAATAGGAAGACCAAGTCCGTAAATTTCACTTGGCGCAATAAATTAGCATTCAGCATATTTATTTCTTGATAGAACTAGGCCGAAACGTCATTTTTTTTCTAAAACCCCGCAGTGAAATTAAGAAAAAGCGAATTCCACCAAACCTACCTAAAAAAAGTTAATTTCAAAGTTTGGGCTTAAATTTCGAACGCCACTGCTAAGACTGTCCCCATCAAAATACCTCTTTTCAGTGCAAGGTATAAAGCAAAACGCTTCGGGTAAGTGAAGGGGGTGTCGGGTGGGTGGGGGGGGGTACCGATCGGAGGGTTGTGTTAAAAAGCACATAAGGCTCAATTATCGTTCATTTGATTTTATTCTCTTGGCTCGTTTTTCTATTTTTATTACAACACATGAAATAAAACAGCTTTCAATTAAGCCTTTCATCCCGCTTCGCGAAAGTTACAGAGCACATAGTTAAAGAGTTCCTTTTCAACAACTTAATGCTTTAGTCAATTGAGTCTAAAAAACTCAAACCAGCCGCCAGGAACTGGTGGTTACTTTTTGCAGGGCCCATTATCACTGAAAAACAACAGAAAAACGCACGAGATAATTACCTCTCAGTTACTAGTTATATGTAACATCAGGAATGGACCCTCTCAGTGATAACATAATCTGAAAATCTGGGAGAAGTCGTAATTTCACCTTCACCTTCGGGCGTACAAGCAAAGTTGGGAGGGTTTTGATATGTTACAATATTTCGAAAAGATTTTACGTTAAGTATAAAGCCTGTGATGTCCTCTACAAGATGAGATATATATTATGGGATGTGGCACAGTTGGGGGCCTTTGACATCACCCAAGACGTCACCCACTTTGGAATTTTTTAAGCAAAAACCTTTATTGATAGTCACAAACAAAGTAAAAGGTACAAGGCAGGCCTAGATTAAAACACAAATACATTACAGAAAGCAACAATGCATTACAGAATGCTTATCTACACTTTGGATTTTACCCAAAATTAGAAATTATAAAAAAAGGCGGAAATTGCCATTTTTGATGCTAGAAATGAAGACAATGACATAATTAAGCAATTTGCTTTTTTGTCAACATTTTGGCCTTTTGTCACCTAAAAAAGGTAAAAAACACGTATTTTTCTCAAAAAATGCTTGATAACCTGCTACTTATAATGTAATATCTCGTAACCATAGTAACCGATTCTCACCGGCAGGTGCTGGTTAAAAACAATTATCGTGGAAAAATTAAAAAAAAGCCTTACGGGGGGTCCCCTCCACGTCTTTGTACGTCCAATGGTTAAGGATAAAAGAACGCGGGAAGTCAGGAAAAGTCTGGCTTTTAAGCTCCGGCTAAACTATATACGCTTTCGTTCAACATCGTGTTAGAAGAACATGTTTTACTATTTAGCCGCCTCTCTCCACTTTGCATTTAAATGGTTTCCATTGCCTGATGTTTAATCAAACATTGTTTACACGTTCAGCCACTGAACCTTTCTTGTGGCAAACATGATGTTGGACAAAAACGTTTGAATGTTTAGCCGGGGCTTTGGACTTCATCGCTCGGGTAACGTACGAGATTAGTTCTGCAGTTTGCGCAGAACATTGCATTGCTCGTAATACGCAGGTCAAAACGAAGTGTCTCCGATTTTCCTTGTTCTGACGAACTGTCAGCGAACTGTTAGCGAGGGGCCGGACAACTCCGAGGTCATGTCGTTTGTAATCGAGGATTGGAAAGGCCCATACGATTTGATACGTTATATGTTCAGACAATTTTCGGGCGTCTCGCGAAAGAATCAGTCAACGCACGTGCGAATTGACAAGCAACTTTTTCAGCAACGCTCCAGCTTGGGGCATTCCTCGTCGAATCGGCGGGAGAGATGACATAGAGTTGCGGGGAAGAATAGGTGAATTCTTTACTTTTTTGACCTGTTATCTTTTTTCTACTTGTGCGTTCCTTTTTCTTTGTTACATTAGTGCAAGGCATTTCACTTATAGGCTACTGAAATTAAACAAAGTGTGTGTGATTTAGCAGATAATAAACTGCGTGCAAATACAGGCGAATCTTGTCTCATAAGCAGCTAGATCTGAATAACGCTAAATGTACCTCCTGTTCGAATAATACACTGAATGTGGAAAATTTTGCGAAGATTTCTCGGCAAATTGGCACTAAGGTGTTTCTTCGTGGCGAAAGTATTCTGCCATTAACTATTTAGTTTGACAGCTGGTTTGAGGCGAGTCGATTGCGGAAAGAACCTTTATTAACCGACGAAGTCGGGTTAGTGCAGTCGTGAAGAACGGTGGATTGGAGTGGTGGGTCAAACTACGTCGTGTAAGGCTCATAAGGCGTGTATTTCGCTATGGCCGATGGGATGGGATGGGATGACGTGAGAACAAGAGCGGACGAGTCTCCACTTTAAATTGGCAGGTCAAGAAAGGTGAAGGAGGCTTGGTGGAAGATTCGCTTCGACTGTGTTGTGGTATAATTTTGTGCTGACCTCTGAACATATAGAGAAGAAGTTGTACACAGACATCGATTAGTACACACACGCACGCACGATAGAACAAGGGTCCACATAAAAAATATCGTAAGTATAGAAACACACGTCCGCTGAGCAGTGTTGGCTTTGGCAGGAGGTGAAGTCCAGTGGCACTGTTGATGCTGGTGGGACCGAAGTGTTGCTGAGACATCGTAAGGATAGAATCGTTCTCAGTAAATGTTATGAGAGGAAAATTCTGGTGTATGTTGTTGTGGTTATGTTTAATACTTGGAAAGTATGTAGCTGCCAACGTTAAGAAAGGTTATTGGCAGGTGGGAAATGAATTACTACACGAGGCTGGATCTTCTTGGATAGTATTAGCGGTACATAAGGATATACCAGTTAGTCTTTTTAATTTTTCTGCTTTACTTTTGATTTTGAATCGATTTGTTCGATTTTATAGAGTTCGAGACATTGACTTGCTGACTCCGGAAGAGCAAACCAGATTTAACGATTAAAGCGACGACTTCGCTTTTTTACTAATTTCTCCAGATTTCTGACGGTGTGTTTGTCTTAATCGATAATCTGTTTTTATAGTACCATATTCACAACAGTATATAACTACATCGCTCACAACTCTCGGTAACGGCATGTTCAGTTGTGGACAAACTTTATCTTTAAATTTTAATTTTAATTCAACAAAATATTCTGTTCTAACGAATTCGATAATTTTTACGAAACTGCGACCCGGACGAAAACTAGAAAATTCAAAAAACAACGTCTCTAAATCTTCGACTCTTCGACTCTTCTTCTTGAAAACTAACTTTTGTTCTATCGACGCTTGAATACTAATCAAGTTCTACCAACGCGCGAAAAACATACTAATTACGTTCATTGTTAAGCCGTCCCCGTGGGACGAAACTACTAAAATAATTGTTCGCCGGAACATTCTCCCCCTCGAACAGGAATGATAGTTCTGTTCCTTTAAGTTGTTTAGAATTCCAACGGGCACAACTTTGTGATAGGTCTCAGGTATTCCTTTCCTGCAGACTTGACGCGTACAACCCTAACATGTCCATCAGGGCCTTTGAATGCTTCTTGAATGCGCCCTAAAGGCCATTTGCCCCTTGGGTTACTTGGGTCGACGAGAAGGATGACATCCCCGGGTGCGACATTACGTTTCTGATCGACCCATTTGTTGCGGGTGTTCAGTGTCGACAGAAATTCTTTCATCCATCTTCTCCAACATTTGGAAATGAGATCTTGAACGAAACGAATTTCTTGGGTTGAACGCGATATCGTCTACGACTCGCGGTGCGAGTTGTCCTCCCATTTGTCCATGAAGGAAGTGGTTAGGAGTTAAAACATGTTCGTCGTTTGGATCACTGCTGCAGTAGGTCAGTGGACGGGCATTTAGAATTCCTTCTACTTCGACAACTGCCGTCAGCAACTCTTCATCTGTAGTCTTGGACTCTCCCAGGATAGAACGTAAAGCTTTCTTTGCGGACTTGATTAGAGATTCGAACAGCCCTCCATGATGGGATCCGCCCGGAGGGTTAAAACGCCACTGAATTCGGTCACTGGTAGCATTCTCTTTGATCTGCGCTTGATCCAAAGCTAAGATCAGGTCGCGTAGCTCTCTATCAGCTGAGGTGAAATTTGTACCGTTATCACTGATCACCACGTCCGGCTTACCACGCCTCGCTACCATCCTGGAAAATGCGTTAAGGAAATTTGCAGTGTCCAAAGAGAAGGCGTCTTCTAAATGAACCGCTCTTGTGCTTGCACCCGTGAACGGGCATAGATAACGCTTTGCGGAAACTTTCCTCGTAATCTTGACAACAAAGGGGCCAGCGAAATCGACTCCACAACAAGCGAAACATCGCAGCGAAGATCCAAGTCTGACTTCAGGAAGAGGTGCCATTATTTGTTCTCCTCTGCGCTTTCTTTGGAGTTTACAAACATTGCATTCCCGTTTCCATCGCTTGATTTCTTCTCTCCCATTGATAATCCAGTACTTTTGTCGTAATTCAGCAAGGGTAGTGTTCACTCCGAGGCTATGGTGACCTTGAACATGGATGTGTGCAACAACTAGTTTCGAAATATGATGCTTTTTTGGTAAGACAACAGGGTGCTTAGCGTCGTAAGGCAAATTAGACATCTCTAGCCTTCCCCCTACACGTAAGATTCCGTCACTGTCTAGAAATGGTGACAATCTCCACAGCTGGCTGCCTTTTAAGACATTTCGCCGTTGTCTCAAAGTCGTCAACTCTTCCGAAAAGCGTTCTCTCTGAGTTTCTCGAAGCCAGTACTTCTCCGCGTTCTTCATTTCTTCTAAATCCAGGACTTTCTCCAGAGAACTGCTTTGCCCGACGTCGGTCTCCTGACTGTAAATTAACTCGCTTGTTTGCATTCTCTGGAGTCGTGCTCTCTTGCAACGGGATATGAACCGCATGATCCATGCAGTGACTCTTAGTAATTTAAGCCAGGATGAAAATCTCTCGGCGTCTAACAAAGGAAACGATCTGTTGCTTTCGAACGTGAGGCTGATTTTTGCCAATTCTTGTTTGCCTTCTTCTGTACAATCTGTACGATCTGTACGATCCAAAGGCCAGGATTCCTCCCCCTCGTGAAGGAAGGAAGGTCCCTGAAACCAGCGACTCTCAGAAGACATATCTCTCAGGTCAAGACCTCTTGTCGCGTCATCAGCAGGGTTTTTCTCACCAGGCACGTGCCGCCATTGTGCAGGGCTTGTTTTTCGTTGGATCTCGGCGACTCGATTAGCAACAAACGATTTTAGTCGTCTTGAATGACCCTGAACCCAGTAGATTACATCCATACTATCCGTCCACAGGGTGTGTTCACTTAATGGTATTTCCAACTTCTCAGAGACTGTTTCAGCTAACGGCACCCCAAGTACTGCCGCCATTAATTCAAGGCGCGGGATGCTCACAGATTTTATCGGAGCTACTCTTGCCTTGGCTGTCACTAGGGCCACGGAAATTTTCCACTCACGTACTTGTATCTGGCGTAGCTGACAGCAGCATAGGCTAATTTGGAAGCGTCGGTGAATGTGTGAAGTGATACTTGTTCCACTTTCTCATCAAGTCGATAGCAACGTTGAACTATCACGTTCAAAGCTTCAGCTAACTGCTCTGCCCATTGCTGAGTGGTGACTTTCAAATCGCTAGGAAACTCTTCATCCCATTCAAGGCTTCTTAACCAAGCTTCTTGTAACGCCATTTTTGCTTTGATGACGTAAGGGGCCAGGAACTGAAGTGGATCAAACAATGTGGCAATACGACTCAAGAGTCCTCGTTTTGTGTAGAAGGACAGGTTAATTCCTTTAATCGAGAAGGTAAACACATCTTCACTTGCATTCCATTGCACCCCTAACGTCTTCACACTCGGCAACTCTGATTCTTCAAGCTTCACTCCGGTTGCTCGGTCCTTCTGTGGAATATCTTCTAACACTTTTGCTCGATTACTACACCACTTTTGGGCTCGGAAACCAGCGTCACTCAGGAGTTTCATCAGGTCATCTCGAACATGTATAGCATCTCCTTCTGAATCCTCCGAATCGAGAATATCATCCATGTACATGTTTAGAGCTGCTGCTGGATGTTTGTCTTGAAAGTCTTGGGCGTGACTGCGAACCACAAATTGAGCTAGGTAAGGGGATGCTTTGTCTCCGAAAACCAACCGAACTGATTCATACACATCAACAGGCTTCGTTAGGTCAAGATCTCTCCATAGGAATCTGTGGTACCTGCGGTCTTTCTCTGCTAAAACAACTTGAGAGAACATTTCCTTAATGTCTGCTCCTAAAGCAACAGGATTTTGTCTAAATCGGAGAAGAACTTCCAGGACATCTCGCTGTAACTTTGGTCCCGTAAGCATGGTGTTATTCAACGATATTCCTTTACAACTAGCAGCAGAGTCAAATACGATGCGCACTTTTGTGGTCTCTCTGTCTTCACGAATAACGGGAAAGTGCGGAAGATACCAGCTCGGACCGTCATGTGCTTCTTCGGGTTTTAGCTTTCGAACATACCCCTTGTCAATGTTCGCGTTCATTGCATCCTTGTAACGCTGCGCAACCTCTGGTTTCTTAAGCAAGCTCTTCTTGAGAGAGTAGAGGCGTTTCTCTGCATCTTCTTTGTTGTCGGGAATAGAGGGAGTTTCTTCTTTCCACGGAATAGCAATCTCGTAACGACCTCCGACGTATCGTCTCGACTTTTCCACTTTTGACATGGCTAGGATTTCCTCCTGGCTCAACTGCTTGACTTCTGTGTTTCGAATTCCAAGAGAGTCAATTTCCCACATTTCTCGCAATTGTTCATCAAGGCGTGTCTCAAGCATTGTGTCCGTTCGAAATGTTCTAGCGTAAGTTGTTCTCTTAGTAGAAGCGAGGGCGGGTAGACGTCCAACACAGGTCCATCCTAATAGCGTTCTTCTTGCTACTGGCATTCCAATTGGACCAGAATGTTCTTCTAGTGCTAGGGCAAGCTCAGGATGATCTGATCCGATCAGAAGGTCGATCGTTTTTCTTCCAGGTGCTTTAGGAAATGCGATGTTCTTGAGATGATCCCACTTGACTTTGTGCTTATTCCAGCCTGGAATTGTCAAGCCCTGACACATTTCTTGTAACGTCCACGCTTCAACAGTTGACTGGGTTTCTCCATCTATGCTCTTTATCGTCAGCGGTACTTTCTTGCTTTTGCGTAGTACACAACTGTCAGTGAGAGTTGACAACCTGAGGTTTCTTTCTTCTGCATCGAGGCCAAGGGCAGTGACGACATCACCTCGTACATAAGTCGAGTCAGACCCATCGTCTAGAAAGGCGTTAACTTTGATCTTTTGCCCTTCTGAGCCCACGAGCCAAACTGGTACCGTTCGCAACACCACGTCTCCTGAAAACTCAGACTCACCAAAGGCTGTTCGTGTATCAGCAGGAGTGTCCAGTTGTTCAAGCGGATTAGGCGGTCGAAGTTCGAAGTGCAGATGGAAGTGATGGGTGCTTTTGCAGCCATTAATACCGCAACGATTCCTTCCCGGACAGTCTCTTCCTTGATGGCCTGCACTCAAACAGCGGTAGCAGAGGTAGTTCTCCTTGGCAATTTCCCATCTGTCTTTCACCGACGTTTCGCCCCACTTCTTGCACGAGGTGATTTGGTGAGGTCCGTTACAGAGAACACACTTGAGATCGGGCTTTGTTGTTGCGTTGTGGAAAGTTGCTTTGACGGGTTTCTTCGACTCGACACTCTCCTCCTTCTTTTTCTTTGTTCTCGCTTTAACTTCTTCAACTTCCATGCGATAAGCAACTTGTTTCTGCAACCATTTCGAAAACGTGGAAAGTCCATCTTTTCTTGGCTCTCTGTGCAACCACTCTTGAAACGACACGAGAAGCGACTCTGGTATTTTCTGCTGCACTGCTATGTAAAGCGCTGATACTCCGGTTAGCTCCTGATGTTGATCATTATCCTCAAGCTTGGCGACAACATCAGTTAAACGATCCGAGAAAATCTCTAACTCCTTCAAATTGGCTTCCTCGACAGGCGAAGCACGTAAGATAGACTCCATGTGACGCTGCAAAAGGCGTTTTTCTCCTCCATATTTCTGTTCCAATTTATCTAAAGCAGCTTGATATTGTTTAGGTGTATATCCTAAGCGCTCAACAGTTCTTAAAGGTTTTCCAGACAAGGAGTTTTTCAACATCATCATCTTGGTTTTAGCTGGAACTTTCATACGATCTACGAATATTTCAAATTGCGCTTTCCAGTCGTGATAAAGATCTTTATCTCCGCTGAATACGGTCAAGGCGGGCTTTTTAATTCCTTTAAACAATTTGTCAACGTCTTTCGAATCATATTCCTCTTCTTCGTTTTCGTCACTTTCTTCCTCACTTGAATTAGAATCCTTGCTGATAAGATTTCGAACGGACTTCTTCTCTTTAGATTGTCTGCATTGCGCCAACAGTTCAGCTTCTTCTTTCAACCGGGCGGCCTTTCCTGTTGAATTTTAATTTCCCGCGCTGCTCGCTCTTGTAGCTCAAGCTCCTCTTGAAGTCTTTTCTTTTCTTGTTTAACCTTTAATGCAGCTACCTCTGCCGTAAGTGCAGCTACCTCTACTTGTAGCTCTTCTGCCGCTTTCGAAGCTTGTGAAATATCAGACGATTCGGAGGTTTGACTAGTTTTGTCATCAATTTCGCTCGCATAATCGACAGCAAAATCTCCGATAACCGATAAGGGAGCTCCTGCACGACGTTCTAAATATTCTTCAACTTTGTCGACGCTATCTTCCACTTCAGTCCTCAATTGATCCAGCCATTCTTCTAATTCTGCTTGTTTACACTCGTCAGCTTGCAAGGCGATAATTTGTTGAGTAACTTGATTCGCATTTTCCAATGCTTGCATCAACCGTTCTTTCACGGATCTAATAACAGTTCGACTTCCATTACTGGATACCATTTCTTCCACCTTTTTTCTGTTTCTTGTAACGACTCCTTTGAATGCTACTCTTCTTCGATGAAGATATTCAAGTTTTCTTGACATCTGCTCGGTGTCCTCTGAAGTTTCATTCGCTTATTAGTCTGCTTTGTCGGCCATCCCGAACGATAAACGATAAATAGGCGATAACTACATCCGGTTCGAAGGACCAATTAATGTTCTAACGAATTCGATAATTTTTACGAAACTGCGACCCGGACGAAAACTAGAAAATTCACAAAACAACGTCTCTAACTCTTCTTCTTGAAAACTAACTTTTGTTCTATCGACGCTTGAATACTAATCAAGTTCTACCAACGCGCGAAAAACATACTAATTGCGTTCATTGTTAAGCCGTCCCCGTGGGACGAAACTACTAAAATAATTGTTCGCCGGAACATATTCAATGCGATAAGACAGATGAGCTGAGTCATGAGATTTTAAACATTACTTCATTCGGTAACGCAAAAGACAAAATACTGTCACAATTTTCGTCACGCCGGTTAGCGCGTTGAGATTCTGACGATGTGTTTTTCTTTAACGATAATCACGTTTTTATAGTGCGCTATTCACAACAGTATATAAATACATCGCTCACAACTCTCGGTAAAAGCATGTTCAGTTGTGGACAAATTTATATCGACATTTAATTTTTTAGTTTAATTCAACAAAATTAAATATTCAAAGCGATTAGACAGATGAGCTGAGTCATCAGATTTTAAACATTACGTCATTCGGTAACGTAAAGGGCAAAATACTGTCGCAATTTTCGTTACGCCATTTAGCACGGCACGTTGAGCCAAGTAAAAACATTTATCGAGGGTGGAGTGGGTCAAAACGACTGGTAAATGCTTATAATGCGCTTTCTTGTAACCTGTACGATAGAGCATAGCAATGATTTATTTCGTATTTGCATTCACAATTTGGCTTAACGAGCCCTTGACATGATTAAAGGAAACTGTTCACAAAGTGTGGTTCCCAGGCGTGGGGAAAAGTTCAATACTTTTGGGCTGTTACGGTGCCCATGCCGATCAATCGTAAAGATGTGGTTACTTTTATATTGGGAAATTTATCGCCCATTTTTTGAAATGCGTCTGTTTTGAAAATTGTGATGGCTTTTTTGTCCAGGGTTTTGAGGAAGACCGACCAAAAGACAGCGAAAAATGATCTTGAGGGAAGAATGCTTGAGGTTATGGGCGTAGTCTGTAGGGCTATGTTTGGTGAGGAGAGGGTGAATAATTCAGTTGATCTCCTTTCCAGGGCATTGGTCGCCTTTTCAGTTGGTCAAATTTCAGCGTTAGTTACAGTTACGCACTTTTTGCTGCAACTTTCTGTTACAGATGCTTGAATGTTATTGAACCTGCAGCCACGCACGCCTCGCTTGCTTTCTTTTCGAGACGAACCAAAAATTCGTCGGTTCTGCACGCATTGCGGGCCTATGTTCTAGAATGCCATTGCTGTCTAAAACCAGTTCCAAGGGAGCAAAGATGTAAGTCAATACTTGGCAATAAAACCAGCATGTTAGGGTAATTCGTGTTCGTGCTGACTGAAAATTTATGAAAACAGTTTATCCTATAACGGTTCTTGACCTTGCTTCACGTCTTGCTTGTAATATTTTCTGTAGCGTAATCTTCAAAATATACATTCAGTCGTCTTTCGGCTCTCGATTTAGTCTGGAAATTTATTTATTCCTATATTTCCGTGTTTTGTTGATCTTTATCCCGTGGTAAGTTTGCAACTGACGGGGAATTTTCCTTTATTGTCTGGACTCTTGGACTTGACTTAAGAGTAAGGGCGAAGTTTTGTATCACATGACAATCAACCATTTGCTTAGCCCAATTAAGAAGCATGTTTTGAAATAAAAGATGTTGAAGTCATGGGAAAAGATTGAGGTCTAGTCCATCTATTTTCTTTCAACTTTTATTCGTAGCAATATAAACACATCACATACATTGTTTGCCCGAGCTAAAAGCCACTGTGGCTCTTGTTCTTCTACATTTGACGCTTATTACAAAAGTAGAAAGAACAGGCGAAATAACTCGTAAAACATTTTTGCCCGTAGATGTATTTGGGCCTTGTATTTATTTATTTATTTATTTAGTTTCAAAATTCTCTAAAAGACTGGAATTAAAAATCATGATTCATCGTGAGTCTGTGTTCGACAGGAAATCATGGAAAAATCGGTAAATTGAAACATACTTACGGGCAACAGCATTTTTGTCCTGTAGGGCAGACATAGTCACACTCTGGAGAGGATGATGGGCAAGAACTGCTACTGTTAATGCAGTAGTCAGGATTTGAACACCACCCCCGTTTGGAAAAAGCTGCAAAGAATGGAACGAAATAATCTCTAATTACTAGTCAGCATCAAGCATTTCCAGTCAAAGTGCTGCTAGTAAAGTATTTTAATTAGCAGTGTTCGCTGAAACCTTACATAAATTATATTATTCAAAATGGCGTCCATTGATTTTCATAATTCACCTGAGATAAATACTACAATGAGCGAGGAATTGTTGAGAAGATTCGCATGTTTGGCATACCTAGCTGTGAAATCATCCCCTCCCCACTGGAATATAACCTTCCCGTTCAAACAACGTTTAGGGGGTTGGAGATTGGCGTTAGGAAATCTGCCTTATCTTTTTCGGCCAAGAAAAAGTGAAATAGCTTAAACAGTCTTTTTTTTTCCCAAAATGTCTTGACTACTCTTGTTTCTCATTGTAGGTCACTTTGAAGTATTGTGCAGAGTTTTAGGGACGTACCGTAGATCCTCGAATTAGCGCCCGGGGCACTTATTTCAAATTTACGATAATTTAAGCGTGGGGCTGGGGGCGCTTATTCGAAGGAGGGCACTTATTTAATTAATCAATTACGTCGTATAGCATTAGCGCGTAAACAACATAACCTGAGTATTAAAATACAAAGTTGTACATAAAGTAGTTCACAAACTGAAACTCGCTAATTTGTAAATCTCTTCGTATCACTATATTGATAGTTACGGTAACTGTGAGTTCGCCGAACGTACTATTAGATCAGAGAACATTAGACCTTGACATCAATTTCGATTTGATCCATGTCGATCAATGATGTGAATATCGTCAGCGGCATCCTCTTCGTCAAATTGCCTCACTCCCTCAAAAGGATTTTCTTTCTCTTGAAGAACTACGTTGTGTAAGCCCTTAAGCCGGTCAAAAGCAGCTGCGCGAGGTTGGTTGGGTTTAAGGCAATGAATCAGCTGAACTTCACTGCCATCCGTTGGGACGGTCAATGCGCAGTGCTTGAATGAGTCGATAATCAGGAGGATCAACACTGTTCTCAACCTTTGTTGTCCCAAAAAAGGGGGCGCTTATTTCAGGGGGGCGCTGATTCGAGGGCGGGGGGCGCTAATTAGAGAATTTACGCTGATAAAATTTAAGGAGAGAGTACAGCAACTTACTTACATCTTAATAAAAGGTACATGAGAAGCAATCCCCTTTTCCATGCATATCTCTTAAATTGTAGGATTCATATAAGCTCTAAGCCTTAAAATGCTAACACAAAATTTTCGGGATAACATTTTTTTTAAGTCTCATTAATTTAATTCGACATTATTGATTTCTTTGCTAACTGAGCAAACACCAATTTTTATGAAAGAGACACGACAGTCACTTTCCCCTATAAAAAGCGATTTTTTTAAATTCCATAACTTAAAAATAACCAACATTTCCAGGATGGCACATTCTCTGATGCTTTTTCAATTGTCGCTGTTGATTTCTTCAGTGGTATAGTTTATTTCCAGTGGTACTGTTTATTTCCATTCTTGTATTCTCTCATATAACGGTTTTTATATAATAATTATTTAGCAGTGTTCCAATATTTACATAATTGATCCTTATGAATTACCTTTGGGCTCCTTGGACAGTTTTCCGCCGATTGCATAGGTTGAGAGCAACAACACAAGTAGCAGCACCAATTTGGAAGTCATCCTCAATCCTGTCAACGTGGAAAACTAAAATTGTGTTTGGTTAACAAACTACTTTTTGTTTTTTATTCTACAGAAAGAACAAAACAAGATTAGGCTTAAGTTCTCCTTTATCGAACGCAATTCGCAACGGAAAGAGTCAAAGTTATAATAAACAGATGTAGTAAAAACCTAAATTCTGGACCCAGTCCAGGCATTCTTGACACCCAGAAAACAATAGGTTTCCTTTTTCCACGTACGTTAAGGCAAAATTTAATGCACATTGTCTGTAAAGAAATTGCCTAACGCGCCTGTAGGTCTGTTTTGTTCAGATTTTCAAATTCAGTCGATCATCCTTCACTTCCAGCTGTGACAACAAACTGTATTTCTTTGAGTTAATTAGTCGCGATAATTTCCTTCGTTTTGAAATTTTGGAGAGTAATTTTTCCCTTACACCTCGCGTTCATTTATGTCGCGTTAATTACAATCACTTATAGCGGTGCTCCTTTGTGGCCAAAGGCAGGAGAGCGGAGCACTATGGGTAAGGAAATGTGGTAACCTATCGATCCGAAAAAAATTTGGTTCTGACGTCAGCGTAAGCCCATCCTTACATACTCTTTGGGAGGGGAGGGGAGTCCCAAGGCAACCCGGCGGGGGTGGGGGATGCCATCTTTTCTTGGCGGGAAATGGCGCGGTGCTTTTGGGCAACTGGCGTTTTTCTTGGCGAGAAATCGCATGACGACCGTCGCTTTTGAAAAAGAGGTTTCATTAAAAGCTTAAGCTTATTTAGCAAAATGATTGCTTGACAGTGTTGAAGTTTAAACTTGAGAAAAAATATCTAATATAATAACAGAAAAAGTTCAAAACAATACTCAGTTGTCTTTCTGGTGAAAGGCGAAAAGTTCAAGTTACGAAATTTGCCTTCAAGGACTTGATCTTTGTCGTGTTCTGCTACGAACTCGGTCGGTACATCGCTTGAGTTTGCAGCAATTGGCAGCTGTCTTAATGCCAAATATAGCAGAGCTTTAAATGAAGGCACTGATGATGCTTTAAATTAGGCACTAATGGCCCACACGATATTGTGTAACAAAAGGCAAGATTCGCGTGCTTTGATTACGTTTTCGTTGGAGGGCAGATTTTCTCTCCTCAAATGCAATTTCTGCGAGGTTTGTTGCAACTAGTGTTTCAGGGTACTGGTATGTGTTCGTACGTAACTTGTATGTATTCGTATGTTACTTGCATGTCTCTCGTATGTATCTGTATGTACCCGTACGTTAGTGGTATGTGACTCTTATGTATTCGTATGTATTCGCGTGTTGCTTGTTCGGTTACCCGTAGTACTCGTGTGCTGTTTTAGTCACGACCGCCTCGAGTGGTCATCGAACTTTCAGCTGAAGCCAGCTAGAGGGGGGGGGGGGGTTCCTTTCTTTTTTAAGTACTTCAATGAGAGTCTTTTCAGAAATTAATGAGTACCAGTGAAAAAATATGGAGCTCTGCTTTTAGGCTTAGCTAAATCTGTCTATTAAGAAGAGTGCTATTATTTTATGAATGTTTACATTATATATTTTGTATCTATAATGTTGACGGGGGTAGCCAAATTGTGCCATTTCGCTATTTTAAATTCACATCTATTTTTGATACAGTCGAAAAGATAAGAATTTTTTTTCAACGAGATGGGAACAGAAATTGAGAAAGAAATTTGCCACATAATTTCTTTCTGCTCTTTTGCGAAATACAAAGTATCAATCAAATTGTAAAGGCTTAAAGCCTTGTCTCCACCGATACGTCCAGCTTTCGCAATTGCCTTCTGAATTTCTGCTCTGAAGCGTAAAAAAGTGCTTCCTTTGTAAACAAATGAAAGCTTTTTATTATTGATATAATTGTCACGTACATAATGAAATTCATCTTAAAATTATTCACCTATTCTTTCACAGCATAATGGCCAGATCAGTGAACTGGCGTTCGTTTCTCAAAAGCCCCGGAATTTTTCTGTCCGATAACTCACACTGTATCTTGTAAACAAAGGAATTTCTAAGCATGAAACTTTGCTAGAAGTTAAATATTCCTTATTCTTATGAATATGTCAAAAAAACAGCCTTGTGGACTGAGTTGTTCATATTTTTACAAATGGCTCAGTTTCGGGGCCGAAATGCTTTCGGGGCATTCGAGAAAAGCGAAGTACCATTACTTTATGTAAGCTGACATAACAAAAAGCTAATTCACTTGTTTATGAAGACAGCACTAGCTGTACTTTTTATGCCATAAAAATAAATGTTCCCTCGCCTTTTGTACGTAATTTGGGATATCTTTCGCAAGCAACTACTCCGTAAGCAAACCATAACTTGATGTTTTTCCCTTTAAAACAAAAAAAAAGAATGAGATCTTTTAACATGAACGTTTTGATGGAATTTCGTCCCTCGCGAGATATTCCCCTCTAGATACTGAGCCAATGATACACTGATTGACCTAGAAAGCGTTAGTAGCCTGTCTTACGCTGGCAAAAGACCTAAAAAAAATCGGTATTTTTTCTCGCCGAGGAAGCGTTTGGATACGTAAATTTTCATTTCGAGCCAAAAAAACTGCTTCAAAGGACGTAAAAAAGCTCAAAGGAGAGAACGAAACTTCCACTTTCAGTTTCAATAGCTTATTAGCTAATGAGACAGTGCTGCAGGAGTGTTTATTTTATGATGCCAAGTCCGCTGAAACAAGGCGTATTTCTTTATCTTTCTGAACTGATCTTCATCTTTCTGATATATCTTTATCTACAGCCTTTTTGTAGCTAACCAGAGATGACAGTTTTCAACGTTTCGTGCGTGGTTAATTCGGATATGGAAGGGCTCAGTGCTTTGCTTGCATCGAGTGAGAAATCCGCCATTTTCTATGCCATCTAAGATCAGGATTTTTTCACAGTGAATTGAAATCAGGCTACATCCGCGCTAATACGGCCAGTCTGAGCCTTCATTTACTTTCTTGGCCTTAAAAAATTAACAGCAGTTACATCTGGCTGATTATTTTGGTGTTGTTTGCTATTTTTCTTGTGAAATGTGAGAGACAACGCCAGGACTCTAAGCGGTTTATGCTCTCCTTCGCGTGTCAGTACCAAAACAGTCAAGCTTATGAAAGAAATCATTATTCAAGGACCTTCTTGGTTATCATACTAGTGAAGCAAAAGATATCCAATAGATTGAAATGCTGGTCAACCTTATTCGCCGACATTTTACTTCATTACGGAGCGCGTTCTTCACGGGCTGAAATGCTTTGGTCTTTAAATGTGACGACGGGACTCGCTCTCAGTGCCGGTAGCGACGCTAATGCGAAAGCTTCAAAGCCTTCCATGCCTAAGAACAACACTTCGATTTTTTCCATAAACTGTCCCTGGAATTGCAGAGAAGGAGGAGAAAGAATGGTTTGCGAACGGAAACTTTGTAAATCAGATCAGTTAGCCGCAGTCGACACCTTCCAATAGCTAGCTGCAGTACGTTTTGTTTTCATGGCAATTCGTGTATTTTAAAAATTGAAATGAATATCCACCCTGTGCGATGATAACAAAGAAAATAAAAGCTATTAATAAAAGAGTTTCTTCTATTTGAAAGGAATGTGAAATGTTATTCGCTTTATCTAGCGCTAATTAAAACTAAATGCGGTTCGGGGCGATGATCACAGCGGCGTGATCGAGTGAGTTTTGGAAACATTTCTGCCCTCGATGTATTCGCCTTTTGTGTTTTGTGGCGATGGGAAAGTCAAGAATGCCCAATTAAACAAGATTCCAAACCTTTATGATTCTAGATTCGCTTGTAAATCATATTCCGCGAGCGCTCGCTGAATATAGTTTGCTTTTGGGTAGCCGGCGGACTGGGAGGCTGGCCGGCCTACGAACACAAACATCCTTTGAGTTCTTGGTCTTTAGACAGCCGCCAAAATGCGCTGAAAATAATCGAAAGCCCTTTACTGGCACTAAGATCAAAACAAGCGAAAAAATTTCAGCTTCAGGCACGTTCGACGAGTAAGTTGATCTCAAATTCCAGATCAAAACAATAACAAAGGCGTGCCTGACTAGGATCCGTTAATTCTCAGAACTAGGTAAACGTAGAAATTTGTATTTCCAAACTTTTGATATTAAACGCAGTCGTTCGAGGAAACATGTGAATTGTTTTGAATGTCGTTTTGAATTTTCCGACGAAAACAGTGCCCTTGCAAGTTTCAGCTTGCTATACTACTCTACGTAACATTTTGCTTTATCTGAATCTCCGTCAAAGGAAGAATTGACATTTTTCCAACGAAAACCGATGAACACAGCACGGAGAGTGCAACGCAAGCATATTGGTGCTAAGAAAATGTCCAGCATTCAACATTCTTATGTTTCTCGCGTTTGCGAAAACGATTGGAACGGAAAACAATATTCTGTTTCAGGGTTGAAACCGAAACCAGTGACCATGAATTACGCCCAATTGCAACTGCCTGCTTGAGGTGAAACGCAAGCTTATTTATTGGAGCTAGATAACTGCTTAACACTCATCGATTCTCCAAATGTAAAATTAAAAAAGAATAAGGGCAAAAGAACTTACTCCCCCTTACACGGCGATAAAGACTGTAATAAGTTCTGCAAATTATGCAAAGAAATTTTGAAACACGCAAGAAGGTTGTGTTATCATATAGTAATTACTAAAATCCTAGTTTCACGATTCGTGACACCATCGTTTATGTACACAAACGGAAATATATCGAACTTTTATTTTTAGCAAAATAGGACAAAATGACCACTGAAATCTTTTAAAGTTGATTTGAAGTCCTTTGTGTATTAATACCTACCTGCAGCAGAGGTTTTTTAAAAAATCTGAACGTGGGAGGATATGGGCGCGAAGGTCCTTAAGTCTTGTTTCGGCCGGCGATACGTGGAACGTTTTCTTTTTTAATTCCGAATGTTCTTATACTTTCCAAAAAGAAATGAGAGGACTATCTCAGGTGAATTGCTAACATGATATAGAAAGAAAGTTTTCCTGTTCAATTCTTGTAAATTTTCTGCTCTCAAACCCTTCTTAGGAAAGGAGAGAAATAACTCAATTAGTTTGGTCAAATGGCGAATTATAATTCTTCATAAATAATATTTAAGTTTTGTAACTATTCCACAGAGCTTGATCAAGCGCAACATTTTTGGGCTTAACATAGAATATGTCGGCTTTCTCTTCAAGCAGTTAACGTTAAAACTACTTACTCACCTTTAAATCTTTTCTCCTTTCACAGCACAACAGTTTTAATGCTATTGAAGTTTGACGCAGCTTTTTCTTGATGAGCATAAGACCAGTATATATGTGTAAGTTGATAATTATGTTAACAAAAGAGCTTTTTATTTGTTTAGGATGACAAGACTTTTGAAGTCATCAGGAATTTCATTAAAAAACTTCATGAAAACGAATCTTTATGCAGCTTTCACGTGTAATTTGCGACAGCTTTTACACGCAACTACTTGTGCACGCAAACCATCAAATGGTGTTTTAGGATTTAGAAAAGATGATAACAATCAAATCTGTCTCTTGAACATACAAACTGTTAGATTCTGTTCCAGTGCTATATTTTTACTTAGAAAATGTACATGTAATTTTTATTTTGAACTACTAAAAACTCAAAGCAAAGAAGATTCGTAGTTACGTAATTTGCACTCAGTTTAATTTCGGAGGCGTTATAAACAAAAAACGTTCGCAGTAAAGGAATATTAATTTCTTCTCCGATGTCAAGTCTGCCAATTGTTTAATCGTTCTGATATATTCGTCTAGAATACTTGTCACAGTCAAGGTGAGCTGGCATGTTTCCAACGTTTGCGTGTGAGCATAATTGTCTTACAACTTGTTGGTCATTTCATTGCCCATTTATTTAGGTTCGTTGCGACTGTTTAAAGTCTAGTATGTTAGCTGGTTATGCGAAAGGAGCTAGAAAGCTCTAGAAACATTACGAGGGGCGGGGGGGGGGGGGGGGGGACACAAGGTCTTAAATTTTTAAGGCCGGTGCTGTTTTTTACTGCGCATACGTTCTGCTCATCTCGGGTTGAACCGAGAAACTCGGGTTTCTTAAAGTAGGACTACGATCAAAAAATCACTTTTATTTTTTCTTCGGATTACTAAATTTTGGAATTTTTATTTAAACTGCAATTTTCCGATTTAATAGTCCGGAATTATTACACCGGAAAGGATATAATGACGTCATTCACTCAAGAGCTTTAGAACGCAGCGCGTTTGAAAGTGCCTTATTTCGTATGCAGCACAGCAGTTTTGAGCTTTCAGACTCTCAAACTCGTGTTTTGTATAATTTGTAAGCTGTGCTCACACACTGCATTCTACAGCTCTTGAGTGAATGACGTCACTGTATCCTTTCTGGTGTAATAATGGCGGACCATTAAAACGGAAAATTGCCGTTTAAATAAACGCTCTTCTTCTCAAAATTAAGGCTTAAAATTTCGCTTGGGGAGTGTTTATTAAACATAGTTTCGAAATCCGAAGAAAAAATAAAAGTGATTTTTTGATCGTAGTACCACTTTAAGGGGGCCTTACGGACAAACGCCACGTTCTTAACAAAGTTTCAGCACTTGTTTTATCTCGAAGAGATTTCACTCGATCCACAAAGGCTAGGTCGTAATACATGGCGTAATTAATGATTGAGGACTTTTTGACGAATTTTAAAACGGTTTTTAAAGGCAAAGGGGGAAGAGATTGAGAAATTGTTTAGGAATAACAAATTATAATTGAGGTCAATAATTAATAGACGGTGGTTTTGTGTGTATCCAAAATGTGTGTATCCAATTAAAAATTTTAATTTTTAATTTCTGTCATAAACTCTCTTTTTCACACAAATCCGACCAGAATGCTCCTTTAAGGACGGCCCCTGGTAGGGTGACTACTAATACAATGGCATTTTTGCACGGTTTATGAATATGCGAGACAAGCAGATCTTAGCAAGAGCTGTTGGAATCCAAATAGAACATTGAGGGTAGCTACGCATTTTCAGAGATAATTGAGCTAAAAATTTGAAAAGAAAAATGCACCACATTGTTATGCAGTTTAAAGCGTTTCAGAACAATGGTTGCTTAATTAATTATCTCTGGAAAAAAAAAACGTGGTTACCTGCAATTTTTCTTTTTGGATTCTAGTAGCGCTTACTAAGATCTGCTTTTCCCCATGTTTCATAAGCTGTGCAAAAATGCCTCTGAATTAGGGAGCACCGTCCTTAAGCTAAACAAACTGCCACAAATGCATTTTCCGGCCCCTAAGATAGCAAAATGGTCCCATAGGTTCTAATGCATCCACCTGAACACGCAAACCGTGATGAAGAAATAATAACTCCCGCTCTCGTGAGGCTTCAAACTCACCCGCACTCCCGGCGACTCTTGAACGCTCTGAACGAGTCTGAATCTGCCTAATTCTTTATTGGAATGGATCAAATGAATAGAAGTTCAAAACTGTCGCTCTCTTTTGGCCTCTAACTATCTGTAACTCTCGCTGACTCTCCCGCGCTGTCAAAGAGTCTGAGCTTTTGTCGACTTGCGTGCTCGTTTGCCTCGGGCTTACAAACGCCAAAATTAGTACGTCATAAGAAAGGTGGAATAGTAAGAATGTTTTGAACGTGGGAAAGTTTAAAAAAAATCTGCTTCCCCGACGGAATCGAACCCATGACCTTTCCGGCAAACACCGGTCGGATACTCTAATCACTGAGCTAGTAGGTAGATTGTCTTACAAACGAATTTCAGAACTCTTCAGACCTAGAGAGAAAAAATATAGCTCTTGCAAACTCGAGGTGGTCAGGTACAGGGCAACACTCTGTATGGTGACAAACATGTTCGTACAGAGTTAAAGTAGAAACACGCAAGTACACTTAGGGCTCAAGATAACCTTGAAGGGCGTTAGAAATGCTGTCCCAACATTCCAACCGTAGTAATAATAATAATAATAATAATAATAATACCGAAGTGTCTTCCTAGC
Source organism: Siderastrea siderea (assembly GCA_964030785.1). NCBI lineage: Eukaryota > Metazoa > Cnidaria > Anthozoa > Scleractinia > Rhizangiidae > Siderastrea > Siderastrea siderea. The sequence continues at coordinate 20,970,923 of OZ034971.1, read as the reverse complement.
AGCAACGAAATCACGCAGTTAAGAAAGACGGCAACACGTTTTAGTTTTGAAGACATGTTACGGATGTTTCAACATCCATCATCAGTTCTACAGAACATAGCACGATTGTAACTATATATATATATAAGAAAATTATAACAAAAGAGTGTTGATTACAGAGTAAATGAAGACTTATTGCAGAGGAAGCGAAAAAAAAATTAACGATGATAATGAGCGAAACCTTACAACGCAGAATTAAGGTTATTACTACAAAATATTGTAAGGACTTAGATATAAAATTAGTTTTTACATCTTATAAGTTGAAAATCATGTTTGTTGTTAAGGATGCAGTCCCCCATTCACTGCATTGCCTTGTGGTTTACAAATATTCATGCGCAGGCTGTGGCGCCTGTTATGTCGAGACCACCAGACATTTTTCCACAAGGGTTCGGGAGCATTTATTTTCAGTCGAGATCGCAACTCCCATATTTAAAAACATTTGAAGGATTCTGAGTCCTGCAGGAATCTCTGTTCGGAGGCTTAATTTTCCATCTTAGACTCTGCCCCTACAGTTTTTCAACTCAAGATAAAAGAAGCCTTACACATTGAATGGGAGCGGCCCTCGCTGAACAAGCAACTCAAGCATTTAATCTTAACACTTTTGTTGTAAGGTTTCGCTCATTATCACCATTAATTTGTATTAATTTATTTTTTTTGCGCGTCTTTTGCACTAAGTCTTCATTTACTTTGTAATCAACTCTCTTTTGTTATAATTTTCTTATATATATAGTTACAATCGTGCTATGTTCTGTAGAACTGATGATGGATGGTGAAACATCCGAAACATGTCTTCAAAACTAAAACGTGTTGTCGTCTTTCTTAACTGAATAATAATAATTAAAAACAATATTATAATTATAATAAGAACCTTCCCAGAATGCTTTGCACCAGAAAAATTTCAATGCAAAATAACTTAGTTAATTTGTGGTCGAAGAGAATGCTGTACCATGTGTTATTTACAACTTCGTGAAAGTTATCCCTCATATTAACGTTAGGGTGATGACGTCATTATTCACGTAACTACGGCAAAAAATATGTTTTAGCTCACTGCAAGAACAGGCCTCCATCAGTTCAAAAGCAGATAACGTGCCCTGATAGTCATTGGAATGGGCAATATTGAAATTGCCAGTTGACATCTGGCATTTGAAAGTTAAGGTAGCTCTGTACAGGAGCATTTCCCAGGGGACTGGTAAGGAGTCAGTAGCTATGTTAGTTTAAGGCGGAGAGAAACAAAGCTCCGCTGGTTAATACAACTTCGCATGAAAGTAACGACCATGATATGCTCACGGTTGTGACGTCATTGGTCGCGTGACCAGAGCACACAGAAAATTCAAATCACTCTAAAACTGCTTTAAGCTCAATAAATTCGTAATTTCTCACAGTAATATTGGAGAAAAAATTGCAAGTTATTCAAAAACGTCCATTATTATTTTTCCTTTTGAAAAAAGCACGATGAAAAATGAACCTTAAACTTTTGATAATCCCCTGTTTTGTGAGGTTTTAATATAAATGTAAAAACGAATCAGCATATTTGGTTTCAAACTATACTCTTTCTAACTATGTTAACAGTTTTTTTTTTAATTCGTTTTCATATAGCTTAGGGATGTGAATTTGCAGGCACGCGGAGTACTGGGCACCAATGTCACGGATTGCTCAGGAAGACTGGTGCACTTTTTAGGCGAGGCGGCATAGCTAGCGACAAAAGCTTAAAAATGCGTAGATACGTGGTGTAACTATCATATAGTGGTTTGACTTAATCCAATATAGGCATAAACATAGGAAGCAATATACATAGCTATACACAGCCATACACAGCTATACATGGCTATACACAGATATACATAGCCATACATAGCTATACACAGCTATACACAACTATACATGGCTATACACAGATATACATAGCTATACACAGCTATACACAGCTATACATGGCTATACACAGATATACATGGCTATACACAGATATACATAGCCATACATAGCTATACACAGCTATACACAGCTATACATGGCTATACACAGCTATACATAGCCATACATAGCTATACACAGCTATACATAGCTATACATGGCTATACACAGCTATACATGGCTATACATGACTATACACAGCTATAAACAGCTATACATGGCTATACACAGATATACATAGACATACATAGCTATACACAGCTATACATATCTATACACAGATATACACAGCTTTACATGGCTATACACAGATATACATAGCCATACATAGCTATACACAGCTATACATGGCTATACACAGATATGCATAGCCATACATAGCTATACACAGCTATACATGGTTATACATGACTATACACAGCTATACACAGCTATACATGGCTATACACAGATATGCATAGACATACATAGCTATACACAGCTATACATAGCTATACACAGATATACACAGCTTTACATGGCTATACACAGATATACATAGCCATACATAGCTATACACAGCTATACACAGCTATACATGGCTATACGCAGATATACATAGCCATACATAGCTATACACAGCTATACATAGCTATACATGGCTATACACAGCTATACATGGCTATACATGACTATACACAGCTATACCCAGCTATACATGGCTATACACAGATATACATAGCCATACATAGCTATACACAGCTATACATGGCTATACACAGCTATACATGGCTATACATGACTATACATGGCTATGCACAGCTATACACAGCTATACATGGCTATACACAGCTATACATGGCTATACATGGCTATACATGGGTATACACAGCTATACACAGCTATACATGGCTATACACAGATATACATAGCTATACACAGCTATACATGGCTATACATGGCTATACACAGTTATACATAGACATACATAGCTATACACAACTATACACAGCTATACATGGCTATACACAGCTATACATAGCTATACATGGCTATACACAGCTATACATGGCTATACATGGCTATAGATGACTATATACGGCTATACACAGCTATACACAGCTATACATGGCTATACACAGCTATACATGGCTATACATGGCTATACATGGCTATACATGGCTATACATGGTATACACAGCCATACACAGCTATACATGGCTATACATGGCTATACACAGATATACATAGCCATACATAGCTATACACAGCTATACACAGCTATACATGGCTATACACAGATATACATAGCCATACATAGCTATACACAGCTATACATAGCTATACATGGCTATACACAGCTATACATGGCTATACATGACTATACACAGCTATACACAGCTATACATGACTATACACAGCTATACACAGCTATACATGGCTATACACAGATATACATAGACATACATAGCTATACACAGCTATACATAGCTATACATGGCTATACACAGCTATACATGGCTATACATGACTATACACAGCTATACACAGCTATACATGGCTATACACAGCTATACATAGACATACATAGCTATACACAGCTATACATAGCTATACACAGATATACACAGCTTTACATGGCTATACACAGATATACATAGCCATACATAGCTATACACAGCTATACATGGCTATACACAGATATGCATAGCCATACATAGCTATACACAGCTATACATAGCTATACATGGCTATACACAACTATACATGGCTATACATGACTATACATGACTATACACAGCTATACACCGCTATACATGGCTATACACAGATATACATAGCCATACATAGCTATACACAGCTATACATGGCTATACACAGCTATACATGGCTATACATGGCTATACATGGCTATGCACAGCTATACATGGCTATACATGGCTATACATGGGTATACATGGATATACACAGCTATACACAGCTATACATGGCTATACACAGATATACATAGCAAAACACAGCTATACATGGCTATACACAGTTATACATAGACATACATAGCTATACACAACTATACACAGCTATACATGGCTATACACAGATATAGATAGCCATACATAGCTATACACAGCTATACACAGCTATACATGGCTATACATGGCTATAGATGACTATACACGGCTATACACAACTATACACAGCTATACATGGCTATACACAGCTATACATGGCTATACATGGCTATACATGGCTATACACAGATATGCATAGCCATACATAGCTATACACAGCTATACATGGTTATACATGACTATACACAGCTATACACAGCTATACATGGCTATACACAGATATGCATAGACATACATAGCTATACACAGCTATACATAGCTATACACAGATATACACAGCTTTACATGGCTATACACAGATATACATAGCCATACATAGCTATACACAGCTATACACAGCTATACATGGCTATACGCAGATATACATAGCCATACATAGCTATACACAGCTATACATAGCTATACATGGCTATACACAGCTATACATGGCTATACATGACTATACACAGCTATACCCAGCTATACATGGCTATACACAGATATACATAGCCATACATAGCTATACACAGCTATACATGGCTATACACAGCTATACATGGCTATACATGACTATACATGGCTATGCACAGCTATACACAGCTATACATGGCTATACACAGCTATACATGGCTATACATGGCTATACATGGGTATACACAGCTATACACAGCTATACATGGCTATACACAGATATACATAGCTATACACAGCTATACATGGCTATACATGGCTATACACAGTTATACATAGACATACATAGCTATACACAACTATACACAGCTATACATGGCTATACACAGCTATACATAGCTATACATGGCTATACACAGCTATACATGGCTATACATGGCTATAGATGACTATATACGGCTATACACAGCTATACACAGCTATACATGGCTATACACAGCTATACATGGCTATACATGGCTATACATGGCTATACATGGCTATACATGGCTATACATGGTATACACAGCCATACACAGCTATACATGGCTATACATGGCTATACACAGATATACATAGCCATACATAGCTATACACAGCTATACACAGCTATACATGGCTATACACAGATATACATAGCCATACATAGCTATACACAGCTATACATAGCTATACATGGCTATACACAGCTATACATGGCTATACATGACTATACACAGCTATACACAGCTATACATGACTATACACAGCTATACACAGCTATACATGGCTATACACAGATATACATAGACATACATAGCTATACACAGCTATACATAGCTATACATGGCTATACACAGCTATACATGGCTATACATGACTATACACAGCTATACACAGCTATACATGGCTATACACAGCTATACATAGACATACATAGCTATACACAGCTATACATAGCTATACACAGATATACACAGCTTTACATGGCTATACACAGATATACATAGCCATACATAGCTATACACAGCTATACATGGCTATACACAGATATGCATAGCCATACATAGCTATACACAGCTATACATAGCTATACATGGCTATACACAACTATACATGGCTATACATGACTATACATGACTATACACAGCTATACACCGCTATACATGGCTATACACAGATATACATAGCCATACATAGCTATACACAGCTATACATGGCTATACACAGCTATACATGGCTATACATGGCTATACATGGCTATGCACAGCTATACATGGCTATACATGGCTATACATGGGTATACATGGATATACACAGCTATACACAGCTATACATGGCTATACACAGATATACATAGCAAAACACAGCTATACATGGCTATACACAGTTATACATAGACATACATAGCTATACACAACTATACACAGCTATACATGGCTATACACAGATATAGATAGCCATACATAGCTATACACAGCTATACACAGCTATACATGGCTATACATGGCTATAGATGACTATACACGGCTATACACAACTATACACAGCTATACATGGCTATACACAGCTATACATGGCTATACATGGCTATACATGGCTATACATGGGTATACATGGGTATACACAGCTATACACAGCTATACATGGCTATACACAGATATACTTAGACATACATAGCTATACACAGCTATACATGGCTATACATGGCTATACACAGCTATACACAACTATACATAGCCATACATAGCTATACACAGCTATACATGGCTATACATGGCTATGCATGGCTATACATGGCTATACACAGATATACATAGACATACATAGCTATACACAGATATAGACAGCTATACATGGGTTGTGGGCTCCTGGTATAGCTGTGTATGGCCATATGTAGCTCTGTATAATTACATAATAATAATAATAATAATAATCATAATAATAATAACAATGTATTTATTCATTGGATGAAAATAGGTATCAGATATTACAATAGAAATTATTTAAAAAATTATTTATATGCGCAAAAGTACAATAAGTGAACTAAATTAGGAACTAACTAAGTTATACTTAAAAAGTAATCTATTAAAAAAGCTATCTTTACATTGTAAAACGTTCTGTACTTATAGGAAGGTCTTATACTGGATATAGTTCTACGGCGCTCCAATGAATCTTTATACCTAGGAAGCAGACTATGTGACGGATGGTCATTACGTTAAAGTTTGTCAAAAAGGCGGCGGTCACTATTTTCCAAGAGCTCAAAGATGCTTGTGGCATCTTTTTAAAAAGCTTTGCACAGCGGTGAGGTCAGAAGCACTAGCTGCAAAAACTGAAAGGCCATACAGTATTTTAGGGAGCACAATCGCATTAAAAACGCTGATCTAATTCGCCCTGTGTGTATCCTTCCTTACACAGGCCTGTAATTATAAATAAACATTTGCTGGCTTCATGAAGGTTTGCCTTAACATGCAAGCTAAACTAACAATTACTTTGTATTGTGACTCCCAGTATAGAGGTACAACTATACTGCATAATATCATAATGGGCTCCTGGTTATACTGTATAACATTGGATAGGCTGTAGGGTTGCCTTTCTTATGCAAGAGTGAATTGCATTTACTAGTGTTACAGTGCACACTATTTGCGTGAGTCCAATCCATAAATTTAACCAATGCAATGCCCTATACATCAGGTAAATCTCTAGAGATCGTAACTAAGATTGTAGAATCATCTGCATATTTAAATAAAGATATCTCTTCGTGTTCAACTATTTCCAAGTCATTCAGGAATAAGTTGAAAAGGTATGGGCCACTAATACTACCCTGCGTTGTACCTTTGTACCCCTGTATAGCTATGTATAGCTGTGAGTGTGGAAGCGAACGAAATGAGGGTGGTACATGCACTGTCTGTGAAGAATGTGCTGAAATTTTAGTTTGCGCTAGGGATCAGAGAAACTTACAGATGTTTTACTTAGAATTTTAAAGCCTTCATTATTCTGGATATCCTGATCAATAATTGCTTAAAAGCTGACTGAGCCAACACAAAATAACAAGCGGTGACCCGTCGTCGCTACATGATGCTAGATTAATTTTCTGAGCGAGCACTGACCAAAAAAGTTGTTTCAAACCGGTTAACTGGGGCAGCTAAATAGACAGGGACCGTGCGGCCTATTTTAGAGTGGGGGGCTAGTTGGTGATCGCTCGTGTAAAGCAGGTAGGGGGAAATCTCACGCAAAAACTTTCTCTTTTCAAGTAATTAGCAACGCATCTAGAGCAGCCAAGTGTGATAAAAGTTGTCAGTTAAAACAGTCCCAAAATAATGCTCCTTGACAGGTTCTTTGGTCGGCTCTACTCGAAAGATGAAACCGGCAAGCTATGAACCTCATCGTATTCGCATTTTTAAAGATCTCAAACATGAAAACATTTTCTTTTAAAAAAAAACTTGTACAAGTAGACCTGGAGAATATTAAATCACTACTGAGTTTAGTATCATGAAACGTACATTTCTACCAAAGTCAGTCCGTAGCGGCCTAATTAAGGACTGAACGCCTTATTTGTTATCGATAGAACTGAGGAAATGACATCTTTTGGCAACTATACATCCTAGACGAAACGTTTACATTTGTAGATTAGCTTGATAAAGTGACGGTCCTAATGTATAATGCCCGGACAACACAAGAACAAAAGTCAACTAAAGTCCAAACTCTTCAACAACAGGAAAGAGTCGATGACAGTACGCGCAGCGTTAATGGCCCGACAAGAGCGAGAGCGACAGTTTCAACTTCCATCGATTCAAGTGACTTGGAAAAGTCTGAACAGGTCCAGACTCTTCGAGATTCCCCAAGAGCGCGTGAGAATTTCAACTAATCAAGCCAAATGAAGGAAAGGCGATTTCAACACGGAGTTAGAGTACTCAGTTCCTGTTTGGTCTAAATTAAAAATTATATTTAACTGGTAAACCGAAAACTGATTAACTCTGAAACAAAGAAATTGTCCAACTTTTTCATTTATTTTTTAATGGCACCAAAAAAGGGAACAGGGGTAAAAGCCCCCTCAGCCCACCCCTCGCGCGGTCCCTGATAGAAAAACCGCAAACAGTAAATAAATTATTACAAAGAACAGGATATTTCAAGAGAAGTGATAGGAAAAACAAACGAACTGTATAGCTGTGTATAGCCATATATAGCAGGGTATAGCCACGTATGGCTGTATATATCCATGTATAGCTGTTAATAGCTGTGTATAGCCATGTATGGCTGTGTATAGCTGTGTATTGTTATGTATAGCTGTGTAGAGCTAAGTATACCTGTGTATAGCCATGTATAGCTGTTTATAGCTATGTATGTCTGTGTATAGCCATGTATATCTGTGTATAGCTATGTATAGCTGTGTATAGCCAGGTGAAAAGATGTGTATAGCCATGTATAGCTCTGTATAACTCTGTATAGCTGTGTATATTCATTTATACCTGTGTATAGCCATTTATGGCTATGTGTAGTCGCGTATAGCAATGTATAGCCATGTATAGCTGTGTATCGCTATGTATAGCTGTGTATACCACGTACAACCATGTATAGCTGTCTATAGCTATGTATAGCAATGTATAGCTGTGTATAGCCATGTATAGCTGTGTATATCCATGTACAGCCATGTATAGCTGTGTATAGCTATGTATGGCAATGTATAGCTCTGTATAACCATGTATAGCTGTGTATATCCATGTATAGCTGTGTATATCCATGTATATCCATGTATAGCCATGTATAGCCATGTGTGGCTATGTATAGCCATGTATAGCGATGTATAGCTGCATATAGCTATGTATGGCTATGTATAGCCATGTATAGTCATGTATAGCCATGTATATCCCTGTAGCGCTGTGTATAGCCATGTATAGCTGTGTATAGCCATGTATAGCTATGTATAGCCATGTATAGCCATGTATAGCTGTATATAGCAATGTATGGCTATATATAGCTGTGTATAGCCATGTATAGTCATGTATAGTCATGTATAGCTGTGTATAGCGATGTATAGCTATGTAAAGCTGTGTATAGCTATGTATTTCTATGTATAACTGTGTATAGCCCTGTATAGCCATGTATAGCTGTGTATAGCTATGTATATCTGTGTATAGCCATGTATAGCTGTGTATAGCTGTGTATAGCCATGTATATCCATGTATAGCCATGTATAGCCATGTATAGCCATGTATAGCTGTGTATAGCCATGTATAGCTGTGTATAGCTGTCTATAGCCATGTATACCCATGTATAGCCATGTATAGCCATGTATAGCTGTGTATAGTCATGTAGGGCTATTTATAGCCATGTATAGCTGTGTATAGCTATGTGTGGCTGTGTATAGCCATGTATAGCTGTGTATAGTTGTGTATAGCCATGTATAGCCATGTATAGCCATGTATAGCTGTGTATAGCCATGTATAGCTGTGTATAGCTGTGTATAGCCATGTATAGCCATGTATAGCCATGTATAGCCATGTATAGCTGTGTATAGCCATGTATATCTGTGTATAGCCATGTATAGCTGTGTATAGTCATGTATAGCCATGTATAGCCATGTATAGCTGTGTATAGCCATGTATAGCTATGTATAGCTGTGTATAGCTCTGTATGTCTGTGTATATATGTGTATAGCCATGTATAGCCATGTATAGCTGTGTATAGCCATGTATAGCTGTGTATAGCTATGTATGGCTATGTATATCTGTGTATAGCCATTTATAGCTGTGTATAGTCATTTATAGCCATGTATAGCCATGTATAGCCATGTATAGCTGTGTATAGCCATGTATACCCATGTATAGCCATGTATAGCCATGTATAGCTGTGTATAGCCATGTATATCTGTGTATAGCCATGTATAGCTGTGTATAGCTGTGTATAGCCATGTATAGCCATGTATAGCCATGTATAGCTGTGTATAGCCATGTATACCCATGTAGAGCCATGTATAGCCATGTATAGCTGTGTATAGCCATGTATATCTGTGTATAGCCATGTATAGCTGTGTATAGCTGTGTATAGCCATGTATAGCCATGTATAGCCATGTATAGCTGTGTATAGCCATGTATACCCATGTAGAGCCATGTATAGCCATGTATAGCTGTGTATAGCCATGTATATCTGTGTATAGCCATGTATAGCTGTGTATAGCTGTGTATAGTCATGTATAGCCATGTATAGCCATGTATAGCTGTGTATAGCTGTATATAGCCATGTATACCCATGTATAGCCATGTATAGCCATGTATAGCTGTGTATAGTCATGTAGGGCTGTTTATAGCCATGTATAGCTGTGTATAGCTATGTGTGGCTGTGTATAGCCATGTATAGCTGTGTATAGCTGTGTATAGCCATGTATAGCCATGTATAGCCATGTATAGCCATGTATAGCCATGTATAGCCATGTATAGCTGTGTATAGCCATGTATAGCTGTGTGTAGCTGTCTATAGCCATGTATACCCATGTATAGCCATGTATAGCCATGTATAGCTGTGTATAGCCATGTATAGCTATGTATAGTTGTGTATAGCTATGTATGTCTATGTATAACTGTGTATAGCCATGTATAACCATGTATAGCTGTGTATAGCTATGTATATCTGTGTATAGCCATGTATAGCTCTGTATAGCTGTGTATACCCATGTATACCCATGTATACCCATGTATAGCCATGTATAGCTGTGTATAGTCATGTAGGGCTGTGTATAGCCATGTATAGCTGTGTATAGCTATGTATGGCTGTGTATAGCCATGTATAGCTGTGTATAGCTATGTATGGCTGTGTATGACCATGTATAGCTGTGTATAGCCATGTAGGACTGTCTATAGCCATGTAGGGCTGAGTATTGCTATGTATAGCTGTGTATAGCCATGTAGGGCTGTGTATAGGTATGTATAGCTGTGCATAGCTGTGTATAGCTATGTATAGCTATGTATGGCTGTGTATAGCCATGTATAGCTGTGTATAGCCATGTAGGACTGTGTATAGCCATGTAGGGCTGTGTATAGCTATGTATAGCTGTGTATAGATGTGTATGACTATGTATAGCGATGTATGGCTGTGTATAGTAATGTATGGTTGTGTATAGTCATGTATAGCTGTGTATAGCCATGTAAGGCTGTGTATAGTCATGTAGGGCTGTGTATAGCTGTGTAGAGCTATGTATAGCCATGTATAGCTGTGTATAGCCATGTAGGGCTGTGTATAGTCATGAATAGCTGTGTATAGCTATGTATGGCTGTGTATAGCCGTGTATAGCTGTATATAGCCATGTATAGCTGTGTATATTCATGTAGGGCTGTGTATAGCCATGTAGGGCTGTGTATAGCCATGTAGGGCTGTGTATATCTATGTATAACTGTGTATAGCTAAGTATATCGCTTCCTATGTTTATGCCTATATTAGATTAAGTCAAACCACTATATGACAGTTACACCACGTACCTACCTAAAAATGGGGTGAAAAGGTGTTTTGCTAGCTTTTTGTGGTCCATTTCTGCTAAAGAATTGTTAATGGTTTCTCCGAAAGAGGACAGCACTTCATTTTTCGCTGCATTGCTCATGTCAGGTACGTGTAATTATAGCTTTTTATTGCCTTCGGTAAACAGTTTAATATATTAGCAGGGCTTTACCGATCGATCATTATAGTTTAATGTTTCATATTTAAGCTTATCGTTAGTCCAGTGCTTAAATAATTTGCCATTTTCGTTCTGGTAGCAAAAAGCCGAAAGATAGACACGTAGGTTGGTAACTAAAGTTTATTAAGTTTCGTAAGTCTTTAAATAAACGTTATATGAAGTGATGTAGTTTTTGTACACTCGTCTGTGAATCGTACATGTATGTTATTTGTTGGCCCAGTAAAAGTGTAGCATCGCATCCTTTATGTTTTCAGTAACTTTAATTACAGCGTTGCTGTTAAAATTAATGTTTCAAACAGCTATTGCTTAAAGCAGGAAGGTCAGGCTATTCTAATGTTGATACTGGCAGATAAGCTTAAATTCTTTTGTGTAGCATCATTGAAGCTTACGTGTTGTAAACATCTCATAACAACATAACATAACACATAACATACCTTATTTTATCTCCATCTCCATTTGTTTATTAGTTGGGCTTTTCTTCACTGCTTGCAAATTATTTATATACATCTAATGACTCACGAATGTTTCTTAGATCAAGTAAGGTTCAAAGCTATAGTTGGCATGATTTGATGACAAACAACAAATTTAAATTTCGAATTAGGTACATGTAAAACTTTTATTAAAAGTTATGTGTTGATCACTTTTGGGAAAATATACTTAAGATAATCGAGTTCAAAGCAGGTGGATGTAATTTTTTTGTACATCTCATTCTCTACTTATACTGATTAATTTATTCCATAATTTGCAGGGTAAAAAATTAACTTCAGTGCTTGAATCATTGAATTGCAACTCGGGCCAGTATCCTTGAATTCCAACTTCATCCCCAGGGTCTTTTCACTTGCTCGCTTGGTATAGTGGAGGCCATTTAGATAAAGTGGCTTTCAAAATCCTCTAGTCTAAATAAAAAAATTTAAAACCATATTTACTTGAACAACCCCTCCCAACCCGGGTGAGAAGTAAGTCTTTTATCCAGGGATTTCACCAATAATCATGTGGAAAAAGTACCACATACTGTAGAACTCTAAGTAAGACTGGAGTCACATGTCAATAAAAACAAACCTCAACTTTTAGTGGCCCTGGTCAGTTTTAAATTGCTACTGGCAACCAGGAGACTGTCAATTTTTAGCCCTGAAGTTGTTGTTTTCACTGATCCTTTTTTATCTATACTAGGCAGGTATATGTCAGCAGTGATCAGTGATGCAGCTTTTCTTACAGTGAAGGTATGCACATGGAAGATATCAATCACATAATTATCCTAGCCTACATACTATCTTACTGTTCAGTAAAATGAACTGGGTCAAATGCAATGATCGGTTTAATTTGGGTTCGGTAGTTGAACACAATTAAACCAATAATATGCATACAGCAGTGTTTGATTCCAATTTCTGAACCCAGTCAAACATAATTAAGCACAGTTAAACAGTTTTAAAATCGTTCAAATATACCAGATATTTAAACCATCTGCCTTTAAGTGTATGAGAACAAGCACAAATTTCTGTAGTGTGGAATTTGAGCATGGTCTGTTTTATATTGTCGTGTAAACACATAGAAGACTTGGTGGCTAAAACAGCCTTTTCAGAAAAAGAAAATTTGGCAATCCTAACACTCACAAAGGCAAATAAAAGTTGAACCAAGGATGAAATTAAATCACAACATTTACATGAGTGTTCCATCAAGACTTCCATTGGGGTAGGTGATGAAAACCTTATACCCACTTAAGTTACAAAATCCATTTTTCACGGTGATGTAAGATTTATTCTTGATGTTTAAAGGGTTAAAACTTAATGCAGAATTAATCAAACAGTTATACCATGTATGGGTTTCCGTACCATAGTGATTATTGTGACCCAGTACCACTACTGGGGCAAGCTCACACAGGTATGACTTGTACAGTTATGAGATTTTGTGCTGTAATCATTTAACAAATACAGAGAAACAAGAGGAAATCGGGAGGAACTTGTACCAGAATGAAAATCATGCTGGTATTATGTAAACACCCCCTTAGCCTAAAGTCGAGCAGCTCTCAAGAATGTTTAACAATATCCTCAGAGACCCAGGGGCAGTAACGCCCTGATTTCATGAGACCGGTCCAAACTCAGACTGGTACGATTTTGTTTACATGAGACCAGTCTGAAAGTCAGACTGGCATGAAGTGTTTACCTGAGACCAATCTAAACTCTGTTTGTGTTAATATGGTCCGCAACCATCCCATCCTTAAAAATCCACTTTATCTATTATCCAACAGCTTGGAATGCTCCAACGCCACTTATTAAACGTGCATACCCAAAACAAATATCTCAGACCAATTGGAACCCTGTTCAAGCTTAAGTGGCTCCCCAGTCTGATTTGAAACCGTTCTGAGTCATTCATATTGGTTCAACAGCAGTGATGAGTTAAACCAGCCTAAGGCCCTGTTTACATGAGCGACTTTATCCCGGGATGGTTTTTATCTCCTCCCAGGGTGACTTTTATCGCGGTGTCTGGTCATTTACCTGTAAATGTTTACATAATTTGGAGCTGAAATGTGTTCACCCTGGGACGATTTCATCCCGGTCTTCAGCACAGGAATGAAATCGTCCCGGGGTAAACACCATTTCAGCTCCAAACCATGTAAAAACTTACAGGTAAATGACCAGACACCGATATGAAAGTCATCTCGGGATGAAATCGCTCGTGTAAACACAGCCTAAGATGATAATTATTTTATACTAGCTTCATGTTTCGTACGTTTCATGTAAACAGAGGTAAGCATTTGGAGTCAATCTGAAGTCGTACCGGCCCAAGTTGGTACCATTCTCATAGACTACGAGCAGTCTCTCATTTTTCTCTGGCGCGTGCACACCGACTGTTCTACTATTGGTAATTGCGATAATTAAAATCTGCTTTGTTTTTCTTACAGGTTTTTATTCTATCAACCTGATGTCAGGAAAATATGGCAGTTTATTATAAGGGTTTGGTTAAGAAATTTGTACTTTTAGCTATATTCCCAGACACACTTTATCAATTCAAATAAAAAATTTGAAGAGCAGTTTTGAAATAAGGTTATATATTTTTTTGTCTTTTTCTGCTTAACATTTTGATGTCATTGATTAGTTTGACTAACCCGGATGGGTCACTGACCCCTCAATACTACTTAGTAGATGATGTATGAAAATGGTATGAATCCTGGAGTACACCTTTTAGGGCTTTACTTCAAAATATCTGATGAGCACACCCTCCCCCATATCTTTTTTGGGGGAGTATCCCCCCCCCCCACTACTATTCCAGGAATGAAGAGTCAGACCTATTTGATTGAATTCTCTTTATGGGGAATACTACATCGATTGACTGATTCACCACAGTCTGATCCCTTTTTGTCAGTTCATTGCCTGTTAGGTTTCAGACTATTCTGAAATGATTTAGGAAGAGGCTATTCCTTTTGTTTTTCTTTGGTACCAGATTATGGCAATCAGTAACAATGCTTATTGGTGACAATTTATCAAACCAAAAAGAACTAAAGTCTCGAGATCTACTGCCATCATGGTCTGGGGGTAGTAAGAGAGTGAGTCATAATCTGTGCATCAAATAAAGTCACTAGTCACTACTGGACCATTTGTTATTTTCATTGGCAACACTGAAGTCACAGAATGATTGATTTATTGATTTATTGATTGACTGATTGATTGATTGATTGATTGATTGATTGATTGATTGATTGATTGATTGATTGATTGATTTTTTAATTGGCTGATTGACTGATTTATCAGCCAGTTGGTTGAGTGGTTGATTGATTGACTGATTGGTACTTAAAACAGATGAATGAATTGATTCACCTGAATTACATGTAAGTAATTACATGCATAATGCTGCACTTCTTCGCATCTTCCTCTGGCAGTAAAATAATACCCGGCATCAGTCGAAGCATAAAATAATTTTCAAGCCCCAATGTCATGACATAATTGTAAGCAAATAATTTATTTGTAATTAGCAACTAGTAGGTAAGAAGGCGTATTAGAGAGCAGGACTATTAGAGCTTTTACAGTAATTTAAATTATATTTCATATTAACTCCAGTAAGCTACTCCTTCTGAGTAACTACCACTATTGGACAGTCAAGAAAGAAAGCAATGTCCTGGGATGTTTTAGGGTTCACAACTTTCTACTATTAATTAAACGTCCCAGGGAATTAATACAAGTAAATAAGGTACATCATCATCATCATCATCATCATCATCATCATCATCATTCAACTATAGCGTCATTTTACCATATAAGGAGACAAATATGAGAGCGTCTTACACTGTAGAAAACGTATTGCACTATAGTATCCCGGTTTCAAATCACTTATTGAATAAAGTATTTAAATTGCTTAGATATTTAAGTTTATATTACCTACAGCAGAGGCTTATTTAAAATTTATGAAACACTGGTTCTAATTTGATGAGAGGTGTATTACTAATGATTAACTAATAATTATAATATTGTTTTCCGGTCTCACTTGTAATAATAATAATAATAATAATAATAATAATAATAATAGTTCTCTTAAACAGGGTCTCAGTGCTCTTACAATTATGCAGATAAAAAGGAATCTAACTAATACTAGTACTAATTACAATGAAAAATATATGCTAAATCTGTACTAATTTACAATAATTATTCAAAGCTAGAAACTAACATAACAATGATAATGATCTTGAAAAGGAAGGTTTTCAAACTCGTTTTGAAGCGGATACAGATGCAGTGTTCTTGATCTCACTAGGCAGTTTATTGCATAATGTAGGAGCTGCAACTGCAAAGGCTCTTTCTCCGTACAGTTTTGTTCTATATTTGGGGACTACGAGTAGATTAGAGATTTCAGAGCGTAAACAGCGGGAGGGCTTATAGACAGTGAGCAGTTCCGCTAGATATGTAGGGGCCAGACCATGAAGCGCCTGGAAGTAATGAGAAGAATCTTCAAGGTTATTCGCTTGCTCACAGTTAACCAGTGAAGGTTATTTAAAACTGGAGAAATGTGATCGAATTTCTTGAACCTTGCTACAAGTCGCGCAGCTGAATTTTGAATTCGTTGTAACTTTGATTCTTGGCATGCTGGCAGTCCATAGATCAGACTGTTGCAACTGTCTAATTTTGAAGTCACAAAAGCATGGACTAGTCTCTCAGTGTCATTCTGCCTTATGTATCGTCTTATGAACTTGATCGCCACTACAGGACTGTGCTTCCCGGCAACGGTCTGCGGCGAAGGAAAGACCTGATAAAATATCAAATTTAACGAATGGTATGTTGTGCGTTATGACCTATAAAGTGTGTGTCTGCGCTTCATCCCGGCAGAACAGTTAGTCACGTGATGCAAAAAAAAATCAATCAAAATTTACCCATTGACTCCCGTGCCGCCGAAAACCGCTAGTAAAGGACCATAGTCCATGTTCAGTTTAGTTTATGACGTCATCACTTTAAACGACAGCAGATGTTTTGATAACCAATTGATGCACCTGGCACACTTCTAACAAAAAGTGCCTAGACTGAAACGTTTACTGAAAATAGACCAACGATACACAAAGAAAAAGGGAAAAAGTTTTCTTGTGAAATTGATACAAAACTTGGCCTGGGCACTGGTTGACACTTCTAGTTAAAAATTTACTATTCCCTGAAAGTTTAGTTGAAATCTTTTCTAATCCCAAGAAAGACCATCAAATGACCAACAACGGGAAAGACGACCGGGTACGGTGTTTTCTCTTTTTTTCTTTTGGTCCTTTTGAATTTTTCTCTTTTGAATTGTGCTCATGCCCGAAATCAAATTTGCCAAACAACCTCAGAAATGGAGGAGGAGTTTAGTTTCTATGCTATTTTGAGTAGACGTTTACAGTGATTTGTTAAAATAATAGAATAGAATAGAATAGAATAGAATAGAATAAAAGAATCTGATTGGTTTGATCATTGTTTTGTGTTCTCTGATAGACAAAAAATTTTTCTTTGTCCCATGCTCGTGGCATTTTGAACATTACGTCTTTCATGCAAACCAATTTACTTCGTTTTTTTTTATTACCATGCAGGGGACTTTCCACATTCCCCCTACTAGCAGTATGCAGGAAGTGTGTCAAATGCTCCTAGAAAATATGGCCTAGCTCGCCACAAGTAGTTCAGTGGTTAGAACATCCGATTGGTGTAGGGAACGCCGTGGGCTCGACTTCCGTCGGGGTCTCTGAAAAAATGAACATCTTTCTAAATAACAAACTTGGCCTCGTAGTCTAATTATTAATAATAAAATAACTTAGATTTTCGCGAGTATCTTTCCAATTGAGAGAGGTGTTCATGGAAATGGAGTTGCTGTATATCCCTCGAATGGCTGAGAGAAAGAGAATCTGACAGCTATGTTATTTAAAAAAAACATGATATTTCGCTTAGATAGTTTATTTCACACAAGTGTGCTTAAACGAAACCTCCAACAGTCTCTAAACGCTTAATAATTATAAAATTCGATTGAGGCATTACAATTTTTGCATACTCTTTTATTTACCAAAAGTTTAGACAAAGACATATATTACAACAATGAATTAACACTTTTTTAGCAACGGTAAAGTAAAACTTGAAAATAGTTGAAAGTGAAACCGTACAAGAAGCACGTTACTTTAAAATCAGGAAAACATTTTAAATACAGCAATGATTATGATTTCTTTTAAAAAATTACTACAGAAATAGTTCGTCACATCAGTTCCTCTTTTTTGGGGGAGGGGGGTATTTTTTGATTTAACAAATAGAGAAAGTTGCTTTTCTATAGTAAAATTATGACAATGTCGCCAGACAAAATTGTCACAAGAATGCCATTTAGGAAGTTACTGACCAAAGAAGTCGCTTGGTTTTCCTTTTCACCCTTCTTCTACGTACGAGATGTCAGGAGTGCCAAATCAGTGGAATGTGTACATCTAACGTTTAGCACCTAAAAACGTATTCCTCTACCAGGTGACAAAAATTTTCCTGGGTGCAGGATTTTTAAAGAAGACGCTTAAGAAGGGTACATTAGGGCTCCCTCGGCAAGCTTCACGGTAAAGGGCTCATTTTTTTTTTTTTTTGCCTGAGTACCCGTGAAGTGAAGCAGATTACCCTCATATTATAGTAACCGAAAAGAGTCTCTAGTCAAATAAGAAATGAAACTAAATTGCTTCGAAGACATTTCAAATTACGTTAATAACCCAATCTAGACGCTTCGCCTAGATTGGGGGAGGGGGGGAGGACGCCTTTCCTTGCCTCACGTAGTCCTTATGGGCGTGCAAGGCTCAGCGACAACCCACGCTTTTGGGGCTTCATGTCTCGCGAGTACCCGCGTTTTTGGCAATTCAAACGTCCCTTAGCGAGTTTTAAGAGAAAAAAAGCGACTGTTTTAAAGTCTACTTTGGAGACGGTAAAATGCAAATTTAGATTTTTTACCGTCGTGACACGTTGTTAAGTCATGTTTGCTTAGACCACGTATCTTTTACATCGGAACGTTTTCTTTTCTTACTTAAGTTGGCCACTCCTACCAAACATGGCTTTTCCTTGTGAAAAAAATGCGCCTGCAGTTTTTTCCGGACTTGCCATCAGACGTATGGTTAGGAAGAAGGACATAAGACAAAGTTCTTTTCCCAGTTTTGTCATACCTCAGACATACCGTAATTCATAAAGAGCGCCAAAAATAAGCCCTGGGCTAAATTTCGCCACAGAGGTTCTTTTGTAGTAGATGGGGTATTACGTTCGGGATAAATTATTATTAAAGCAAATTCTGAAAAATTTCAAAAGCAAGATTGAAACTAACTTATGGTGAATGTGCTATGTCTTATTCAGATTCTTCATTACGTTCTATATCTTGCTTGTATCAAGAGAGGATAAAGGGAGAGAACGAATCCCTCCTACATGGGCCTCTTCCGATGAAAATTATTTGCGTGGTTATTTTAAGGAAAACGCCTCATTGGTCAGTTAGAATGATGCCATGTAATTTTGGATTGTTGACATGGGAACAACAGTTAAAAATAACCTTCGCAGCATGGATGCGAACCAATTATAAATTTCAAACAATTATCATGGGACACGGAGATTGACTCTCTTACTTCATCTTCTCTTGGTTGTATTCATTGTATACATTGCTTTTGAGTCACCTTCTCCTCTGTCGGCGTAAGGGATCTCATAGTTATCATACGGGATTATCCTCATTTTCCTATGTTACAATTTAAAAAAGCACCCTGAGGGATTCTTTTCTGATCCTTAGCTATTTTCATTTGCAATAACACGTATTGTGGTTGAAAGACCTCAACCTGAATAAAAATAGTGTCATCTACAATGTAACGCTTCTCTTTTAATTTGTCGAGGGATAGAAACTGACCGAAGCCAAAGCCAGTGAGCTCATCTTCCACTGGCCCAATTTAGCTGTTCTTAAATTTCTTAGCGTCTGATGTAAAGGAGTAAGCGATGTTTTCCCCTCATATTATAGAAACCGCAAAGAGTCTCTAATCAAATAAGAAATGAAACTAAATTGCTTCGAAGACATTTCAAATTACGTTAATAACCCAATCTAGACGTTTCGCCTAGATTGGGGGAGGGGGGGGAGGACGCCTTTCCTTGCCTCCCGTACCTTATGGGCGTGCAAGGCTCAGCGACAACCCACGCTTTGGGGCTTCATGTCTCGCGAGTATCCGCGTTTTTGGCAATTCAAACGTCTCTTTGCGAGTTTTAAGAGAAAAAAAAGCGACTGTTTTAAAGTCTACTTTGGAGACGGTAAAATGCAAATTTAGATTTTTTACCGTCGTGACACGTTGTTAAGTCATGTTTGCTTAGACCACGTATCTTTTACATCGGAACGTTTTCTTTTCTTACTTAAGTTGGCCACTCCTACCAAACATGGCTTTTCCTTGTGAAAAAAATGCGCCTGCAGTTTTTTCCGGACTTTCCATCAGATGTAGGGTTAGGAATAAGGACATCACACAAAGTTCTTTTCCGAGTTATGTCATACCTCAGACATACCGTAATTCACAAAGAGCGCCAAAAAAAGGCCTTGGGCTAAATTTCGCCACAGAGGTTCTTTTGTAGTAGATGGGGTATTACGTTCGGGATAAATTATTATTAAAGCAAATTCTGAAAAATTTTAAAAGCAAGATTGAAACTAACTTATGGTGAATGTGCTATGTCTTATTCAGATTTTTCATTACGTTCTATATCTTGCTTGTATCTAGAGAGGATGAAGGGAGAGAACGAATCCCTCCTACATGGGCCTCTTCCGATGAAAATTATTTGCGTGGTTATTTTAAGGAAAACGCCTCATTGGTCAGTTAGAATGATGTCACGTAATTTTGGATTGTTGACATGGGAACAACAGTTAAAAATAACCTTCGCAGCATGGATGCGAACTAATTATAAATTTCAAACAATTATCATGGGACACGGAGATTGACTCTCTTACTTCATCTTCTCTTGGTTGTATTCATTGTATACATTGCTTTTGAGTCACCTTCTCCTCTGTCGGCGTAAGGGATCTCATAGTTATCATATGGGATTATCCTCATTTTCCTATGTTACAATTTGAAAAAAGCACCCTGAGGGATTCTTTTCTGATCCTTAGCTATTTTCATTTGCAATAACACCTATTGTGGTTGAAAGACCTCAACCTGAATAAAAATAGTGTCATCTACAATGTAACGCTTTTCTTTTAATTTGTCGAGAGATAGAAACTGACCGAAGCCAAAGCCAGTGAGCTCATCTTCCACTGGCCCAATTTAGCTGTTCTTAAATTTCTTAGCGATGTTTTCCCTGTCGTTTGAATCTTCTTGCTGATCAATCAACGCAGACGTTACTTTTTTTAAGAAAAGGCTAGGACAGTATGGCATCGTATTCACCTTTTATTATATGAAAGAATACCGAGAGGAGTGTGCCTTCCCCGGAGCCTGCACTATTTCCATAAAGGGTTAATCGAAATTTATATCCATGGCCGTAAGAGGGAGCACTCTTTATTTCAGTTTTTTCTCCGCTTTTCGCTTGCTTCATGACTTCACTTAAGCCAGTGATCTTCCAGGTATGTACTCCGGGAAATCGCATCAGTCTGTTTTCAAGAGTACTGACCTTCTCCTCAAGCTTTCTTTTAGTCTCTTTCAGCTCTTCTTGTGTTTTTTAACTGAATCTTTGTGGCATTCAACTCAGTCTTTGTGTTTCTTAACTGAGTCTTCGTGCCACTCAACTGAGTTTTTGTGTCCCTCAACTGCATCTGTGTGTTATTCAACCTTTCACAAGCTAGTCAAGGTGGCTTTTTATGGTAGATTGAAGATGAGATTCAACCTCTCTTCTCTGAACCTACAGAAAAGTAATCACCGGTTATTATGATCATAAATATCGCAGGCAGGAGCCCAATCAAGAGAGTGTGCGAGGGTTGTAACGAGCTGTAAGCCCCATTCACACGAGCAAATTTTCGATGATACATTTTCTATGACAAATGATTTGACCGTGTACATGGGTAAACAAATTTTCTTTGGAAAATGTCCTTAGTTCTGTGCCGGCAATGACTTTGGAAAGCGGAACAGCAAGTGCACAAGGAGGGAAAGCTGGAAAGTTGCACAAAGTAATCGAAAAAGTTATCCAAAAATAAAAGGCTCCTTTTTCAAGTATCGTTTGGCTCCGTAGCAGTAGGTCAATTGCGACTGAAGCAGCTGAAAGCGCGGAGCAGAAAAGAAATTGGGAGTTCACATGGACAATGGAGGCTCGCAGTGTTAAAATGCTGCTAAAAGCAGTGAAATTTCCTGCAACGACTAAACCACTTGGATCTAGAAACTACTTTTCCACGAATCTTTAAAACACTTATATCGACGATCCATTTATACAAGCAAATTTTCACATTTGACAAATTTTGTCAAAGTTTTTACACGAGCAAATAACATTTTTCATAGAAATTTGTCAAAGAACGTTTTCTCGTGAGCATGGGCTGCATTGAGTGACATGAGAGAATAGTGCCCCAGTTTCCTTCCCCTCGGCCTTTTGCTCGCTGGCTAGTCTCGCCGAGTTTGAGTTGTTCCCTAGCTCACTCGCGTGAGGTCGCAAGATAAGCTCCACTTTCTAAAAGGGAATGTTGTTATAACAATAAAGTATACCGTTTAATTCTCAGGACCGTCGGTAACAGTAACAAGCACATTTATCCTAAAACTCACACAACTAACAGTATTTCGTGTCACACAGACTATACACGTTACTCGGTGTGTGTCCACGTAACAGGATTCGGCACTCCTTATATATAAATATAAATTAATTATTTTAAATTAGTTTTTACGTATGTAGTCCTGTAGTTATTTTATTTGTATGTTTCACAGTTAATTTTGTATTTTTCATTGTTTTCTTATAGTTACCTTAAACTGTTAGTTAGGTGTCCCCTATTAGCAGGGGGATTTCTCCCTGCTAGACACTTTAGACACGTCAGTAAAGTTTCTATTCTATTTTATTCTATTCTGTTCTGCTTAATTATATACCTACGAAACCATATGCTAGAACCTTTGAGGAAACTATTAAGGAACATAACGCCACTGTTCTCAAGAAATTAACGTATAGCAACTCAGAATTATCAAACGGTCTAGAAAGTTCACAAGAAGTCACATTCCAATTTTTTTGTCTTAGTTCCACCATTTAAGGTAGGCTTAAACCTTCCTCGGCTAAAATAGCATGACATAAGTACTATTGGTTGATCCTCTAACAATTACCGTAAGCATAAGGGACAAATCAAATTACAGAACGCATTCATATTAACTATTTGCCACTTAATCATTATGGTTCATAACACTGCAACTCTTAAAAATTTACCAACATCAATAATAATATATAGATTTAGCCAAGCCTAAAAGCGGAGCTCCACATCCTCGAAGGCAAATTTCGTACACAAATGAGTATTCCGGCTTTTGTACTTTTTCTTTCCATTCATAGACATTAGACACTTTTCTCAAGTTTCTATTACAGTACTCTCGAACAATCGTTTTGCTAAATAAGCTTTTAAAGAAACCTCTCTTTCCAAAGCGACTATGGTCATTCGATTTCCCGCCAAGAAAAACGCTGGTTGCCCAAAAAGCCGGTAGCGCGCTGGAGCTCCGCTACAATATGTTTTAACCTTCTTTTTCCTGATTACCTTTGTTGTGCACCCGAACTGAGCATGCGGACAAGCAATTATCGTTAGCATACAATCCTTCTTAATGTGGGATGGAATCTGAGGTGAAGAAGACGTTATGAAACAATTATATTTATTTTTCATCAGGTGGACAAATGTAAGTTACTTTGAACCTGTACTAAGCTTAATAGAAGCTGAATGCTTTAATCACAATCTACAGGTTCCATGCGCTAAATAGGTATAGACCAAGGACAATAAATAGGGATCATACGTATGACAGTAGACTTACTTAAATAAATACCCAATAGTAATAATTGATAGAGAAAACCAAAACAAACTGGAAACCGTCACCACGTACAGCAATACTGGCGAAAACATTTGTATAAAAGTTGAATGAATTAGAATCCTAGTTCACAAGGAGAGTTCATCAGAAGGTCAAGGTGTCACAGGTCATGGTATGCGACCCTTAACATTAAGGACGGAATGACTAGATGGTTATGTGTGGTTGACAGACAATTCACACCTACTTCCTCTCTGGCGATGTCTCTGGCTCCACAGTTCTCTGGGCAGTTCAGTGGGAATCTAGTGCATTCTCTTAGGTGAGCCTTAAAATAAAACTAAGACATTGTCAATGTTTAATCTTTCTCTCAATATCCTCTGATTGAAATAAAGAAAGAAGCAAGGGGAGGTGAAATTACACTCTCTTTAAGGGGCAAAACACGTGAACGTTTTTATGAAATAGGATTTGATCGAGATAAAAAAGAAGAGAAATAACAACATTCTTAACACACCACCAGACAGACTACCCCATACCAAAGCACTTCAGGTCGCACTTCGGGTTGTAATGTCCACTTGTTACTCTTAAATTAAGATTTCTATGTGAAAAAGTCTGTAATATTTGTGGAACCTTGCACTACAAAAAAGCCTGATAACATTTTTAAATTCAGTGATACCTCAAAGACATAGTACAGAAAAAACCGCTGACGCTAAATCTAAGAAATAAAGGAAAACCGACTGCGTGCTCCCCCATAAAAGAGGACAATTTATTCATCATGAATTAAATGATTTGATTTTATCTTCTTACGTCCAGATCAATCATCGCATATGTAACGAAAGTAATAAACGTTTTTTTTCCCCTAGATCAGATGAGAAATGCATAAAATCCTTGGAGCAAGCTTGGGAAACAACAGCAAATACCGCAAACACAATTCACATGTGCCACCCGAAACAGCTGGAAACGATTAGAGGAGTGGTAAACGTCAGTTAAGAGAACAAAACCAGTTCAACTAACTTGAATCTATTAAAACTGTGTATCACGATTTCCCATGCATGATTTAAAATGGCACCCTGGATAACAACAGACGGAGAATCTTACCTCCTTTTTACACGCTGGATCTGACACATTACAGTGAACACAGTGAAGAATCCTCCATTCACACGTGGTGGTCACGTGTTCTTGCAGAGTTTTCCTTGGCAGTCTTACCTCACAGTTTTCGTTTGTACAGGGTGCAATTTTCAAAGGGCAAGAATCTAAATGGCTCTTTAAAAGCAGTAAAAATGAGAAAGAAAATATGTTTAAATAAGAGCTTTTGAACGAGCATTGTCAAAGTTCACGAGTATTGTTACAAAATTGTTACAATAACTTTAAACCAGTCGTTCAAGTGGAAACTCTAGAGGAGTGAAGGCGCGGTGTAAAAGTTCCATGGCACATGAAAGCCCTAATCGTAAGAATATACTATAAATGGCTGGTCAAAAGATGTTATAAGATATCAAGCATCTAGGCGTCAGCCCTTCGTCAGAGTGAATTTTTCTGACGAAAGGATAACACTCTAAACGTCAGTTTTTGCATCTCTTTATGGTAGCCAGTTAACTTTATATCATCTCATTTGATACCAAATTGAAGTGTTTCACAACCAACGTCGACAAACAGTCAACCACAGTTGCTATAGAAACTAATCGCTTGGTCAAAATGAAATACCAATAAAAAAGCTTAAACGATTGAAGGGGAAGGAAGGACATTATTTTAAATTTTGACAAGTTGGTAGGGACAATTGTTGAGAAAAGTTATATTACAGTGTCGTCCCCACCTTAAAGCCATTCCCGGTTAATACAGCCACCCATTAGTAAGGCCCTGGCCACACTAAAACGGCGTTTCCGGCCACCGAAAACGTACCTATCTTGAAAACAATCCATGAACGGTGAAAATTGAACTTTTACAAAACGCTGACGTGACAACGTTCACGAGTTTGATTGCTGTTATCGAGTTTGATTGCTTGTTTGGAGTTGAAAGTTGTACTATACAGTATTGATTCAACAGTGTGCGACGGAGACGTCAAAACACGTTGGTTTCATGCTCTTGTCCAACGGCCCTCAACGACCGCACAGAGAAGAGACAAGACCCGGTAGAACAAGTGGGGTTGGGACAACTTCCGGAAGGAAATCGTCACTCTTGAAGAATGTCGTGAGGACGTTTGAATTTCAACGGGATCCCTTTTGAAACTAAGCGAACTTCTGCGTCCTCCGCGATACATTTAGCGTTTCTGGGGCCGAGGAGGCATTTCGGTGTAGACAGTAAAAACGATACCAAAACGGTAAATTGGGTAAATTGGGTAAATTGGGTGTCAAGAAGAACTGAGTATCCAGAATTATAATTAATATTCAAAATAAAAAGTAAAAGAAGAATTCATAAATAACGTAGCATTAAGACCTACATCTTTTGATCGCAGTTCGCCAGTCCACTGGCAGCCTTCACTTGGACATTTGATGACGAACGAGAGAGTTTTTCTCTCTGCCGCTTTGTCAGGGAAAATATCCCACAGGAAAAAAAAAACAATTAAACCAAAACAAGTACATTTTTCTTCATTTTTTATCCCAAGATTAACAAAACTGTTCCTGTACAAATTACCACTTGCCCCTGTTTAAATTGAAGAGGTCTTGGCCCTTGGTTCATCAAAAGGAAAAAAATTCGTGCTTTTTTCTTTCTTTGCTTGTTTCTTTTTTTTTCCTTTGCAGACTTTAAAACTAAGAAAGGTTTTATGGATATGCAACGGACGGTCAAAACTTATACTTAATGACAACGGCCACAGAACTTTTACAACCACAAGGAAGCTAGAAGCAAAAATTAAAGCTAACAATAAAAGACGGTGTCGTTGCAGTTTTTGAATGAAATCCTGGAAAACCGCAGAAAGGTTTTGTTTAAAATTTCGTTAAACCAATGGAAAAGGGAAAACAAATATGCTGATCCACAGGAAAACCAATTACAACAGTGTTCGCACAACCAATCACAGATTTGTTTTCACCGGTTCAAGGAAACTGATTAACAGAGTAAAATTCGATTTCAAAGTTTGATTCCGAGCCAGGGGCGGGGGAGAACACTTGACTGCGCCTGGGACTTTTTTTGTGGTCGGATGATCCACCGAAAATTGACGTCACATCGGGTCCGAAAACAGCCTACTTCTCCCGCGGGCGGGAAAATCAAAATTGACGGCGACAGTTTCGTTCAGTTCGTGAGTAAAATGGCCATATTTTTTCATCGGCGATAAATTTTCTAGTTATTTTTTCGTGACAATGAAATGAAATATGTACTCTTTCCTTCCATGTGATTAGTTAAGAAAATATTCTAAATAAAGGTTTATAAACTGCGTTGTTATGGAGCGTTCTTTTGTATGAAAAATGTCGGCTTTCTCTCCCTCGAATTTCACAGGATTCGGAAAATCAGTCGAAATGATGACTTCAAGGTGAGTGATTCTTTATTTAAATAGCCTATGTTGTAGAAAAAGACTCCTTTTGACAGAACATCGCAATGACGGCGTTTCTAACGAGTTGGAACCCCATTAACACTCTTTGTTTTTTAGAGAGACTGCTCACCACACAGAATCTGAAATACTACTGTATTGTGGTGATTTGTCGCTGTTGACCGCCAAGACTTCCCTTTATCTGTTTTCTTTTCTTTTTTCTATATTCTTAAATTCTAAATATATAATTGATCTACATCACAAGTGACCACATCTTAAGACAAACGATAACGCTTTATTATCATTGTTCTATTAAGTATTATTATACATTCTGATTACTTAATTGTGCACACTTTCTAGTATAAATAGCTTGGTAATTTCATAATTAAACTGCTACATAAAAGCTGTCTTTAATGAAAGGCAGATGCTGCCTGAAGCTCAGCTTATTCATCGCACAGTCCTTATTTACAATCATGCACTGACACTGTGATTGTGGACAGAAGATTTATAAATCAAGGAGTGAGCCAGTAACCTTATACAAGGTCAAGTTCAAGCAACCCAGCCAGATCATAACGGTCATGAATATTTTTCACCAACAGATTTGCCTGACAGATTATTAAGATTAACAATTAAGTGCAGCCCCAACCTACTGTATTCATAACTTTCCTGGGAATTACAAATACATGTAATTAATTAATAACAAACAAGTTATCTTGTCAGTACCATGTTGCTGTCAGTGGCTAACAACTAAACTCTTCAGTCCAAACTGGTTTCTGCATGGTAATGTCATTATGGTCACCTACACATAATGGGTGATGACCAACATCTCTCCCTATACTTTGAATACTGGTTACATGTGTAATGTGTAGTACCAGAAAATATCTTTACTCCCCCCACAGAAGGTTTTTTGTTTTGCTCCCCCCTCAAGAGATTCCGGCTTAGCTTCATAGTTTGCTTCTAAAAGTTTGGCTTTTAAGACCCCCCCCCCCCCCCCTCCGCCTAGGAATTTCCAATGACCTTCCATGGGGCGGGCATCGATTTTTTCTCGCAACTATACAATAACTATAACACAACACTAGACAAGTATTGTTGCTGGTTAACAAATGTTTGAGAACACATCTGTTGCCAATAACACAGAAAAGACTGACAAATTTTCAACATCATTATGCATCCATGGTTATTATTATGGATGACTGATGACAGTATCTCATCATATCGTACAAGTTGTTATGGTAGCACAACACTGTTTCTGTTGCTGAGTAACAAATTTTATGGACGGCAACCGATATACAGGTATACATGTCCTAAATGTACAACTACTACTATAATGATGGCTAACAATGTTAACAAACACAGTTCAAAAGAATTACATAGATCAGGGCTCAGCCCTGGTGAGAAACCTCACAGGATCTTCAAGGATCTTTAAGGATTGTCAAAGACCTGCCAAAGATCCTTAAAGACAAGGATCTTTCAAGGATCCTTGAAGGATCTTTGAAAGATCATCAAAGATCTTTATATGCAAAATCATTTGTTAAGATCCTCAAGTATTTGACAAAGATCTTTCAAGGATCCTACAAAGATCCTAATAAAGATCCTAGCAAAGATCTTTGCAAGGATCCTTCAAGATCCTCAAGGACTAAACAAGGATCTTTCAAAGATCTTAAAAGGATCCTTTCAAGGATCTTTTAAAGATCTTAGCCAGGATCCTCAAGGATTTGGTCAGGATCTCTTTAGGATCCTTGTCAAGATCTTCACAAGATCTTTGCAAGGATCCTTCAAGATCCTCGAGGACTAAACAAGGATCTTTCAAAGATCTTAAAAGGATCCTTTCAAGGATCTTGTTAAGATCTTAGCCAGGATCCTCAAGGATTTGGTCAGGATCTTACAAGGATCCTTGTCAAGATCTTTGCAAGATCTGTGCAAGGATCCTTCGAGATGCTTAAGGATTTAATGAGGATCTTTCAAAGATCTTAAAAAGATTAAGGATCTTGTTAAGATCTTTGCTAGGATCCTTAAGGATTTGGTCAGGATCCCCCAAGGATCCTTGTCAAGATCTTTACAAGATTTCTGCAAGGTTCCTTCAAGATCCTCAAGGATTTAATGAAGTTCCTTGAAGACCTAAAAAGATGCATTTAAGGATCCTATAAAGATCTTAGAAAGGATTCGTAAGGATTTGATCAGGATCTTGCAAGGAATCTGTAATTTTATGCCAATAATTATTGACATCTTTACAAGATCTTTGCAAGGATCCTGAAAGATCCTCAAGGATTTCAAAGATCTTGAAAACATTCAGTTAAAGTTTTTGCTTTGATCAGTGGGCACCATACAAGGTTCCTTCTCAAGATCTGACAAAATCCTTGAAAAATTTGACACAGTTGACAGAATCTTCAAAGATTTGATGAGGATCCTTACAAACATCATTGCAAGGATTTTCCTAAGATCTTTGCTGGGTTCCTTCAATATCCTCTTTGAAAGGACCAAAATAATGAGGATCTTGCAAGGTGACGAGTATTATTCTAATGTCTGAATAAGTCTCAATTTCTGCCTGGAATGTTATGCTTAGTCTGTGCAAGAATTAACCATAAAACAGAAAAATTCATTTGTCAAAAAATAATTAGTTTTACTTTACCTTGTTAATTTACATGATCATATTTGAATTGTTCAGCATTAGTTGCTTATAAAATTTTTGTCTTAATATTCAGGCAGTCAGTCTCAGCAATTTATCGATGAAAATCCTTAGTTTTTGAACTTCTGCAGGGGTGAATTTGTTCTGAGTCTCCACAGGTCCCAAAAAACGATTCAGGAGTGAATTCTTAGCAGAATGCAATCCTTAAAGTGAGCAAGAAAAACAGAGCCAGGGGCAGCCGCCACTTTGGAATCTCAGAGAGACTGGTAATGAATGAGCCACTTTTGGTCAGCAGCCTTATCATTGCGGGCTCAGAGAAAACGGTTGAATTCATCAATTTCGAGTTCGTTTCAAATGGTCAACACATGCTTCCTTGGATTTCCTATTATTTCAAGCTTAAATGATGCCTCAAGGCAGCAAACTTTGGATATCTACTCTTAAGAAGGAGGTTAGTTCAAAAGAAAATGATTTGTAATGAAAGATTGGCTTCAAAATAAACGATTCTAAGAAGATCATGTTCTTTCCTGTCTTCTTCAATCTGCTTCCGTTCGAACCTATATAATTGTAAGCTACAAGCTTATATTAATTTACGTGTAACTAGTTACACTTGAGGCA
This sequence comes from Siderastrea siderea, assembly GCA_964030785.1. Taxonomy (NCBI): domain Eukaryota; kingdom Metazoa; phylum Cnidaria; class Anthozoa; order Scleractinia; family Rhizangiidae; genus Siderastrea; species Siderastrea siderea. The sequence continues at coordinate 20,939,731 of OZ034971.1, read as the reverse complement.
GGCTGAATTGCGAGTTTATTTGACTAAAGAAGCAGTTATGGCATAATTGTGCAGTTTATAGAAAAGTTAAAATGAAACATCCAATACAATGTTCTCCAGTGCTTTTCCACTGTATAGTGTTTCCATCACTGTAGTTAAAAGGACATGCACTAGCACAAGACAACTGATCTGTCTTGAGTTTACAATGACTTGATTTAAAAGCAATAATAGAGATCATCTTCTAGAGAATTGAAAGAATGGAACTGTTAACTGAATACAAAATAATTCAGAAATGATTTTAACCACAAAATGACCAATTTGTTCTGTTTTGCTCTACTAGGAATACATTCAATTCATGATCAGCTGCTGTTAAAACAGATGTAACACTTATGGCCAGAGCACTGCAGTGTCCGTGTCAGGAGTAGCCTGCTATGTTCTCAGTATTAAAGCTAAGTCACTTTTAATGAACATAGCAGTCAATTTTACTGATTTCCCTTTCTGTGAATCATAACTACTCAAATGTATTATAAGTTATCTCTATAAATCCACTCTAAATGAACACAGCAAAATATTTTGAGAAAAAAGACAATCAAGACAATGTCGTCTATTTCACTCTGTGTATACTGATGAAGCTTTGTGTAAAGTAGTTCTAGGTGTAGCAATTCAGAATAATAATAATATTATTGTAATTTTCCCAATGTTGAATTAACGTTTATGTATTCAGTGATGTGAAATTCAGAGGACAATACATAGGTCATGTACATGGGTCTGAAAAATACATAATTTTATGGAAACTCTTGTGAACTTCATGGAGATGTTATTTTAATCACAGCTACACTGGGTCAGTACATGATGTAGTCCTATGGGTAGTTTCCAGAGTGCTGAAACTGTGGTAAATTAATGCTCTAAATATATTTGCAAGAAAGTGTTTTAAGGTTTCATAATACAGGCCTTAAGTTTAAAACTTTCATTTAGAAAGAAAACTTGTGAAGAATCCTTACAATTGTTGCAATAAAATTAATGCTTAAGATATCAGCTTTAAGTTTGTTTGTTGTTTGATGTACATTAGATCCTAATGTTTGCTATTCTCAGTAATGCTAGGAGCTCAATTTTTCCTCAAATTTTGTCATATTCTCTCAGTTTCCTAGCAATTTCTTCCACGCTAATCTAAGACCATGCGAAGCTTGGAATTCCTAGGAATTCCTAGCTTCATTTTGTAAGAGCTTGCAACATCATCAATGGTCCTCAAAGATTGTTGTGGATCTTGAAAGAACCAAAAAGAACTTTGGGAGTTTTTTGAAGATCTTTTTGAATCTTGCAAGAACTTGATGACCTTTTGAAGATCCTTGAAGATCCTGGCAAGAATTGTGGAGAGATTTGAAGATATTGGGAAGAATTTTGAAGATCAAAAAAGATATTGGCAAGAATTTTGAAGATCCTTAAAGATCTTGGTAAGAACATTGAATATCGTGACAAGAATTTTGAAGATCTTGGCAAGAATTTTGAAGATCCTTGAAGATCTTTGCAAGAACTTTGAATATCCTTGTAGATCTTGGCAAGAATTTTGAAGATCTTTGTAGATCCTTGAAGATCTTGGCAAGAAATTGAAAGATCTCTGTAGATCCTTGAGGATCTTGGCAAGAAAATAAAAGATCCTTGAAGATCTTGGTAAGAACCTTGAAGATCCTTGAAGATCTTGGCAAGAATTTTGAAGATCCTTGAAGGGCCTTGAAGATTTTATAAAGATCTTTGTCAAGATCCTCAGAAGGATCCTCAAAGGTCCTCATGGAGATCTTTAAGGATCCTTGAAGATCCTTCAAAGATTTTCACCAGGGAGAAATCAACATCTCTTCCTCCCTTGTCTGCTACAGGTCATGTCTCCTTACATGACAGACCCGGCCACTTTATGCAAAGGAAAGCGATAAATCTTTGTGTCCAGCATGCTTATCAAAGTGAAAAATCCTGTCTGGAGGCTCAGGAATCTCATGTGAATAGTCTCAAACCACGTGTTGAAAGCAACTTTAGGAGTCTTCACAGCTATCTAGATCAAAATGAAACAGTTAAAAAACAAACATTGCTCATTTCCTATCCATTCAAGATCCACTAGATATAATAATTATTAAACAAATACATGTAAATGTATGTGATAGTACATAATAATCTATATGATATAAACATAGTTACATACTTGGGCTCACTCAATTTTATTTTTGTTGTTTTTTATTCATGAATCTGAACGTGCAACTATGTAACTGTATGCAAATAAGCTAAGGATTTGAATGCAATAGATTTTATTAACCCTTTTACTCCAGGAGTCAATTATGGAGACATGTATGGTGGCCCAGCATTATCATAGTAAAATATGTTAGTTTTTGAAAAGAAAAGAGTAAGAAATGGCAAGAAACGAAAAATACAAGCAATCAAAATAGAAAAAAAGGAGAAAAAAATTATAATTAAAATTAACATAATTTAAAAAAATAAAGAAAAATAATTTAAGCACTAAAAATATTTTGAAAAAAATATAATCGAAAAAAAAAGAAAAAAAGAAAAAAACATTAAAAATCACTGTTAAAAAAACAACATTGAAAATCAACATTAAAAATAAACATTGAAAATACAACATTGAAAATCAACATTGGAAATCAACATAGAAAAAAGAAAAACGTTATTTCCACGTGGCCCATCGTTATCATAGACAGGATGCTTTGCACGCATATTCAACATATTTCATCCATAAGAGAGGTCATTAGAAGCTCCTGATACATCAGGGTTGTCTGGACGGTACTTGATATCTGCAGTATAGAGTATATGATAACCAAAGTTTACATATTGTGAGCACGAGAGAGGAAAACACAAAGGGAGCAATTCATTGTTCATAAGCCAGTGTGCAGTGGCCCATCGTTCTCGTAGCCCGTGAAGACTTTAATCAGCGGACTTCAGCGGAGCTTGTTTGACCTGCGATATCGAAGAGAAATCGCCCGAGAAATCCAAACAGTACGTCCGGCGTCCAAAATGAGTAGAATTCGGAATCCTGACTGGGAAAACGACGAGAACCTGAAAGCAGACATACTGAAATACGTGCTCCAAAACTTGACTCGTAGAGAAGTTCTAGACTTTCTGGGTCGAGACTATCCGCAATATGCGTGGAGTCTTCCAACGCTGAGTCGAAGGATGGCTCACTTTGGGGTGAAATATGTAGACTACGAAGCAGACCTGAAAGTCGTAGAAAAGGCAGTCAAAGAAGAAACCAGTGGACCAACCGATCCATGCATAAAAAGTTACGAGAGCAACACCATTTGGCAGTACCACGAGGCTTGGTGTACGATGGCATGTAGTAATCCCAGGAACACCGGAACACCGGAACATCGGAACACGGAACATCGGAACACCTCGGAACACCCCGGAACACCCGGAACAGTGTGAAAAACCCGGAACACCCCGGAACACCTTCTAGAAAACCCGGAACACCCCGGAACACGTACAAAAATACCCAGAATACCTCTAGAAAACCCAAAACACCCCCAAAATACCCAGTGCTCCATGATGTTGTTTTTAATAATTGTTTAATGCCGTTTCAATAAACACAACAATCACATAGCAATGGAGGTAACAGTTTTTACACTCAAATAATTTAACTCAGCTTTTTATGCGCTCTAGAGCCCTCTGCCCCCATCTCCCCCCCCCCCCCCCCCCTCACAAAAAAAGAAAGAAATGGAATCGTCTAATATGACAAAAAGTGAAAAGCTGTCCGTGAATTCACAATTCCATTCAGGGCCATCGGGCATGATTTTGCATGGGTTGGTGCTAGGTTTAAAAATATCAAGTTGTTGAAGTCCACATGCACATTTCCTACAATACATTTTGAGAGTCATTTAACCCCTCACTCACCAATAAGACGGACTTTCGTGGTCCGTTGGGGGATGCGGACGGATTCTCCTCCTCCCCCTCCCTCCCTCGCCACACACACACACACACACACACACACACATTGCCTACGGCCCTGCCGTTGAGAATTAAATGATATTAAACGTCAGATTAAGCACATTTTTTTTTCGTGTTTCCAAATTCCCCATTGCAACTAAAGACCTCTACGTGCCTTCTGCTATTTGTTTTCTCATTCATGCCAATTGAAAGCAGTGACAGTCCACCTCGCCTGGCACAGCCTCGCTCTAAAGCATAAAAGCCGAGGCCTTGTCACCGGAGGTCCTTTTTTCCTCCATTCAACAGTGAATCTGCTCAATCTCCTTCTTCAGCCTTAAAAGAAAGTTTGGATCCATAGTAGAGCTAAAAGACAACGGTAAATAAGGTTTAAGGTCTATTCGCTATACATGATCCATTTCCCGGTTTCATTAAAGCACGAATGAACAGGTTTTAATGTTCTTGGTAATAGGCATACTCAGCGTTAGAATCAGATTTGCTTTTAATTTTGGCTTGGTTGAGCAAGCCAATAAAGTCTGATTATCCGTAACCCACCCCACCCCCCACCCGCCCCACCTTACCCACGAAATACAAGGGTCGACTTGGGGAGAGGGGAAAGTACCACGAACATTGTTTCTAGTGTTAAATAAACTTTTTCATGTTGTCTCAACAATTTTTTTTTGTGAACGTCGCTTTAATTTTTCCTTCGCGTTAATTTCAAATACTTTAATTACCACAAGCGTTATCAAAGGTTAATCTGTTTTAATGCAATGTGTCCCCAGTTAAGTTTCTTATCAGTGGGCGGAAATACTAATCAAGCTTACCATTGGATTCTATGCTCAATGAAAAATATTGGTTAAATAGCCCTTGAAAAAAAAAACCTGACACTGTTGTCAGAGAACAGCGCACTAGTTTTGCAGAAAAGATTACGAGATTAAACAGGTTACGAGAATGTCTGGGCGGCAGACATTCCTTCGTTCTTGCTAAAAGACACTTCTTACGTTTGTATTTAAAAAAAATAAAGCGTTATTCATGATCTAATACATACGAAAGCAAACTATTGAACAGCGCGTCATTTGAAAACGCAGCGGCTACTTAAGGCTAAAAATTTACTTAAACAATGCAAGCTTCAAAAACTCTCATCATTTACTTTGATCGGAGTTTTGACGGCTAAATTATGCGTGAATTTGGCTGCACCCTACAACTTACATGCAGCGTTTGTTAGAACCAGCAAAGTCTACCAATGCGTTAGTTTTTTGACAGGACGTTATCCAGGTCACTAGTTACATTATAACAGAAGCTTTTTTGACCTAAATGTTTTGCTCTTTTGTCGGAAGTGAGTTGTTTTAGGCTAAGTAGAATATAGCAAAAACTGATTGCTGAATGAAATTAGGCCCACGGCGCCATCTACTCAACAAATGAATGAATCAAAATTTTTAAATCAACTTATGATAAGCTTATATAAACTTATTATGCAAGAAAATTAAACTGATTGCAATACTTGCTCACCTTAAGTAATTCAGAAAACGCCGTCAAAAACGAACCAGCACGTTAAACCAAACGAGACTCGCTGCACATTGAGCACATTCACTGTTGAATGGAGAAAAGGACCTCCGGTGACAAGGCCTCGGCTTTTATTATGCTTTAGAGCGAAGCTGTGCCAGGTGAGGTGGACTGCTTTCAGTTGGCATGAATGAGAAAACAAATAGCAGAAGGTACGTAGAGGTCTTCAGTTGCAATGGGGAATTTGGAAACACGAAAAAAACTGTGCTTAACTGTATTCTCAACGGCAGGGTCGTAGGCAAGGTGTGTGTGTGTGTGTGTGTGTGTGTGTGTGTGTGTGTGTGTGTGTGTGTGTGTGTGTGTGTGTGTGTGTGTGTGTGTGTGTGTGTGTGTGTGTGTGTGGCGAGGGAGGGAGGGGGAGAATCTGTCCGCATCCCCCAACGGACCACGAAAGTCCGTCTTATTGGTGAGTGAGGGGTTAAATGACTCTCAAAATGTATTGTAGGAAATGTGCATGTGGACTTCAACAACTTGATATTTTTAAACCTAGCACCAACCCATGCAAAATCATGCCCGATGGCCCTGAATGGAATTGTGAATTCACGGACAGCTTTTCACTTTTTGTCATATTAGACGATTCCATTTCTTTCTTTCTTTGTGAGGGGGGGGGGGATGGGGGGCAGAGGGCTGTAGAGCGCATAAAAAGCTGAGTTAATTAAATTATTTGAGTGTAAAAACTGTTACCTCCATTGCTATGTGATTGTTGTGTTTATTGAAACGGCATTAAACAATTATTAAAAACAATATCATGGAGCACTGGGTATTTTGGAGGTGTTTTGGGTTTTCTTGAGGTATTCTGGGTATTTTTGTACGTGTTCCGGGGTGTTCTGGGTTTTCTAGAAGGTGGTCCGGGGTGTTCCGGGTTTTCTAGAAGGTGTTCCGGGGTATTCCGGGTTTTTCACACTGTTCCGGGTGTTCCGGAGTGTTCCGGGTGTTCCGGGGTGTTCTGGTGTTCCGTGTTCCGGTGTTCCGGTAATTACTACATGCCGTGTACGATGTCATGACGCAGATTGACCCTGAAGGTCTTGAGAGACGAGGAAAAGTTGGACAAAAGAAGTGACACAGAGGGCCCACTGGCACATTTACATCACTGGTGAGATATCTGTTAGTGCTATTTTTCACAGGTTCACGAAGAAGACATGATCATTGTTTCGCGACTGTAAGATTTACATACGATATGCGAGCCAGTGAGTGAGGCATGCGAGGCATGCAAGTCAAACCAACACATGCGAGGCAAAATATATATTTACTGTTTAGACTTTTAAAAAAGTCTTAAAAGGTTATGGAAGACCGTCTTTTAGCATTTCTGTTTTCTCACTGCCATTTTGAATGCCGATAAGGCCCTGGAGACGAGCCTCCAACAACAACACTGTCACGCAATTGTCACGCAATTGTCAGAAATAATTATTGTAGTGTTTGTGCTTTTCTCACCTGCACAGTAATTTTAATCTTGTTGAGTAAAATAGTTACCATAGCTACAGCATTTATGATTTTTCACTTCTTGATTTTTTAAATTAGAGTGACAATAATAAACATAAAAAAATACCATAGTGTCTAAACATTTATGTTGTTCAATGTTTGTGGAGCAATTAATTTTTCTCATTTGGTGCGTGCACACATATATTTCTGCTTCATGCATACATACTATGCTTAATCCTTGACGTTTGAGCTATGTTTGATCAAACATGTTTATACCATTTGGACATGTTAAACTTCACGATGTCTGGACACCAAATATGTTTCATCAGTATTAATTTTGGTCATCACACATTTCTTGTTTAGACAGGCCTTAATGTAAAAGCAGGTCCTCAATGGAAATCTACAAGACAGTTTTAAGTTAAAATTTTAGTACATTTATATATTGTACTTGGTTTATTTAAGGGCCCAAACCACACATACTCTGGAGATGGGCATGATAAACTCATGGATTTCATGAACAACACATTTCCGCTGGCTGTGTATGGTTTACAAGATGTTTTTAGTGGTTACATTCTTTATTTAAAACTGTGGCCCTCAAACTCTCATCCTAAACTGATAGGAAGGTGGTATTTGGAGTATCTTTATGAATCAAGAGGTAATTGCAGTTGATAGTTGTGATCATGTTTGAAAACTGTGCTTCTTGCAGCTCTCTTTTTGTTCATGTTTTTATGCCAAAGAAAGTCTTACAGAATAAATATCACAATGTCATTACTTTGTGCAATCAGTTACTTTAAGCCTCGGGGGGAGGTCTGCTTTAACTACAGAAGGGTTGCCAGGCATATTCTGTGGTTAGATATTTTTCAAACACTTTCAGCTGTTGGTATGTCAAGAGCTATGAGTGTGACCTCCCTGTTGTATCGAACATTGCCACTTGTGTCAATTTCCCAAACTCACTCATTGACATCCAGATTTCCAGTAAAATATTAAAGGCATCCTGGTTAACCCTCGTCGCTTCTGCATGCATTGATGCCATTTTTTTTAATTTTGTCACCTTCAATAGTAATAAGCCAACATCTTAGACTAGATAGAGGATCAGAGACTGGCATCATGGCAACCATTCATGCCTATCTTAGACAGACCCATGAAGATGCTGATGATACATCCAACACAGTTCACTATGGGTCTTCTAGGATTAAGGATAGTATGTATGCATGAAGCACAAATATATGTGTACACGCACCAAATGAGAAAAATTAATTGCTCCACAAACATCACAGGAAAAAATTCTGAAATTCCAAGTTGGACTTTTATTGGAAAATAACAAAATTAACATTCCAATATTGGAATAATATTGGAAAAACATTGGAATACTACATAATTTTTCCTGTACGATTAAGTTAGTTGGTAGATTATTGGTATATCATTCATTTAAAAATCCAACTTGGTTTTTTAATGGTAATTTATTGGGACATCATAAAATACAACATTGGAATACCACTGCAGTATTTGGTAGATTATTGGTTTATCAGGCATTTAACAATCCAAGTTATCTGTGGTGATTTATTGGAATGTTATGTCCAGCAGGTGAAAAGTCCAAAAATATATATATATATTATATGAAACCATGCCAGACTGAATGCTGTACTGACTATTTAAAATAAACCTCATCCCCCCAAAGTTATAAAAATTGTTGTAGCCTAATTGCAAAATTTGAAAAAAAAATTACATGTACATGTATCCTTGTTTTAAGTTCCTCCATTTAAAATAACAATTACTTTTGTGGCAAAAGAGTATAAACAATCTTTCAAAATTGTGAAGGCAGTTTGGTTTGTATGTGGGGTTAGATGCAGTTTCAATTTCTACAAATGTGCATGGCTACTTTTGTAGTTACAGTGTATCATTTACAAACTATTTACTGGAAGCTGCTGCTAAGCACTTTATACGTGTATGTAGATCAACAAGGTTAGACAAAAAGGCCTCTAAATGCCACCCACATGATTGCTAATCCTCTTCATCGATCCAAGAAGAATGTTCCACCTGCCAGTGACCCTTTGAAATTCCAAGTACACTGTTGAAGTGAATGACCTGAACTGGGCTTCTCTCAGGTACCCATATGCCAATTTGTGTGACATCCTCTATAAAGAACTTGGCATTAAATGTCAAACGGGTAAGGTTGAAGGACAGCACACGAGCTTTCCAAACTTGTCCATCATCTCCTTTGATTTTTATCATGTCATTGACAACAGGATAGTAGGGGACCACAACTGTCCCTTCAGTGACTGGAAAGACCCTTCGCATGTAGTCCACTAGGATAAGGCATTGACGTTCATCATCATCATCATCATCATCATCATCATCATCTTTACTTCTTGCACATAGCATCACCTTTCTGCTGAGAACTGAAGCTTTAAACAGGACTGTGGTATCTGTTGGGCTTACCACCTTGAGGCCAAGGTCTGTTACTCCATCATATTCAAAACGCTTTCCTTTACAGAAGAGAACTGGTACATCATCAATTTTAACAGAAAATAAACTCTCAAGTGTAGCAACAGTGTCTCCTTCGTCTGGATCAGCAAAGATCACATGTTCACCAACTCTGTACAGAAGGCCCTCAAAAGAGTGTTTTGGTTTCCACAAACTTCTTGAACACCAGCCAATACCTGCAACACTGTCATCTGGAACAGAACATGCAATGCTGATAGTCTGGCGGTCCCTATCTGACAGTTCCAAAGTTTTCAGACCACCAACAAGAATGCCCACTGATAATCGCTCATAATAATCTGTTTCCTTGGAAGTCTCCAAGAGCTTCTTTGCAAATTGCAATGAACGTGCCGAAGCCTAAACAATAAAATAGAGGGTTAATAGTAACTGAAATCCAAAATGCCTTAAACAATACATGTACATGTACTGTTGACATTTTATTTAGCCACATTTGTCAACAAATAAAATGTAAGTTTTAACCAAGTATGTACAGTTACAACAAACATGCATGTAGCACAAGGTTTCAATGAAAATTACTGTTAAGACAGAAACAGATGTACTGGGTGGAATGTGAACAATTCACATTCTAAAGTATGCAGCTGTTGAGTGGAGACCTGTAGCAAATAAAAGAATCGAACTGATCACAACAAGGCCTGCACCCCATACTGAATCACCTGATTCATCTGATTATCATTTAATTTAAGTGTCAGTGATAGAAAAGGTCAGATAGATTATGTGTTTTTTTGAGTACTTAATTAATTACCTTAGAAATGTCAGCTTGGCGGACTGTAGGAGGATTCAGAAAATCTTCATGTTGATTTAGTTGCCGCAGTTTAAGAAATTCCCGCCTTCCCTCACTTAAAGCAAAAGTAATTTCAATGTTTTTGTGGTTGTTAGAGGCAACAATGTAGCGCCTAACAGCCCGTTCCTCTGTCCAGCATGAGTAATTATCTAATGAGCTGAAACGAGCAATGTCATCCTTGAAATGCAGGAGATTGTGTAATGTAATTACACAGTTTTCAACACCCGAGGACTCTTCTACTAGTACAGCATATCTCACACACATTTCATGAAATGTAAAAGCATCAGCTTGACTCCAGCCATTTCTTGCATGATTACCAAGAAACTCAACAATGCGGGCAAGGCAACAAAGAATTTCACGAGTTTCAGGGTTGTTTTGCAGCATGTCACCTAAGCAGGATTCCATGGCAGGAAATGCAAAGTGGTTGAAATCTTCTGCTTTCCAATAACCAAATCGCTTTGTGATACCTGAAGGCAACCTTCCTGTCCTGTGCTCATGAGTCCATGGGAACGTTTGGAGTCGCTCATCAACTACCTGCCAGTTAAGGTCTTCATCATCACTTTCTAGTAAGCATTGAATCTGTCGTTTGACAACGTTCAAGGGAATCCCATGCATTTCGTCATACACAAAGTCTTTATCATAAAGAAATTGATAAAGGGGATACAATCTATGAAATATTGACAGTCCTGTATACCCAGTGTTTTTGGATTTTTCCTGCTTAACAGTGATCCGCTCTTCTTCCTCTATGTCCTTTAAGATTTCAATACTGTCAAGTATGGACTTGTCTTCCATTGGAAATCTGCCTTGCAATCTAAAACCAGGGTAATAGTAGTGATTGGAAGCTGGCACAAACACCCCTTGTAATTTACACCGTCTGCATCCCTTTTTACCACACTTAATAAACTTTCCAGCTTCACATTGTCCATTGTGATCGCCTTTCCAACAAAGCAGTAGATGACGTATATGAGTTAGACCTGGAGGAATGCCAGCAACAGTAGCTGCATAGTTAACAGGAATTCCATTGATAAACCCTTCCTCTAAATCCTTGATCAGTGGTTCAAGAAACGGGTCCAAAGCCTGGCTCCTCTTCTTTGGAATAAGGTAACTTGGGACAAAACCAACCACGTATATCTCGTCAGTGTGACAGCGGTGTACTTTTGACATTGTGGCTAATGAGACCTCTATGGCTCCACATCCACGAATGGTACTAGAGAATGGCTGCCAACCATCCCAGTGGCCTAAAAACACATTGACAGGTTAAATTATAACATAAATGCTAAGCTTTCTAGGTTACATGTAAATCTGAAAATTATATATATGTTGTGGTTAATTTTTATCCTTGGTTTAAATTGTATTTTTATTTGTTTCAAACTCATTTCCACCACTATATATCCAAAAACAAAGGAAAATCAAGTTCAAACCAAGGACAAATTGAACCAGAAATGTCAATCAGTAGAAGATTGCATAATCATTCAGATCACTTTTAGCATAGTTTACTACAGAAGCAGAGACACTACTTGTATGAGTATAATTTATTATTTGATAATCTATGGACCTTAAAAGTGTATAGCACTTCTAAAAAGACTATCATATGTAAATGTTTATACATGAAACTTTGAAAAAAGTTTGAATCATGATAGAAGAAAATGAAAGGTAAATTTCTTATCATTTGCCAGATGTTATAGGAAACCATGATGTTTAGCAGAGCCTGGACATTCTGGCAGACTGTCTAGCTGCCAAAACACTATATATTGCAAAAACACGACAGAAATAGCTAATGTTATAGTATTGTTATATTATATACTCGTACCTGCCAACCCCCAGAGTACCAAAATCTGGAGATGTCTAGAAATCTTTGCATTTTAAGGGTATCATTTAAGACAATGTATGAAAAGTTTACGAAAATCAGGCCGGGAGATTTGATGAAAAACTTGGAGACTCCTGGGAAAATTTGGAGAATTGGCAGGTATGTATACTGTACATTTAACAGCAAAACTACAAACAAACTACATGCACATTTCAGGTAATTGGTACTCACCACAATAAGCAATATTACGAGGATCTCCCCGTGTTTCTTTTGGAGAATGGTGAAAAACTGTACCACAAGATGAACACTTAATCCTTTTCAGTCCAACACCACCTTCGGGTGAATTGATAATTTCAGTTGCAGAAATGACATTATTGCAACCAGGATATTCGCACCTTACAGGGAGTGTCCACACTGCACTTGGATCCCAAAAATATGCAAGATTAGCAAACCTTGTTCCATCCCAAATTTCATACTTTATTGGCCACCCCCAGCCATCTTTCATCCCATCAGGAAGCCAATGATCATGTTGTGACCAATGAGCAGTCATTTTCTGACACATTTTAGGGCAAGAACACCACTTTTTTACTTTATCAGGCAAACCTAAGTAGTAATAGGGGATTGTCCCTGAACGACCGCAATGGGGACAAAGTTCACCTTTTGTTTCCATGAGCCCATAATGACAAGGATGGTCTTTGCTAAAACAAATCCAAAAATGTTTAGGCTCAGAAAAGCCCAGTTCCTTAAGCAATGATTGCACCTCATCCCACTTTTCTGGCCAGTGAATTGCAGCATCGATGTTTCCACTTGTATGCAAGTTTTTACCCCATTTTAGGAGCTCTTCAAAATGATTTATGGAACATCCCATTTTCTGCTTCATTTCCACCAAGCGAAGAATGCTTTCCTGTACGAATTTCTTTACGTTCTCTGCCTCGTCATCATCACTGCCAACCCCTCCTTCATCATCACTGTCAAGCAGTGCCGAATCATCACCACTACTTCCCTCAGTGGATGTTCTGTCATCTTCATGGTCCTCGAGCTCACGGTCAGCTCCAGCACAAACATCACTTGTATGTGCAAACTCAGTGTAGGTGTCTTCAAAACAAAAAACCTGTTCAGGATCAAAATCCAGTTCTTCGTATTCTACAAGAGGTTCTAAAGTTGAGCACTTTGGTTCTTCGAATGTTTTTCGCAGTTTCTTTACTGGTGAAGGCCGCGTTAACGACCCTTCATCTCGTGAATTCTGCAAGTGTCTCCATGCGGTCATACGCCAAGTTGCTCTTCCATTGCATTTGTCGCATGGGCAGTGAACATGAGGTTTTCCAAGTTTGCTGATCTCTCTTGCTTCTGGAGTTATTTGACAATAACAGCTAGTTAGAATCTCTTCTTCGGACGGCTGCATAGCTTATTAAATCAAGTCGATCCATCGAGGTTGACCATCCATCGATCGCGTTCGCCATTTACATTCTGATGCTTCTTCGATACATGCACTGGCCAAACAGATCGTGGGCACCGGGTACGAGCCGCTGACTGCGCATGACAGATTACTGCGCGGGCCATTTTCCGCGCCAAAATACTAACTGTTCGGTTCGAGACGTCAACCAGGAGTGAAAGGAGCGGAATATGAAAGTTCAGAAAATTATTTCCAAATGGCAAGTTGTTCGCCCGAAAGAGGAGACCTTTCTAGCCCAGGTAATTTTATTAATACGAGTTTCTAGTTGGTCATATAGATAAAATCGCGACGTGATACCAAGGCACTGGTTTTTTATTTCTCGAAACTGATTAAGCTTAATTTCAGTACAAACTACTTGATGTAAAACGACTAACTTATGCCAGAATGGCGACAACAATCCTTAATTTTGATCAGCAAAATCACTTATTACCTAAAACGTTGAGTTTACATTTATACATAACGAAACACTTTGATTTCACAGAAGTTCTTTGACCTCGAAATCCAGCTAAATCCCTGAAATTCTCACAAAAGTCTGATCTGCTTTTCATGCTAACTTCGGCCAATTTGTCTGCAATATGCATATGGCCATAGTGGAATTTTATCACAGAGTGATTTTATTAGATTTAATTTCGTATTTGTTCGCTGCAGTCTGTGAGGTGACTCTTCTAGCTAGCGATTGTAAATAGACTGTCCTGGTGCTGGGCTTAACACTCTAAAATGACCATTAACTTAAAATGTTTTAAGCCCTTCGTTTCTTGTTATAATTCAGAGTTACAGTTAAGCTTAAATACAAATGAAGTGGAAAAATGGAGCCCCAGTGACGTGGCCATGTGGCTAGAGAGTGTTCAGCCTGAAATGAAAGAGGAAGCACAACTTTTGCAGAGTGAGTTGATTTTGTGGTGGGCTCTTCATTTTACTTTTGTTTGTTCCTGTAATTTGATGAGAAATATATTTTATATTATTATTTAGCATATATATAAGCTTACATGTATATAGCATTACATTTTTACACATTGTTTTGTTTGTGTAGAATCTGAGATATCTGGAGGAACATTAACCATGGTTGATAGGGCATGCCTCAGGGACATCAACATAACATCAGTCGGTAAACAACTGACCATTTTGAGATGCATACAGGAACTGTTAAGTAAAGGTGACCTATAATTCATTTGTAATAACTCCTTGCAAAACATTTATCTATTTAAACATTACAGTAACTATCCACTCTACTTTCCTAAAATGTTTGTTATCTCTTTATTTAACTTTACATCAGTATAATACGTTTTACAATGAAGACAGGAAGTAAGGTTATCTCAACACTGAACATCTCAAGCAATTACAAACTTGCTCATACAGTGTAACCCTGGGAAGTGGTGAGGTATTCACCAACCTTGTCAGACAATCCGGGGTGGGGTTTTCTTTTTTAAGTGACTCTAGTTGGGAATTTTACACTGATTGTAACTTTTCTGTTCTTGTTCTCCCCTCCCCCCTCCCCCTCGATATTGGTTAAATGAGATTGTGATGGCCCACACATAACCAGAGCAACACAAGTGAGCTCACAAGGAGTCACATTGAACATTTCAAGCACCTATGCCTTTACTTGGACTTCACAAATCAACCAAGTTCTCAAGACTTGCAATACAGGAGAAAATTGCTTTAACTTACATATAGCATAGATACTAAATATAAATTAACAGTCATTTGTGCCATGTTTCAGACAAAAAAGAAAGCCAACAAAATGAAAGTTTGCCAAATGTGTCTGACACAACCATCAAAGTGAAAATAACAAAAAAGGATAAGAAAAGCTGGACTCCAGAACAAAGAGCTTTGTATCAACGCAAGTAAGTAATGATGGTTTTTTAATTGGTGAGACATGCATCCAACTACCAGTAGTTCTAATAAATTTTCTATTCACTTGTTCTCTTTAGGATTAAGATTATTCGGAAGGAATGCCAGAACAAATGGCAAGGAAATACCAAGATTTATTTTAGGTCCAACAATAATAACAGTTTGATATTGTCAGAGTTAGTATCTTCACTCCAGGCCTCTTGTGAACTTCCAGAAATAGGATTTGGCCAAGGTTAGGACAAGTATACGTAAATAGCTGTGATTTGATAGTTTAGCTGAAATTTTCTTTTAGTTTAACAAGACCTGTGCATGGGACATCACCATGCTAGTAAACATTTAGATAAAATAATCCTCATTCTATTATTAGATGTTAAAGAGTAACCTCTTAACCAACATAGAGCTTTGATAAAAGCTGCTACCATGGCAGTATTTTGTTATAAATAATTTTGCAGCTTGACAGTGCCTTTTACTATAATATACTGGGCTTTTTGTTGACAAGAATAAATGTTATTATGGATTCTAGTTTTACGAGACTTGCTTATAGCAATTTAACCAGTATGGTAATGGCTCATATCATTATCAAGGCTGGAATTTAAGCATTTCTCCAGAGCTAATTTATGCAAATGTAGCAATCTACAAGAGCAGTTCAATGACCCAATGACCAGTTTTCCATTTTTCTGATTTTTTTTCAGCGGCTATACGAAGCCATATCTTACAATGGGTAAATGAAAAGAATCGGAAGTTAACTGATGGGTTTGATTTTGAGGTATGTAAAAAGTATATTTCTTTGTTACAAGCATTTACACATTTCTATAACATACATACTGGCTTTATAACTACCACGATACTTCTGTTTGAACTTAAAGTGTTACATAATTGACAACTTTGTTGGGTTTTTTTGCTTCAATAGAAATCAAGAAGACCAGCCAAAAGGGCCATTTTAAGTGAACCAGAAATGAGCGAAGCCCTCGGTAAGTTAATGATGACAAATGAATTCGTTCAACTCTTGCTGTTAATACAGACAAGTGCAAAATGATAACTTTGGTAACTCCCACAGACATTGTTGCAAATTAAATTTTCTGGTTACATATAACAAAATAAAATTAAGTACTTGCAAGAAAACAATATTAGGCCATCCTGGACTTCAGTTTACCTTGCTGTAATCAAACTATATGAAATATTGGCTTAAATATGCTGTGGATTAAAGAAAACACAACTTGGAACTGTTAATTAAATAAAGTAGCTTGAAATCATGACATTCCAATCATTTGCACTGTAAACCTATTAACAACACAAATTGCAATTTTGAGACTAAGCCAATATTAAGCATACCAAGTAATCCCCCAGGGGTGGGGGGGCACTCCCATATATGGGCAATGTAGGTTTGTGCCGTGGGAGGTTCTCGGCCCTTAAATAGGGTCTCATATTTGCTTCTTTTGGCATTGTGTTCCCTGTGTGATCCTTAGGTAGGGTACCTACATTCTATCAGCTAAAATAAACGCCCAGTCAAAAGGAATCTTTTAACTGAACTAACCGTTCAAGTATTAGTAAAGCGATTTTATAAAGATTTGTGTTTTTCTCCTTCCCTTGAATAGGGTGTCATTTTTCGATTTTGGGCCTTAAAAAGGGTATCAATTTTCGCTTTCTTTATCCTTAAATAGGGTCAGGGTTTACGAACCTTAGCGGCACACCCCTATCTGAAATTTATGGGAGTACCCCACCCCGCGGGAGTAATCCCCCTAGTTCTGTTATTTCTATGAAATCACAAATAAGTAGCAGTCATTACATGTACCCATGTATAAATTTTATTAAAGCTTGAATTACATCTAGATTCAGTGTCTGAATTTTAGCACATTGCATTTATCTTCTTCACATTAGTAACCTAATTCTTACTTTTTTTTGCTTGCAGCCGAAACGGATACAGAGAAACCGATAGAGACTGAAAATTCTGAAAACGTGGATGAAATATCTGATTACAGCGCACAGCTGTTGTGTGCTGTAATATTTCATGTACCTGCATTCAGAAATCTAAGCCTTAAAAAACACCTTATTGAAGGAGCCAAACTACTCAAGATAAAGTCAAGAGGCTGTGGAAAGTATGAATTGGCAAAAAAAATAGCAATTTCTCTCGTCAACGAGGTGTTTGTTCGTATTCAGGCACCAATAAACTTCCGAGATTTAACAAGGGAACAAATAATCATTATCAAAGAGCTTCAGCTGCCATCTCCACGCTCTTCATGTAACAGCAGTCCTGATCTCAGTTGTTCCTCTTCATATTCTACTGAGTCTGTGAATGAAACAGATGACTCTTTCGCGTCAGAGCCATCTGATGAGTAACACTGCTGAAACGATAGTGGACATATATTGAAACCTGAATACTGTGTTATTGGATACTGTTGATTATCACATTAGTTTATAACTGTGTGACATGCAAGTAACTATAAAGAGACAGTTGTTGTTCCCATTTTTTAATATTTCAATGTTTTGCAAGTGATATAACATTGGACACTGATCGTTGTCACATTTGTGTGGCAGCATAAGAAAGGAGTCAGTTAATGTTCATGTTGGATTTTTTTTACCACTTTTAAGTGATAATAATTTAATTATTACATTGAAAATGTGTTTTTATAGCATTTCTGGTCATGTCTACAGTGGCAATATTATTACAAGTAACAGAATAGTTCCTTTTCCTTTTAAGTAAATATTAAAAGTGACCTTTATTATCATAGCTTGGACATTTTCTTAAGCAACTTTCACTGCTGGACACTGTAAAGCAATAACCAACCTTGGTTATGCTCATTATAGTGCAGGACAATTTTAAGAATAACCAACATTGGTAACAATCCTTCCCAAGCTGGAACCTCAAGAAAAAATCCAACCTTGGTAATGCACTTTCCAATGTTGGGCAATTATTTTTAAGAATAACCAACCTTGGTAATGCTCTCTACAATGTTGGACAATTTTAAGATTAACCAACATTGGTAATGCTTTATCCCAAGTTGGAACATCTAGTAAAAGTCCAACCTTGCTCTTTCCAATGTTGGAAACTCTTTTAAAAATTACCAACATTGGAAATTCAAAATAGATTCCCAACCTTGGATTCCTATATATGACTTACCAATGTTGGAAAGTGTATCTCTTTTCCCAAAATTGGTATACTTACTAATTTTCCATTAAATTCCCAATGTTTTACCAAAAAATAACCAATGTTTACCCAAATTTGGAATTTCAGAATTTTTTCCTGTGCATTGAACAACATAAATGTTTAGACCCTATGGTATTTTTCTATGTTTATTATTGTCACTCTAATTTAAAAAATCAAGAAGGGAAAAATCATAAATGCTGTAGCTATGGTAACTATTTTACTCAACAAGATTAAAATTACTGTGCAGGTGAGAAAAGCACAAACACTGCAATAATTATTTCTAGATTGTATATTCTTGTAACAAATCCCTAGCAAATCCCTGTAACATGTACAGTACAGTACTTGTTAGCAGGATAATGAAATGCAATATACGAACAAATAAGAAAATTGAAAGATTTAATACGTGACAATTGCGTGACAGTGTTGTTGTTGGAAGCTCGTCTCCAGGGCCTTATCGGCATTCAAAATGGCAGTGAGAAAACAGAAATGCTAAAAGACGGTCTTCCATAGCCTTTTAAGACTTTTTTAAAAGTCTGAACAGTAAACAATATATATTTTGCCTCGCATGTGTTTGGTTTGACTTGCATGCCTCGCATGCCTCACTCGCTGGCTCGCATATTGTATGTAAATCTTACACTCGCGAAACAATGATCATGTCTTCTTCGTGAACCTGTGAAAAATAGCACTAACAGATATCTCACCAGTGATGTAAATGTGCCAGTGGGCACTCCGTGTCGCTTCTTTTGTCCAACTTTTCCTCGTCTCTCAAGACCTTCAGGGTCAATCTGCTTCATGCCATCGTACACCAAGCCTCGTGGTACTGCCAAATGGTGTTGCTCTCGTAACTTTTTATGCATGGATCGGTTGGTCCACTGGTTTCTTCTTTGACTGCCTTTTCTACGACTTTCAGGTCTGTTTCGTAGTCTACATATTTCACCCCAAAGTGAGCCATCCTTCGACTCAGCGTTGGAAGACTCCACGCATATTGCGGATAGTCTCGACCCAGAAAGTCTAGAACTTCTCTACGAGTCAAGTTTTTGAGCACGTATTTCAGTATGTCTGCTTTCAGGTTCTCGTCGTTTTCCCAGTCAGGATTCCGAATTCTACTCATTTTGGACGCCGGACGTACTGTTTGGATTTCTCAGGCGATTTCTCTTCGATATCGCAGGTCAAACAAGCTCCGCTGAAGTCCGCTGATTAAAGTCTTCACGGGCTACGAGAACGATGGGCCACTACACACTGGCTTATGAACAATGAATTGCTCCCTTTGTGTTTTCCTCTCTCGTACTCACAATATGTAAACTTTGGTTATCATATACTCTATACTGCAGATATCAAGTACCGTCCAGACAACCCTGATGTATCAGGAGCTTCTAATGACCTCTCTTATGGATGAAATATGTTCAATATGCATGCAAAGCATCCTGGTCTATGATAACGATGGGCCACGTGGAAACAACGTTTTTCTTTTTTCTATGTTGATTTCCAATGTTGATTTTCAATGTTGTATTTTCAATGTTTATTTTTAATGTTGATTTTCAATGTTTTTTTAACAGTGATTTTTAATGTTTTTTTCTTTTTTTCTTTTTTTTTCGATTATATTTTTTTCAAAATATTTTTAGTGCTTAAATTATTTTTCTTGATTTTTTTTTTAATTATGTTAATTTTAATTTTAATTTTTTTTCTCCTTTTTTTCTATTTTGATTGCTTATATTTTTCGTTTCTTTCCATTTCTTATTCTTTTCTTTTCAAAAAACTAACATATTTTACTATGATAATGCTGGGCCACCATAGACATGTGATGTAGGGCTAACTTTTGAGTCTGTGGACGAAATCCTATGGTGTGACCATTCAAATGAAATCTCTTTGGCAGTAGTTTTGCAGGGTACTGCTTGTTTTGGGGGATTAAAAAAAATGAAATTTAGCATTTTCTTGAATTTTTATTTTGGCCACTACTGGGAGTGAAAGGGTTAAGTAAGTGTATGTGATAGTACATGACAAATACCTACCTGACATTGAAATAGATACATACTTGGGCTTAGTTTTGGCTACTCAATTTTATTTTTGTTATTCATTTTTATTCACAAATCTGAACGTGTATGTACCTATATTTATGAATGAATGCAATAGATTTTACTAAGGGATGGTATGTTTTGTACTTGAAGAGACTGAGTAGAAGTCACTGTGTTGCAACAAAATCAAATAACTACAGGATGCAAAGTGCAGACAATGTATAGCCTTAGGTGCAAAGTCAATCAAAACAATCACTTTTTTAAAAAACAAAAATGGATAGAAGGTCTTAAAGGCAGATCACGCACAAGTTGTTATCTGTTTTGGTTTTGTTTGTCTTGTATAATTTGTTTTGTTGTTTTCTTGAGAAACCAGGCAAATACGCGAAACTGAACAAAGGCTGTTCCGGTTTGCTGATTTGTGCAGGAATCAAGTATTGTGAATCAAAAATCAATTACCAAGTCTCGATTCTCGATACTTGATTCATGTGAGGATCAATTATTGAGTGTCAACTTACTTTTGAATGGTGCTGTATAATTTGTAGAAAAGTGACCAACATGTTGATACCTTTGTATTTTATTACAAAAACATCCACATTACAAATAATGTAACACTGGAATTAAAATTCCAAACAAACCTGATCAATAAAGGACTATTTCCTTTTCTTGTAGAAATATAAAGGGGATATATTAAAAGGGCAAGAAAGCTAGACAATCCTGCAATTATCTCGACAATTTGTATTGTTTAATCCCAATCTTGGACATACATACTGTACAGTGGAATCCCGATTTTTTGAACCTCCTGGGGGAGAGGAAATTGGCTCGAATTATCTGGGGGGGTTGAAAAATGGGGGGTAAAATTACAGTGTTTGACTGGGGAAGGGAAGCCAGTTTTGGTTCGAATTATTGGGAGGTCTCAGAAACTGAGAGCTTGAGAAATCAGGATTCTACTGTATGTTATTACAACGCTGGTTTCGTCGTCTCACCTTCTCTAATTCCCCCCCCCCCTTACCTAGGAATGGCTGAATGAGATAAAATTCATCATTAATTATGCAGTTCTCTTTATTTAGACTTCTTTTAAAACATCTAAACACAAAAAAATACATTCCCACAGAAAGATAAATTGTGTCTACTCATCATCGTAAAACAGAAACTTCGAAAACACAAGACTACTAACCTTGAGTCTGCTTGAGTACACAGATGTCAGCCACATCAGGAGTTGGTTTCGATACTGCTTCCAACACTTTTCATCGAGTGTTAATTACCTTCCCAGTGTTAACACAACATACTGTGACTACCGACGTTTTCTTCACTGTATTTTACTCGGGATAGGCTATTTTAATTGACGATTCCTTTGAATCAAGGGTCACGAGAGGCAAAAGTTTGAGCAACTTCGTTAGAGACGATATCAGGTATCATGTGCGGAGTAGTTTCGATAGAGTAGGACTTCCCGCACTTTACGTCGAGTGTTAATTACCTTCCCGATGTTAACAATCCAAACTGCTACTACTGGAGTTTTCTTCATTATATTTCACGCATCATAGGCTATTTAAATTGACGAGTTCACTGAATCAGGAGTCACGAGAAGCAAAAGTTTGATCCGCACCTGTTTTGAAAATGCGACATACTCGCCATGACATTACGCGAAGCTGCCTGGAAAATGCCATCAAAGCTGTACTAAACATTTTTGTTTTGCCAATACATCGGCTAAAATAGATGATCCAGTAACTTTGTAACATCTCTGGTATTCAAGATAAGCAATTGCGTGTCAGTGTTGGTCACAAGAAAGAAGAAACCATAAACACCCGAGCGTCAATCTTGCAACTCGCTGAGCGAGCTGCTCGGCATATTTTCCAACCGGATGTGACGTCAATTTTCGGTGGATCATCAGGTCACGAAAATTGGCGAAGTTTGCTTCCACCCCCCTGTTCCGAGCAAACACTTTTTAAGCACAAGTGACTTACTTTCTCTCGTAGCAGGTTGTGTCGATCCACAGGACACATAAGTGGTTGTCCATCCCTCTCTAGTCTGTTTCAAGGCAATTATAATGGAAAAATATGAGAACTATTTACCGAAGTGTAGATGAATAGCAGGAGCCATAATCGGGGACGGAGACCGTAAGCGCGGGGTCCACGCGGCCCCATCGAAAAAGACAAATGTGCTATTTTTAGAAAAAATTGCGCCACCCTCAACGTCATAAACGCGCGTGGCTACACGCAAATTTGCGTTCCACGTGGATATGACCAAGATGGTTATAATTATTTGATATCCAGTATGCCCGAGTACATAATGGTTTTTATTATTAAAAACGCAATCGCTAATTGCTATGAAATCAAGAAAGAGAAAAAAAAAAAGAGAGAAACTCCGAGATAAAAGGGAACAGGAATCGATCGCGATCACATGACTGACCGAAAAAGGCGCCAAAACCTTGCGAAATGTTGCAGCGTTTCTTTCCGGAGCTGAATGAATCAATGAAACTGCCCTGAAGTGAACGTACAAGCACAAGGTTTGGGAAAAATCTTCCAATTATGGGCTCTGAAATGTGGCTCGTGTTTGAGTTTTCCTGAAAATTGTTGGAATCGTCGTTCAAAGCGGATTGAAGCTGTACGATCTCACCGTTATGGCTGCTAGAGTTCAAATGAAAGAGTTTGTAATCGCTCCATTCGCACAACGCTGACAACGGAGCCATCATGTGTTTGTTTGATCGAACTGAAGGCAGAATTAATAATTAAGCTTGAACGATAATTTCTATGCAGCTCACTGAAACAAGACTACGGAGGTGAGGAACATTAGAATTCACCATCTTACTTCTTAAACGCAAACCACAAAACGCAATTGTTCTCAGTTTAGAGCCCGCGGACGGAATGGCAAAAACAACACTCAAACAACTGTGAAAGCGATTCAACGTATTTTACATGGCATCCGACTTGTGTCTAAATGTCTGGAGCTGCTCAAGGGAACACAGATAGAGCCACAACGAGTACAGGTAAACCAGTGTCAATTTTGCGTGGTATTGCCAAAAAATGTCGCCTTTTCTGGTACTGAATTTGTCTAATGCTTTTTGTTCAGACTGCTGCATGATTTTTGTACTGACTCGCCATAAAAAGTGTGACAATTTTTATTAAATGCTTCTTTCTTATTTTACTGTGCTTATTTTGTCTTGTCTCGATATTTCCGACTCAAAGCATTCCGTATAAAACCTACTGTTTGTGAAATTTTAAGAACAAGTGATTGAGTTGACGATGAAAGAAATTGTAAACACAGCGCTAAATGCTTATATTTCTATTTCTACAGTTTCTGTTCGTCCTAAGAAATCAAGCATTTGTGTCTCAGTGACGTTCAGTTGTAATTTCTCCTTGATTTTGCTTCGATACAAAGTGATTTTTCTCGCCGGGTTGCTGGCGGAGAAAAAAATCAAACTCACTCTGTCGTTGATACCCTTGCCATGTCCACTGCGCTATGTATCCCTTCTAGGTTCGTAAATTACCCAGTAAGTAATATTCAGTACTAGGACAGCATGAAGTTTCACTTCATCTTTCTCCTTCTCATCGACGGAAGTAGTTTTTTTCTTGGTGTTTTTCCAGTTCTCTATTTTGTCGACGATTGATAACGCACCGCGAGAGTATTTGATTGAAAACAAAGCGCGCTTTTCACTATTCTTTGTCTTCATTATAAACATTTCGGTCATTTCGGTAAAGGCGGGCATTATTTCAGAAAACAAACGCTGCGAAATCTCGGCAAACATTTTCTTTACTGATTCGGTATTTGAATCTATGTTACTATTTTTCTTGCTGGGGAAATAGTGACAACGATTTATCAGTGCGTAACTTTTCTTCACAACGTGCTTGAAAGATCATTTTACAGTCTTTGCGGCTGCCCTTCAATCTCTGTACGTCCTCAGAGGAAATACGCTTTCGGGATGTATTTTCCCTTTTCGTGCCTGATTCGGATTCAACTGATTTTTTCGTCGTTCGACACCTTTTTGGCCCGCAAAACGTTTGTTCCGTCTAACGGGGAAATCCTCGTCCGACATGTCCGACGCATCTTCGCTACAGGATTTTTCTAAAATATTCTCACTGCCATCATCGGAATCACTCGTACAATCCTCATATCCAGAATCACTATCCAAAAAGTTCTCCTCAAGGGCTTGCCTTAGATTTGGAATTGTCACTGACGACAAAAACTGGATTTCTTCATCTCCAACGATTGTAATTTCCGACGCCATTTTGTTTGTTTTTTCTTTGCGCGGCATCCTCGCAACATACACGCGTGTTTCACGCGCGCGATGGCGCAATTTTTTCTAAAAATAGCACATTTGTCTTTTTCGATGGGCCAGCCCCATCACTGAAAATGGTATTCAGTTACGGTCTCCGTCCCCGATTATGGCTCCTGTGAATAGTTAAGAGCGCCTGACCAGAAATATCGAGAATTCCACGACAGAAGCGAAATTTCATATTTCATTTTATTTCACCAAAAATACCTCTTTGGTAAACTATTTTCAAAAATCATAATTAAAAGTTCATGCGCTTTTTGGTTTTTCCAAAAATTACAAAAGTTCAAAATACGGCTAGAAGCTTGCTTGCGCCTCCCGGAAACAAGGGAAAATCGTGCATTTTTAGCAAGCTCGTACGCAACAATGGAAGTCGTTCCCGTTTTACCATTTGGTGTATAAGTACATCATTCTTTTCTCTATCTAAAAATATAAAAAACGGATATAAATTTGCATTTTCAATCTGCTTGTTGACCTGTTGAAGATACTAACATTGAAGGGTTCAAAGTCAAAGTGAAATTTGGGTCAACTTCAGAGGCTTATAACTGACCTAGCATATGTTTTTCAGACCAAAAATATACATCAACTGTAAACTCAATCATTCGTTTGTACTCTCTGAAAGTGTCGTTTTTGGCCCGCTAAAAGCAACGCGTCGAGAATAAAAAGTGTGCAGGGCATTTTGAGCATTTCGGTAGAACTGCCGCTATCACGCGACGGCGAGCCACATCGGTTGCACTAAAGCAGTCAAAAAAAGAGGTTTCTCTGGCACCTTGTTTTGAATAGGTTAATAAATTAAAAATATATACTTTTCACTTAGAGGTAACTATGTTACTATGGCTTAGCGGCAACCCAGTTTACGTTTGTACAATGCAAATTTAATTACAATGTAACGATATTATTTCGTTGATCTAAACTGATAAATCAAAGATACTCTCACCTAAGACATCATCTTGTAAATCTCCTGGCTCAGGTTATCACTTCTTTTGCCAGACTTGTTGGTTGGATAAGTTATGATAATTTGTAGATTAAAAAACCAAAAGTTACCGAACCTTTTTCAAACCATGCCAAACTATGCACTCCGTATTTAAATTAGCATAAATCTGACTGGATTTGATAAAACATACCTACAGAAATTTTAGTTGATCTTGAGTTGTTCATGCTGTTCCTGTTTGTTTAATTTTTTTTTTTTGATTTTTTTTTCGGCAATCGCAAAGCATTTATCGGTAAAAATGAACAGAACAGAGTGTTAGGCTATTCAGGCTTTTTTTCTCCCGGACACACTCTACCCCCCCCCCCTCCCCCCCTCCTCCCTACCCGGGTAGGGTTTCTCTTCACTCTGGCCCATTCTCTTTCTGTCTCTCTCTCTCCTACGCAAGTTAACGACATTTCTGAATTGGAGCGGTCTTCGCTCAGATTGAAATGAATAGATCTAGATTTTCAGTTGGCTGCCTTGAGCAAAGTTTTCCTGAAGGCATCATGAAGCCTAGTGATGGAAAAAGTCTTACGATTTGCTGGTAATGCGTCGTCTAATATCTTACCTGCAGTTTGTTTTGCTTTTTGAACTTAACGGGTCTTTGACTCGGGTCCATTTGCAGGGATTGATATTGTGGGCTTTGCTAGAGGTGGTAACAAGTCTTTGGCCTCGAAAAGTAGGTCTTAGGGATCTTTTGTAAGCGGACAGAGCAAAATTGGACGATTCTTGGACGATTGGATGATTCTTCTCTTATTGTCTTTGATCTGTTTTAAATGGACGTGTGAGTGCTATTTTAAGTCTCGTGGGACACATTCAGGTAACAAAAGCGCCACCACAAGAACGACTTGAAACCATTTCTTCTAGTAGGCTTATGTAGGGTACTTTCCTTCTAAGTTTTAAAGGAGTTACAATTCAAAGCGCTGGCAGTGAAACTAAAAAAGTCCAAGTTTCCGGTTGCAGCTCATGGCGCAGATGTCGTACTGGTCGTACACGATGTGATGTTCCAGTTGAAACCTTGAGAGGATATCTTGTCTCGCTGTACTCAAAGAGGTTTATTTTTCAAAGGCACGGAAATCGTTTGCCGCTAGACCCTAAAAGAACGCAGTGGCTAATGCTGGGCCGTCAAGCACCTCCCCGAAACCTAGCGATCCGGCTTATTTCATCCCACGGTACTGCCTCTGCGTCCACTTTCCTTCTTGATGAATGGCCAATATTGAACTTTGTTTTCGAGGTAGACTTTTTTTTATCATCGAAGCGGGAAGCTTTCTTTGTTTCTTCTCTAAAGGCCCAACCCCCTCCCAAACTTACGAACAACGTCTTAGGCTATGTTCTCACAGAACAGTTTCCAAATGGTTCTGGACCAGAACAGATCTGTTCACGTAGGACCGTTTCATTTATGAGCATCTGTTCACACGGAACCGGTACAGAAATCGTCCGGTACCAGTCCACTTCTGGACCAACGTGAGAAAATCAGCTGTTTGTACCAATAAGTTATCCAACGGCAGACCAAAACGCGTGAAAGACGATCGAAGAAGGCTGAATCTATGGATTGAAAGAAGCCAAAGGTCTCTGGCCAGATAATAAATTACCCTATCCCTGCCGATTACAAAATACGCAACCAAAATGCACAAGCTTTTAACCTTTTCAAGCTTTAAACCCAGAATTACAATAAGTTATGTGGCATTTATGCTATCGCAGACAGTAGTTTGGCCTCTCTTTAAATTTCTAGATGAGTTTAATCAAAAACACAACACTGATACACGCGATAAATTTAACTAGTGCCCAAGCCTTCCAAAAGCTTTCGAAATCAAACGTTTCTTATTTTTCCAACCACCCCCTCTAAAATAAACGGTCCGACCATAAAATATCTGAATCTGCAAATGACCCCTAGCATACCTCCCCTCATAAAAAAATTAAAATAAAATGAACCAATTTGACTACAGCAAGACAAGATATCCTCTCAAGGTTTCAACTGGAACATCTCACTGTGTACGACCAGTACGACATCTGCGCTGATGGCATTCGCAAAGAACGGCAACCGGAAACTTGGACTTTCTCTGTTTCTCTGCGAGCGTTTTGACTTGTAAACACCTCCTTTGAAACTTAGAAGAAAAGTACCCCACACCAGCGTACTAGAAGAAATGGTTTCAAGTTGTTCTTGTGGTGGCTTTTTTGTTAACTGGATGTGTCCCACGAGACTTAAAATAGCACTCACACGTCCATTTAAAACTGATCAAAGACGATAAGAGACGTATCATTAAATTTTTGCTTTTTTCCGCTTTGTTATTAC
Source organism: Siderastrea siderea (assembly GCA_964030785.1). NCBI lineage: Eukaryota > Metazoa > Cnidaria > Anthozoa > Scleractinia > Rhizangiidae > Siderastrea > Siderastrea siderea. The sequence continues at coordinate 20,911,774 of OZ034971.1, read as the reverse complement.
GATTATGATTTATTCTTTTTTTTAATTGGAACTAAAAGCTTTGCTTGAATTTTCTTTCCCTGGTGTTTTTGCAGTCTTTCTTCCACAAAAGCTTTGCGGGAATATTTCGGTTTTTTCCAACCACCCCCCACTGCTCTCTAACAGTAAATGATCGGACCCTACTGAAGTATTTGAAATTGCAAATGACCGTTACGATCCTTTCCCTCATTAGAGAAGTGTCACTTCGTATATATACATTCAAAACGGCTATTTACCGGAAAACTAACATTTATGTCTAAGTAAGGGCTCCTGGTTTAAGCCCATTTGGGTTTTCCAGCTTTCTGAGTCACTGCGTCACGCTATCCTTTATCATGCCTATCACGAAAAGCTCAGATTTCATGTCTCACATTTATGCTAATTTGAATACGAAGTGCATAGTTTGACGTGCTTGTAACTTTTGTTTTTTCAATCTACAAATTGTCATGACTACTGCAGCCAATAAGTCTGGTAAAAGGAGTGATAACCTGGACCAAGAGATTCACAAGATGGTGTCTTAAGGTGAGAGTATCTTTGGTTTATCAGTTTGGATCAATCAAATAATATTGTTACATTATAAATAAATTTGCATTGTAGACAAGTAAACCGGGCTGCCCCTAAGCCATAATAACATAGTTACCTCTAAGTGAAAAGTATATATTTTTACTTTTACCTATTCAAAATGATGAGCCAGTGAAACCTTGTTTTATGACTGCTTTAGTGGAACCGATGTGGCTCGCGTGACAGCGGCCTTTCTACCGAAATGCTCAAAGTGCCCCGCACAATTTTTTTTCTCCACGAGTCGCCTTTAGCGGGCCAAAAACGACACTTTCAGAGAGTGACAAGGAATGCTTGAGCTTACAGTTGATGTATATTTTTGGTCTGAAAAACATATGCTAGGTCAGTTATAAGCCTTTGAAGTTGACCCAAATTTCACTTTGACCTTGAACCCTTCAAGGTTAGTATCTTCAACAGGTCAAAAAGCAGACTAAAAAGACAAATTTATATCCGATTTTTGTATTTTTGGATAGAGGAAACAATGATGTACTTATGAGCCAAATGGCAAAACGGGAACGATTTCCATTGTTGCGTACGAGCTTGCTAAAAATGCCCGATTTTCCCTTATTTCCGGGGGGCGCAAGCGAGCTTCTAGCCGTATTTCGAACTTATTTCAATTTTGGAAAAAACAAAAAGCGGAGGAACTTTTAAATATGATTTTTGAAAATAGTTTACCAAAGAGGTATTTTTGGTAAATTAAAATGGAATATGAAATTTCGTTTCTGTCGTGGGATTCTCGATATTTCTGGTCAGGAGCTCTTAACAATTATCCTGCGAAATCGCGCGGAATATCACCTGATACTTAGCCGACGAGGCCGTAGGCCGAGTTGGCTAAATCAGGGGATATTCCGCAAGATTGAGCAGGATAATTGTTTTATTATTCAACAAATTCTCGTCAACTACCATTTTCATAACGAGAAAAACTATGGTTCTATGATGAAAACGCTAAAAGCTAGCAACACGTAATAAAAATCAAAACAGAACTTCAAGAATACGAAGTTTACTACCGTTCACTTAAAAAAAGACTTATTTACAAACTCATGTTTGGAAATGAGAAGACAGAGTAAAAAAATACTGCTACCTTACCGAGAATAAGTCCTCTTCCTGTGAATTAAAGTCTTTTCAACTTTACAACTTTCCGTGAGCAAGTGTGCTGATTCGTTCGCAATACCATTTTCTTGGTTGAGTTCTCACTATGAAAATTCCAAGTCAACCTCTGGATATCTTTATGAGCTGAAGCAAATACTTATTGACTTTTAGAGAGCATTTAATCGTGGAAAGGTTCTACCAGGGAGTTAAAATTTCCGAAGAACACCGCTAAAACTGCCTCGCTTTTCAAAATGTCCGCCAAACAAGCAATGAAAGAAACCTGCAGAGCACTTCCAAATATGGTCATTTACGTATATCGCAGGATATCTGTCATGTACGGATGACAGATATTGAGGGCTTCCTTACCATATATGGGCATAGTGACAATTTGTTGAATAATAATGGTGGATATTTGCCGAGTATATACCAAATCAGTAGATAGTGCTGTTGGCTCCCACTATCCTAGCTGGCACTAAGCCTGCCTGCTTACTTGGGTTTGTAGGCCGGTCAAGTGTGACCTGGATTTTCAGAGTCAAAAGTGATTTCTATCGTTAGAAGTGTTAGGATCTAACCTACTGACAGCATTTGCGCTTATTTGCAGATGTAGGTCTAGAGCATTTCTGTTAAAGCAGTGTTTTCATATCCCGAAAGCGTTCCATTCTGTCATTGGTCGGGATGTAGGTTACAAAGTAATGTAAGCGCAAGACACTTCTATTCAATAGGAGTTTCATTTTATTCATTGAATTTTTTTTACCACACCACAGACAACAATAAAAAGATAATATATAGATTTAGCCAAGCCTAAAAGCAGAGCCGCCAAGGAATAAACTGGTGTTCGTTTCTCAAAAATAGTCCTGAAACTTTTCGGTCCGAAATATATTTCGGGGCTTTTTTTAGCTCGTTCGCTTTCGAAAAGTGTTTCTCCAAAAGCTTGAAAGTTTTCCGAATTGTCCTCCAATAATTTTGGGGATCTGATCTGTAAAACCAAGCTCGAAAGGTCATTCTAGAGGCTGAGCGCAGCTTGATAATTCTTTGGGGGGGGCATCAAACTGAACACATATTTTACTCACGAGCCCTCTTGCTTGGTTTTTACATTGTTTCCATATTCTGTCATTTACCACCATTTTCACTACTACGCGACTTTTCTTTTCAAAACACCTCTGAGCACTTTGCAATACGCTTCCGTCAATCATACCTTATATGGAAAGTGTGTGATGTTACCGCATTTGAATTGAGCTCGAAGGAATAAAGATAGCGCCAAATTATCCCGTAAATTTGCGCTGGCGAGTCATATATTGACTAGTAAGAGGCTTAAGAGTCGTTGATGTTGCAAGAATACTTCACGTTTGGCAGATATTTGTAAAGAAATTTCGACATTTCTTCAGAATTAAATACCCGCTCGGTGGATTATCCTATGCGGTGGATGTAAAGCTTGCGTTTAATCTCGTGAATAAGCTAAACCAAAGTGTGAAGTAAAAATTCTAGCTTTTCTGACCTGAAAATAGCATACGACATGTTATTCACCACGAGTATAAATCTGGCAATATCCCGAAGTGTACAAGGACGAAATTCAGGAGTGGATAGAGTATGCAACGGGAAAACGAATCATGACCGGCGTGCGATCAACCAATTCATGAAGAAAATGAGTTTGACAAGAAGAAAGCTGAAGAAACGTACGTAGGACTTGTTGGATTGTTTTTGCAAGAAACGATGCCAATTCTAGTCACCTATCACCCAAGGAATGGATCACCCGAGGAATGGAATGAAAAACAAAGCATAAGCGCTTTATAACGTTTATTGTTCTACGTGAATGTTAACGCTGTGACATGCTAGCAAGAAAAATCTGAAAAATCGTTATTTATAAAATTAAAGCGGGAACGGGGAAATATCAAGGAAAATATTTTAGCACAGTCTCATGTTAACTTCTTCGTTATAGCTCACTGTGATTACCAAAGAACGTGATAAGCGAAATAGGGCGATGTATCGTCGTGGGTCATCGCTAAATTTTACCGAGAACAGTTGCTATTTATAGATGAATCCGAACTTCTCAGATTCATCTATAAATAGCAACTGTTCTCGGCGAAATTCAGCGATCCTACGACAATACATCGTCCTGTTTCCCTCATCACGTTCTTTGGCAATCGTCTTGAGTTATAACGAAGAAGTAAACTTGAAAGTAAGCTTAAATATTTTCCTCGATTCCCTGTTCCCGCTTGTAGAAATAACAATTTCCCTATCATGTCACAGCGTTATATTTTTACATTCTCGAAACGTAGAACAACAAACTTTACAAGCGCATTATATAAGCTTATGCTTTATTTTGTTTTTTCAATTCATTCCGGAGGCGATAGGTGATTAGAATTAGCAGTGTTCCTTCCAAAAAAATGCAGCTAGCCATACGTACCTTTCTTCTTGTAAAACCCATTTTCTTCACGAATCGGTTGATCGCACGCCGATCATGATTCGTTTTCCCGTTGCATACTCTATCCACTCCTGAATTTCGTCCTCCTACACTTCGGGATATTGCCAGATTTATACTCGTGGTGAATAACATGTCGTGTGCTACTTTCAGGTCAGAAAAGCTAGAATTATTACTTCACAATTTGGTTTAACTTATTCTTGAGTTTAAACACACGCTTACCATCCGCCGCATAGGATAATCCACCGAGCGGGTATTTAATTCTGAAGAAATGTCGAAATTTCTTTACAAATATCTACCAAACGTGAAGTATTCTTGCAACATCAACGACTCTACAGCCTCTTAATAGTCAATATATGACTCGCCAGCGCAAATTTACGGGATAATTTGGCGCCATCCTTATTCCTTCGAGCTCAATTCTATTGCGGTAACATCACACACTTCCCATATAAGGTATGATTGACGGAAGCGTATTGCAAAGTGCTCAGAGGTGTTTTGAAAAGAAAAGTCGCGTGGTAGTGAAAATGGTGGTAACTGTCAAGGCTTGTAAAATCTCCTTGGATTATTGGCTGTTCGCTTGAATGAACTTGAAACGGCGCTCATTTACAACAACAAAATAAAACTTAAATGGGTTATCTTCATCGCGTTCGGATGTTAACAAATAACATGAACTGCCACTATTAGCCTAGTCAAAAAATTACACCTGCATTTTACCGGCATTTTACCAGGATAAACCCGAAAGAAAGGATTTGGGGAGCTTCGAAGCACCTGTAAATTTTAATTATCGAAGAAATAATGTCGCGTAGGTTTTAGCGGCCGCAAAGAAATTCTAGCAGTTTGAAGAACACACCTTACTTACCGGATGAAATAGCTTTAAACCCAAAACTGCTTCGATTACAGTTACTTAAGTAACTTTTATATTTCGTTCTCTAACTTGAGACCATCGAGATTGAAAACAAACAAACACCAAACCTGCTTAAATATATGGCATAAGTTTTGCGAATTGCGAATTGTTTAAAATTCGGGCGCTTTTAGAAATGGTCAGAACTGATTTTGGAAGCTTTTCGGATAAAATAGGTTTAAACCGACAACTGCTTCGCTCATATTTTGTTGGCTAACTAGAGACCATTAAGATTGAAAACAAAAACTCAAACACGCTTTAAATTATGGAATAAGTTTTGCGGATGCGAAGTAAGCCTGTATAAAGTTAGCCGCTTTGAGGAACGCACAAACTGTTTTGCGGAAGCTTTTCGGATAAAATAGCTATAAACCGACGACTGATTACTATCAAAAACTTCTAGGACAAGAAAATCGACAATTGCACAAAGAGATGGACCCTCGCAGACAAAATTTAAAACAATTATTTGCCGTAATCTCACTGATCATGAAGTGATGCTTGTGCTGTTGCCTTGCGACTGTGCTTTGACCTACTGTTATGAATAAAAAACCACAAAATTATGGACAGAGAAATCATTTTTGAAAACGTTTATTCGAAAACCCGTAAGTTTATACTTAAATGCAATTTGTGGATAGACCAAATAAAACTAAAGATTTTAACGTTAAACTTCACAACATGTTTATTTGACCTCGTGGTTTCCTACCACACTCGCAAGCCCTCTCGGGATTGATGCTCCTACAAATCTTATGGTCAGCGGCCGCTCAATTCTTCGCCGCTCCATCCTCCCCCACCAGTGAGTCTACAAAACGAACGACACAAAAAACAACAAGAAAGGGAAACAGGCCCTACGCGAAAAGTTTCTTAGTAAACGGCACTGTTCAGCATTGTTCAGTTTCAGCAAACTCCTAGTTTAAACAGACTCTTCTAATAAGCACAACTTGGCGACTGGCCGCAACAAGGTCCCGCTTGGGGTCTTCACTTCTGCTGTGCGCACTCTACCATCACTTCCGGGGAATGTCTTCTGGACCCGCCCAAGGGGCCAATGTGAGCGTGGAGCGTCATCATTCTTTATCAGGATCAGGTCACCTTCTTTTAAATTTCGTTGTTCCTTGTTCCACTTTGGACGGACTGCCAGGTTAGGTAAGTACTCCTTACGCCATCGTCGCCATACCATGTCAGCAAGTGCTTGGGCCATTCTCCACCTCTTGCGACTATTAGCTTCCCGCTCCTCAAAATGGCCGGGTGGGGAGTTGGGTGATGCTCTTCCTATGAGGAAGTGGTTTGGTGTTAGTGCTTCATAGTCGTTCGGGTCGTCGCTGACTGAAGTAAGTGGACGACTATTGAGTATAGCCTCCGTCTCGACAAGAACTGTACGGAGCGTCTCCTCTGGCAAAACTTGGTCATTAATGACGGTCTTCAATGCTCTTTTCACTTGCTTCACCATTGATTCAAAGATTCCTCCCATATGCGGAGATGACGGCGGGTTAAAGTACCAGGTGATCCCTTCTTGGGCCAGCTCGCCGGTGATTCGTTCCTCACTCAACGACTTCAAAGCTTCTATCAGCTCTCTATTCGCTCCAACGAAATTGGTTCCGTTATCTGAACGTATTGTCCTGGGGTTGCCTCTTCGTCCACGAAATCTTCTCAAAGCCATGATAAATGAATCAGTACTCAAGTCACCTGCCAACTCCAAGTGGACAGCTCGAGTGGTAAGACATGTAAAGAGACAGCCCCATCTTTTCTCAGTGACTCTTCCTCTCTTAACATTCATAGGACCAAAATAATCCACACCAGTGTTTGTGAATGGAGGCTCACAGAGCGCAAGTCGCTCTTTGGGCAAGGATGCCATCACAGGTACGTTTGGCTTAGCTCTCCTTCTCTTACAGTGCAGGCAATCATTGATAATCTTCCTGACGAACGATTTTCCTCGCGAGATCCAAAACGTCTGGCGTACGAGGGCCAACGTGTGTTCCCTTCCGACATGTAAGTGTTTCTCATGAAGGTCTTGGACCAGGAGTCTGGATAAAGGATGTGCTGGTGGGAGGATCACTTGGTGCTTTGCTTCAAATGGTATCGGAGCCTTGTCTAGTCGACCTCCAACTCTCATAATTCCATCTACAAGAACTGGCTGTAGTGGAAGCAAAGAACTGTTACGTGAGAGAGCTCGGTTGGCCTGGAGATCCTTGTAGTCTTCTTTGAATGACTCAATCTGGGCTAGCTGGCACAAGGCTAAGGTGGCCTCTGTCAGATCGTCGGCATTTAACACTTTGGTCTGTCGCTCTGGAGGCGGACTCCGATTCCTTACTTGACATCTTAACTTGAATTTGTACCTCATCCACCAGGCGTATAGCCGAACAAGCCTTCTCCAACAAGAGTACTTCTCCCATTCTACTAGATTCATAACCGGTGTACTCGAGGTCGTGAAGACAGAAGCTTTCAGTTCCAGCTCACTTTCGTCAATTTCTGGGACCGCTTCATTACTCGGCCATTGCTCTGAAGGTAGCGATAGAAATTTAGGGCCACTGATCCACCGACATTCTGGAGTCAAATCACGGATTTCTATTCCTCTCGTGCAGTCATCGGCCACATTCATTGCACCAGGGATGTGATGCCACTCTTTGATGTCTGAGTTGGAGACGATTTCAGCAACTCTGTGCGATACGTACACGCTGAATCTTCTGTGGGCGTTGCTAATGTAGTGTAGCACGATCTTGGAGTCACTCCAAAGATGTGTTTCGTCAACTTCAAAGTCGATTTCTTCTAGTATCTTGGACTTCAGTCTAGTTGCTACGACTGCAGCCTGCAGCTCCAGACGTGGTATAGTTAAGGTCTTGATTGGTGCTAGTCTTGTCTTGCTGATAACGAAGCTCACATTCACATGTCCATGAATGACTGTTCGGAAATAAGCGACCGCTCCATAGGCGATTTCGGAGGCATCACAAAACACGTGTAATTGCACGTTTTGGCATTCATCGTAATGGAACCCGTACCACCTGGGCACTGCGATAATCTGCGAAGTCTTCAGACCATCTTTCCAACTTTGCCATCTCTGGAGGATGTCGTCAGGCAGCTCTTCATCCCACTCAATATGACGCCTCCACAGTTCCTGTATGATCAGTTTTGCCTTCATCACATAAGGAGTAGCGAGTCCAAGGGGGTCAAACACACTGCTTGTGGCGCTAAGAATTCCCCGTTTAGTGTTGGGAAATTCGCTCTTCACTGGTTCGAGGCACAGGAGGTCTTGTTCCGCGCACCACTTGACGCCCAAGGCTCTTCCATGTGGCAATTCTTTGTGGTCGAGATCAACAGTGTTGCACGCCACTTCAGATGAAGGGATGGCTACAAGAACGTCTCGGCTGTTTGACATCCACTTCGTGAGACGGAATCCTCCCGTCGCTAGGATTCCTATCAGCTGTTTGGCTAGATGCGTAGCTTCATCAGAGTTCGGTTTTGATGTCAAGAGGTCGTCCATATAAAAGTTCCGCTTTACTGCATGAATCGCGTCTTCACTGAATTTCCCTTCCTGGTCATGAGCAGTTCTCTGCAATGCATAGTTTGCGCAACAAGGTGAGTCGACAGCACCAAACACATGGACAGTCATTTGGTATTCATCTGGTTTCCTGGTTTCATCTAAGTCTCTCCACAGGAAACGCAGAGAGTCTCTATCTTCCTCACACACTCTGACTTGATGAAACATTTGTTGAACGTCTGCCATAACGCCTATCTTTCCACTACGAAATCTCAAGAGGATTCCCACCAAATTGTTCAACAGATCAGGACCAGTGAGGAGATTGTCATTCAGTGAAACACCGTCAAACTTTGACGCGGCATCGAAAACTACTCGAACTTTTCCTGACTTGTTGGGATTCAATACTGCGTGATGTGGTAGGTACCACGTTTTTGGGGTTGCTATCTTAGCCTCTTCAGGTGACATCTTTCTGGCGTGCCCATTAGTGACGTAATCGTTAATGACATTCTGGTATTTCTCCGCTAGTTCTGGATTCTTCTTAAGTTTCTTCTCAGTGGAGTGGAGTCTTGAAACTGCCATGGCTCGATTGTTTGGGAGGTTTGGCTCATGTTTCCACAACAACGCTGTTTTGTAGTGGCTTTTCTCTTTTACTGTACTGTTTTGCAAGATTGCCAGTGCTCTTTTGTCTTCAGCTGACAAAGGGGACTCAGAGAGTGCTTGCTTGGTTGCATACGAGTCTATCTCCCAGAATCGTTCAATCTGATGCTGGAACTGGGTTCCTTCGTTTGTCGCAAGGAAGTTTGCATTGACCGTCCCACAGTGTCCGCTGCTTAGATTTCCAAACAGGGTCCATCCAAGAGGAGTCCTGATGGCGATTGGTTCATCCAATCGTCCCTGGCGGACTTCGAGCTGAATCAACAAGTGAGCCATGTCAGATCCAATAAGAAGCATCACATCACAGCCTTCAAGTTCGGGAAGGTCAACATCTGATAAATGTCTCCACCGTTCAATAGCTCCTTCCTTTGACACCTTGACGGAAGGGATATTGAGTTTGTCAATGACCCACGCTCCATGTACTAATACCGGTTCTGGATGATCTTTGGATGACAGACTAAAACTTACTCTACATAAGTTCTGGGTTTTGGCGTCATTTCCAACTGTATTCAGGCTAAGCTGATGTGTTTCACCACCAAGTTGAAGCTGATCTGCTAAGTCCTTTCTAATCAGAGTCGAGTCACTTCCAGGGTCAAGGACAGCATACGTGTTCACTACGCCTTTCTGGCCATGGATCTGAACAGGCAGGATTTGAAGTAGGACCTTTCGAGGCTGAAAACAAACTTGATTGATATTGCTCTGGACACCCGTCGGAGGAACAGGGAGTGGACCTGTGTTTAGCTCCAAAGGCTGAGCAACTTCTTGTGCAGGGGTGAATGACTGAGTAGAGCTGCCTAGGGTCTTATTTGCGCTCTCAGTACTTGAATCTGCTCTATAGTCTTCATGTAAGAGGGTGTGGTGTGGCCGGCCGCACTGTTCCTTAAGGCATCTATTTGTACTCGGACAATCCTTAGCTTGGTGACTTGCTTTCAGGCAATTGAAGCAAAGTTCATTTTCCCATGCAATCTTCCTCCTTTCTTGCAAGGGCTTGGACTTGAAAACAGGACAAAAGGCAATACGGTGTTTGACGTGGCAAACAACACACTTCTTTTCGTTTGACTGGGCTTTGTTCCCGCCCTCTTTACTGCGGAATTGGACACGGGCTTGTTTGAAGTCACGTACGTTACTGCTGTCTCTTGGAACTTCGGTGGGGAGCTCTGTTGTCGTCGCAAGGGGATGCAACTTAAGACTGGATCTTGGTCTCGTAGACTTCTGCTTCTTGTTCCACTCTTCACATATGAAGTCTTCAAGAGGGTTGAACAATGTGTCTACTCGTTTGCACAACCATTTCTCAAATTCCAGCAGAGTCGATCTACCACTGCGACCATCTATGTGTTCGTACCATCTCACTCTGAGGTTCATGGGTAATCGCATGGTTGCCCTGCTGAGATACTCCGGAGTTTGGAGAATGGCAGACTGGCCCATCTTCACGCACCAAGTTGTACAGGCTTTCACCTGATAATAATAGTCACGCAACGCTTGTCTGTCACTTGAAGTTACATAAGGGCTTTCGAGCATGTTCTTCCGGTAAGCTGATGCTACACTTTCCGGGTTCCCAAATAGGCGTTTTAGTGTCTTAAGGGCGGCTGAGTAACTATGGCCTGTGACACCTAAACTTTCAACTGCTTTCTTGGCTTCACCATCGAGGTTTTGAAAGAGATAAGCCATCCGATCTGAATCAGTAAGTGTGGTCTTGTTGTGTATTTGATCACGAAATCTTTCAATAAACTTTGGCCAATCAATAGGTTTGCCTGTGAACTTGAAGAGCTCAAGTGGTGGCAATCGCTGCTGCTCTTGTGCTCGTAGAAGAGCTATACTTGAATCTGTTTGAGAGCTAGTGAAACTTATTTGGAACACAGTTTCTTGGCCTTCGGTCAGCCTGTCAATAAATGCATCAACAGGTTCTTCAACTGGGACAGCTTGAGCTGAATAATGACGAGAGGTTACACTGAAATCAGTTATGCAAGGAGTTGATGTGCTTCGGGTGCCTGGACCCCACTGTGTTGCAGGACCTGATTGAGAGTACTTCAGTGGAGATGCAGATTTTGATCCACAAGGATAACTGTGACTGGAAGTTGGTGTTGGGGTAAAACTAGTAACTCCTGCTAAAGAGGCACCACCATGATGAATTTCTCTACCTAAATCTTCTGAAAGGACAGGTCCAGAGGGTTTTGACCAGATAACTGAAGTTGTTAGAGGGGTAGACGTGTTACTGTTTTGAAATGACCAAGGTGAAAGGGCAGGTCCAGGAGATGATGACCAGATAACTGAATTTGTTAGAGAGGTTGATACATTACTACTTTGAGATGTCCCAGATGTGGGCTGGGACACAGTCACGGTCGTTTCAGTGCTTAATTCAACACGGGAACTTGAAAGGTTATCTTTACTTTCATCCTCAGTAATTGCGTGGGAACTGGGTACTAAATAATGTTTCAAAGATGGCGACGTTTTGCTAACCTTACTGATTTGGTCGTTGTTGTCCTTTCCTTCGATAGCTTCTTGTCCCAGTATTTCATGCTCGAGCTGAGCCACTTCTGCTTGGTTTCGGGCGGAAATGACCGCCATTTCGTCCTCCCTTCTCTTTCGTAACAAATCGAGTTCCCGCTTTCGCCGTTCCAGTTTCAACTCTAATTCCTTTTGGGCCATTTCCTCTCTAAATTCTTCTTCACGCACTTCATTGTCTCTTTTTACTCGTTCCGCTAGCTGTTTTGCTTGTAGGCTTACGATGGCAGTCTTCATTCGGGCTTCCTTTGTCCTCTTTGACGAGGATGACGAAGTTCTCGACGGTTTCGACTTGACAGAATCGATCTGGCTTACCGAGTCCTCGGGAGTCACGTCAGGGCTGACATGAAGCGGTGATATCACACATTCGTCCACCAAATGCCACGAGTCTTGAGTGTTCATCCTTCGGCGGCTGACTTGTATCCGGCTCGAGGAGACCAATTTTGGATAGACCAAATAAAACTAAAGATTTTAACGTTAAACTTCACAACATGTTTATTTGACCTCGTGGTTTCCTACCACACTCGCAAGCCCTCTCGGGATTGATGCTCCTACAAATCTTATGGTCAGCGGCCGCTCAATTCTTCGCCGCTCCAATTTGCGTTATACTTCCAGCATCGTGGGTCCGTCCACGCGAGTGAAATTGGCTGAGCATAGCAAAATATTCAAGACTACATCTGTCACAAATCTGAGCGCGTTTTCTAATAATTTTTTAAGGCAAAAGTAAATGACACATTTCTAATGACAAAAATTAAGTTTCCATTTAAAACGTAATTTCTTTGACCGCAATACTCAAAATAATGTACCTTAAGCCCTTTAAAAACTTCACTTACTTGGTTGTGTTTCAGAACAGGGCAAGTTCTCCGTTGTGAAGAAAACAAACTAAAAGATGAAGTCCTTTAAGAGCGGATGTCTGTAAATATCGACTAAGGGTGGGAAATATAAAGATTTTGAAAAATCCCAAAAAAATTCTGTAGACTTCCCTAGGTATTCTATTAATGAAAATATAAATTTTAGTTTCATCGCATAAATATTTTGGCGATACGGCGGGTGTCAAGGGGCCATTCCATTTTATATCCACACCCCCCTTATGGAAGAGGTCAATCAAAATTTACCCCCTAAGAATCAAAGATCAAAAGTGCAGACACGTGCCCCCCCCCCCCCCCCCCATCAGAAATTGCCTAAATTTTCTTTTCCCCTCAGAAAAAAGGCAATTTTTTTCCAAACCCCACGGAAATACTTAAAAGATCAAAGGCGCCGACGCAGTGACCCCCTCAGAAATGATGTTCAAGGACCCCCTCAGAAAATCTCTTCCATTGGGGGGGGGGGTGTGGATATTAAATGGAATGGCCCAAGTTTGGGCGCTTCACGGCCTCCGCAGACCGCTTTTTCACGGACCAAGACAGGGCTACGAAAAGAGCTCGATTTGAATCTAATTCAAACATCATTCAACCCAGAAAACTTTTATCGTATTAAATGGAATTTAACACACATTTTGAGTGGTCATGTGCTTGAATTGATTGCGACTAGAATATTTTACAGATTTTTAAATATTTACAAAATTTCGAGGATTTCACGCGAGCAAAATGTTGTCGAAATTCGAAGGCCTAAAATCACACCCGGTACCTACTTTCAAACAGCAAAAGACATTCCACATTAAAAAGCAATCTCTAAGCTTTTAAAATATGGTTTTAAAACTTTGGGCAACACATGAAATGAATTTATGGGAACGCGAAATTCAGGGAGCACTTGAGTGAAATTTGATCTTTCTGACATGACAGTTTTGAGGTTCGGCGCGACAAACAAATCAATACTCAAACAAATGTTGCAGCCAAAGGCAATCTCAAGTCCCACTGTGATACATACATGCTTCATAGACATTAGGTGTAAAATTTTACACCAATTTTCCGCCGAAAAGAACTCATATTTCGGCTTTGAGGTATTTGAACTTGCCTCGCTAATGTGTCCCTAATGAAAACATGTGGGTCAAGCTCTAATCACGACACAGAGATACACACCAAATATCTATCCTGTCTAGTATATAGTCAGGTCTACAATATGTTTGTTTGTACCTTGTGTCCTTGTTTGTCTTCATTTCTGCACAAACCTGAGGCAAACTACAGCGAAATCCCCGCGCGCTCAAGGTGTACGAGTCTCGTGGAAGTGCTATTACGTGAGTCGAGATTGCGTTACATAACATGACACACAGGGAGACCGGTTACTTCAGGATTATTTCTGAGTTGTGAAAAAAATTCCATCTCTAATGTACATGTTGTAGGTATGCCATTGGAATGAGCTGGCAATCTCAAATTTTCATACTTTGCAGTTTTAACCATCGCAGACTTGTGATCCCTGAACGTGCCAAACAGTATTCATTAGCGCTATGTTGTTTTTGTGTCCCACATTTGTCCTGATTTCTATTAGATTGAGAAATACACTAATGCATTGTGCAATACTTTTGCAATACCCTACTATACAAAGCACAAGTAAGAACGTCCAGGTACAGTCTGATCTTGCGCTGGCGGCATCAATCTTGATAGCCCGGTCTCATTCTATAAACTAGTGCTGAAAATAAGTAAGCATCATTGCCAGCTAGTACAAGTCTGCTCGCAAATGTGCGACGATACAGCGTGCGAATGTGGATCGAGCGTTAGTTGGGGGCGAGTGTGGTTCAAGTACCAAATACCCGAGCACAGAGTACGTGCGCATCGGAGAGTGCAACCGATCAATTGAGCGCCACATTACGGACACCCTGCAAGCCAGTTTTGGTAACTGTGGTTTGAACACTGAAGCAGAGCTGATATTAGCCAGGGCAGGTAAGTTTGAGACATATGTTTTTTTTATTCTCACGTTAAGCTGTACTCTGGTGTTATGTACGCGCGCGCTGAGTTGCACTATTGTAGTCATAAGGTAGGTAAAAATAAAAAGATTTACCTGTTTTCTCATAAGTTGATTTATCAATGAACGAGCGTTAAATGCGCGGTACGTTTTTTTGCAAGCTAGAGCTAATGTATTACACTCTACTGATGCAATTTTCTTGCTCTCGGTCTGATTTTTTGGTATTTTTCCACGTGATAAAGAAATCAGCAATTATAAAGGGCGCGCTGATTGGCTACGATGAGGGGATGTATTATGGAACATTCATGCGCGAGTCAAAGCACTAAGGGACGGACCAGGGGGGATAAGGTGCAGTTTTTTTCTGTTTTGTTTTTTGTTTTTCCTGGGGTAGCATTTGTGCTTGATTGTTTAAGTTATTTTGTGTGATTTTTTATCACTCTTTGCTCTTTTTGTCCTTTCACGAACTGTTTTCCTTGAAATTTAGGCTAGCACGATTTTTATTTTTGGATTTCTGCACTCCTCCCCTAAAATATCTAATGACCAGTCCTTAACAAAACTCGGCCATAGGATTCAGGGAAAATCCGTTACCCGACCCGGTTTTATGCGTTGTTCTAAAATGCAAATTCAAGGTGGATGAGTTCCTGACCGCGGGGCAGATCCAGAGCTTCTTCTCCAGAATAGACGCCAGACTTCGCCATGCTTTCGCCCCAGAAGACGACGACGAAGAAACGGATGACAACAGCCGAGCGGCCGAGGAGGAGGAGGCTTTCTCAGATGCGCGCAACACCATCCTGCTGCAATGCGCACCAGTGCACCCCATAGTCTACGACACGTGGAACGTGTGTGCGATGAGCTCGTCCAACAAACTCAGTAAGCTGACGGTAGCCCAGCTACGAGAGATTTGCTCCCACTTCAATATGGAGGATGAACTCTCTGGGCACAGAAGAAGACCTATCTGGATTTTATTTTGAACCATGTAGGTGCCTGCTCTTCCGCATCCTCGAACCAGTAAAACCAGTAGAACTAGTGTAACACGAACTCTTGACGGGAGCAAAAGCAGTTCGAGTTAGCGCTTTGAGTCAGGGGTTACTTGGTTTAACTTTCCTATAAAGACTCACCCCCGCCTTGTACCACTAAATTTTTGCGGGTGTTTAATTTTGCGAATGGACAATTTTTTGCGTTTTGCGGGAACTAATTCAGTGCGACTGGAAAACACTGGTTTTTCTAGTTGGGAATTTTTTTTTTTTTTGCAATTTTGAGGAAGTCGCCTTCTATTTGAAATTATAACATTCTCTTTTTTGAGTACAAACCATCGAATGCAGGCCAGGTGAACAGCATGTAGATGTTACAATTCAGTCAGTCAATCAATGGTGTTCCTTCAGACGATCCTTTTTTTAAAGCTTTTAACATCCTGTAGTGTACCTACTGCAATTTCATCGTTTTATTTCTGAATGCTCTGTTTCTAATTTCATTTTGGTTCTACAAATGAGCACCAACATGATTTTTAATGCATGTTAAAGGCGATGTTTGTTTATACATTTGACAGTGGAGTCAAATTTTGCGGAGAAAATTTTTTTGCGGGAACTATTTTCCGCGAGAACCTTTTTTCCGGATCGTCAAAAAAACGCAAAAATCGCAACAACTAGAACCCGCAATTCGTAAAAATTTACTTGTGATAATAAGTGCCACACGGTATCACAAGGAAAAAAGGAATCGGCCCCAGTAAACGAGAAAATTTGAGTTTGCCGAGTTCAAGTTATCAGGTTCTACTGTGATTTGCATTTTTTTTAAATCTAGAATTAACTTTTTCCTAAGAATCTCCTGTAGACGAAGTGGCCGTGTTGTCGATCTTCCTGTGTTCGGTATCCCTGTGTGACATGTTATGTAACGCAATCTCGGTTCCTGTAACAGCACCTTCACGAGACTCGTGGCACGTCGAACGCGCGGGGATTTCGCTGTAGTTTGCCTCAGGTTTTTGCGGAAATGAAGACAAACAAGGACACAGGGTACAAACAAACATATTATAGACCTGACTATATACTAGACAGGATAGATATTTGGGTAGATTTTGAACACTTCGCCGTGTCGTTATAAGAACCTGACCCACCTGTTTACATTAGCGAGGCAAGTTCAAATACCTGAAAGCCGAGATATGAGTTCTTTTCGGATAAAAACTGATGTAACATTTTGCAGCTAATGCCTAGGAAACATGTACGTATCACTGTGGGACTTGAAAATACCTAAATTAAACGTATTTTGGCTGAAACATTTGTTAGAGTATTGATTTGTGTCGTGCCGAACCTCAAAACTGTCCTGTCAGAAAGATCAAATTTCACTCAAGTGCTCCCTGAATTTCGCGTTCCCATAAATTCATTTCATGTGTTGCCCAAAGTTTTAAAACCATATTTTAAAAGCTTAGAGATTGCTTTTTAATGTGAAATGTCTTTAGCTGTTTGAAAGTAAGTACCGGGTGTGATTTTAGGCCTTCGAATTTCGACAACATTTTGCTCGCGTGAAATCCTCGAAATTTTGTAAATATTTAAAAATCTGTAAAATATTCTAGTCGCAATCAATTCAACCACATGACCAATCAAAATGTGTGTTAAATTCCCTTTAATACGATAATAAGCTTTCTGAGTTGAATGATGTTTGAGTTAGATTCACAGCGAGCTCTTTTCGTGGTCCGGTCTAGGGCCCTGAAAAAGGGGTCCGGCGGAGGCCGTGAAGCGCCCAAACTTGACACCCACTGTATCGCCAAAATATTTATCTGATGAAACTAAAATTTATATTTCGTTAATAGAGTACCTAGGGTAGTCTACAGAATTTTTTTAAAGATTTTTCAAAATTTTCATATTTCCCACCCTTGGTCGATATTTACAGGCATCCGCTCTAAAGGAGGCTCGCAACAGTTTTTTTGGCCTTGGAGTGTATCTTTTGAAGTCAAAATTTCGCATAGAAGATAAACTTCGATTTCCTTGATACTATACCACCTTTTCAACAAATGATCAAAGTTTGTTTTCTCACTGGTTTCCTAGCAACAGCTGTCACCATAGCAACGGTAATGGACAACTCCTCATTTTAAATAATGTCGAATATCTCAAAAACTAGTCAGACACTTTATGACGAAACTTGAACTATTTGAACTACTCAACCTACACAACTTGTATGCGAAATTAGGCAAAAATCTGTAAGAGCGTTTTCATGTAAATCATGATTCATTTTTTACAGGCTGATTTTGGTCAATCCTGCAATTTTCTCCAATATTTCAAGAAAGATAAAACTTAACACTTTCTCTTTTCAGTTGAAGGACCTGTTAATGTACATTGAGCTTCCTAGGTGGCTGCGATTTTAAGATATTTATATTTAAAAACTGCAGAAATGCAGCACAAATCAGCCAAAAAGTCCGTAATTTGCATAAATAGAAATATTTCTAAGCTGCCCTTACAGATTTTTCTCTTAAATTGATTGACGTTAGAATAATAATTCTTTTTGATGTTCCAGCAAGTTTTAAGCCTAATAAACATTTCGTTTATTAGATAAGAAGGCTGAATCTCGGTCAGGTTTCAGTCGTTATTAACTTTCAACGAACAACAGTATTATTTTGTTTTTCCTGGTCTATTTCTCGGTTATTCACGTGCAATGAATATTAATACAAGCTGCGCTTGTGTCCTCTCGTGCATTTATAATTCCTTCTCATAATAATAAAAAATGTTCGTCTTCTGAGCTTCTTCCTGGAGACTCTTTGCCGTTATTCTTTAAATACTGACTGACGTTTTAGCTTTTTTAATTACGGATTACATACATGTTAACGCCCACGATGGCATTACACTGGGGCCGAAAAATAACGAGAAACAAGCTCAGAAAACGAATATTTTTTATTATTGTTATGAGAAGGAATTATAAACGCACGAGAGGACACAAGCGCAGCGTGTATTAATATTCATTGCACGTGAATAACCGAGAAATAGACTGGAAAAAACGAAATAAAACTGTTGCTCGTTGAAAGGTAATAACGACTGAAACTTGACCAAGATCCAGCCTTCTTATCTAATGACAGAAATGTTTATTCAGCCTAAAACTTGCTGGAACATCAAAAAGAATTATTATTCTAACGTCAATCAATTTAAGAGAAAAATCTGTAAGGGCAGTTTAGAAATATTGCTATTTATGCAAATTACGGACTTTTTGGCTGATTTGCGCTGCATTTTAGCAGTTTTTAAATATAAATATCTTAAAATCGCAGCCACCTAGGAAGCTCAATGTACATTAAGAATGTTTTGATATCATAACAGGTCCTTCAAATGAAAAGAGAAAGTGTTAAGTTTTATCTTTCTTGAAATATTGGAGAAAATTGCAGGAATGACCAACATCAGCCCGTAAAAAATGAATCATGATTTACATGAAAACGCTCTTACAGATTTTTGCCTAATTTCGCATACAAGTTGTGTAGGTTGAGTAGTTCAAATAGTTCAAGTTTCGTCATAAAGTGTCTGACTAGTTTTCGAGATATTCCACATTATTTAAAATGAGGGGTTGCCCATAACCGTTGCTATGGTGACAGCTGTTGCTAGGAAACCAGTGAGAAAACAAACTTTGATCATTTGTTGAAAAGGTGGTGTAGTATCAAGGAAATCGAAGTTTATCTTCTATTCGAAATTTTGACTTCAAAAGATACACTCCAAGGCCAAAAAAACTGTTGCGAGCCTCCTTAATTAAAAGCAGCTTTCGTAACTCAAACTTTTCGCCTTCCACCAGTATTCTTTTGAACCTTTTCTTTCCACTTACAGATATGAAATGTTTTTCTCAAGTCTAAAACTTCAGTACTGTCCAACAATCGTTTTGCTAAACCTTTCAAAGAAACCTCTTTTCAAAAGCGGCGATGGTCATGCGATTTCCCGCCGAGGAAAACCCCGGTTGCCCAAAAGCACCTCGCGATTTCCCGCCAAGAAAAAAAAAAGCATTCTCCACTACTCCCGTCGGGTTGTCTTGCGACTCCTCTCTCCCTCCTCCAGAGTCTGTACGGGCGTACGCTGACGTCACAACCCAAATTTCTCGGATGGATAGATTACCAGTTTTCCTTAGCTATGGTGCTCTGCTGGCGCGCTAGCGCGCGGGCTCCGCTAATAATTAAAGAACAAGGAAACAAGGAAAGTGGCGAGAAGGCCTAAAGGAAAACTATGAAGGTTATACAGTTGAAATTGAAATTACAGCGACGGATGCTAACATAGTTTTACCAAAATACAGTTCATTACAAAATTAAAAGGAAAAATTACAATTTGAGGCAAAAGTAGAGACATATCTAAGAATTACTAATAGTTTAAAAGAAGCTGGGGAGGTCTAATTGACGATATCTGCGTTAAGACAGTTGTAAAACTGAGGTCCTTGTTAAAACCCAAAAAAAAAACATTTTTTGATGTTAGTACGACAGAAAGGCAAACGAAAGTTATGAGTGTTTCTCGTATAATACGAATGAATCTGTCTACTTAAGGTAAATTTACAAGCGAATTTGGAAGGAAGAGTTTGGTTTTGATGGGAGTACATTGAATTCACGAGGAGTTGCGAGAAAGGAAACAAATATCACCATAAGTAGTTCCACCACAAGGACTAACTCCACACAAAATATGGAGGGGAGTTTAGTTTGACCATTTCCAATTTTGCTTAAACCTTAGGCACATTTGCTCTTAAATGGTGTGGAACTTTAATTAAGAAGTCGCAAACGGATGTTGTTGTCGTTGTTCTATTTTGCCAGGGCTAAAACCTTCCTCAACTGAAATAGCATAAGAACTACTGGTTGATTCTTTAAAATACCTTCAGTGCGACGCACAAATCAAATTCAGGATTCAAATTTCCTATTTGCCACTTTGTCACTTTTTAGGTGCATAACACTGCTATTCTTGAAAATTTTAACATTATCAACAAATACAATTTGTACGCCTTGTGTCCACAAAGTATCTTTGCTGTGCAGCCGATCTGAGCATGCGGGCAAGCAACTATCGTCAGCGGACAATCCTTCTCAACGTAGGATGGAATCTGTAGTGAAGAAAACATTATGACAAGGACAAAAATGGCGATCATACATGTAAGAGAAGACTAGCTTCAATAAATATCCAATATTAAAACATATAGGAAAGCAAAATAAACTGGAAACCGTCATCATGTAAATCAGCACTGATAAAAACATATGGACAAAACGGAATCAATTATTAGCGTATTTCACAAAAGGAGTTCATCATAACGTCAAGTTGTGACAGGTCATAGTATATGACCCTCAACATTAAGTATAGAATGATAGATAAGACAAGCAACACTTACCTCCTCTCTGGTGATGTCTCTGGCCCCACAGTTCTTTAGGCAGTTCAATGGGAATCTCGTGCATTCTCTTTGATGAGCCTTAAAGTGCATATGAAGTATTTTTTGTTATTACATTTTTATAAAGCTTATCACGTCTAAATTACGAAATGACGAAAGAAATTCGACATAAAAAAAACGTAAGCCGTTTTTTTGACGTTCAAAGTAGCCCAAATTGGCGAAAATTGTGTCCGTAAAGGACCGGAAGACTGGGAACGAGTTTATGCTTGTGATGACGTAGTAAATGCCTGGGATTTACATGATTTCTCAACATTTGCTGAGATTTCAAGAGATTTATCGCCAGAATTTTCCCGTTTGTCGATTGTAACCCCCAAAATGTCGGACAGTGACGAAGTTATGTCCCTTTCGGAATCTGCTGCTATTGGGAATCCCTCAGACACAAGCGATTCAGGCGGAGAAATGGAAGTTGTGGGAGTAGTTCCACCTTACGCGGATGAGCCATTAGCCCACACCATCGATGAAGAAGAAGATGACGAAGAAGATCAGATGGCCTTACCCCTGACGTTCTGGGAGCAGGATTTGAAGGGGAAGTGGCAGTGAATGAGTGGTTAGTACTTGGACGGGTTTTTTTGGAACTGAACAGGCGAAGAATTTTCCTTTTTATTAGTAGTTCTGCGCGATCGCGGTTTAGTTCGATTTTCACACTTTGTTTGTAGGTGTACATGCCGAGAATGCAGAATCCAAAACTTGACGGGCGCTTTGGAGTATAGATGCTGCAAAGAAATTGCACAGGTGCGGCAAAAGTTAATGTTCGGTGGAAGCATTGAGCGCGTACAGTGTATCACCGAACATGATGACTTCGCACCAATGACCAACAAGACGGTCCTTCTGCAAGTTGGGCCTTTGCCGAGGGACAAGAACGGAAGAGGCTATTGATAGTATGTAAAATGACAGGCCAAACACGACTCCCGCTAGTTGCTTAAGTTATTCTAGCCTTCAAAACAGAGCTTTCTTAGTACATTCGCAACAGCCTTGTCCCTCTGATCAAGGTGATCTAAAAGCGACACAATTGTGCCGGTAAGTGGTTGACCTATTGATCAAGAGAGTACTCAAGCTGTGATATAAACTGTTTGGAGGGTTTTATGTTACGTTCTTAGAGCCGTTTTAAGTCTCTGTGCCGTTGTGTGTGCTAGTTCTTTGGCAATTAGTTAGCTTTTTGGGCTCAGATTAATTGCAAGATTCTTTAAAGCCGCTTTAAAGAGTGATGTTTTCTGAAAGGATCCCAAGTTTCTAAGTCCGTGATTAAATGTCTGCTTGCGGTTATGTGCAAGACATGTAACTTTCTTTATCACGGATGAGGTATAGAGTGTCTAAAGGATCCAAGTTATTCTGAGACTATTACAGTCTCCTTTGATCATGTGAAAGCTACAGCTTCTTGTGCTGTCGTTTAAACTCCACTTTCATGGTTGTGGTTCTAGAAATAGAATTACTTGGAGTTAAAACATTTCACCTCCATCGTCTTATGTCATCACTGGCATCCGACGGATACATCTCCAGCAGTTTAATTGCGTTTAGCAATTCTGAAAGAGGTTATTGTTTCATCTTCCTGTCACGGTCTGTTTGTAAATCGTAAACGATTTTCTAAACCTCCATTTGTTAAACCTGCAGCAGTTAAAATGCTGGTTCGAAAGACTCAAGGATGCTACACGTGAATAAGCTGTGTTATTTCTCAAGCACGTGTATTTTGAAGTATTTACTACGTCACAGCCTTGTAATACGATCGTTTTGGCCGCGCGCAAAATGGAGACACTTTCCGGCACTAAATTCGAACATGACAGGCCTGATAACTGCCGATTGAAATGGTTCTTTTCGGTAAAACCCACATTTTCAAATTGAGAAAGATGTGAACTTTCATATTATAGCGAATAATTTTTTACTTCATATGCACTTTAAAAGAAAAACGCTGATAAACTTTTACTCCTACTATCAATATTTATGGCTAAAATAAAGAAGAAAGCAGCTTGTGATGGGTGACGTGAAATTACACTCTCCTTCAAGGGGGCAGTACACGTGAATTTTTTTTAAACGAAATGAGATGAAAGACGAATTAAAAAATTTACACACTACCCGGCAAAAACCCGGCCCCTATGCGAGAGTATTGCGGGTTTAAAGTAGACTGTTCTAGTGTCCATCTATTAATTTTTAATGTCTTATAACAAACAAACTATTAATTTTAGAGGAGCTTCCAAGCGGAGCTCCATACCTATACTGTAAGAAGAAGCATGCTGGTAATTTTTCATGGTCATGGCAAGCGGAATGGCTCGCGGGCGTGTGCGCCCTCCGTCCGTACGTCGCATTACATTACATTCTTATAATATATAGATTTAGCCAAGCCTAAAAGCGGAGCCGCCAAGGAATAAACTGGTGTTCGTTTCTCAAAAATAGTCCTGAAACTTTTCGGTCTGAAATATATTTTGGGGCTTTTTTTAGCTCGTTTGCTTTCGAAAAGTGTTTCTCAAAAAGCCCGAAATTGTTCCGAATTGTCCTCCAATACTTTGGGGATCTGTTCTGTAAATCCAGGCTCGAAAGATCATTCTAGAGGTTGAGCACAGCTTGATTATTTGTTTTCAGGCATCAAACTGAACACATATTTTACTCACGAGCCGTCTTGCTCGGTTTTTGCAATGTTTCGATATCCTGTCATTAACTATCAAGGCTTGTCAAATCTCCTTGGATTATTGGCTGTTCGCTTGAATGAACTTGAAACGGCGCTCATTTACAACAACAAAATTTAAATGGGTTATCTTCGACGCGTTCGGATGTTAACAAATAATATGAGCTGTCACTATTAGTCTGGTCCAAAATTTATACTGGCATTTTACCGGCATTTTACTGGGATTATCCGAAAGAAAGGATTTTGAGAGCTTCGAAGCACTTGTAATAAACTTATCGAAGAAATGTCGCGTAGGCTTTTATAGCACTAGTCGAGAAAAAATTCGAGCGCTTTGAGGAACACTCATTACTTACCGGATAAAATAGCTTTAAACTCAAAACTGCTTTCGCTTATAGTTACTTAAGTAACCCTTATATTTCGTTCTCTAACTTGAGACCATCGAGATTGGAAACAAACAAACACCAAACATGCTTAACTCTATGGCATAAGTTTTACGGCTGCAAATTGTTTGAAATTTGAGTGCCTTTAGAAATACACAGAATTGTTTTTGGAAGCTTTTCGGATATAATAGGTTTAAACCGACAACTGCTTCGCTTATAGTTTTTTTAAATAACTGTTATATTTCGTCTCTAGCTAGAGACCATCAAGATTCAAAACAAACAAACACCAAACACACTGTAAACTGATTATGCCGGCATAAGTTTTGCGGATGCGAAGTAAGCCTGTATAAAGTTACCCGCTTTGAGGAACGCACAAAACTGTTTTCGGAAGCTTTTGGGATAAAATAGCTTTAAACCGGCAACTACTTCGCTTAAAAGATTATTACTATTGAAAACTTCTAGGACAAGAAAATCGACAATTGTACAAAGAGATGTACCCGACAGTCAAAATTGAAAGCAATTGTTCGCCGTAATCTCACTGAAGTGATGCTTGTGCGGCTAGCTGTTTTGCGACTGTGCTTAGACCTACTGTTATGAAAAACAAACACAAAATAATGGACAGAGAAATCATTTTGAGTGAAATCGGCTGAGCATGGCAAAATATTCAAGACTACATCTGTCACAAATCTGAGCGCGTTTTCAAATAAGCTTAATTTTTTAAAGTCAAAAGTAAATGACACATTTCTAATGACAAATTAAATTCCCATTTCAAAACGTAATCTCTTTGACCGTCTTACTCAAAATCATGTACCTTAGACCCTTTAAAAACTTCACTTACTCGATTATGTTTCAGAACAGGGCAAGCTCTCCGCCGTGAAGAAAACAAAGCGATGAAGTCCTTTGAAGGCAGCTTTTGTAACCTGAACTTCTCGCCTTCTACCAGTATTCTTTTGAACTTTTTCTTTCCATTTATAGATATTAGATGCTTTTTTGTCAAGTATGAAACTTCAGTACTCGCGTACAATCGTTTTGCTAAAGAAGCTTAAGCCTTTAAAGAAACTTCTTTTTCAAAAGCGGCGACGATGGTCATGCGATTTCCCGCCAATAAAAACGCCGGTTGCCCAAAAGCGCCGCGCGATTTCCTGCCAAGAAAAGATGGCATTCTCTACCCCCCCCCCCCCCCGGGCTGTCTTGGGACTCCCCTCCCCCTCCCGCAGAGTCTGTGCGGACGGACGGACAGACGTACGTACGTACGTACGGACGGTCACGTGACTATTACGTCACAACCAAAATCGATAGGTTAGCAAATTTGCTTAGCAATGGAGCTCCGCTGGCGAGCTTTGCCTGCAGGCTCCGCTATGAAGCAATTTTGGCCCAGCTTCTAGCCAGTGGGGTGCGAGCAATCGCGTAAGTCTTTTCACGGGGCAAATTGGATGTTGGCAGACGTTGGCGTAATCAGCTTTGCATTTTTCATGTTAAGTCCATTTATATTATATTAATATTTATATAAAATAAAAAAAAAGTTCAAAAGAATACTCAGTTGTTTTTGTAGTGGAAGGCGAAAAGTTCAAGTTACGAAAACTGCCCTCGAGGTTCATCTTTGTTGTCCTGTTATGAAACACAGCCGAGTAAGTGAAGTTTTTAAAGGGTTTAATGTACATGATTTTGAGCATTACGGTCAAAGAAATTACGATTTGAAATGGGAATTTAGTTTATGTCATTAGATCTGTGTCGTTTGCGATTTATTTATGTTGACGTTGAAAAACCTGTTAGAAAACGCGCTCAGATTTGAGACAGATGTAGTCTTGAATATTTTGTACTTAGCAGATTTTACTTGCGTGGACTGATGAAGAAAGTGTGACACGAATTTCATTTTAATAAGTATAAACCGATGGGTTTTCGAATAAACTTTTTCAAAACTGATTTCTCTGACCATTATTTTGTGTTTGTTTGCTCAAAACATTCCGTCAAAAGCACAGTGAGGGACTATCAACACAACAGCACTGATCTAATTTGCACAAGCATCACTTCGGTGATTTCGGCCAAAAGTTGTTTTGAATTTTGACTGTCCGGTCCATCTCTTTGGGCAATTGCCGTTTTTATTGTCCTAGAAGTTTTAAATCAATTGGGCGACTTTACATGTCGACGGTAATTTTCTTGAAATGTTTGAAAAACGTGTTCAAAATAGCCTTGAAACCTGCTTCGAAAGGAATTGCTTGCGAGTATCTTCACTCGATTTAGGGGAAAATTAATTGAATGCTTTTTGCTTTCCTAGGCAAAACAGTGCTTATCTGAATGAAATTTCTTGTTTCTGAAGGTTCCTAGTCCCTTCTTCTGTGGTTGTTCATGATCATTCTGATAAGAAAAAAAACTTTATGTTTTGATGTGTTCGCCTTTGAAGTTTAGCCGTGCATAATTCTCAATGTTCTTCTTTGAGCAATTCTTTTTTCCCATCTGGTGTATTTTATTTCAGTTGTGGAATATTTTGTCTTCCTTATATTGTTATATTTTTTAGTTTCTTTATTTGAAGTGAATGACATTTCTGTCCTAAATTAATTTAGCGACTAAACTTAGACAATTCATTGAGCGAGTTCAGTGTGGCAGGTTTTCGCGTTCGTTTTGTTTTTAACCTCTAAGCCATTTCAGCTTGTCTTTAGTTACAGATCGGAATGAAAAAAATTCTTAAGTAACTATAAGCGAAGCATTTTTCGGTTTAAATCTATTTTGTCTAAAAAGAGACTCTAAAAGCTTCCTAAAATTAGTTCAGAGTGTGTTCTTGAAAGCGCCCGAATAATACTTCGCGGGCGAAAAAGTTGTGCTATTTTCTCTCTATCATTTTACGAGTGCTTGAAAGTTTCGGAAAACATTTTTTGGGTAATTTTGGTCAGTAAACTGGTTGATGCCGGGACAACATTATTTATTTTGGCAAAAATGTTTCATGGTTGACAGAACTAAACAGCCAGAGGGATGCATAGGAATAAGTGAGAAATGCGTGTTTACATTAAAAAATCTGTCGAGTCGTTACCGGGAGCTACCTTAACGGTTCATTAGAGCGATTGTAGTTTTACAAGAACTCTTATTGAACTTAAAAAGCTCTCAAAAGATGGTAGCAGTAGAGCTGTCGGTGAAAACCGTGCTGAAGTCTTCTCCTTGTCGAAAAATAAGTCAACTGAATATTTCCTCAGCAGTCCGGGATGTTTTCCCATGTTGTTTTTCACCTTTTAGGCGAATAACCGCACAACTAAATTGTTATGTATTTTACGGGCCAATAAGTATGAAAGAGAGGTTTCAATTTCGTCTTTACAATCCACAAATGCACTCCAATATCTTCAAATTTAAGAGCGTTAGGAGGACCAGGATAAAAATGCAGAACAATTCACGAGTAGAAAAGTAAGTTCTATGATCGCTTTTAGAATGCTTTCAAAATGAAAGTCATTCGAGTGTTTTCAGATTTTTAATACATAGAAGACACTGTATAGAGGACAACGTTGATGCAAAGTACCCGTTTAGTTTTAGATATAGCCAATGTCTCACCTAACGTGAAACCGACAGTTTCAGTCAGCCACTCGGGAGCAGTATTGTATTCTGATCTTTTGCAACAAGTTAAGTGATCACTGCTATTATTAACTTCACGTTGCCCTTTTCACATGTGCTATTTTCTTTTAGGGGGAAGGGAGACTGATGAAAAACCTTTCCCTTTCCTGGCCGTTAATTTGTAATTATTTGTCCTTCAGCGATTAGAACTAAACAAATTGGGCAGCAACTTCGTGGAAGTAAAACGAAAACGGCGCCTAATAACCCCGCCGATAGTCTATTTAACAATTAGATTATGAACTCGAGATTTCTATCGCGTGATAGTTGATGAGGCCGAAGGACGAATCAACTATCACGCATAGAAATCGAGAGCGAATAATCTAATTGTTTTAGTATAAATCTCGATTAATATTCCACTAAAGTCAAAAGTTTTACATCATTGCACTGTTATTTTGAAGTATAAGACTGTGCCTGCCACTCACCTTTTCGCTACTCACTATCTATCACGGAATAGATAGCGAGTAGGGTAGCCAATCAGATTGCAGCATTTATGATAGAACGCTAGAAGATTTGTACTAAAAAATCGTAAAAGAAAACCTACTTCCTCTCAGTCTGGAAAATTGTCAGTAGCTGTTATAAACTGCAGCAACAGATGGATTGAAATCCAGGTCGACTAAACTGGCACTGAAGCAAACGAGTAGCCCATTTTTACATAAACGGACAAGTGGCAATCTAGCTGAACGAAAAAGAGCAAAAGGAAACCATAAAGCGAAATTTCGACTTTCGGTGAGGTCAGACAAAAATGAGGTTAACTAGAAACAGCATTTTTGCAATTGGAGTTTACGATTTATTCCCCATGAAAACTTATGCCAAGTTCAGCGAGAGTAGTTTCAAAGGTTAATAAGTACTAGCGAAAAGAAATGTGAAGCTCCGCTTTTAGGCTTGGCTAAATCTATTTTTAGACGTATACATTTTTTTTCTTTACATTCTGCTCTGACTCATTTCCCAAGGAGTGGATAAACAGTTATAACTATACGTAGCCTGGGTAGTTGGCGGTATTGTCTACGCGCAAAGATAAACTTTTGCGTCTCCTTAGGAGGCGTAAAATTCCCTTCGTGGCCCCGTTAAATTAAATTTAAACTTCCCGCAGACAATCTTGCCAGCTAAGTAAGCTAAATTATGGGATGCGCTAATCGCAGAGACTAATCTATTCCCACGCGTGAATAAACATTCCTGTCTGGAAGAAGACACAAGATTTCTTTACGTCATAGCCGTGTCCAGTTACACCCAAACCTTCATTTGGGTCTGCAAGACTGCTGTTTATAACGTATCATTCACTAAAATAGAATTCAGTGAGATCATGAAATGTTGTAAGAATTTGTCACAACGATGATCTTTCAGGAAAACTTTCTTCTGTTGTCGAACTGAATGTTCCACCATCTTGTTTAGTATTTGTGAAGGAGATGACTAGCCCCAGCCTCCCTCGGAAATCGGGCGCCATTTTGAAAACATTATCTGGCAGTTTCCCTCTTCCCATCGTTCCCCACGCTCCCCGCGCTCCCGTTTTCTCTCTTTAGTGCTCCCGTATTTTCTCTTTCATTGGTGTTCACTAACAGGAGCCTCTGCGGAGGAGAGAGAGGAACTATTCAAGTCTACGCCTTTTGCGATTCCACGAAGCGCTCTATGAGACGCTACACGCGGACATATTTATTGTTTTGCCAATATTTTGATCATTTTAAGCCATTTCCGGTTGCTAAATCCGTTTATTTGCTCTATTTAGTTTTTTGTCGCGTTCTTTATCGTCCTATCGTTCGATCGTTGATTATTTGAGTATTGCTTCACATATTAACCGCTCTTTTGGTGCCAGCCTTACCTTTCTTCAGGATTATGACCTTTATCTTGCCAAACGAGCGGTGCCTCGGATCCTCGGTGATTTTGTTGCACGGAAAAAGCCGATCACCGTTGAGATCCTCCTTAAATTGTTCCGTCTTTTCGACTTCAATAATCACTTGCACCTCTGCATGCGTGCTCTATTTTTGGTCGCATTTTTCTCTTTTTTACGGATTTCTAATTTAGTACCGTACAAGCTGTCTGACATTGACGATCCCCAGGCTTGTTTTTTTGATGCCATCTAGCGTTACTTTCACGGCCCACGGGGCTTTGTTACGCATCATTCGCACTAAGACCCTTCAGGGAGCGAGTGTTGGAAATTCCTTTGCCGCTAATTCCTGGTTCGCCCTCTGTCCTGTCACAGCGCTTAAGCAGTATTTAAATATTTTGTGTGCTACGTTCAGGGATCAATTGGCCAAAAGTCTACAGAATCTAGTTCCGGATCCCTCTGTTTATGGGACTCACTCGTTTCGGCCGGGAGGAGCTTCGAGGGCTACCAACAGCGGGGTCAGTGATCGAAGTTTCCAGAGGCACGGCAGATGGAAAAGTGTCGCAGCTAAGAATGGTTATATCAAGGACGACATTTCTTCACGACTTCTTGTTTCCAAGTCTTTGGGATTTTAGGTCGTTTTCCCGGTTTATCAAGCCCTATACTCTTTCTTCCAGGTTGTAGTATAACTTATTGTTCTAGTTCCCGGTGCTCGGACGAAACCACCAAAATAAACCCAATGGTTTTTGCTCACGTTGTGTACTGCGTAGTGGAGCTGAAATATGGAATTTCTGGCGTTTGAGTGGATACGAATTAGCCAGAAATGAAATATTTCTGCGGCACAAGAGCAGGGGGAATGGGGCTGGTTTCGCTGAAGTGCAGCATGGGTAGAAAGGAGGGCTATATAAGTGATGTAAGTCACGTGGGAGATCATTCTAGGCCGACACCTCGTTCAGCTTACGTTATTTTTAATTTTAAGTAAGTCGTTCTTCGTTGTCATACGCGCGACTTTTATTTTAGTTAACGTGGGTGGGGATGTTTGCAACGTGTAGCCTTGTAGGAAGGGCTATTTAGAGCTTGAGCCATGGTTCCTACCCAGATTTCCTGCCGAGTTTTTTCCCCATCGCGGTCTTTTTCAGGCAGGTTTTTTCTGGCCTCCGTTCTGACAGTAATGTCTTTGTAAACTGTCGCTCAGCTCTGTTTTTATGTTATGTGCCGTACGTTTGGATGTAAGAGGTCGTAGTATAACTTACTGTTATAGTTCCCGGTGCTCGGCCGAAACCACCAAAATAAACCTAATGGTTTTTGCTTATGTTGTGTACTGCGTAGTGGAGCTGAAATACGCTATTCTAAGACTAGACTGCAACAAAAGTGAGGACATCTCACAGTCCAGTGTGCACAGCGGCATTTCCTTCTTGGGCCCGGCCTAAGCGTTGAAATTCACATGTGCCGAACCTAACGCAAACGAACAAAAGGTATACATTTTGCTAATTTTCATTAGGTTCGGCACATGTAAAGTTCGACGTTTGAACCGGGCCTTAAACTACCACAAAAGAAATCTTCTAAGTTTAATTTAATATTAATAAGTCACTTTTACAAATGTTTGCGCTACTTACAAATATGCGTACAAAAATATCTTATGCACTACAAAACCTAATAAATGTAACAAAAATAACATGAATGTGAACCAAAATAGTAAAAAAAAAACAATATGCTATAAATTTTTGCTATAATATATTTTACATAAATAACTCAAAAACTTTAAATATCTCTCTCTAGATAAATACTTCGATAATAAACACGATGACCAATAAGTGTCGAGAAGAGGGGATGAACCAGAAAACCTACTTCCAAGACGTAAAAAGCCTTGCTTGTTTTATTAGGAATCTTTGATATCGAGTATTTTTTTTTTTACTTTTTCTGTCAAAATGATCGCTACGTCTCTTACACACACGCTCAAGCTTATTCTAATGCGTTAAAATTTATGATCATAACGAAGCTCAGTGCCTTAAACAATAAAATGTTGAATGCAAGGATTAACTTTCCCATTTGCACTCGTACAACTGATGCATTTATATGCAATTTTTTACCCAGGGTGTTGTATACACATGAGCTGCAAGAAGTAGGAGTACACTACCCAAAGCCTGTAAAACGAATATGCAATCTAAATTATACTTATAAGGATTCACAAGGCTTCAGGGAAATCGGTTCCATTTGCGTTGTCCTCTCTCGATTTTGTATAGAAAGCTCTACATTTCACTTGGCACGTACGATTTGCGTGTTAATGATAAATTGCGGGATAACATTTATACTTGGCATTGAGAGTCCGTTTACTTAGTTTTGCTTTTGAATGTGTAATATTCATGCAACTATTTATCTCAAAAAAAAAAATAGTTGGAGTGTAGATATGTTATGAAGTAAATATGAAGACGAAGCGAAGTATAAACAAAGAAATGCTAGTAGCAGTTGATGCCGTAATAACGGACCATCAGTATCGTCGACTTCTGGGCAGATGGGAACTTGTTGCAGTACCTGGAGGACAAAAATAGACATAGCATGCTTATTCTTGTGTGAAGCCATAGGTCAGTACCATACAAAAGCCATTTTTGCGTATACCTTCTCATTTGCATTGCAATATAACCGAGCGTGAATGTGAAGCAACAGCCCTTTTCACATTAATTTTTTTTTCATTTGCATCGCAATGTACTTGAACGTGGGTATGAGGCAATTTCGGGCAGAAACTGCCTAATTGCCCGAAATAGGGCCGGGTTGCACTAGGAAATATTTTGTACATTTTTGTCAAACTTCAGAAATAATGTGACTAAATTGGCTGAGTCAAGTGCAACCTAGGTTTCTGGGCGAACAGCCAAAAAATCTTCAAGGGAGCCGTCGTCCTGTGATTGGTCCGATTTGCACGTGGGATGGTTTTGGTTTTTTTTCGCTGAAAATAACCGTTAAACAAGTGCAACCACCTTTGGTAAAAATGAAAAAATTTGGTCGAACAGGCCAAACTTCAAAGGAGCCGTTTTCCCGCCTTGAAGCCGGAA
The DNA here is from genome assembly GCA_964030785.1 of Siderastrea siderea. Lineage (NCBI taxonomy): Eukaryota > Metazoa > Cnidaria > Anthozoa > Scleractinia > Rhizangiidae > Siderastrea > Siderastrea siderea. The sequence continues at coordinate 20,879,509 of OZ034971.1, read as the reverse complement.
AAAAATTTTCGCCATTGCATTCCATCGCGCTCCTGACTCAGGATCACGATGTCGTTCTAATTAAACATTGTTTTCATCCTTGAGAAACACAAAATTTGCATTTTGCAGTTCGGGCATTTTGCGAGGTATACATATATTCTTCTTTCAATTCAAATGCCGAGGTATGAATTGCCGTGTGCTAGCCGATAAATTCCTAAAGCTAAGACTTTTTCTTGTGGAATACAGACACTAAGGTCCCATTTATATGGAGAAAAGTTGTCTCGGGTACCCGAGACAACTGTCCCCCCCGAGACAACTTTACCTAGCGTTTATATGAAAAGAAGTTGGCCCTGCTGACCGAGATCAAGCTGACCCTACTTAATTATTCCGAAATCTTACTTTGATATTCATGACCTCAATACGCACTCTTCCCTACGAATTTTTCGTTCATCTGATCACTGTGGCCTCTGTTCGTCTAAAATTTCCTTATTCAGTATGTATTTTGTTGATTTAGTCGTTTTTAAACCAAAAACCAGACGTTACGTGACACGTGGCACGCAAAAAGTCGTCCCGGGTAGGCGAGACAAAGTGTTTATAGGAGAAAAAGTTGTCCAGCCTGCCAGGGCTACCCCACCTGCCGAGGTGAGACAACTCGCTCCCCGAGTAGTCTCGCCTCCCCGAGACAAGTTGGTGATCCTCATGCAAACGGTTCGTTGAACTTTTCAAAGAAACAGGTGAAAAATTAGCTCGCCCTGGGTAACTCGGGGGGAGGGTTGTCTCGGGTACCCGAGATCATATAAACGGGGCCTAAAGCACGTGTTCTGTCTGGTCATCCATGGCCCCAGGATACCTAAATGAGCCTGAAAAGTGTTCCTATCCATTCTCAACTAGCTGGCGGCGAAAGTAATCTTCCGGAATATTTCTATCGTGGAAATGTATTTCAAAGCATGACTCTGCTGGAGGCGGTTAACTCCACGGCCATGAAAACGAAGTCTATTGCGGGACCAAACTCTGCGTCTTCTGAAAACAGCAGTTACGCGAAGAAAATCCTGCTGATAGTGCAGCATCCACATCAAAAGTGCAATTGCGTTTTGCTGAGCCTGAATTTGAAAATTCAATGAAAATCCCAAACCGAAAAAAAAATATGAATTCGATCCATGTCTTGGCCTCTGATGTGATAAAAAAACAACTCTCCACGTGCATTTTTGACTGTCATAATGCAAATCATCAGGTTGTTTTCACAAATTGGAACATCCTAAATTTTGTCAAAATTTTAGCGCCAAAAAACAAGAAAAAATTTGAAATTGGTCTAGTGCAACCCAGCCCATAGTCTCACATCCAAGTTCAAATACATTCTAATGCAAATGAGAAAATTTTTAAAACTGTGAAAAGGGCTTTATCTGGCAGAAACAGCAAAATTGCCTCGAGACCACGCTCGTTCGTGATGGGATGCAAACGAGAGAAGTTGAAATGGGTTATTCAGCCAATGCCGGTTCTTATTTACCTCACCCAAATTAGCATCTCTCTACTACCTTGATTTCATACCATATTAAGTCATAACTTTATATCCTACAATGTCCTAGAGAGCTGACCAATGGACGCATAAACACACACTTCCTTATACGAGAAAGAAACTTGTAACACCTCACACAGTGTTCATAACCTTTTAAGATTTTAAAACTCCAGGATTTTCCAGGACCTTTTCCATGACCTTTTGGACTTAATTTGGCCTTTTTTTGTCAAAAAACCTGGAACTAATTCCATTTTGTTACCCACTGATCTTCTCTTCTTTCATTCAAAATAGGACAACGATTGAATGCATTTTGTACAATGAACTTTATTTTCCACGACTTTTCGTAACAAACAGTTGATCTCCATGACTTCCCACGCCTGGAAAATGAAATTCCAAGATTCCATGACTTTCCAGATTTTCCACGACCCGACGACCCGTACGACCCCTAACACAGGGCAAAACAAAACATACTGTGCCACAACCACAAGGCGGTTTCACCACAGACAAACGAAATAAGCAAATTTACGAGGCGACTTAACTATTAAACCGAAGCCACGTACACCTTACCTCTGTTAATGGCTCCCAGTCTGTTCTGTAAGGACTCCAGTCTGTGAATGTATAAATTTAGCGAGTGATCAGCACTGTCACTTCCATCATGAACAGATCCCACTGACGACGCACCTGATGGCGATAAAGGACGATCAATACCATCATCGTATCCACGAGTGGGCGAACCCGAACGCTCCCGACGATGCGGCGAAGAGTGTCGAGGTATCGAATCGAAACGATCACGATCGGTATAATCGCGTCTTGTGTTTACGCTGTCTCTAACTGGTGGCGATTTTAAGACTCGCGTATAATCAGAAGTTGTCGGCTCTCGGGCTCGCGGAGCCGACGTTACCCGAGAATCTGACCGAGATGTTGGGAAGTAAGTTCTTGGTGACCTGCTTGACGTGGGAAAACTTCGATGCGATAAAGGATCATCAGCGATGGGAACATCTTCGCGGCGACTTAACCTGTCACTTGACGCCGTAGTCGACGGTTTTACAGGACGACTCTTAGGGTCCAAATCTCCGTTCACACCAACATCATGTCTCTCGTAAGTTCGCCGGTCACTTCTCGGCGAATATCTATCAGTATATGCAGCAACACCACCATTCCGATACAAGTTCAATGTTGGCACAGTACGAGTAACATCACTGCTCGACCGTGGAACATAGGTAGAAGCCGGGGCTTGATAAACCGTGTGACTGTTGACGTCCCCATTAACTACGTGCGATCGACTTGTACTCTCGCGCGATCCTGCGATGGAAACGCGTTTAGATTTGTTTACCAGAAAGTTCATGCGCTGTACCGCGAGTACGGCACGCGCAACAGTTCGGAATCTCCTAATACCCCTTCGCCTATAGGAGCGGTCTGCGTTTGTGGGGTACACACCCATCTGAGAGATCATGGCAAGCGTCGTGGACTCACAGTCTTGAAAGCCTCCTAGTAACAACAGAAGGTATTTCTTCTGATAGACGAGAGCTTTTCTGAAACTTTCCGCTTTGATGAAGCGTTTGTAGAGCTTTAGGATCTGAAACAAATAACAGAAGAGTCGGCAAAAACAACGTTTAAGAAAGAGGAATGTTGCGGGTTCCAATAACAAGCGAACTCTGAGGTTCAAGACACATTCAAAGGTTACGTTTTTCATTGCCGCCAATCATCGTAGCAGGTCTTTAGAAGTTGGCTCAACGGGATCAAAAGGTCAAAATGGTGCTTTATGATTGGAGGATTTTGATCCATCTTGTCGGGTTCTGTTTTTACACGGTTCGTTCATTTTCCATGTAATTATGATTGACGGCAGTAAAAATGTAATCGTTAACTGGGTTTTGAATTTCACAGTGCGCGCAATAAAGTCTACATCTACATACATCTATATACGTACTTCGACCGACCGACCGACCGACCGACCAACCGACAAATGAATGAATGAACCAACGAATGAATGAGTACAGATTACAGAAGCCAGCAGATAGAAAGAGTTTTCTCCACGTGAAAATTCGGCCCTTTGCACGACTTGGCCACAGGGTACAAACTCTTATGCCGGATGGCCTACCCGGACACCAAACGAAACCAACTTCTAGATGGCCATCACCACTTCATCTTTTTATGCTTCACTGCGTCATCGAGCATTGCGGACTTTCCACTATGTGACCAAGTTACGCAAAAAGTCCCATTTAAGTAAATTAAGGCAAGCGTATTTGAGACCTTCAGTTCACGAAATTTAAATTCTACTATATAACAACAATTCACCAGAACTTTGGTCTCTATCTTTACAAAAACACGAACCCACCTTAGCTCGAGGCCACGTGGTCTCGTCTGTGTCGGATTCATGGCCGCTGACCGGTACGCGCGTAGCAGCGTCTTTGCTCAATTCTTCCCTGACACGAGACAGCTCCGCTTGCGCTGCACTCAAAGCCCGTTGGAATTCTTCTTTTTCCTGGGCCCACATTTCGCGTTCAGCGTTCAGCACAGAGTCGGCATGCTCCCTCGACAGACGCGAGTTCTGGAAATAGAAAGCAGGAAGAATTCCGTTGGGCTTTTCTTTTTTCGACGACCTACACCAGGTTTGTCAACTTGAAAAACTAGCTCCGGAAGTTAACAACTCTTTACAATTTTTTTTTTAATACCCAGGTGAGAGAATAGAATACCAAACAGCATCACAGGAAAGTACCTTTAATAGTTTTCGTGAGGTTTTTTCCATTTAGCGCGAAAGTTAGACTACTTCACGTAACTTCAGGTTTCCCCGTAGCTATTATGTTTTTGACTTGGGTATAAAGTGAGGAGTAAGTCTGAGAAACAGGAAACTAATCAAATCTTAAACCATGGCTGGGGGCACTTGACCCTTGTTTGGGAATAGGCGTGCTGCTGAGGGTTTGAAAGCTTGATCCTGTTTAGGACAAAAAAGCATTAAAATACCAACCTTGTGTAGAACGATACGCTCCATTTTGGGTCCCTGTTTACAACAAAGGACAAGATACACACACTCTTGTTTTACACCATTTTTAAGTGTTTAAAGGACCAGCAAACGTCTCCGATCTACAACTGCGAAACACTGAATAAGCCAATCTAACGACGGCAATCGCACTGACTATACCCTGCTTAGGACAAACTCCCATAACATTACCTACCCTGTTCAGGGCAGAGAGGCACGTCACCGTAAAGGCCACATAGGGGAGTACCCCCCACCCTCCAGAAGGATATTGAACTAATATCTATATTTAGTTCATAAAAAATGGCTGTAAGTGCTACCTGTTCGTTTGCTCGTTCTCGTTGTCTGTATTGAGCGATTTGTTCTTCTAAGTTCCCTAAAGCGTTTCTCAATTCTTTTTTCTCTTCGTTCAACTTGGAAACGAATTCCGCCAACTCTGTGTTTTGACGCACAATTCTCTCTTGTGCGGCAGCTTTTATCGGCGATAGTGGCACAGTTTGGCCATCCTAACAACATAAAAGCAACAGTCAGTGCAAGCTTAACAGTTATAAATTATTAGTGTATCACCACAAAGCAATAAACAATCCCTTTCTTCACTACTACATCTTTTGGCGAGAGTCGAAGGGGAAAATGGCCTAATAATTATATGGCCTCAAAAGGTTCTAATATTTCAATCCACGCATCACAACCAACAATCTCCTGGTTTTAGTCTTAGAAAATCGGCGTCTCGGTTCTATCGGCATTACAGGCACAGGAAAATGTTTTTCTAATGCAGGACAGCGATAACAACTTTATGCAAATGAGATCTTTAACGTACGTCTATATGTACAGTGAGTGTGGCTCTGATTTGTTCCAGTTCCTTTAGAAGGTTTCCAAGTGACTCTTTGACTTCCTCCAGTTCCTTGTTGTCCCTACAAAAAACGATACGAAGTTACTATCACCGAACTCGATTACCTACATTTCATATTGAGGCAGGGATGTAAGCATATAGAACTACTCCCGACAAATAACGCCCCACATGGCCGTATACCTGGGACGAAAAGTTCATTGGAACTAAAACGCCCTAAACAACGCTTATCGAGGAAATTTTTGAGCCCCAAAATTCTGGAACCGAATCTGCTCCTAGGATACTACTGTTTTTGTATTTATTTATTTATTTTTGAACCCAGAACAGGGATAATCAGAAAAGACGGTAATCGTGTTCGTTTTATACCGATACAATTTTCGACATAAAAGAAATGATATTAAATTCATTTTGCTCCTGATGGAAGAGTAAGTGAAGCACGATTTTCTTGGAATAGGCAGTCTTTTTCTCTCTGTTCCTTCACCAACAGAAAACAATAGTCCAGAGCCCGTTCGTGTTGTTCTACCGTTTAAAGACCAAGCCTCAGCTGATATTCTTCGCACGCAACTGAAAGACCTTTGCCAGAAAATTAACACCACCATCCAACCCGTTTTCGTCAGCCACAAAATTGAGCGAGACCTGAAATCACGTGAAGTCAAGCCGCCGGTCGTTAACCAACAGTGCCTAGTTTGCCATTTTAAATGTGACCTGTGCTATGCAGGTTATGTTGGTTTTACGCGCCGGCACTTGCATCAACGCGTCGAGGAGCACAAGAACGTGTCGTCATCTATTGGCAAGCATTTTCGCGCGGAACATTCTCTGGCCCCTAAGAATCTCAACAAGAATTCTAAAGAAATGTAAAAACAAGTTTGACTGCCTCATTTACGAAATGTCTTTTATTTTTGAACTGAGACCAAGTCTCAATGTACAGTCCGACTCAATTCGCGCTAAGGTTTTTAAATAATTAGTCTTTACATAGTTAGTTTTGCATGCTTTTTATTGTTTTAACACCTTTGTTAATTCTTTTTACACATACTTTACATATTTTTTACCTCTTTGTCACTATATGTATCTATGCAAATTCATATTCTCAACATTTCGCTTGATAATGACCGAAGAGCGGTCGAAACGTCAAACAGATATTGTTCCGTTAAAATACGTTGTTACTGTAGACTTTCGCCACATCAGGTTTTCGCCAACAGCGTTAAAACGTGGAAATTTGATGGAGGAAAAAAAAACAAGTGGTTTATTTAATAGAAGACCGAAGAGATTCTCAAAAAAAGTTCATAATTACCTTGGTTTAGCAGAGTCGATAGAGTTCTGATGTTTGTTGATAAGCACGTGGTGTTGTTGACGCATGGACTCCAGTTGTTGTTGGTGAAGCATTAGCCTCATTCGGAGCGGGTACAAAGATGCCTCCTTGGGGGAAAACCAGGAAAAGAGTTAGTTAATTTCAAACAGTTGAATCTCCCTGAGAGAATACCTGAATGAAATCGCAAGCGTTGGATTGGATTGGATTGGATTGGAGCGAGACAATAAAAATGAAAACTAGCGAGAATCTTTTACTGCGGCACTTTTTTAAAATATATTTTTAACACGACAATTTTTCAGAATTTCAAACTGAAAATACTTTCAGCATTATTGTTAATATATGTTAGTTCTAGTTTGAACTTAAGTTACCCACTATTGTATATAGTCCGTTCTTAAAGTTAGTTTAAATATATTTTTGTATTTTTATGTCATAAGAGATTTTCTGGACAATGTATCAAGTTACATTAGAACACGACACTTAATGCTTGCCTTCTCAGACTGTTTCAATGCTTGATCGTCTAAATCCCGTTGAAGCTCATCCATTCTTGTGTCCCTCTCACTTAAGTCTCTGTTAAGAGAGGCGTTTTTCTCTCTCTCGTTTTCTAGTTTCTGTTCAAGCTGAGCTCGTTTCTTCTTCTCGTTTTCCAGTTCACTCTGTATATGTCGTTCTCTTTCCTTGTGGGTCATGGCCGTTGCTTGTTGTACGTCTCTTTCGTTTTGCAGTCTTCGCGCACGAACTCTTTCTTCTTCTAATGTACCGGTCAATTCAACCAGTTGTTTCTGCGAAAAAATACTTAATATTAACTGAATGAAACCAACAATCTAACAACCGACTGTCATATTTTCTACAGGGTATTTTGTCAAAATTATTATAAACAACAGTACAATATTTACCGACATTTATGAGGCTGAGAAATGTTACACACAGTGGTACGGGACTGTGGTCAATGAACGAAGGAAATTAGTAAATAAGTAAATTGAAATTGGAGTGGAATTTTACCGAGGGGCTAGTCTTATCCGCTATTTCAATATCAACTTGAATTTAGTTACGCCTGACTGTGGAGTTACTATAACCCCCAAAAGGAGTCATTTATTTACACTTGTAATGGAGTTGCGTTAACTCCCATAAGACTAAAAATAACTATATTTAAGGATCCGATGAAGTTACAGTAGACAACCCCTATCTCTCTATCTTCGACTATCTTGAATAATCCCTCATCTCAAACAGAATGTTGCGCAATATTTTACTGACGGCCTTCTCGAACTCCTGCTTTCTCAAATAACTTTTTTTCTCCCTTGAGAGTTCGAGATTGCTTAAGTCAACTCCCGATTAAAAATTACTTCCAAAACGGGTTATTACAATTAATTGTCGAGAAAATGCAAACAGCAAAATGCGCTGATCATTAAAGTACGCCTCAGTTAACATTTGAGTACCTGTACTACATCAAGCGCTCCTTTAAGCTGCTGTGCTACCAGCTTTTCCGTCTTTGCTGACTCGTCGTTTTTCTCTTTCTCTGCTTCGAGTGAAACTTCAAGGAACGCACTGCGGTTCTTTTCATCTTCTAAAGACGTGCTGAGTTCAACAGAGCGATTTCTTGAAGAGTTCAACGCTGCTTGCAGTTCTAAAGATCGAAAGAGAAGCACATTGTTGAAGTCCCCCTTGCGTATCCATTTATAGGTATATCAGGCTCAGTGAGTAGCAATGTGTAAGTTTATTACTGATTGCCCTATACTTTTTCAGTTTGTTCTCTCTGAAAATTTTTTGAACCGCTATATAGACTGCAAATATTTAAACCGGAGAAAGAAAGGAAAAAACATTCCCAGGTATCTTGCAATCAGCAGCCTTCATTCAGGGTCCTATCTAGGATTCATCGTTTGGGGGAGAAGTCCCGAGTAAGCGAAGGCCACGAGCTTCCTAGGGGCCCCTGATGAATTTTACCGTGTATAAATAAAGTTATCAGTTCAGTTCAGGGGGGGCCGGGGGCATGCCGATCCCCTGAAATTTTTTGAGAATTTTTAGATAATGTTATTTATATACTGTAATGATAATAACGATATTTTTTAGGGGGATAGAACCCTGACATTGCCACCTTCAAGTGAGGAAAGCTTGCATGGCCAACCACCGAAGCGTAACCCTCATAAAAGGGTAATTATATGCCTTGTCTAGTCTTTACTAAACACATTTTAAGGGCTTTATAAGGACAAAAATAGAGTACTAGAACTAGCTCTCATCGCCCTTAACGTCTTCCAGTCTCGGTTGCCATGTAAGTATACCTTCACCTATTTAGACTTGTAAATGAAGAAATCGAAGGGATTTCGGATCATCCCGCTATCGTGGACTGGACTTAATTGATGTTTGTAAGTTGATGCTCCCAATCCTCTGCGTGTTTAATGCCTTAAGTGTATTTCTTCATTTATAATATATAGATTTAGCCATGCCTAAAAGCGGAGCCCCTAACTACTAAACTGGTGCTCGTTTCTCAAAAATAGTCCTGAAACTTTTCGGTCTGAAATACATTTCGGGGCTTTCTTTGACTCGTTCGCTTTCGAAAAGTGTTTCTCAAAAAGCCCGAAATTGTTCCGAATTGTCCTCCAATATTTTGAGGATCTGTTCTGTAAATCCAAGCTCGAAAGGTCATTCTAGAGGCTGAGCACAGCTTGATTAATTTTTTTTTTTTCGGGCATCAAACGGAACACGTCTTGCTTGGTTTTCGCAATGTTTCCATATCCTGTCATTAACTGTCAAGGCTTGTCAAATCTCCTTGGATTAAATTGGCTGTTCGCTTGAATGAACTTGAAACGGCGCTCATTTACAACAACAAAATAAAACTTATTCTGAAGTAAATGGGTTATCTTCATCGCGTTCGGATGTTCAGTTAACAAATACCATGAACTGCCACTATTAGCCTGGTCAAAAATTTATACCATCAAGATTGAAAACAAACAAACACCAAACACGCTTTAAATTATAATTATGGCATAAGTTTTGCTAATGCGAAGTAAGCCTATTTAAAGTTAGGCGCTTTAAGGAACGCAAAAAACTTTTTTCGAAAGCTTTTCGGATAAAACAGCTTTAAACCGACGACTGCTTCGCTTAAAAGATTATTACTATTGAAAACTTCTAGGACAAGAAAATCGACACTTGCACAAACCGACCCGACAGTTAAAATTGAAAGCAATTATTCGCCGTAATGTACCGGTCAAATTGAAGGTTCAACATCCTCCCCCCGGGCAACCCCCGGGGCATTTGAACTTTTGGAATTTGTGTTGGTCAAATTCCCCTCCCCCGGGCCAAAAAGGCGTTCAAATGCACCACTATAGGTCCATTTTAGGTGATCAAATGCCCCCATCCCCGGGAGATCTTTGATGCAAGACCATATTTTTCAACTGTTGTAGCTTTCAAATGCACTTAAACTCAAGCCCGAAAAAAACTGAATAATACGACTGGATTCTTGTTCAGCAGACAGTTCTGCGTTCATAAGATAGTTTTTATTCCATATATTAAAGCACTATAAAGAGAACCAACCTCAAACTCTTAAACAGTAGACAAACTTTGATCACAAAAACCTACATGGTATATACATGATGGCAAACGTCATAATTTCAATATAGCAAACACAAACTTTTGGTCTATTTCAATAGATCGATATAGATCAATATAAGTTAGATCAGCACCGAGGCCGTTATTCCATTTCGTACTTATTCTTTTCTGACCTCAAGATCATTAACACTTCGTAATAAATAAGGAGCAAAGCTTTTGCAGCCCTCTCTTTTGCAGCCAGTCGCAAACAAAAGCGCAATTCTGTCCTCTAAAATCCTCCAACGTAAGACGCTCCGTAAACTCCGCCATGTTTTCATCACGTACAAGCGCTGAGACAGGTAACATGACACCGAGGCAATTTGTTCAAATTCCCCACCCTTCCCATGCGGTTTTCAAATTCCCCACTCCCGGGAAGACTTTAACTGTCAAATTCCCTACTCCCCGGGCACAGCAAAGAGTCAAATTCCCGGGGTACGCCCGGGGGGGGGGGGATGTTGAAGCTTCAATTTGACCGGTACATAAGTGATGCTTGTGCAGTTGCCTTGCGACTGTGCTGTGACTTACTGACTCGAAAACCCGTCAGTTTTTTTTCTCAAGTTTAAAACTACAGTACTGTCGAACAATCGATTTGCTAAATAAACTTAAGCTTTTTAAAGAAACCTCTTTTTCAAAAGCGGCGATGGTCATGCGATTTCCCGCCAAGAAAAACGCGGTTGCCCACAAGCACCACGCGATTTCCCGCCAAGAAAAGATGGCATTAGCCACCCCCGGTCGGGTTGTCTTGGGACTCCCCTCCCCCTCCCCCAGAGTCTGTACGGACGTACGCTGACGTCACAACCAAAATTTTTCGGATCGATTGGTTACTAAATTTGCTTAGCAATGGAGCTCGCTGGCGGGCTTTGCCCGCAGGCTCCGCTATGAAATTTCCGCCACATAAATCCAACACCAGTACCTTTATTGACATTTCTAAGTTGATCCGCCCGATCCTTCGCATGTTTCAGTGCCTCCGCCTGCCTTTTTTCGTTTGTTAGCACGAGCTGAAGCTCTTCTGCTCGAGACTTCTCATTTCTCAGGGCAGCAGACAATTCTTCGATTGTTTCTCGACCTCTTTCTGCAAAGATGAGACAAAAAATTCAAACCTTTGATCGTCTTTGAGAGAAAAAATACTAGTTCCATGCATTCTTAAATGCAACACAATAAATCAGCCACGTTTTTTAATGTCCACGTTTGTTACAAATTTATGAACGAAAACATCAAACAGATGTTTTACTTAGGAGAGTAAAGCCAAGGAAAAACATGCAGCCACTTCCTGATTCATCTGTGGACTCAAAACTTAGACCAACCTCAGTAATACAGTGTAATAAACACAGGAACGTACTACCAAACGGCTGTCATCTGAAAAAACACACTTTGCAATTTCCTCTTTGGACTCAAAAACAGAAAAAATGTGTATGACGAGACACAACAGGAACCTTTTATTTCTAGGCTAAAATGAAAGAGCCACATCGCACGAACTAATAAAAAGGACCACATGGAATTACTACTCAACAGCTTTCAAATAAATGTTCTTTGGGATATCATCCACAGAATCACAAGTTATAGTTGCAATACCTTCGGTTTCAGTGTATGCTTTGTAGAATGAAATGAAAAATCTACCCAACACTTACCTAACGCCTCTCCTTGCAGCGCCTTCTCCGTCTCCAATTCAGACTCCAGATTAGACAATGAGATTCTTTCTCTCTCTAACTGGACCTCCAAATCAGCCTTCTCTTGCTTAGCAGCGGCCACCTGTCGGCGGAGAGATTCAATGTTCTCCAGAAGTCGGCTGCTCTCTTGTTTGCCGCGCTGTCGTTCAGTTTCAACAGCATCTTGGTATTTCTTGGTGTTTGCACGCTCGAGCTCCAAGGCTTGGGTTTGGTTTGAGTTGCGTACTTTCTCGGCTTCGAGGCTTGTCCTGAAAGTTAAAAAATAAGCATTGGCTACAGGTGGGATATTATGTTACACAAAAAGAGAAGTGGGGGGGGGGGGGGCAGGGATGGAGGGGTAGGGGAGTGGGAAGAAGCGTTTCAGTTAGACTGCGACACTGCTTGTCTAGGTAAATTTCCGTAAGTATCCAAATAAGTGCCAAAGAGTAACTCACTACTACGAAAATAATTTTACCGAGCAGTCGAAGTGTTTTATTAGCTACCCCAAAAACGTGTTGTATGCCTGGATATCACATGCTCTGATTGACACAGAATTACAGTCTGTTGCAGTTGCACAAAACGCAGGACTTATTTTACGTGTCCAAAACTTACGTTTCTATACCCTATTCACTCCCTACTCTAAATCTGAGAAAGAAGCGATCAGACCTCCGCACTTATTGCAGTCTTGTAAACCACTGCAAAAAAGTTAAGTCGAATTCAGGCCAACTAAGGCTTACGCGGCCGGAGCTTAAACCAGTTTCCGTACTATGAGACACCCACGCGCCCACCCTCCCTCCCCTCCCTACTCAATACCCTCTGTGGTAAGATGCTAGTCCACTGCAGATTTTCCTCCGGCATTTCAGTTGTTAGGTATAGCCGTTAGCAGCACGTACTACCAGACCATATCACCTCTGCACGGAATCCCATCAATAACTCTACTTTCGTGCAACCGATCTTTTTTCGTTTTCAGTCGGGTACACATATATTACTTACTTGAGAGACATGGCTTGCACCCGTTCTTTCTCCAGTGCGGCACTCATGTCTGTGAGCCGACCCTTCTCTTTCGCCAACGCTTCCTTAAGATTAGCCACCAGACTTCGTTCTTTCTTCAGTGAGTTGGTCAGATCGTTTTGCACATGCTCGGCATGCTGGCCTTTTACCAGCACTAATATTAAAATAAACGAGAGGAAATAAGAGAAAATAAGCAGTTCAGTCGTTAACAAACCAAACAGTACGTGAAGGTATTGAGTGAACTGTAATCAGTCTAGTACGAGAATGGTACTACAAAGAAATATCCCGAGTCTACTAAACGTATGTTCACACTTGGCACCCGAGTACAATTCTCTCTGAGCTCTAATGTGACTCACGCCAAAATCCGTGCCAGAGTACAAAGTCGAGACCTTATTCTCGGCCAGCAAAGACGGCACCGGTATATGATGATGTCTTGGGAACCCAGTGTCTTAACACAGCACCATTTTGTGCCGGTGCTCAGACACAAATTCTCGAGCACCAAGTGTTAACACAACATAAGGGAGTGAAACCCATGATCAAACACAACGGTTGGATGCTGTAACCAGAGCAGCTGAAAGACCCAGGGCTATTTGCTGGGTCTGTATATGACATAAGGTCCTGCATGTTACTAAGGTCAGTGATGTCGAAAGATCGTCTAGGGAGATGATAAAGAGAAAGATTGACAGCAGACGTATTAACTAAGAAATGATTAACAAAATGATGGTCACTTTGAGCAGATGGTACGAAGAAAGATATTCGTATCAGGGAAATTTTTGCCAAGGTGTTTGATTGACAACTGACTCAAACAAGACACTTAATAAGATAAAGATGGCCGCTAAAGCAGATGACAACGTATAAGAGAGATCTGTTAGCGAAAGTGAATTTCAAATGCTCTCACGTTCCTTCTGACTGAATGTCGTTTATGAAAGCCAAAATCCTACATTCAAAATGAAATTTCCAAACGGGAAACGTAGGTACCATCAGCTTTTCTAATTCCAGTTTCACGTCTTTTGCCAAGTTTTACCCGTGTTTGTTTCCCTCTTTGAAAATTTTGCGTCCCATTTACAAAACCCTTACATATCCATGTTGAAAAAAGTCGAACGACCTTCAAAAATTTCCAATCTTGAGAGTAACAGCGTTTCTGAAATATTAGCGCAATATATTTTGTTAAATTCTTACATTGTGTCTTTATGTCTCTTTCTCTTTGGTGAGCTTCGTCCAGCTCATTACGCAGCTGTTCAAGAAGATCTTGGTTCTAGCAAAAGAAACAAAGCAACTAATTCATTTGTGAAACAAACAAACGAATATACAAACAAAAAAAGACCTAAAAACGAACAAACAAAAAACGTCGTCCAGGGATAGACAGAGACTCTGGTATAGGTGAGGGAAAAGCAAATGTTTCAATGGCGCCTAAGAAAGAGCTCATTTTGTTATGACGGAACCAAGACAATAAAATAATTGGAAGTAGTCCGTTGAAATCGTGCAAATACAGGCTAAACGATACAGAAACGTGATTTACTTGTTCAATCAGCGGTTTCTTCGTAGCAGTCTTTCGAAGTTCTTGGATCTCTGCCAGCAAAGAGTCCCGGTCCTTTTTCCTTAGCTGTTCCATAACACGACTTGTAAGTTCATCCTGGAAAATAAACGAGTGGTATAATGTTTGGTGTTACTACAGTCAAGTAAATTGAGGAAGACCGACACTCATATCTTGTTTCCAATAATGCCAACACTACTCTCAGTGAAGATCGCCTTTAGATGACCTGCAACGCTCACTACGAACTTAGAACTTGGACTTATTACTTTCGTCTTATGCAGGCTAACACAAAATTTTGGATTTACCAACTGAGTTGATAAGGTAAATTGGCCACCGTAAAGAGATTGAAAGCTGACTCGACGGATTCGCTCTGACCAAGGGCTAACGCTCTAAACGTCAGCTTTCAATCTCTTTACGGATGCCAATCTACCTTAACAACTCAGTTTAGAAATCCAAAATTTTGTGTTTCACGTCGCCACCGACAGAGCACCACAGTTTCTTTAGAAAGTAACCCCCTTGATGTTTAACGCAGGCTAATACTAGGGGATCTAAGAAAAAAAAACAAACAAAAACACCACTTCAGACTTAACAACACTAAAAGGGATAAATGGAAAAGAAATTAATACAATTGAAGACATAGAGTCTTTTGAGGCGGGCGAAATGGCTTATCGGAACTTTATATTGAGTAGGAAATATACCTGCGTTTGTATTTGAGTTCGCAGCAATCCTGCTTCGGGGGAGTCATGTCCGTCCACAAGCTGAGAGGTTCTCCGCTCCGCTACTAGAACATCTCTGTCTTTCTCGAACACCTGAAATAGTACAAAGATCCAGAATACGCTAACGAATAAGTCAAGTCTTGAACACTTGTTTCACAGACTTGAAGGCATTGTGACAAGTTTAATAAACCAGGGAAAACGAAAGAAACTTTACTTTTTGGATTTCAAGGTAGAAGCTTATGGAGCCGTCTATGTGAAACCCTATATTTCAAACAAATATTTTTTTAAGAATCTCAAATGGTTGGAAGTTGGGCTATTTACAATGAGTTAAAGAGAACCATCGAAGTCAAGTCAACTAAAGGCATGGAAAAGGATTTGAACCTTCCACTTCCGGATTACAAAGCTAGTGACCTATCCGCTAAGCCAGAATTGCTTCCTGCTGACTCCTGATCCGCAATTTTACAAGCATTTGGAATTACAAATATGTAACAAAGCTAAAAGGTTATATTTTTTGGAGGCAGTTCTCCATTCGTTGCACTAAAGTAGCTGACATGAACAAATAAAAAAGTAAATAAATAAATACATAAAACTACTAACCGTCTGAACAGCGTTAAGCAAGTCTGTCCGCCAGTCGGTTTCCAAGGGCGGTTTACCAGACTAAAATAAAACAAGTCATGGCAATATTAGAGCCAAAAATTTCAAACAATGCCGATAACGAGTTTAAAAAGTGCTTATGCTTAGACAACTTAAACAAAGCAAAAGTAGGTAAGTCTCTGTTTATACACGAAGACAAATAGTACCAAGCAATACAGAGACATGGCATTATCGTGAACAGTGAAAAATGCTGACGATCCTTCTTGTCTTCGTCAGATTGCTTGAGATCCTTTTTTTCTTCGTCTCATTGCTTAATTACAAACGTGGGCCCATAGATACCTAGCAGTAAACGTTTGCTGGAAAAAAAAAAAGCCACTTCGCGCAGGAAAGTACCGAGGAATTTCGAGAAACGGGTCACATTTTGTATGCGATCAATGAGCTAATAACAACGCTAAAAATAATTAAAGCACTTTTCTTACCGCGGATGCCTTTCGCATCTGTGCAAGAAGATTCTTTAGTGACTGGACAGCTTCCAGCAGTGCCTGCTTTTCCGCTGACCAGGATGACTGCAGGGACGCGACATCTGGGCTTGTAAGTGAGCGATCCTGAGCTGGAGTTGATACTGCATTGACAAGGGACTGTATAGTTTCTGCCTCGGTATGAAGATTACTGAGGAGACCCTAGAGGAATAATGGACGGCTATTTGATCAAATGGGAAGGATACTGGCGCAGTGACCTTGCTTTAAATTTATCGCCCGCGCACTTTACAAGCGAGAAGGTTCTTTCAACTTTGCTCCTTTGTTTTCAGACCGAGGCCCGGTTGCTCAGAACATCTACGCCAACCAGGGTTAGCATAAATTAGAGAGAGAGATTCCGGTGAGTTATTTTCGTTTTACATTTTGACTTAGGCTGCTTTCAAATCTCACTTAAGGCCAAGTAATACGGGCAACGTTCTCGTGCAACTTGTCGTACAAAGTTGAGTTGCAAGTTTGGATTGCTTGTTGTGCGTATTACCACCTCTTCACGCAACAAATTTTCATGTTGCAGAAAGTAAATGTCGCTTCTATTATTTTTTCAACATAAGAATCTGTTGCACGAAGGAGGTGGTAATACGCGCAACAAACAATCTCAACTTGCAACGCAACATTGTTGTGCGACAAATGGCAAGAAAATGTTGCCCATATCACTTGGCCTCTAAGTTAACCACTAGAAACGCTTTAAATAAACAAAAAGAAATCTTGGCAACAAGCAACGAAATTCTCTTACGATATTACCTTCAAATGCACTTTTCAACAAATATCTAACCTCAACAGTATTTTGAGATTTCAGGGGCGAACTAGCCGCTGACTTCATGCGAGCCTGCCGTACCAGCTGACCAACAAGATCATTGTCGAGCCGTTCGTTCTCATCTAGTGCCGAGTTAAGGCGCATGCGCATCTCGGGCGAAGCAGAGTCGATACCTAGAATGGACAAAGAACAAAACGCATGGCGTGAAACTGCGTCCAAGCGAAAGAGGGTGGATTATTGCAAATTATGTAGAGTAGTTTGCCTAGACAACATTGCGAAAGTAAGTTTTCTTCACAGCAGAAAACTCACTTTTGCAATTTCATAGCAAAGTTATTTCACCTAGTAATTTCATAGCCTTAAAAAGTTTCAACTAGATGATAAATTGAAGAGAGAAAAAATCGCAGACCAACCGAGAAATATCTCTTTTCTTTCGACCGGTTTTACCAGTCACTTTGTTGGCTTTGTTGGAAGACAAGTTATAATGGTAAAAGGTAAACAATTAAGAACCCACCTGATATACTCATAAGTCGCTCTACCTCTCGTTGATGATCCTGTCGCATTCTGTTCACCTGATCATTGTGTGTTGTGAGCAACTCTTGTCGTAAATTGTTCATTTTCGCCAAGTTCTCCATCTCAAGCTCGTCCTTAAGTTGTTTCACCTCTCGCTGTCGCCTCTGTTCCTCATTCTCTTTCACGGCCACCAGTTGGTTCTCATATTGGCGTTTAAGATTTTCTTCCACGCTTTTTAGTTTCTAAAAAAATGAAACGACAAGTAAATGGCAATCGTTAGAGTAACTGTATTGAAAAGAAAAGTGAATATTTTGTTTATTTGTATTTACGTTCGTTGTTTCAATCAAAGTGCATTGCGTTTCCCAAAAGCATTGAAAATTTTTCAAACACCGTATCGTCCTGTAAACATTCTGCTTTAGAGAATCAGAGTTTATTATTTCTATCGAATACTTATTAAGGGTGCGATAAATATTCACCACGAGTCAACAACACCGACAAAAATAATTTTTACAAGAAACCAATGATGAAGCCTATAAAGAGGTAGTAAATTAATTTTCAAAAAGTCCAAATTTAAAAAAAATGCTATGCTCTATTACGCAGCAAGTGAGCTGTTTCAGTCTGTCACCAGCACTGAACAAGCTCCCAGCGGGAGTTAAACCCAGGCCTCTTGCACACCGTCGGTGCACACAGCTACAGGGGGATTGGTGGCGAGACTTCTACATACTGGTGGGAACAGTGATTTCGAAAGCTTCTTATGCGGCTATAATTGAAAGAGAAAGGACTTTATAGATGGGAGGGAGGATAAAAGTAGGTATCCCACAAACTGCTATTGAAAACTGCTTGCTGCTTTCTTGAAGACTTGAAATAAGGAAAGATCACCAACATCAAACCACAAACCTGCTGAAAGGCAATCTGTTGACTTGGACTCAATGCATCCTCAGCCCCCGAGGGTACCCCCCTTTGGACGGTTTTCACCTCCGCCTTAAGTGCGCTCACTTCATCTTGGTGCGCCTTTTTAAGTTCAGCGACAGTAGTCACGTGATTGTTCTCCTGAGATTTGAATCTGTCACGCAATTGATCCATTTCAGCTCTCAGAGCAGCTAACTGGCGTGACTCGGCCATGAGATTTCTTCGAATCTGTTCTTTTTCGTTTTCTTTGGTGCGCACGGCTTCTTGGACTTCATTCAACTCTTTATTCATTGTTTCCAACTACAGAGAAAGAAAGAAAATTTACAGAAATTAAACTACGCGCATAGCGTTACTGGAAAGAAGCTTGATATAACAGAATATTAATTTCAAAGAACATGTTATCGAGGCCACAAATTTAAGTCGCAGTTTTCTTTCAAAAAAAGTGTGATTTTGTAGAACAAACGCACAGATTGCTTTACTAAAAACGTGTTAGGACCAGTTAAAACAATGTGGTTCGCTAAAAGTCATCTTGTGTAATGTTACGCACCGTTCCCTTTTTCACGCACGAAAATAAGCAGGATTTGAATTTTCAGTTTTATTCTTTCAGGTTTCAAAATTTTGCAAGGGTTTTGAAGATTTTTTTAAAAGTCTCCGTTTAAGCAATCGACCCATAGTCTTTCAGGTAACACAGAGTCACTTAAAGCGACGTCCCCAAACTGTCTGATAGTATCGCACGGTTGAAACGGTTGTCAAACCATTAAACATTAACAAAATAACCTGAAAAAGGCAGTATGTTTTAAACGATTATAACTGACGTTTCACTTACCTGGTTTGCAAATCGCTTTGAATGGGGTTTTCGTTTAACTAATTTCTCTCCATACTTCCAAAAAACTCTTTACAGCCAAGTTTTGATCTTGTTACGTACACAAAGGATAGCGAGCGCCAGACACGCTCTTGAATCACGCAAAGATGCACGCACGCTAATTCGTCATTTCTGGTTTAAAACTGACCTGTTTAGCTAGCAGCGTTTCCGCTTCAGTTTCTCGTTCTTTCTCGATCCTCTCTCGCCTCAATTCATCTTGCAATACTTTAATTTCTTCCCCTTTCGTGTTCAACTCCTCGTCTTTTCGTCTGGTTTCATCCTCTTTGGAAGCAAGGAGATCTTCTCTCTCTTTGAGCTTCCCTTCGTTGGCGACTATCACTTCCTCCAATTCCTTTACCTTTCCTTTGAGTTCCTCCACTGCTTTCTGTTGCTGAATCATAGCATCTTGACTATCTGCAATCGACACCACAACAAGAATTGTTCAAATGAACGTATGGTACTCTATCTTTTTTTTTTACTGGTGATAACTGTTTATCGTGTAGCGTTTCATTTTTTCGGGAAGTTAAAGTGCTACTATGATCAAAAAATCACTTTTATTTTTTCTTCGGATTTCGAAACTATGTTTATTAAACACTCCCCAAGCGAAATTATAAGCCTTAATTTTGAGAAGAAGACCGTTAATTTAAACTGCAATTTTCCGTTTTAATGGTCCGCCATTATTACACCAGAAAGGATACAATGACGTCATACACTCAAGAGATGTAGAATGCAGTGTGTGTAAAAGTGCCTTATTTAGTATGCAACACGGGAGTTTTGAGCTTTCACACTCTCAAACTCGTGTTTTGCATAATTTGTAAGCCGCGTTCACACACTGCATTCTACATCTCTTGAGTGTATGACGTCGTTGTATCCTTTCTGGTGTAATACTGGCGGACCATTAAACCGGAAAATTGCAGTTTAAATTAACGGTCTTCTTCTCAAAATTAAGGCTTATAATTTCGCTTGGGGAGTGTTTAACAAACATAGTTTCGAAATCCGAAGAAAAAATAAAAGTGATTTTTTGATCATAGTAGCACTTTAAGTTTGCGGATTGGCGATTTACGGAATCTAATTTTTGCAGTTTGGACGTACCCAACTAATATGCAACTAAACTTGAACTTTTCAAACCTCAACTCAAAACAAGTTGTACACGATACGCAAACAACAACCACAACAAACAGGCGATAAAAACAAACCAAAAAACAAATAAACAAACAATGAAACTGAACTGCGCGAGATAAAAAGCTGCATCAGAGTTAATATTTTTTTTAATGATTTGAATTTAACTCAACAAATTTTTTTACATTGACTAACGACAGAGCGTGAAAGTGGAATTCAATAAAGAGCAAATTAAAGGGAATTTAATCATTTTGAAAGAGATGTCTATTTGGCGGGCCGTAGAAAATTTGCGGTAATCTCAATGGCAAAAGTTCCACGAAAGAAATTGTCTTCACTCAAGTTTCACCTCTTTTTGTATGCTCGTTAGCTAATACAAGTGCATTATGTACTATCGGCAAACTTACCCTGAAAAAAACGGTAATATTAGTTGTTTACCATTTACAGGGGGAAACCGGGTTGGTCTACGGTTTGTGCAAATGACATGCAAAACCTCCCGAATGGGAAATTCCGTTTGAGATTGGCATGTACCATTTGTGCAGCTCACTCTAATTTACAGAGAGTCTGGACCTAGTTTGATTATTGGCGCAGGACCTGGAACTGGTAGAAAAAAGTAAATGGAACATAATTTTCCGTTTGGATATTCCGGTTGGGAATTTTGGACTACCTCTCAAGACGTTCCGTTTATTTTGGAAATTTTCCGGTGGGGCTAGCCAAAAGAGCCTTACCATTTCCAGTTCCACCGATATTTCCGGATTTTTTTTCGTAAATGGTAAACTCTCATTAACTCCTTTCTTAACTAGCTTGTTCTGTCCGTATTAGTGAATACTGTAATTGGTCTCGTTGTTTCTTGCAAATTTAAGGATTCACCCTCTTCTTGGTCCACTAACAAGCAAAACAAGAGATAAACCGACAGTTCCTCCAAACCGGGTCTCGCACTATAGCTCAAAAACATCAATATGCAACAAATAAATAAGTACCTTTGAGTGCTTTGTCGTACTCTTCCTTACTCGCAGTCTCCTCCTTGCTTTCCTCTAACAGTTTCTCCAGTTCTTTCATTCGGTCTTCGCGCTCGTTGATCAAGTTTTCTTGCTCTTTCAGTTTGCTGTGTTGATCTTCCAACAGTTTCTGTTGTTCTTCCATCATCTGATTCATCTCTTCCATTTGCTCGGCCAAGTTTCGCAAATCTTCTTCTTTCTTGTCGTGAGCCTCCTTAAAAGCGTCCAACTGCTCGGCCAGCGCTCGGGATTCCTCGTCTTTTCGATCGTAAGCTTCGCGCTCGTCTCGGAGCATTCGGACGGGGGTCGGCGTTTCGTCGCGTTCCTCTCCATTCCCGTGCTTCGCTCGGTTGAGCTGCTCCTGTTTAAAATAAAAATAAATAAATAAATAAATAAAAACACCGTGTCCACATTTTAAAGATAGAGGCTAAAGAAGAAAAGAGTTTGAACGTCCACCAAGTCTGGTGAAAATCTGAGCAGACTCAAACCCTCCAAGAACGCACTAGAGTCGACTATAGGGCAAGCAAGTTCCAGGTTAATTGAAAGGGAGAGTTCGACCTCTCGTGAGTTGCAACTCCTATTCTTGCTTAACCCGGGCCAGAACTCTTTTCCTATTCTCGCTTGACCCAGGCCATGTTCTCATTTGAAAAGCCTTGCTAAGCGATGTTGCATTTTCCATAGACTCGTCTTTAATTTAACTGAAACCTAATTTTAGACTCTTTAAACCCCAAAATAAGAACCAAACGTTATCAGGAGCAGAGCATTTGGCACAAAGGAAACTTACCTTGAGCGCAGAGATGTGTAGAAAACTCTCGTTCAGCTGTTTTTGGACCGCTTCTTTCTCGCGCTCCAGATCCCTTTGCGCCTCCTCGCTAGTTTCCAGATCCTCTTGAAGCTTCTGCTTCAACTCGTGCGCCTCCTTCAAAGCTTCCAATGCTTTCGTCAGTTCATCTTGCAGCTCTTTAATCTGCGCCAGCATATCTAACTCTGTTTGCGATTTCGCGCTTAATTCCTTGTCCAACTCCTTAGTGTTTTGTTCTGACTCTTTCAGGCGCGTTTGGAGATCCTCGATAGTGGATTGCAGTTCTTCCAGGGATTGTTCATCAACATTGAGTTTTCCTTCCAACTCTTTGCATTTACTGGCCAAATTATCCCTTTCTGTACCGATCTGCTGGGCTAATTCCATGAGCCTGTTTGCTTCCGGTTCTTGAATGCTTTCTTCCAGAGCTTTCTTGTAGTTCTCGACTTGTTGTTCAAGGTCGTTAATTTTATCTTGTAGTTCCCGCGCATTCTCTGTCTCCTTTTGAGACTCCCCGCTGCCAGTCTGTTCCTCCACACCCCATAATTCCTCTCCGTGTATTCCTCCCTCCACGGTTTCCACAGTAGTGACCTGTTAAAGGAGGAAAGGGAGAAAATCAATCAATCAATCAATCAATCAATCAATCAATCAATCAATCAATCAATCAATCAATCAATCCAGCATCCGACCATTCACTAAAGAAACCAATCAACCGATCTTTCAATCACTTGATCGACAGACGGACCAAACAATCGATCACTCAATATCTATCGATCAATTGATCAGTCAGTCAGTCAGTCAGTCAGTCAGTCAGTGAGTCAGTCAGTCAGTCAATCTCAATCGATCAAACGGCCGATCAACCTATCAAACATTCGACTAATCAAACAATCAGTCAGTCATTCAGTCAGTCAGTCAGTCAGTCAGTCAGTCAGTCGATAAAACAGGGTACCGTAAACTGCCGCTTATAAGCCCCCCCCGCTTATAACCCCCCCGGTTATAGGCCGTAAAATAATACATCCTGTTATAAGCCCCCCCCCGGATATAAGCCCCCCTCTAGTTTTCCTTGTTTCCTTAATATTAACCACTCTACAGAACATTGCGAAGACGAACTCTGAGCTTCTGTTTTGTTACGTTCCAAATTGGATTTGATTTATTATGACGTTTCAAAGGTTAATAAAAAACTGGTAAATTAAAAGCGCATTTCGATCAACACTGCTGTGGCTCATTTCGAAACGGTTTTTTTATTCCGCTTATAAGCCCCCCCCCCCCCGGATATAAGCTCCTCCGTTTATAAGCCCACCCAGAACCCCTTACGAAGTTGTATAAGCCCAGGGCTTATAAGCGGCAGTTTACGGTATTTTCGAACACAATACATCGGAACATCATTCCCTGCTAACGTAAATAGGAGAAAGGAAGGGGAAAGGTAAGCATTTTTCAATGCACTTGAAGTTGTAGTAAGAAAATAGCTGTCCTAAACGCTGCTTTGGCCAAATGTCTTAACTGTTTTTGTCTTATCTGTTTTGTGTCATCATGAACGTTTTTGTCTAGGTCGATCCAAATAAGTGTTTAGCTCATCGACTCATTCACGAGATTCTCAGCGTTTTAAGCCGAAACAAAGAAAACATAGCTACAATCTCGGTATTTTTGACGGCTACGGTATCCCGTAGTAATAAGTTGCTGCTCAAAAGGTATTTAAAGGGAAAAGGGTTTTAAATCGAGGAAGCGAGAGATTCGAGATAACTTAAGTCTATTGTACAAGGAAAGTTCAATTACAATACCTGTATCAAGGGGGCGTCCTTTTGCAGTGACGCAGCTCGCTGTAGCTTCTCAATCTGTTGTCTGTCCTTTTCTTTCTCTTGCTTCAGTTGATTCACAAGCTCATCCTGTTCCTTCGCCTGCTCCTCCAGCACTGGAATTTTCTCCAGGTGAACCTGTGCCTTTTGAAGCAATTCCTTCTTCTTTTCCTGCTCAATTTCAGCACTTTCAAGCTTCGCTGCCAGCTCTTCGTTTTTCTCGGTCAGCTCAGTAAGTTGCGTTCTCAGTTGTTGCAGTTCTTCAAACTCTGTTGTGTCTTCTCTCTTTGCCCTAGACAACGCTATCTTAAGCTCTTCTTTCTCGTCCCAGAGGGTCTGCACTGCTTCCCGGAATTGTTCAATGGCGTCTTTGAGCTTTTCATTCTCCTCATGCAGCTCGCCGATTTCTTCTTGCAGTTTCTCCACCTCTCCTTTCAGTCGGTCATTCTCTTCAATCACCTCGCCTTCCGAACCTGTCATCTGTGATCGGCTCGCTTCTTTCTCCAAAGACGACGCTTTGGCAGTCAGAGCCTCCTTCTCTTCTTTAAGCCGCTCGCACTCTTCGCGAAGCTCGTTTACTTTGGACTTAAGTTCTTCCGGGCCATCAAGCTCATCCAGTTTCTCGCCTTCGATTTTCAAGACCTTCTCTTGGAGATCCTTATTCAGTTTTGCTAGATGATCCATCGCTGCTTTTAGCGTCTCATTCTCTTCCAAGAGTTCATCACCCGACTCCTTCAACGCCTCCAACTCTTCCACCAGCTCATCCCGTTCCTCTTTCAACGCGTTTATCTCACGCTCGAGTTTGTCTTCTTCAAACTTTTTATCGGCTACTTCTTGAGCCAGACGCATTCTCCCTTCTTCTTGAAGAGCTTCCACTTCAGAAGCCAACAGTTGCTTGGCATCCTCCAACTCTTTTTCTTGGGATTTCGCTTCTTCCAGCTCTTTCTCGGCCGCTTCCACTTTACACTTCAGCTCTTCGTTTTCCTTCGCTATTTTTTCATATTTTTCATTCACTTCTGTTTTATCTTCCTCCTGGGAGTCATTTGTTTTAATTTCTTCCTGTAACCGATCATTCTCAGCCGCCATTCCTTCCATTTGCTCATTAGCTTTGTTCAGTTCGTTCTGAAGTCGTTCTTTTTCTTCTAACTCCTCTTTCAATCGCGCCATTAAATTTTCCTGGGCAGCCATCACTTGTTCGAGCTCCTCGTTTCTCTGAACTGTTACGTCATGAAGTTCTTTCTGAGCGGTGCGAGCTTGATTCCACTACAAAAATAAATAAATAAATACAATTAATGGAGTTAAAATAGCAGAAAACCCATAACAAGAGGCGACCTTAAGGGCAACGTTAACTCTTTTCATAGCTGTTTAAGTTTCAGTTGTTTTCCAGATTAGTCCAATAATATGTCAGGGTTTCCTTTCCTGTTCTAAAAAGAACAATGGACACTTTACATCTCACCACCGTGGTGAGATGTAATGGAACCGGATCAAACCGGACTTCACACCGCAAAGTCAATTATAGCAATTATGTTGGCGTTATTGGCGTGAAATAGAGCTAGTGTCATTTCTTACCAAATTCTTCCCAAAAAAAAAACATTTTTGTTTTCGAAAACTTGAATTTGACGTGTGAACATCTTGTTTACTTTTGACACAGAGAAAAGGTTATGGAAAAAACTGCCACCAAACTGAGATTTAACCAATAACTTAAAGTTTCTATACCTGCTTAGTCATCATGGCGACCACTTCCAGCAGTTTTTGCGCGGCGGATCTTAGCCTTACACCAGAATCTGAAGAAACAAAATAAAACAAAATAGAAAAGATAAGTCAAAAAGTAGCGGTCCTCGATGAGGAAGAACAGTTTTCAGAAGCCTCTACAGTAATTAACTGTCTTCACATAGTAAACGGCCGTCCCATAATAACGTATTTTTATTCTTTGAAATTCATTTGGCATAACTCCAAGACCAGTACACGCGTAAATAACTCCTTCTGAATCATAATAACTGCAGATTAAGTAATTCGACCGCAAGAAGTTAAACCAATCTCAGGAGGTTTCACACCTCTTTGAAAATGTCTGTCGGGTGTCTTTTCTTATTCTTTATTTATTTATTTACATTCCGGAGGATGAGTAAACTTTCAGCAGCAATTAAGCCCCACCGACTCCCTGACCATCGTATCTATAATAAGGCTCCCACACCCCCTAACAATCGTACCTATTATAAGCTCTTCCGCTTGGTCATCCAGGCTCGGTCCCTGGAAAATGGTGTCCGTCTGTCGCTGGGATAGTTCCAGTCCCTCATCACTGAGCATTGACAAGTCGGTCTTGCTGGTCAGCGTATTATCTTCAGATTCAGACAGGTCAGCGGCAGCAGCTGTAGATTGGGAGTGTGAACTTGAGCACTCTCTCTAACTTAACTCCATTACTCCTCTCGTGTAATATTGTTAAAACCGTGCAAGTTTAGTGTTGAGCTCAAATTATTTGCATAACGTTTGCGTGATTACAGCGTGAATTTAACTGGCTTCACGTACGTACGTAAAACTGTAGACGATGTATGAATGACTCCCGTAAATCCAAAAATTTGAGCGCGGTCCTAAGCTTTAGGTTAAGGCCCCATTTATATGGAGAAACGTTGTCTCGGGTCCCCGAGGCGGCCCTCCCCCCCCCCCCCCCCCCGAGACAACGTTACCTAGCGTTTATATGATAAGACCTTGGCACGGCTGACCGAGGTAAAGTTGACCCTACTTAATTATTCCGAAATCTGACTTTGATATTCTTGACCTCAATACGCCCTTTTCCTTCAGAATTTTTCATTGATTTGATCACTGTAGCCTTAGTTTGCCTAAATTTATCTTCTTCAGTATACATTTTGTTGATTTAGTCGTTCTTAAGCCAAGAACCAGACGTTACGTGAAACGTGGCACGTTAAAAGTCGTCCCAGGTAGGCGAGACAAAGTGTTTATATGAGAAAAAGTCGTCCCGCCTGCCAAGGTTACCCTACCTGCCGAGGTGAGACAATTCGCCCCCCGAGTTGTCTCGCCTCCGCGAGACGTGTTGGTGATCCTCATATAAACGGTTCGTTGAACTTTCAAAGAAGCAGGTGAAAAATTAGCTCGCCTAGGGTAACTCGGGGGGAGGGTTGTCTCGGGTACCCGAGACCATATAAACGGGGCCTTAAGCAGGTCGTTCACACACCTCTACACTTAAAACTCGATAATTTGAACAAATCATTTACAGTACTTAGAAAAAAAAATAAAATCTTCGCACTAACCACCTGCTGGAGTCCGGAAATCAGCCGCGGGAGCACCGGGACCCGCACCTGGTGTCGAGGTCAAGAACCCAGCAGGAAGCGAACCTCCCGGGCGACGAATTGAATCCGCTGGAAACTGGGACTCATATAAGGTCCCTGATTCCAACTCTTGCATGGGTCCTTGTGTAAACTGGTCCTCGGTTTGGCTCGCTTCCTGTATGAGGTCCTCTAGCTGTTTGTTTATCGTCTCCTCGGTCGAGGCTGCTTGTTTTACCATGTCTGAGAGCAGTTTTAGAAGCCGTTCGTTTGTTCGTTGCAACGCATTTCTGGGAAAAAAAACGACAAATGGCTCAATAAGTGTAAGTGTTGTTTCTACTACCTAAACATTAGGACCAGACCTTCCGACAAATTAGTCTGTGTAAAAGGCCCTTACGCAGGCGATGAAATTTTAGCTGTGATTTGTCACGAAGTCGCAGCAAAACAACTGGTTGCTTACAAAAGTGTTTCCAAGGGCTGTTGACAAAGGAGATTTTTGGAAATTTTTACGCAATTTAGCTGCGATTTTGAGGCAATTTTGTGCTTGTATTTATTTATTTATTTATTTATTTATTTTTGATTTTTTGAGATAGTTTGATGTATTTAACTCCGTACAATTCTTGCATTCACTTTTGCCGGCTGGTTGTTGTCTGTTGATTTGTCGGTTTTTACTGCAACTTTATGGCGATTCAACGGCGACTTGATTTCTGATTTTTTAAATGGTGTGCAGCAATGCAAGAATCTACAGCTATTTTGCGCACAAGCATGCTGTCTACTCCTACCCATCAAAATCGCAATCCAGTCGTCGTGAGATTGCACTGAAAATCAATTGTTAAGTTGTAGCTTACACGGGTGTCTTAGCTCGCAAAATTGTCGCTAAAGTATGGTATCAAAAATAGCCCATGTCAACGGTTCTTTATGATAACGGCTCAACTCAGACCAAAACTCCCCCCACCCCCCCCCCGAAATTGTTGATATAAACGGAACTATGACGAACTAAGCCTTTCAAACGTATTGTGTATTTTGAAAATACTCACCTCTCTGCAGCTAGACGTTCAACGTCGGAGCGGAGCATGGTAGCTAGATTGTCCTCCTCTTGATGTTCGCGGTCACGCCGTGTTAGTATTACGTTGTAGTTGTCTGCTTGGCGCTGCAAGTCATCCTGGAGACGAGCTTGTTCGGCTTCCATCTAAAACAAATAAGTGCACGCGAATTTTCATTAATAAAATGCGGAAAGAACCAATCCCAGAAAGCAGTGGTTCGTGGGTTCCATTCCTGTCGGAGACCTACTTCCTCTTAATTCGTCTACGACTCTCTTTAAAGCTGACAACGTTCAGGTGAGAATTGAAATTTATCAGTAACCTACTTCGCAGTTTTTGCTGTCTACGCTAAAACTACTGTGAAGACCCCACTTGGTCACAAATAAACCACCATGATCTATCTCGCCACAAGTTTTCCTTTAGCTCAGTGATTAGAGCATTTGACCGGCGTGTAAAAGGTGAGGGATTCGACTCCTGCCGAGGACTCAGTTTTTCCTTTGTAGTCCTATGCTCCTGACAAACTAAATACAGTTTGCTTTCTACGTCATCAAGGATATTACACGGCGGAGAGAAGATATTAATTTTATTTTCGAGTGGTGAAACAATTCTTTTACGAACGAGAGCAGAAAGTGAGTAAAATATTGCTTTCTACCACGAGAAAATAAAATTCATATCTTCAAGCCGCCGTTTTTATTGTATAGACGGGACTGTTTTTTAAACAAACAACAGTGTAAGAGCACAAGATGATGTCTTCCATATGCCCACTAGTGAGGATATGGAAAATACGCCATTCGAGGCCCGGAGGTAGTTTCGTATGAACTTCAAGAGTGGTCTACTTTCCACTAGAACACTCTTGTCTATATTATAGTAAAAGTTTCTCATTAAAACAATTGACAGACACACCTCTTTTACAAGAGATTGTTTCTCCTGAAGCTTGCTTAGCAGCTTTTCATTTTCGCCCTGAAAACGAAAGGTCGTGCAAAAATTAAGCAACTGATCAGCAAAAACGTCGGACGAATGTTTCCGTCTATTATGGCGCTATCACTTGGAAATTTTCTAATATCATTTACGTCTACATTATTAACATAGCACTACACATTTACTCCAGTTTCTTATCTTGAATTATAGCGAAAACACAAAGCGATTAGCGACCTCAAAGCCTACTTGACGCGAGTATGCGACTGCTCGTAATAAAAACAGAGAATTTAAGAAGCCTACCCTAGCTCTCTCTATTTCTGCTATGTATTCCTTCTCTTGACTTTTCAGGTATTCCTGCAGTGTTTCCATCTCTTTGCGGAACTGCTGCTCCAGTTCTTCAACACTCTTGGCCTGCTGGGCTTCAAGAACTGCAGCTTTTTCTTCCGCGACGAGCAACTCGGATTTGACGCGATCCAGCTCCTGTATAGCATAATAACAAAAAGAGAGAAAGATCTAAGTAGTGTTATTTGATTCAAATTGCCGAACACGAGAAATGAATTACCAATATTGAGGTGGGGGGGGGGGGGGGTGATGAAGTGGTTACCGCGTTCAACTTCGGTGGTTCCACGTCCAGTCCCTGTCATTGTGTTGTTTCCTTAGACAAGAAACTTTACCCCACATTATCTCTCTCCGCCCAGGTGTATAAAATGGGTACCGGGCGACATACTGCTGGGGGTAAGCCTGCAATGGACTAGCATCCCATCCAGGGTGGAGTAGCAATACTCTCAGTTTCTTCATGCTACAGAAACCGGGCTAAGCTCCGGCTGTGTGGGCCTCCTTGGCTCCTGTGATATAATAACTTGGTGATATAATTACTGTATGTCAACAATCTGTGTCGAACAGATCGATCACAGGGTTTGGTAAAAACAATTGGTATGCTTACATTTGGTCTCTATCGACCACCAAACCTCGGGTTTGCAGTCTTACTGTTAAATTAAAGCCGTACACAGGAAAACAACACTCGCCATACAGCACACGACTAAACACACGCATTTTCTTCAACGAAAATGTGCAACTAAGTCACCACTTTAGTCGGACAAAATATTTCTCAAATTAGATTTTTATCCATGAACAAAAATAATGTATTAAACATACAAACAAACAAAGGAAATGTGAAACTAAGTCATCACTTTAGTCGGGTAAAATAATTCTCAAAATACAGTTTTTTATCCATCAGCAAAATGAGTTATTAATATTGAACATACAAACAACTGCGATGATCGTCATCATTTAATAATAATAAAAAAAATTGCATTTGTCTAAAAATTACGTCCAACCACAGCTGGACTCTCATCAGACATGGGCAAATTTTGATCTGCAATTGTCCGATGAGTGACTGTTGTTTGCAGCTCTGCGGCCTAAGGCTATGTACACGCACATAGCTCTATATCGCCACACTAAGCCCCACATAGCTCCAGAGAACCGCGCACAACATCTCAAGACAGCGCTCTTTAACTCTAACAGCCCTAAACACATCCTTTTAAGGGCAGTCTCCGAACAGAAGAAGTTGCCCGGCACTAGTATCTCTACTCACCCTTTTGTGTCTTTCTTCAAGCAAACTCTGCAGCTCCTGTACCTGTTCACCGTGCGCAGAATCAACATTGTTTTTCAAAGCTTCCATCTCTTGATCAAAGGTGTCCTGCAAGCGTGACACGATGTCACGGTGTGCTGTCTGCATACTCGTTTGCACCGCCTCTAGTGCCAGTACTCTGGATTTTTCCCTCTCAAGCGCTTCTTTGAACGCCTCTATCTCTTTACTATGAGCCACATCCAGTTCTTCTTTGATCTAAAGATACAGATGTTCAATGTTAAGCTTAGAGCGCAAAAAACGCACCTGAACGAGTGAAGATACGAGACCGCATTAGAGTTCCGTTCGCCTAAGTCATTCTGATGGAGGAACCAACGAATTACTTCTGCAGTGTAAATTTAAATGCTGGAAGAAACCCACTTTTTTCCTACTGAGCATCGCCCTAGTAAGGCAATGTGGTCTACACGAGGTAAAGGAAAAAATCTTTGACCTCGGTGGTATTCGAACCACGACACCCGGATTTTTATCACCGATGCTGCACCGAATGAGCTACAAGGCCTGACGGGAGCAGGGCGTGGGTGATTTAAACGGTAATATGCGGCAATGATGATGCGAAGGGTACATAAAATGTGCCACGCAGCACTGGTCATAGAACTGAGAAACTACATGATTTATTCCTGACCAACATTACAAAAAACACTGTTAAAAGTTAGATTTGATTCAAAAACGTGTGACATGATAAAGAATTTATTCAACAGAAAGTTACGTAAGACAGCAGGATATTCTTACTCGCTAGACTTTAAACAGCCATAACTTTCCTCTGAACAACTAGCGAGTTCTCAATGTACCCTCACCTGAGAAACTTCTCTCTCGGCATCCAGACTCACAGCGGAAAGCTGGTCGCTGTGCGCCTGCGCCAGCTCGTTCTTGAGGCGTTCTACTTCCGCCACGTGACCAGCCCTGAGGATGTTAATTTCCTGCACGTGCTTTTGCTGTAATTCAGCCAATCCCTGTAGCTGTTCAACGTGCTTCTGTCCCAGGCTTGTCTCCAGCTGCCGTAGATTCTCTAAGTGTTCTTGTTCGAGTTCGTAGCGAGCTACTTCCTTGGCTTCTTCCAGTTCTGTCTCGAATTTCTGCGACATTTCTGCGCGAGTTAGTTCTCTCATTCTCTCGAGATCCGCCTTCAAGAAAAGAGACGAAGGTGAATTATTAGAGGGTTCAACATACGTGGGACGGGGCAGATGTAATTTTAAAGAAATAGGGGACCGGTGTGTGTGTGGGGGGGGGGGGGGGGAGGGGCTGCAGTATGCGGGTAAAAATATCGCTTAGTGGGATCCAAAACAATAAACAGAAAAGTAAAACATGGCACAATTTCGCCGACTCAAAGGAAAAGGAAATGTTATTGAATACAAACTACAATACAGTGATTTAACCAACACCTCGAACAGTATTGTGCGCCTCCTAACGGTTCGAGCTTCTACAGGGATTTAACAGTACAGCTTAAGTACCCCCCACCCCCCATCTCGAATCCTTCGGCATCTCAAACTGTAGCTTGTTTCACTTGGCTGATGTTGCTCACTTATTTACTATTGGCTATCTCGAACTCCCGCTATCTCCAACAATGTTGGATTCTCTTACGTGTTCGAGATAGCGGGATTCTACTGTACATTGTACTGGCAATGTACTGCTGATGTATTAATAAAAATGCTTCTCTTCTGTCCGGTCTAGTCAAAGTAGGCTTGAAATTTTAGAACGAAAACCTTTCATTAAAATAGCTTCTAACAAAAGCAAACAAGCAAACAAACGGGAACCAGACCTCGTGCTCAGACTCTAACCGAGCCGTCATCTCCGTGAACTTCTCCATGTGAGTTCGCACCAGTTCCTCACGGACAACCTCGAGTTCACGCTCGTGTTGTTCCTTCAGCATCTGTAACTGTAACTCCTGCTGTTGGCTGACGTTACCGCTGAGCCCCTCCTGTAGGCGCGCAAGATCTGCCTCTTTCTCCTCTTCAAGCTTGGCTCTCTCGGCGGCCAGTTCTTCGTTAAATCGCATCTGAAGTAACTTGAGTTCATCATCGTGTTTCTTTTGTAGAGCTTCAAGGTCGTTAATATGTTGGGATTCCTGTTCATTTCGCGCTTGCGCCATAGCGGATTGGTGTTCTGTGGAAAACAGAAACGTTCAGTCAGGGCGTATTTATATGAGTTTTATCATTCCGGTATTAGAAGAACACTTCATATTGCGTTTACATTTACTCCATTTCAACAGGAGTGCGTTTTATTGTGGAACGAAATGAGTAAAAGTGAAAAGAGAATCAACCAGTTGGCCATATCGCGTTTTCATGATTCCGGTGTAAGAATTCCCTGGGCACCCCTTGGAACGTTCGTTTGTTCCAACTACTTTGCTGCCCTTAAATTCTGGCTACTGAGGCAAGAAACTACAGCTCACGAAAGGCACAGTCAACTTAAATCCTGGCAAAAATATCTGTACAAAAACTACATGTAAAAAAATCAATGCTTCTTCTAAATGATTTTAATGCTTCTGGAAATTGGCCACGAAACCTGGGCTTGAAATCGCTATAAAAACTTTGTCCCAGTGTAAGCATCGAAACTCTAGTAATCGAACTAAAGTACGAACCAGGTCTCCGTACAGGTTCAACGTGAGTACGTTATTCGATTTTCCAAATTACCCTTAAACGACGGAACAACTAGTTCATACAACAGTAAAAATACAAAATGCGTGTACCTCATAACAACTGATAAAATAATTTGTCAACGCGATAGCTTCATGATCATACCCGAGCGGTTCCAAACAGAGTCGAAATTCTTGACAATGCTTCAATGATGTTGACTGTTATATCTAAGAAGCGAGCGACATTAAACTGCCCAAAGTAAACATGATTCGATCACCGACTCCAAAGCCATTATGCTCGCATTTTCCAGACAGTTTCTGGCCTAACTTTGTTAACCGGAGGATTTCGTCGAGAAGTGAGTCAACACTAAGAAAACGGCTATTTGCATGTTTACAGCATTGTTACCGGTGTTAAGAATGCAAATGCGAAAATACTGAAAGCTAACTTAATTTGCGATTGCACTTTCTTACAAGGTACAAAACTCACGTACAATAATTATTGTTTAATCAGTATTGTAATGCGGGAATAAAGACGTCCCAAGAGAGGCCCAGTTGAAAAAGGATCAATTGCACGTCAAACACATGTACAGGTACATAACAAGTCGTTGTTTAACACAATTGCACGAACAGCTTTTAGCGAGCACATAGGAAACGTGAACGTAATATTCCGAATGAAGCTTAGCAGAGCTTTATAATGTGAATTTCTCGGGTAGAAAAGTCTGGTCATATGAATTAACGTTGTGCACCGGTCATCTCTAGAGGTATTTACATGTAAATTTACGAGTCAAAATGGCCCTTGCTAGGTTTAGCGAGGCAAAACAAAACCAACCCAGCCTTGTTAATCTACTTGATCTTTAAAAGTCAAAGAAAGGGATTTTGTGAGGACGTTACTTACTTGGGGGAGGGAGGTAAAGCCGGAGAAGACTTTTGCATGATTACGGTATTTGTTTCGGGCGTTTATTTTCAAACTGGGATTTTAACACTACTGTAATTTTAAATTGTACAAAGCCATTTTGTCATACCTGTTTCTAGTTGTGATTTTTCTTCAGTAATCCTCGCCTCAAATTTCTCTCTCATTTCATTCATTTCCTGGTGCAAACGAGCCCTCGTTTCTTCCACATCTTTGTCAGCGGCTAACTGAATCTGATCCTGAAGAGTTTTAACTTCATGTAACATGTCCTCTTTGAGTCTCTCCATCTCTTGCAGATGTTGTTCTTCGAATTGGCGTTTTATTTCTTCGAGTTGTTCCGCGTATTTTTCTTGAGAGTATGGCTCCTCTTCTTCTTTAGCAGTTTCATGTGCTTTTACAGCTTCTAATGCTTCCGCAAACGCCTGTTTGAGTTTCGCAATCTCATCTTCATTTTGCTTTTCAAGTTCTTCTCTTAGGGCGGCCATTTTACTTTCGTGTCCCTTCTGCAAGTTTTCTTTCAGAGCATCAAACTTCTCTTGCTCGGACACGTCCAGCATTTGCTCTCTCAACGCTTCAACCTCACTACTCATCTCTTCTTTAAAGTTTATCATTTCGTTCTGATGTTCCGCAGCAAGTTGATCTCTAAGACTTTCAAGTTCAGCTTGATGCTTTTTCTCAATCTCTTCCGTAACAAGCTGCATTTTAGCTTCATCTGATGCCACAAGGAGTTCCTCTTTCAAAGCCTCCACGTTCTCGGCAAAAAGCTCTTTCATATCACTTAACTCTTTTTCGTGTTTAGCCTCAAGCTCGCTCTTTAAAGACAAAAGCTCCTGTTCGTGAGTTACTTTCATACTGTCGTGAATGTCTTTGAACTGCTCTCGTTCCGTTTCTAGTCTAGCTCCTAGCTCGTCGACTTGTTTGCGGCATTTTTCCATTTCTTCCAACAAGTATTTCTCATTGACTTCGCGGCTATCACTCATTGATCGATTTGTGTCTTTTAAAACCGCTATTTCCTCTTCATAATGCTTCTTTATATCTCTAAGTTTCGCTTCGTACTGTTCAAACAACTGTTCTTCGCTCCCACTGTCTTTCGTCATCCATTCTTTAGACAGTTCAAGCTCCTGTTTCAGTTCTTTAATCTGTGAATCATATTCTTCACTTAACTCTTTAATCTGCTTCTCGTGTTGTAATAGAATCTCATGTATTTTATCCTCATACTCTTGAATAGCAGCGTCCTTTTTAATGCTGTCGTCTGCCATCTCTAACTTTGCTTCCTCGACTTGCTGCACCGCTTGCAAGGCGAGTTCAGCTCTTACGCTCGAAACTTCATCCAGCAGTTCGCTGTACTGCCGACGCTTTAAGCCAGTTAATTCCTTTTCATGGCTCTCTTTAACATCTATCAACTGACTTTCTTTTGAGTTCAACTCCTCCCGTAAAGCTTCCATTTCTTTCTGATGCTTCTCATTCAAATCCGCCTTTAACTGCTTCAACGCTTTCCGGTGTTCTATTTCCATGGTTTCAACCTCGGCCGACAACCTGAGCGCTGTTCGTTCATAATCTTTTTGGCTCTCCATCCTCAGTTCTTCCATGTCCTGTTCGTGCGTGGAGCTAAGCTTAAGCCGCATCTTTTCCAACGTTTGTGCATTTTGCAAAGCTAACTTCGTACTTAGCTTTGCGAAATCCTTCAACTTGTCTTCCTGATACTGCCCCCGTAAATCTTCAAGTTCTATCTCATGGCGCGACTTAAGAGAGCGAATTTCATCCTCAAATTGTTCTGTCAATTCTTTGTTGCACTTCTCTACTTCTTGTGCCTTACTCTGTTCGTAATCCAGTTTCAAACTCTCGATTTCTTTCCCGTGTTTGTCTTGAAGCTCTTTAACAATTTTACCTAAGTCTTCTTCGTATTTTCCTCCGAGATCTTTGACAGTGCTTTGTAACTCACTGAAATGTTCATTATCCATTTCCTGTTTTACTCTGAGCAGTTCGGTCTGTAGCTCTCCTATTTCCCTAGCGTGTTGTTGCTCCTTGGAGATGTACCTGGAGGGAAGACATAGAGCAGGGAAAAGACAGAGTGAGCGACAGGTTTTACCAGTTAGTAAGATATAGTATTTTGTCATGTCGGGCAACATAAATGCGTCTTCTCGAGCATGCGTATGGGACTGGGAAGTAATCTTTTTCCTGCAGCAGGCTTCAAATACCCGCCACGGCAGCTCCAATAAGAAAAGAGAAAAATACACCTAAAAGCAGGTTCACAGTATCACGCTGGACTATTTGTGTAATTTATTTCTTTGGACTTTCATCCATATTTACACCCTTGTGCAGGAGACTTGCGATTTTTCAGTTTCGACTTACCACGTAGCATGAAATTTTTGCCGGTTTTATTTTTCGAAGTAGAAAATTTTAGGGGTTTTGCAGAATCAAATTTTGGGACATAAATAATGGCATTTTCTGTTTAAGGAATTTTAGCTGTCAGTTGAGTGACTGGTTTCAAGGAGCAGGTTGCTTTGAGGTTTGCCGATCATTAAGGTCTGCAACGGGTGACAATCACGTGCCAACTACTACAGGATGGCAAAAAATGAAATAAAACATGAAATAAAATGAAATAAAAAATGAAATAAAAATCCGCAAAATATTCATGGCATACGGTTCTAACAGACCTAAAATGTTGTTACCTTCTTTCCATGTCCTCTGCTAATTTCTCCAGCTCTCGCACATGCTCCAGTTCTCTTTCCATCTTCTCTTGTTCCATCCCAGATCTGAGCTTCTCCACCTCCTCAGCGTGCGCTTGATCGTCTTCCATGAGCCGCTTCTCAAAATCAGCTTTCAAACTTTCCAGCTCCGCTAAGTGTTTCTCCTTCATCTCAGCGCGCTGCCGATCCAACTGAGCCCGCAAGCCTTCCAGCTGATGCGCATGCTCTTTAGCGGTATCGTCATAAGTCCCTTCTAAGTCTTCACGCATGCGTGTTAGCTTTTCGTGCTCACGCTTCACCTGCTCGTTGATCTCCCGAATCTCCTCTTCGTGCATTTTCTCCAGGCGTCTTCTCGTCTCCGCGGCTTGTTCAAGCAACTGTTCCTGCTCGTTCCTCATAAACTCCACCTCTTCCGCGTGTTTCTTTCCTAAATCATCCAAAGCAGCATTGATGACTTCAGTTCTTTCTTGCTCAAGCTCGTCTCGGAGATCTTCTAACTCTTGCGCGTGCTGTTCAGTAAGAGTTTGTTCTACTTCTTCAAGCTTTTCTCTAAACTCCTCCATAAGCTTGTTTCGTAGAGTGTTCAGTTCGTTCAAGTGCGCTTCATTGGCGGCTGTTTCGTTCTCTTGCGTGGCATCCCTCAAGCTTTCTTGGCGCTTTTCAGTTATTTCTTGCAGCTCTGTTTCCCGTCTTTGTTCATACTGTTCTTGTTGTTGGGACAATTTTTCGCTTAGTTCGTGCTCGTGTTTCTCCTTGAGTTCCTCCATGTCTTTCTCAAACTAAAAGAAAACAAAAATTAATCAACTTGACAACGTCACGCTTTTTTAGACAAGGCTGTTGCGCAAGCACAAACTGGTCTCAAAAAAGTAGTTTCAACCTTAAAATAATTCGTGAAACGATTGCAAAAAAATCATTGATATTTAGAAAACCTGGAGCAAAGCCCTGTTCTGAAATCACCTTGGGCACCCTGCAAACACAGCGCCCTTTCATTTCTTCCCACCGCAACAGGCCTTCGCACGAATGCCCTAAAGGGGCCGGAAGCGATAAAGCGGCGGCTGTATACGAGAAAGGTCTCTAGAGCAAGCCTCTAGGTTTGCAGACAGTCAATTTGTACAATTTGGAAGAGGCGGCTGTATTTGAACACTTACTTATGAAGGAAGGAAAGCAACAGTATACCAAAGCTATAATTGTTGAGTTTAGCGGTACTTGGCTCAAGTAGAGAACGAAAAGAGGAGCTTGTCTCGTATTTCATGGAGTGGAAATATGGGGTGACGAGTCAAGAAATCGTCGGCTTAGGAGTTGGTATCCGCGTATTTCTTTTTAACCGACAGGAAACAGACTAAACAGTAAACTGCATGAATTTGTTTATGCATTTTGAAAACAATTAAGGACGATTGAAAGCGTATACTCACTTGTGTCAACTTTTCTGTCATTTCTTGAAGTTCAACCTCGTGTTTTTGTTTTATTGCATCTAGTTTTTCTTGCCACTCGTGCTCAGTCTCCAGACGGGCAGTCTCGACTTTGATAGCTGTCTCCGCCAGAAACTTGGCGGTGATTTCATTCAACTCTTCTTCGTGGGAAGTCTCCAGTTGTGATTTCACGGCTCCCATTACTTCGTGATGACGGTCGCTTAGTTCTAAAGAGAAAAACAGGAAGTTGAATAAACAAAATAATCTTAAATATGACTTACGGAAGTGAAATATGGGGGAGCAGGGATGGCACAGTGGTGAGAGCACTCGCCTCCCACCGATGTGGCCCGGGTTCGATACCTGGCGTCATATGTGGGTGCAGTATGCTTTCCGGTTCTCCCCTCTCCTCAAAAAACAACATTTCCAAATTCCAATTCAATCTTGGTGTGTGAAGGGCCACTGGTCTGTCAGCTTTGCTGTTATGTTACACGAAAAAAAAATCTTATATTCGCAGTTGACATATATCCCATATATTCATCTTCTACGGATATATTAACAACTCACAAAATTAGTGCACCAGCAATTGCAAGTTCATGAGTTCGAATCTCTTTCTTTCTCGTTCTTTTCGCGACTGCTTACATAACTGTAAGGGTGTTCATATATTAATATATCCTACATATGTCATTAACAATTCATAAAGTAAAAACAAAAGAAATAAAAGTTCAATGAATATCATTAAATCGGATGCAGGTTTTGTCCTGATTTACAAAAACGTTTCCTTCGATTTACTAGCATAAAGTTTCTTTGTATCATCATGATAGTAGATAAACATGAACATTTGAATGCATTCATGTCAGAAGTAGTATACGGAATCCATGCCCGTGTTTCTGTTCATTTACAAACTTTTGTACTTGGTCCGAGACCGTAAATCGGGAAAAAAGGCCACTCATGGTGTATATACTACATAAATACGAGGGCAAATACAGTGGAAACTTTCGACAGTAATCTGGGATGAAACTGAAGTGTCAGCCTGTAATTAAAAGAGGTGTCCACTTATGGAAGGTTACAAGTACGGTTTGTGTAGCTAGGCGACCAAGTAAGTTGCCGCTTTACAGAGGTTAGAAAATAAGGTGTTAATGTGTGGCTGGAACACCAACCGACCGTCTGCTAACGGGAGGTTAGAAATGCAGTCCTAATGTGTGAATAGGACCACGATTTACTGTCTGCTTAGGAAACGGTGTCCTTTGGAAGAAGTACGATTGTACCTGAAAAACATACAGCGCAACGCAAATGTAACTTTGACAAACAAAACCTCACATGAATAAGAAAACGTTGACCAATAAAAACTTCTTTACGGACTGGATGTTACAAAAGTGCCTTACCGAGTTAATAATCTCCAAAAACAGAGCACCACGAATGAGCTTCAGTGTCTTAAACACAAAGTGTTCCGCCGCGATCACATAATTCTAGCATATTTGGTAGAAGCACAAATCGCCCTTTTATCATGTAAAAATTAGCTTTCATGTTTCTATGGAACCAGCTGTTTTGGTGGGGTATGCAGCCATAGATTGGCTTCTAGGATTCAGGTCGTAAATTGGTACTCAACAAACCGAATTTGTTTTTGATGAGTAGTCCACTAAATCAGACTTGGTTGCAAAGAAAAAAAAGCGACCAGTGACAGGAGGTAAGCGCAATGCTATTTTGTTTTCAGAAGGAAATAAACGGGGTGATTTAGAAGGAGTCCGTTAAACATAAGGAGTCATAAATGCAAAATTCACATAGTTTGCTTTTATAGCAGGTGAAAAGAAAACAGAATGAATTCATGAATAGATGTCTAACTAATGTCTAGACTAACGTAAGCTCCCAAACTAACGTAAACTCCCAAGTTTACGAGATATTAAGGATTGAATAACACCACAAAAAAGTAATGGTCAAAAGCTTTCATTTGAATGGTCACATTTTAGGATTTCATCCACAGACATACACGTTAAAGAGCATAACAAACAAAAGAAGAAAGGCGAGTGCGTGAGAAAAAAAAAAGTCACCTGCCACGCGAAACTCGACTCAAGTCTCGCTTCACGCGACTCATGTGACGTCACATCTCACGACTCTCGCCTGCAAACTCTTCTCTTCTAATCGCGCCTACTCCGTCTCGCACGTTTCGCTTGTTGCTAGCATACCTTAATTTGAGAGAGACGTGAGGGTCTTTGACGGTTTACGGTACAAGAAATGGTATCTTGACAGTGATGGATAAATTCCAAATCACTGAATCATCATTAGCGTTTAAGCCCTTGAAGGCGCATGGTTAGCTTGCACATCGTTTTGACGCTTAATGATTTACCTTAGTTGACTATTGATGGCAAAAGAATCTGCTCATTTTTCGGTTTATGGT
Organism: Siderastrea siderea; assembly: GCA_964030785.1. Lineage (NCBI taxonomy): Eukaryota > Metazoa > Cnidaria > Anthozoa > Scleractinia > Rhizangiidae > Siderastrea > Siderastrea siderea. Next base: position 20,838,679 of record OZ034971.1, on the reverse strand, counting down.
TAAATTACGAATCATCACGGTTGACGGTAAACTCCAATGAGACTATCAAGATGTGGAATGCTCGTGGTTTATCAATTGTTTCAATTCACTGCAAATCATATTTCCACCCTTACCATCTCTCAGTCCATCCATCTGTTGTTGGTGAACTTCATCGAGTTCGATCATGTCCTTGGAGTGTTGTCTTTCCAAAACACTTTTCACTGTTCCAACTTGTTGCAGTCGCTGAGTTTCCAGCTCGTTTTTGAGCTCCCAGAGCTTCTGTTCAAATTCTGAGTTCATTCTAGAAATCTAAACAGGAAACAAAAGGGGCAATATACAAAGTCAAATATAGAATAGGAGTTTCCTAAATCTGACCTGAATAAGATATACATATAAACCAGCTGATTTATCAAAACATGATGCAAAATTAGACTATACGCCATTCAAACTATCTCAACATGCAATATAAGAAAACGCAATGTTAAATATAGCCCACCTGAATAAACTTAATATTCATGCACAGAAAAAAAACAAAGTTGGATGTAGATCATCCGAATTATCTAAACATGAAATAACAAAGAAAATACACCATCCGAACTATCTAAACGTTCCATCCTAGAGATAATCCACAAGGCACAACTATGTGAAGTTTGCAGTATTCTCCATAGCCAATGAGTTCGTATCATGAGTACATGATTTGCGTAACACAAAATGTCTGTATAAATGCAAATCTTACCGAGCTAGAAAAAACTTTGTGTAAAACTCCAGCCACATGATAATTGATAAAACACATTCACTACACATGTCAATAAACTGGGCGAAGTATTAGTCGTTGCCAGTGGCGAGAATGTCGGATACAAATCTATTCGAAGGATTTCCATGCAACTTTTAGTGAGAAGAATAATGTTTGATAGCTGAGCTGGTTCAAACAACGCGATGTTTGTTAAAAAAAAAAAAGTTTCCTCAGATGTAACTCTCAAAGTTGGAAGATTTCACCTCCTTCTTCAAGCAGTATCGATGCTTTTCTGCTAAAACCGAAACTGGCGACTTGCAAAGCTCATGGCAAGTTCTGTCTTGTTACCTTTTCAGGCTTAAGTATGCAAACATGTGAGGACAATGTAATATCTAAGTAACATTAAACTTACAGCGCAAACCTAATGTAAAGACGAAAGTGACAGATTTCAACTTCGTGAAAACCACCGACACAGTTAGAAGGAGCGCCTTGAATCGCACGAACGAAGTCACACATCTCTCATTAGGGGGACGCCATCTTTGTTTACCGACGAAGAGTCAAGCGTGTTTAAGTCTGACATTTTTATTGTTTCATATTTGTTTTGCACAATGCACATATCATTTGTAATTCATCTTACAGAAAACAGTATAATAAGCGGCCTGTGGATCAATTGTTTAACTGTTTGTTCTCAATTAGAGAAGAAATGAGTGGCGTCATGTCATTTTTTCTTAGATTGCAGAAAAAAAAATTGCAGCAAGCTAAACCACTCTGCAAAAAGCTTAGCACTCACATGAAGAATAGAAAAAATATTTCAATAAACAATAAAAAAAATCCACAGACTATAGGAAAAGCACTGGGAAAACGTTACAAAAGTCACGTTCACCAAATCACGAATATCCAAAACAAATTATAGGATTCCTGGCTACAGAGATAAGGTGCTCACCAACTGCGCATTGCAACGATCCATCACCGTCGCCTGTACACAGTTTCGGCGTTCTCATGTTTTTCATCAACTGCGGCATTGCTGTACACAGTTGCAAAAAGGTGACACAAGGCCATCGGAATTCCTTTCTTCTGTGTTACTCGAGTTATTTCGCAGGCGTTGTAACTCAGTAGTCCACGTAAAAGTGTGACAAGTTACAAGATAAAATGAATATATAAATACCAACAACGTTTTTTAAAAAGTACTTATGCTAATTAATGCCGTAAACGTTTTAGCTTTTCTGCGCTCAAGACCAAGTAATAGGCGAAACATTTTCAAGCAACTTGTCGCGCAAAATGTTGCGTTGCAAGTTGAGATTCTTTGTTGTGCGTATTACTTTCCTTCTCGTGCAACAAATTTATAAGTTGCAAAAAGTAACGTTGCTTTTACTTTTTGCAACATGAAATTTTGTTGTGCGCGGAGGCGGTAATACGTGCAACAAACAATCCGAACTTGCAACGCAACAATGTTGCACGACAAGTTGAAAGAAAAAGTTGCCTGTATTACTTGGCGTTAAACTTTTCCCAACAAAATTTAAGCAGTTCGGAAGGAGTAAAACTGGTGTTTATGTTCCCCGAAAAATGGGACAATGACTGAATCTTTGAAGTGAGTGATACACAATAAACACCTGCTCAAAATGGTGTTATTTTAACTTGCTAATTAGGCCTAAGCCTTAACACTCTTGTAAAATTTTGTTGTTCTAATAAGCCGTATTAGAAAAAAAAACAATAACCACGCTCTCAGCGTGATAGGAAAGGACAAAGCAAACAAAAATCGAACGCAAGGAGCGTCTACAGTGCAAGGAATAAACAGAGATTAGAATCGATAGAAGTCTTTGATGGAAGAGTTCAAAACATTCGGGTGAAAGAAGTAAAATACATCACAAGGCACGGAACAACAGTTATAATAGTACTATGGGAGACGTATAAATAAAAGGATCGAAAATGTTACCAGCCGAGAATAAATGCAGTTTATATACCGGTAAGGTACCGCAACACAACGAAAAATCGAAATAACAAAAACAAAAAGGCACATACAAATAGCATCCCACAGTGTGTGATAAGTAGCTAGAAGTCGTGAATGGAAGAATTGAGAGTGGAACAGAGCGAACAAAGAAACCAAATCCTTAAACAAGAGGAACAAAAAAGGACACAAGCAGTAGAGAGGAGTCATTAATGAGATATTCGAAAGCGCAATTAATCAATTTACACTCGAGTGGACGTACTTATCATAAAGATGAAAAAGAACTAAAAAAATGTAAAAACATCTACAGCCCCTTCCAGCATACACAGTTATAGGAATGAGATAAGTAATAAATGTAAAGAAGATCCTCGCAGTTATTAACGCAACTTATGCAGTTGCGAAAAGAAAGCCTGAAAAAATCAGGCTTGCCGGGACTCGAACCCTGACCTCTGCGATACCGGTGCAGCGCTCATTGAAGATGAAATTATCTTCATCTTTCCCGGGTATATTGCGAGCCAATTTAATGACCAGCTCCCAGTTGGCTTGTTAGCTCAATTGGTTAGAGCGCTGCACCAGTATCGCAGGCTTTCTTTTCGCAACTGCATAAGTTGCGTTAATAACTGCGAGGATCTTCTTTACATTTATTTCTTCATTCCGCAGTTCAAATATATGAATTTCACATATTCATAATTCCAATGAGATAAGTGTTAGCATTCCTCAAATTATCTTCTAGGTCTGATCTTCCGCGCTCGCGCAACTTTCGAGACAAAACGTATGCCTAAAAGACGAACGTTTTGGCGCTAGCAAATCTTGTCGCAGAAAGTGCATTGAAAGCTTCGTACCATTAGTTTTGTGCACAAGTACAAACAAAGGAAATATTGAAGGAAACAGAGTGTATTCTTGCCTGAATGAGTACAAACAAAGGAAATATTGAAGGAAACAGAGTGTATTCTTGCCTGAATGAGTGTCGAGACAGCCGTTTTATTGAGACCTAAGTCGAAGTCTTCAATTCTCGTCGTGAGCTTCTTAACGACACAGTTTAGCGAACAAAGCGCTAAAGAAAGGTTTGCAATTTACAATAACTACTACTACAATAAAATTGCATGCAGAAGGAACTAAATACAAGATACGCACTAGTATGACTACAGGTTGTGGACTGGGTGATTGCAAAAAAAATTGCTGATACGCTAATTCCCCCTCAAATGATGCAAATTGCCTCCGATCGCTGGAGCATAACACTGGAAAATTGCAGTACAAATAGTTGTATTGAATTCTCAAGTCTTTTCCAAAGAGCAAAAGTAGAAAATCTGAAAAATTTTTCAGGTAAAACTTACGTGTCAAGAGGTCGCAAGAACAGCCTTCTTCACACAAACATGATCATGAAATAGTCCACTGTTTACATGTATATGTTCTCATCCGTTGAACGCTCAAGTGCTTGGTGTGAAAACGATCTAGACCAAAACAGACCTAGCAACTTAAGGCCAAGGACGATTAAACTAGCTTGTTTATATTGATCAAGCGATCGGCCAACGAACTGAAAACGATTATCACCTTATTACATAAATTTGCTGTATTTCGCCACGCGCGTCAGTGTAGCGAGTAACCAATGAGCAAACGAAACGAGAAAGACGGGGCGATGTAGATTAAAGATTTACAACCATTACTTTTATGACTTGTTTGTTTACTCGCAACAGAAACGAACGGTTTTCGCGTTAAAAAATACCCAGACAGAAAATTCAAACCAGGAAACAGAAGTTATAAGTTTTTAGGGTGCGTATTTCTTAGAAACCTCGGCAACTTTACAGAGATTAAGGCAATGAAAGCGAAAGCAAGATTGAAAATGGATCAAAAGGGTGTCTGTAAATACACTCTGTGACTCGCGAAAGAACAAGTAACGGATGCTTGTGTTTTGTCAGAATAAACATTCTCGACCAATCACAGAATGTGTTACACGGATCAAAACAGGTGCCTCGCCGTTGTTACTCGATCTATCGAAAATTATGATTGGTTGGCTGGAAACGTTAACTAATAAATTCACATTCTATGCGAGCAAAATAAAAACCACTAAGGTTAAGAAAATATATAGTGTCCTCAGCTTGATAAATGAATTGTATTCTAGTTGTTTGAACGTAAATTCGAAAACTGTGAACACGGTAAAAATATTTCAAACACAAGATTAAAACTGTCTGCTTATGATTTGTATCGTAGGAAATTATACCGTAATCGCTGTGAAAGCTAATGTATTCAACGAAGTATATAAAGAGTATTTTGTGTTGCATGTTGCGTGAACATTCACAAGTGTACGACTTTAAAGTAAAACGCAAGAACACAGTTGCAATATCGCAAAATCGAGTAACTGAACTTGGCGACATTGAAAATTAACATACAGTAAAACAAGTAATAAAATCGCAAAATCTCATCTGTTTAGGTACAGAGAACACAACAGCCACCTAACCTTAAAACAATCTCGTTCCAGTAGTGAATTAACAATCCACAGCGACAATTCGTGCCATTCCATCGGTATATTTTCCCCAAACCGCCAAGACTTGACGGTTGAAATCACTTTACAACTCGTTTAAGACGCATTCAACAACACAATGAGCGGCGAACGCCTTTGTTCGGCCCAGCCGTGCAATAAATAAAAATAACTAGACGTTAATAGAGTTGTCGTTAGTAGTTGGCCCGTCCCAGCTTTCTACTCGCGAAACTGGATCCGCAAGTTTCATTCTCTGTACATAAACGAACTGCGTTGCATCGATGTACATAACGAAACGTGACGGCTTTCGACCGAGCGGATATTATAATGTTTAGGACTGACTGATATTGACTTTCAATATTTGCTTCGGAATATAATATTTTTGACTTTCACAAAGAGGAAATGTATCGCCCGGCAACCGGTGTCAGATGTCTGACAATCGTTTAACATGACGCTATTGTTGTAAACGATTTAAAGAGTATTTGTTTATCTTTTGAAATACAAAAACTGTTTTTGCAAGTTAGGATGTAAAACAAAAAAAGTTAATATTTTGCTTCGGTGTGTACATGTACAATTATTCATGAGACTTTAAATTCACATGGCAACGAAATAAACTAAGTACGGAACGCGATTGCAATTTCAGATTTGACAAAAATTTTAATTTCCTTTTTAGCTCATCTACTTGTGAAACGTTATAACCCTTTAAACAGCTGTTTCATAGACACCCTCTTTACGAATAGAATACAGGCTCATTTCTTGCGTTTGTCACGCAAGCAACCTGCAATAAAGGTCCTGAACCAATAATTTTTTTACCGACGGACGGCTTCCAATATTCAGCATCTTGTGTCTAACTTCATCCAAGCAAAAGAGTTTTGTTTTGATGAAATGGATGAGATTTCTAGGAGCACTTTGAAAGGTTGGATGTCGTTTATCTTTTTACCTGTATCACATTTCTTATGTTCAAGGGCTTATCTAAAAACGAAACCATTTTGTAAACCACCCTTTTTTTAATGATAAATTAGCTGTTTACCGCCACATGAACCCTTACAATACAGACAGCAGCTGGATATTAGCAATCTAACCTTGAAATAGTAGCAGGACTAAGTGTACCCCAACCTGGTCTGTAATGAAACGAGAAAAAATTGGACGAATGCCTAGCCGTTCAGTTAATCACGTGTATGATTACAGACCGAATCAAACGACATGAAGTCCTGTTGAAAACAAAATTCGGCAAAGAAGAAAAGGAGAAAAACTCCCCGGAGAAAAGAACATATTCAAGTTGAACGTTCCCACTCCAGCGTGCGCTCACTGTCCAGTTACTTAAGCATGACGTGTACAATTTTGTTTTAAAGAAATGGGTGAGATTCTAGGAGCACTTTGAAAGGTTGCCTTTGTTTTTAAACTAATATTCCTCTCAAACTCGTCGTCACGTTCTCGTAATCAACGACGCACTGCCTTGGACGGAAATGTTTTTTTCTTGGCCAAATCCAAACGAGGATTTAACGAATAGCAAACGAACACTGCCGGTAACGGGCAAGGAAAAAAAACAACACTGACAAACAGAAAGAAAGAAAAGCAAATGAAAACGATGACACAAAGCAAGCCGTCTGAGTGAAGTCTGAGCACGCCTGGTGTCACAACGAACACATCCCAAAGAACAAAGTAAAACCGATTATAGAATTAAATAGGCATGCAAAGATGAGTAAAACTGTGAACAAATGAAAAGAAAAGGTCTGAGTGAAAAGGGCAGCATTATCCAAGAGAATAAAGTGTACTTTTTTTCCTTTTCTAGAAACATCCCTTTATTAAAATTCGACGTCCTAATATAAAATTTATTACTATTGGTTTAATAAGAAACTATTAATATTTATATTTTTTTCGTTTGATCCCGTAAAAAACTAAACATTTAACGAATACAATTCGACAAATTATTGTTAAGCTAGTACAACATTTGTAAATCTTGAAACCAAACGTCTAGATTCGCTTTCTCTCTGAAAATTCATTTGTTTGAATATTAGAAAATTCCTAAACCGAAGCAATTTATTTATTTATGGTTCTCGCTATCGACCATAAGGTCTCACAAATTGATGCAAAAATACTCAATATAATATTATATATAAGATATAGCTCTGAAATTATTTAATGGATATACTCTCCTTTAGCAATATCTTAGAAATTCGTAAATTGGTCAGCTAATATTCTACTCATGTTTCAATATTTCATAGTTTAAGTGACAACCTGAGTCAACGAGGGCATATGTACGAAAAAATTTTCTTCATGAGAACTTGAACAACAACATAAATAAAAAGGCATTTTATTTTAGCTGAAAACAATGCTTAGTAGATGAAATTCAACGGGCAGTTAACATTTGTGTTAGAAAATGCCCTCAATTGAAAACGCCTTTAACTCTTCTTTTCATCTTTTATTTTTTATAAGAAAACTACATGACGTTAAGAAGTTTAAATCAAACGGTTTAAAAAAAACGCATAAAGTGTTTCAACTTAACGTTTTTACCAGAGAACGATTCCTAAACGCGGGAAATCAAATCCCGCTACTAACAAATCAAAAGACGGCTGCCAAGCGCGGGAAAAGTCGGTAAGCCAATCATAAAAGAGGAGGCGGCTGCCCTAGTTCACTCAGACAGACAAATAAACTTTATACAATATCACAAACTATGTCTACTGTAACATAAATGTAACACCTTTCAGTACAAAAACAAAATACAAACAAAAGATATTCCAGCTAACAAAACCGTGCTGTAAGCAAAACTCAAGCAAAGTTGGTTGGAGCAAATACGTGGACTACAATGGTCTAACCATGGACCTCGATAAACCAAAAGCAATAGCAAACATTACATACAACGATGAGTCGAACACCGCTCTACCAGAGGATAATAATAAACCTAAAATAACAAATATAACAAACCCTTATACAGCAAAAATACTTATAAACTACCCCTTTCTTCTTAGTGTCGAGTAAAGTGGTCAGAAAGTAAAGATTGTGAATAAGCGTCTAAGTGTAAACATTCAAATAAGCCAGAGCTTGAAATAATTTCCCGGCTGGCGCCGGTCAAGTTGTCCGGTCAAACTTATTTTTGCTCGGACACAACCCATTTTTGGCCGGACAAATATCCATTACGTCATATCTCTATAAAATCCCCCCTCCCCCCGCATAATGTTTACATATCAAGCAAGTACATTTTCTACGCCTTTATTGTACATGCAGCCTCGAACTCAATGCTGGAACGCACGGTACAGCCGCAAAGTTCGTCAGAATCAATATTACATTTGTGCATACAACTATCGCTTCAGTTCTTTGTCTTCTATACGGTTAAATTTTAATACCTACTTAAGTCGTGAAGTTGATGGAATATGTGAACTTTCTGTTTAAATGGTTTGTTTCCCTTGAAAATCACCTCTCAGGGATGTTTCGTCAATCTCGGAATTTAGACCTAGAGTGATTCACACAAAATGTCGACAAGTCGACAAATAAATGTAAACTTGCTTTCTTTTTATTGGACCGGACCTTTGTACCGACACTGAGAGGCACTGTTAATTCACACCGCTACACACGCTTTCTCCGGAACACCCGCTAATTTGCGGTGACGGCTTGATGAATGACAAAGCGAAAATTTGCAACCACCGGAAATTTTACAACCACTATTATGAATCATTTGTTAAAAGTTTTTGGTCTGGTAGTATCTCGTTCTGTCTTTCTCCTTTTCATTCACGAACGCCAATAATGTTGAAGCTTTAAAAATTTAAAATTTTCTTTACAAGGGTAAACGACCGGACAAATTGTCCGGCCATCCAAGGATTTGACCGGACAAAACCTATTTTTGACCGGACATTGTCCGTTGACCGGCCGTTATTTCAAGCCCTGTAAGCGCTTCTGACCATATTTTCCTGGAGGGGCTGTTGTTATGTTCATGAAGTTCGTTCTATCTGACATCCCGGCAAGTGCGACCATTCAACTAAAAGCTACTGAGCAGTGCTTTCCTGTGGTGCTATTTGGTACGCTGTACAAGGTGGTTCTAAATTTTGAGCTTCTGAATGAAGTCCTAAGATGAGATGTTTATTATGCTGTACCTGGTTCTAACGTTTTAGTCAGTGGATGTAATTACACAGAAGTAACCACTCAAATGAAGCTCCTAAGCAGTACTTTCATCTGGCGTTGTTCTTTTTCAACTTTTTGATTCCAACGTGAAGTTAGAAAACAAACGTTAGTAGTGCTTTTAGGTGGTAAATGGCTAAGTATTGTAACTAGACAAAAAGTTTACCACAACACCTGTTCATGGTGACGGGAATTAAGCTGATTAATCTCGGCGCCATAATGATCCCTTAAGCTAGTTTCCAGACTCCTGAGCTGCTGTTGATAATCATCGTCCAGATCTGTCCGTAGCCGTTGCATGGAGTTGGAGTACTGGTCCTCCAACTCAGTTCGTGTCTGTAAGAGATTCTTGTTATACTGCTCTTTGATATACTCCTCTTTACTGAGGAATTCCATTTCTTTCTGGTGAAACTCGCGTTCCCATTCCTGTATTTGTTGTTCTTTCTGTTTCATCTCCTCTTCTAGTCGTTCTTTTTCGCCTAATAACAGTTCTTCCTTGTCTAGCAGTTTGGCCTCGATCACCTCGAGCTCGACCTACAAGAGATAAAACTTTTCAGCGTTCCGTTACCTACCGGGTAAATCAGGATTAGCGAGAACTTTGAATTCTCTATTGCAGCTCGGATTATAGAGAATTCTCGTTGTCCTACATTTATAACAAGACTCAAACATTTTGCAAGGTCCTCCGAAAAGCGCCAGACACGCAGAAAGCACAAGCCTGACACGTGGAAAGCACAAGCCTGACACGTGGAAATCTGTTTTACTTTCCTTCCACTCAGCTCTTGCTCTAACCTTCAGCGAAGAACGGTAACATTCAGAATGTGTTGCCATCCTTTCTCTCCCTCAAAGAAAGCTTCAAGGCCTTTCACACGCGGCACCGTTTAATCTCTGATCGATGTACAATCCGTCCATCTGTTTTGCTGGTGTAAACGTCCATTTCGCCGAGTAATTTTCCAAAATTACAGGTAAATGAAAACACCAACATAAGAAATAACGGTTACGAAATTTAAAATAGGGCCGAAGTTTCACTGTTTTCGTAAAAAGAGGATTCTTCGTTGCTGAAAATCAAAGAATTGAGGAGCTTTCATAGTAGCTTTCATAATATGAGGTACAACAGAGCATCGTATTCCCCTCGTTCAATGCGTTTCTTGGAGTAATCACTTATCAAATATAACAGATCGTATTTTATGTCTGACTGTCTGGAAGTAGTGACCGTGATTACAGACCTGCAGTTCGTTCTTCTCCTTAACAAGTTCTTTTTCAAACAAATCCTTTTGTCTGATAATCTCGTTCAGTTTAGCCTGCTTGATCAGCTGTTCTTGAAGTGAGGCTCTCTCACGGTTCAGTTCTCTTTCAAGAACTTCCTTCTGACGAAGCTTCTCAGATAAACGTTCACGCTCAAGTCTACAAAAGGAAGGAAAAAAGAATTAGTGCTAACTAAAGGCGTCCGAAATGTGCCAAGGTATCCGCAATGATGGCTTTGATTGTGCACTAAATGTTAAAACAGAGGTGACAAATCCGATTCTCTCTTCAGTCAAGAAATTGCCAAACATTTCTGGAAACTATTAATTCAGTACCAAGCCATAACATTAACGGACACTAAGAATCCAACAATGTCTGTTAAAAAAAACAACGAGCTGCTGCCTTCACCCTTCCTTGTTTAATAATGTCTCGAGTTAAGTCGTGTAATGTGTTCTAACTACGGAATCTCAAAATGAAAGCTACTGAGCATTAAGCTCCGGCTAAACGATGTTGGAGGAACATGTTTTACCGTTTAGCCGCCTCTCTCAACTTTGCAGTTAAATGGTTTTCCATTGGTCCATTATTTGGTCAAAAACTGTTTGCCCGTTTAGCCACCGAACATTTTGTGTCACAAACACGATGTTGGACAAAAATGTTTGGTCGTTTAGCCGGGGCTTTACTTTACTTGTGGGGCTGTTTGTAACGGCGTACAAGGTTGTTCTAAGCGTGATGATTCAGACGAAAGCTACTGAGCAGTACTTTTCTTGTTTCTCATCCTGTAACAAGTGGTTGTAATTTTGAGTTTGGGAATGAAATCCCAAAGTAAGTCCCTTTTAAAAAAAAGAAAGCTGTATTGAGTATTTCTTCTCTGTTGTATTATTTAATATGCTGTCCACGGAAGTTCCAACTTTTGAGTCTGTGAATGAAAGCCTTCACTGGGTTTGCTACGCATTAAGTTTTTCATGTAAAAGAACATCAACTTCTTTTAAAGCAATACGCAGAGACACATGAAGGACTTAGTTACCTTAGACTATCCTCCAACGCATTTTTCTCTTCAAGCACATCAACAAAAGAGTTGCGGTCTTTCTTCTGTTGTTCAAGCTGCTGTAGAAGTGAATCTCTCTGCGTTTGTAACACGAGTAACTGGCGACCGAATGCGTCTTGCACGTCATCTGACACGGAATCAGAGGTGGAGAGTCTGTCACGAAGTTCCTGCCCGAAACAGACAAAAGATTGACTCCATTGTAAGCTTTATTTTAGTCTTGTAACACATGTCACGCAACGCTTCTGTGGCTACAAACAAGGTGGACAATGCAGGAAAAACAACCACAAAGACAACAACAACGACGTCAACAAAAAGAAGAAAATTAACATGCAAAACGAACGAAGCGGCATCAGCGTAGTCAAAATAGATAAGAGCGGAAGATCATACGTCGACCATATCAGGGTGTTTTGGTTTGAGAAGGACACTTCATCACATTTACTACGTTCTCCCCTGTCGCTTAGCCTCGAACGCATCAGATATTCGTTGGGCTGGGAGAGGAATTGATTACGTGACGCACTGACGTGCGTTGCAGGCTACCTATCGTCCACGCGGAAACGATAGAACAGGGTCCCGAAGGGGTTTAGGACTCCAGGGCTCCGGCCTAAAAAAAGGAGGGCTCCAGCGCTCCAAGAGGGAAAATTCGGGGCTCTAGGCCTCCATAGCTTCACTCCAGGGCTCCATTTAGCCAAAAACATTATTTTTGTTCGGGCTCCAAGTCGACAGAGGTTTTGGGCTCCGAGGTCCACGACAAAAATTTCAGGGTTCCAGGGCTCCAAATTCCCCCCCCCCCCCAACCCCTCGCCCCCCTTTGGGACCCTGATAGAAAATGTTGATGAACACAGACACGTTTTCCCAATTTACCTCAATGACCTGCTCATGCTCTTGCAGTCTGCTCATCAATTCGCCCCTTTCCTTGGACAGTTCGCCCTCTTTGTCTTTAATCACGTCCAGCAGTCTGTTCTTCTCCTCTCTCAGTTCGCTCTCCACTCGTATGCGCTCCTGGAGCCGCTCCTGTAACCCAAGAAAGGCAGACATTACAAAGAATTTTCCAACCCAATTTGAAAATGGTTCACGAGTTGCGTTCATGTCATACAGTGGATTTCTCTTACGGCTATGTTACCTCATGTGGCGTCTTATTATCCTGAACAAAGCCAAGCCACTTTCGTGCTGAAGACTCCCGCTAATTTCGAACAGAAACCCGTTAAGGCCCGTTTTAACATGCGATTTTCTGTGCAATTTTTGTCGCACTTTTTAATGGAATTTTTGTCGCGCTCAGCTCGCGATAAAAATCGCAAGTGTAAACTGGTGTACCCTGAGAAAACAGCAGGACGTTTCACGAGGTCGCCACTTGAGCCCTCGCAAAACGACGTGTGAGTAACGAGGGCAGAAATTCCATACTGATGACGTGTCACTACCCAAATCTTGATAGTGCTTCTTATTGGTTGAAACAAAATTCCAACCAATCAAAAGCACTACCAAGATCTGGGTAGAGACACGCCATCAGTATGGAGCTTCTGCACTTGTTACTCAAACGGTTTGCGAGGGGCTCAAGTGGCGACCTCGTGAAATGTCGCCTGTTTTCTCAGGCTACAACTAGTGGCGATTTCAGTACGATTTGTCGCCACGATATCGCAGAGGTTTCGAACATGCTCGAAACTTGATGCAACTTGGCGGCAATTTTTGGGAAACAGCAGCAAATATCGCACTCGACTCGCACAGAAATTGCCTCTAGTTTACACTTGCGACAAAAGTTGCGTTGGAGAGCGCGACAAAAATCGCATCAAAAATCGCCCGTGTAAACGGGCATTTACCCTTATTGCGCAAGTAATAGTTTACCACTGGCAATCTTAAGCTTCCCGCCATGCATCTCGAACCGAAACCCATATTCCGCGGATACTGTCACATCCAAGAAACTTTACAGAAATTCAAAACAACCACACCATCAGTTACCGTTTTCGTTAAAGATGTATCCCGTACTACCAAAAGTTCTTAGAAAAACGACAACACTTTGGAGTTTCGAAACAAGATTCGCTGAAGTCATGTTTCGGATACTTCAGCAATCATCTATATATAGCCATACAATTTTGCACATTGATGAACTGATGATGGATACTGAAGAATCCAGTATCAACATTGTCATTTCAGAACTCTACTCTACAAATGGTACTGAAAGCAACAGAATAAGAAAGACTTTGTAACGGATCTTGAAATAAAAGAATTCATACAAAACCAAGATTGTGCAAACCTGTAACAAGGACAACTCCTCGAGAGACTCGTAATTCTCTCTATCCACCGCCGTAAGCTGTGTTTCTAGCTGCCGTTTGTTGGCCTCTAGAGCGCGCTCCCTCGTTTCTCGTTCGTTCAGCTCAGCTCTGAAGCTTTCTCTCTCCTTTTCGAGTTCCTTCTTGGTCTCCTGAAGTTGCTGACTTAGTTTGAGCTCCACCTTATTTTTCTGTCGGACTAATTCCTGCAGCTGGCTCAGCTTGGATGCCAGGTCAGCATGGTCTGATACACCTTCAAGACGATTTAAAAGAATGATAGCTAACTAAAAGACCACCATCCAAACGAAAGACCCCGCTTCTTATTTTCAGCACACACTACAGTTGACAAATGCCAGGGCTCTTTTAGGTTAACCCCCCCCCCCCCCACTTCCTCCTCAGGGCAAAAGCCCAACAAGGGTCCGTTAAATGCTCTGGTTAGCGGTTTCGCAAAATGAATGGTAAAGAAAAATTCGTGTCATGTGCAGTTTAAGATCTTTGTCGCTACTAGACACTCACTGGGAGTAACTGCCAAAACCACAAAGCTCGATAAAGTAACGCATACTTGTGGAGGGAGAGGGACAGGGGGGTGCAACACAGGAGAAGAGGGGGTGGAAAAAGAGGGGGTTGCCTTGGAGGCGGGATTGCCAAGGGAACTGGAAGAGGGAAAAACAGGAAAAATTACACAACAGTGCGAAAGCATTTTTAAATCGAGAAAGCGCAAAGGGGCAGGAGCCAGCAAAAAAAAGCGGGAACTGGGATTAAAGGGTGCGGGAAGACGGAAGTTTGAATTCCCCCCCCCCCCCCAACCCCCAACACCCATTACATCTAAACCTTACAATACCTTCAGGAAAACCAGCACCCGGCAGAACCTCCAGTCCTTCCACAGACTCCTGGACCAGTATCGGCTCTTCATGTACAATCTGACTGGAAAGCGGACTAATACTCGACTCCAAGGGGACCATCCTTTGTTCCAGTACCCTGTGAGTATCTGTCAGTACTTGAATCTCATTGAGGAGCCTGTCTCTTTCACCAGTTACCTCGGAGAGGTCCTTATCCAAGCTGGTCAGCTTATTTCTTAAACGCATGTTTTCTTCCTCTTCCTTCGCCAACTTGTACAGCAGAGCTTCTTGCATGGAGGCGATTCTCTCCTCGCTTTCCTGTAGCAGTTGTTTCTTTAACCGGGAGATCTCCCGGTCCTTCTCCAGCTTCAGTTGAGCGACAACAGAAAGGGGATCTTCTTCTCCGTCAGCCTGTTGCCCTTGGCCTGTGGAAAAAAGGAAACCTGTTATCCCTTTCACTCCCAGAGTCAGTTATGAAGACACTTAGATGCTTCTAACTTCTGAGTCTATGGATGAAATCCTATGGTGTGACCATTCAAATGAAACCTCGGCAGCTGTTCTTTCACATGGTACTTTTTATATTTAAGTATTTGACAAAATGAAATTTGGCATTAGCCTTGATTTTGTTTTTATTTTAGGCACCCTCAGGAGTGGAAGGGTTATTTGTTACAAATTAGTTATTTTGTCTAAGCTATACGGTCAACCCTTCCGCAAATGGACACCTGTGGAACCACATTCAAGATCAAACGACCCCTCGGAGAGGTATATGTAAAGGTTCTTGAAACCAATAGAAATGAATTGTTTGAGCTAAGACCAAAACTGAGTGTCGGCTTATGAGGTGACCCTTAGCGGATGTATGAATGTGTTTACATCCACTGACATTGTTAGAGCGGTTTTCAAATGAGTGTCGTAAAACCAAAACCAAAGTAATTACCCCAGCCAATCACAACAAACACAAATTATCCAATGAACCAATCAGAACTCGAAGCAAGTACATGTTACTGGCGTCAAGCGCGGGAAAAAACGTGCGAGCGCGAGCAAGTCGCGACTGATTGGTTTGAGTTTTACTCCTGATTGGTCGAGAAAGTGGCGCGAGATTTTTTAACCAATCACAGAGCGAAGTAAAGCAAAACCAAAGCAAAACACGAATTACTTTCGACACTCGATTGAAAACCGCTCTAATTCGTGGACTTCGTCCTTTGTTTAGTTCTTAACAAAATTAAAATTCACACAAAGCACTGTATGTAAAGAGCGTTGTCTCATGGCAGAATCACACACATGTAGTTTAAGATCCTGTTGATCAACAATGAAGTTACAATGAATGTTAAAATAGCTTATTTGTACAAACGTTGACCGTTCCTGGAAGGAATACAGCCAGGCTCCATGCCTTCCAACATTTTGAAGGTAAAAGAACAGGTGAAACGTCAACCAATTTATCATGGCGTTAGTAATCATTCAGAGAACGAAGCTTTAACGAATGTGCACGTTTATCAACGTTCAACAATTGCTGCTCAAAAAATTCTCAACGGTCGTGAGCCTGTATCACTCGCTAAAGAGAGCTTCCGCTGTTAGGCAGAAACAAGGTGCGATTAAGATGGTTTCTTTTCGAAGTATCGTTGCTTTCGGGGGTCGGGGTGGGGGAGGGAGAAGAGGTGTTTGTTACTTGCCAGAACACAACGAAACCAAACACATTTTACACTGCCAGGGGAAGTTACATGTACTTTCAAAAGTAGTGTACTTGCCTGTTTGTTGCAGCAACTGCTCATAGTAGTTATTCAGACTTGTGACTTCTTGTTGATGTTTCTCCAGCACCTCCTCAATGACCCCCATAAACTCTCTTTCTTTGGCGTCAGCTGCTTCAGCCACTTCTTTCTCAAGCCTCTCTTGCTCGTGTTGTACTTGCTCTTTCAGTGTCTGTATCTGCCCTTCGTAAGCTTCCTTTAGCTTCGTTATTTCCGGTTCTCGCTGCTCGTCAGAGAGATCACCCGATCGTTCACTGTCTGCACGAGTTTTAAGTTCGACTTCAAGAGCTTCTTTATCCTCAGATAGAGTCCTCACTTTCTTCTCGAGATTTCTTGTTGTCTCAAGATGCTCCGCTCTCAAAGCTTCCAGTTCACGTTGATGCTCCGCCTTTGTTTCCGACTGTAGTTCCCGCACTTGGTCTTCCAAACCGCTGGTGTACTGAGCAAGGTTTTCTCGGAACACCTCGATTTCTTGAGCATGTGAAGTTTGCAGAGACTCATTCTCCGACTCGAGCTCTTTCACTTTATCCAACAGTTCTTGAATCACCTTCTTGTACTGCAATTCCAGCTGCCCTTTCGTTTCAGCAAGCTTCTGTTCGTACCTTGCCGATTCGTTACCCAGCTCCAACACTAACTTCTTTTCAAGCTCTGCTGTTTGTTCTTGTTGCTTCTGCAAGCTGTGTTCAAACTGAGCGACATCACTGGAGTGTTCTTCCTCATAACTCGATAAGTTGTCCTCTAACTCTGCGATTTCTTTAACCTTCTTCTTCAACTCGTTTTTAAGCTCGGTGATTTCGCTTGCACTTGAAGTTTTCAACTCATTCAACTGTGTCTTAAGATCTTCTAACGCTGTATCTTTTTCTCTTGAGAGCGCCGTTTTATTGTCAAAGTCTTCCTTTAACCTGTCCATCTGTTGTTCTAAATCATTGTTCAGTGTGATGTGTTTGTCTAGCGACTCCTTCAACACATTCACCTCACTTTCGTAAACCTGTTTTAACTTCTCCAGCTGTTCCTGCCTCGACTTATCCCCCTCCTGGCCTCTCTCTTCCAGTTGCTTATTCATCAACAGTTTAAGATTCTCCAACTCAGCAAGATGTTTTGAATTAACAGCTTGCAATTCTTCCTGGTGTTCTGTCTGTAGCCTTTCAACCTCACTAGCATTTAGCTTCTGAACTTCTTCAAGATTCTCCTCCAACTCTTGTGCACTGAGCTTGTATCTTTCAAGATCATTGTTCAGACGATCAAGTATTCCATTCTTTTCCTGGAGCTCCTGGTTAACCTGATTAAGTGTTCTATTGTTTTCTTGGAGTTCGTGATTAAGCTCATCAACCCTGGCCTTGTAATTTTCTTCGTCCCTCTCCTTCAGGCCGTACAGTTCGATGATGACATTATCTTTTTCAGATACTTCATTCTGAAGATCGTGCATCAGTGATTTGGTGTCGAGGAGTTCCTTAGAGGCTTTGTCCATCTCAGACTGCTGTGTTTTTAAGCTAGCATCGCTCTAAACAATCAAACAAACACAAAGAAAAACATAGCGTTATTTACTATCATCATAGAGTCAAACTCAAGTCTAACTTTAAGACCTGTGGATGAAATCCTTAGGTGTACCATTCAAATCAAAGCGATTGAGCAGTACTTTTCTGTGAAGCTGTTCACTACGCTCTACAAGATGGTTCGAAGTTTTGAATCTGTGGGCGCAATCCTAAAGTGTAACCATTTGAATTCAAGCTACTGAGCAGTATTTCTCCTGTAGAACCACTGGCGAGGTTTGATATCTGAAACGCCAGGTTTTGGCAATTAACGGCGATCAAAATCGATGGGTAAAGTTCCTGTCGCAGTAGCGGACATTTAGCGACACGCCTGACACTTTTTGCTAATCATGGCCCCAATAGTGATCAGCATCAAATTTCTTGTCATCGTATCAGTGTATTATAACACATACAGGTCATAAGAATTTGGCAAATGATCACCAAACATGAATTATCTTGATGTTTAAACAGATTCTCCCAATTAGTAATAAATAAAATCTATGGAGACCAGTAACAAGCAAGATATGCCAACCTCAAGCAGTTGTTCTTGGAGCATCTTAATCTGTTCAGTTAATTCCTCTGTCTGCAGTTTGGCTTCTTGTTTAGCCTGTCTTTCTTCGCTATCATACACCGCTAACTTCTGCATCAGTTCTCGAACTGTCTCATCTTTATTTTCCACTTCCCCTTGGAGTTCAAGCAAGCGGTCCTGAGAAGCACTGAGGCGTTCCACGAGTTCCTCAGACTGTGTGCGGTAAGTGGAAACCTACATGCAAAATCACAGGTACAAATGATGACGAATGTGAGACCCTTTAAGCTCCCTTTACTGTAGGTGAGATATTAATAGTGACAATTTACAGCGGTGTGTATGCATTAGTCAATTCCAGTCACGCGTACTGCTCACCCCACTCTTTGAGCATTAGTCAGGGCACTGGCTCATGTTGTAAGCATTTGAACACCTTCCTTAGGTGACTTTGTAGGCCAAAAAATACATCAACGAAATTGGGTTCTGGGTGGTCACCAAGGGCACTTTTTGTTTGTTTGTTTGTTTGTTTGTTTGTTTTGTGCAAAACGGCAATATTTTCGTATAAAAATGCACAACAGACGATTCGAACATTCCTCATTCCTTTAGTTGCTTATGCAAAACCGAGCAACCAATGATTGGTCACTTGGTTTTGCCTAAGCTCATCCACATGTCGGTAGAATGCAGCCCAGAAGGGCAAGAGCAAATGATATCCAGCCATTAGAAAAAGGCACATCATTTAGATATAACTTAGTAACTGGTGCCCCATGGACTATGTATTGATTGACAAAGGGAACCTTCATACAACTGTATCAAATCAAACTATGAGCTTGCTACAAGTTGGTAATAAGAGAAAGGCCAGTGACATGTAGAACACAATTTACACTGTTGGTGCCCAACAGGCATGCCTGTTTCTCAGCGCAGTAACAGCATTAGGACTGCTCCCCCCCCCCCTCCCCTCTCACCCCTAAAACAATAAATAAAAGACTATTCACCATTTACTGAACAACAACTAGAAATTGCACTTGGAGTGTAATGGAAAAGACTACATGTAACTTTGTTTGCACAAACAGAAAATTTCCAGAAAGGAAGCACAAAATTTCCAAATGGAATTTCAGAACAGAACATGCTTCTTAATAATAATAATACTTTATTAAACTCTCCCTACGGGCTTTCCAGCTTTTCTTCTTCTACCATTCCTAGAGCTTTTGCCAATTTTGAGCCTAAAGTGTATGAGTGGCCATACAGTTTGTTTACTGTCGAAGTCAATTCCACTACATGGAAATGACATGTCTTCAACAGGAATGGCATTTGGGGACTTTGCATCCCATCAACACCACAACACAAACAAACAAACAAACTGGTTTCCTAGTGTAACTGGGACGCAACCTTACCAAGACCCCTTTCACAATTCTTGGTTTACATGTTATGTCATTGCTACCATGTTTATAACCAAAGACAAAAGGTTTCTCGTAAGTTCCTTTTGTTAGTACCATAAAATTTATGGGGAAAACTGGAGTACCTGAAGAAAAACCTCTCGGAACAAAGACGAGAACCACAACACAAACTCAACCCACATGGCCAATATGTACACTGTACTTTTGTCTTTTGAATCTCTTGGAGAGCAGGGATGGTGCAGTGGTGAGAGCACTCACCTCCCACCAGTGTGGCCTGGGTTCATTTCCCGGGCTCAATGACATATGTGGGTTGAGATTGTTGTTGGTTCTCATCTTTGTTCCGAGAGGTTTTTCTTCAGGTACTTCAGTTTTCTCCTCTCTCCATAAACCAGCATTTCCAAATTCCAATTTGCTCTGGAGGACAACCCTACTGGTATTAACCAAGAGTTAGCTTGGTTCTACCCTCTCTAAACATTGTATTTTTTCATTTATCTTTTCTTTCTAGGGTTGGTTGCAAACCATGAATACAGTAATACTATTCTTAAATACCAGCTGCAATATACAAACATGAAGTCTGCGAGGATACATGTACTTACATCATTCTCCACCTGTTTCAGCTGTGTTTTCATCTGTTCGTTGTTCTTCCTCAAATCCTCAAGTTCCTCTTCCTTCTCAGCAAACTGATCCATCACCTGCATCAGTTTCTCATCCCTCTCTCTCATCACAGTGTCCAGTTCATTCTGCTTGTTCATGAGCTGATCTGACATCTGAGCTAAACTAGTCTGGCTCTGTGCCAGTTGTTCTTGCACTGATTCATAATCTTTGCTGAGCTGTTGCACAGTTTGCTGCTTGATTTTCAAATTTTCTTTCAGGTTTTCCATCAGTGATGACTCAGACTGTGAATTGTCTTCTAACGTATCCACCTCACGCTGCAGTCTTGAAACTTCCTGTTGAAGCTCATCTGTCTTGGCTTTGCTTCTTTCAAGTTCACTCTGTAGCTCACCAACCCGGTTCGCATCCTCTTTCTTGGAATCCAGCTCTTTAGTAAGCTCTTCAACTTTTGCTTTCGTGTCCTCCAGGAGCCTATTCCCTTCACTGGCATCCTCCAACTTGCTTCGCAGTTCTTCGTTATCCTTGCTCAGTTGTTGGACTGTCTCCTGTTTGATTCTGAGATTTTCTTTCAAGTTTTCCATCTGCGATGATTCTGACAGAGAGTTGTCTTCTGCAACTTCAAGCTGATGTTTCAAAAACGAAACTTGTTGCTCAAGCTCTTTTGTTTGCTCCTTACTATTTTCAAACTCTGCCTGCACAGACTGAAGCTTTGCAAGCTGCTCATCCTTTTCAAGCAACTCCTCACTCAGCTGTTGAAGTTTCTTGTAGCTTTCTTCAAGAAGTCCCTTCAAGTCTGTGGACTCCACAGTGTTCAGTCTTTCCTTAAGATCTTCATTTTCTCTATTCAATTGCTCCATCGTTTCCTGCTTGAGTCTCAAATTTTCCCTAAGATTCTCCATTTCAGATTTCTCCTCCAGGGAGCGATCTACTGCACTTAGATTTGCAAGCTGTGCCTCAAGCATAGTGCACTGCCTTCTACTTTCCTCAAGTTCATTTTGCACATTTTGAAAACTTCCAAGCCTTTCTTCAAGTTGTGCTTTTAGATGCTGCAAGTTGCCAATCTCACTCTCTTTTTCCCACAACATTTTTGAAAGCTCATCTACTTTGTGAGAACTTTCTGGCACCCTTGCACCATCATCTGTGCTTGATGACTTCAATTTCAAGTTCAGCTCACTGTTCTCTCTTTGGAGTTTCTCTAATGCTTGCTCTTTTGTTCTCAATGTTTCTTTTAGATTTTCCAACTCAGAAAAGTCAGGTTGCGAAGCACCACCTTGAGCACTTGTCATTTGATTCCTAAGGGTGACAATTTCAGCCTGCAGCAGCTCATTTGCTTTGGTCAAATCATCCAAAGCTTTCTGTTTAGCCTTCAATTCTTCAGCTTGCATATCACCTGACATCCCTTTGCTCTGATCACCCTGTTCCAGCTTTGCTCTCAGATCCTGGTTTTCTTTGTTGATGTCTTGCAGGATTGATTGCTTCATCTGCAAACTTTCTCTCATTTCCTCAACCTGCCTGTTCAGGTCCTTAATCACTGATGCACCCGACAGGTCCTGAAGCATAAGCTCTAGTCTACCCTTCAAGTCAGCATTTTCACGGCTGATCTGTTTCAATGCTGCTTTCTTGGCTGCGAGTTCCTCTTCTAGCTCTTGGGTTCTGTTCTTTAACTCATTTCTTTCAATGTTGGCAATGTCATAACTGTCAAGGCCACCTTCCTACAAAACAAGACAGAGAAAACAACTGGGTTTAAAATAAAAACACAGACAAACCTGTATTATGTAGGCAGCCTTGGGGAAAGTGTCTACTGGATACAGAACTGTGCGTTAAAAAAATAAACTTTGTGTGTAGTTACAGGGTTCACACAAGATTTTTAGATTTATTTTATTAGTACAATGATTGTGACATGACAAAGCAATGAGCAATCAACAGATTAGTAATTTAGTCACTTCAAAATGGTGTCTTTTCCATCATATTTCAGACGCAGCAAACCTTTTTTTTTCTTATTTCTGAGGAAAGGTCTGCAATTTCAGGCTTACGTGTATAACTAATAAAATGTTTCCTGAGAAGTGTAACTGCAGTATACAGGGCCCCGTTAAGGTGGCTCGAAAGGGTTCTTTTCTTTTTTCGATGCATTATATTTGGGAGTTAAAATATTTAGGTTAGAGTTGGCCAATCATGATCAAATTTTGCCACAAAATGATGATAATATCAAAGTGTCAATTTTTTGTAGATTCCTTCAGAAATTTGTTTCCATGGCAACGCAGTTGGGTTTCGAAGTATGACCAAAAAATAGAGATATCCTGCGTTTGCTTGGAAATTTGACGGTGAAATTTCTTTTAATTTTGCATACGCCCTTTGATTCTAATAAGCTACCTAAGGATTAAGTTTAAGAAAATTCTGTCGGGAAGTTTCAGCAAAAAACACTTTTTTTCGAATTTACCTTTAACTTTTCTCCCGTCCGACAGAATTTTTTAATCTCGCTTGAAAAACTCTTTGGGCATATAAGAGTTTACATGCAAAAAATCAAGGAAATTTACCGAGCGGAAGCGGAATTACATTCTTCCCAAGTTACAAAATTTTGAAGATTTCGACAAGACAAGATAGGCAATTGCGCATGTGCAGAAATTGTCACGCCACTCTCGACACACGGTTTCAAGTCTATTTATTCCAGGTTTATTTCATTGGGCGTATCTTTCGCCCTGATGACTTTCTTTACGTTTGAAAAGGTGACGTTTTGGGTGGATCGGTGCTTGTCGAAGAACATTACTTCATTTGTTTTTAAATCTTTGGATCATTGGCACCAAATATAGCAGAATGTTTTCGTCCTTGTGCAGATTGATTCTTTCTCAAGTGAGTTCATCGGCACTTCATTCAGAATGGCGACTAATGCTTCTTTTACACATTGGGAACAAAGATTGTTTTAATCCTGGTAAGACGGGTTGCTTTCTGTACTTGTTTTGATTTATCGTCTGCCTGAAGAGCCTATTTGAACTCCATGAAAACAACTGATCTCTAAATGTTTGCAAACGTTCGCAGTGTTCGTTCACAAACATCATGTTTTTGAGCGGTGGTGGATTTTAGGTTACTGTTTATACCACTGTACAATTTTATACAAGTCAACGATTCTTAACCTAAACGAGGATTGGAAACGTATGCGATGAAGAGCAAGGACTTGTACCAAAGTGGAATGTGCTTGAAAATCTTTATTAAAAACAACGGAGTTTCAAAAATACTGCAATCAGGCAAGGTTTTCCTTCAACGGAGTACAGGATTGAGCAACAAGTACATGGACACCACTTTGGGATCATATGTCGTGTTTTACAGGAGCACAAGGACAGAATTAACAAAAACATAACATTAATTTCCAGCTATAAAAACAATACTTTGAAGAAGTCTCTTATGTAGAGGTATGTATTCAAACAAGGACAAAACTATCTTTGATGATCTTTGATAAGTGTCAATGTTGTCAAGAATTTTCTGTTGATGAAACTTACTTGGCTGATTTCCTTTCGCTGTCGATCAAAACTCAATTTAAAGAACCGCTTTGAAGGTTTGAAGAATTGTTTTCGCCCCAGGAAAAACCAATAACAGTCAAATTATCAACATTACCAGTTCAGCAAGATAAAAACCATTTCTTTTATCCGAACATTTGGAGTATTTTGTACCAAACGAATTTACAAAACATAGCACGTGGTAAAATGTTTTGAAACTATTCTACAGGTAGGTTTTTGTTTGCATTACGGAAAAAAAAAACGTATTACCACCAAACTATCGCACTATCACTTAATTAAGCAAAAAAGAGAACACTTCTTTTATCCAGAAATGTGGAGTATTTCCCAGAAAACTAACTTGAAAAAAACTAACTTGTTTTAGCGAGCCAACTGCTGATAAAAATATAGCGCTCTGTGAATTGTTTTGAAATTCTCTTGTACGCTTTTTAATTTTGTTTCACAAGTATAAAATAGATTTACGGTGAAACTGAGATTGAAACTACCACTTCAGCAAAATAGAAAGCGAATCTTTCACCTGATTGTTTGTAATATTTCCTTTGTAGTGGCTGGTTAGTCAACATTTCGACATGAATAAGTGTCTTTTAAATTCTTTCCCTGTTATTTCATGATGTGAAGACAATAAAAACCTTTCACCGTAGTCTACATTGTTTTTACTAACAACACCATAAACGTGTGTGTGTGTGTTTTTTATGTCTTTTTTCTAAATGGGAATGTTTTCTCAGAAACGTGAATCAGAGTTCGCGAAAAATTTGCCCTGGCACAGAAACAGTGCAAGACTTTTTTTTCTGCGACCTGGACGTAGAAAAGGCTTCCGTGGTCAAAACATCCAGTGAAAGACACTTGGTAAAAAGGCAACTATTCTCGGGCCGTTATACGATTTCACTGGAGATGATAGAGTTTTGAAGACACCGTCCTCTCTAGCACAGTTCAGTTGCACAGCCTCTGAATATTAGCTTACTGCGCTTCATATGCAGCTGAGTTGACGAACACGTTGATAACATTGAAGAGCACATAATTCAAGTGAATTGTCACCTAAGTTCCAGTCGTTTTCAGTTCTTCCTGACAGAACCAAGTAAGTGAGCCTTGCCTACATGCAGCTTTTAAAAGACCGGTGCAAAATATTAAATCCAGACGAGAGCGCGACGCCATTTTTGTTTGTTCCTTTTTTGAGTCTCACGGGTAAATTGGAACCCAGTCTGCGTGCGCCCAACAAAACTGTTTCGAGCCACCTTATGCTGAACCTTCCAACAAAAAGCTGGATACATGGATATCTAGTGATCAAGACTACCCCCTTCCTTCCAAGAATTCCAGTATTGGCTGAAATGGCTACATGCAGGGTCCGACAAATACCAAGCCTGGACACCAGGGACAAGTTAAAAAATGTACCAGCCAAGTGCTTTATTATTTTTTAGAAGAAGCCCATCAGGCCATAGCATTTGATTGACGAGTTAGTTAGTGCAAAATTGACACTGATAAGATTTTTACCTTTGCTAGCCATATCTAAAGCATTTTAAAATACAATAAAGATCATCTTGTGGACATGTGGTGAGTTTTGTTTCTCTCCATTTCTCTGTTTCGATTGCCATTTTACACTACTTCGTAACTTTTAAACCCAGTTCTCCCAAGAAGACCGGCCACTATACCTCTGACAATGTGCTCTGATCTTGTGAGCAAAGAGATGTTTGTAGCATTCATCCTTCGAGTTCAAGTTAACATTGTTCCTTCGAGTTAACATTCTTTCTTTGAGCGTTCCCACATGAGAGCTGAAAAGTGTTCAAAGCTCAAAGCCAAAATTTGATGATAAAAAAATAAGATGCAGAAAGATTTTCCAAACAAGCTGGCTCAATGAATTCCCCGGCTGACACTGGATTCAGAGAAACAGGTGTTTAAAGTACAAAGTCTGTTTCAAATCTGTTGTAATTGGCCAAACATTTGTGACACACAGAGTCCACTGATATTGAGAAGTGACAGTTTCAGAAAGGATCTCCTTTACACCCAAGCTGAGAGTACAAATCATGTTGAGTGTGTGTTAAGAAATGGCCTTATGAGTGTGTCACAGGATACACCAATCAGAAAAGTTGTAGTTTGTTTGCGAAAGGAGCAAAAACAAAGGTTGAAAAGTCTTTTTGACAAAGAATATCAGTTACAATAGTTACGAGATTACTGACTTTGGTTTATTTAAATAACACTACTCTTGTTTACTTTCTAAGTTCCATGAATTGATTTTAACAGACTTCAGTCACTATACATTTCCAGTTGTGATATTGGACAACCAACTCATCCTGCCGGGCAAGTGCTTTTTGCATGCCACTCGCCCAGGGACAAGTTTTGTCAAAAATATTTGTCAGACCTTGTACATGGCTATGTGGTTCCCCTGAGTACTATGTACCCATGTACAGTTAGCCGCCGTTTTAGGAAGTGTTTTGTAGCGGCTGTGCAGCTGCCCTCCGCCATCCTTTAGCTTTAAATAATGTAAATTAACAGGAAATGAAGTGTCTAAGGTTGACGTAGCAAGACAAGCAGCTTGGATAACTGTAAAGTTAGCTTCCTTTTATTGAAAAACTCCAACAGTTGAAAGCATTCAGGCATTAAGACAACAAATCAAAATGCATGGAGTGATTTTATACTAGACAATCTATTTATCCTGTTGTAGCAACAAAAAAATGTAATGAAAATTTATTCACCAAGAACAAAGATCTACATGTGTGTGCAAATATTAGGAAAAGTCAGGACAAAGAACTGGCAGGTGTGACTCAATTTAAAAAAGGGCTTGCTGATACTTTATCCATAAATCTATCCAAAATCAACATATCACCATCATAAATAAACCAAACTTAAATGAAAGAAAGTACTATTTTTGTGAATTAAATTTATGCCTGAGACAATAATCCCTTGTTTGTGTAAATATTTTTGCAATATTAACATCGCAAAAGTACTCCCAGAAAGGACATTATATGACATCAAAATGTGTTAATGACCATTTTTTATCAGTTGATTGGCTTTCCCTTTCAAGAATCACGATTTCGTTTAACAAGCGTGACTGAGATCTTGCCAATTTCACAAAATTTAAAAGTACGTGAAACCAACATTAATTTTGAAATAAGGACGCGAAATATCCCAGGGAAGAATTTATAAACATTCGACTCGCAAGTTTTATTAAATGATGGACCGGCGGAAGCTTATACTAAATTATGTTTCTTTTAAACAAAGCACTGAAAACAATACAACGTGTGAAGCAGTCTTTATATAAAACTCAGCTGAAAATGAAGAATACAAGAACTGTTTTCAAACCTCTGAGTATTCTTCTCCGCTTGTGTATTCACTTCCGCTGACATAGCTTCCTGATTGCGAGTTTTGCTCTTGTTCAGCCTGGAAATTAAAAATATATATATTTGTTAAATTATACCCTTCGCAGTTCTTAAATATCTTATGAACTCAAGCCGCTAAGGTCATTGACTACGAACGGCGTCCTCTGTTGTTATGCGATTAGCCCACGCACCATGAATCACACATACTTTTCAAAACAAAGTTTACTTCCTCGAAGAACTCTTACCTGGGCAAAAAATTGGCATTTTCAACAAAGAAAAATATTACCTTTCTCATAACATAGAATTCATGGCACATATAGATCAGTTCTTAAGATAATAAAGCGAGATGTTTGTATGTAAATCAACAAGGAATCCATCCATATCCAATTTCCACTTCAGTTTCGAATCAAACATAAGCTATAAATTTACACGCTGTTACTAAAGGTACGAGACCTCAAGGAAATGCCAACTCGAAAATTATCCCCTTTGTACAAGATACATGTATTCTTCACAAATTGCAAATTTAGGCCTTAGTTTCATCCCTGTGTATGTCCGTTGCCTGTCAATATCAGTAGAGGATTTGTTACTTTCGTGATCAATTTCCTCCAAAGGTTATGGTGATAACTTTTCACTCTGCGACGACTCGAGCTCCGAGTAAAGCAATAAAATTAAGCGGCTCCATTTTTTGAGTTTGTTGGTGAAAGAGTGACCATCCAAACGAAAGAAGAGAAGCAGTGCTATTCTAGTGTACTGGCAGATTTTCAATATTTTGAAACAAAATTTTTTTTCGGACATTTTCAACCTTCAGCTGTTTTGGCATGTGATCGAGCCATGATTTACAAATCTAACGCGTTAAAACTCACGTCAAAAGGAATCGGTGATCCCAGTTCTGATGCAATTGAAGGAGCATCTCTGTCAGTATCTGCTTGGCTTATTTCCTCCACTTCAACATCCTCGCCCTCTTTTTTAGCAACTTTTTCTTCCCCGGCTACTGCAGCTTCTTGCTGCGGCTTCGGGCCTCGGTCCTGTGAGGTGCTTCTACGTCTTCGCTCTTTCGCTCCAGGAGAAGGACTTTGCGCAGAGCCGCTAGTTGAAGATGTCCCTTTCTTTTTCTTTTTCTTCGTGCCAGTGCCCGACTTCTTCTTCTGGAACATCTTGAGCTGCAAAGGCGATAAAAGACCAACCACATTGTAGCAGAAATGCACACTCGGTCAATGAAGTTTATGAACTTCGCGCGCTTAGCCACGTCACACGCCTCAATTCCTACCTTTTCTTTGCCTGCCTCCAGCTTTTTCTGCCTTTCCGAATCGTCACTTTCCATGGCGAAGCCGTCGTGTATTTAACTCTCGTTCACCAGGAGTCTTTTATGGAGATATCATTTACACACGTCGCGATCCGCGTCTGCCAGCTCAACCGCCATTTTCAGCGAGCTTTGTTGTCGTTCCATCGTAATTTGATCACGTGTCTTCCGATAGACTTTCGGAAAACTTCGAAACAAACGAGGACTGCCGAGAGGTTGATTCCGAAAGAGTCTGGGCTCTAGAATGACAAGGCGGGGGTCTGATTGCATTGCATTCTGGGGCAGACAGCGAGAAAGAAATCAAAGATGGCGAACGAACTCGAAGTTGCTGAGGAATTGTCAAACTCCTCGCCAGAACAGGCGATGGAATTGCTCTCCTCAATTGGTAAAACATTTTTTGAATCTTCTTTCTTTTGTTTACAAGCTTGATCTTTTAAAACTCTGTTTCTGGGTGATCTTGTTCTCGTTAAAGTTAAGAGTTTTATTCATTCTTTCATCAATGACTTTCTACTTCCAGTAAAACGTAACATTGAGGCTAGCGACGAAGAAGGTATGAAAATGAAGGAGCAAGCTATTCTCAATCTTGGAAAAATGCTCTCGAAGCATGGAAAAGCAGAAGGTAACGTCAGGGTTTCACACTAATTAGCTTATAAATTAATTCGAAGGAAAATTGACAACTTACTTGTCATGTGTCACTCTAAAACCCGATTTCTTAATTTAAGGACGTTCGCGCGAAAAACTTCTACAATACAGATTTTTTTCATACTTGGGCTACAGTGAGATAATGAGTTACCTATGTCAGAATTGGAAAAAAATTGGGGGGTCACCGACTTCGTTTTCGAAATAAAGCGCGTCAAAAGCTACCCCAATTTTGACAAATCGGCCCTCGTAACTCGACATGGCCTCAGTGCTTGTTAGTTGAAAAATATTAAAAATGATTCGCTGTAGACCCCCTTTCTTAGTCAAATTTTACTTAAGTGGGTCTGTTAAGTAAATAATTTGAACCGGTGCCATCCTTTTAGTTAAATTCAACCTCTAAGGTCGACTTTAACGAACACCGTGCAGCTTCAATAATGGTAGAATTCGATGATGCGAGGGCAGAAAAGTTGAAAAAAATCAAACTTCTGCAATACAAATTTTCTTTAATTTTTCACAAAACGTAGATAATCGACAAAGAAAGTGATCTATCAAAAGAAAATATGGGGTCACCGAACATTTAAGAGAGTTAAACCCGTGCATAGATATTAAAGTGCCCACTAGCGCTATATATCTCCACATTTCTTCAACAGCACGCGCGCTCAATGCATGACGTGGCATGACATCACGAAGTGAATTGCGTGCGCAGTAAGGATGCGCAGAAACAATTGGCGCGAACGTCCTTAAGGACAAAAAATTCTTATTTTTTTCCGGTAGTAAGGGCAAATTGTTTCTTATTTTTAAGTTCTTAATTTCCAAACTTTTCTTAATTTTAGCAAAATTTCTCAAAATAAGAATCCCCTAAAATAAGAAAAAACCTACAAATTTTCTTGTTTTAAACTCAGCAAAAGAGTCATGTCATGTCCACTACAATCGTGCGCTACTAGTTCTTCGATCTAAATAAAGATGTTTGGGTTCAAAAAAGATTTCACATTTAAGAACGGAAATAAAACAAATAATAAAAGTCGCTCAAATTACAAGAAAAAGAAAAGAAAAGAAAAATAAGACCCACCAACCTGACTCGAACCCGGCTCTTCAGATTTGAAGTCGCCCGTGTTCACCACTCGACAAACATGCCCTCGCTACCTCATCTCATTTAAAAATTGGTATAGATACGAACTAATATCGATCTTTAATGCCGGAAACAACACGGCAAATGACTTCTGTTTGTTCATGTGCAATCACATGAGGCTGGCTGCTTCAAGAAAAATGAGAGAATTCTCACTGTTTACTCACGGATGACTCTTGTTTCCGAGGTTTGTAACTATTCTTGGTTTGGAGGGAGTATTGCCTTCTTTGCTGCGCGTGTTCCATCGCCAAGTCGAGCGAAGTGCGTGTCGAGAAAGCCAGCACGTTGTTATTTTAAGACGAGGATTAAGACACGATCATACTAATTCTTGTAATAAGAATTTTTTTCTCTTTTTTGTGCCTTAGATTTAAGATCCAATTTGTTCTTAAAATGAAGTTTAAAATCAAGATCACATTTCTTAATTTTGTGTCATAGTTTTGAGAAAAAAAATATTCTTAAATTAAAGTTTAAAATCAAGGTTACATTTCCTAATTTGAGAATGTGAGAACTAAAATCAAGGAATGGTTATCTTAATTCAAAAATCCTAGTTTTAGAGTGTGTGCCAGCAACCTTAAGAAAAGAAAAACGTTTAAGCGAAAAATCTTAGATGTAGGTATAGATGTTCATTATTTCCTTTATACGCGTACAGCCATCATGCATAGACCGAGGGTCTTGACATTGTATCGGTATTATAAAATAATACTCTCATTAATATTGGTCCTAAGAGCACTAATTATAAAACTAATAACTACATCTACATCTACATCTACATGTATAACTTGCAAAATCCTTAATATCCTTATTATCCTTATTATCCTTATTTGAAGAAAAGTCCCAAATTGTATAATTTAATATGTAAAATCTTGAAAAACGTATTCCACCACCTTTCACTTGGTTTGTGACATTCATGCTAATTGTTTAAATACACATCCAATTCACGTCGCAACATCATGCATCAAGTGCACGTGATGAGGAAGAAATAGAGACAAATACAGCAGTGGTGGGGATTGTAATATCTATAACAGAACTTAGCTCTCTTAAATGCATGGTGAACCAGACTTTTTTTTCGATAGATCACTTCCCTTACTAGTTCTCTCCATTTTATAAAAAAAAATTGAACGTGAGGTGTTTAAATTTTTGCGCTATTTGTACTCAATTGCGATGGATGCATGTTGCACGACTTACAGTTTTCCTTCTGTGAGGCCAATTTTACCTGTATTAGCTGCAAAAATTTACTAAATAGGCCTATTTGCAGTGAAATCAATAAATCAGCATTATCTAGAGTTCTCCACTTAACTTTTATTTTTTGCTGGTAGCAATGAAGCCAATTTTGCCTTACATGACCAAAGCTTCTAAAACAGTACATTTTCAAAATACTTTTTCTCCAAAATGAGCACAGTGACCCCCCAGTTGTTTGCTTTTCTGGCACGAGATGCTCAGTACCTAACTGCAGCAAAAGTTTGGAAAAAATCTGAAAGTGGGAAGATTTGGGCACGAACGTCTTTTAGGATTTTGTCCACAGACTCAAAACTTAAAACCACCTTATATTACAGCATTATGTCCAGGGGTCAATTTAACAAAACATTTACAAGTGTAATTTACAAGTGTAGCTATTGTTTCAGAGGTTGAAAACAATGGCTACACTTGTAAATTACACTTGTAAATGTTTTGTTAAATTGACCCCAGGAACACAGGTACACGTAGGCACTGCTTGGTAGTGCCTCATGAATAATGTGTGATTCCAGAAAATATCCATCCACAAATGGTTTTTGGTTTGAATCCCCCTCCCTACCCCTCTTGAAATTCCAGTTTAGCCTCATACTTTCCTGACACAAGTTTGGCTTTTGAGACCCCACCCCAACCCTCTGGGAGTTTTCTTTAGGATTCTGTTCTTAGTCTTGAGGAGTAAGAACAAATTACGTTATAAGGGGTAGTGTGACAGTACCATTGGTTTTTAAAGTTTTGGTGTACAATTGTAGCAATGTTTTGCTGTATGTCACCTTTTGAAATTAAAGCATCAATCAAAGGTCCATTGGCTGTTCAATTATGGAGAGTTGTTTTTTTCTGTTAATGGTTGGGACATTTGAATAACCCTTTCCTGCCCAAGGTAAATACCAAATTTTTCTAAATTGGCAACGATGAACTGGTAAACCCCATGTGATATACCATTTGAAAGGTAATTTCTAGGGTGTGCTGCAAATCACACTAACAGGGATGGAGGATGTCTTAGATTAGACTGAGAAGTGTCCAAAATTAAAAAAGAAAAACATGTAAAATTTTCCTATTCCTCATACATATTGGGCATACCCCTAAACTATAGCTAAATTTGCAGCTCTCGGTGCACTGCTTGTTGTCAGATATCAACTTGAACCTAAAATTACAAAGGGAAAATGTTCCAAAAGTTGAAGGGGTGGTAAATCAAGTCTCATATAGGAGCGGGGTTCAATTTAATGCCTTCAGTGTGCAGACCTTTCCAAGATCTTTTGGTTGTGCAAATTTCACACAAACTGACCAAACATTGAGCATGTAATGGCATCTTGTGCCATATGGCACTCTTGGGTGGGAAAGGGTTAACAAAAAGTATGTTTGTGATAGCAAACATCACTGTTGGTAAGTTAGCATAAAATATTCAATCCATACCACTGGAAAGAGCACTACCATTTCTGAGAGACAGATGTTGCCAAGGAGCATAAAAAAGTTTAGTGCAAGTGTGAATCCCAGCATATAGATTTTGTGCAATTTTCAGACAAGTTCAGGATTGCTTGAGTTTTAGAGTATTTCATTACCCAAAGAGAACCTGAGTAGAACAGAATTCATTATTGACAGTGGTCTTTGAATAGTACTATCACTGGTGCTTTAAACAACCAGGTTTTATGCTGTAGAGTTCATGATGCCCGACTAAACCTAGAACAAGTTACAATAAAATAATATTGATTTTAGAACCCATACAGTGAACAGTAATCACCCTGCCTTATAATCAGCCTCCATTTTCAACGATGTTGCCTAACTGGATCCCAGTAGCCTGGGTCCCCCAAGGAATTGCTCTGCATGCCTGAACGTTTTGCTGTAGCACCTAACATTTCACAAGTTAGGCTCCTTTGTTACTTCTCATCATTTGAGCTCCTTCAGTTTTTTTTCTTAGCTAGCAGCCTTGGACGCTGAATACAGCCCCTTTTTTGTTTTGCTCAAACAAAAATTCATCAAAATGTTGCAGTAATTCCTTTGTCTAAGCCCCGGCATCATTATTCAAATACTCCTTACTGGTCTCCAATATATTTCATTGACTACTACGTGTACGGAGAACTTGTTAAGACATCAAGACAATTCATCATTTTCTCAATTCTCATGACCTTTATGTGTTATTAGGCACTGATATGATAAGGAGAAATTTGATTCTGATCGCTATTGAGGCTTAAAGGGTTAAGCCTCATTATCTTGATCACCCTTACAGAACAACGATATTTTCATATGTACAGCCTGCTGTTGGTCATTGATTGCGGTCTGATTTTATTCACTAGAGCTTGGAGGGCTTATCAAGTTTATCAGACCATTCCTTACAACAGTATCAAAAGCAAAAGCAGCCAAGCTGGTTAGGAACTTGGTTGATGTTTTTCTGGATATGGAAGCTTCAACTGGAATGGAGGTATTGTTTACTCATGATTCAGTTGAAATCCTTTTGTACTGATTAAGAGAGTATATAAGGGGGTGTTTTTTGTTGACCTTATTCCAAAATACTCAGGGCCTGATTATAACTTTGATATTTCTTATTGTGTTTCTCATTATATCAAGGTTGAACTCTGTAATGAGTGCATTGAGTGGGCCATGCAAGAGAAGAGAACATTTTTGAGGCAGGCTCTTGAGGTGTGTGATACTTAAGAATAATTAACTGTTAACCTTTCGAATGTGAGCTTGTCTAACACATGTTCCCATGCTTTGGTTGATAAATGTTGTAACATTCAGTTTTGATGCGCTTTACCGCATAATTTGTAGGCAAGATTGGTGGGCTTATATCTCGACACTAAGGACTACACAAAGGCATTACAAATAGGTGAGTTCAAGAAATGATGAACTTAGTATTGTTTTTGCATGTGGAGTTCCATTTCTTTCCCTCAATTTTGAAGAACCATTAGTACTGTATTTATATTTTTCTCAAAGGAATAAACAAGGTATTTAACTGTCAGACTTGCCCTTCTGCAGGTTCAAAATTATTAAAGGAACTCAAGAAACTCGATGACAAGGCTTTACTGGTTGAAGTGCAGTTGTTAGAGAGCAAAGTTTACCACAAGCTTAGCAATGTTCCCAAATCCAGGTTTGTATTTAAATGTGAAGTACTGGGGTGAGCTGCATAAAACGTAATGTTAGACGTCAACATTAACTTTTGCTAATGTCAGACATTCAACCCAGTCAAGCTCACTGTCCATGTTTTACATCTGACAGAAGCAGTTACATCTTTACATAGTGTGAAGTTTTATGCAATTCACCCCTGGTCAAAATGAGCCTGCTACAGTGTATAAAAAATGTAACAGTGATAGCCTTAGGCTAACTATGCAAATACAACTTAGCTTAGTATAAAGTCATTTTTTGCTGCCCTTTGGCACTTCCGTACATGTGCAGTACATTTTGTTTATAGGGTGGTACTAGGGACCATCTTCCACTGTAAGAGAAAAACTTACCAGCCATCAGTAAACCTGCTCATTACAACTACTTTAAAGCTCCAGTTGTAAATGAAGATTAGCACTCCATACTGTAAGTCCTGCCTAAATGGGGCTCAGTTGTATTATTACAGCATGGACATGCCACAGTGTATGATGTCCACATATGAACGTCGTTGTCACCTGTTATTTGTCTTCTTCTTTCGAAGTGGTACATAAGGCCTTAGGGTAATGATAGTGATCTGCAAAAATTGGATTTTGTACAGTAGAGGCCTTTTAAGGAGACTTGAAAGGGTTTTCAGCCACGCGTGCATTGTCTACAAATGACATGGCTAGAATGCATGCATCAGCTGAGTGAATCAAAATTTCTAGTAAAAGTTGCATGTACAAAATACCGGAAGTGAAAATAAGGCGTAAAAACGCTCAAACCGGAAATAAAATGTGCACAAAACATTTGTTTTTATCTAGAAATTTTGCTCAATGCCCCATCCTGATTTTTTGCATGCATGTAGCATTAAGTGTGCCAGTTCAAATAGAAACATTTAGAGGAAAGTTATTCGGTGGATTTTTTTGTAATTCAAAAAACGACTTTTTTGATATAACTTAAGTTCTACTGAATAACTTTTTGTCATACCACCAGATAAGTTAAAGAATTTAGGGAGCTTTCAGAAAATGTAATAAAAAGGGTAGGTCACCAAACTAGTTTTTTAGGTAATTGGCAAAAACTGAAATTTGGAGGTTCTTTTCGTAGACCTTTAATGTTGCTATGGTAACAGCAATGATGTCACAATCAGCCCTAAAGTATTACCCGACAAAAGAGGTGTTAAGATATTCATAGTTTGCCCACATGGTCAGAAATAATTTTTGTAATCTTTCCTCGTTTCAAAACGATTATAACAAATAAAAATCCTTTCAAGCCTCCTTAAGCTCTGTTTAAATCCATTTTATCTTTTTCACTAGCAGCTTGGTATTTGGCTTATACCTTGATTAGACAGATCATCTGAACGTAGTTACAGAAACAATCATACTTTTACTTGCATCATTCATTCCTTGCTAATTCAAAGTACTTGAGAGAAAATTTTTGAAGTGTTGGTGATTTTTCAGGGTGCTTTGTAGAACCAAGTTGATTTGTCGAGGGTATTTGTTGAAGAATTGCAATGCCACTTGTTTAATTTCTCTTTCATAATGTTCCATAGGGCAGCACTAACTTCAGCAAGAACAACAGCAAATGGAATTTACTGTCCTCCCAAACTTCAGGCTTCATTAGATCAACAGTCAGGTACAATTTACATCCACTTAAACTTAAGGTGGCCGAACACAGTTTTCTTGTACCTGTGCGTTATTCATCGTTATTTTCAAACCACTGGCAGTTGGGCAGCCAAAATTGGCAAGATGCAAGTTCAACTAAAAAAGATTATATTTTGATATGTTTTATTGGACTAGGTACCATTACCATGGCAACACAGCTGGTAGTAAACCAGTGTTTCATAATGGGTTTGATTTATTTTCAGACAATCCAGTCGTTAGATTTTGTTCATCATTTGTCTCTAGAAAACTCAGAAAAATACTGGCCTATTGACACTGCTCTTGTGAAATTTTGACAGAGAGATCTCCTGTTATTTTGTGTTTTGCATTTTAGCATTTTCTGAACATGTCCTCTGTCAGATTTCAATTTTTGTTTGCAGGCAAGTTAAGTTCTGAAATATTATTCTACCAAATTTCATGAAATTCTAACGAGCGGTTCCGTAGAAATCAGTGCATTTCCACTAAATCGTGCTGTCACAACTTTCTGGTTAACTGCGCATGCGCTGTATTTGACAGGATTCTCGATCTTTCTCGATCCATACAAACAATCCCAGAAAGGCAGGGTATTTTCCAATAGAGCTACCTTTAATACATTGAAAAACAAACGTTTTTGACACATAACAAACTGTTTAATTGTTAAGACGAAAAAAACACTTGGACAATGTTCATTGAACAAAATAAAGTGATTGCTGTACAGGCACCATGTTTTTTTTCTCCAACCCTTGTGCATGCACTCATTCACGTCAGCAGTACAAATTGTAGAGTGCGCGCAAACTGTGTTCAGACACCTTAAATATGATGCATTACAATAATTACTAACTTATCCTTTTTTGTCGCACGTAATGTGTGCCTAATTTATAAACAGAAACTGCATTTTTATGCCGGTTCATGTACATGTGTAAGAGCAGTATTTTTCCTAATTTCTTTTAACGGTCAAAATCTGATGTCCTCTTTCTACTGTTTCTTTAATACAACGATTAATTTACACTAGAGTATACTGTAAGAAAGAAAAGCTGTTATAAGCAGCCATCAATGTGCTTGTTTTGTTGTTGTTGGGTTTTTTATGAAACCTTACATGAAAACATAACAACCTGTCAATTAAATCTGTAAGAAAAGGTTTCCTAGAGCATAATTAAGTGAGAATTTCAGTACATACCTGAAACCCCTGCTTGCGGGGCAAGAACTAACAGAGTTTATATGCAATGTAACCTTGTCATGCATTTAATATTTTGTGACTTTCCTAGTTTTTGTGAAGGTATTGATTGCCCTGTAAATTCTCCACACCAGGTATTTTACATGCTGAAGAAAAGGACTTCAAAACTGCTTACTCTTACTTCTATGAAGCCTTTGAGGTATAATGTAATGGCAATGTTTGATTAAATAATTGTAAAGAAGATCCTCGCAGTTATTAACGCAACTTATGCAGTTGCGAAAAGAAAGCCTGAAAAAATCCCGGCAAGCCTGATTTTTTCAGGCTTTCTTTTCGCAACTGCATAAGTTACATTAATAACTGCGAGGATCTTCTTTACATTTATTACTTCTTTCCGCAGTTCAAATATATGAATTTCATATATTCATAATTTCAATGTTTGATTAGTTGTTAAATTAGACTTAAACTTGGAGATGCAAGAGAGATAAATGATCTTACCAATTTTCCACATTTCAACTTCCTTCTGCCGCAATTATCCCAGGTGGGAATAATTTTAATATTTCAAATTCAGTGTGATAACATTACATGTATTTACCAACATACCCTGGATAGTAAAGGATGATATCAGCCAGAAATCATGTTTTCAATTGGTAAATTAAAAAAATTTTTAGCTGCTTTCCTATCATTCAGGCCCCAGTTGTTCAAAGAGCACATAACTTAATCCACAGGATAAGCAGTAATCCACAGATAAAACACGTAGAAAAATCTCTTCATAGGCCTATGATTTGTGAAAACAGCAAAGAGTGTATCAATAATCAAGTGTGTGGCTTTGAAAAAATCTGGCCAAATGTATAAATTGAAGTAAAATTGCTCTCTTGGATAGTGACTTATCTGTTGAGTAAAGTTATCTGCTCTTTGGACAACTGGGGCCAGCATTACTAATTAGCAATTATCTTGTCTGTTATGTAATTATAGGAGTTATTTAAGCAATTTATACCACACGTTTCTATGGTTTATTGGCTCAATAAACTATGGGGGATGTTGGAAGAACACGAGAAGAGATTGTAAGTCACAAGCCGAAGGCTAGTGATTTACAAGCTTTTCAAGTGTTCTTCCAACATCCCGCATGGATTATTGAGCCACTGATAAACTATGTGGTATATTGCTTTTATATAATAACTACATTTTCCATGTGGTTTACTGGTATAATAATCAACAGGTACTGACCAATCACCGTGCGTGCATTATCTTCAGTTATTGTATAAATAGCAATAGTAGTTTAAAACAAATAGTAGTTATACAGTTGGCACTTGTTGGCAGGGTGTAAGTGTCACTGTAGTGCATATGTGTTTACAAAGATTGAACTCAGTGCAAGGATGCTTGATGCACTCTGTGTCTCCTGATGTTAATATTGTGCCACAATCAGACAAACAGCGTATCAACTACACAAGAAAGGAAACCCAAGCAAAAAGGATATTACTGTTATTACACATGGTTTATTTTTCGCGAGTTTGGTTGGTCTCCCCTTAAAACGCGATAACTGCATTGTGATTCCATGTCATCACGTGTACAAAGTTCGTTCGCTTTTATAAAGGTTGTTCTTCACGAAGTATTCAAACTTGTTACACAGCAGACTGTCTTGTTATTGTTGCAGGGATTTGACTCCATTGATAACCCCAAGGCAGTATCGGCACTGAAATACATGCTTCTGTGCAAGATCATGCTCAACAGGTTAGTGGAAAGGAAGCAAATATAACATGGTTCACACGGTCATGGAAAGGTCATGGAAAGTCATGGAATTTGAAATTTGCATTCCAAGCCTGGAAAAGTCATGGAAATTAGAAAAATTTGTTTGGATTGTGGAAAAGTCATGAAATTTCATTTTTTTTTCCAAAATTGTTTTTTGCTGATGGTTGTAAAGTAGTAATTGAAATTCCTACTTTTAATTCAAGTGAATATTTTAAAACGAAAACGAAAATGTACACCATTTTGTTTTGAAGTGAGGTGTTCCATTATAATTGGGATATGTTTAGAAATGAAATACTGCTATTAAGTACTATTAGGCCCGTAACAGTTGTCAATTTTGAGGTCAAGGAATTGGATTAAAAGTTATGAAAAAGTCAGAGAATTTTCTTTTCTTTTCTTTCTTTTCTGTGTGTTAACCCTGAATAAGGGCTGGTAACTCTAAATTAGCACTATGGACTGGAGAATGTGTTGATGTTTATTGTTTATAATATGGTCCTATTTTGTTTTGCAGTCCTGATGATGTACAATCAATAATTAGTGGAAAACTGGCACTGAGATATTCTGGATCACAGGTGAAGTAATAAAGTAATTTTATGTAGTTTTTACAGTCTGAAACAAACGAGCCACGTTTACAGTCTCTATCTTTACTTGTATGTCTAGTCTATTATTGTTTTTGTGAAAGACTGTTCAAGACCATTTGAGCAAAATTGTTGCTTTCGTTTTGTTTTGTTGGCCAAAAAAGATCAAACACATGGGTTGTCATTAGCGAGAAGTAAAACTTGCAAGCAAATGGGAATTTTGTTTGCTAAACAGAAAGACAATGTATGTGATAAAAGAAGAAAATAGAGAATGCACATTTGCGAAAGTGAATGACTGTTCATGACAGAACAAAGTTTATGTCCACTTGACTCCCAAGATTTGCCTTTGTATTGCAATTGTACCTTGGTTGTAAAGAGTCATTCAACACAGTTAGAGCCTGCACAGCAAGTGTTTCGCTGGGTTTTTGCACACTTATATATAGGAAGAGATTTTCCTTTTTTGCCACACCAAAGCTGGGGTGAGAATTGAACAAAGAATTGGAAAAGTTTGCTTCTGCATTAACTTTCGCACGGCGAAAAAACGGGAAAGTTCTTCCTATTTGTGGAAAACCTACGAAAATGCTCGCTTTGTAGGCTTCTCTGGTTAATGTTAAGTCAGATCCCTCTTGTCTTCTGCTCTCCCACATGTTGAGGTTACACTGAGCGAGCAATATTTATTTGTGTCTCTATTGCGGAAAAGAGGTTCAAGCGAATTATACCAACAGGAGAAAACAATTATACTTAAAAATATCTTGAAACCCGAAATCACTTGTAATATATTTGGATTCCCTTCCCCTCCAAACCATCCATTCGATCAACGTCTATCCTATATTCTACATCAATTGCATGACTATTTCCCACATTACACTTGTAACTTGCTTATTATAAGTTTGTTCATCTTCCAGTTGGTTGCAATGAAAAGTATTGCCAATGCAAGCCACAAT
This sequence comes from Siderastrea siderea, assembly GCA_964030785.1. Lineage (NCBI taxonomy): Eukaryota > Metazoa > Cnidaria > Anthozoa > Scleractinia > Rhizangiidae > Siderastrea > Siderastrea siderea. Next base: position 20,797,995 of record OZ034971.1, on the reverse strand, counting down.
AGGTCCCTGTCGGAATTCCAACAGGTACTGTAATGTCATCATTTGTTTTCTATGAAAGTCGTGGTTACTAGGAAATCTTCAGTTGCTGCAGATTACGGAACTGTTTCAAAGACACCCACTTAATAGGGATAACTTTTTATTACTTACATTTTCTGATCCAAGCAGTGTCCATAATAAGGGAGTGTAACTGTCATTACAACTTATAGCGTGCGTCCGCATTGAATACTGTAACATATTTCTTTTTCCAAAGGCACTCAACACCTTCAAACAAGAGCTGACTGAGGATCCTATAATAAGGGTATGTAGTGATATACGCTGGAATTTTGCCTCTTATCAGAGATTTTATTGACTTTTACAACTTTTCGGATCTTCTGAGAAATTTTGACCGCCGAGGCCAAGAATGTGTTCGAACAACGAGAAGAATAACAAGACTTAACGTCTGTGATCCACATTCCACGCACTTAAAAACTTTAAAACGGTATAAACACTGTTAAAATTGCGGAGTATATTTCGCTCTTCGAGCCTCGTCAGGCGCAAAATAAAATTGTCAAATTGGCCATGTAAGAACTACTAAAATGTAAAAATGTTCATGTAAAAACCATTGGAATAACCCACATTTTCTTTGACTCCATGTTATTCGTCACGGTCTTTACCTTAACGACGCTATGCTGAGGCAGATATCTGAGGGTGTGAGGATAGAGAAAGTACCCGGAGACTCCTTAATTAACTCTAAGAACGAGTGGAACTTTTTTCCAAATTCCGCGCGCGGAATCCCGCGTGGCCGCGCGCTACCATCAGAGTAGGACATCCCGTGACGATTAACATGGAGTCACGGGTGGAAATCGATGACGTGACGCGAGTGTCTTTCCCTCAGCAGGCGCCTATCAGCGCATAGTGCCCGTTTTTGGCAATTTTGGCTCAAAATTTAGCGTTGTACAATAAAAACAATAGCGTCCTTCTGTCTCAGGCCCTATGTGTGATAGGTTCCCTCGGAAATGTGATGTTCAAACTTCATATAATATTTGTTGTGAACAGCAAATTTCCTCGGGCAACCTATCACACGATAAGGCCTTCGACAGAAGAACTCTAATGTTTAATTAGAGATAATTGAAGAAGAAGAACAGGACTGTCCCGGAGTGAAGATAACTCCGGACTGTTTGTAGTCTAGTACATATGTGTTTATGCAATTTCTGTCTTTTTTACAGACTCACTTAGATGCGTTGTATGACAACCTTTTGGAACAAAATCTGAGCAGAATTATCGAACCGTTCGCTCGAGTTCAGGTATGAAGGCCAATTCCTGTTGTGTCCTCAGTCCCTATTGAACTGGACGTGAGTCCTTTTACATTTTGATTTTAATACTCGCCCCTGGAATACCAGATTTTTCCATATCCGTTGTCTGAGATTGGGCTAAAAAGAATTCTCCTTCAGATGTAAAATTATTACCAGGGACAAGGAAATAAACTGTAAACTAGGAATAGTATCTCTTTCCTGTGGGGTGTGAAATAGTTGTCAAGTTTCATAAAATTTTAAAATCCTTTTCTTCTTTCAGATTGAACATGTGGCCAAACTTATCGACCTACCGTTGGTATGTAAACCTACAAAACATTTCATTTCTTTATAGGGCAATGCACCTATGTAAACTAGAGTTACGTCGCAAATTGCAGCCCGAAGTTGCAACTATCACCACCTCTGCGCGCAGCAAATTTTCATGTCACTAAAAGTAAACGTCAAATTTTCGTGTTGCTGACAAAGATGTTGCTTCTGCATTTTGCGTGTACGCGCATAGAAAAAGATCGGAAATGCGGACAAGTTCTCTTGTCTTTGCAAGAGTAGCTTGAAATAAAAGAAGTTTTACCGCTCGTTGGCACCGCATATTTTCAAAAAAGTCGCCTTTTCGGTATAACGTAGACGGCATTACATAAGGCAATGTTTCTTGCTATTTGTCTCGTAACAAAGTTGCGATACATGTTGAACGAAAAAAATGCCTGTTATAACATACCCCTCAACGGAAAATTTCACCTTTAAATGTCTTATCTCTTAACAGGAAACGATGGCGACTGCAACTATATATTTAACGCCAGGTGTTTGATATGTTGTTTTTGCTATCTTTGTTTCCAGAATGTGGTAGAGAAGAAGCTTTCTCAGATGATTCTTGACAAGAAATTACATGGTGAGTTTACAATTATTGAAATCTTCTCACTGAAGAAAATCCCTGCCCCAAGAAATTTGGATACAGTAAAAACCCGCATAAAAGAAACAGCGGGTTAAGAACCTCCAGGCTGAAATTTGCCCAATAAAGCACCTATTATACAAGAACCAATTCAAGCTGACGAATGAAGCAGGTGCTTATACGAAAAATTACTTAAGATTAGACAACTCTGGGGAGATCCAAGTATGTGAGCTGGACCATTACAATCACAGAATGTGCAATGTCAGAAAATGTACCTCTCTCAGTACAGTAGTTTGATTTATAGTGTTTAATGTAATAACCAACAGTCCTGTCAGAGTCAATCATTCACTAACTAAAAAAGCAAATTTTCAGTAAATACTGTACAACATTTCCAGAGACAATTTTATGAACCTCTTAAGAACCTCTCCAGGCTGATTTCTCACTACGCATCATTTGCATAAGAAACGTATCAGCCTGGAACAGAAAATTACAGGTTCTTTTATGCGGGTTTTTACTGTAGTTCTGCGTGTACACAAGCCTGTGAACGGACTTCATAGTGGGGAAAATAAACGTAAGCGCGAAAAAATAAACGGTGGTGAAGCTAGCGGAGCGTAGACTGGGAAGCGAACCCCTTTTCCTCCCCCCCCCCCCCCCCCCCCCTCTTCCCCGTAGCTCCGCTCGCTCTTGGGCCTTTGTTTTTGCCCTCTTTCCCGATGGAGGGCTTGTGCACATAATACCAGACACAAGTCCCTGGGAAACAAAGTTCCTGTTTTAAGAAAAAAGTTAATTAATGAACCCCTGCAATCTGTTGGTAAAAAAGTTGAGTAATAGATAATCAAAACATCTATCTTCTATCATGTCGGCCAAAAGATTCGCCCCTGGGACACGGTTTGCAACAAGTCCTTGTAACCAGTCCCCACGTGTAAAGAATACAAGTGACTTGTTTCTCGGCCCTGAGAAATCCCGTCATATGTTCCGTCTGGAGTTCATTTCGTGTGCTGCTGAGGATTGACGGTACAGGCGTGGGTTTGTCAAAAGTCCCGAAACTTTTCGGGTCGATTACGGGCACGATAATTCACGCTGTATCTCTTAAAGACGTTTCCAAGCTTGAAACTTGGCTACTGGTCAAAAAGCCCCCAAAGTCAACAATCTGTATTTTTATGCTGTACCGTAGGAAACCAGTCTAATTAATGCGATTTTCCCTTGTCAGGTATCCTGGATCAAGGCTCTGGTGTGTTGGTCGTGTTCGACGAGACGCCAGTCGATAAAACGTACGAAAACACGTTAGAACTGATCCACGAAATGGGAAAAGTTGTGGATGCTTTGTACAATAAAGCTAAAAAGCTTCAGTGACAGAACCGACTATTTATGATCTTCAAAATATGTAGGTTCATTTTTATTCTGTACAGCTTCTGCTCTGTAACATTTGAAGGAAAAATAAAAAAGTACAAAAAATTTGTAACTTTTTTTATTTGCATCTTAACAACTGTTTTTATCCTTGATTAAGGCGAGTAATACAAGCAACATTTCCTGCAACTTGTCGAGCAGCAATTGTTACGTTGCAATTTGAGACCTGATGTTGCACGCACAGTATTACTGCAAGAAGTAGATGTAAAACTGTAAATGTTTTGAACCTAGGAGTCACATCATATGTCGGTAAATTATGATCGTCCGGGTAAGTGTCGTCCTGAGAAGGACTGAGAAGTCATCATCAGATGATGAATTCCGCTCAGGTTGTGGAAACGTCGGTCAATGTCATCACAACAGTCCTTCTCAGGACAAATATGTCCTCAGGACTACACTCACCGGGTCGATCTAATTTACCGACCTATGAGAAGTAGATGTCTCTTCTACTTTCTTTAAATTCGGTGCGCGCGGAGTTGGTGATAAGTGCAACTCTAGGCAGAAAAATGTTACTTGTGTTATACGGCCTTTAGTTTGCATGCATTGGTCACTTCAAAGTCAAAAAGACAAGTGCATCAAAGATTCAAGGCCTAAATTGCAAGTTTTAAGAAAATCCAATTTCCAAGGGAAAGTCAAACTTGCAGAGCGATAGTCTCGAGAAAGGAACTGTTGTTTTAAGATTAATCTTTCCTTTGAACCAAAATTACGGAAACTTGCATTTCGAATTGACAGCTCACCAGTTTAGTACTTTAGGCAACACGAATAAGATATACCGTGTGGCACTAAATTTTTGCGGGTTCCAATTTTTCGGGTTTTTTCACGATCCGCCAAAAAAAGATCCCCCAAAATAAAATTAAACTCCCGCAAAAATTTATTGCCACACGGTAAATACGATAAAAGCCAGCGGTTTTTAATCAGTTTGAAAAAAAAACTTTCCAGGTATTATTTTGCCAGATCTCTCCGCAGATGGACAATATTACTGCACGTGATCAATTAGACCAATAAAACTGCCCCTGAAACTGGGATGAAATTAGTACTGAAATGTAACCGGGCGGCTGAGTGTTGTGATCGCGAGTAAACAGTGCAAACCATCGCAGAACATTCGTTGCATATAAAATTGTCAAGACCAAGGTTCCAAAAGGGTTTCAGGTGTATGGTTTGATAGCCTGTTTCAGGCTCCGAGATAGTGGGGAAAGCTGACCTAGTACGAATCGCTCTAGATCTATTAAAATTCCTGGGATCTCTGTAGACGACCGTGGGAGGTCTGGTGTTTATTGTAGAACCCAGTTCACCTCGGACAGAATTGTCGCTGGCGGCCATCTTGTTTGGAAAGGAAGCCGGTTGTATTATTTTATCGAGAAAAATGGAACAATTAAGAAAGGGTTATCAAGCGAGGATACGTGAAGATGTACTATCAGAAACTGCAGCAGGAAATAACAAGATTAAAATGTACCAGGAATACTTCCAAGTGAGTAAAATGGTCTAATCTTCTACAGATAGTACTTTCATGCCGATCACGTGTGAGCGGATTGATATTACAGTAGCTAAACTTACATGATTTCATTACAACTTGGTATGATCACAAGAAAAAAGTGCTTTTGTTCCAAGAGAATTACTTAATTTAATGTTTGCGACTCATTTCTTTGTCTTGGTTCTTATAGTTTCACATTTGAGAGCGGCCAGCAGGCAACGACAGAGTCTACAGTACAATTTATAGAGCTTCAATATTTATGACGTAAACAATTCTACAAGCACTTGGACAAAAAGAACTTCCATAAGTTTATTCCTTAAATGCCTAAGTATCCTGATGGAGTGAAAGAAAAGTACATAATTGTCTTTGTTGGCAGACATATGTGCACTTGTAGCATTGGAAACTTGTATCGTGATACATGATACCTGCAACATTGTCTGGATAGCCACACTAGACACACTACTTGTAAATTACGTGTAAGTCGTTACACAGACATTCTTGGGACACCTTACAAAAAGACACATACTTGCCAACACAAACACATATTATTTGTCAATTTTTTTACAATAATTGTAAAATAATTGACAAATAATATGTGTCTGTGAAGTGGAGGTGACAAGTGGTAGCGATGTCCTGAGTCACAAACTGCCAAGGTACATTTTAATTATCCACCAGAGGACATGGACGCTGAGGGCAATAATTGTCTTAGAAAACAGTATACATAGTCAATTAAACAGCCAGCCTCGAAAAGTTATTTTATTTTCTGATAATCGGTAAAACTTCGGCAAGGCAACCGCTGCTGCACAGTGTAGGAATGTCCCTTATGTACCAGTCAATTCCAAAACTGCCCATCTCCCCCCCCCCCAGGCAAACCCCTGGGCATTTGACTTTTTTGAAAAATTTTGGTCAAATTCCCCGCTATGTTGGCAGTTTAGACGGTCAAATGTCCCACCAGTTAGAGCTTCAAAGAACGTCAAACCCCCACCCTCCAAGTATATTGGAGCAACTATTCAAACATTTTCCCATGTGTCAAACTGTTTATTCAAATGTAAGTATTCTATAATAAACAGTTGGCTACTGTTTGGATTAAGATTTGTGTCAACTGCAGTTTTAATAATAAAAGAATAATCTGCTATAAAACACAACTGAAGTATCCAAAGTCTCTCAAAGCTATCTTAGTAAGGGTTAGACAATGAACACGAGTGTTCTCTGGGATATATAGTGTCCCGAGCAAAGATAGAATGGCACGAGGCCACACGTCGAGTGGCATTCTATCTTGCGAGGGACACTATATCCCGTAGGACACAAGGGTTCATTGTCTAACCATCTTAGAACATGGTCACACCCACGAAGAATTCCTTTTTTGCGCGCATATTGTATTTTTGCTTTTAATTTTTTAGTTCACACTTGAAATCACGTTGCTTTTTTGTTTACGATATTTTCGCTATTGTGCGTCACATGCCTTCGAGTTGCAATGTTTTTGAGTGCTTCACTGGCAGTTTATCACAGTTGGCACGCAAACGGCCATGAGCCAGTACACGGAAATTGAGGAACTCAAGGCAGTGATTGCCACTCAAGATTTACTAGATTTATACATTTGTGAAAGCAGCCTCTGATGCCCTATAACCACCGGCACCAGCAAGTGGGGGACCCACAGGAAAAACCGAGAGGCCAAAGTCAAGTTCAAGTAGAACACGCGTAGTCCGGCAAACGCGGAGAAACAAGTCTGTCCTTCTTTTTTAATTAAGGTCTGAAAACTTCTTATTTCATGTAAAGTAATGGTTTTTCTTTCGATTTGCTTTTTGCTATGCTATTCCACCGTGAGATGGCATTTTTTTTCACCGTTGAAGCTGTTGTTTTTATCAATTTAGTTATAAATCTTCACAGAGAATTTGTGCATTTATTAGTAAATTCTAGTTAGTCATTAGTATTCTCTATATAGTGCATACTAATGAGGCTTCCAAACATAAGAAAACAATGCCTCAGAGTATGCTCTATAAGATAGAGCATACTAATGACTATAGAGAACTACTAATGAATGCAGAAATTCTCTGTGAATACTAATTTTACCCCACAATATCCCTGTGCTTCAAAGCCCCCGCCACTTAACATAATTTTAAAGTTGCATAGTCAGGCCATTTTAGTTCGCTTTAAAAATCAAAAATATGTCCTAGCATCAATGAACGCCCACAAATAATGGTCTAGTTTTGATACCGAAGACTATATTACTTCACTGAAACTATTTTCTGTCGTCTGTTGCTACAGATGGCACAGATGGAAATGGATTGCAATTTGAAAAAATTAGGCTAAACTTTTCAAATTCTCTCAGCGTGTTGATATTAAATCGATATTAAATGGTCATAGTTTGTTTTTTCTTAATGAAATTACGTTAATATGTTCCTGTAAATGTTCAAACACAATGTTGGGCATGGATAAAATTAGCTCCCAATAATTTTAGCACAGTTTTGACCAGAAATCTGCGAAATCCTCGTGACCATGCCCCTTTAAAGACAGTTTATAGAATATAGAGCATCGAAATGCTGGACACTGATTGGCTGAGTGGGTGTGATCATGTTCTAACAGAGGTTTCTTAATTTCAATAAAAATGTTCTTTTCAGAAAGCCCACATTTAACGGGCTTTTTCAAACTCTGTTCCGTCATCTTCAGTGATGATCACAAACTCCCCCACTTGTAAAAAGACAAGTTTTTCTTTTCCTGATGCGAATAAAATTCAATGAATATAAACGATGCATGTCTTCACTTGTAATATTCTACGGTTTTTATATGAGTCAGTGACTTATTGAAATTGTTAAAAGTTTTAATATTTTTCTGCCTACAATAAATAACTTATAAATATGTTCAGGCTTTCTTCAAATTGAAGGCGAGGGTTTCATTACAATTACCAAAATCAGCCAGAAAAGAAAAGCTGAGGTTGTTTTATGGCATGTATTCATTTATTAAAATAATCATCCAAAGATGTTTATATGTAAACAAAGACGATCACCAAAAGAAAGAGAAGCTTTTGAATATTACTCTGCCAGATCACTCATTGCATGCAGCGTTCTGTCATGCCATGCGCTCATTAAATAAACGAATAACAGAATTGCTTACCTTTGGAAACAAGTTCTGCAAAATTTTCAGGTACTACGAATTTCTTTTTCAGCTTGTCTTCACTCCAGACTTTGAACAAAGGCATATTCCACAATATAAATATATAAAACGAACACAACAGAAAAACCCATGTGGAATCGACAAGAGCAATGACCTGTGAAGGCGGTGCATGTGCTGAATCCTGAATGAAAGAATTGCAAAATCCTCTTGTTTCTGACCGCTGACAGGCGTTTTGACACGAAAGTCAAATGCACAACCGGGCCGGCCTCATTTTGGGTCAAATTCCCCACTGTACAGAACTAAACTCAAGTCAAATGCCCAGGGTATGCCCAGGGGGGGGGGGGGGGATGGGTGGTTTTGGAATTGACTGGTGCATTAACTGCTAAGGGCTCACATGGCAAATTTTGTATCACATAAGTGGAATTTATCAACCATGTACAGGCACCAAAATCACTGTTGACATCAATGTTGTTTACTCATTTCAGAAGAAAGATGGGTTGCCAGTGCACCTGAAAGGAAGATATGGTATTCCTGTTACCAGGTATATTTTGTGCATATCTTATAGGTAACATTTAGGATTAAATTATTTGTCTGTCCAGTTAGGTACATTGTGCTGTATAAATCTGATAATTAAAAGTGTTTAGTAAACAGTCCTTAAGGAGGCTCACAACAGTTTCTTTTGAGTGAGCATTTACATGTATCAGTTTGCCTGATCTGTTGAAACCACAATTTTAACCAGAAGATGAGATTGTAAAACTGTCATGCTTTCTAAGATATATTGTATCTTAGATTACTTATGTAAGTCATGTTTCAGTAAAGAGAGAGAGAGACTCAGATGTTGGTATTCTTTGTTGACCCATATCTCAAATGAGTTATGAATATTGTACCACATATACAGGTACATGTATAAGCACTTCACATCTTCTGAAGGTGGAGTCTTTCTGGCACCAGCTATGTTAAGAAATCACAAGTTTCAGCATTTACCCAACATTCTTGAATTAAACTTAGTTGTACATGTACAAATTTGGATGGCAATCAAATTTTGTTCAACACCATGCAACATCTTCCAACATCCTTCAGAATCATTTAACCCTTTATCATGTGCCCAAACGTGTTAAACTTGCCAAATTCAACAGTGTTGAGAGGACCTGGTGAATCCATTTGGTCTGGGCCTTAGACTCTTTAATACATTATTTTTCAGGTTTATGAAATGCTCTAGCTGAAGTCTTGTAATCAGTTCCTAAAGTATGATCATGTAAAATAACAGAGTCATTTAACTTGTGTCACGTTTGAGAGATATCTTCTTTTGAGACTAATTGCTCTTACAGTGTATGTATGACAATGTTTTGTTTGTTTGTTTATTTGTTTGTTTTTTAGATTTCTCATGTGGGGAGTTGGAATAGGTTGTGTGGCTACATTAGCATGTATGGGGCTTATGGCCACAAACAATTTGCCGAAGAAACAGCGCTGATCATGTGGAATGGAGCTACAACTCCAGCATTCTAGTGGAGGGGATGCAATATTCAGGAATGTGACAAAGTTCAATTAACATTTGCTACATGTAAAAAGTTTATTCAATTTGAAAGGAACATCTTATTGCTTCATGGAAGAATGCATGACATCTGTTTGTGAACCTAAATCTTGTACTTACAGCGCAGTAACACTTAACCTCATTACAAGGCTATTGACACTGGAATGTCAAAAACACTTTTTGAATGTTATATTGTTAGATTTAAGTAAAAGCTGTTCTGCTGTTATGGGCTCCTGTAGTTTTCTGCTTACAATAATAAAACTGGTAATGAGTTTCAAAACTATTTGGAACTCATTATCAGTTATACCAGTTTTATTACTATACAGTTTATTTTAAGCACTCTTTAATTAATGTTTGGTGCCTGGTTATTCCCGATTGTGGTAAATAAATTAAAGGCCACAGATGAGGAAACAATGTTTGGAAGCAAAAAAAAAAAAAGAGAGAACCCAAACCTGCCATGCCTCTCCTTTAACAAATAACATGCTGATGAAATTTATTTCCACTAACAAAATAAAAGCCACCAGTATTTATGGCATCTCTCCACCAGTTACCCGCTTAAACATCTGACAAATACATATTTATTCAACACAATTTCTAAAGTTGTAAACAGACACAGACATCTTATGGGGGAATTGGATCCAAAAAAATTGGCAAGCAGAGTCCCTTCACTGTCTCAGGCTTTACATACTTAAATCGCCAATGTTTTAGGGCCCTCATACCTCAGTATGAGGGGTGGTGGAGGGGTGGTTGCTGAAAGTTCTTAGAAGACTCAAGATTATCAAAGTGATATATATTATCAAAGGGGAAAAAGTTTGGAGGGTGTCTGAAGTCCCACAGCATAACATGCTCGTTCAGAGGACACAACAAGCAAAGTTTCATCCTTCAGTTTCACCCTAGCTGGAAGAAAAATCTAAATAGTCTTGATTATCTTATTAGAAAACAGGATTAGCTGAAGGAGACTACCATTACGAGACATCAACAAGGCTGCTGCCTAGCAACAAGACATCAACAAGGCTACTGCCTAGCAACAATTTTTAAGATGCTCAAAGATTGGAGGGTCCAAGCCCATAGTGAGAAATGTTTGTGTCAGTTTCGTGATTGGCTGAAAGAACTACTACCCTAGAAATGGGTCAAGGAGGCTCATCCACAGTCTTGTATTCTATACTGCAAATGAAGAGCATTAGAGATCTTTTAAGATCTTAAGAGCTTAGATGGCAGCCACCCTTTACAACCTTGAAGGGCAAATAAAAAGCCTTCAAATAATAATTACCCAAATTCTTGGATCACTTGAATTAACGGGGGAAGAACAGTCTCTAGCTTTGTTCTTAATCTTATCTCACAGAGGTTATACCACACTACTAAAAATTTGCCTCCCCCCCCCCCCCGGCCTAACAGAAGTGTTCAAACTTAGTCCAAACCTTCTGTTGTTTCGCCGAATTCTCCCCAAACTCTCATGCAAAAATAAGAGCCACAAGTTGAGCCTCAAGACAAAGAATGGCAAGACTAATGCTTGGTTACTAGTAATCATTATGGTAATTAGACTGAGTGGAGTGAAATTAGGGAGTAATTATGTTGTTGACTTGAAATCCCATTCCGGCAATCATCCCCCTTTTTTTTGCTTTCCTTACTCGATAAAAATTAGCTTACCGAAGATAGTGTTTATTTTATTTTGTTTTGTTTTGTTTTGTTTTTGGTTTTTTTTTTTGGTTTTTTTCAGTACGAAACCTTGGCTGTCCAAATTACCAATTCATTTGGACAGCTTGTTCTCGGCCAAAGAGAGGGTTTGGCTAAAATGTGAGCCTCTAGCGACTGAAGTGGCGAGAAAAATGGCAAGTGAATTTCAGTGTTCAACTTGCGTTTAGCTTGGAGCTTATACTTCACAAGCATTTTCAAGTTTATCTGATTCCTGTAATATTCAGCAATCCCAGGGAAGTTTGAACCCAGTTTCTTCCTTCCATGCAGCAATGTCCTTGCAATAAAATAGCTGTATTCTGTGTGCTTCCTAGCGAAGTGATTGTTCGGCTTGTGGTTCATTTATCTCGTATCTGATTGATTTTCTTTCCCAGAACAATATACTTTCCAGAAATAGTTCTAGTGTTCGTGGTTTTCTTTGTTTCAAAGTAATATGTACAATATAATTAATAGGTAATAATAGTACCTGTTTGTCCAATTTGGAAATAATTGCATTTTGAAAAAGTCAGTGTTTTCAAACGAGAGGGGTCGAGAAAAGCAGTACAGAATACAATGCGAAAACTTCTCCAGGTTCAAACAATCACAAAAACATGACAGTGAAAAAAATCGTGTTAAAGAAAGACGATTTTCAAACTTTGGTGCTCGCATTTACAGTAATCTGACAAAGTAAGTGGGTCGGTTGTATAGGAAAAAACAACAGAACAATTTATTGAAACGTTTTTGAAGCAAAAATGTAAACAGTTTTCCGACACCTTTACGACTCTTTTCAGAGAGATTCAAAGATTCAGCAGTAGATGAGGATACCAACTATTTACCGTAGTGCCATGCAGTAACACTTTTTGAACCAATCACAAACCAACATTTGAGAGACATTATTGCCAAATGTTGTGAAGCTAATTTTAGGGAATTGATTTGGTTGTTTTTCTAGCCTTGAAATAATTTTGGTAATGTAGTTGTTGATCTAAGTGCAACGCCTTCCCTCCTAAACGTTTTCTGTTTGTCCACGTAACTAAGGGCGTGCTGTACACAGGTTTGCGATTTCCTGTGCATGGACTTTGCCAAGGCCTCCTTGGACATTGAGTTCAAGGGCAATTTCTTCGCAAACACTTAAGTTTTTCTCGCACTGGATTGGTCGAACTTAATCGGTCTTCCCTTTGCCAAATTGTTCCTTGGTCTCAGCTGTTCTTCTTTCAACTTTATCTTCTTTTTACACCATCTGGTCTTCTTAAAGTTAAGGTCGCAAACATGTTTACAGCACAGCATAAAAGAAGCTTGATTGTAGCTAATAGCTGATTAGGATCATTAGAGAACGGTTGAAGACGCTCCAGTCACTGCAATAAAGAAGCTCTCCCTTAGCAGAGTCTTGGTACCTCTCGCCTAGCCAAGCGAGTGTTCAGCACCAAATAATGTCATTTCAGAAACGCAATCAAAATAGTCATTGGACCAGAATAATAATTATTCTAGTTTATTCGGTTCACACACAAGCATTTAATAAAATGTTTCTCCCAAAACGCTGGGTTATAAGCCCTTATTTAAAATCAACGGCAAAGCGTTTCCTTTGCGCCCAGATTTTATTTTATTTCCTTATTCTGACAAAGTCTTGATTCTCCTGAAAAATTTAGTCACACAATAACCTTTCATTAATCTGATATCTCTTGCGGGAGAAGATTACATTATAGTCCGGCAGCAAATGTACCTATAGCTAAATAAAGTCCCGTGGGAATTTCAGGCTGGAATCAATCCACCCATCCCAATGTGTTAAGGGGACCTTAGAGAGCACAAAAAAGTTTGGTGGCACTTTCGTATCCCGCACCGGGCGCCGTAAGGGGGATTTTAGTGACGGGCGTCATTTTTCAGCATGGAAACGAGGCTCAGACACGAAAATGGCCATTACTAACTCATTTTTCAACAAAAATGCACCAAAACCACAGAGATTGTAAAGTTCGATGAGCTGATCATTATGATACCAAATAAATGCGATAAGCTAGTCACGTGATCTCGCTAACATGAAAACGAGGCTCTTGTAATAAAAATGCTATACCGCTTTTGTTTTTCAACGAAACTTTTGAACGAAATTTACCCAAAACCACAAACATTTGTTGTTCGGCATCTAAATGATTCATATTTAACAATGGGGATCACGTGGTAAAGATAGCATGAAAACGAGGCTCTGGCAGAAAATGTCATCAACCCTCTCAAAGTATTTTTTTAGCTGATAAATGTAAAGGAAATATATAAAAATTTTCCGAAACGTTCCGTGTTCGTTAATATTCATAAAAATGAAGAATCCAGGCTTAAAGATAAGATAATCTTTGCTGCTGATCGGGGAGGACTTTAAAATAAAGATGAGAGGGCCTGTGCACTAGGGTAGCATTGGTCAGCGGTTGTTCTCATCACATGGGGCCGCCATTTTGACTTCCAGCTCATGTAGATATGTAAACTCAATTGATGTAGTCGTTATGGAAGAAAACAGTGAAGTCCGCTTTGATCTAAAGCTATGTTTGGTGTGTCAATCCAAAAGAGACGAGCCTCTAGTAGAAAATCCACGTTCGACACGGGAAACGCTTTTAAATGCAATTGAATGTAGAGCCGGTTATGGAGAGATGAAGTATGCTGAGATTTGGTCGTTGCTGAAAGAAGTAAACCCCGAGGAATTTGAATCAAAAGAAGCAACATGGCATCGAAGGTGTTACCAGGAAGCGACCCATTCAGGAATGCTAAAAAGATCAAGAGAGAGGTATGACAAGTTTTTATTTTTACTTTATTAAAGGAGCTGTGTGACGGTTATTAGAATAAAATTTTAAATATAGCTCTAAGATTGTATGTAGTCATCCCCAAATCACTTATTTCAGTTCATTAGCCTAATAAACAATGTAGGTAAGTTTTATTGGCAAGGCAGCAGATTTTCATACAAATTTTGATGTAATTTTTCAAAAACTCGTTGTTGTTATCTGTTTCCATCCGCTCTGTAATAGGTCCACGAAGCCTAAAAACATGATAGCTTTGTAGTTAGAGGGCCATTAACAAACCTCGACTATTATTTTGGCTATCCATCAGTTGTTTGGATTATTTTTACATCGCCAAAAGTGACACCGCTTTTTCAGACTCTACTCTATCAAACTTTACTTCATTCAACTCTCAGGTATGAGAAACGTCTTCAAAATGATGGAAATAAAAGAAGAAAATCACAAAAATCGACCTCATCTCTCACGCGTTCTCAGACCTCGCCCTATAGAAAAGATGTCTGCTTCTTTTGTGATAAGGATGCTGGTTACAGAGAGAGTCTTAATGTGCTCCGAACGAAGTCAGCTGGCAAGTCGCTCCAAGATGCAATTGAACGTTCCGGGAATGATCGGCTCCGCGTGAAACTCAGCACTGCCGTCGACTTAAGTGATGGTCACGCAATCGATATAAAGTGTTGGGGAAATGACGTGAGTACAGTTCTTAGACAGTCATCTCCTGTGGAAATTGGATCTTCAAATAGTGTGGAATCAAGCAACGTAGCGGGAATAGCAGCAAGAATTGAATTTCTTACAGCGACTGAAATGTCCCTAAGAGAAGGCAACGTTTTAACAATGGCAGAACTTCAGGCAGAATTTGAAAATATTCTTCAGGCAAATGGTGCTGAAAAGGTTTCATGCAGTAGGAAAGCACTAAAAGAGCTGATAACAAATGCAATCGATGACGTCGAGTTTCACAAGCCCAGAAGAGTCAATGAGTCCGAAAGGGTGACCATCAAGGAGACCCGAGATGCAGCTATCCAGGCATCAGAAGCAGTGAATCAAGGGAATGACATAAATGAAGATATGAAAACACTCTTTAACGCTGCATTACACCTAAGAAAATCGATAAACAAATCTAAAAAGTGGGTCTTCGACGGATCATTAGAAACGCTATCGAAAGAACATTACCCAGAGGAGCTGTATTGCTTTTTTCGATGGATCATTATTGGCCCAAATCCTACACTCTCTACTGAAGAGAAAAACCAAGAGGTGCACAAGCGATCGATGGCACTCGTCCAAAGTACTGTCTCAGCTTGTCTAACTAAACGCCAGATCGAAAATAAAAAATCAGAAATCATAAAATCCAGCCGGGAAATGCCCCTACAGTTGGCGGTTGGCATTGCAATCCATCAGGCGGTTCGAAGTAAGCTGCTAGTTAACATGCTCCAAGGATTCGGTCTATCAGTTGAGTATAACAGGCTGTTACGAGTGGAAGCTCAAATAGAGGCGAGCGTACTCATGAGGATGGAAGAAAACGACGGTTTGTTCCTACCAACTGATATCGTCAAAGGCCGCCACGTCTTTTTTGCGATAGACAACATTGATTTCGCTGAGGATAAGCTTGAATTTTTTCGGTAAGCTTGAATTTTTTTACAAATTGATTTGCTGTGTTTTGTTTTACGTAGGAGCCCCTCCCTCGTGAGCACCGTAGAAATTCCGAAAATAAGCCCCCGGGGAGGGGGAGGGGGAGCGTTTCATCGGAAGCCTTAGTTTTGCGTCTGTACAAAACAGACATTTTTAATAACATAGCAGGTTTTATTGAGAGCACAACTTCAAATTTTCCATGAAGTGGTCAAACGTTTCCGATTATATGCACCCAGGGGGGCTATAATCAGGGGGAGAATTATTGGAGGGTGTTTTACGTTAAAGGAGAGGGGGCTTATAATTGGCGGAGGGCTTATAAGCGAGGGGGGTATTTTCGGAATTTTACGGTCTGACTTGGGCCTCTGAACAGATACTCAAAGGTTGCTTTGGGCCAAGCTCATCTCAATTTGATATCTCTTCATTTTTAGTTTTGAGAGTAATGAGGAGGGAGGTACTAGATCAATCAAAGATTTGCCTTCTTCAATAACGACACTTGTAGAGTGCCCTGACCCCCATCAAAGTTGCCTTCTCCAAGGTTTCCGCGATTTGGGCTCTACGCAGAAGAGGAGATTCCAATCACGCTGAGTGCCAAAGAGTACGCTTGGCTGTTTGCACGGAACCTTTCAAGGGAAGAGGAAACTGCTGGTGACGCAGGAATTCGACAAGAAGAAGAGGAGCCCCACCGTAGCAAAGTGCCAGTTTGGTCCGCGTACAATTCTCTTGTCAGCCCAACGTTGCCAGTAACCCGCGTGTCAGCGCCTCCTTTGGTTGCAGCTCCAGCGCACGAGTGGAGTACCTTACTGACAGTGTTACAACAGGCACAAGGAGTCACTGCTCAGGTACCTTTTTAATGCACTTGTTCTGCTCGGATTGTATATGCACCTCAGTCTGATCTGTATAAATAATTCCTTATTGCACTTTACGAAATGATGGATCAGTACAAATAACGCTCAGGTTCAATTTTCTTGATGGTCGTTGTAGTCGTAGTAAAAGCAGATTCCGTTGCATTACTAGGTTGTTGGTCAGCAGAGAAAAACTGTCATATCACTCGACATGGGTCTTTACATGCCCGCCAAGAAGCTTCAGATGGTCCATGAGGATCTCAATCACATCATCCTTCGTCCAGGAGAGTTACATATTCAAATGGCAGATCTTAAGACCATTGGTTCTTATATAGAGGGTAGCGGAATCGACCAGGCATGGATAGAGGCTGACCTTTACAGTCCAACAACCGTAAAGCAGATCATCGAGGGTAATCATGTGAAAAGGGCCGAGACAGCGCACATTATCACGCTGCAGGCCCTTTTCACACTCTACCAAGATGCCTTTCTCAGCGGTCAAGAAGGTAATAGTCTTGTAAAAGCTATTATGTTTTCTTCTGAAAACACCAATGCTCAAAGCCTTGATGGCCATATCTCCACATCTGTTTTTACAGTATTGCAAGTTTAATGCTTTATGTTGCAGGTGAATGTAAGGAGCAATTATTGGTTTTGGCGAAAGAGTTGGAGAAGGCATGCGCTGAAGGTGACAGTGACAAAATAGAAGAGGCTCACAAGGCACTCGAAGATAAAGTGGAGTCCTTGGGAATCATGATGAAGATAGCTGATTTTGACAAAGAGAATGCCAACACCCCGATGTTTCAAGTTTTCCGACAGTACATGACGATGGTACTAGAAATGATGATGTTTGTTCGTGCTGTTCGAACTGCAGACTGGCTGCTTCATCTACAGGCCCTTGAGAAGTTCACTAAGTACTACTTCGCCCACGACCGTCTCAACTACGTCCGGATGATACCTCTCTACCTTGCAGAAATGAAAGCCCTCCCACTTAATGACCCAGATGTTTACCGCGAGTTCCTGGATGGAAATTGGGTTGTGAATAAGAACCAAAGTGTACCATTCTGTGGCCTTGGGGCTGATAATGGATTGGAGCACATCAACAGGTCTATGAAAGTCAGCGGAGGATTGGTTGGGATAACGCTAAATCCCAGTGCTCGAGCGAAGTTTTTCTCGATAGCTCCAGAGTTGGCCCGCTTGGCCGAACAAGCTAAAGATATGGCAGGGTTGTCCGTAAAGATTCAAGACCGGCACCATAACCTCACCACCTCAGTGCTAAATCGTGAAGAGGCGAGCATCGTCAAGCTGAAGACTATAATTGCAAACTACACCAACCCGTTTGAGCAGACTGGAGAAGAACTGTACAATCTTTTAACTAAAGTAGTAGTGTCCGAAGACGTGAAGAAGGACCTCTGCGCGCAAAGTACTGAAGGCTACAACCTCCTTGAGAAGTTTGTGACAGAGCGTATTCAGAAAGGCACTTCCAATCTCTGGTCTACTATGAAGAAACGCAATCTTCTGACGTGGAAATCGACTGGAAAGAAAACAAAGGTTAAAGTGAATAATACTGTTATAGAACTACAGGAAGATCGGAGCTTGTTTGCTCGTATGACAGTCATCTGTCAAAGCCGCCCGGAAATCAATGTACGAGAAGCTGTTGGCATTCATGAATTCAATGTAGTCCCAAGATCGCTATTTGTAGCTGATGGCTCCATGTTGTACTGCTCCGCCAGAAGTGCACTAATGCCCCTCTTAGAAAAGGAGGCAACGTCATCGGATACAAACCACACAACGGAAGACGGGAACGCACATCAGAAAGTGGACATCGTGGATGGCATGGCATTACTTCAAGCTATTGACAAGAACCCCACCATCACAAATTGTGCAGAACTTGCTGACCATTTCACAGAAAAGCTCTTCCAGAAACATGACAACTGTGTGGAACTGCACCTTATTTTTGATAGATATGACGTCCCCCTCTCGTTGAAGACAGCCACCCGTGTACGCCGCCAAGGCGACCAGCAACCTATCGCCTACCACATCACAGATACCACCCTCATCACAAAGGTATCAATGAAGCGACTGCTCTCCCACACTAATACAAAGAGGGATTTGACGTCGTATTTATCTGCAAAGGTACTGAGAAGAGCAGAGGAGCAGAGGAAGAATGTGGTCGTGTCTTGGGCTTGTGAGTGTTGCGCAAGCCACAGAAATGTAGCTCACTTGGAGAGCGATCAAGAAGAGGCGGACACAAAATTGATTATACATGCTGCAGATGCAACCGCACAAGGGGCCACAGAGATCAACGTCTTTTCTCCTGACACAGATGTTTTTATTCTGCTTTTGCGACGCTACCCAGAGCTCTGCCGTGACGTGAACTTCATTACGGGAACAGGTCAGAGACACAGAGTTATCAAGTTGCAACCGATTGCTGAAGGACTTGGCAGGAGAAAGATTGGGGCACTTCCTGCTCTTCATGCTATAAGTGGTTGTGATGTGACAGGTAGTTTTGCAAACAAAGCTAAACCAACTTGGTGGAAGATCTTCAAGGAGGCTGACGAGAACACCATCTCTTCCCTTGCGAATCTTGGAACAAGAGAGCAGCCCAGCATGATGACAATGCAGGCCATCGAGAAATTAGTTGGCCAGCTATATATCCAGGGCACTACCATTGGCAGCGTTGCAGAGCTGCGATGGCTGCTTTTCCGCAGGAAACAGGCCCAATCTGAAAGGCTGCCCCCGACGCAAGCGGCGCTCCGACAGGCAATCATGAGGGCAAATTACCAAGCTCTGATTTGGAACAACGACATCGTTGCAAAGCCGGAACTCCCCTCTCCGGACGAGTTTGGCTGGAAGCGAGAGGAAGACAAATGGGTGTCAGTAATGACAACACTGCTCCCTACGCCAGAAGCTGTCATCGAGTTAGTAAGATGTGGTTGCTCAAAGAGCCGATGCTCATCAATGAGCATGCGACAACTGTACCGCAGTGGGGCAATCAGATGCAGATCCTGATTACGATTCATCAGATGAAAACTAGAACTGAACTCTCCAGCAGAGCAGAGAACACTTTCCTTAGACCAGTTTTCGTATTAAAGGAAAACAATTATTACAATTTTGTAGATAAATTAGACGGTTTATTGGAATTTTCTGCCAGAGCCTCGTTTTCATGCTATCGTTACCACGTGATCCCCAACGTTAAATATGAATCATGTAGATGCCGAATAACAAATGTCTGTGGTTTTGGGTAAAGTTCGTTCAAAAACAATAGCGGTATAGTATTTTTATTACAAGAGCCTCGTTTTCATGTTAGCGAGATCATGTGACTGGCTGATGGCATTTATATGGTATCATAATGATCAGCTCATTGAACTTTACAATCTCTGTGGTTTTGGTGCATTTTTGTTGAAAAATGAGTTAGTAATGGCCATTTTCGTGTCAGAGTCTCGTTTCCATGCTGAAAAATGACGTCTGTCACTAAAATCACCCTTACGGCGCCCGGTGCGGGATACGAAAGTGCCACCAAACTTTTTTGTGCTCTCTAAGGTCCCCTTAACACATTGGGATGGGTGGATTGAGTCCAGCCTGAAATTCCCACGGGATTACACTGGCTGCCGGACTATTATAACATCAATTTATTTTAGCCGACCTCAAACGAATGCGACGAGTTTTAATAGTGCCCGTTTGCGAATTAAGTCTCTTCAATTACCACAGCCCCCTGCCTTTTTCACATCTCAAATAAAGTTTTTCACAGCGCCTTTCCCAGCCGAGGTGTTGTAGTATTTCTTCCAGTACTTCGCCTGACCCGAAGTATCTTTTGGAATCAACGGTTGAAACTTGGCAAGGTGCAGCCGAGCAGCCAATCCAGAGTACAGCGGTTTTCGCAAGTCTTCCCGTTTCGTCTTGGTCCAGTCGATGCCGAGCATTGCCTTGATTTGTTCGCGGTACTTTTTCAGACCTGGCTGTTTTTCAGTCTCCTCGTAAGCAACCTTGTCAACCTACACAGCAATAAAAGTGACCCGATCAGGATTTCGTTGATTGGATTTCTATCAACGAAACCCCTTTATTTAGAGTGCTTTTTAATTAGTGTTGGATAATAGAAAGGCCAAATTTATCACTCTGGCCACTTACAAAAAGCAACCGAAGGAAACACATGTAGCCCGGCACCAAACGCGGGGAAAACACATGGCAGCAAGGCACAATTTGAATTTGGTTTTACTACTAACTGGCGGAGGAAATAGTACAAGCACTTTTCTATGCTGCTGTTTATCATGCTGTACGACTGTGGTTTTGAGACTAGGAGTCAAAAATGATTTTAAAGCTAAGTAAAGTTACAGCTATTGATGAAAACTCGCCTTTACTGTTGTTTGTCATCAAAAATTCAAGATTGTCGCTTAGATTTGACTGACTTGGACCCTCTTAAAGGCAAAAGGAGTGTATACAGGAAAAGATACAACCCCCTCATTGTAAAACCCTTCCTGCCAGATGCCGCCATGATAGTTTTTTCGGTAGGTGTTCTTATCAGTGCCATATTTTGACTCGACCACGGCTATACGACAGAGAAAGCGGTGATCGTCTTTGAATATTCCCGTCCCGTTTATTTTGTCCACTGTATCCTTGACAACTTTCTCTCCTTTTGCTTCTGGTGTATTAATTCCCATTCTGAGCAGTGGTTTCCGGACACGCAAAACCAACAATCAATACGGCCAGAGACATATCCAAAGGAACTGTCAACTTTGTTTTCACTGCAGTACTTGAGTTTAAAATCAAGACTGCTGCAGTTTTGATTTCTAAGGTAAAAGTTTAACGGTTTCAGTGGTAAAGTCTGTATTCCTTTTCAGAAGTGTTTCTTGGCCAACAACTTCCCGGGTAAACTAGTGTTCGCTGGTTGTGGAGCTATCTGGCGTATGTGTTAATAAGTCGACTGGTAGCTTAATTGCTGGTGCAACATACAGTTGACAAGTGTAGTGAGTTTAAAATCAAGACTGCTGCAGTTTTGATTTCTAAGGTAAAAGTTTAACGGTTTCAGTGGTAAAGTCTGCATTCCTTTTCAGAAGTGTTTCTTGGCCAACAACTTCCCGGGTAAACTAGTGTTCGCTGGTTGTGGAGCTATCTGGCGTATGTGTTAATAAGTCGACTGGTAGCTTAATTGCTGGTGCAACATACAGTTGACAAGTGTAATCCTCTTGAAAGCGAAATCAAAATAGTTTGCCCGTTCCCTATGTAGTTGCGGCCTTATGTCTCACCGGGGGTGAGGAGGCTGAGTTAGTGCGTATACTTTGAACTGTAGTTCAATCAACTGATCTGTTCGGAGTCTTGCCGATATCTACTCCTTAAAACTGGTGCACAATTGAAGTGAACGAGAGTCCAAAATTTGAAAACCAGAAATATTTTTTCAACGAAACTTAAGGAGCGATAGGCATCCCGAAAAACTACTAAAAATATCAGTGACATCTTTCTGTGTTCCTAAAATCATTATTGAGATGGTATTTCCTAAAACATACCACTGAGTTTTTCCCGATGTTATATAGGATTATCTGAGCCCCATAAGGCAAAAGATTTTTTATAAAACAGTTTATTGAACTGTTTTTCGGTGTCCTTCTCTTGAGAAAAATAGAAAACATATCCTTCTCGTTTAATCACTGCTGTCCCTGTGCGTGTATTTTGCTTTGGACAGCCAGTACTATAACTCATCCTATCCTTCTCTCTTGCCTTCGTGCACTGTGGCGGTTCTTTTGACAGTGGTCATGTATTCGCAGCTTTTTGAATTTTATCTTTTTTGACAGTTCCATTTCTTGGCATCCTGGTTTTGCGATGAAATCAATACAATGCCGGAAAATTGGATCGATATTTAGTTTGCATATTCTGTCTCGTGTTTAAAAAACAACCTGAAAGTGTTTTCCAAACATAAGATCCAACTAGACTGACTTAAGTGTTGACTTGTGTTCTCTCGAATGGAAATGCGATATTGTTCATCTGCACTGGTGCAAAGTACGCAAAAAAATGGAAACAGTACAGTCCTCCTCTTAACTGAGATAACAATTGCGTAGAATTGCAAAAAATGAGAGATTTCGAAAATACCATAAGCCAACCTATCCACCCTCTTTCCTTCATACTCTGTAACGGTTTTTTTGACTACCTAAGATACTGGCTTGTCTTTGAATTTTACTGGTGTCAGTTCCATTCCGGGGTTTGCAGTGAAATCAATGCCGAGAAAATTGGATTTTAATATCTTATTTCATCGTAGTTTTTTAAACGGAATTTGCAGCTAGATGTGATTTCATTTATGTGTTGCCTTGTGCTCGATCCCTCGGATGAAACTCTGATGATACTGTTCATCTAATTGGTAGAGAATAGGCAAAGAAATGGAGAATTTTACCAATAACAGCCCAGCTCTTTCACCAATAATTGGTATACTGAAGATTGCGAAGAAATGGAAATTTTGAAGTACGCAAGAGGTCTCAAGTTTATTACTGCAAATTTCAACAAGTTTTACGATCATAGACAATAGTTATCGCGACTTAAAGTTTACGTGGACAACCACAGTAAAAAGAGGAATGACGACAAAAATTTTACATTATATTCGTCGTAAGTGAAGAGATGTAAAGTAGTGTGTTCCTCGATTTTAATTTTTGAGATCTCTTTAATTTCAGGTTAATTTTTTTGTTCTTTACATGTATTCCCGTAGAAAAATAAAAGGAGACGAAATTGTCCAATGGCCAGGAATTGCAAAAGAACGCATATTCGCTAGTTAAGTAAAACAAAATGCTGTTTAATTCTTACGACAGTTGATCTAGATTAACGTTATTGTGTAGTTATATAAAATGAAGTCACATGAGTTTTTTTTTTAAGCTGCAGTACTCACCTTAAAACCGCTCTGCTCTCCTTGGAAAACACAACAGAGCACCCCGCTAGTCAAAAATACCTTTTTTGTTTTCACTTGTTAGAAATC
Organism: Siderastrea siderea; assembly: GCA_964030785.1. NCBI lineage: Eukaryota > Metazoa > Cnidaria > Anthozoa > Scleractinia > Rhizangiidae > Siderastrea > Siderastrea siderea. Next base: position 20,774,462 of record OZ034971.1, on the reverse strand, counting down.
GTGATTATTCATGATCTACTACAAGATCAATCTTTAACATTTCCTGCCAGTTAAGAAAAGATTGTTCACAAGAAACTATAAGTGAAGAGAGAAAAATGCATAAAAATATACACGCGACCACTAGAGCTGGCAAAACGTGAAGGGGGATTATTTTTTTATCCATTAGAAGCTTTTTCAATTGTCTTAGGGATGGTTGCAGAAGTATCGATAAAAATAAAGCTTGTCAAAAGTGGCAAACAGGTTAAAAACACAACGAGGTTGAAAAGGAAAAGTCTTGTCAAATACTCTGCGTGTTTCATCTTTTCTTTAAATGTGTCATAATGGATGGTCTTATATACTTGACATGTGTTTGACTTCAACTAAAATGGACGAAAGGTTGGGTAAAAGGGAAACATATATTGCACTTTGAACTCAGAGCTTCTCCAGTTTTATAACTAGCAGCTCATAGTACAGCTTTTATTGGTTTGCGATGACAGGGTGTTTCTTAATTTTAAAACAGTAAAGTCAGAGATAAATATTCACGAAAATTAGCAACAGGCAATCACAATAGATGTAAACGGGTCATCTTTTTGTCCTAAATAAAAGTTGACGATATAGATAAAAGTAAACCTCGTTCGGATGTTCGGATGTTAGTGTCAACAAGTCCAAGTTAAATGGCGATGTGACCAGTTATTATCAGAAATTAAAAGATCTTTTATTGGCTTATAATAACAGAGCGATACCTACAGCCACGAACGGTGAAATAAAACAAGAAATTCCGAAGAATTTACAGGCGGCGGATAGTCTCTCACCCCCCCCCCCCCCTCCCCCCTCCCCTTTTCCTAAGGAAAAAAGGTTTCTTAAAAAAAACTGAAGTAGTTCGTGGTTTTCGGTGACCTGTTATGGACAATTTGTACTTCTGGTATGTAAGGAATTAAATGTATGTAAGCATATTACCGGTGCCAGATGAAAGGTCAATCCAATTCAGGGAAATTCAGATATTCACGGGAATCCAGTGACTTCTTTTCCGAAATCGAGAAAATGGACACTATAATAAAAAGAAATTCTGAAGAATGTACAGGGGGCCGATGGTAACTACACTTTCTTAAAATTCCAAGGAGATCCAGCACGTGAATCTGTGTGACCAAAACAATGACTATTTGCAGCAATATTTTGACTAATGCGGTGACACTATCGAAGAAAGAATTTGGGTATTCTGAAGAATTTACAGGCGGCCTATCAATAGCAAGTTGTTGACAGGCAACTTGATATAATACGGGTTTAAACGGTCACGAAAACGATAACAATTGTTATTTGTATCTGTGTGCTGGACGTCCGCTATGGGGCACTGTCACGATCTGTCACCGTATTCCCTTTAGAAACAGGTTTTATAAACACGTCTGCAACAATTCTAAAGTGTTTTTGTCAATACTGCCCTGAAGTTTTCTGCGATCTTAGATGGAAAATTAAATTTAACTTGAATGATCTTCAGAAAAGGTCATGTTATTTATATGCTAGCAGAATGTCCGCTATTTGAGAGATTGGATTTCAAACTTGATAAAATCTATCCGTTTAAGTCATTATAACAGCAAGGCCATTGTTCAGAGGCCGCGCAACCCCAAGAAGACTAAGTGAACTGACGGACACCGACTACGACGACGACGAAAATGAAAAACAAAAAACGTCCATTTTACGAGTCCACAGCTTTTCGTTTTAAAAAGGAAAGGTTTTAAAAGAAAGAAAGTTGGCAATGAACACAATTATTGCAATGAGACCTTAGAACTTTCACCAGTTCGTTTACCTACCATCGGCATCATAAATTTTAAAAAAAATTGAGCTTCTACTGGTTTGCAATCAGTGTATTTCTATCAGTGAAGTAAGAAAAATTCCTTAAAATTATACATGCAGCCAAACGCACATGATAACTGTCATAAAACTGTTGAGGTGGAGTGAATGGAAAGTACACCATGTAGGCAAAAGTGGCCATTGGCTTAATATAGTTTTATTGGCTAAACAATATAATCTGCCAGATATTGCCGATACCTGTTCTATATTTCCTTTTTCCGGAAAATATGACTTCATGCACGATCTGTATAGTGCTGTACTTGACAGTTTTCTTTATTCAGATTTAGTTTCTTACATTTACGATAAACCTCGATAAACTACCGTGTGCGGGAAAAAATTAAAAGCATCATACCTAAACTTGAGTGCAAAGATGACGCCATCTACCGAAAATGCTTTTTCACTTCCTTAACAACGCGCAAAAAACAGGTCAGTGGGCCCTTAAATGCGGGTTTAGTTTCAAATTCCTGGCGAAGAACTGCCACTGCTAAGACTATCCTTGTCAACTTTCCTTCTTTCAGTGCACGGTACACGGTCAAACGCCCGGGGTAAGTTAAGAGGGTTGGGGGGGGGGGCATTTGCTTGGTGCGTTATCTTAAAAGTACGTAAAAGTCAATATTTTCTTCATTTCATTTCATTCTGGGAGAGGACACATCACATAACAAGAAAGTTTTCATTTTAATCCTTTATTCCGCTTCGTTAACGTTACACAGCTTATATTTAAAAAATTCTTACAACCACTTAATGCTTTCATAACCAGTTAAGTCTTAAACGATAACCACTTTATTCCATTACTTTATTCCTGTTGTTTTATCCGGTTGAGGTGGTAGAGTATCAGAAGAACCGCCAGCAACTGCTTGCAAAGAGGAGTTATTTTCGGCTGTAAGAAATGAAAAACAGAAAATAAGGGATAGCTATCTCACAGTTACATGTTATAACGAACATCAACAGGAGCATATCACGTAGGAGCCTCGATCTCCCATACATATGGGCAACAGCGTATTTACACCTTCGGCTATTTTTAGAATGAGTATTCCCGCGAAACCTTGTTGCCTTTTGCGTCCGCACTTTAATTGGTCCGCCAAGAAAAAAAATGGCGGATCGTCGTCGAGAAGAAGGTGGTAGAGTTGTAGTACAAATCCAGCGTTCTAAAGTCCCTTATTTGTTTGCACTCTCCATTCCTCCCTTTTCTGGTTATTTACCCATGATACAGTGCAGTATTTGCTGCATACCTTGTTCGAACCAGTGCTGGTTCGGACGTTGTATGCTTTCACGGCGTTCGAGTGGGAAAGTTATCGGAGGTTCGTGTCTTCTGAAACTTGGACTCTTGGAGGCGACTGAGTCTTTGATTAGACACAGTTTTGTCGTTCATTTCCTATTATTTCTCGTACATGTTTAGCACGCCCGTGAGAGACTTAAAAAGCGGCAAATTCTGGCAAAAATGTTTAGTGTAGTTCAATAGTTCGGAGAGGCGCCGCTCCACGCATTTTGCAAAAAGCTCGTGTACAAATTTGCTTTCTACCCGATCAGAGGTGTGTCTGCCGATAAATTGAAACAGGTTTGGTGAAACAGATTCTTTACAAGTCCAGAAACCAAAAAAGATTGTGGACAAGAGCGATGACTCTAGGTCGGGATTGCCAAGTGATGGAAGTGCTTAGTTTTCATCGCCCTCTTCGACGACGCCAGAGGAACGGTCTGGTGAAATCCTGATAAAGCAGAAAATCCAACATAAGCAAAGCATAGCAAAGAAGCATGGGGAATCTTCATAAAAAATACACAGGCATGCATCTTGAAGATTAAGTTGAAAATGATTAATTTGTAAAGTGATTTCCTAATTGATCGATACATGCCGTTTCTTCCCAAAGAAGAGAGTCGAATCTTTGATTCCAAGCTACAATTGCAGCCACCTTTTCAACCGGTAATACTTTCAGTCGTTCGCGATGGTTCTTGGCGTCAACAGTGCCCGAGATTTGAATTTCAGGATGCGGTAAAGGGAAAACTATCCTTCCCCAGTTTAGTGGAATATTTCTCTGGTCTTCGTATTTTTTAGACCGTAATTAGATTCCTTTTAATAGATCCCTTTTACCAGAGATGTTAGCGTTACAGCTTCTTTACAGCTATGCAACGTGTCTGAGTACTTCAGTCAATTCTACGTCTAAATCTTTTAATGTTAGAGATTCAAACGAGCAAACCCTAAGACATAAAAGCCACACTCGCTAACAGACACAACTATAGTGGTCAAAGTCAACTGACAAGAATATAACACGCGAAAGCCACACAAGATCTCATTCAAATATCAGATATTAAACAGGATATATGACCTCAGTGGAGATTTGAAAATCTTCATGCGACGTTTCAATAAACGGATCAGTTCAGTCACTATTTAATTTTGCGTACCATACTAAATTAACCCGTTACAAATATACAAGAAACAAAATTGGCCGAAAGCTGAAATAAAAAGGGGCAAACAAAAACATGGAGCAGATATCCTCGAGAGAGCAACATTATACTGATCAGAATGGCCCGGCGAAACATGCACTAGCTTCCCTCGCTTTGGGATATTAGCGCTGTATTGTTCTTTTACTAATATGGCAAATTTTCGACGAAAAACAGTAATTAAACTAAAAGGCCGAAATTACCCCACTGTTCTTCGCGTGTCAATCGAATCTCCGGCGCTCTTCGAAGGTTATCAACCTAGGCGACTTCAAACGGCCATTCGCGTAATTCACTTTCCACTTTCTTCGCTTCTTCAGCAGAGAACACCTATAATGACAATAATTCCTCCATTTCATATGGACTCAGTCCCTTCTTTGCAGTTTTATTAGTAGATTTCGTACACTTTTTAGGCTGTTTCATTCCCCGACTACCGCCACTCGTGCTTGTCTGATCAGGGCGATATTTTTTCTCTTTCTGCCGGTTTCGAATTATGACTCAATGATTTCCCGTGAGATCCATAGCGCCATTTTCACTTCCTTCGGATTCACTTTCTGTGCAGCGTGATTCTAATGGAAAGTTCTTCACTTATGTTGGAGTATTCAGATTGGAGAACTGCTCGCCATTTTACAATGAATGCGTTATCAAGAAAACAAGTGAGACAAATTTTTGATTGGTTGAAAGTTGGAGGCGAAGTGGGGGCGCGTGAGGCTACGTAATATTATCGCGGGAACACCCACTCTAAAAATAACCTAAGGTGTAAATACGCTGTGACATAGGGTCAACATGGGAGATAGAGGCTCCGGGGTGATAGGCTCCTGACATCAAGAATGGATCCTCTATAGTTACATCTACATCTAGTTACATCTAAGACTGCAGGCAGTAACATTTTTCTACAAGGATAGAAAAACGCTTGAAGAATTGATAATAGAACGATAGTGGGAGCCAACAGCCGTGACAAACGAGAGTAAAAGCTTCGCGCTCTCATATAACCTGCGATCAGGCCGAATTTTAGCATCGCTCTCATATTCTCTTACATGGGTCGCTCGCTAAAATAGGGCCTGATACAATCTCTCACAAGAGTTCGTGTCGGCGGCCAAATTTTGGCCGCGGGAATCTCGCAATCTGATTGGCCCTTTAACAATAGAGCTGTCAACGGAAGTAAATTGTCTACGAGACTTGCTCACAATTTTCAATCCGACCGCCATGGCCAAGGAACAAGTCTGTCGAGGTAAACGTGTCGCTCAAAGATATTCTCGTCGTTCTAGGAGAATTGTCATCATTTCTTTCCCTCCTGAGAATGGCGTCCGGTTTGACGCAAGCTGTCTCTCACTCGGAGCAGAGAAGTACAGCAACAGTGAAGTATGTATCCCGTTTTATCACATCGTGTCTCCAAATTTTCATTTGAAGGCTTTCAGCTAGTATTGAAAATATAAGCAGAGCAGTGGTTGTTTTTCGCGTTTTACGAAACAAAACGAACAGCAAGTATCTTTCGCCAAGAGTGATCAACAAGTCAACCGATAATTCCGTAAACTTAACGATAAGCTGATGTTTAGTGAGAGCCGCACTCAGCGAGATGCTGTATTTATTTTTACCTAAGTAATAAAGACTTTCAGTTTATTCATTCAGTGTTACACTTGTAATAATGTCGTTTTAATGATCTCTGACATTGATATCAAAGGATCTGACTAGGCTTATAATAAATGTTCTTCGTTTTAAAATTCGCTGCTGTTTAGAGATGAAATTCGCTGGTAATCTCAAATATTTATCACTTCTGGAACTAAATTAAATTACAAAACACTCGTTTGTTTATAAACGGTTTTATTGATATCTTTTTTCGAAACTGAAGGTATTTCTCTTAGTAGTAAGTTGCGCCCATCTGGGCCCTATGCTGGCTTCTGATTGGTCGAGAGCGATCACGTGACTAGAGGAACTTCCGGTGACGTCATAAGTCATTTCCGGTGGGGGAAACCGCTGACTAGTGTGAAAATAGGATCGCGGGCTCATGGGAACCGGAAGTCACGTGATTTTGAATGGGAAACCGCTGAGCAATGTGAAAAATGGATCGCGGGCTCAAGGGGAAGTAAAACCGCTGAGAAAACGCGGGCTCAAAGTCCAAAGTCCAATTTTTGGAACGGGGGTAACCGGAAAACAACACAAAATGAATAAATCACGTTTTATTGGTTTTGTTTACAATAACTGTGGTTTCCTTTGAGTTCCTATTTGATAAGTGTTCCTCTTTGATAAGTGTTCCTTAATGTTCATTACAATCGACGATCTTGTTTGGGCTTTCACTGGTAACCATAGGGGTATGTCTTGAAGGTGCGGGGATCAATGACTCTTTTGTTGCAGACTAACTGATAGAACTTACTGCTTGGTTGGGTGTACAGTTGGTAGTTTGTTGGATTCCGTACAATTTGGTGGGAGTTGATCACCTGGTTTTGGCGAGGGTTGGGAAGGGGTTTCTGGATTTCATCTAGGACATTTTGACGCATGACGTCATAATTGAGTTGAGTGTGTCCCTCGCTGTTGAGTCGGAAGCCTCTGACCTTGCATTCCACTTTTCCTTTATTTGTAGTATACCCATAGTTCTTGGGTCCTCCACTGACAAATTCTTGAATGTATTCTTTATCATCTAATTCGGAGGCGAAGTCCCCAAGATAGGAACCCAATACAGGTTGGAATTGAGTGGGTGTTTCCTCCAGGTAGATGACGGAGTCGGTGTCAAAGTAGAGGACTCTTTCCCCTAAGTCTTCGAGAGCGTCATACAATTTAAGGCGGGCGTGGCAGGTAGTGAAGCAGGCCACAAAAATGTTGAGGTTGGGTGAGACGCGGATGTCCTCTTTTTGTTTTTGGTAGTGGATCTCCACCATATCATGATTGATAACGGCAACGTGACGGACGTCCAAGGAATCATTGTCCAAAAACTGGTGGAAGGCATGAGGATCATCAAAGGTTTGAATTTGGGTCTTGTTGAGGCGTTGTCCAAACTTGCCCCACATGGAGTTGAGCATGAGCTTAGCTAGGGTACGCAGGCCCGGGTTGTATTCGATCTTGTGGTACTCCAACTGGATGCCTTCATGCAGGAAGTACTGTTCGATGTAACGTTGCTTTTCTTCTTCTGTCATGTCGTCCTTAGGCCACCCACTAGCTTCTTGTTTGATTTTCAACCAGGTGTTGACATAATCGGCGAAGAGGCCCTCACAGGTCTCGTCAAAATGCCAGACTTCATAGATGTATTGGACTTGGTACCCCAATTGAACTGCTTTATACAGTTCTGGGGTACACCAGGTACTGGTGAGGGCGCGTTGTTCGTCGGGGTGAGGGCAATGATAGGATCTGTCCAAAAGAGGTTTGTCCATTTCTTCTTCCACACAACGGGCACAGAGTGGAAAGAGCAGTTTGTTGTCATGACGGTAAGGCAGCACGGGATGGTACAATTCACGGGGAGGCAGGATTTTGCATTGAATGAGGCCAAAGTACTGGTGTATGTCCGTGTGACCCGGTTGATAATAGATGGTAGGATGTCCTTTGGGGTAGGTGGACTTCTTGTTGACCCACGGGTACAAGGAGGTGACATCGATGTAGTGAATTTTTTGGCCAGGGGTAATATGATGGTAGAGTTTGATGGCATTGGTACGACCTCCACAGAAAGCATCCCGAGGTTCAAGTGGTTGGATAAAGTTGAGTTCCCGGACGAAGGAGTCGATCTCTGGGTGGGTGTCTCGGAGGTGGTCCCATTGACATCCCCACATTTGAATGACGTTGTACCCTTGGTTGGTAAGCTTTTGGACTTTGTCTTGGGTGGCGTCATAGAGGTCCTGCATGGTTCGATCATAGTTGCGGGGATGTTTTTCGTAGCGATGGGGATAACAGGTAGGGCATCCGTGGGTGAAACAGCCTTGAAATTCGTAGACGGTGTGGGTGTCGGGGCAGTAACCATCCACATAGATCTTGGTCCCGGGGATCTTATACTCGCCTTGATTTCGGACATGTTGGATGTATTGGTGATGATGAGGCTCTGGATTGGCACTGGCCAGTAGATCGTCGGGATTGAGATCTTGGAGGGTGCGTTGACGTAGTTGGTGATCGCACCAGGTTAACCATTCAAGGGCTGGGATGGACTGGTTGATGTTATTTCTCCATCCCTTATGACCGGCGGGTTCGCTGGCAATACTGTTGGGGATCATCCGGTTCATACGTAAATCTCGATTACAAGCGGAGGCAATGGTGACGTGATCAAAGGGATTGAAGCCTGTTAAGTCTTCAAACATGCGTTTGAAAGTCAGACATCCTTGTTTGAGGAGTCGTACATCGGAGCTGCAATAGGCCAACAACTCTTGTTGAAAATGAAACACCACACCCTGGTCGCGTTGTTGTTGATGCCAGGTTTCAAAGGCTTGTCTGCCTTCGAGTGTCATGCTCTCAGGCATGTAGTAATCGCGTGAGGGGAGGATGCCCACGTAGTTTTGATGCTTAGGTATGTTGAACTTGTGGGGGAAATAGCCTTTGCAGAGTTCTGTCAAGCCAAAGGTTTTGGGAAACGCGGAGAGGGGCATCTGGAAGAAACTCATGGAATCAATGAACCGGATGCGGTCATGTTTGATCTCTAACAGTTTACATCCGTTGCGGAGTTGTTGGACGATGCGGTTGTCACTATAGTATTCTTGGATGATAAAGTACCCATCGTACCCTTGAAAATTATGAGCGATGACATTGACTTGACGGGTATCGTTGAGGGTCAAGGTATCCAACCATTCCAGAAAGTCACGGATACAAGTGGCACCTGGGAAAGGCTTGGGTTCATCCTTGTCTTCGGTTTCGGCCACGACGAGATTGGCAATGTGTTTTCCCTGGGGTTGCATGGCTTCGATATCAAAGAAGACGTGTAAGGGAGGCAGGTCTTCCTCGTCCTCGTCCTCGGAGGAGGAGGCATGGGGTTCCGCGGCGGCGGCACCTCGTTTGGCGCGAGGACCTTTTTGACGGGTCCTCTTTCTCTTCTTTTGGTCTTGAGGTTTGGGGGCTCTTTGTATAAAACAACGGTGGTCGTCGGCGTGGACGTACTGATGACAAGAAGGGCAGTCTATGTGGTAACAATGGTGACGTTGAATGCGGGACAAGCCCACATTTTGTTGATAACAGTGAATGCATCGGTGTCGTTGAGAGCACACGGAGGCCTGGAGGTCCGTGACGGGTTTGCCCGCGTGGGTCTTGCTGGAATGGGCTTCGAAACACGCGGGTCCAAAAAAGTCCCGATGACACGACTTGCAACGTTGAGTGGCTTTCAGGTGCCGGGGGTAAGCATATTGAAAGTCTGGACAATCTTTCTGTCGACAGGCTCCGCACAACTTGGTCTTGGTGCATCGATGCATCCCCTCATGGTCATAGGGTTTCCAACAATCCGCACACACATAACTGGACCCGAAAAATCCTGGCAATTTGGTGATGACATCATAATGGTCTTGGTTGTGCAACAGGATCAGTTGTTTGTCAGAAAGGGGTCCAAACGTCGTGATGTGAAACGATCGCTGCGCATCGACCAGGATGATCTGGTAACCGGTGAGGGACGGAGCTTGACTGAATTGGGTCAAGGCATCATAGCTGCAAGGACCCCACGGTACCTGGGCTTCATCCTGGAGGTCCCAAGCGAGACGTCTCTGCAGTGGACCCTTCCCCCGCCGAATGCTGTTCCATTTCGGGTGTTGGTCCACGCGAGCTTTGGCGACCACGAGGGCTCTGGCACAACAGAGTTGATCGTCGTTGATAATCCGGATGACCGAGTTTTTGTTGACCGTTAACATGGTCATGGTAGGATGGCCGGGTTTCCCACGACGCGGTTTGCCGGTGCCTTGAGGAGCATGATGGACTTGAGTGATGGAGACTTGAAAGGAATCATCCATTTCAAATTGTTCGTTGCTGTTGAGGGCTTGGGCTAAACGTTGAAACAGAGCTTCCACCCGTTCTGTGTCTCGACGCCATTCACCGGCACGTAATCCCCACCCCTGAAAATTATTGTGCAGGCGATCGGATGCTATGGTAAAGTAGAGTCGATCTTGATCGTGGAGGTCGGGGGTGGTGGTTAACACTTGATCGACGGCTCGACGTAATCCATCTTGCAGAGCTTGGGTTTTATTTTGACCGGGAATGAAGTTCCCCCTTTGACGTAACTGGGTCTTGAAATGACGTTCTTGTACCCCCATGCGATCACTCTTCCGATTCACAAAAGGTTCTAAGTCAAATTGGAAGGTAACTTGCGCAGAGGGATCCAATCCACCCCCACTTTGTTCCCATTGGTTCAAGGCCTCTTCACAAATGTCGTCGTCACTGTCCGCCATGTTTTCGGTGCAAATCAAAGGCCCCATACAGGAATTGGTGTCGTCTTCTGAATCAGAGATGTCCAAACCGAGCATGGACATTATCTCACGTGTAGCGAGGCCGCTTGGCCCCGCCACATTGTCCTTGTCTTGTGAGGACATGATCAGATGAAGTCACTGGAGATCGGGGCTCTGTTTTTATAGAGATCCACGCAAAGTATTGTGGTCTCTCTAAGGGGGGTTCCACGCGAAGCATGCTGGGCTAACTAGGGGAGGATCCACGCAAAGTATTGTGGTTTCTCTAGGGGAGGATGACCAAACAGAGCACGGGATGCCTAGGGGAGCCAATCACTAAACAGGGTGCCCCACTAGAGAGGGGGTGCCCTAGGGAGGGGAGGGACGGGGTGGGGGGACCCCCCTCCCCCCTCTCTAGTTAGGACCCCTGGTGCATCACGGGAACGAATGAGAGACTATAAAACAGATCGCCCCTCGAGGTCAGTCATCTCAAAATGGACTCTAGTGTAGACGACCTGTTGAACAAGTTCGAGAAGTTTGAAGTGGACGAAATTTTAAATGAGGTTAAGGAGTGGAGGCTCGACGATGGAGACATCCGAGAGTTTGGGGAAGAGTTGTTGGAAGAAAGGAGGAAAAGGAGGGAGCTCGCCCAAGCAGCCCAAGCAGCACGCCACACCTACGTGCAACAGCACTGGAACCCGGGCTGCTACCCGCAAATCACCACCGCGTGGTACATCCGGGGCCTCGACTTCTGCTGGACCAACTGGCACCACCAGTTCAAGAGGCCCCGGACACCCCCACCAGCGCCTCATGGGTGGCCCCGGAGATCCCCACCAGCACCGCCCCCCTCGCCCGAGGTCTCCCGAAAGAGAGGTCCGCCGCAGTCACCGTCGCAGACCCCCAGTGAATTACAACGAAAACAACAACGACAATGATGACCTTAACGACGACGATGACCTTAACGACAGCGACTCAAACGACGATGACATCCTGGCAGAATTAGCAGAGCTCAGGGCGAAACAAGAGCGACGACGGGCGCAGCAAAAGGCTAGCAGAGCCAGGCGCAAGGCCAGAAAGGCAAAAGGTAGTGAGACCCCCCTGGTAAGCGTTGAGGACGACGTTTACAAGGAAGTGGCCAAGCTCCGTGCCAAAGAAGCCCGACGACGGGCGCAGCGACGGGCTGAGAGTAATAGGTACCGGGCCAGACACCGCGACCGAATAGCAGCCTACCAGAAACAGTACTATGCCCTGAATGTAGAACGACTCCGGGCCTATAAAAGAGAATACTACCGTTCGAAAGCAGGTCAGCAGTGGCAGCAACAATACATAGTGAGAAAGCGTGAGGCCGCTGCCCTCACAAGGGCCATGGTTCAAAAGAGAACGGAGGATAAAATCCAGGCGTTAGGGCCCCTCAAATTAACGGTCACGTTGGAGGATTTTATGTCGGACTTTTGCAATACCCTGTCGCCCAGCCCTGAGGATGCCATGGATCAATCTAATACCCTCATGGACATGGATTCAGGGGTCCTTCATCCCCTGGATCATTCTGTATGGGACGATGGGAAAGGATTTTTAGACAATTTACTCGATGACTTGTCATCGGACGATTCTTTGTTTGACTTTGTAAATGACATGATGGAGGAGGATCCTTCATTTGATTTGGATGACTTTGTCAGTTAAACCCTCCTCGTCTTTGTATTTTTGGCAGAATCGTCTCAGTCTTTGGAAGAACATCCGTGTCAGTATTTGGCAGAACATTCGTATTAGTATTTGTGACAACTCATCAATCAAAAATGACACAAGTGACATTGTTTTTTATTTTTTATCAGGAGTGTCTACATCACAATGGGTTTTGTCTCGCCAATCCTGCTTGAGACTCAACACGAACTACAGGAGACTACCGAATAACAATGTGATATTTTCATTTTTTGACTCAACATGTTAATTAAATGTTTACAATTTTAAACGTTTCTTGGCTTGCATAATTTTCTTGACCACCCGTTCCGTCTTGTTTTTCTTGCCGGGTAATCGATCAATGGCTTGGATCATCTTGGTATCGGCTTTCCATTTATCTTGCAAATTCTTAGCACGACTGTAATCAATGTCGTGTTGCTTAGCAATCTGGTCCAAGCGATTGATCCCTGGATCCCCACGTTTCAGACGTTTGGCCAAATGTGTGCCAGGTCCCATGTACTGATAACCGGGCCAATGAAATTCCTTCCCCGTTTTTGCAATCCATTTTTGGACATCCAAGGCCCCTCCTCGTTGGGGGCGTTTTCGTTTAATACCCCTTCTCCTCCTCTGGGTGGGCATGTTTATTCACTGTCGTACTGCAAACGTCTCCGTCGGGGTTGTTTGGTTTTGGTCCAATCTTCCCAACCGGGTAAAGGTTTCAATCGTTGCACTTCCCGGGAGACTCCTTTGCCTTTGCCTTTGCCTTTGCCTTTCGCGGCACCACTTTCGGTTAAATGCTTTTCCCAGGCCTTGCGTCGTTCTCGCACGGCTTCTAAACGCGATCGGATATCCCCTCGACTGGTGGAAGGTCTCTCTTCTGCTCGACTGGTAGAAGGTCTCGGTTCTCTCGCGCCTTCCCTGGTAGCAGGGGTAATGGTGGGTTTGGGAGCCGACGGACCTCCTTTTATCATGCGCTTCAACCATTGTTCCACAGGTCCCGTCACCAAATCCCCGGCTTCTTCTTCTTCTTCGCCTGGTGGACCACCCGGGGCACCCGGGGCACCAACCCCCACCCCGCCAGGAAATTGACGAATGCGTTTGGTTAACTTGATTAATTCTTGACTCAACGGTTTGGTTTGAGCATTCACTAGGGCGGGGGGTAATTGGGGGTTGGCTAATAACACATGTTTTTTGGCGGCGAGCGTGGCGGCTTTGTTCAACAAGGCATTTTCGGTGAGTTCTCCTTTGTAATATTGAATGAGTTGTTCCAAGTCCTTTTGGGGAATCATGTACACTTCGTCCATGTTTGTTGACTACAGTCGGGGCAAAGTTCCCCGTCTTCCTGGTCACGGCAACTCTTACAAAGACGGGCCCTCAAGATGTGTTGGTACTCTCGATACAACAGGTGATATTTATGCTTCCAATAATGACACTCGTCTTTCCACTTGTCGGTGGCCCGATTGGCCTCTTGTAATAGAGTCATCCACGTAGGGAGGGTTAACGAACACATTGACATAGCACCTCGTGAAGTCCTTGAAACAATCCGCTTCCTTTTTGTCGGACTAACCACTGACGACGTTTTTTGACGGAATGTCGACGACGTCCCAAATCACGTAGTACCTTTTTATAGGGTTGAAGTTTAGCCAGCATGGGTGGGGTGACGGGAATCTTGTTTTTTAAGAAGTTCAACACCAGTTCACTCACAGCATTGATTTGATCGGCATTGGCATGTTGTAACAATTCTTGACGTTTGGAACCATTGGCTTCTTGTAACATGGACCGTAAAAACGGGAATTGACGTCGAAGACGTTGCATCCTTTATCGGTGACGACGACGATACCGTTGATTGGCTTTTTGAATCGTGCGTTTTATACGTTTATCCGTTTCCAAGGCCACGGCTTTCCCCAATCCTGCCATAGCAGGGACCAATAGATTTAAAAAACCGCCTCGTTGACGACGGCGTCGTCTTCTCCTCCTCACCATGGTCGACCCGTCAATAGCCGTTGAAGGGCTTTGTCTTGTTTGATGGCATCCCGCGTCTCTTTATAACCTTGACGGGTATTGCGTTTAAAATCGGACCACCAACCCCCACCTCGTTGTCGTCGGTAATGTTTTACATTATCAGTAATGCCTTTCAAGGCTTGACCCCCTAATTTGCCTAAAGCCAGTCCAAACCCAGGGGCGGGACCTGATAGAAACATACTCATGCCATGGGCAATTTTATCCACCAAACGGGGTTTGCGACGCATTAAAGCCCCTCCTCGTTGTTTCCTTTTTCGGCGTCGTCGTCGTCGTTGGACGGCCATGGTTCTAAGAGTGTGGGACTAGGAGGGAGCGGCTTTTTATGGATCCAATACTCTTTGGGTTTCAAGGGACGAGGACATCCGTCTACATAGCATAGGGCTTCCAAGGGTTGGTACACAAAATGACCATGGTAATCTTGGAGGCATCGTTTGGGTAACGGAGGGGTGAAATCCACAATGGTATCATCCAAGGTTTGCATCTTGATTAAAAATCGTTCCAGATCCTCCAAGGGAATACCCCGCACATGGGTTTTCAATTCGGTCAAGGCTTTGGCATAGGTGGTAAACGCAAATCGACTCATGGTCACTTTAAATCGGTATTGTTTAAAATCGTTCCATCCTTTGACCACGGTGCCCACCGCCGCCAAACAGGCTACCAACGTACTGTTTTCCAAAAGGGGGCCCGCAATCATACCGGCAGCCATCAGGAGTAAGGCCATACCATTGAACAAGGCATTGATACACCTGTAATGATTCAACATTTTTCGATAACACCACCATTGTTGATGATAAAAAGCATACAAGGAATCCATGCGTTGTAATAATTCCGGGGGGAAGGGAAGACCATGCTGTTTCGATCCATTCAATAACGACACGACGGTTTTCATCTTTACGGCGAAACACGGGACGACGAGGTTTGTACGCTCGGTGCTCCTCCTTGTTTATAACTGGTCACAATGCTACTGGTCATGGTGACATTAGCAATTTCACGTCCTTGGGCCAACTGTTCTTGATCTTGTAACAGCATACGTAAACGTCGTTGTAAATCCGCTTGACGCAAGGTACGAGGCTGTCTGCCAGAACTCCCAGACGTCCAAGATCCTCGAGGGGTGGCTGGATTAGAGGCCGGTGTCAAAGGTGTACCGGGAAAAAGTCGTCGTCGTCGCCCACGTCGTCCACCACGTCCTCCACGACGGCCGCCGCCGCCACCACCACCACCACCACCACCACCACCAGCTCCACCTGCTCCACCACCAGCACCACCACCACCACCAGCACCACCAGCTCCAGCACCACCACGCCCGCCAGCACCACCACCACCACGCCCGCCAGCACCACCAGCTCCAGCACCACCACCACCACGCCCACCAGCACCACCTCCACCAGCACCACCACCACCACTACGTCCGCCACCACGGCCACCACTACCACCACGTCCATTACCCCCAGCACCCGCTGCTGCTGTCCGGCCACTTGGTGCTGTTCGCCAACCAGGTGGACTTCTCGGGGACTCCGGGGTGGTCTGGGGGCTTTGGAATGGGGGTGAATGGGATGCTCGACTTCCTACCCCAGCTGGGGAAGAGGTCTGTACAGGGGGTGCACCATCCAAATCGGGCCAGGTGGCCACTGTCCTGGGGGAGGGGAGACTTCTCAAAAACTCACTGAGGACCTCGGGGTGCATTTCCTCCAGGGCCACGTCCACAAGGCCTTCGTCTCCCGTGAAATACAGTTGTTGCAGGGTCCCTGGGGACATTTGATTACTGCTGGATGCCCCCACCCCCGCAGGGGACACGGTATCGTACGATTGCGGAGGTTGACGGTCATCATCGGCCATGGTTGCTTTTCTCTTTTTACCTGTTCCAAAGGGGTGCCTTTATAGTCGTTTTTGATAGGTGCGAGTCCATCCTTCGTCTTTTAACAGGTGACTCAATACACGTTGTTGATCGGAGGAGGCGGGATGTAAATCCAACACCAAATAGCCATACGGTCGTGTAGTGGCTTGATGAAACGTCTCCAACGTGTCTTTCCAAGTGGTCGGAAACGATTGAAGCATGACATTGCGTACCCCTAATTGATCTCGGGGGTTCTTGAACGCCACGATGTAATGGGCATTGCGGGATATACTTTTAGCATAGCGACCCACGGGAAACATGTCTTGGCACAAGTAGAGCACCGTCACCCCTTGATGATGTGAATGTTTGGTGAATAAATCCAACACGCGTTTATCGTGACTGCCTTCATCCATTAAATCATCCAAGACCAGGACCCCATGTCCTTCAGGAAACCATTGCACTAAGGCCTCATGATCGGGAATCCCTTCGTGAAACACCACCCCTTGATCTTGCATGCTTCGAAATCGATCTTGCCAGGCCCCATAACAATAATGCCTTTGGGTCGGTGGGGTGTCAAACAACTCCGGGTTGTCTACCAAGAGTTTTTCCGTAAACACGGTTTTGCCACATCCCGAAGGTCCCACCACCAAGATAGAGGAGGGGGTATGAAAACGAAACGGTTTCCCCGTTTGCATGATGATGACGAACTACCCTTAGAAAAAAAAAAGGCACCTTTTTATTGGAATCGGTGGGACTCGAACCCACGCACGACCCAATCGCTATCCTGGATCAAGTCCAAAGGCTCTACCCACTGAGCTACGACTCCGACACCACTTTTTTCCAACAAATTTTATTTAATGATTACATTGATGATACGGATGACAACACAGTTGATACCATCTGGCTTCTTGGCCTACAATCAATTGTTGAAGGCGTTGACCGGCTTGATGGTCATTACTAACATAATCATGATCCGAAAACTCATTTAAAAACTCTTGCAAGGTCCGTCCACGGGCTTTGGCTTTCAAATACAGCAAGGCGTAATCACCACAACTCTTGCTTGAAATGGCTTGGAGGGACTTGCCATTGGTCACTACATACTTCCAATGTTGGACGATCCAATCTCGTAACGGGGTAGCTTGCACGTACGTATCCAATGGCAAAGCATAACTGTCCAGGACTTCACACACCTTTCCATCCGTCCACACCGCTAACCAATGTTGTCCCGGTTGATCGTGTGGGTCCGTATTCACAATGTACCCTTGGGGTTGGGTCTTAACAGGACTCTTGGGTAAACGATCACAGGCCACCGTCCCGTAAAAGACAGGGTTCAATTGGGGGTCGTCTCGGGCTAAATAATCCAACTGTACATTATTCAAGGCCACATGTTCCATCTTTAGTGCTGGTAAATGTTATACAACACGGCTCCGTTCCTGTCAATCTCCAGCAAATTCTCAAATTCTCCATACACGAGTACGGTTATATTGACACCGGGGGCGGCTCCAAATTCCAACACCAGTTGTAAATCGCCTGTTTGCTTGGGGTTGAGGTTTTGACTGTCAGCACATCCATTGGCCACATTGTCAAACATGTACAAGGTACAATTTTTATCTTCGCCCCAATCCAGCAGTTCTACCATGTTGCCTTTCTTTTTACACCAGGCACCAGTGGCTTGCAGAAAACGGAAGTAGCCTAGATTATCTCGGGTGCCATTGTTGTGCACTAACTGGAGGGTTTCATAAGGGTACTCTTCTCCTCTGACAATCTGTTTAATGGAACTCAGACCAAATTTCTGGAAACAGAAAGGATCTCGGGTCACATCTCCATTGAAGGCACGGCTGTCCAACAACCCCACAATCAATCGGTCAGGTATTCTGTTTTGAAACAGGTTCGGGATATCAAAGCGGACCAGGTTGCCTTGCATGCTGAAGGTCCGGATTTCACTGCGGACGGTCGGGTAAGCCGCCACTTCTCCTTCATTGTGTCTTTTTTCAGATATACTCTGGTAGATGGCGTCATTCAAACGCAGTTGGCAGAGATGAAACCGTAGTTTCACATCCCCTTCCATCAATCGGCCAGCTAGAGCCACTCCATTCAAAAACAGGCTGGGGCCATTGAAATGAAATTTCATCTTGATTTCGATGCCTGGCACCAACAGTTTGCCAGTGTGAAAGACTTCCAAGTGCGGGGTAAACA
This sequence comes from Siderastrea siderea, assembly GCA_964030785.1. Lineage (NCBI taxonomy): Eukaryota > Metazoa > Cnidaria > Anthozoa > Scleractinia > Rhizangiidae > Siderastrea > Siderastrea siderea. The sequence goes on along the minus strand of OZ034971.1, from coordinate 20,756,153 downwards.
CTAGACTGTGGGTGACACCTCCAGCATACTTGGCCACTTCAGCTTTCATGGCGCCCAAGGCCCCTTTGTGATTGGCAGGGAGATTCTGGTAGTCTACATGTCCAGCACCAGCATTCGCTGCTGTGTTGGTGTTGGTGGCAGTCCATTCGGGTGGGAAATCCACTTGATTGAACCATCCTTGGGGTCCTAACACGGTCTTGCCATCTTCTCGGTCATAATTCAGCAAGGTTTCCAGGTAAGCTTTGTAATGATACGTGTCGGATTGTGGACTGATCAACGTGCCATTCAACTGCAAGTCAATTTGTTTGATGATGGAATGGGCCAAATTGTTGACGGGCCACAATTTCTGATTGGCCACCAAGTTCCCGGCATCGTCCTTTTTCAAACTCAATTCCATGGTAAAGTAACTGCGTCCCAAATCCACAAAATCGTCCAACCCTGGAATGATGAATTCCATGGGATTGATACCCGTGGTGGTGGGTTGAATGGTGACCATGCGATAGGCATTGATGCTAATGTCGGTCGGTGGCACCTTGAAAATCCGTAAGGCAGGGTTGACGGTCCCTTCGGAACGCTCGTGAGCCGGGGCGGTTTGCGTACTCACGTCAGGCATGTTTAACGTCGTCGAGTGGTACCCCGTCGTCGTCGTGAGGGGTTTTTATAGCGTCGTCGTCGTCGTGCTAAACGTTGTCTCAAATCAAACCCGGGGACTCTCATCACCTCGGGACTTAACCATCCACCACGTTGTCGTCGCATGAGTTTCCAAAACGGATACAGTCCACCCCATTGAGACAACCCTCGATTACTACGAATCCGTCGAGGTCGTGAATGCACGGGTTCCATTAGACTCCCAAAATATCACGTGCACGTTTGGTTTGTTTGGGAAATAAGGCAGTGGCTACACGCACGGCGTCTTTCACGTTCTTATGACTCAACGCTTTCTTGGCTTGTTTGGTGATTTCCTTTTTAAGGACGTCTTCGGCTTTGCGTTTGATACCTCGTGTCAAACCCGTTTCCAAGCCTCTCTTGATATTACTAGGCAATTTTAAAGGATTTCGCGTCCTTATAAGACCTTGCAACCCCCCACGCATCAGATCCGTCATCACTCCTTTGCCTTGTTGATCATACCACTCGTCGGTTCGAAATCGTGTCAAACTTCCCCCACGCATGGTGCCTTCTTCACCAGGGATAAACGTTTTGTTTGGGCTTCATGGGACTCCCCTTTTTATACCGTCATCGTCGTTTTTTCCGAAAAGCGGCTTCCAACCCTTTTTTAGCCCCGTAACTCGCGGCACCACTTGCGGCACCTAACGCCACAGCTTTTCCTCCAGCGATCAAGGCTGGAATGAGGGCGGCCAGGGGCAAGAGACCCCCTCGTTGCCTTCTTCTTCGTCTCCTTCGACGCACTCTTGTCTTGGGCATCTTTGTTTGTTTTCACAACCCTTGTTTTCTTTTTATACTCACATGAGGTTGCACGTAAACGATTCCCCCGCCCACCGTTTGCGTTTCCCACTTCGCATTTCTTCCATACGTTTCTTCGTTGATCTTAGGTAATTCTTTTTGGCTAACTTTTCTACCCCTTTGGTGATGGACCAAGCGGCCTTAGGAATCCCGGCAATCACTGCATTGACCCCTTCCCCCGCTTGTGGACGCTGTGGTCGGCGTCGTCGTCGTCGTCGTCGTCGTTTCGGAGGCATGATTGATTTGGGTTCCCTTCTCGTCTCTCTTTTTTATGTCTTTTTGAAGTGTAACGTGACAATGGTATGACCTTCACCAAACTTGACCAAGTCTCCTCCTCTACCAATCGTTTCAGCCACTTGAACGTGAATCATTTCCACCACCTCGTTACGAAGAGACATGTATTGAATGTGTAACGGTTCAAAATACAGGTTGCCGCGTGCTTCTCGCTTGTACTGGATTTCACGTAACAAATCAGTCACGCGATTGCCCACCACCGTGCTGCCTGCCACGTCGGAGTACACGTGCAACGATCGTGTGGGTTCACCCACCACCGAACGAAACGCTACATTCAAGTTGGTGAAACGCCAACTACAACTCATACTCAATTGTAAATAATCCGGTAAAAACGAACGCACCGTCCAAAAGACCGGTTTGCTCTGATCGTCGTTCACATCGTTCCAATCGTTGCCAGCGGGTTTTGTCATGTTGGGGATTTGATCCCCCATGAATTCTTGTTGTAAGTTGGGTCCCAACATCAATACACTGTCAATTTTACGTAACCATCCCATCTTGAGCGCCAACTTGGTGTAGATGGTCAGGGCTGGCGTGTCGGTGCCGCAATGACAGATATTGGTGTTGTCGATGAGCAGATCCTCGCCTTCCCACTTGAACTTGACGTAGGTGTGTTTGCCTTGATCATTGGTAAACCGACCCCCTTGAACGGCCATTTCCATACGTTGTTGTTCCAAGTGAGCAATGATGGCTTTCATGAAACTCACGCCATCCACCACCCAATCCAAATCTTGGACGTCATTGATGATGCTTCGCGCGGTGTCTACTCGCGAGGTCATTTCCTCGTCTTTTGCACCCGGTTTGGGATAGGTTTGGCCCCAGGACGTCCCCATGACGTACCCATTTTTCTTCACCAACTCATACAAATTGACGCGAGCATCCGGTAAGGAAATGGCACTCAACCCCACTTGCCATCCACCTCCCGTGAGCTGTAACGGTTGAGGTAAACGAATCTTGAAGGAATTAGGTTGGTTGTTGGGAAATTCACGTCGGTTGGCATGACTCGGTAACGTCACGTAGAACGACATGTTGTCTTTGTTCTTCACACCACCACTTCCCTTTTAAAGTGGAGGGTCAAGAGGGCATGGCCTTCACCAAATTTCACCAGATCCCCATTGGTTTCGGCCATCTGGGTTTCGACGATTTCCACCACTTCGTTGCGTACTGGGATATATTGAATATGTCGAGGTTCAAAGTGGGTGGTATTTTGAGGCTGGTACTTGATTTCTCTTAAGAGATCGGTGATACGACCCCCTACCATGCTACTGGTGCCTACATCACAATACACGTGCAAAGGACGCGTGGAGGGAAATTCCAACGAGGGACGAAAGGTCTGGTTCACATTCACAAACCGCCAATTACACGTCATACTCAATTTCAGATAATCCCCCTCCACTTTCCAAAAGATGGGGTTGTTGGCGGCATCGCGGATATCCGTCGGGGTGGGAATGGAGTCCGAATGAAATTCTTGCAAGAGATTCGGACCCAATCGATACTGGCCGGGGGACACTTGTTCAATCCATCCCATTCTCAGCGCCAAGGATCTGCCCCATGACACGTGTGCTACTTGTCGTGTGTAATCCACATTGGTCGTATTCAACAACAAATCCCCTTCGGAGGTCCATTCAAAGGTCGGGTATAATTTGACGCCATTGTCCTCGGCCCATTTGTTTTTGGGTTCGGTTTGTTTGGCACGGGCTTGCACGTAACGGTACACCAATTGATGAAAAAAGTGCGATCCCGTCGACGAGGCCAATTCCTTTCTCATATCTCGCCCGTAGACAGTGAGTTCGCGACGTTGATGCCACCATCGATCGTTGCCTTGATCGTCTTGGGCATACACCCGTTCGTGCCATCGTACGTACAACAGAGGATGGGAATCACCCACGCCTCCTTCTTCTGCTATCACGGGAATGGTGGGTAAGGATAAACTCACCATACCCACCATCCATCCTCGTCCCACAAATCGGATGGGTTTAGGCAATCGGTTTCTGAAATGATGACTCTTGTTCCCAGGAAACTCTTTGGTACTCGCATGACTCATCAACGTCACGTAAAACGAAGAGTTGGGCACCAACGTCATTGTTTTAGCGGCGTCGTCGTCGTTTGCGGGGTCGAAGGGATGTCACGTCTCCACGAGCAATCCAACTATTGTACTTGTCGGGCCACCCTTTCCACTTGACCAACCAACGACCTTTTTGTCGCTTAAGTACCTTCTCGATCCGAAACACCTCGGACACATGAACTTTTTGTAAATCCTCTTCATAAAACGTGCCTTGGACGGGGGTCTCATCCCATTCGCGAATCTTATACGTGGGTACAGGGCCCGGCACCACACGATGCACCACAAACACTTCTTCGGTCCAACCGGGTAAATACCCTTTTTCAAAGGTACGATGAATCGTATTGAGACGGACATGATCCCCCACCTTCAATTGGGGTTTTTTGTAGCCTTTCAATCGTTTGGCATACAATCGTTTCCACACGGCTTCTTCGTTGTCCCACGTCACGTTTTCGGGGGGCATACCAATACTTCGATGACGAGTGGCATTATAGCCTTGCACCAACTCGGGTAGGACATCGTCAAATTTCAACGTGTTGGCCGCGGTCAAATAACGGTACAACCGTTCTTTCAAGGTGCGGTTAAATCGTTCCACCACACTGGCTTTGGCATCCCCTTCGGTCGAAAAATGATTGATGTCTTGCTCGTCGACCCATCGTTGAAAGGTCCGATTATAAAATTCTTTCCCTCGATCCGTTTGCAATCGATTCGGGTGACGTCCTCCTTGTCTCACAATCTTCTCAAAGGCTTTCACGAGGGCCACGCCGGTTTTGGTTTTCAACGGTTCGACCCACGCGTACTTGGACAAGACATCCACGACCGTCAACAAGTAGCGTATACCCCGATTATGTTTGGCCAAACGTTGCACTTCCACTAAATCCGCGGCCCATTGATCATCCAAGCCCCCTACGATCACGGGTAAGGTAGCAAAACGACGACGTCGGGGTTTATGCAAGGTGTAACCCACATCCTGTTCCAACACCCGTTGGGCTTTTTTCAAAGGGAGACCCTGGGCTTTAGCAAATCGTTGCACCCCACCTAAACTCCCCGGGGCACGAGGATCATGGTAACGGTTTAACCATTGTTGCGAGACATTGGCCTTCTTCTTCGTTGACGACACAGGGCGTTTGGTTTTCTTTAACCATGAGGACGACGAACTCCAGCGTTGGGTTCTCTTTCGAGGGGCCATACTTTTTGGCATTCATCCCATAAGGTCGATATGGTGGGGACCGTGTGGGGATGCGCCTTTTGAATGATTCGATACCATCGCCATGCCTCTGGGTGAGCTTTTAACCATAAGACAAACACCACCCATCGATATAGGTTGCGGTCCACATGGGTTTCTTCAAAGAGGTGGAGAGGATGCGTGTCCTCGGGACAAGGGGGAATGGGGATTTGGGTGCCGGGTTGATGATCATATAAAACTTGACAAAGGGTTTGATGACATTGCCATTGCCCCAGGGACAAGACAAACTCCCACGCATCACATACAGACTCCATGGTGACATTGGTAAAAAATTTTATTCGTTCTCTCATTTAAAAGAGACCTAGACGACCACAGCTGATGGTCTCTAGACCTTTCTGCCAGTTCTCCACACTGTCACTGTACTTAGGGGGTGGTGGTGCCGGGGCTACCATCATTTCTTGACGGTTCTTGAGCTCTTGAATTTCTCGTAACAATTGTTTCTCATAGTCTGTCAGGGGTCGTTCTCGTTCCACGTCCTCTTTCCTTCGGACTGGAGGACCAGGGATGTCATAGCCCCTCTTGGGATATCCTTGAGCATCACGGGTGGGTGGTTCAGCTTGTTGGTCGGCTTTTTTGGGAGGGTTGTCATGAAACCACGTCCAGTACTTGGAACCCAAGGGTTGATCGGCCCATCGGAAGAAGCCACACGTTTTCTTGGAACAAGTCAGAAACAACCGATCGGGGTTCTGGGTCGAATGGCTCTGTTGAAGCGTGGCGGGTTCACGGCAAAAGCATTGTAAACCACCCCACATGTCCAACACTTCTACATGAGGTTGACTATACACGGCTTTCATATACTCGAGAACTTTATCTTGACCACAAAACAGCAAACACGGTTGCATGGGACATTTCACATACTTCCATCCCTTTTGAGATTCTCGGGCCTCCAAACGCACGTCATGGTAAGAACATACCATAGTGTCCACTGAACTGGGAGGATCATACACGGTCGTCAAGGTGAATTGAGGTGATGGGGGTGATTGCTCCACCATGTCATTCAATTCTTTCATCATATCTTCCACAGCAGCTCGGGTGTCTTCCACCACGTCGCACACCACAGGATCACAGTCCACGGGCGTCATATGTTGAATGCTCTTCTTCTTCTTTTTCCCCTCTGGGGGATGGGTTGATTTTCTCTTCCGATCGGTGGACATCGTACTCAAGGTTGATGTCACCCCTACCGACCATGCCTTTTTATACCTTAGACCCTTGACTGTCATTGGTCAGCTTATCCTACCCATATAAGGACTTGTTATCTTCCCATTGGTCAGCTTATTCAATCCAAATAAGGACCTCTTGTCTTCCCATTGGTCCGTTGTCCCTATTTAAGACGGTCCCTTGGTCACTAGATCTTCATTCTCAAAAGCCATGCCCCCCAACATCAACATGATCGGAGAACAAGATCTCGGTGCCTTGGAACTGCAAGTGGGTCATGGCCATGTGGTCTACACCGGGGGAGCCAAAGGTACGGATGCCCTCGTGGAAGAACAGGCCAAACACTTTGGGATGCAACTAGAAGTCCTGGTCCCCCCGAACCATCCTCGATCCACTTTCATCACCCCTTCTACGGTGGAAGTCCTGATGCTGGCCAACCCCCATCTTCACCAGGCGGCGGAGAAACTAGGCAAACAAATGCCCAGTCATTTTTACACCTTGCAATTACTGCAACGCAATTATCAATTGGCCAAAAAAGCCCATACCATCTATGCCTTTGGCATCTTGGAACCGGATCATAAACGCGTGAAAGGAGGCACTGGTTGGACTGTGCAATTGGCTATGGATCAAGGCAAACCCGTCTACCTGTTTGACATCCCCAGTCAATCATGGTACCGCTCGGACCATTACTACCAAGTCAATGAGAATGCCGCCACCCTGGTCACTGGCAGTCAATTTGTTCCTTGGGGACCTAAAAAGCCCACCCTTCATCAAAGCAGTGCTATTGTGGGATCCCGGGATGTGGACGAGAAAACCCGAGCCGAAATTCAAGCCTTATTCAATCGCACCTTCTGTCTACCCGAGAACATTGATCAATTACGTATGGAACTGGAAGACTTTCATTTGTAATTTTTTAGTTTTTACTTTTGGAATTGTACATAGCTTTCTTTTTTCAATTTCTTAGTTTTTATTTTTTCCAATTGTACATAGCTTTTACTTTTTATTTTTTCAAATTGTAGATAGCTTTTTTTTCAATTGTAAATAGGAACACCCCACCCGCGTGGCAAAGAAGACCAACCACCATTTGTAACATCAACTCTTTTTTTTTTTAATTAAAAAATAAAAAGATCACAACACTGAGTTTGCACTATGGTCATAAATAATGTCTCTTGACTCACAGTAGCCTTGACTCACAATAAAAAACTCAACAGGAATAAAAAATGTTCAAGATCCCAAACACCGGCGCACAGCCTCCATTGCCTCCTTTTCCATGTCCTCTAACCGCTTTAACTCCACCCTTTGCTTAAGCATTTCTTTAAAAAAATAGGCCACAGTGTCCCATTCGTCCTCTTTATGGAGTCGCGGCATGTGTTCCGCCAAGAAGGAGTCCAGTTGACGAAACTGTGCCAGGGTGATGGGCCAATACAACTCGTCCATAGAAAACACCAGCCACTTACATATCCAAGGGATGATCCTTTTCCTTAAGGCCTTCTTCAACATTTTGTAGGTCACTGGATGCAATTGGTGTCCGTTCTCCCTCTCCACAGGGGGCGCCACGCTTCTTCTCTCCTTTCATACACCCGCCTCGTATGGCGGTCCAATGGTGTCATCTCCGGGCCCACACGTCTCCGCAAGCTCTCTTCTCCTCCTACATTAATTTCACTGCACAGGCAACCCAAGGGCCTTCTCGTTTCCGACATTTTTTCCCTCAAGTGACATAAGTCAAGACAGCACGAACTCAAAGCTAGGAGTGACGTCCTGGGGCCTCCCTTGACTTATATACCCCCATTCGCGCAATGCACCATGGTCTATCTAAGGAGGGGGGAGGGGGGTACCCCCACCTCTTCCCCTCCAAAAGCATGATGGGGCCTTTCTCTCATTGGTCCCTTCCCTCCCACGTGACCCTTTGATTTCTCTATAAAAACCACCGTCCCATTTCATGTTTTCACACTCATCGATGATCTGATTACTCCTTTGGTCTAATGGATCTGGTTGATCCTTTGGTCTCATGGCTCAACCCCCACACCATTGATGTTTACTTGGCATTCTTGCTTGCTTGGATCTCCTCCTCCAATTCGACTGCTTTCGTTAATTCGGGAGTACACCTCGTGGTGGTTAAAGTCAGCGGGAAAGGCCAGTGGGTCCCGCCAGATCACTGTCATTGTCGTGAAAGGCCATGATCAAATGAACTCGCTGGTGATCACTCATATTATCAAAAGGAACACTCATATTATTATTAAATAGAAACTCATATTATCAAAAGGAACACTCACCAACTGAATACCCTCCTTCTCGAAGTACTTCTGGATGTAGTCCTGTTTGGCAACTTTAAAGGAATACTCATCAAAAGGAACACTCATATTATCAAAAGGAACACTCATATTATTAAATAGGAACTCATATTATCAAAAGGAACTCCTCAAAAAGGAACACTCATATTATCAAAAGGAACTTTAAAGGAATACTCATCAAAAGGAACACTCATATTATCAAAAGGAACTTTAAAGGAATACTCATCTCAGCGGTTTTAACCCACCTTGAGCCCGCGATTGAGCCCGCGATCCTATTTTCACAAAGTTCTGCGTCACGTCGCAATGCTTCTGCTTCCCCTTGTGACATGGAACTCTCATCATCTGCAAGCCATGGATTATATGATTTACATTAAAATATTTTCTTTCCAACTTATAAATGCCTTTTGCTTGAATTGCACTTGTGCCATATCAAAACCATATCAAATCCATATATGGGTCATATATGGACCACCCACGTTCCAGAAATTGGACTTTGGACTTTGAGCCCGCGTTTTCTCAGTGGTTTTAACCCACCTTGAGCCCACGATCCATTTTTCACATTGCTCAGCGGTTTCCCATTCAAAATCACGTGACTTCCGGTTCCCATGAGCCCGCGATCCTATTTTCACACTAGTCAGCGGTTTCCCCCACCGGAAATGACTTATGACGTCACCGGAAGTTCCTCTAGTCACGTGATCGCTCTCGACCAATCAGAAGCCAGCATAGGGCCCAGATGGGCGCAACTTACTACTTCTCTTAATTTCCCAAGGTATTTTACGCAGAAAATCGGTGACAAATGCGTAGAGAATATTTCCGAATACCACCTGAAATGAGAAAGGATTCAAACATGCAGCATATTTTGGTACATGACAACCTCGTCGTGTTCTGAATTTTCATTCAGTTTCAGCTCAGACAGAGCAACTATGTACAATACCGGAGCGCGTACCTTCAAGTTGTAAATTTGAACGCTAGTGCCAAGATTTATCGTAGCCTGTGATTTTCTTATTTTTGCCGACATTTGAGGACTTTTTGCGAATGCCATTACATACACATATGGGAAATTTGCATACCGAGGAGCGTGCAAGCAAAACAAATTTTGATTGGCCGTTTTGTTGAATGTCAATCAATCAAAAAAGTGGGCGGCAGACGTTCCGTAGAAGAATTGTATCAGGCCCTATTTTTCGTTTCGCCCTTCCCGCCGGAATGTTTCACCGAGCGAAAGGAAAATAGAGCCTGATCGCAGGTTAGCTCTCATACCTTGCGTTTCGCTGCTTCGCCACACGCCGCTTCGCCCCATTCCCAATACTTTTACTTTTTGCAGTCTAGGGATACCAGGAATAGCTTGGCTTAAAGACTTCATTCTCCGACATTTGACGCGTTAAGAAAACAAGAAGCAAAGCCGGTAAATTAACTCATAAAACATTTTTGCCTTGATAATATGGAATGAAAAACTGTAAATGTGCCTTGAACCTTCGGGTATCTTCGAAAGTTTCATCCCGAAAATGACCGAAATCTTCAATTGAATTTCAGAGATATTCACAGAAATCGCTGGAGTTCTCGAGTCTTCTCGAGTCTTTCCTTTTTTTTTTTTTGACCTGCATACTTAAGCCGAACGTTTAAGTGGTAATTTTGTTTGGAGGGAAAACAGCAAAAATTCACTTAAGAAACAAATAAAGTTTCATAATTCATTGTGGGTTTGTGTTCGACAAGAAACCATTGAATAGATCCGTTTTCAATTGAGTGTCGAAAGCAATGTTGTGCAGTTTGCTTTGGTTTTGCTTTACTTCGCTCTCTGATTGGTTAAAAAAGCTCGTGCCACTTTCTCAACCAATCAGAAGTAAAGCCAAAACCAATCCTGACTTGATCTATCCTGATTGGATAGAGTAATTACATTGGTTTTACAACACTCATTTGAAAACCGGGCTTAATTACGACTATTATTTTATAATTCTGAACTTGTCAAACACCGTTTAGTCTACGATCCTTGGATTCTGTAGTGGCGTTTGTTTCGTTTCTGTTCTCTAGTCGTGTAACGCATCAAATCACTTCAAGTACGATAAAAGCCGGTTTGAATTCAGAAAAGTGGTACAATCAAAATCCAAATTTGCCGATTTCTTTTGTGCCTGCGGGCTTGTTTATCAGACTTTTTTGTGCCTGCGGGCTTGATTACGACAATTTATTGTGCCTGCGGGTTTGACTACAATAATATGTTGTGCCTGAGGGCTTGGAGTCCAGAAATTTTTGTGCCTGCGGGTTTGTTTACAAGAATTTTGTGCCTGCCGGATTGTTTACAAGAATTTGTTGTGTCTTGTGGGCTTGGCAGTATTAATTGTGTTTGCGGAATATTGTATTGTTCGTGCCTGTGGTTAGGTTTAGGCCTGGTTGTTAGTTGCATCTCACAATTTTTAGCCAGGCATTGTTCGTTCCAACACAACATGTACGCTATTTTCTTTTGTCTAATTGAAGAATACCCGCGTCTTGTGTGCTTCTTATTGGATAACACGAGTACCCATTGTTTTATGCCTGTTTCTACAAAGGTTTTCAAGCGGTCAGAACTTGTTTTTGTTTTCTTTTCTGGTTCTTATTCTCAAGTATTCCTTTTTATAGGACAACGACTAATTGCAAGTTTTGAGGGATCGAATTAAGAAGCTCGAAGAGCGAAAAGAAGAATCTGTGGAGGATGTTTTATCCAAGCTCTCGTCCCTCGTCGTGAGAAAAAATCCCCCGTTTGAAAAGGATGAGGCTTTCGATGTCTTGATTGAGCTTAAAGCGGTGGCCCGTTCGTCAAACCACGCCAAATTACCTTATTTCCAAGCTGTTTTTCAAGCCCTCAAAGACAAAACTTTAGCCTCACCCGATCAGTTCAGAAAGTACTTGGCGGCTCTCTTGGGGGACAAGCATCAAGAACGTGTCCTGGATGTCATGTCTAAGGTCGATAAGTCTGTTCGGAGATCCGCACCACCTCTACACCGACCTTCGCAGACTCCTGCTCCTAATCGAGGTTATAGAGGCTCTTTCAGCTCCGTCCAGTGCTTTTATTGTGGGAGACTGGGTCACTTACAGTCAAGATGCTTCAAGCGGCTTTCTGATCTACAGTTTAACGCAGGTCCTTCAAAACGGTTCAAGTCAGGCCGTCCAGGCCCGAACTCTCAACCTCCAGTATGAGGTGGAGCTTGTGTTTTTCTCCCCGTACGAGAATTATACGGTCCTAATTGGAAGCAGTGTCCTTGTTTATTTATTATCAATAAATCTGTTGGTTCTTTGGTATATAGTCATATTTCTGTTTTCGGTAGTTCCCTATTTCTCCTTTAAAGGGCCAGTAACTCACGCGGGTATGTCTATTTCCTGGGCGTGCTCCTGGGCGATTCGTCGGGCGCGGGAGTTAACTGTCCCCTGGCGAGGAGTCCCTACCCACAGGGTTTTTCCTTATGCTAGTTGCTAGTTGCTAGTTGCTTTTCTCACTCGTTTTTCCCATTTTAAATCATTTTTCTAGAGCCCAAGGAAGAGGTGGAAATGTGATGAACATTTTCCACTCCAGAATGGGAGTTTCAAGTTCCTTTTAATCCTCTTGAAGCTGTCAACAAAGCCCCATTGAGACGAGTCAATTCGGTTTCCGTGGGTGGGACTCCTCTCCAGGGGGCAGTTTTCCCGGCCACTGGATCAACAAATCTTAGATGGTTCCGTAGCGCCAGAACTTTGCAATCTGCCATTTGGAAATCCAGATAACTTTATAGCAGGTCAACTCCATCAACACATCCATTCTTGGGAATCCATTTTGGGGGGATTCGCCAACACATCGTTTTATTTCTGATTGGATTACAAACAAAGTAGACGTGGAACGGTTCGTGGTCCCATTCAGAGGGAAATTCGAAGGCGTATTCTTTGACTGCCCGTTTCCTCCTTCCAAAGTTTTCCTCAAAAATCCCTGTTGCAAGAAATATTCTGCTTTCATTACGGAAACTCTCCTTCAAAGGATTGAGGGCGGAGCTGTTCTTGTTTGGAAGGGGAAAAAGTTGAGCCTCCGTACATTGTGCTCCCCTTTACAGTTGAACCATCGAAGCCCCGTTTGTGCCAAGATGCCAGATTTCTAAATAACTGGATGAGAGATCAGCCTTTCTCTCTGGATAAGTTGGTAGATGTTACCCGTTACGCATACAAATGTGATGATAAATCAGAAGGCTCAAGAAAATTTTTTGGCATGGAATGGGGAGGCTGGTGTTTGGGTCAACGCTACCTTGCCTTTTGGCTGGAAGGAATCTGCGTTCATTTATCATTCGACGGGGCTTGCTACATCTAGTTTCATTCGGGATTTAGGCATGCCCTGTTCTCTCTACATTGATGACAGACTCAATGGTGAATTGGTATCTCGCGACGGGCGTTGGTCAGTTCCCGTTGAGAGAGATCGCGACTTTAGCTTTAAGGCCGCTCGAGCTGCGATATATATTGTTTGTTACCTTCTTGTTGATCTAGGATATTTTCTGGGTCTAGCCAAGTCCGTCCTTTAGCCATCTACCCGCATTATCTATCTGGGTCTAGTTGTTGACACGTCTAAACAAGCCTTCTTTCTTCCCCAAGACAAAATAGTGAAGTTCGCGAAGCTTCGAGAAGCCATTTTGGCTTCCAAAAAGTGGTACAAGTCAAAACCCTTCAACGTTTTCAAGGCAAGTGTATTTCCTTCTCTCTGGCTGTTCCCGGTGCGAAACTCTTTATTAGGGACTTTAAGATAGTCGACTACGGTTGACTACGACGGTTGAATGAGTGTCACGCAACGTAGACAACACGTGAGATGTCACCGTCGGGCCTTTGAGACGGTGTGTTTTCCCGCGGTTTCTCGTCGTGGTGAAGACGGTTGAACACGGTAAGAATTATTTTCAATGAAATATCTGTTTTTCTTTATTTTCCCTCCGTTTTTTTCACGGAATCATTATCGCATATGCTGGAGTATGTGTTTTTCCGGACGATGGAGTTAATTTAAAGTGGAAAATTGTATTTTTGTGTGTGGAATGTGATGTGTTTTCATTCATCTTGGTGAACATGTTAGCGAACGAAATCTTATGATCAGACGAGAAGAAAGTATAAATACATTTGTAAGCATTTAAAGGTCCCATTAAAGGTAGTTAACCGTAATAACGTATTGAGTAATTTGCAGGGGCTGCCGAGCGAGCGAAAAGTGTTTTTTTTCTCCCTTTTGTTGATATTTATTTTCTATTGTCTTTAGGTCGTCAAGATGCAAACTAGCACAGATATCAGAAACAAGTGAGTACAGCTTTTCTTTTTTAGAGCTTATATAACATGAGAAGTTTTCAGACAAGTGCCTATCAGTTTCAGCGTAGCTTTTGTGTTATTTAAGTTTTAAATATTTCTAAATGTTAATATTAACAAGATAGCTGTTGCTTTAAGCTTTAATATGCTTAAGTAGTTTGATTAACAGCGCCTGGAAAGTTTTTCCTCTTCTGGTTTCCATGTTGTTACAGAAATAGGCTTTTGTACAATACGCTTTTATGCTTCACTTTAATGCTCCACTTTTCCTACTTTAATGCTCGGTCTATCCACAAAAATGTCACTAAAATGCTCGGATAATGCTCATATATAAACAACAGAATGTATAAGAAAATAGTTTTAGTTTTTATGCACCTATCAATGGTTTGCCCCAGGATGGGGGGGGCGGGCAACCCACGGGAATTTGACATCGTAAGTTCTCCCAGGGTAGGGATTTTGACATCTAAAATGGTCTGCTGGGTTAGAAATTTAAGAGGAGATATGTGAAATTTGACATTCACTAGGTGCCCAGGGGTGGGGAATTCAACTCTGGATTCCAAAAAATTTCAAATTCCCCTGGGGTTGCCCGCCCCCCCCCCCCATCCTGGGGCAAACCATTGATAGGTGCATTATACGGAAAAAAAAATCCTCTACATCATTGCTTGTCCTTCAATATTAAGGCGAAGAGGGTGAGAAGTTGACTATCCCTGGGAATTTTTTTAAATTTTGAGTCTTCATTTCGCTTTGAATAATTATTTTCATTGTTATTTTCTCTGGAAAAATAGCCACTAAAATGTCCAAATGATAGTTAATGCTTTTGCCTCACTAAAATACTCGAAACAAAGGCAGCAAAATGTACAAAAGCCTATATATATTGGAATAGATAAATATTCATTCCCTGGTGTGTAAAGTGCTGTAAATTTTAGTTTCAAATGTGTTTATGTTTGAGAAGTTCACACATGCACACCCATTTGAAGATACTTGATTTTTTATTAATTATTGTTATCATTATTTTTCAGTGGGACCTTTCGTTGGTCTGGAGGAAAAGACCTACATCTCCTTAGAGAAGTACGTTATGTTGAGCCTTACCAATTCAAACATGGCACCAAGGAATCTGGCCAAGCCTGGAATGAGGTGGCTAATGGTGTGAACAAGCATGAAGGATTTAAAGCAATGCCCAGGGACCAGAGAAGTGTCAGAGACAGGTTCAATAAACTGTTAGCCGACTTCAAGGCAAAAATGAGGAAAGAGGAAGGAGAATCGGGAACAAATCCTGAGCCACTGTCAGAGGCAGAAACTATTTTAGAAGAAATTGAGGAAAAAATTTTGTCAGCAAAGGCTGACTTGGCTTCAGCTACAGCAAAAGACAGCAAACAGCAGAAAAAGGAAAGAAAGAAGGCTATGGCCGTAAGAGATGCAGCTTTGAATACATGGGCAAAGTCAAAGTGTGCTGATTCAGACGAAGAAGAGGGTGAGATCAGTGAGAAACCAAGAAAGAGGAAAAGGAGACGTGGAAATGATGGTCTGCAGTATCTTGAAATCAAATGTCAGGCCGAGGCTGATGTGAAAAAAGAAGAAGTAACCCTTCGCCAGCAAGAATTGGCATTACAACAGAAGCGTCAAGAGCAATTTGAAGCCCAAATGCTTCAACAGCAGCAGCACCAACAGCAACAAGCTCTGCAACAACAACAGCAATTTAATCTACAGCAGCAGCAGTTTCAACAAACTCAGAATTTAATTGTTGCTTTATTGCAAAAAATGTCAAAAGCCCAAAATATTGACTGTTTGGTGTTTGAGCTAAGCAACCTTTTTGTTATTAAGGACTCCTTTATGGTTTGAGAAGATTCAGTTTTTTGGGATGTACTTTGTAACTTACATTATTTCAGTTTGTAATGTACCATTTCATACACTCATTTGTTGTGTGGAACTTTTAATGCATGCCATTGCTGAACTTATGTTTGGGAGACGTTGAACTTGTATTTTGAATTGAGTTTGACTGTGGGCAGTTCACAATAAAGTTGTCTCACTTATGATTGCTTTCTATTAATTGTCTTACCCCAAAGCATAATTAATGCATTTAATTTTACAACAAACAGTGATAGTGAAATTAGAATGCAGAAGCAAACTCAATTTTAACTTCAGTTTCTAAGATGTTTTGTTTATCCTATTTTTTGTTAATTTGTGCTTGACAAATCAGCAACTCTGAAAATATGATATAAGTGAAAACATTTGTAAGAGGGAAAGTAAAATTTCAATTAAATTATGCAGTTCCAGAAAATATCCATACCCACCCCACAGAAGGTTATTGGAAATTCTGAGGGGGTGGGGGGTCTCAAAAGCCAAAATTTTTAAAGCAAAGTATGGGGCTTATCTGGAATTTCCAGAGGAGTGGGGGGATTCAAACCAAAAACCTTCTGTGGGAGGGGTATGGATATTTCTAGAACAACACATTCTGATTCTGAACTAAATTTTTTTTTGTCAAAAAAAATCTTTCCCTAGCTATAACACATCAGCTCAGTTTGTGTACTAATAAATTATTAGGCCAGATAGTCTTGAACGGTTGGGGGATCAACTTGAAAGAATGTCGAAGTATTGTTACCATATAGACAGGTTAGAGTGTTTCTTAAAAGTGCAGCAACTATATAATGCTTTCCAACTGCACTCAATCCTAGCTTTAAGTTGCTCTTAAAATCTAGAAACTTGAAGTCGTTCAAGACATCTCCAAACAGCCATTCAACCGACACTCTAACAGAACTCATTGCTTCGTTGAATGCTTCCATGTTTGGTGTAAATAATGGGACCTCCCCTATTCGGTAGGGGCCATTAAATGAGGACGAAGGGGGTAGGCGGGGTCTCCATAGAGACATAGAACGTCCCCTCTTGGACTGTAGGCTACTCTTTCAAGGCTAGTTAGCAGGCCAGAATCTTTAAGCATTCCTGCATCGTGACGTCGACCCTCCACTGGACCATAAAGATTTCCTATGAGACCATTGGGCAGTGCCACAGATTGAAACTTAAGTGCGTGTACTCGCTTGTGCCCATTGTACACTATGCGCTGTCTTTCACCAGGGCGGCAAATAGGGCGAACCGTACCATCGACGAAACCAAAACAATTAGTTAGGGGACTTCCTTGCCTGGTTATCGCGTTCGCGTATTCTTGAAGTTTAGCCGGGGAGAGAAATGGCTGATTCCACGAGGTTAAACGAAAACCATGTTCAATATAAAACCAGTCAAGTACAGTGTTCGTGATCATGCACAGCTCTGGAATCGGACGAGCAAAAGTCGAAATTAAATCGAAATATTGACATGGATAGGCTAATCTTTTAAGCAGTAGGCAAAGTCCTTCCATTCCGTTACAGACTGTTCCCTGTGGGCACCTGAAGGTTGCTGGAATCCGAAAAGCATTCAGCAGAATTGTAAGATCGTCTTTGGCCACTCTAAAATGTGCTTCACACTCACAAGAATCAAACGAATCCAAACAAAATGGATCAAAATCCCAGTACGGATATGAACGATTAACGGGCTCGTAATAATCGTACAGAAACAAAAATTCTCCATCGTCAAGCAAATCATCGGCATAAGCCATTACCAGCGCATTTCTGACATCTTCGAAAGACATCTTCCTCTCTAAATGTTGTTTCAGTTTTTCTCTTTTAACTTTTGACTCTTTAAATGTTGTTTCAGTTATGCTCTTGTAACTTTGAACCAACCGTCTTCCGTGAAAACTTAAATGGCAACAAGCGTCAAATTTTCGCGCCCTTTTGCCGCACTCGACCCAGTCTACCAAATACGCATCCGACCGTCGTAGTCAACCGTAGTCGACTATCTTAAAGTCCCTATTAGGAGCATAGCTGCGGCAATCGCCTCCGCTTCGCTGCTAGCAGAGGCCCCTTTTCCTTTGTATTCCCTGAGCTGACGGACGGGACGAAAAGGGACCTCTGCCATGGGTCGAAATGAACTGTGTTGAGCATGCGCCACGGTTACTTAGCGAGCGAAACGTCACGTGATGCTATTAGCACGTGATCAGCTGACGACTCCCACCTTTCTCAACTAGCGCGCCAAAGAACACCTGCACAGTTTTATTGTCGTGAATGGCGAGTAAACCCTAAAAAAAGTAGACAGTTCGTCTAGAGATAGTTGTTGTCTAATCTACGGTATTAATTTCAAGCTATCTGGACAAGGAAGCTTTTTTAACATGACCACAACTCCAGGAATCAAAGAGAATTTAACCCATTGAAGGCTGCGTGTTTTATGATCGCTTCACTAAATTAGCAGTTGGTAATAAACAACCCATGTGCAGTACGAAAGGACAATTTATAGGTTCGAAAAAACAACACTCACTTGATCTACAATAGTTGAAATTTCTTACTTTTAAATAAAATACACCAAAACTGTAAATGGTTTGAACCCAGGAGTCATATCATAATTCGGTAAATTGTGATCGTCCGGGTGAGTGTAGTCCTGAGAAGGACTGTTTGAGGTGACATTGACTGACGTTTCGACAACCTGAGCGGAAGTCATCATCAGAGTCAAGTGAACTGTGAATCGTCAGTAGATGTTATAAGTCTCTGGTCGTTGTCCTGATTGGTCGATGATCTCGTGATGTTATTGGTCGTCTGTCAGTTAAGCCGTGATGTTATTGGCTGTGAAGACTGTTAAACGTGATTGGTGCGTTTCGATCCATCTTTTGTTAGTCAAATGTCCGTTGGTCTATTGTTAGTCAAATAAGTCGGTTTGTCTATTGTTTGTCTGTCTTGTTATTGTCGGCAATCAGTCGTTTGTAAGGTGCAGGTAGCTGTTGCCGACAATAACAAGACAGACAAACAATAGACAAACCGACTTATTTGACTAACAATAGACCAACGGACATTTGACTAACAAAAGACGGATCGAAACGCACCAATCACGTTTAACAGTCTTCACAGCCAATAACATCACGGCTTAACCGACAGACGACCAATAACATCACGAGATCGTCGACTAGTCAGGACAACGACCAGAGACTTATAACATCTACTGACGATTCACAGTTCACTTGACTCTGATGATGACTTCCGCTCAGGTTGTCGAAACGTCAGTCAATGTCACCTCAAACAGTCCTTCTCAGGACTACACTCACCCGGACGATCACAAATTACCGAATTATAAAATACACCAATTGTCAATTAAGAATAAGCCAAAAATACAATCTCAAAGTCAAAATTTTGAAAATTTACGCAAGAGATTTCTCACGTTGTCTCGCGCGTGAAATCAAACCACAACAGAACATTTGTGTCTGTTTAGGTCAGATTACTACTTTTCGAAATTTTATGAATGAAGGTACACAGAAGAAGAGACAGTAAGCTTTTCTAAATAATACATTTATTAAAACACGCCTTTACTTGTTTCTGAAGACCAAACGCGTTCAATTCTTTCTTCGAGGGAAGCTACGCGCAAGCGATTTTGCTCGATGTGCAAGTTATTTTGAAGAGCATTTGGTGATGCGAACTGTGCACGTTTTTCAAAACTTTTACGAAAACTGTAAAGAATATGAAGAATCCCTCAATTAAAAAGCGATTTCGATACAAATTTACAATCAAATGTGTAATTTACCCTACCGTAGACTCGTAGAAGTGCTGGAGCATTTCACAGAAAGTCCGCAGCTCGAAAAAACTTTGGAGGTGGAAGGTTGTCCTTCGACTTGACAGATGTTTTCTTCGCCTCAAATTCCATTCCTTAACTTGTCGAGTGTTTCTTAGAGCTTCTTCTTTCGATTGTTTATCTTTCCGTCGTCCATGTTAACAAAAACGAGAGCAAGTAAACGTTGTAACTCTTCACGAGTTTAGTTCTCTTTCCAGGACGGCATGTTACTATGCGGGCTCACTAAATGACAGCGGAATAACTGTAAAGGAATGCGCGAGATACAGTGGGCTCAAGTCACGGTCAGCAAACAATACAGGGAGCATGCGTTTCGGAAACCGCCGTCCACGACCATGGACGGCGGTTGAATCAAAGGGAGTTTCGACCCATGGCAGAGATCCCTTTTCGTCCCGTCCGTCAGCTCAGCGAATACAAAGGAAAAGGGGGCTCTGCTAGCAGGCAATCGCCTCCGCTAGATCAAACCCTCAAGTCCTCATGTCTCCGGCTTTACGAGAGGAATTAACACACTGGCGATTTTTGGATACGTGGAAGGATTGTATTCCATGGCGAGATGGGAAACATCTTATTCTTTATATGTCCAGTGACTCCTCTGGTTTTGCTTGGGGAGGCGTTTTTCACCTTCCAGAAGGTAATCTCGAGGTCAGGGTTTATTGGAGCTCCGAAAAAGCTGCCCTTCATATTTCTACGAAAGAAATGTTAGCCCTACACGGGGTTCTTCAATCGTCTCCGGTTGAACTAAGGAATTGCAGGGTGGACGTCAATGTTGACAGCCAAAGTCTTTTGGATACATGGTCTAGAGAAGGGAGTAGAAGCCCACAGCTGACTGCCTCAACTAAAGATGTGTTCCATTTGGTTTCCGAGCGCAATATTCAACTAACTTTGCACAAGTACCTTCAAAGGCAAATATTGCCGATTATCCCTCGAGACGCCTTTCACCTTCGGATTCTATGTTATCTCTTCGGAGTTGGAAGCGAAACCAAAAAGCGTTTGGAGGGGAGGCAGGTCATACACTTGACCTCATGGCCTTGGATTCCAACGGGCAGCCGGGTTAGGATGGCTCCCCTCTAACTCATTTTACGCCTTTCCCCACGCCTCAATCGGGAGTTAATTTGTTTGCGCAAAACCCTATGACTTGGAAGAGGAAGGAGAACCCTTACGTTTTTCCCCCTTTCAATCTCATTGGACCAACTCTTAAGTTTCTTCTACCTACAGGAATTTCTTTCTCTATCGTTGTGCCTAATTTGCCTGTTAAACCCTTCTGGTGGCCAATCGTAGTTTCCTCGGCGTCAGACCAGTTTGTTTTGTGTAGGAAGGGAGACTTACATGCGGTTTTATATCCACAAAAAGGTGGTGGTTTCGGACCTGTCCCTTCTCCGGTGGAACTGTGGGTCTTTCGAGTACACAAGTAACTGCTACGACTTGTTCAACTCATGGTATTCTTTGTTTTCTTGTTGCCTCTTTTGTAGCCTTTGCCTAGAGTTCCCAAGCTTTTTCAGCCTCAAGTGGCCTGCCCAGTTTGTTCCTACGCCAATGACGAAGTTTTCCAATTCTGTCAAAACTGTGGTTACAAGAGGCACAAAGTCTCAACTGATGTCCCTCCAAAGAAAAGGCTTCGGCGCAGTGTGGATGAAAGCGAAATTAAAGCCCAGCGGCTGGACATTTTAGCTCAGAAAAAAGAAGCCACAAGCTATGTTAAACAGAAGTCAGCGTTGGAATTGGAATTGTCTGAATTCCTATCGTATTTGCAGCGACCCAAGAACATCTCTTCGGCTCTTCCCATCGATATTGTAAAATTTCTTCTTTGGAAGGATGGGGACGGTCGCACTGTTGTTCATAAAACTCATTGTAAGTTTCTCGGCCTTAAAGGCAAGACTTCGTGTGATTGTCCTAAGCATTTAGCAAGAGGGACTGTTGATAGTGTAATTAAAAAACTTCGATCCATCTTCTCCACCCATGATAGAGTTGGAGACTGGAATGCGGCTCTCGGTATCGGTAATCCTGCCGCAAGTAAGGACGTTAAGGATTATTTATCAAGCATTACTGCTGGACAGTTGCAAGCTAGAGTTAAACCTCTTCAGGCAACTCCTTTGTTACTTTCCGATGTAGAGATTTTGTCTTTACATATTTTCACCAGTTTATTAAAACCCATGTTAGAGCCCCATCAAGTTTATATGTTAGCAAGGGATCAAGCCTTTTCAAGGCGCTTTTCTTTTCGGGAGATCGCGCTGCTGATTTGGCTCTTGTTAAAACACAGGAAATTTTACGTTTTCCAGACAACACAGGTTCCCTCTTCAATCATCTTTGGTCGAAGACCTTGCGCCAAGGTGATCAGAATGTTTTTGCCTTAAAGAGAGCTGTCAATAAGTTAATTTGTATTGTATTGAAGTTTACATTAAGATTTGTAATTTGCTAGCAATTGATGTTACTAAGGGGTTTTTGTTTCGTTCATTGTCCAAAGAGAAGTGCATTAGAGCCGACAACTTTAATTCTTCGGCTGCTCAATCAAGAGTAGACGAGTACGTAAAACAGTTAGCCTCTCATTTCAAGGAAAGGAGATTAACTATGCCGTTGGCTTCAGAAGTGGGGCTGCTGTTTCTCTTGCTCTCTCCAAAGCAAGTTTACATGAAATTAACCCATGTCGGCTGGAAAACCCCCCAGACGGCGTTGCACTACATTAAATTAAAGGAAGTTTTGAATCCAGCTGGTCTGGCAGCAAAATTGGCCTCTCTTGATAGTGCTGCTCTTGATGTGTATACTAAGTGGAATGAGCTGCAAGGGTTTTCTCAAGCTTTTTCTGGATTGTAATGTTACCTTATGACCAGTTTTTTTGTTGTTTTGGGGGTTGTCATCGTGGGTTTTTTTAGGGTTTATTAAGGTATGGGAAGGAATGTAATGAGTAATAAATCATGCCATTTCTCGCCAAGAAGTTGCGTTTTGTCTGATGGTTTCTTACATGTACAGTCGGTCTAGTGGTTTCTTGCGGAGACCGGAGTGATGTGCCCATTCCTTATTAATAACAACGGATTCAAACAGAATATGGTGCTATTCAAAGTTATTTGAATATTCATATTCTTTTGGAATTCGATGATTATGCGATAATTCACACTTAGAATCCCGCCGTTTAGATATTTGGGTTTCTCTCACCTTCCTATTGGTTAGTAAAGGTTTAAAAGTTAATTCGAAATCAAGAAAGCATCTTTTGCAAGTTACCGCAGGGGGGGGGACGAAATTTGCGACCCACCCACCCTCTCGTATCTTCGGGTGGGGGTCATCTATCACGCATTTATTTGGCTCAGCTTCTCGTCAAGAATCCCTTTTTCATGGTCAAGTCTGTTTTTCTTTTTCAAACACCTTGATTCTAACCGCCTCGCTGTGCCAAATAAAACTGAATCCTTCGTTGCTCCGCGTCGTCCTCTCACTTCGACCGGAGTGATGTGCCCATTCCTTATTAATAACAAAGGATTCAAACAGAATATCACTTCAAAAGAAAATCTAAGGAAAATTGCGCCAAAAATGTATGCATTTAAGACGATTAAAGAAAATTCTCGGAGTCAGCCACTGGTTTCCCATTTAGATCTTGAACAAATAACTGAACGACCTTCAATGAGAGCTGTCACAGAGGGAACATTTAAGAAAAGGCGATTTGTTAACAAGGACTCTTTGAATATTTAAGCTGGGTGTAATTGCTTGAGGCAAACATCACCTTGACGGACAATGGAATGATCGTCAGCCGCAAAACCTCTTTAGCCAGGACAAAGAACAGAAAGAAATGTCATTTTTTAACTCGCCATTTATATTTCAATGGCTTAGTCTTGCTTAAAACATTCTCATCATTTTCAAATTAAAACGCCGAGATAAAAGAGACACAAACACAATTATGCTCTCATCCCAAAGAGATCGGTAACTTGGATTTGATTGTATCAATTTTCTGCCTTTGTTTATGGCATTGAAAGTAATTTGATGCGTTAAACGACTAGAACAGAAACAAACGCCACTACAGTATTCAAGGGTCTTAGACAAAAAGATGTTTGATAAGTTCAGAATTGTAAAAATAATTTGGTAAGAGACCTTTAAAATAGCAGTAAAAAATGTCCAATTAATTTTATTGAACTTAGTGAGGCTTTGAAGAGATCGAAAACAGAAACAAGGAAGCTATCCAACTGTTGTGTCTCGAGTTCTACCCTTTCTAACTAGTTTTGTGTGCATTCCCGGCAGGATTAAAGCACAGAAACACGGATCACGTGAACTGTACAGCCCTTCTTAGTACGCATCCTACGTTTAAATTACAAATGTTGCCACATATCATGGAAATTTTCATGGAAAAGGAAGAAAGGAAATGGAATTTGTCACCGCAACTGCGACATCTTATGTTCCCATGTATCTAGTTTTTTCTTTTTGCTGCGTGATCTGCCCGCGTCTATTCGGGTTTTCGAAAAACGGATGTTCTTGATTTAGTGTACGCTGTATTCCTTAAGCGGTTCAAAGTCTTCCTGGCGACATGTGCAGCAACACCGACAATAATAATTAGTTTGTCATTGAAAATAAAAAGCTTTAGGCTTCAAAATCTCACTTTGGAAGGGGTTTCCAGGCTCCCTTTTCATCACTGGTTTCTCCATTGTTTTAGTGTAGACGGTCAAGGAAAGCGGACCAAAATGCACGCAGTTTCAAACCAAAAGCGTTATGTGGACGGGCATTGAGATAGTTTGTGAAGTGTTAAACAACGTGAGATTTTAAATAAAAAAGTTTCCATGAATTGGTACCTCTTCGCAACAGTCTTCTTTACTGTCTCTCTCCACCAAGTTTTTGCGAAAATGCCAACAGACAGCACAGGCGTAGTTATTTTCAACATGAGATAATTTGATGTCTATCTGATTCTAAAACGTTTCGCTCTAGATGTTTGGCTTAAGAAGTTGTCAAATTGTTATTTATTGTCTTCACTTCCATGCTCTATTTTCACAAAAAGTTTGATTATAGTGTCAGCCTGAGGGTGCAGATGTAGGTGAGTCAATGCAAATTTCAAGAAACCGATACGTCAGGTTTTGCATCTTGATGGTCGTTAAATGTTGGCACCATTTTCAATGATTAAAACTTTACGCTGTTTGTGTTTCAGGCTTTTTTCTGTTCACCAAGTATGGTTGTGACTCGACAATCTTGAAACTTTTTCCTATTAAGCAAACGTGGCCAAACAGCTCATCTGGTTGTCAAGATATGATGGTTAGGAACTTTCCATAGTAATAATATGGTAGTTAAGAGTCTCGCCCCTCAACAAAAGAACATTATGACATACATGTAAGTATCAATATTCAAATATTCCCACAACTCAATATACACTACACTTCGTGCCACACGTACCACAACTGATCCATCAGTCACACAATGACAACACTTTGTGGTCAGCAGTCTAACCAACTAAATTTCTCTCAATAATAACTGTGTAGGTGACGTGATCAATTGGCCCAGTACCTGTCCCACAAACAGGGTTGCTGTCATTTTGTGATCCAGTACATGTTCTTCTGGAGTGAAAAAAAATTAAAAGCATTGTATGAAAGAAACGTTGACGTAAAGCAAAAAAGAGGTAAAAGTAAATTCACACACGAGGCACATGTGGCCCGCACAGCTGGAGCTTGTCCCAGTTTCTGCAACAGGAAGCAACGGCCAGCATTGTTACTCTCTGTGGGACGGGATGCCGGTCTATCGGAGGGTTATTCCAAGCAGTATGTCTCTGCGGGACGGGATGCCAGTCTATCGGAGGGTTATTCCAAGCAGTATGTCTCTGCGGGACGGGATGCCGGTCTATCGGAGGGTTATTCCAACCCGTTTATACACCTGGGTGAAGAGAGACAGTGTGGAGTAATCTTAGATTTTTTTGGACAATGTTAAAGTGCTACTATGATCAAAAATCACTTTTATTTTTTCTTCGGATTTCGAAACCATGTTTATTAAACACCTCCCCAAGCGAAATTATAAGCCTTAATTTTGAGAAGAAGACCGTTAATTTAAACTGCAATTTTCCGTTTTAATGGTCCGCCATTATTACACCAGAAAGGATACAATGACGTCATACACTCAAGAGATGTAGAATGCAGTGTGTGAAAGTGCCTTATTTAGTATGCAGCACGGGAGTTTTGAGCTTTCACACTCTCAAACTCGTGTTTTGCATAATTTGTAAGCCGCGTTCACACACTACATTTTACAGCTCTTGAGTGTATGACGTCATTGTATCCTTTCTGGTGTAATAATGGCGGACCATTAAACCGGAAAATTGCAGTTTAAATTAACGGTCTTCTTCTCAAACTTAACGCTTATAATTTCGCTTGGGGAGTGTTTAACAAACATAGTTTCGAAATCCGAAGAAAAAATAAAAGTGATTTTTTGATCATAGTAGCACTTTAAGACAATGTTAATTTGCAAGTGACAAGCAAAAGATCTCACTTGAAATGCTGTTCTCTTTTATTGAAAAATCAAAACAATGGTATTTTAACATTACCCATAATAGTTATTCACATTAAACCTGCAAAAAAAAAAACAGCGCTGATCACACTTGATGGAATTACAGCTGATCAGACAGTCTGGTGAAGTGGATGAAATATTCAGGAATATTACAAAAGTTTAATTAACATTTCTACTTGTAAAAAGTTAACTCGTTTGAAAAAGAATTGCTTCTTGGATGAATAAAACATCTTTTGCGCACAAAGGCATCTGTTTATAAATCTGAGACGACCTCACAGGAATGCTAAAGCATTGTACTTCATTGGTTACAATCAGCATACAGAATACTTTTGCACTCATGGTTTATTATCAACATCAAAGAACAAAAAAGGTTTTATTAACTATTCTTTATTAATATTTTGGTGCCTGGTTATTATTACAGATTGTGGTAAATTAAGAAAAGGGAACTCTGAAAACTCTGCCTAGCTTTTTCACTAGCAAATATATGTTGCTGAACTTAAATATTTCCTCTGGCAAACTGAAGACACTGAAGTCATTTAATACTCTATCATGCCCATTCCATATAAATCTAGTTTGCAGTGCAGGCAGTGCAGTTGCAGTGCAGGCAGTTTGCAGTGCAGGCAGTGCTGGTTATTATTACAGATTGTGGTAAATTAAGAAAAGGGAACTCTGAAAACTCTGCCTAGCTTTTTCACTAGCAAATATATGTTGCTGAACTTAAATATTTCCTCTGGCAAACTGAAGACACTGAAGTCATTTAATACTCTATCATGCCCATTCCATATAAATCTAGTTTGCAGTGCAGGCAGTTTTTGGTATGTGAGTTGCTGTATCAAAACTTTATCGGTGAATTTTGCTGCCATCGTGGATTTCCAAAACGTAGGAACTCCCTTTGGTTCCTTTTTCTTACTGCTTTATAATCCAAAATGGCGGCCAGACATTTTGCACAGACTCACAGGGCTCAGTCTTGTGTGACACTTCAAGTGAAAGCTACCGAGCATTACTTTCCTACGGAAATGTTTGGTTTTGTTTGCGTGTTTGTTTTTAATATTTTACAAACTAATTTTGCAGAAATTTCCCAGTTTTGAATTTGGGCACTTTTGCGAGTGCAATGGTCATCTTGCATCCTAGATGCCCTTTTAAGGACGTTCGCGCTAATTGTTTCTGCGCATCCTTACTGCGCACGCAATTCACTGCCACGTCATGCATTGAGCGCGCGCGCTGTTGGAGAAATGTGGAGATATATAGCGCTAGTAGGCACTTTAGTATCTATGCACGAGATTAACTCTCTTAAATGTTCGGTGACCCCATATTTTCTTTTGATAAATCACTTTGTCTGTCAAATATCTACATTTTGAGAAAAATTAAAGAAAATCTGTATTGTGGAAGTTTGATTTTTTTCAACTTTTCTGCCCTCGCATCATCGAATAATGCTATTATTGTAGCTGCACGGTGTTCGCAAAAGTCCATCTTAGAGGATGAGTTTAACTAAAAGGATGACACCAGCTCACATTGTTTACTTGACAGACCCACTTAAATAAAGTTTGGCTAAGAAAGTGGGTCTACAGCGAATCATTTTTAATATTTTTAAACTAACAAGCGTTGAGGCCATGTCGAGTTGCGAGGGCCGATTTGTCAAAATTGGGGTAGTTTTCTTCGTAACCCTAGCCAAAGTAACCAACCCCGTGGCTCGTTTCGATGCGGACACAACTGCTTGACATGCAACTATATAACAGACGGGCGCACTAGCTATACATTTTATTCTACGGGCGAAACAAGACCTATTCATCATCACATTGACTGTAACTCTAAAACCGTTATTTACATGGTACGATGCAAACAATACATAGGAGAAACCAAACGACGACTCAAGGACCGCTTCAACGAACATCGTAGACCTGTTGACAAACAAACTAACATTTCTAAACCTACTGCAGTCTCAGAGCATTTTCTTTCAAACGACAATAATGCTAATGACATGCAACTCATTCCTCTTGAACTGATGAAATCTAACCGTGACAGTGTACGAAAAGCTAGAGAGGCATACCTCATCGAAAGAGGTCAAACCTTGGAACCTCTAGGTTTAAACAGGAGAGATGAAACATGACACTTTTCCCGGTTTTTCATCCTCCGAATTTGTTTATATTTTCAGTTTTTTGGTATTTGTTTGGTATTTCCCACTTTCTTATTTCGAATCGTAACGTATTTAGAGTTTAACGCGGTACGTTATCCCTATCACTTTAGCTTATGTTATTATAGTATCACGTATCCTGCTTATGTCGTATGTTTTTCAAATTTTAAATCGTAACGTTTTTAGTTTTTTCGCCAGTTTTTTAACGTTGTAATATTGACAATATTAGCTTCTTTGATTATAAATTTCAAATCTTAACCTTTTTTAGTTTTTACGCTAGTTTTTAAACGTTGTAATATAAGCTGTTATATGTTGTTATTCTAGTATGATATTTTATACCCTTAGTTTAAATTGTAACGTTTTTGCCCTCAGAGTCATTCCGGCTGTAAGACCCCGTAGAAGAAAGGCTGTGCCTTTTGAAATATTGGTAAAATATATACAGTTTCCCTACCGTTGAATCAGCATTGCTTTTTTATCGTATTTAAAAGGGCATCTGGGTAGCTAGGTCTCCAAACAAATACAACGAGAACTTCAACAAGAACAGAAAAAGGAAGAAAATGTCAAAACGGTTTAGTGTTTTCAATGCGCGAAGAGTCGCTTGCGGAGAACAAAGACTTTTGAAGGACGCTCCGGCTCAAGATTATATGCACTTTGAAAATTATTCGCGGAAGTTAGAAATCAGTGCAGAGATCTAGAGCGTGGGAAGAATATAAACCAGACAGCTTGGCTGTTACATGAGCCTCACTCGACTGAAGTGGCGCGAAAGTTGTACAAAAATGGCAAGAAGTAGTGTTTGAGTTTGGCTTGAAGCTTTATATTTCACAAACATTTTCAAGTTTATCTGATTCTTGTAATATTCAGCAATCCCAGAATGTCCTTGCAATAAAATGTCTGCTTCTTTGCGAAGTGTTTGTTGTTGTCGTTGTTGTTGTTGTTGTTGTTGTTGTTGTTGTTCTTTTCACTTATAACCCATGTGACTAATAAAGCCACGAACACCAAGATATAATGTTTGGAATGATCATGGTTTCAGACGACCAATCAGACGCGTATAAATCAAACCACAAGAGGAAGATCGAAACTGCAAGCCACAATGTGTTTCAGTTTTCACAGTGCTTCGACATTGTAGAACAAAAACGTGCCAAACCGAAAAAAAACGTTTTTAGGAAAGACACAGATTTCAAACTTTAGTACTCGCATTTTATCGCATTTACGCGGTAATCATACGCTGACAAAGTTAAGATTTTTAGAACAGTTTTCTAGGAAAAAATGCAAACTTTGCTGAGACATCTTTTCGCAAAGGTTCAAAGATTCAGCAGTAGATGACGAAACCAACTATCTACCGTAGCGCCGTGCAATAACAGTTTTTGAACCAATCAGTATTTGAGAAACATAACCGTCGAATATCGTCGTTTCAAATGCAACCGAAATAATCACTGGATCAGGATAAATTTGGTTTATTCTGTTCACACAAAACAGGGTAATAACATGTTTCTTTTAAAACGCTGGGTTATAAACCCTTACTTAAAATCTTCGGGGCCAAAATTTGATTTCATTACCTTATACTGACAAACACTTGGTTCTCCTGAGAAATTCGGTTACACAATAACCTTACATTAATTTGAAGTCTCTGCGTAGAAAGATTACGTTATAACAATAATGATTTATTTTAACCGACCGCAAACCAATGCGGTGCGTTTAGTGGCTTTGCGAAATAAGCCTCTTAATTACCACAGCCCTTTACCTTTTTCACATCTTAAGTAAACTTCTTCACAGTGCCTTTGCCTTTGTTGTTGTAGTATTTCTTCCAGTACCTTGCCCGAGAAGACTGAGACGCTTTGGAATTGGTGGACTGTACCTGACAAGTTCCAGCCGAGCAGCCAAAGCAGAGTACCAGGTAACTCGATGCAAGGACCACTTGGACAAACAGTAGCGAGGTAAAGGCGGATCTTGGTGTAGATCAGGACCAGCAATGTTGAATAAAACAAAAAACAATTGCAAGGCTGATCGGACAGCTAAAAGGGCAATTTTATTGCTAAGAAGGGTAATTTTAATTTCATGCAATAAAATTACCCTTCCTAGCTGTCCGATCAGCCTTGTCATTGGTTTAATGCAAAGTACAGAGGTTTTCCCAAGTCTTTCCAAGTCGTCTTGGTCCATTCGATGTCCGGTTTCTTCTTGATTTGGACACGTTAGTTTTTCAGACCTTGCTGTGTAACAGCCTCGTCGTTAGTACCCTCGTCAACCTATACAGTAATCAAAGTGATTCGATAAGGATTTCGGTGATTGCATTTCTAGCACGGCAACCTAATTATTTAGAGCGATTTTCGGTTACTGTTGTGGAACAGGAACCACATTTTCCAAATTTCAAAAGAGGTAAACAACGCAGTGAACCAAAAACTCCAAGAAAATACTTGTATCCGGCACCAAGCGTGGGAAAACGAATTCTCCCGCGCTGATTGTCTCTAGTTTATGGTCAGTGAGGCTGTTGACGATAAAATGAAACTGACGTCACATGTAACGCAAGCAAGCGCTTGCGTGTGTGTCACAGAGGTGCTTTATATGATTACTATACAAACTACTCGTTATAACATCCATACCTGCCAGATACCTCCATGATAATACTTCAAGGCCCATTGTTTAAAGCAGGTTTTAAGCTTACTATACTCTCCCCACACCCCACAAAAAATAGACATTTTCTTTTAACGAAACGAAGGAGCTTTAAGCCTTCCGAACAACGACTTCCAATATCACAAAGTGTTATTTTTCCTTGTTCTGAAAATTTGAGATGGTAGTTCATAAAACATACCACTGAGTTTCAATGTTATATTGGATTTTCTGTGCCCAATAAGGCTCAAGATATTTTATTCAACAGTTTAGCGAAACAAGGTTGGTGCCCCTCTCTTAAACATAACAGAAGAATTGGTCAAATTACTCATCTTTTAACCCTTGTGCCTGTATTTCGCTTTAGAAAGTCAGTACAAAAAGCCATCCTATCCTCCTCTCTTGTCTTCATGCACTCCAGCGGTTCTTTTGACGGCACTCACGTATTCGCTGCTCTTTGAATTTTATTTGTTTCCAATTCCATTTTATGACATCTACATGTAGGTTCTGAGGTGAAATCAATGTAATGGAGATAAAATCTATTTAAAAGTATTTTTCATACATAAGTATTTTTCATACATAAGATCCAACTATATGTGACTTAAGCGTTGTCTTGTGTTCTCTCGAATGGAAATGCGATATCGCTCATCTGCATTGGTGGAAAGTACGCAAGGAAATAGAAACTTAGTACAGCCGTCCTCTTAACTGAGAGATAACAATTGCGTGGAATTGCAAAAAATGAGAGATCCCGAAAATACCATGAGCCAACCTATCCACCTCTTTCTGTCATACTCTGTAGCGGTTTTTTGACGACACTAACATATTTCCTTCTCTTTGAATTTTACTGGTGTCAGTTCCATTCCGGGGTTTGTGGTGGAATCAATGCCAACAAAATTGAATTTTAAATATCTTATTTTATTATCTTGTGTGTTTCGTTTGAAAAATACTAAAAACTAAGTATTTTGTTTAAACGGAATGTCCAGCTAGATGTGACTTTATTTATGTGTTGCCTTGTGTTCGATCCCTCGAATGGAATTCTAATGATATTGTTCATCAGATTTAACTGATAGAAAACAGGCAAAGAAATGGATAATTTTACCAGTCCCCCCCCCCCCCCTGTCATTGCACCAACAACTGCACATCATCAAGATTGCAAAGAAATAGAAATTTTGAAGTACTCAAGAAGTCTCAAATTTGTTGCTAGCAAATTTCAACCAGTTGTACGATCATTAACGACAGTTATCGCAACTTTTAGTTTTTCTGGACAACCACAGTGAAGCCGAGAGGAATGGCGACAACAATTTTACATTATATTCGTTGTAGTTAAAAGTTATAAAATATTGTTCCTCAATTTAAATTTTAGTTAATTTTCTGTTCTTTACATATATTCCCGTTGAAAAATAAAAGAAGACGAAATTGTCCAATGGCCAGGAATGGCAAAGAACGCATATTCTCTAATAAAGTAAAACAAAATGTTGTTTAATTCTTTAGAAGAGTTGATCCAGATTAACGTTATTGTGTAGCTATATGAAATGAAATCAGTGTTTTTAAGTTGCAGTACTCACCTTAAAACCGCTCTGCTCTCCTTGGACTGAAACACAACAGAACATCCCGCTAGTCAAAAATACCTTTTTCATTTCCACTTTTTATAAATTATTATTCATGGTCTACTACAAGATCAATCTTTAAGATTACCTGCCAGTTAAACATATAATGTTTCCAAGAAACTATTAGCGAAGATAGAAGAATGCATCAAAATATACACGCGACCACTAAAGCTCGCAAAACGTGAGAAAAGGGAAACGTATAATGCACTCTGAACTTACAGCTTTTTCTAGTTTGATAACTAGCAACTCATAGTACAGCTTTTATTAGTTTACGATGACAGGGCGCCACGGTTTCTTAATTTAAAACAGTAAAGCCAAAGGTAAATATTCACGAAAATTGGCAACAGGCGATCACACCAGAAGTAAACTTGTCATCTTTTTGGCTTGAAGTTGACGATAGCGATAAAAGTAAATCTCGTTGAAAACTAGGGACAACAGCACCAGTGCATTTAAACTTTGCAAAGTGCAAAGTTCTACTTTCCAGATGTTAGTATTTATAAACTGTCAAAAAGTGCAAGTTTAATGGCGACGTGATCGACCACTTATTATCAGCAATTAGCAAAAGCTTTTATCGGCTTATAATAACAGAGCGATATCTACAACCACGAAACAGTGAGAAAGAATAAATGTTTTGTTAAATTAAGCGACCCCTCAAAACATCGTTCAACAGTTTCGTGTGGTTCTGGTTGAACACATAACAGTGGCCGTAACAGTGGTGTACCAGATTCCTCGCATGCTTTTTCTTAGGTAATATCCAGGATCATTTTAAAAAGGAGAGGTTTTAAAGAAAGAGAACTAACAATGAACTCATTTAATTCAATGAGAACGTAGAACTTTCGTCAGTTCGTTAACCGACCATTCATCATTACTAAACAAAACTGGATTTCTACTGGTTTGCGACCAGGGTATTTCTGTCAGTGAAGAGAGAAAAATTTCTGTAAATTAACACAGCCAAACGCACATGAAAACCGTCAAAGTGGAGTGACTGCAAAGTGAACCATGCAAGCAAAGGTAGCCACTAGCTTAATGTAATTGAATTGGCTAAAAAATATGGTCCGCCAGATATTGCCGATACTGTCCCAGCATTTTTTCCCGAAAATGTAACTTGATGAACGCTCTGTATAGTGCTGTGCTTGACACTTTTCTTAACGTATAGATTTAGTTTCTTACATTTACGTGGCTCGTGGTACGAAGCAGTTCATCTGTTCACATGGACGTTATAATTATTGGCTAAAAGATCTCAAAATTTGTGGGAGACCTCTCTGTAACGAAGACAGTTTTTAATTTGGTCGTTTCTCGAAATGAGATATTTCAAACATTTAAAAAGCATTTCGGCGTCATTCAATGAATAAACATGCAAGACCCTGGCCAATAAACATGAGAGTATCCCAGTCGCGTTTTCTGTCGTCCTTGGCAAGAAATCAAATTTGACGTCACCCGTCGAGTTCAACGGAAAGATTCGCCTCTCACTTACCTTTCACCGCGGTCAAACAAAGAGCATGAGCAATGACTCCAATCCCAGTCGCCGGCCGCGCGAATTTCCCGCGCTAATATACTGATATAGCAAACCATCGCAGAAACCCTGTATCACGGGAGAAAGATTGAAAAATATCGAGTTTGCGACAGACGTGTGTAGAAAAAAACGACAAGGAAAGACCGTTGTTTTGAAAACAGTTGTTTTTGTTCATCTTCCAATCTTACAAGGCACCAGAATAATTCTAATGGTGACTCCTGTAGATTTCAGCACTCTAAGTGGTAACAAGTCAGACTAGCCCCCCTTCCCCCCCCCCATTACTTTTAGTGAACAGCGCCTAAACCAACTGAGGTGTAAGCCAACGAGCGACAAACAAACCCTATACAGTTAACAACATTAAACCTTTTCTATTAGAAATATCTAATGATTTACAAACAATTTACAGAGGCTTTCTTTTTAACTCTGGCAGAAACTGCAAGATTCCAAGAAGGCCTAAGCATGCATTACAAAGCGGGAGTAAATCCACCGTAAGAGGCACTGAGAATTCTCACAGCAGCATGCTCCAGGACTCTACAATTGAATCTTGAGTTCAACTTATTGATATGATTATGGACCCCCTTATGGCAGTAGACATCTTCAAGACTAGAGAGCAGTTGGTCTTTTTCACATAGTGGCATATTAGTTCACTTTTCATAAATTGGGGTCTGTCACTCTATGACCTCCATGTAGATTTTGTGGCCTTTTCCTCGGGGCTCTTCTCAAAAATTATTTTAAATCACATCATAATTTGAGTTCAGCTTGGCTCGTAAAGTGAGATAATTTATTCACCTAGCAATGAATTACAGTTCACTCTATGCATTTTATGTAACTTCACCCTTAGAGTCCTTTCAAAATTTAAAATGGTGAAGCAAAGAGGTCCCTGACAAATGGCAGATTCAAAGTCACAAATTATCCAATAGGAAGTCTTTTTTTTCTTTTATTTTTAGTATATCTAGTTATTTTGTGTGCCCAAATTAGTATGTGTTTTTCCCAGGCTGGATGGTATAGAAACGTAAATAAAGTTTCTTACTTCTTACTTACTTCTTACCTTACCATTTTGTATTACTGTAATTAAAACCTCTAGATATTAGGCGGGGATTTTTATGATCGCACAACTGCTATTTTCCAGCCCTGGCCTTTCCACACTGCCATTTTGTTTATTAAGAAGATCGTTTGGGACAACAATAAATATACATTACTTATCAGGGCAAAACTGCTAGCCGCTCACATGACACTTATGTCCCGAGAGCTAAACATGCACTTGGCAGACACTGCTGTTGCAAGAAAGTGGCCCTACTATTTATCTATGTTAGCATGGTCTGCTTTCAGTTTAGAATGTTATTTGTTTTTCTTTACCTCAAGTCCGGTAAACATAAATTTGAGCAGCTGAAATAAATTCCTTTTATTTATAAAGCTGAAAACGTCAGTTGCGAATTTCTCGAAAACGCTCTTATAAATATATAGAATACTTCATGGGAAGTGTGTGAGTACGGTATTTACGCACGAGTTGGTCAAGTATCAGAAATCGAACGAGTGAGCGCAG
Source organism: Siderastrea siderea (assembly GCA_964030785.1). Classification (NCBI taxonomy): domain Eukaryota; kingdom Metazoa; phylum Cnidaria; class Anthozoa; order Scleractinia; family Rhizangiidae; genus Siderastrea; species Siderastrea siderea. The sequence goes on along the minus strand of OZ034971.1, from coordinate 20,720,903 downwards.
CGAACGAGTGAGATTTCTGATACAAACCAACGAGTGCGTAAATACTGTACGCATACACTTTCCATGGTGTATTATGTTTATTATATACATACTGAGATTTAAATTCTTGTTTAATGACAAATTGTGTTGCCCACATTCAAGTCAAAAGCTCATAGAAGTTGTAAGCATAAGTTATATAAATGTTTTGACTGTAGACATTTTCTAGTCAATTCAAACTGTTTATCGTCGACGATACTCACCACGGGCTAGTTACTTTTCTTCAAATGCCTCTCAATACTTCAAAAAAGACATCTTAGGCTTCAGGGCTCATAACCTTCTCCGTCTTTACGTCCAACAGAGCGAACAAACTCAGCATGATACAGTGGAATTCCGATTTTTCGAACCTCCAAGGGCAATGAAAATTGGTTCGAAAAATCGGGAGTTCGAAAAATCGAAGGTGGCATCAAACCAGACCTGTTTTACCGTGGAATGGTTTTATAAGATCCAAGAAGGCAGACAACAACGCTATATCACTCTTGTTAATGTGTGAACCATCTTTATTTATCAACAAAACATGCATTTAAAACAAAGGATTTAAGCCAATTTCGGCAGAACGAAAACCAGTACTGTACTGATACATGTGTCTGTAATTTGTCGCGGACTCTTGACGGGCATTTCCTTCCCCTTACTGTATCAGAAAAAAAAGTACCCTGTACTCCACGGTTTAAAGGAACAGCAAAATTTTCAATGTGCTACGGCAAGAGCTTGAAAAATACAACTAAACGAAGGAACTTTGATCATGTACAGTCATTCAAGACTCTCGATTGTGTAACAACGGCGTTGTAGTTTCTTCAAGATGACTTCAGTGACAGATTTGTCACTTGCTTTGTAATAAAAAATGCGTTAAAACACCTTCTCCGGAACTTGTTAATTACATTCAGGTGTGTATGTGGCTAAAACTGGTTTTTGTTGGTTCCTGAGTTTTCATAGTTCGAGAAATCGAATGTAAATTTTTTAAAGGAAGAAAGAATAAGTTCGAAATATAGGGAGTTTCGAAAAATCGAGCATTCCAAAAATCGGCTCACACGTCAAAAAACATGATACGCGGCACCTGATTGGATGAATCCTTTCTTCACACCTGAAAAAAGTGATACGCGACATTTGATTGGCTTTCAGCTACTTAGACCAGCTTGTGAACGAGAATTTATTTCACGCCTTTTCAGTGGGTAAATCTCAGTATGTATATGATAAAGGTTATTCTTAAACTCAGTACACATAAAGACAGCTATATGAACTGTATATACAAGTACCATAACTCGTTTGGTTTAAAAACCTCCAGAATTAAACAAAATCGACTATATGTAAAAATAATAAGATGTTATTGCGTTGCTATGGTAACATTCAACCATTCGCCTAAGTCGACGCTTAAAATCAGTCACAGATTCGCTCAGTTTGAGAGCAGGCTGTAACTCGTTCCACAGAGAGGTCGCTCTAAATTGAAACGTCCTTTGGCCACTGGCAGTGCAGAAAGGTGGTTTATTGAGGAGTTGCGAATTCCCGGTGGTCCTTATCGAGACGGCAGACCTTCTGACGAGTTTACATATCAAATACTCCGGAGTGCATCCTGTCATTTGCCTGTGGCTTGTGCCCTAATGTAAAAGCTTAATTTTTCTCGTGTTCTTGCAACATCCCCCGTGGGATTATTATGCCCGGTAATGCATGTATTGTTTAATAACAAATAATAACAAAAACCTAATATAACGTCATTTCCAAAAGCTCAATAGCGCTTTACAGTGTATCAAAGTAAATGTAAGAAAAATTAAATAAAAATGTACAAATCATTAATCTCGTACCCAGATCTCTTCGTCTACAAGAGATCTGGGTACGAGATTATGGATTCATCTTATGCACGTTCCAAAGTCTGGAGGCAGCAACTTGAAAGAGGTCTCTTCCCATAAAACTTGAGATTTAGCTTGAGATACGTTAACCGTGAAATCATTTAAGACCAGCCCCGTAAGGTTCGAGAGCAAATTTAAAAATAAACGAGTACTTACTTTCACAGTCAATACATCCTCGAACGTAGCCTTCCTTGACATACCCAGCGGGGTCCCGATATTTAATCGTCGCTGAACCACAATGAGTTGTTCCCAGTGACCGTGCATCGGCACATTTTTTAGTAAACTGAGATCTAGTGCAAGAGACTGCATTGTCACCAAAATACTCTTGACACTGTTTCGCACCAGCGACTGTCAGTTAAATAAATAAATAGATAAATAACTATAGATGCATATACACGTGTTTTCACATACGTGTTTTGCACGTCCTTTTTTGTCCTTAAAAACTATCCCCTTAGTCGCTAATATAAAAATTTTGGGTATTGCAGTCTTTTTTCTCATTGACTCTCTTCCTTTTCCTCTCCTTAACATCACATCATCACGACGGATGCATCAAACCTCGCTGAGGGCGCTATGCTTGAACAGTTCATTGATGGGCAATGGAAACCTATCTTCTTCTTTTAGAAGAAGTTGAGACCCGCGGGACTCAATTACAGGGCTTTTAGCGGATGCAGTGTTTAAAGTATTTTCATGCATAACCACGCGAAGCCAATATGCTCAATATCTCCACTGCAGTTGATATTTCACGTACAAGTTGACTTTATACATATTTAAAGTCATCTGTGTCATACAAAACATGTCCGAAGAGCTTCAAACTTACTGGACACTCAAACAGTAAACGGTGACGACGGTAGCTTAATGTGCGGTCCTCTACCCTAAATAGCTTTTTTCGTCGGATTTCTTTAAACTGTGGAAAATCTGATCATAGATTTCTGCCAACTTTTTCATTTTGCATTGGGAACACTGTCCTGATTGAATATATATATGTGACAAATGGGGATCACCGTGCCCGTTTAGGAGAAAATGACCATCTATTTCTCTAAACAGCTCAACCTTCATAGAAAACCTATCATTCTGAACGAGCGTGCGCTAATCGCGCAAAAAATGATGCACAGAAAAGATGCGCAGAAAAGATGCGCAATGCAATTGAATGGAATCACCTTAACCGTGTAATGGATTTTTAGAGTCAAAATTGATTTGCTTCACCACAGCTGTTAGTTCCCTGGCCTACCAGTAGCCATGATGGCTGCGTCATTACTTGAGGAGTGTACATCTAGTATGACTTGGATTTTTAGAGTCTAAGCTGACTTGTTTCTTCAGTACTGTTGGTGCCCCAGCCTAACTAACAGCTCAGCAGGTACAAAGCCTGTGTGCTCACTTGGGGTTGTAGGTGTAGTGTCAAAAGTCAGAGTCAAAAGAGTTTTGTTTTATTCAGAACTGCAAGAACCCCAGCCTGTCCGGTAGCCCAGGTGGCGCTAAGCCTATGCGACTATTACTTGGTTAGGGAGGTCAAAGGCGACCTTGACTTTCAGACTGAGAATTGATTTCTTTCGTTAGAGCTGTTAGTTTCTAACCTACTGACAAATTTTGCGATTATTTACGGATGTAGATCTAGAGCATTTCTGTTATAGCAGTGTTTTCATATCCCGAAAACATTTCATTCTGTCATTTGACGGGATGTAGGTTACAAAGAAATGTAGACGAGAGACATTTTTTAATTATTTAACAGAAGTTCCATTCTATTTATTAAATTTTCGAGAAGTTGCTGTATATTGTAAATATTGCGTTACTCTGTAAATTCTCTTCGTCGGATTGCATCTTGTCAGGCCCTCCCTATTTAAACTTATTTGCATTTAAACACTATTGTATGTTTCTTGTTGTGAAATGGCGACAAAATATGTCAGTTAGCGAGGTTTAAATTCACAGTTCATGTGTCAGTTGACCTAAAAAAGGAAAGAGTCTATGAAGTTCGTCTCAATGACCCCCCAACCCCCCCCCCCCCCCCCCATGCTTTCTGATCATTCACTTTGGACGTAGCCATTGATCCATTTGACGTACGAGCTGACACGAGCGTACACAGAGTACGTGTACCCAAGACACGCTCCGCTGGTCACCCATGATGCCGCTCCACGGACGACCCACTTGCCACCCTCCCAGCAAGACAAAGGGCCACCGCTGTCACCATGGCAGACTCTGCTTCCAACTCCTCCCACGCAGACCATTGAACTTTCATCCACCGATCCTCCGTTTCTCCTTCGGCACTGGCTGTGACTCGCCACTGGAACCCGGGCTTGTTTTAGGTAAGGAGCGAGTTGGTGGTTGCTTGGAATGCTGCGTCCCCATCCTAGTAACGGGAAATGAAAGTATCGGGTACCAGGGTCGTAACGAGGGATCAGGAATCAAAAGAAAAAGAACGAGTACCACAAATGCTTGGATCAGCAAATTCGTTACCCCGCCTTTTTCGTTTCAGGTACTGATGAAATGGAATGGCCCCTCTGTCCTTTACAGGGTATGTAATTTTATACAAGACTGTCCTAAACAGGCTCTGAACTTGTCCTAAAGAGGGTATGGTTGCACGATTGTCGTCGTTTAATAACAATTATCCTGCGAAATCGCGCGGAATATCACCTGATACTTAGCCGACGAGGCCATAGGCCGAGTTGGCTAAATCAGGGGATATTCTGCAAGATTGAGCAGGATAATTGTTTTATTCTTCAACAGATTCTCATCGACTACCATTTTCAAAACGAGAAAAACTATGGTTCTATGATGAAAACGCTAAAAGCTAGCAACACATAATAAAAATCAAAACAGAACTTCAAGAAATCGAAGTTTACTACCGTTCACTTAAAAAGACTTATTTACAAACTCATGTTTGGAAATGACAAGACAAAGTAAAAAAATATTGCTACCTTACCGAGAATAAGTCCTCTTCCTGTGAATTAAAATATTTTCAACTTTACAACTTTCCGCGAGCAAGTGTGCTGTTTCGTTCGCAATAGCATTTTTTGGTTGAGTTCTCACTATGAAAATTCCAAGTCAACCTCTGGATATCTTTGTGAGCTGAAGCAAATACTTGTTGACTTTTTGAGAGCATTTAATCGTGGAAAGTTTCTTCCAGGGAGTTAAAATTTCCGGAGAACACTGCTAAAACTGCCCGGCTTTTCAAAATGGCCGCCAAACAAGCAATGAAAGAAAATCTGCAGTGCACTTCCCAATATGGTCATTTACGTATATCGCAGGATATCTGTCATGTACGGATGACTGATATTGAGGGCTTCCTTACCATATATGGGCATAGTGACAATTTGTTGAATAATAACATGACTTATACAGAATTTCGCAAATCCTACACCGGAGACATTTGCCGGTCTTTGGAACACTTAAAATTGTGTAAAACAAGATAGTGTGTATTTTGTCATTTCTTCTAAACAGGTGCTTAAAATGGAGGGTGTTGGCCTAAACAAGGTTGGTATTTTTCGTCCAAGACAGGGTCCGGGTTTCAGACCCTCAGTAGCACCCTTTCACACAAACATGGTCAAGTGCCTCCACCCCCCTCCACGGGCTAATTATTCTTTTTTACGACCACTTCAAGATAGCGGACATTTGCGTTTTTCATTATGTTGAACAACCTATTACGTGTTCGGTTTCATAAAGCGTCAAACATTTTAAGTTAAGCCTTGTTTGGCTTAGGCAATAGGTCGCAATTTATGTTTAGACAAATATTTGGTTGACTATTTTAAGGAAACAACCAGTGTTCGCATAATGCAAAGTGTCACGATATACAAGTTAAAAAAGGCTAGTTGGAGAAAATGAAATTTCGGCAGTGTAAATTTAGAGAAGCAGCAGAGAATTGGTTTTTATCCAACCAATTTTTGAATTGTATAAGCAATTGTTTCCTTTTTACCTGCTAAAAACATTAATCGGCCGCCATCTTGCAGTGCGCGAAAAAAAAACAGAAAATTCGCTCTTCCCGCCTCATCCAACTCTTATTAAAGATATCATACTTTGCAATATTATAATTATATGCAGATACTATTATACATATATAATGTAACCTTGTGCATTATTCTGTATTCAGCACAACTATGCAGTATAAATCCAGTACTACTGTAGCACTGAAATGCTTCACTAGAAACTTTTAACACTATTTCTCCATTAAAGATGATAATCCGCAAAGTCGCTTAATTTTTACGTTTGACATATTTGTTCAGCTACTATACTCAAAATTATCTGGTTGAAATCAATATAAATCACAACAGAAGTAGTAATACGCAAGCAACTAGGTACGTCATATATCTCATTTACCTGTAACATAACATGTTGTTCCCTGATTCACACGTGACCCATGAGCTGGAAGGCAGACGGTGCCAATTTTACTACTGCCAAGATTCGCTGGACGGGACAATTTCAACACTGCTATATCATGACGTAGATTTTGCACGCTGAATTGAGGATGCTTGATGACACGTGAAACGGTATAAACTTCACCGTCATTTGTCCTGCCATGAGCCCCTGTATAGGCAAACACGACCTGAATTATATATAGACAATATTACATGGCGGCGCGAAGATTCATATCTTCAAGCCACCGTGTAATTTTCTTTTTATTATATAGACATGAGCAGTTTTGCACAAACAACAGTGTAAAAGCGGAAAATGACGTCATCGATATCCTCACTAGAGAAAATATGGAAAATACGCCACTCGAGTCCCGAATGTAGTTTCATATGAACTTTACTAGTGGTCTATTTTCCACTAAAACACTCTTGTCTATATAATAAAAAAAGTTAATCTCCTATTCAGATGCCTTTGATCTCCTGGAAACAGATGGTAATGACTTGCCTCCTTCTCACCCCAACCCCCACCCCCTCCCCGTCCCCCGTTGTTGCAATAGCATGACAAAGTAGAATGAGCAATCGCTCCGTGCAAAATAGCTTGCTCGCAAAAATAGCCACATAAAAAAGCGTCACCGTACGGAGAAAATAAAAAAGAAATACACGTAACCAGTTATTCCATCTGCTATCTGTCTGTCATCTGTCTATTAATAATTAACTTCAAATTAAAATTATAAATCACCTTCAACTCTTAACTCAGACGTACAAGCAAAGTCACACCCCCACAGTGGTACAACGGGGGATTCTTCCCCCTTGGGTTTTTCATATGTTACAATATTTCGAAAAGATTCTACCTTTAATAGAAAGCCTGTGATGTGCTCTACAAGGCAAGGTATATATTATGGGTAGAAGTGCTGCTGGGGTCCTGTGACGTCACCCACGATGGCGGCCATCTTGGCCACCATTTTAGATTTTTTCCAATATAGCGCTGCGCACTATAACTAAAAATTGGTAGAGCCTACCTGATTGAGACAAAATCTGCAGTCAGCTCAAAATCAGCAGTTAGTAATATGTGTTTTGGACATAAAAAATAGTGAGATCAGCGGTAAAGGTGATTTAAATGATTTGGAAGCTTCACGTATAATTAACAATTATTCTACGAGGGCGCGCTGGATATCAAATGATAGATAACCAACGAGGCGCGTAGCGCCGAGTTGGTTATAATCATTTGATATCCAACAAGCCCGAGTAGAATAATTGTTTTATTAAAAACTTAACCACTATTAAAAAAAATTCAAGAAAGAACGGGAAAAAATGAAAAAAGAGATAAAAAGGGAACAAGAATCGATCACATGACTGAACGAAAAAGGCGCCAAAACCTTGCGAAGTGTTGCAGCGTTTCATTGCAAAGCTGAATGAGTCAATGTGAACAAAGTAGCACAAGTTTTGGAAGAAATCCTCTAATTATTAGCTCTGAAATATGGTAAATGTTTTATTTTCCTGAAACGTTGTAATCATCGTTCAAAGCGGATTGAAGCCGTACAATTTCACCATATTAGCTGCTGGAGTTGAAACGGAACAACTTTGTTGTAATCCGTTCGCACAACGCGGAGCCATCATGTGCGAGTTTGATCGAACTGAAGACAGAACTAATTTGAACTTGAAGACGTAATTTCTATGCAGCTCAGAAGCAAGATTACTGTTGCGAGGAACATTAGAATTCACCGTTATAGTTTGTTAAACGCAAAGCACAAAATGAAGTGGTTCTCGGTTTAGAGGTTGCGGACAGAATGGTAAATTCAAACAACTGGAAAAGCGATTCAACTCTGTTTACATGGCATCCGATTTCTACCTGAGCATTTGAGCCTGTTGGAACACAGAGATGCAACGAGTGCAGGTAAACCAATGTCAATTTTGCGTGTTAAAGCCCAAAAAAAATCTCGCCCTTCGTTCCTTCTTGGTAGTTTGCAGCTGTAGTTTGTTTAGTAAGCTTACTTGTTTAGACTGCTTCATGATTTTCGCACCCGCCGACTCGCCATGAATGTGTGATAGTTTTTATTAAATGCTTCTACCCATTTCACTGTGTTTTATTTTATGTCTTGTCTTGATATTTTGAAGTGGAAAGCCTTTCTGATAAAACCTACCGTTTGTTCAATTTTAATGACCGACGTGACGATCGAAGAAAGAAGTTAATTGTAAACACAACGCTTAATGCTTAAATTTCTATCTCTGCACAGTTTCTTGAAACAATTTTGACTTGGGTTAGACGACGCTGTTGGTGATGCTAGTTGGTGACGCTGTTGGAATTTCTGCTTAATTTAAATTCCCTATCAAGTGATCTTTCTCGTCCATTTTTGTCGCCGGGTTGCTCACGAGGAAAAAATTTTCAGCTCACTTTGTCATTTTGTTGTTGAATGTTCATTGACCATATTTGGTCGCAGCAGGTATATGAGCTGATAGCCTAGCTCCGTTCAGCCAATCAAAATGCTAGAAATCCAATATACCTAGTCCAGTTTTTAATAATATAATATATAGATTTAGCCAAGCCTAAAAGCGGAGCCCCCCTTTTTGTTTTGTCTGTTTTTTGCTTTTGTTTTTTGTTTTGTTTTTGCTGGCAGTTATTAATTTGTGAAAATACTCCCATCCAAGTCGTTTTATTAAAAAAAAAAAGAAAAAAAAGAAAAAAATTCTTGCTCCCGCTGAGAGTCGAACCCCGGCTCGTCGGCGTGAGTTGCCGGTATCTAGTCTACTAGGCCATGGGCGTTTGACATTGTTTTCGTAGTTAATTTTAATACTTATTTCTTTCTTCTTGACAAGCTGCCTATCAGCGTGAAAATGCTGGTGTTTTTCCTGGCAAAATGTGTTCGAAACGCCGTAAAAACCATGGTTGTGGACAGAAAAAACCAAAAAGCACTAGCTCTGCTATATTTGGCATCGAAACCGCTGCGAAAAGCTGCGAACTCAAGCGGTGTGCCGACCGAGTTTGAACAGAACCGACGAGGCAAATTTGAACTTTTTGCCTGAACTTTATCGCCGAATTTCTTTCGCCTAGATTGAACTTTTCCCCTTCCACCAAAAAGACAACTGAGTGTTCTTTTGAACTTTTTTTTTCCACTAACAAATTTGTTTTTGACTTTTGTTGTCTTTGCTTGTTTTGCTACAACGCGGGTCAACATGCGATTTCGCGCCGAAAACAAACGGGATTCAGCACAGGACTCTATCCAGTGTAGGAAGTGTATTGGTAGCCCTGTGGTGCGGACGGACGGACGTACGGACGGATGTACGGACGGACGGTCACGTGACTACTACGTCACTACCAAAATTTTTTGGTTTGATAGATTACCAAATTTCCTTAGCAATGGAGCTCCGCTGACGCGCTAGCGCGCTGGCTCCGCTATAAAAAGGTACTGCTACTTGATGGAGTGAAAACGGATTTAGGAAATAGAGATAATAGACCTTTTTCACGCGCCTACTATTTAGCATGAAAACAAAACATTTTGCACGCCTAGCCTCGCAGTGAGAAACTTGAGAACGAGTCCAGACATGGGAAAACTAAGCTTTTTATTTTCTGGGGACTCAATATGGCCGCTGCGTGACAAGGGTCTATGGCTTAAAATGTCGATAAAGTATGGGAAGAGGCTAGTGCCGTGAATTCGATCGTCGGTGTTACAATATGTGACATTAAACAAAGCATTGCGACTTGCTCCCAAAAATATGCCAGAAGGAAAAGCATACCATTGATTTCCGGACTTCTGTGACGAGATGGTGCGCATCGCTAGCTTGCGGGGGGGGGGGGGGAGGTTTGAAAATAGGTCTAATCTAAGAAATTTCTAAATGAACCAAAATATCTGAAAATAATTGCAGTTCGTTGCAAAGCAGGGCAACGAGTCCGGAATAACGCGAATTTTGACAATTTTTCGTTAAAATTCTAATATTTTGCCTTTGTGTTTAGGTATTATGGAATAATATACTACTCTATAGTTAAAAATGTCTACGGTTTGATAAAGAGCCCCTCATTCTCGAGCATCAGTGCAATGAGGCCATTTGCTCAGTGTTTAACGTCAAAGTTCAACCATGGTCGCAGCCTTCAGGTACGTTAATGGGGAGCTATAAACAGCATAAAATAAACAAAGGACATATAAATGTTCCTTTTATGCCATTTAAACCTACTTTTTTGATTCACCGCTTCAGTGTCCTGTTCTAAATGCAGCCATTTCTAATCGCAGTAGTTATGTTGCAATTCTTGGTGGGACAATAAAATTGCGGCCGCTCTGTATTTAGTGCAAGACGTGTAGAATATGACATACCTTGTGGCATGAAATTTTTGCGGGAATTAATTTTCGCAAATTTCGCGGATTTTCCGTCGAACCGCGCGAAAATAAACTCCCGCTAAAACATGATACGCGAAAATTTACTCATTGTATTATTGTATTATCCTACTCGGTGATTTCAATTGCTGTTTCATGTCTTCTACACGTAACAATACCGATTGTCAACACCTGAAGTCTCTGTTCAGATACTCAGATGTCAAACAGCCTATTACCAGTCCAACAGGAATCACTAGATCACCAAGGACTCGAAATCCCTAATAGACCTGATTGCTGCAAGCTGTTCGCAAAATATTAGAGCCTCTGCAGTCATAACTTCGCATCTCAGCGACCACGCGTTGATTTACTGTGTCCGTAAGCTTAACTGGCAGAGAGCGCCATCTCAAATAAAACCTTTCAGGAATTATGCAAATTGTAATCTAGCTCATTTTTGCGAGGACCTGAAAGGTTTATGGAGTAATGACTATATTCCCGATGGGTTCGCGACCAGTGTCGATCAGCTCTGGTACGATTTCAAGAGCGCTTTTGTTTCTGTGGCTGATCATCACGTACCCATCATACAAAGAAGTGTGCGAGGGATAGATAATTGCCCACGGCTAAACAAAGAGATCAAATGATCAATCATGCGTCAGCGGGACTATTTTCATTCTAAAGCTAGAAAGTCTTTCCGAGGACTGGGCTAGTTATCGTTGCTATAGAAATCGGGTGTCAAACGCTATAAAGAAGGCAAAGGCGCCGTATAATAGGCGCCTCATTGAGAAGAGTGGGAATGATCACAAAGCCTTTTGGAGAACTTTGAAGAAAAGTTTGCCTGGCAAAAGAAAGGCTGCATCTCCGAACATTTGTATTGGAGGAACTTTGTCTTCTGACAAAAAAACTGATTGCTGATTCCTTCAACAAGTTTTTTACGTCTTCTGTGACTCGGTTGTTGAAATTTGTGCGGTCTTCTTGTGGTTCTGGTGCCAGTCCCAGTCCACCGGCTCCTTCTCGCCACTACCCTGATTTCAAGTTTGCTGAAGTGTCTGAGGCTTACGTGAGATCTCAACAGCGTGGATTAAAACTTGGTAAAGCAGTTGGCCTTGACGCCTTTTGGTTGATTCCGCAGACATTGTGGCCAAACCTCTGACAGCAATCATTTCCACCTCTTTGCGGTCTGGGGTAGTCCCTTCAGAATGGAAAGCCGCTCGCGTCATCCCCTTGTTCAAAAAGGGCAAAGTAGATGACATGGACAACTATCGTCCTATCTCTATATTGCCGGCAGTTTCTGAAGTGTTAGAACGAGATGTACATTATCAGTTATACGCTTATCTTCAGCGCCACAAAGTTCTTAGCCCTTATCAATGCGGTTTCCGAAAGTGTCATTCCACTGAGTGGGCCGCCATGTGCTTTGCCGACACAATCCGAAGGAACATTGACCAGGGCCGGTTGAATGGTGCGGTATTCATCGACTTGCGGAAAGCACTCGATACCATCAATTATGAAACGCTGTTGAACAAACTGCGGGGGCTTGGGGTCATGCATCGTGAGCATGAGTGGTTCAGAAACTATCTAAATAACCGTACTTAAGCTGTGGAGTTCCAAGGCGTGTCAAGTATTGCTCAGCCGGTGTCTGTTGGGGGTACCACAAGGGTCCATCTTAGGGCAGCTCTTACTCATCCTTCACCTTAACGATCTCCTTAGTGCGGTGGTGGAATGCAGCGTTCTTATTCCTATTTTTTTCAGCTCCTCAAGTGTCTACTATCCAGGCTACCTTAGTCAGGAACTCCAAGCCATTGAGCGTTGGCTTTAATTAAGACTGAGGCAATGCTTTTTGGGACATCTCAGAAGCTTGCTAAGGTAGATCAGTTTTCAATCACTATCAATGGGTATGTAATAAAGCGCGTGACTGAGTTTAAGTACTTGGGTGACATCTTCGATGAACACCTCAGCTGGAACGAACATGTTAAAGCCATTGTTTCTAAGGCTGGTAGGCGGGTCGGTCTGTTAGAGCGTGTGCGCCGTTATATCACTACACATAGTGCTAACGCCATTTTCATATCCATGATTAGGCCAATACTAGAGTATTGTGCTGGGTTCTGGGCGTGCTGCGGGGATGTAAAGAGCGGAACTCTAGAAGCTCTGCAAAAGCACGCAGGAAAAATTGCAGTAAAGACATCTAGTACTGACATTGCGATGGAAGCTGGCCAAGTCTAAGGTCCAGGGGCGATGAAGATATCTTTAAACTTGTGAGGAAATGCATTGATGGCGGTGCCCTCAGTTGTTTAAAAATTATTTTGTTTTTAATAAGGATGTTTGTGCTCGTTCAACCCGACAGAGCAATCTCTTGCATCTGCCTGCTATTAGAACTGAAGTAGCTAGGAAATCGTTTTATTACTATGGGACCACGATTTTCAATAATTGTAAATGTACAAAATCTTTTCCCCATCTTTTGAGGTTTAAATGTTTCATTACTATTGTGCATATTTTTATAGAGCATAGTTATATAGTTTAGTTAGACAACTCAGGGCTCCTGTTGATATCAGGAATGCTTTGTTACCTCCCTGAATGGACTGCCCTGAGTAATACTCGTATGTATATATTTCTTTCTGATATGTATTTTCTAAAATAAAGGCGTCTATCTATCTATTAAGGTTAATGAATTTCTACTAAATTGACAGAGGAACAATATACGCTCTTCCTCTTTACAATTGCAACATAACAAATAGTCTCTGCGGTCTCTGGAGTGGGCAAATTGGAAAACAACCGTAGACGAGATCATCTTCTGCCTTAGAGCAAACAGTAGTTTTCTGCGTGTTTCTCCCAACCCAGAGCACACGAGATCACACCGTTCGGTAGCTGTGAGTAATAATTAATCAGTCAGAACATGAGTACAATAAATAAGCAGAATGAACAACACAATGTTAACCTTCCTGATTGCTGGACACAAAGAAATCCGCGAAAAATTTGTTCCCAGTGGTAAAGTATGAAATCCAAATTCGCGAAAATTTGTTCCCACGAAATACAACTGAGAAAAATAGGCAATCCGCGAAATTAAACTGCCGCTAAAATTTCATGCCACAGAGTAATTATCCCATTCACTCCTGTGCCGCTCAAAACCGGCCGTATAAGACCATGGTCCTTGTTCAGTTTGTGACGTCATCATTTTGAGTGATAGAAAATGTGTTTCATAACCAAGTAATGCACCTTACACATTCACTTAATATAGACCAGAGTTACACAAAGAAAAAGGAAAAATGTTTCCTTGTAAAATTAATGCAAAACTTGGCCTTGCACTGGTTGACACTTGAAGTTGAAATTTCCTCTTTCCTGAAAGTTAAGGTGACTTTTATAATCCAACCGTAAAAAATATCAAATGGTCTTGAAACTAAAAAGAATCGAATTGGGAAAAAAATCAACAAGACAGAGCGCTAAACCCCGGAAAGACGACCTGGTTCGGTGTTTTTCTCGTTCAAAATTGTCCAAATTTTGAATTGTGCGTATACCTGAAATCAAATTTGCCGAACAACCTCGGAAATGGAAGAAAGGTCTAGTTCCCATGCTGCAGAGGAAGCAGAGAAAAGCCAAATTACAGCGTTATAGCCTTAAAAAGGCTGTTTTTGTGAAAAAGGTTGGGAGTGAATAGGTTAAGCTCTTTACTTTTTTTTCTCGGTGTTTTGTGCTTTTATGACCTAAAAATGGTGAAAACACGCATTCTTACTCAAACATGACTTGACCACCTGCTACTTGTAACGTCATATCTCGTAACCATGGTAACCCATTTTCACCAAACTTGTGTCAAAATGTGTCTAAAGGATATAGGGCTACTGAAAACGGCAGGTGCCTACTGCTGATGGAATATCATCTTGAAAAATTCAAATAAAAACCTTACGGGGGTGGCATCCACCCCCTTGTACGTCCGAGGGTTAAATTTTCTTCCCCCCCCCCCTTCCCATAATTTCTTAAACTTACCCCTATACTTTTTTAAAAAATATTGCCAAATTTGTCAACGAAAATATCAAAACACATTGCGCCATGGAACATCACTTCATTGGGCATTCATTAGTTGAAGGAAATCTCGACGGGGTTAAAAAGGTAAAGTGCTAGGAAGGATTTGATCGCATTGGAGACGAGGCATTTGACCGTACTGCCTCCTTACGCTTAATGAAACCAAATTGAATTAAGCTAAATAGGCAAAACATAACTTACCCAGAGCCAGTGAGTATCGGTTAGGATAATTGCTTCGTGGTACACAATGTGCAGCAGATAAAACCCAATTTTGATTAAGAAGGGAGGTGCCACAGATGTGTCGACCATTATACCGAAGGGACGCCTGCCAAGGCCATGAATTCCGGGCTGCTTCCTCTCCAGGCAAAATACGAGACCCAAACGGTTTCTTGCCGCACGCTTTTAAATGCAAGAAAAGTTTTAACAGTTGTTATGAGTAAATAAGCTTAAAACTTACTTTCATTTTCTGTGAAATTTCAAAGTTTATGACCTATTTACGCAATTCCAGAAGATTAGTAAAGCCTACTTAATCGTATAAATCAAGATATGACCTTCATCGCACTTATAGAAGTACATCCCGACAGAAAAGTGAACTTGAAAGAGATATATTATTAGTGATAAACTGATAAAGACATGGCATTGAAAATCTCTCTTTGTTGGATTAGACAATAGAAGTCATTTTTGGGAGGAGGAAGTAGGAATCCAGAATGCAGAGGTTTTGAAATAAAAATCTAAAAACGTATCGCAACTCTATAATTTCTGTACATCTACTACGAAAGGATGCGTCATCAAACGAAATTCGGGAATTTTTGTGAACGTTTTACACTCAAATGTCTGCACTGAAGCCACAGTAATGTGGGCTTTTTCAAAATTTTAAATTTCATACTCTGCTAGTTTGCAACTAGAGAAATATCCAGTTCTCTGAACACAGCTTTACGTAGACATTTTCCAAAAAGAGAATACTGAAAATAATATTTAAGATCATTTTTAAGTTCAAATATAACCAAAAAAAATCACCTTCTATCAGTGATGGCGCCAGAAAACACACCAGCAAAATAAGAGGTAAAAACATTTCGATGGTGATGTGAATGAAATGTTGTAAAGTTTGTCCTTTTACCTACCTTTTTCTGAGCTAGTTATTTAAATAGCTGTGTTTGATCTATCAATTTGCCGTGAGTTGGCGTCTATTGCATATTCTGACATATTTTGATTGTAAAATTCATCCAAAAAACATTCAAAAGAAATGTTGCGGTTACAGCGACATTGAAATCCTTGGACGTCAAGGTAGAGCAGCATATTTGAGCAGTGAATGGAATCACCTGGTAAACTGCGTTTTCACTGATCATTCATGTTTACAAATTTGCGAAAACACATTCGCGATCACAAAAAGTGTGTTGACCCACCTTTTCGTAAGTCAGACGAAAGGCATTTTATTTGCTCAGACCCGTTTCAAACGTCGTGCTACTGCCGTGCCGAACTCAATTGATCGAATTAAATTCGACTTTACTGAGCAAGACGTTTAAAACCAAGTCGTGCTACTGCCGTGTAGCACGGCAAGCTTTGCCGTGCTACACGGCCAGTAGCACGACTTGGTTTCAAACGTCGAGCCGTTGCCGTGCCAAACTCAATTCTTGAATTTTAAATACATTAGAATACATTTATTTGGATTTATTCCTACAACCGCTGGTCGGTGTTTTGTTTTCGGCAACGGCTATTTTTTTCAACTGAATTAAATTCGACGTCTGAAACCAAATCGTGCCACAGTCGTGCTACAGTCGAGCCAGATTGGCACGGCAGTTGCACGACGTTTGAAATGGGCCTTAGTTTTTACTTGAAATGGATAATATTTGAATAGCTGGAAAATGTCTGAAGGCCGGCACCAGTAAACGAAACAATTGCCTAAAATAATTGAAAAATATATGATAAGACGATTCCTTGCGCAACTGATAAAACGAGGTTAAATTTATTGTAAAACAAACTTAGTTTATGCCCTTTCAGCTTCTCTTATACACTGTCACCAAGCACTAATGCAAAAGAAAAGAACATCATAAAATGCCTGCTTGCAAAATTCCAAAAACTGACAGCGAAATACACTGAGTTAAAATACCTTTATTGAAAATGTCATAGTTGTTGTTGTTGCTTTTTTCCAAGTGTTTCTTCTCTATTACCGTTACACTTCGATACTGATAAACAAGGACCAGTAACTCTTTTAACTACGAAGCGTTTGAAAATTTTTGATCATTTCCCTCTCTGGTATATACTTCATGGGTGAATGCCACGAGTGCATTGACTACCATCAGTGCATTATGGGTACAAGTGTGGGTAGTGCATTATGGATATACTTGGCTAACTTGACTAACTTCACTAACTTAGCTTTCTTGGCCTACTTCACTAACTTGGGTTACTTGGCTAACTTCACTAACTCGGGTTACTTGACTAACTTAGCTTGCTTGGCCTGCTTCATTGACTTGGGTTACTTGGCTAACTTCACTAACTTGGGTTACTTGGATAACTTCACTAACTTCGCTAACTTAGGTCACTTGGCTAACTTGGCTTCCTTCACTTACTTGAGTTACTTGGATAACTTCGCTAACTTAGGTCACTTCGCTAACTTGGCTTCCTTCACTTACTTGAGTTACTTAGATAACTTCGCTAACTTAGGTCACTTGGCTAACTTGGCTTCCTTCACTTACTTGAGTTACTTAGATAACTTCGCTAACTTAGGTCACTTGGCTAACTTGGCTTCCTTCACTTACTTGAGTTACTTAGATAACTTCGCTAACTTAGGTCACTTGGCTAACTTGGCTTCCTTCACTTACTTGAGTTACTTAGATAACTTCGCTAACTTTGGTCACTTGGCTAACTTGGCTTCCTTCACTTACTTGCGCTACTTGGATAACTTCGCTAACTTAGGTCACTTGGCTAACTTGGCTTCCTTCACTTACTTGAGTTACTTGGATAACTTTGGTCAATTGGCTAACTTGGCTAACTTGGCTTCCTTCACTTACTTGAGTTACTTCGCTAACTTAGGTCACTTGGCTAACTTGGCTTCCTTCACTTACTTGAGTTACTTGGATAACTTTGGTCACTTGGCTAACTTGGCTAACTTGGCTTCCTTCACTTACTTGAGTTACTTCGCTAACTTAGGTCACTTGGCTAACTTGGCTTCCTTCACTTACTTGGTTTACTTGGATAACTTCGCTAACTTTGGTCACTTGGCTAACTTGGCTTCCTTCACTTACTTGAGTTACGTGGATAACTTCGCTAACTTAGGTCACTTGGCTAACTTGGCTTCCTTCACTTACTTGCGCTACTTGGATAACTTCGCTAACTTAGGTCACTTGGCTAACTTGGCTTCCTTCACTTACTTGAGTTACTTAGATAACTTCGCTAACTTTGGTCACTTGGCTAACTTGGCTTCCTTCACTTACTTGCGCTACTTGGATAACTTCGCTAACTTAGGTCACTTGGCTAACTTGGCTTCCTTCACTTACTTGAGTTACTTGGATAACTTTGGTCACTTGGCTAACTTGGCTAACTTGGCTTCCTTCACTTACTTGAGTTACTTAGATAACTTAGGTCACTTGGCTAACTTGGCTTCCTTCACTTACTTGAGTTACTTGGATAACTTTGGTCACTTGGCTAACTTAGCTAACTTGGCTTCCTTCACTTACTTGAGTTACTTCGCTAACTTAGGTCACTTGGCTAACTTGGCTTCCTTCACTTACTTGAGTTACTTGGATAACTTTGGTCACTTGGCTAACTTAGCTAACTTGGCTTCCTTCACTTACTTGAGTTACTTCGCTAACTTAGGTCACTTGGCTAACTTGGCTTCCTTCACTTACTTGGTTTACTTGGATAACTTCGCTAACTTTGGTCACTTGGCTAACTTGGCTTCCTTCACTTACTTGAGTTACTTGGATAACTTCGCTAACTTAGGTCACTTGGCTAACTTGGCTTCCTTCACTTACTTGCGCTACTTGGATAACTTCGCTAACTTAGGTCACTTGGCTAACTTGGCTTCCTTCACTTACTTGAGTTACTTGGATAACTTCGCTAACTTAGGTCACTTGGCTAACTTGGCTTCCTTCACTTACTTGAGTTACTTGGATAACTTTGGTTACTTGGCTAAGAAGTAAAAAGAAAATCACTCACAGCTTAAACAAATCGCGTTTGATAGCCAGGGATTAGGGATTATTCTAAAAGGGAACTGTCAGCCTCATAAATACCCGATGGCCAAAAAAAGTTTCAGTGTGTGAAAGCCCAAAACTCCCATGCTGTATAAAAAAATCAGCCGTGTACCCACACACACACTACATTCTTAATCCAGTAAGTGTATACAGCAGGCCCGTAGGGAGGGGGGGTGCGATGGGTGCGTCCGCACCCCCCCACAAGCCTTGGAAGTCCGCTCATTGTGAAAAAAATACATCAAAATAAATAGATAAATAAATACGGTTAATAAAGGGAAATGATATTCCTGTATTCCTGTACTGTTTACATTCAATATGGTCCTTTGGGTTGAAGGTCCACCATTTGTAGATTCGCGTGGTATATTTTTGACCAAATTGTGTGATTCTAGGTTAATTTCAACTATACATTCTACCAAATGTCCTTCATAGACTCGAATAGTCGAACCGTTCGAAGTCCCATTAATATTCCCAGGCGCTAGAAAAAAAGGAGACTGGGTACTTGTTGCAGTTCTTGGGCTCGGGCTTGTTGGGCTTGAAGCACCCAAGAAGGTTGGAGCTTGCCACAGTGCTAAAAGATCAACAAACCGACTCTGATTTTTTAATTACCATTTGACACTGAAATAACGAAACCTATCTTTTTCCTGCCTTCCTTTTATGTACTGCCGTCATTGTTGGCTATTCATCGTAAATTACGTTTACAAGGTCCTGTTTCTAAGAAAATACGTTTTTGAATTTAACAAATGTACCAGATTATTGTCGTTGCTACCTTCACTTTTACCTGCTTTGTTTCCTTACAAACTGTCTTTAAAACGCACGAAACGCTGTCTTAGATAACCTATTTTTTCAAAATTTCCTAGGGGAGGATGCCCCCATACCCCCCTACGTTTTCGCGCTTGCGCCGCTCAAGAGTTCGCGCGGGAGGGGCTCAGACGCACCCCCCCCCCCCCCTCCCCATGAAAAATCCTGGTTACGGGCCTGTACGGCATGACTTCACTTTATCCTCGTTCCATTTTCCTCAGTTAGTAAATAAATAATTAAATCAACTTTGTTTTACGAGGGTTGCACGAAAACTTACACCGCTAGTAATGGCGGACAATTAAATCCGAAACTTCAAATTCCCTTTGTAACTGACTAAGATGTCTGTGGCATCGAAACGTACTTTTTCTAGAAATTGGAAAGTTCTACTTTAATTGTAAGTTGTATGCCTTCTGTAAATTCAAATATCGCATGGGATTGTTTAATATACATGGTTTCGAAATCAGAAGAAATAGACCATTAACTTTTTTATCATAGTACAACTATAACCTCTTTAATGAATGGACAACTACGACTTTGAACTGCAATTTAAACGTAATAGGTTCATAAATGTTAGGTTCTTACTCTCGGTTTTATACTGTAAAACGCCGCTACAAATTCCTTAGCTATAGTTGTAGTTGAGAAATTCTCTTAAGTTTTTTGTACAATAAAAGATCTCTTTGTCACTTCAAATCTCAAATAAGCACCCGCCACATAAAAACGCAGCAATTGTTTATGCTCATCCCTACTGCGCACGTAATTCATGTCGCAACGCCGTGCCACGCCATACTTTGAGCGTGCGCGCCGAGTAAAATTTCTAAAAACATTTAGGGTGGGTTGCCGTTCGGCAAGCTTCGCATGCAATTTGCTCTGTTAGAATGGTCAGTGACCCCTACGTTATTGTTATTAAAGGATCCGATTGTTAACTAATATCTACGATTTGCGAGAAAATGAAAAATCTATCGAGTGGAAGTTTTTTCTTTTTTGTCACACTGGCGGTTTGATTTCCACTTTTTGAGGTTTCCTTTTTGTTGCACGTAAGTTTCAAATGGGTTTTTCCAGGGTTTAATTTTACAAAAAAGATGGCTAACTATGAATTATTTACGCAACAGATGCACTTCTACAAAATGTGACTAAGATCGTTAGCCTCTGATTACTCATCTTCGATATTTTTAACGATAAACCTTGTAAATCATGCCGAATAACGCGCGTCAAAATTTCAAAATCATGGTAGTTATCCACACGCTTTTACTTTGAAACGAATTCGGTGACCCCAACTATTTTTGCATTTCTCATTATCTGACCGCAGCAAAAAAAATTAAAGAAATCTATCGGGTATAAAATTTTGGCGCGAACGTCCTTAAGCGGCAAGAAATTTATAAAAGGAGCAATTTTCAATAATTTGTGTCGTAAACCAAAACCAAAGATTTTATTCTAGCCAATCACAGACGACAAGCAATCAATCGAACCAATCAAATTAGAAGCAAAAAAAATCTGTAGTGAAGCTAGCCATTGGTTTTGGTTTTAGTTCTGATTGGATGACAAAGTGGCGTGAGAATTGATTGGGAAGAATGACTGGGGAAAAGTACGTTATAATTCCTACTAACTTCTGATTTGAAGTTCTTTTCTTCTGATCCGGAAATAAAGCCCACAAAAATGGAATAACGTCTCCTACTATTCATTGCAAATACAAATAAATTCACTCCACTGTATACGTACATACAACTCAAGAGAGATGGCAAAAGTTTCATTTTTGCCGTTTGCCTTAAACGTCATGCTTAACCTCTTTTTTGTCAGAGTAATCCACACTAATTACGTGAAGAATGACAAGGAATCTGAGCAATTTGAAGGAAAAAAAGAAATAACAATAATTTTCGGAATGTTCCAATATCAGTTTAAAGGAAAAAGAAACTACAGCAATTGTTTGAATGTTCCATTTTTATTTGCTTGGGTAAAAGATGCGATTTAGAACAAAGAAAGTGCGATTAGTAAATAAATCCACACTGATGAGAGCCAATCATATTGCAATGATCACAAGTGATCACAAAATGGGTATACTAAAAGGAGGAAATCCGTGAAATCCAATCAAATTTCGCGTTTCGGAAGTGTGGCAGCTCTCGTTAGCTAGTAAATCCATTACTCTTCCTTCTATTGTAACAGCTGCTATTGTTTGTGGGCTAGGGGTATGAACCTGTTGTTTGTTCTGTTGTTTTCGAAGCGAAGTTAGCCAAGTAACCAAGTAAATGAAGTTAGCCAAGTCATCCAAGAAAGCGAAGTTAACCAAGTAACCTAAGTAAGCGAAGTTGGCCAAGTAACTCAAGTTAAAGAAATAGGCCAAGTTAGCCAAGTGACCTAAGTTAGTGAAGTAACGCAAGTAAGAGAAGGAAGCCAAGTTAATCAAGAAAGCGAAGTTAGCCACGTAACCCAAGTTAGTGAAGTTAGCCAAGTAACCCAAGTCAATGAAGCAGGCCAAGCAAGCTAAGTTAGCCAAGTAACCCAAGTTCGTGAAGTTAGTCAAGTAACCCAAGTCAATGAAGTAGGCCAAGAAAGCTAAGTTAGCCAAGTAACCCAAGTTAGTGAAGTAAGTCCAGTTAGCCAAGTAACCCAAGTCAATGAAGTAGGCCAAGAAAGCTAAGTTAGCCAAGTAACCCAAGTTAGTGAAGTAAGTCCAGTTAGCCAAGTAACCCAAGTCAATGAAGCAGGCCAAGCAAGCTAAGTTAGCCAAGTAACCCAAGTTAGTGAAGTTATCCAAGTAACCCAAGTTAGTGAAGTTAGCCAAGTAACCCAAGTCAATGAAGCAGGCCAAGCAAGCTAAGTTAGCCAAGTAACCCAAGTTAGTGAAGTTAGTCAAGTAACCCGAGTTAGTGAAGTTAGCCAAGTAACCCAAGTTAGTGAAGTAGGCCAAGAAAGCTAAGTTAGTGAAGTTAGTCAAGTTAGCCAAGTATATCCATAATGCACTACCCACACTTGTACCCATAATGCACTGATGGTAGTCAATGCACTCGTGGCATTCACCCATGAAGTGTATACCCCCTCTCAGACAAGCACTAGCAGCTTCCCCTTCATCCCTCACTCTTTATCGAACGAAATTAGCAGAGCACACATTGTATCAACTAAAAATGGAGCTAAATTACTTTCTCATATCGCTTCCTCCTAAAGCAATTGGATGGGACAATTTTTAATGGCAAATGGGCCAGAACGTCATGGTAGCCCACATATAGGGCAAGAACGTCATGCAAAGGCAAGAACGTCATGCTAGCCCACATATAAGGCACTAATGTGAAGGTAAGTGAGTACAAGTGAAGGGAAGTGAGTACAAATGAAGGGAAGTGAGTACAAATGAAGGAAAGTGAGTACAAACGAAGGAAAGTGAGTACAAGTGAAGGAAGGTGTGTGTTAGTGGAGGTAGGTGCGTTAATCAGTTGGTGTATATATTCATATAGGATTGTAATGTTATTAGTGCCTTATATGTGGGCTAGCATGACGTTCTTGCCGGCAAATGTCTTCTTGAAAAAGATAGAAGGCTATTTTTATTTACCTAATTAGTCGACCTAATAAAGCTATGGTCCACTAAACTCCAATATCATACTCAAATTACCAAAACCTAAAACGGACTAACCAATGAAATGGCGATTTTTTTTAACTCTGGAGGCTTTATTCGAAACAGTTCATGGTACTTGTACAGTATCTGTGCCTATCTCTCGGACGCACATATTCTCGGGATTAACGCATTAATGTTTCGCTATTCCTCGTAGACTTTGAATAAAACCCGAAAGACACGTTCCGATGAGTTACTTTCGCTAACTCCTTTTGTGACCGCTTTCGCTGGGTTTAGACGGGACCATTTGAAGATCTTGTAAAGGTAGGTACAAGGTGTTCCTGTCTAAGTTGGCATTTCGCTGCACATTAAATTGCATCGTTTTAGTTTGCACTCTGTTCTCGCCAATACTCAACAGAAATTACTATCTTTTAGATAAATTCGGGCAAAATAAAAAGGTTTCCTTCCAAGTAAGAACCACGAGTTAACTGTTTTACATTTTCGAGCAAGAACACGAGTAAAACTTGTTATATTTTTGTGAGGTATGCCTATTTTCGGACACCGCGAAGGACAAACACGTTTTTAGGTTCAACAACAGCTCCTTAAAGTATGGTGAAGAAAAATATTTTTCCAAACTGCTTCTACCTTACGCTTACCTGGTTTGACAGCGAGCCGTTGGAATTAGCTCACATATGCAATTTGCAAAAGCGGCAAGATATTTCAACATCGCTCGTGAAAGAAGCGCGTAAAATTTGCGAGGAATAGTTATCCCTTTCATTAAATACAACCGGTAAACAATAAGCTTATGTACTCGTGAGTTCAAAAAGTGGCTATATTCTCACATTCTGTGTTGCAAACTTTTATCAAGTTTTATGATTTGAATCTCCGCGAGAAATGTAAACCGCGAGCAAGGAAAGCGCTTTCGGCGCGTAGTCACAGGTCAAGCCAAGCAACAAAAAGATGTAAGTTTTATTAAGCCCGTCCGGGGACAGGATAGAGGGGCATTTTTGCTTATTGGACGTTGAACAACTATAGCTCGTTATACCCATGAAACAAAATTCCGGGATAATAATCTAGGATTAGATAACACACGCGACACCTGATAATAAATTTTCTCACAAAATCCTCTATGCCGAAAAATCTTGTAATAAAGAAGCGCCTGCAGTTTTGTCATTGGTCACCTTACTCCCTACCTGTGATATAGAACCTACTTGTAATTGTATCATGATATCATTGTCTTAAAAGCCACACTAGACACACTACCACTTGTAAACTACATGTAAGTTGCTACAACCCTGGCTAGAAGCATCGGTTATTGGGCAGACATCATGTCTGCCCAATAACCGGTAAGTAACCCAAGAAGTTTTTGGGACACCTATATTAACCAAGAACTTCAGTGAGTCTTCAGTCTACACGAGAAATAAATACAGTAATAAAACTATTTCAATCATGTTTATAAACGCTATTCTTTAACCGATTTCGAATGAAAGTTTTGTGGATACAGGAAACGTACATTTGATGATAGATTGCTGTGTTGACAAACAGGTAATAGTTCCAATACAAAGAACATAGGTGGTGGACTGAAGCCGAGATATTTAAACAAAGTGACGCTAGTCACGTCTTACGCAAATCATGCGGACCGTCACAAAAAACCCTATCGAAAGTTGACCACCCATGAGCTGTGACAACTTATAACAACTGCAGCTTACATTTTATTTTCTGAAGTAAATCGTAACTTTCCTCTGATATTCGCCTAAATTATGAATGCCATATTTTACGACAGCGAGTTTAAGTAATACTTGTTTTAGTGGTTTATGTTGTCTTGGAAGAAAAAGGAAACGAAGAGCTGTATTTACTTCGCGCGAAACTTTTAATGTCACGCTATAATTAACTGTCACGTAGTCACCCTGCTCGTGACCTGGTTTTAAGTAGGTTAACCGCAAGTTGTGAGGGGGCAGGCAGGGTCGTGAGGGTCGTTAGGGTGGGACTGAACAGTGGTGTAAATTCCATAGGTTGTCATGATAAATTTCACCATATTGTGAAAGGAACTCTGACCTCACAGAATATCAGGGCCTCACAGAATATCACTTAAGTGAAGTGAGCCCCCTGTATAAAGATGATGATGATGATGATGATGATGATGATGATGATGATGATTATTATTATTATTATTGTTATTATTCAAAACGTCATCGGCTCTGTGCACATCATGTGCCTATGTTTTACAATGTTGCGAACTGGAGGTAACAAGTGGTAGAGATGTAGTCGATGTACTAATGAGCCGATCAATTCGAAAGTTCAACATCCCCCCCCCGGGCATTTGAACTTTTGAAGATTGACTTGTTCAAATTCCCTCCCCTCGAGGCAAAAAAGCTGTTCAAATGCCCCACCAGTTACTACTAAAATACCTCTCCTCAAAGACAAATTTCGTCTTCAATCAAACACTTTACACGCTTTTCAGAGAGATATGCCGTAATGACACCTTCAAACTTCTTTTAAAAACCCTTTTGAAAGAGTTATTCACTGACAAAGGGGAAATTCTGTCTATTAAATCCGTCAAACCCTGCAAAAAACGAAAAAACTCACGGCGTAGTACGTCAGAACAAGAGATAAATCCCGTTCAAATTCCCCACCCTTCAAACGCAACGTTCAAATTCCCCCCTCCCCGGGCACGATGCACAGTCAAATGCCCGGGGTATGCCCGGGGGGGGGGATGTTGAAGTTTCGAATTGATCGGCGCATAAGATACAAACTGCCTAGTACATAAATTTCCACCAGAGCTCATGGACACTGAGGGCAATAATTGTTTTAGTATACAGCATACAAGTGGAAAGCCGGCGCCGAAAAGTTATTTTATTTTCTGATAATGAGTAAAACTTCAGCAAGGTGACCACATGCTTTGGTCACAAGTGAATGTAGGAAATACTGTCCCGATTTTTTAAAAAGCAGCCAAGCAGAGCATGTTAAATACACTATTGACTTGTGAATAAGGTCATATATTAGTGCTAAGGTCATATATTAGTTTGGTGATTTGTTATCCCAGACTCCTGGAGTCCCTCTCTCCTAGACAATGTTGCTAGCAATTGGAACAATTGAGAATATAAACAAAGCTGTTTGAAATAAAAAAAATGCGTTAGGTGAAGAGGGAGTGTGGGACTTAGATGTAAAGGTTTTAGAAAGTATCCTGAGAATCTTCGCGATGGATGCAGCTGCTAACATTGGTCAACATTAGTAATGGTAACAACAACTTCCACATATGTCTGTCAGCCAGTGTTAACAGTCAACTCACAGACAAACTGTAAAATAAGAACATAAAACTGACAGTAATAATTTGCTTAAAAAAGGACACGCAAAAACAAACGATGAAAACCGACGTTTCGGAGTCGTCATGACGCCATTGCTTTAAATGCTAATTGTAATTTACATTCTGTACATAAGTTACCTTGACAGTGGGAACATGACGAATCCGAAACGTCTGTTTTGATCGTTTGTTTTGAGTGTATGTGTTTAAAACTGACAGTAACCTGTTAATTTATCCACATTTAAACTCGATTGCAACAAACTCATGAAATTAAGTAACGACAAAACCATATGAAGTTAAGAATCACCCTGTGGGCAAGTTAACTGAGATGGTGTTTAGGGGTTTGCAAGATCCAAATGACAGTAGTCCAGCTCTGTCAAAATGTGCTGGCAGGTAGCAATTTTGCAGCCTACAGTTAATTATTTGCCAGTTACTTAACACTGTACTTCCCCCCCGGGCTCTTTGCAGACAGGGAAACCCACTTTTACTATGCTGCCTTTTTACTACGAATCATTTTGACAGGGCTAGTAATCAATTCTACAAATTGCGGTCAAACCTCTTGTAAGTGACCACCCACACGGGTTAGAAAAGTGGTCACTTATCAGAGCAATGAAAGACCATGATTTCACTCAAGAAAATGTGAAATTTCGTAACCTGCACAAGTCGTTGTTTACTAGAGGTGGTTGCTTATAAACGTTCATTGCTCAAGGAGGTTTGACTGTAGTATTAAAGACGAAACAGCAGTTGTTGACAGCTCCTCTTTACTTGCACAGTGTAGTAATGTCCCTTACCTGCTAAGGGTTCACATGGAAAGTTTTGCATCACATAAGTAGAATTCATCAACTATACACTCGATTGAAAAAACGTTGTCGTATGATAAGTATATAAACCATAAGATGTGAGACCCATTAGCGCTTTCTGGGAAGTGTTCGTACAATAACGGCATTTGCATAATCAGTGAGTGATTGTTTTAATACAGTACTGGAACAACACAGAATTTCCTTATTTCCGAATAGTTTTCCAGCAAAAATTTTTAATTCGTGAACGGATGCAAACTTTTACAAATTTCGCATTGTATAACGCTCAAACTGGGCCTTGTTGGTTAATTTGACCACTTTCAGAAAGGCTTGCACCGCTTTCATTACCACGTGTAACTCGCTGCTATCAACATCACTCGCAAAAGAACAGTCTTTTATTTTGAATGTGCAAATGCTAATATACATTTACCCATAAATCCATTAGGTCTCATCGTTAATGGTTTATACTTTTCGTGCAACAACGTTTTTTCAATCGAGTGTATACAGACACCAAAATCGCTGCTGACATCAATGTTGTTTCCTCATTCCAGAAGAAAGATGGGTTGCCAGTGTACTTGAAAGGCAGATATGGAATTCCTGCTACTAGGTACTTTTTGTGTGTGTGTAAATGGAGC
This sequence comes from Siderastrea siderea, assembly GCA_964030785.1. Lineage (NCBI taxonomy): Eukaryota > Metazoa > Cnidaria > Anthozoa > Scleractinia > Rhizangiidae > Siderastrea > Siderastrea siderea. Next base: position 20,693,124 of record OZ034971.1, on the reverse strand, counting down.
AAATTAGAAGACCATGTTTAGAATTAAATTATTTGTAAATGGTTTGAACCCAGGAGTCATATCATAAGTCGGTGAAGTATTAACGCCCGGGTGAGTGTAGTCCTGAGAAGGACTGTTTGCCGTGGCATTGAGTGACGTTTCGACAACCTGAAGGGAAGTCATAATCAGAGTCAAGTCAACTGTGAATCTTCATGCAGTAGATATAATAAGTCTCTGGTCGTTGTCTTGATTAGTCGACGAATTCGCAATGTGATTGGTCGTCTGTCAGATAAGCCTTGATGTTATTGGCTGTGAAGACTGTAAAAACATGATTGGTGGGTTTCAATTCGTCTTTTGTTAGTCAAATTTCCGTTGGTCTATTGTTAGTAAAATTTATCGGTTTGTCTATTATATGTTTGTCTTGTTGTTGTCGTCAATAAGTCGTTTGTAAGGTGCAGGTGGTTGTTGACAACGGTTCAGTGGTGTTTGTTCTTAGTTGGTAAACCAGCTTTTTCAGAGTGATTCGTTGCTAGTAGTCCGTACTGTAGGTAACGCATTTAGCAGAGTCCCAGTCGATTCTATGGTTTGTTTGTAAATGGTGTTCAGCAATGTGATTAAATTGTTCTTCAATTCAATCAGCTACATTGTGCTGTATAAATCTGATAGTGAAACGTTTTTAATTAAGGGTCCTTACTTTAAGGAGCTTCACAGCAGTTTCTTCTGAGTTAGCGTGTACATGCAATGGTTCACCTGATCTGCAAAAGAGTCATTTAATTTGTGTCACATTTGAGAGGAATCTTGTGAAAGAAGCTAACGTTATTTGTGGTGAAAATGGCTCTAATGTGTGACAATGTTTTGCTGGTCCTTGTGTTTGGTTTTCAGACCTCTTATGTGGGGAGTATGGGACTTATGGCCACGAACAACCTGCCGAAAAAAACAGCGCTGATCACACCTGATGGAAATACAGCTGATCAGACAGTTCTTCTGGTGAAGTGGATGAAATATTCAGGAAATATGACAAAAGTTTAATTAACATTGCTACATGTAAAAAGTTATCTCATTTAGAAAAAGAATTTTAGAGTGCTTCTTGGATAAATGAAGCACCTTTTGTACACAAGCCTGCAAGCAGGCTCACGTGGTGACTTATTTGCACAAGTAGCTTGCGCAAATAACTCATTGAGTGAACCTCCTTGCAGGCTAGCCTGGTTATTCCAGATTGTGGTGAATAAAGAAAAGGGAACTCATGACAAAACAACGTTTGGAAGCAAGAGAGGGAGAGAACCCAAACCCTGTCTGGCCTTCCCACTAGCAAATATTTGTTGCTGAACTGAAATTCCTCTAGCAAAACTAAAGTCACTAACCTTTAATACCTATCGTACTCATTCCATATAAATCTCGCTTGCAGTATACGCATTTTTTAGTGAGTGAGTGATGTATCAAAACTCTGTTGATGCATTTGGCCACCATCCTGGATTACGAAAGGTAAGGAGTCCCTTCGGCGTCCTTTTTGTCCTCTCCTCAATCTTCTTTTCCTTCATAATCCAAGGTGGTGGCGAAACATTTTGCGTAAAAATTGCTCAGCCCTGCGTGATGCTCCAAATGAAAGCTACCGAGCGTTACTTTCCTATGGAAATGTTTGCTTCGGTTTCCTTTTTTGTTTTTAATATTTCACAAACTTATTTTGCAGAACTTTCCCAGTTTTGAATTTGGGCACTTTTGCGAATGCAATGCTTATCTTGCATCCCAGGTGACCTTTTTTAAAAGTTTCAGTTACTGACATGACAAATATGTTTTTATTCAGCAAAATTCTTTGCCTGCGTACCCTACTCCCTAATAAGGAGTAGGGTGCCAGACAAATTGGCAAACAGAGCCCCTTTGCCATCCCCAAGCCTTAAAAGTTCTCAGAAGACTCTCAGGCTGATAAGCAGTTAAGTGCAATACCATCAAAAGGGGAATAGTGTGGAGCGTGACTGAAGTCCCACAGCATAACAAGTACACAACAAGCATAGTTTTCATGGTCTTTAATCCTTCAGTTTTATCCTAAGTGGGAGAAAAATCCAAATAGTCTTGATTATCCTACTGGAAAACTGGATTGGCTAAACCAATGCGAAAGATCCACAAGGCTACTGCCTAACAACAATGTTTAAGAAGCTCAAAGATCAGAGATTATGAGCGCACAGTGTGAAAAGCTTTTTGTTGCAACTCTGCAACCCATACTTAGCATCTGTGTCAGTTTTTTGATTGACCAAAAAGGCCGCCCTTGAAGGTGGTCAAGGAGACTCATCCTCAGTCCGAAGAAGAACTAAGATGGCCGCCACCCTTTACAACCTTGAGGGGCATATAAAAAGTCTTCCAATTCTTGGCCTCGCTGAGTAAAACAGTCTCTGGTTTTGTCCTAAGGCAAATTTTTGATAGTGTGGAATAACCACTCCTCGAACCCGTCCCAACTGAAGCATTTGCATCGCCGAATTTTCCCCTAGCTCTCATGTAAGAACACAGGTAGCCAAAGCTTGAGTTATGACTGAAAATTAATAAACTTTTATGAAATAAACAGTGTTTCTTTGTTTATATCTCACGTTCTTGTTATCTAGGGCAAAAGTTCGCTCTCCGAGCGAGAATAAGAGTCTTTCTAATTTTTGCTCCCAATTAGTATTACAATATTATGCTAGGTTGCACACTAATCTGCCATTTTTCCCGCACAAAAGCACACCTCTTTTCACTAAATGAGCTATGAGTCTTGAAAATGCGCCATTTCCACTCACAATTTCCTCAAGCCTGAATGAAGCCATAATCGAAAAACAACTATGCGCCGGAAAGGTTCCATCTTTCTCAACATTTGTCACCCCATAAACGGCAATATTTTGCGCTTCTTGTACCACAGGACACCCAAGCATAACATTTGAATATTATTAAAAGTGGCGTTTCAAAATATAAGACTTTGTATGGGATTTCGAAGCGAACATTTTGAGCAATACATAACGGCAATCTAACTGGATAAAGTTCATGAAACATTGCATGGTGTTGTTTGGCAAAACGAAGACATACAAGTGATTTTCTCAAAAGCAATTGCACATACCTCATACCTCATGTCCCAAAAGAATTATCCACTGCACAAAATCATAATAGCATCTTAAAATAGGCCGCCATGGATCCGTGAGAATCCCGATAGTCCCATTTGACCGCGGTCGGCACTGGACACCAGTCAAATTATGCCCTTATGGGGAGGGCCACGCTCGTTTTGGTCTTGTTACAATTGTACTAACTATGACCCGGTGCGGACACAAGATTGTTGCTCCAACGCAGTCTGGTTTGCGTGAGAAAATCGCTGCGTGTTACAAGCGGATAGCAAAAATAAATCATTCCCATTTCTGAATTTATATCCATTTTCAGGGTGTATATTTTCTTGTTTTTTTAATAAGTAGGTTACCTGACCGGCTTCATGCAAATATAGAAATAGATATAGTATATACAATAACAATTTTAAAATAAAACATTTTCATGCGCGTGAGGATATGAATTTAAATGAATTTGCCGACTTCGGTTCGAAAAATATATCTGATATATAAAACCTATCCAGAAAATTGAACACATTCAATTTACGCAGAGTACGTATTTAAAATTTACGCAGTAGACTGACCTGTATTACAAAAGTTTTATACATGAACGCAAATATGTTCAATTTACCCCGCATGAATCGGAAACATAGGAGGAAGGAGAAACACGGTTCACTTTCTTTTTTTCTTGACTCGTTTTCATTTTCTAACAGCCAAGACTGTTTTAATTTCTTTCGATAACTTAATTCTCTCCATAAGGTCACGGAGTCCCGCCCAGCAATTCCACCTTTCTCGCGCGAACCAGACTACGTTGGAGCGACAATTTGTGTCCGCATCGGGTCATAGTTACTACAATTGTAACACGACCAAAACGAGCGTGGCCCTCCCCATAAGGGCATAATTTGACTGGTGTCCAGTGCCGACCGCGGTCAAATGGGACTATCGGGATCCTCACGAATCCATGGCAGCCTATTTTGAGATGCTATTAATTATGATTTTGTGCAGTGGATAATTCTTTTGGGACAAGAGGTATGTGAAATTGGTTTTGAGAAAATCACTTGTATGTCTTCCTTTTGTCAAGTCGCTAAGTCAGAATGGGCGCCTGAACTATATTTGTGGGTAAATTTGAGCGAATTCCGAAACGTGTCGAGCGGTGATAGAGGCTAAATCGGGCCAAATGACTCCTTCCTTGTCAATGTATTATACACGTACTAACACAGTAAAGTAAAAGGACCTAAAATTGCTCAAAATGCTTTGTAAGGATAGCAAACAACACCATGTAATGTTTCATGAACTTTATTCAGTTAGTTCGTTGTTATGTATTGCTCAAAATGTTCGGTTCGTGAAATCCCGTACAAAGTCTCATATTTTTAAACGTCATTTTTAATGATATTCAAATATTATGCTTGGGCTTCCTATGCTTGTACCTGAAATCAAATGTCGGTATTCGACCGCCGACCTCTGCGCACAAATATATGTGCATAACATCACATTTATTTCCCCTCGGATTTACAAGGGTAGCTGTATAGCTAATTTCTCCGAGAAAGAAAAGACGAAGAAATAAATAAATAAATAAATAAATAAAATAGTATTGTTCTCGTCTCATTGGACAGTTCGCACAATAACGCAAACGTGGCAAAAGCTACTGTGTTGGGGTGTGACGTTTCATGTTTGAAGCGTGGCTTTTTGTTCTTGCTCACCGTGCGCGCCTCCCCGACACAGTAGATTTTGTCTTGTACGATTTATTTAGCATATTAGCATATTATATATAATAGAAAGAAGCGAAGTTTTGCCCTAGATAGCAAGTACGTAAGATATAAACAAAGAAACACTGTTTATTTCATAAAATTTTATTAATTTTCAGTCATAACTCAAGCTTTGGCTACCTGTGGTAAAAATAGAAGCCACAAGGTATGAACCTTACTGACAAAGGATTGCTTGCTCGCTTGTTAGTAATCATTATGGTAAAATGACTGAGTGTAGTGGAAATTAAGGAGTAATTATATTGTTGCCTTGAAATCCCATTCAGTCAAATCCAATTAAGTCAATTAAGGCAATTACCAATTAAGTCAATTAATTTGGACAGCTTGTTGTCGACCAATGAAAAAGCGCAAAAAAAAACAAACCAAACAAATCAAGATTTAACCAATCAGGGGAACGTTTCTCAAAAGCCCCGAAAAGCCATTCGTAAGAATATGAACCACTCATTCTACAAAGCTGTTATTTGTACATGTCTTTAGATAACAAATGTCTAACTAATACCAAAGTGTCATGCTTAGAAACTTCTTTGTTTACTAGATAGAGTGTGAATTATCGTGTCAGAAAAAGACCCAAAAAGTTTCCGGGGTTTGAGAAACGCTCGCCCGGACCGAGTACAGCAGCGGTGCGATCGTTTCAGTGGAAAAGTGTCACGGCGGTAGTGAACATAGTAGGATTTGAGTGCTTCTTCTGACGTATAAAGGTATTTTCTCCAAAAAACTAAACCAATGAACAGCGGCAGGTTTGCAATCAATTACAAAGAACCATCAAATAAAACCCTCGGAAACAAGAACAGAAAAACGAAGAAAAGTACGTCAACGCGGTTCATGTTTTCAACGCACGGAGAGTCGTTCGTAGGGAGGAAAGATTTTTTGAGGACATCCCAGATCAAGAATATGATGCTGCACTTTGCAAATTATGCACTGAAAAATAAGGGTGGGGAGCGTAGGAAGCAGAGGAGCAGTGGAGCAGGGGAGCAGAGGAGCAGGGAAGCAGGTGAGCAGGGGAGCAGGGGAGCAGGGGAGCAGAGGAACAGGGAAGCAGGGGAGCAGAGGAGCAGAGGAGTAGGGAAGAAGGGGAGCAGGGGAGCAGAGAAGCAAGGGAGAAGGGGAGCCGGGGAGCAGGGGAGCAAGGGAGCAGAGGAGCAGGGGAGGAGAGGAGCAGGGGAGCAGGGGAGCAGGGGAGCATGGAAGCAGGGCAGCAGCGGAGCAGGGGAGCAGAGGAGCAGGGAAGCAGAGGAGCAGGAGAGCAGGGGAACAGGGAAGCAGGGAAGCAAGGGAGCAGGGGAGCAGGGGAGCAGATGAGCAGGGGAGCAGGGGAGCAGGGAAGCAGGGGAGCAGGGAAGCAGGGAAGCAGGAAAGCAGGGGAGCAGGGAAGCAGGGCAGCAGGGGAGCAGGGAAGCAGAGGAGCAGGGAAGCAGGGGAGCAGGGAAGCAGGGCAGCAGGGGAGCAAAGGAGCAGGGGAGCAGGGAAGCTGAGGAGCAAGAAAGCAGGGAAGCAGGGCACCAGGGGAGCAGGGGAGCAAAGGAGCACGGGAGCAGGGGAGCAGGCAAGCAGGGGAGCAGGGAAGCAGGGGAGCAGGGGAGAAGGGAAGCAGGGAAGCAGGGGAGCAGGGAAGCAGAGGAGCAGAGGAGCAGGAGAGCAGGGGAGCAGGGGAGCAGAGAAGAAGCGGAGCAGGGGAGCAGGGGAGCACGGCAGCACGGGAGCAGGGGAGTAGGGCAGCAGGGGAGCAAAGGAGCAGGGGAGCAGGGGAGCAGAGGAGCAGAGGAGCAGGGGAGCAGGGGAGCAGGGGAGCAGGGGAGCAGGGAAGCAGGGAAGCAGGGAAGCAGGGCAGCAGGGCAGCAGGGGAGCAGAGGAGCATGGAAGCAGGGCAGCAGGGGACCAAAGGAGCATGGGAGCATGGAAGCAGAGGAGCAAGGAAGCAGGGAAGCAGGAGAGCAGGGGAGCAGGGGAGCAAAGGAGCAGGGGAGCAAAGGAGCACGGGAGCAGGGGAGCAGGGAAGCAGGGGAGCAGGGAAGCAAAGGAGCAGGGGAGCAGGGCAGCAGGGGAGCAAAGGAGCAGGGGAGCAGGGAAGCACAGGAGCAGGGAAGCAGGGAAGCAAGAGAGCAGGGGAGCAGGGGAGCAGAGGAACACGGAAGCAGGGGAGCAGGGAAGCAGGGAAGCAAGAGAGCAGGGGAGCAGGGGAGCAGGGGAGCAGAGGAACAGGGAAGCAGGGGAGCAGAGGAGCAGAGGAGCAGGGGAGCAGGGGAGCAGGGGGGCAGGGAAGCAGGGGAGCAGGGAAGTAGGGCAGCAGGGGAGCAAAGGAGCAGGGGAGCAGGGAAGCTGAGGAGCAAGGAAGCAGGGAAGCAGGGGACCAGGGGAGCAGGGGAGCAGTGGAGCAAAGGAGCAGGGGAGCAAAGGAGCACGGGAGCAGGGGAGCAGGAAGGCAGGCGAGCAGGGAAGCAGGGGAGCAGGGGAGAAGGGAAGCAGGGAAGCAGGGGAGCAGGGAAGCAGAGGAGCAGAGGAGCAGGAGAGCAGGGGAGCAGGGGAGCAGAGAAGAAGCGGAGCAGGGGAGCAGGGGAGCACGGAAGCACGGGAGCAGGGGAGCAGGGCAGCAGGGGAGCAAAGGAGCAGGGGAGCAGGGGAGCAGAGGAGCAGAGGAGCAGGGGAGCCGGGGAGCAGAGAAGCAGGGGAGCAGGGGAGCGGGGGAGCAGGGAAACAAGGGAGCAGAGGAGCAGAGGAGCTGGAGAGAAGGGGAGCAGAGGAGCAGGGGAGCAGAGGAGCAGGGGAGCAGGGGAGCACGGGAGCAGGGGAGCAAAGGAGCAGGGGAGCAAAGGAGCAGGGGAGCAGGGAAGCAAAGGAGCAAAAGAGCAGGGGAGCAGGGGAGCAGGGGAGCAAAGGAGCAGGGGAGCAAAGGAGCAGGGGAGCGGGGAAGCAAAGGAGCAGAAGAGCAGGGGAGCAGGGGAGTAGGGGAGCAGGGGAGCAGGGGAGCAGGGAAGCAAGGGAGCAGAGGAGCAGAGGAGCTGGAGAGAAGGGGAGCAGAGGAGCAGGGCAGCAGAGGAGCAGGGCAGCAGAGGAGCAGGGGAGCAGGGGAGCAGGGGAGCAAAGGAGCAGGGGAGCAAAGGAGCAGGGGAGCAGGGAAGCAAAGGAGCAGAAGAGCAGGGGAGCAGGGGAGCAGGGGAGCAGAGGAGCAGGGGAGCAGGGAAGTAGGGGAGCAGGGAAGCAGAGGAGCAGGGGAGCAGGGGAGCAGAGAAGTAGGGAAGCAGAGGAGCAGGGGAGCAGGGGAGCAGAGAAGCAGGGAAGCAGAGGGCAGGGAAGCAGGGAAGCAAGGGAGCAGGGGAGCAGGGGAGCAGGGGAGCAGGGAAGAAGGGGAGCAGGGGAGCAGGGGAGCAGGGGAGCAGGGAAGCAGGGAAGCAGGGGAGCAGGGAAGCAGGGCAGCATGGCAGCAGGGGAGCAGAGGAGCATGGAAGCAGGGCAGCAGGGGAGCAAAGGAGCATGGGAGCATGGAAGCAGAGGAGCAAGGAAGCAGGGAAGCAGGAGAGCAGGGGAGCAGGGAAGCAAAGGAGCAGGGGAGCAAAGGAGCACGGGAGCAGGGGAGCAGGGAAGCAGGGGAGCAGGGAAGCAGGGGAGCAGGGGAGCAGGGCAGCAGGGGAGCAAAGGAGCAGGGGAGCAGGGAAGCACAGGAGCAGGGAAGCAGGGAAGCAAGAGAGCAGGGGAGCAGGGGAGCAGAGGAACACGGAAGCAGGGGAGCAGGGAAGCAGGGAAGCAAGAGAGCAGGGGAGCAGGGGAGCAGAGGAACAGGGAAGCAGGGGAGCAGAGGAGCAGAGGAGCAGGGGAGCAGGGCAGCAGGGGAGCAGGGGGGCAGGGAAGCAAGGGAGCAGAGGAGCAGAGGAGCAGGGGAGCAGAGGAGCAGGGAAGCAGGGGAGCAGAGGAGCAGAGGAGCAGGAGAGCAGGAGAGCAGGGGAGCAGGGGAGCAGGGGAGCAGGAGAGCAGAGGAGCAAGGGAGCAGGGGAGCAGGGGAGCAGGGAAGCAGGGAAGCAGGGGAGCAGGGGAGCAGCGGAAGCAGAGGAGCAAGGGAGCAGAGGAGCAGGGGAGCAGGGGAGCAGGGAAGCAGAGGAACAGGGAAGCAGAGGAGCAGAGGAGCAGGGGAGCAGGGGAGCAGAGAAGCAGCGGAGCAGGGGAGCAGGGGAGCAGGGAGCAGAGGAGCAGGGGAGCAGGGGAGTAGGGGAGTAGGGAAGCAGGGAAGCAGGGGAGCAGCGGAGCAGAGGAGCAGAGGAGCAGAGGAGCAGGGGAGCAGGGAAGCAGGGGAGCAGGGGAGCAGAGGAGCAGAGGAGCACGGGAGCAGAGGAGCAGAGAAGCAGGGGAGCAGGGGAGCAGGGGAGCAGAGAAGCAGGGGAGCAGGGGAGCAGGGGAGCAGGGGAGCAGGGAAGCAGGGGAGCAGAGGAGCACAGGAGCAGGAGAGCAGGGGAGCAGGGGAGCAGGGGAGCAGAGAAGCAGCGGAGCAGTGGAGCAGGGGAGCAGGGGAGCAGGGGAGCAGGGGAGCAGAGGAGCAGGGCAGCAGGGGAGCAAAGGAGCAGGGGAGCAGGGAAGCAGAGGAGCAGGGAAGCAGGGAAGCAGGAAAGCAGAGGAGCAGGAGAGCAGGGGAACAGGGAAGCAGGGAAGCAAGGGAGCAGGGGAGCAGGGGAGCAGATGAGCAGGGGAGCAGGGGAGCAGGGAAGCAGGGGAGCAGGGAAGCAGGGAAGCAGGAAAGCAGGGGAGCAGGGAAGCAGGGCAGCAGGGGAGCAGGGAAGCAGAGGAGCAGGGAAGCAGGGGAGCAGGGAAGCAGGGCAGCAGGGGAGCAAAGGAGCAGGGGAGCAGGGAAGCTGAGGAGCAAGAAAGCAGGGAAGCAGGGCACCAGGGGAGCAGGGGAGCAAAGGAGCACGGGAGCAGGGGAGCAGGCAAGCAGGGGAGCAGGGAAGCAGGGGAGCAGGGGAGAAGGGAAGCAGGGAAGCAGGGGAGCAGGGAAGCAGAGGAGCAGAGGAGCAGGAGAGCAGGGGAGCAGGGGAGCAGAGAAGAAGCGGAGCAGGGGAGCAGGGGAGCACGGCAGCACGGGAGCAGGGGAGTAGGGCAGCAGGGGAGCAAAGGAGCAGGGGAGCAGGGGAGCAGAGGAGCAGAGGAGCAGGGGAGCAGGGGAGCAGGGGAGCAGGGGAGCAGGGAAGCAGGGAAGCAGGGAAGCAGGGCAGCAGGGCAGCAGGGGAGCAGAGGAGCATGGAAGCAGGGCAGCAGGGGAGCAAAGGAGCATGGGAGCATGGAAGCAGAGGAGCAAGGAAGCAGGGAAGCAGGAGAGCAGGGGAGCAGGGGAGCAAAGGAGCAGGGGAGCAAAGGAGCACGGGAGCAGGGGAGCAGGGAAGCAGGGGAGCAGGGAAGCAAAGGAGCAGGGGAGCAGGGCAGCAGGGGAGCAAAGGAGCAGGGGAGCAGGGAAGCACAGGAGCAGGGAAGCAGGGAAGCAAGAGAGCAGGGGAGCAGGGGAGCAGAGGAACACGGAAGCAGGGGAGCAGGGAAGCAGGGAAGCAAGAGAGCAGGGGAGCAGGAGAGCAGGGGAGCAGAGGAACAGGGAAGCAGGGGAGCAGAGGAGCAGAGGAGCAGGGGAGCAGGGGAGCAGGGGGGCAGGGAAGCAGGGGAGCAGGGAAGTAGGGCAGCAGGGGAGCAAAGGAGCAGGGGAGCAGGGAAGCTGAGGAGCAAGGAAGCAGGGAAGCAGGGGACCAGGGGAGCAGGGGAGCAGTGGAGCAAAGGAGCAGGGGAGCAAAGGAGCACGGGAGCAGGGGAGCAGGAAGGCAGGCGAGCAGGGAAGCAGGGGAGCAGGGGAGAAGGGAAGCAGGGAAGCAGGGGAGCAGGGAAGCAGAGGAGCAGAGGAGCAGGAGAGCAGGGGAGCAGGGGAGCAGAGAAGAAGCGGAGCAGGGGAGCAGGGGAGCACGGAAGCACGGGAGCAGGGGAGCAGGGCAGCAGGGGAGCAAAGGAGCAGGGGAGCAGGGGAGCAGAGGAGCAGAGGAGCAGGGGAGCCGGGGAGCAGAGAAGCAGGGGAGCAGGGGAGCGGGGGAGCAGGGAAACAAGGGAGCAGAGGAGCAGAGGAGCTGGAGAGAAGGGGAGCAGAGGAGCAGGGGAGCAGAGGAGCAGGGGAGCAGGGGAGCACGGGAGCAGGGGAGCAAAGGAGCAGGGGAGCAAAGGAGCAGGGGAGCAGGGAAGCAAAGGAGCAAAAGAGCAGGGGAGCAGGGGAGCAGGGGAGCAAAGGAGCAGGGGAGCAAAGGAGCAGGGGAGCGGGGAAGCAAAGGAGCAGAAGAGCAGGGGAGCAGGGGAGTAGGGGAGCAGGGGAGCAGGGGAGCAGGGAAGCAAGGGAGCAGAGGAGCAGAGGAGCTGGAGAGAAGGGGAGCAGAGGAGCAGGGCAGCAGAGGAGCAGGGCAGCAGAGGAGCAGGGGAGCAGGGGAGCAGGGGAGCAAAGGAGCAGGGGAGCAAAGGAGCAGGGGAGCAGGGAAGCAAAGGAGCAGAAGAGCAGGGGAGCAGGGGAGCAGGGGAGCAGAGGAGCAGGGGAGCAGGGAAGTAGGGGAGCAGGGAAGCAGAGGAGCAGGGGAGCAGGGGAGCAGAGAAGTAGGGAAGCAGAGGAGCAGGGGAGCAGGGGAGCAGGGAAGCAGGGAAGCAGAGGGCAGGGAAGCAGGGAAGCAAGGGAGCAGGGGAGCAGGGGAGCAGGGGAGCAGGGAAGAAGGGGAGCAGGGGAGCAGGGGAGCAGGGGAGCAGGGAAGCAGGGAAGCAGGGGAGCAGGGAAGCAGGGCAGCATGGCAGCAGGGGAGCAGAGGAGCATGGAAGCAGGGCAGCAGGGGAGCAAAGGAGCATGGGAGCATGGAAGCAGAGGAGCAAGGAAGCAGGGAAGCAGGAGAGCAGGGGAGCAGGGGAGCAAAGGAGCAGGGGAGCAAAGGAGCACGGGAGCAGGGGAGCAGGGAAGCAGGGGAGCAGGGAAGCAGGGGAGCAGGGGAGCAGGGCAGCAGGGGAGCAAAGGAGCAGGGGAGCAGGGAAGCACAGGAGCAGGGAAGCAGGGAAGCAAGAGAGCAGGGGAGCAGGGGAGCAGAGGAACACGGAAGCAGGGGAGCAGGGAAGCAGGGAAGCAAGAGAGCAGGGGAGCAGGGGAGCAGAGGAACAGGGAAGCAGGGGAGCAGAGGAGCAGAGGAGCAGGGGAGCAGGGCAGCAGGGGAGCAGGGGGGCAGGGAAGCAAGGGAGCAGAGGAGCAGAGGAGCAGGGGAGCAGAGGAGCAGGGAAGCAGGGGAGCAGAGGAGCAGAGGAGCAGGAGAGCAGGAGAGCAGGGGAGCAGGGGAGCAGGGGAGCAGGAGAGCAGAGGAGCAAGGGAGCAGGGGAGCAGGGGAGCAGGGAAGCAGGGAAGCAGGGGAGCAGGGGAGCAGCGGAAGCAGAGGAGCAAGGGAGCAGAGGAGCAGGGGAGCAGGGGAGCAGGGAAGCAGAGGAACAGGGAAGCAGAGGAGCAGAGGAGCAGGGGAGCAGGGGAGCAGAGAAGCAGCGGAGCAGGGGAGCAGGGGAGCAGGGAGCAGAGGAGCAGGGGAGCAGGGGAGTAGGGGAGTAGGGAAGCAGGGAAGCAGGGGAGCAGCGGAGCAGAGGAGCAGAGGAGCAGAGGAGCAGGGGAGCAGGGAAGCAGGGGAGCAGGGGAGCAGAGGAGCAGAGGAGCACGGGAGCAGAGGAGCAGAGAAGCAGGGGAGCAGGGGAGCAGGGGAGCAGAGAAGCAGGGGAGCAGGGGAGCAGGGGAGCAGGGGAGCAGGGAAGCAGGGGAGCAGAGGAGCACAGGAGCAGGAGAGCAGGGGAGCAGGGGAGCAGGGGAGCAGAGAAGCAGCGGAGCAGTGGAGCAGGGGAGCAGGGGAGCAGGGGAGCAGGGGAGCAGAGGAGCAGGGCAGCAGGGGAGCAAAGGAGCAGGGGAGCAGGGAAGCAGAGGAGCAGGGAAGCAGGGAAGCAGGAGAGCAGGGGAGCAGGGGAGCAAAGGGGCAGGGGAGCAAAGGAGCAGGGGAGCAGGGAAGCAGGGGAGCATGACAGGGCTCAAAAACGGCTGATTGGCTAAAAGTTATTACGTGAAAAGAGTCAAAGAATTGCTACTGAGCATGCGCTTCACCTTTCACGCTTGAAAAGTTCAATATGGCGGACGGGCTGTTGTTGTTTTTATAGCATGGGAACTGCAATATGATTTCACTTTCAACGGATGATAAAAGTTACCTTAGATAGTTTTTAAATCAGAAATGCTGTTTGAACCGATCGCTGACTCCAGTGGCTTTCAAAGAAGCCATTTTGGCCTCCGTACCCTGCAGAACCAAACTGCATCTGCTGGTGGAGGTAAGGATATCAATTGATCTCCGTCGTTGTTTGATTTCATGACGAGACGCTACGGGGTCTAACTGGAAGTACATTAAGGAATGCGGGGTTGTGGACCCCGCATTTCTTTCATATTTGAATTTTGATCAAGGCGCCGCGAAAGCAATAGGTGTTAAAATCCACCGCTTTCGCTGTCAACAAAGCTTTTCTGTTACCCGAAACACACTGTCGTTGCGTAAATATCACAGACCTTTTTGCAAGTTGATCGCAACGGCAAATTTATTTTTGTGGCTGTTAACAAACAAGAAGATAATAGGCTATGAATAGCCTCTTATTTCTCTAGAGGATCGTAGCGCTCGCGAGCGGTTTTACCGCCTCTCCTTTCTCCGGAGAGGTCATTTCTTGGTATGTGATCGGACGTTCTGAGAGAAATACTTGAAGAGAATCTATAAATACAACATGGTCTTTCTCCCGTTTTTAACAAAGTCGCGAATATATCGAGAATTATTCACAGAAACTCGATACGCTTTCTCTACGAAAGGAAGAAACAGTAACAGTAACAAAAAAGATAAAACTTTCGTTCACATAATCTGTTAGACTGCGAGCAGTCTCAAATTGTGCTCGCTCGCGCTCGCTATTTGCGCTTCGTTCTGCACGGATTTTAGAGTAAAAGAGAGACTGCTCGCAGTCTAATAATCTGTCCTCTGAACAGGCCATTCGCTTTGCCGTCTGAATTTGCACTAGGACTGAGCAAACTATTGCTTTCTACGCTTGCGGTCGTTTAGTCTCCCAGACGTCTGCGCGTGGGCTAGCGGTCGTTTCACCTAAGAGTCTTTTCGCCCAAGGCCAGTTGGTTAACATTTGACGCGCTTAGAGAACGAGAAATTAAATATATTGCTTCTTCTTTTCCTAGGGTAACACGCTTTAAGAACGAAAAATAGTATATAATTCATTTACTTTCGGCATCTAAGACGTTAGCAGACAAAAACAAAAACAAAATATATCGTAGGCGAAACGACCGGTATCCCCTTGCTGACATCGTGATTTCATCCTCGGCGTTCTAATTGTTGGCCATGCTACTGGTTGCAAGTTTCACTTCACAGCACTTAATTCGATTGCCCAAGAAAAGCAGTGGTTTCCGGGCGCTTAACAGGAACGCCTAAAAATAACGTCCCAAAGAAGAAATGTCACTTTACGGGCTTGCCTTTGGCATTTGTCCAATTCGGGAGTTTGACGGTTCTCTTTCCTTCACCATCACTCTGGCCTCGTGCATGATGCCGAAGTCACAGTATTAAAACTGGTATTAAATCTGCCGCATTTCAACCTTGTTCTACCACAATGTTGAACTCAAATATTATAGTATATAGCAATTTAAAATTGAAAATTGTATATAGCAATTTAAAATTGAAAAAACATCCATGGGCTTCTAATAATTGTGACACATGGGAAAGTGACGTGCCCCCCCCCCCCCCCACCAACCCCCCCCCCCCCCCGCAAAAATAATAAAAACAAAATATAACATGACATAACAAAAAATGCAGACCTTAAAATACCTGCTACGGTTAGTAACAATTTATTTTTAATCTTTCCTCACTCAACTGTACATATCATTGTTTGCCCCAATTCTCTAGACCTACACTAGCATAAGTACAGATCCAGGAATAGGATTTATAGGAACAGGTCATGAAATGACATCATTGTGACACCATCAAAGGCTTTTTTAACTAGCATGTTCTTTGTAAATAGTGATCTAAGGAATGCTAAACCTAAAAACTATGTTTAGAACAAATAAACTTTATTATCATTTGCCAATAAATTATTAACATGCTGTGTGCAAATATGAACCGAGAGTTAATTCCGATCAAAATCAATATTAATCAATGAGAGTCAATAACAATCAATAGTCACTCAACTTTTAAGCTTTGAATTGTATTAATTTCCATAACCAGTCAATTAATTGGAATTGATTATTGATTATATTGACTATTGGTTTTCATTGTTTGATACTGCCAGACAGAAGGCAACAGCCACACACTGTGATGACAGATTTGGATGCTACTGCTCCCCTCATTAGTAGCTAACTTTTAATTGAAAGGGATTGTTAAAGGTAACAGTTACACACAACAACGATACATCTGGATGCTACTGTTCCCCTCATTAGTAACTGAGACTTAAAATAGTAAGGGATTGTTAAAGGTAACAGCCGCACACTCCGACGATACATCTGGATGCTACTGTTCCCCTCATTAGTAACTGAGACTTAAGATAGAAAGGAATTGTTAAAGGTAACAGTCGCACAGTTCGACGATACATGTGGATGCTACTGTTCCCCTCATTAGTGACTCAGACTTAAAATAGAAAGGAATTGTTAAAGGTAACAGTCGCACACTCCGACGATACATCTGGGTGCTACTGTTCCCCTTGTTAGTAACTCAGACGTAAAATAGAACGGAATTGTTAAAGGTAACAGTCCCACACTCCAACGATACATCTGGATGCTACTGTTCCCCTTATTAGTAACTGAGAGTTAAAATAGTTTAAGGGATTGTTAAAGGCAACAGTCGCACACTCCAACGATACATCTGGATGCTACTGCTCCCCTCATTAGCAACTGAGGCTTCAAATAGAAAGGGATTGTTAAAGGTAACAGTCGCACACTCCGACGATACATCTGGATGCTACTGTTCCCCTCATTAGTAACTGAGACTTAAGATAGAAAGGAATTGTTAAAGGTAACAGTCGCACAGTTCGACGATACATGTGGATGCTACTGTTCCCCTCATTAGCAACTGAGACTTCAAATACAAAGGAATTGTTAAAGGTAACAGTCGCACACTCTGATGATACATCTGGATGCTACTGCTCCCCTCATTAGTAAATAAGACTTCAAATAGAAGGGGATTGTTAAAGGCAACAGTCGCACACTCCGACGATACATCTGGGTGCTACTGTTCCCCTTGTTAGTAACTCAGACGTAAAATAGAACGGAATTGTTAAAGGTAACAGTCCCACACTCCAACGATACATCTGGATGCTACTGTTCCCCTCATTAGTGACTCAGACTTAAAATAGAAAGGAATTGTTAAAGGTAACAGTCGCACACTCCGACGATACATCTGGGTGCTACTGTTCCCCTTGTTAGTAACTCAGACGTAAAATAGAACGGAATTGTTAAAGGTAACAGTCCCACACTCTGACGATACATCTGGATGCTACTGTTCCCCTCATTAGTAATTGGGACTTAAAATAGAAAGGAATTGTTAAAGGTAACAGTTGCACACTCCGACGATACATCTGGATGCTACTGTTCCCCTCATTAGTAACTGAGACTTAAAATAGAAAGGAATTTTTAAAGGTAACAGTCGCACACTCTGACGATACAACTGGACGCTACTGTTCCCCTCATTAGTACCTGAGACTTAAAATAGAAAGAAATTGTTAAAGGTAACAGTCCCACACTCCAACGATACATCTGGATGCTACTGTTCCCCTTATTAGTAACTGAGAGTTAAAATAGTTTAAGGGATTGTGAAAGGTAACAGTTGTCGACAGGTGACCTATCTCAGGGACACTAATGTTAACTTTGTTACTAACTGTAGTTTTCAAGTTGGAAGGTACTGTTAAAATAAGGCAAAATGCAGTACACTCTGGCATTACATCAACACCACTAAGGCAAAATGTAGTGTGCGAGTCATATTCTTGCTAGGATTCAAAACTCAGTAGGCATTCTTCATATATTTAATTGGTAGAGCATGTTCCATGGTATCTTTTTCATTTCCTAAGGTCTCTTTCCATGGGACCTGAAAAATGACAGGGCATGCATTAAGCAATGATATCTATTAAGTTACTATCAGTGATAAAGTAGCACCATAATGGAAGGTATGAATTACATGCAGAACATTTTGACTTGATATTTCTTAATTGGTCTAAAATGGTGACACTGAAAACCACAATTCAGTGATGGGATTTTAGCAAACTTTGTCTATGATGGCAAACTCATTTGGCTGCCAACTTCACCAACAATGTGCCTTAGGCCTTAAATCTACTCTTGCAGGCTTAAGCTTATGTCCCAAAAATGGTACAGACAATAAAACAAATCCTGAAAAGGGAGTGTCATGTTAATTATTTGTAAAAAAAAAAAACAAAAAAAAAACATGATCAGTTTTACACACCTAGTAGTATATCCGGTAGTTAACAAATACCACCTGATTGTCAGAGGTTTATTTCCGAATTTTAAAGCTCCCACAATAATAATAACAAGCTCCCTTTGCTCGCTTGTTATTATTATTGTGGGAGCTTTAAAATTCGGAAATAAACCTCTGACAATCAGGAAGTATTTGTTAACTACCGGATATACTACTTAACCAAAATAAACCGTCCCAAAAAAAAATATTTTCAATTAAAGGTTGATAAATAAGTGTTATACCCAAGTTGAAATGACTGCACAAAACATAAACCTTGAAGAGCTATTGAAAGAGCTTGGTCCAGAAACGTTACAAGCTTTAGAGCAATTATTTGCAGAGGACGCCCCCGCTGTTCGAAAAACTATTAAAAACATTTTGGATGAACCAATTTCTGAGAAAGTGGAAAAGAAACCATTAATACCAAGAACATATCAACCAACTGCTCCACCTCGTAGAAGGGGGAGAAAAACACAAGAAATTTTGAGAAAGTTTGATCCAATTTCTCGGGAAACCATCCGAAATGTAACAAACTATCAAAATGAAATTCTTGATTTATATGATACTGCTGAATATGAGGGAGAAGAAGAAAGAGGGCGCCGTTTCATTAGATGGCGTATTATTCAAGATCTTGAAAAAGATCTTACACCCGATTTTATGACAAAAATAAGAGAGAAAGTAAACACATCGTTCATCGCAAGACATATTTATGGTAATCAGCTACGCAACATTGAAGATGGAACGGTTTTTGTTTATTACATTAACAAAGGCTCACCATGGTTTAATAATTTTTCTGATGCGGAAAAATGGTTAAGTGAGCGGGAGAAGGTACGTCTGGACTCTGACAAAATTGAAAGACCGAACACAAAATGGGTGTTTGAAGCTTACTTTAATGCTGATGTAAAAGTCATTCTTGATCGTCAGCCCCTTTTAGGAACGGGACCATTACCAGATTGGTTGCGTAACCTTTCACATAGTCGTAATATGATAGCTTTAGACACTTAGAGAGACAATTTATGTCTTTGGCGTTGTATTGCGGTGCACCGAGGTTCAAGACCAGATCGAAGTACAACGGCAGCAAGGGAACTTGCAAAGGGTTTCTTCAACCTCAAAGCTATTCCAGATTGCCGGAAAACATGTTTAGATGAACTTGATGAGGTTGAAAAATATCTTAATAAAAAACAAATTTTCAAAGATTGGTTGGGTATTCGTGTATATGAGCCTGAACGTTTGGAGGATGGTGAAGTGGTTTGGTATCTTATAAGAACGCCACCAGCCAAATTAACAAATATTTTGACAATTGGAATTTACGAAGGACATGCTTTCGTTATGAAAGATATTACGAAGCTTGCAAAAGTTTATGTATGTGATCATTGTCTTACAAGATTCACTCAAGCTTGCAGTCTTCAACGTCATACCGAAAGGTGCACCCAAGGGAAGACGGTGATTGAATGTCCGGCTGAAAAACTTGAATTACCGCAAACAGCTTTTGAGAAAGCTTTTTATCCAAAACATTCATCTTCTCCAGAATCTCTTCGCTGGCTTGAAAAAGAAGCATCGCTTCGTAAAATTCACATCCACCACGCTGCTTGCGGACATGGAGGTGAAAGATGGGTTGAGAGTGCGCCTGTAGATGGTTATAATCACGAAACTAAGACTGTTTTTCAATATCATGGATGTCATTGGCATGGATGTCGAAAATGTTATCCACATGATCGAAATAGAATTATTACTCGCCGTGTAAAAACACGAGATGGTAGAATTATTACTCGCTGTGAAAAAACACGAGAAGATAGATTTAAAGCAACTGTTGAACGTACACAAAAGCTTCGAGCTGCTGGCTACTGTGTAATAGAGGCATGGTTTTGTGAAGTTGGAAAAATAAATATAAATTTACCAAAACCTCAAACACAAAGTTATCCACATGCAATTATATATGACTTTGAAGCATACGGAGATAAAAATCAAAGAAAAGAACCAACAAAAACGTTAATTATCGAAAATGAACATGTATCAGCTTCTGTTAGCCTTGTCGATTCTTTAGAAAGAGAACCAACTCATATTTGTGAAAGAGACCCTGCGGTTTTGGTTAAAAAGTTTATGGAAGAACTTGAAAGGCGTGAAGAAAACATCAGGGAACAAGTAAGAGCAGCCTTCAAACCTGACGATATAAATATGCTTAAAAAAACGCAGCGTCTAAAAATAGAAGAATGGTGTAATCAGGTGCCTGTTCTTGGGTTTAACTCTGGGAATTATGATTTGAATCTTATCAGAAAACATTTTGCAGAACTTGTAGCTGATACAGCAGATAAAGTAAAAGTTGCAAGAAATGGAAACAAAATTATGTACATTTTGACTAAAAACACTCGTTTTCTTGATATCATAAATTATTTAGGACCGGGCACAAGTTATGATAAATGGGTGAAAGCCTACGAATGTAAAAGTGAAAAATCTTGGTTTCCATACGAATGGTTTGACAGTATTGAAAAGCTTGATTTCAAAGGGCTTCCTGACTACGAACATTGGTATTCAAAGTTGAAAAGGTGTTATCTTCTCACAAAAACAGAATTGGAGGGTTGTAAAAAGTTGTTTGAAGAAAAAGGGATGAAAACTTTCGAAGATTGGTTGCGTTACTACAATAATCACGATGTAGTGCCCGGTCTCGAGGCGTTGGAAAAGATGCGTGCATTCTACAGTGATAAAGGAATCGATATTTTGAAAGATGCTGTAAGTATTTCAGGTGTAAGTTTACATTACTTGCTCCGTGGATGTGTTGAGAGGGGCGCAGATCTTTACAGCCCGTGCAAAGAAGCGTATGAGATGTTGAAAGAAGCTGTTGTTGGAGGACCGAGCCTTGTTTTCACAAGAGAACATGAAGTTGGAGTTACGAAAATAAGGTCTCATCGAATAGCGGAACCTCGTTTTTGTAAAAATATAGTGGGTTACGACGCCAACGCTTTGTATTTGTCAACTATGTTAAGAGACATGCCTTGTGGAAAAGGAACCGTTGTTCCTTACAATTTCAAAGGAGCATCCACAATATTTACACAAAGGTTGAAAACAGAAAGATGGTTTGGGTTTGCAGAAGTTGATATAGAGATCCCAAAGCACTTATACCCAAAGTTTGAGGAAATGTGTCCGTTCTTCTACAACAAAGAGGTCCCTGTTGAAGCTGTACCGCAACATATGCTTGATTATCTTAAACGCACAAAAAGAAACCGCGGATACGGAAAGAAGTTAGTGGGGGCATTGTCTGCAAAAAAGATATTATTATACGCACCTCTTCTTAGATGGTATCTTGAACATGGAGCAGTGATGACAAATGTTTATCAAACTATTGATTACCAACCATCAAAAATATTTACTTGGTTTGTGGAGCAAGTGACTGAGGCTCGTAGAACTGGAGATAAAGAAAAAAGTAAGGCACTGCTGGCTGAGGTATTCAAACTGTTAGGAAATAGTGGGTATGGAAAGCTCATAGAAGCTTTGGAGAGGCAAAAAAACACAATTTACACAAAAAAAGAAAAGATTGTCGACAGAGCTTTACGAAGCTCATTTTTCAGTGATCTTGATGAGATTGGGGAAGCGTATGAGCTGGAAAGCCGAAAACCTCGGATCACAATAAGAAGACCGTTTCAGGTTGGAATTGCTGTATATCAATTGGCAAAACTCAGAATGCTTGAATTCTATTATGACTTTCTTGACAGATATTTTGACAGAAAAGATTTCGAATTGATTCAGATGGACACAGACAGCAATTATATGGCAATAAGCGCAGAAAAGTTGGAAGACATCGTCAAACCAGAGCTGCAAAAAGAATTTGAGGAAAAAAAGAAAGAGTGGTTAGCTTGGGATAAGTGGAGCAGTCGAACCCCTGGGCTCTTTAAACTCGAGTGTAAAGGCAGCAAAATAATTGCCCTCTGTTCAAAATGTTATTTTATCGAAGACTCTGAGGGTGAAAAGAAGTTCAGCACTAAATGGGTGTCAAAGATACAAAACGAGATCACGGCGCAGCGTTTCAAGAAAGCTTTGGAAGGCAGCAAGGACATAGCAACTAATAGAGGTTTCAGGATGCGGGATGGAAAGATGACCACTTACGAACAGCAAAAGCTGGGGTTGAGTGCTTATTACGATAAACGGTGGGTATTGGAAGACGGTATTCACACAGAACCGATCGAGTTTCATTGTTAGCTTGCTGGTGGTAGTTGTGTATCTGGAGGGACAACCAAAAGCTCTTCGCGGACAAACCAGCGTTTTGGTCCTTTAAACAAATAATAGATAACCGGAGCGTCTGGTTTTATCATAATTTTTTCAATCTCGTAAACATTTAAAGACCAGATTGGGTCGGTAGCTCTTCGCCGGCCACCTTCAAGTTCACCGGGTTGATAGAGATAGCGAACACTTAAACCGGAGGGGAGCTTTTTTTCGTTCACACCAACGGGTCTCAAATAAGGTGTCAAGGGTTTGGATGGAACAGTTTTCTTTTTGATGGCATCAACAGGTTTTTGACCAGTCAGTCGAGTGACTTCTTTATTTAAAGCTGAAATAACAGCTGGCAGTCGGGTCACCCACGCAGTGAACCGCTGACCCTCAGGGAGGCTTATTTCAACCCCATACTGGTGTCCAAACAGCCGTTCAGCAAGGGTGCGGTTGAATCTTTCAACAATTGCTTGATCACGGTGAATATCCACACGACCACGTCTTACCTCGACATTATGTTTTGAAAGCAGTTGATTCACAGCACCCATAAACTCACGACCAGGATCGACCTGAAGTAGTTTCGGCCACTTCAAAGGACCACGACTATAAATCCGTTCCAGAGCAGTTGCGACTTCTTTAGCCTCTTTTGTGGTTAACGGTTCGGCTTCTTTGTATCGAGAGGCTACATCAACCACTGTGAGAGCATATTTAAAAGTTTTACGGGAGCGTGGTGGGCGATCGTGTGAGAGATACAGAAGATCGGCTTGGTGAACTTTGTTTGGAACAGGAACGTCAAATTTCGGTCTTGGAATGTACCGTGGGGCTGGTAAATAAACCTGCCAAAGAGCTTGCTTTATCAACCAGTTTTGAGCCACATCTTCCGAAACTTTCGCTGCCTGGGCTAATTTTTTAAGTGCTGCAAAACCTTTCCAATACCCTTGCGGGCTGTAATAAACTTTTGACAATTTATTGAAAATACGGGAGCTCATTGTATAATATACACAATAAAAAATGGACGACCCGTTTGGTTGTTTGCAAGGTGAGAAAATTTCGCCAAAAATGATTAAAGAAATGTTGCAAAAAAATGAAATAAACCTGTTATCAAAAAAGATTGATTGTTGTCCTTCATGCGATGAGAAATTAATTTATGTGGTGAATGAGTTCTGTCATACATGCCAAAAATGTGGTAGAGTGTTTGAATGTGATGATTATGAATATTTTGAAGAAAATTGGAGAAGAAGTTCCACTGATCTTCCAACGAATAATGATTATTTAAACAAGGTTTTGCAAAAATGGGCCATAAAAGAAATGTTTTCTTCCAGCGAGGTAGATTTTCTTGGCAACGTTATTGCTCAATTTCAGAAGATGTCCGGCAATTAAGTGAACTACCACTGTTTTCTGTACAATTATTTTGAAAAAGTACCTTCTGAATGTTGGCCAAAGAAAAAAGAAATTATGAAATATATGTTTAATCACTTTCCCAAAAACTTAGAAAGATGGTGGCTCGCAAAAAAGGAGTTTGAAAAATGGTGGTTAAAAGCCAATCAAGGTTCTTCATAAACATTTTCATATTTTCCTGTTTTCGGGTTTTTCACCAAACGCATGACAGTACCCTTTTTTGGATGAGTCCAAAATTTCTTGCTTGTGACACCAGTTGGACCCATGAAAGCATTTTTCGCAATATCACCTGACCAATACCGATCAAATACATGTTTTGTGGAAGGAATCATTTTTCTTGTCAAGGTTTCAGCAAATTTAGCTACTTCCAAGGGTTTATCCAAAGCACCAGTTCCTTTTTGTTGTTTCAAACCCAACCCTAACTTTTGTTTAGCATTGATTGCATTTCTTGCAGCCGCATGGCCCCACTGCCTCTGTTTGTAAGGAACTGCGTCAAGAGACTTAACCATTTTTTTATCCGCTTTGTTTTTGCATTTTTTCAGGTTTTCACCATACCTTTTTTCACGGTTGGAACAAACATCATAATCAACATCATGTTGCATTGCAATCGCATCTGTTGCACCTGTTGGTTGTTGATATATTTCAAGAATTTCGCCCGTTTCTGGATCGTATTTCACCTGCTTTTCAAGAGGATTGTATGGCCCAGTGAAATTATGTCCCGGCAATGTCCAACCTTTTTTTGGTTTCGGAAATTTTCCAATTGCTGCATGTATATCAAACCCAGCTCCATCCAAATCAGGTCTGTCAGTTTTGTACCGTTGGTTTGGGCGAACGTTAGTTGAAAGTTGATCAAACATTTCACTTCCAACTTTTTGAATAACTGGGCGGGCTTTGTCAAGAGTGTAATTTATTGCTTTCTTTTGCAATTTTGGGTCTCTCATTGCTTCAGAAGCGTAATATCTTCCAGCTTCAACACTTTTTTTCGCAAGATATGGGATTCCTTTTGTAATTGCAAGATCACTAACTGCCATAGCGACGTCACCGAATATTCCACTGCCCTCCGCAAGGGAGGGCTCACTCAGTTTCCCGGCAAAAAAACTTGATTTCATTTTTCCACAACTTGCGCACTTTACTTTCAAGAGTTTTCGATTGTTCTTTGTGATTATAACTTTTTCGGTCCCCTTTACATTGGGTGTGTGCCTTTTTTCTTTCACACAGTACACTTTTTCCATTTTATATAGTTATGAAAAATAATTTTTCACTATTTCCTCATTTTGAAGTAAATAGTTGGAGAACATTTCCAAAATATCGGCAAAACTTGTGCCTTTATTTCTTTCGTTTAAAAAGAGAAGGCAGTAGTAACCACATCTCACACTTTGTTCCCATTGAATTTGGTTGTCATTTCTGAAAAAATGTTTCATCCCATGCATTGACATCTCTTGTTCCTATTCCAAAGGTGGTGGAAGCCCAAATGAATCGAAATACTCGTCAAGACCTTTTCCTTTTGGCCAACAACATACCCAGTGAGTTCCCAAACTTCCGAAATCATCCAAGTTGATAATACATGGAGAATGAAACAAGGTTTTTTTTCGTTTCTGCTAAAAATGCCTTTGATGGGTATTCGTAAAAAGTTGCACCATTTTCTCAGGTCAATGTTGGAAAGAGGTTTATCTTCAAATTTCAGTTTTTTTTTTAACCGATAATAATCACCCCAAGTTCCGAAAAAAGGTGGAGGTTGAATTTGCATCCCTTTACCTTTTGGCATTCCTGGTGATCGTCTTGTTCGTGGTGGCGGTGGTGGTGGTTGCGTTTGCATACCTTTTCCAATTATTTTTCTAACCAAATCAAGGGCCAAAGGTACTCCGATAGACGCCAACATGCCAAGGAAACGGCCGTATTGTGCGCCGCCTCCTTTCACCAAACCTTTTCCAACAAGATATTGCTTTGTCGCCTTTTTCTGAGCAGGAGTCATTCGCTGAACAAGTTTATAAAGCTCAATTTCCCTTGGTCCAAAACCATTACCAAATATCTTTTTCAGCACCTTTTCAGCGCCAAAACTCAAACCTGCACTTGCTAATGCTCCAAGAGCTGGCTTTATCAAAGGTTTTGCCAAACCTAACATAGCAGAAAACAAATTTCCACCACGCTGCGCAGTGTTCTGAAGCTGTGTCTGGCTAAATTTTATTACCATTCCTTTCCCTGCCGCCGATCTTTTTTTCAATCGCTTGATTTGAGTTTCAGTGAGAAGAAGTTCGTCACCACGCCCAATTTGGTCTGGTTTGACTTTCAGACCAACAGGCTTCTTTGTTACATAAGCTTTTTGAAGGGTTTTTTTCTGACCATCAGACAGTGCGATTTTGAATGGATGATAAGTTGTCATTGTGTATATTATATTCAGAATTTTTTTAATTTTTTTTAAACGACAACAAGCTCATTACCAAGTGTTTCTAAAACAAATTCTTCTTCATTTATAACATATGCGTATATAATGTATCGAAGGTTTGCTGTTTCGTTTAATTCATATTCTAAAGTAAGATTAAGGGGATCATTTGTCATAAATTTTTCATTATTTCTTAGATCGAAGTGAATGATCGGGTATAAACTCTCGAAGTTTGCAATCTGTAGCTGAACACCGCTGTTGTAATCATAATTTCTGTACCTATAATTTATCAAATGTTCGTAAATTCTCAATTTGTTTTTGTCTGAGAAATAAACTGATGAAGGGTAAAAATTTTCACCATAATTTAGTCGACATCTAGTTAATTTTGCCGAGTTATCACCATCGATATTAAATGTATCAAAAAAGTAAGGGTTTTGTGTGTAAGAATTTTTTTTACGATATTGTTGAAGAAATATGAATACGTGTTTTACATTTTTAATTGCAGCTGTAAACGAACACGTACCACCTGTATCAGTTCTTGGGGAACTTTCCATAATTCGTTCTTTCAAGTATTTAATTTTTTTTTGTTTTTAAAAAATTTTCATTTACAAATTTTTGCCCTTCACCGTGAAAAGATAGTTGTGCACCCATAACTCAAATTTTTTAACAACAAGTCTTCGAGCTGTTCCATCGTTTTGGTAAATAAGTTCTTTATCATCTTGCAGAGTAACATCAAACTCAATTTTCGTTGGTGGTAAAAGAGCTTCGGAAAGATTTTCGAAAAATGAGTATCTGTTTAAAGGAATTTTTGTCTCAACTATCTTTCCACCATGTGAAAGAAGAGCTCTTGCACGCATTCCAAGGTTAGTCGCATTTGCATCTGTAACTGTGGTTTCGTCAACGTCAAGATACCAAAATTGAACTTTTGCCACAGTTCCCGAATAATCGTTTGAATAGTCAAGCAGATTTTTAATGAAAATCCCTTTGTGGATATTGTTTGACTCAGTAACTTCTGTCCCCGCTGATGAAACTCTCATATTTTTTATTAATGAAAAAAACCCATTTATCGGAGCAGATTCAGTGTCAGCTACAATGTTACCTCCATTTGCATTTGCTTCAAACTTAAAACGAACTAAGAAATAAGCTCTGTACCAGTCATAAAAATGGTTTCTATCTTCTATTACGAATTTATAACCACTTTTTTCTTGTGTTTGATTATTCCCGGGGTCTTCTAACCGTTTTTCACATTCAATAAGGATATCTTCTGACCGTTTAAGGAATTGTGGAGTTCTGAACATGTTGCAGTTATATTAAAGAAAAAATTTTTTTTTTTATAAATTAAATTTCGTTTGCCAAAATTCGATTCAATTTCATAAGAGCGTCTGATTTTTTCTGTGTTTGGTTTTGCAAAATATTTGCAAGTTTCTTTTTTGGGTCTTTAGACAATGGTTTTTGCTTTTTTCGCTCTTGCAGTAGTTTTCGTATTTGTTTGGAACCTTTTTCAACAGCAAGTTCACCAACGCTCTGACCCGCCTTTTCAGCGATTGTTTTTGTGGCTTTTTCGGCTGTTTTCTTTGCAACGTTCTTTGCAGTGTCTTTGAATACTTTGCCGATGGTCATGAAGGTGTCACGGATCACACCCGACCCTTTGTGTTTATATCGATAACGTCCGGTGTTTTTGTCAAAGTATCTTGTCCACTCACTCGGATGATTCATGATTGTATATTTTACCAACAAAAAAATTTCTTACTCTTTTTCAATCATTAAACTTATTGCAATGTCTGTCCCGTTGAGATCCAGGATATTGTTTCTTCCGTCTGTTACCCAAACCCTTATTTTATCAATATAACTTTTATTCACAGAATGCCACTTAAGCCGAAGCGGCTCTTTTTGAAATGGACAGCTAACCAGAAGATCTGATGTTGAGAAACAGTATACCACATCGTTTGGAATATTGTTTGTTCGGCGCGAGATAAGATCGCAGTGCAAATATACCCAATCAACACCTCTTGTGATATTTGGAACTTTTCTTCCGACAACATCTCCACTCAAGGTACTTTTTCCATAACCAAGCAATTCACCAAAATTTCCTTGAGACAAGTCAAGCTCATAATCGTTATGTATCAAAGTCACAACCCTATAAATTGTCATATCGAAGTATATTGTAAAAATGTAATCACTGTCTTTGTTTCTTAGATCTACTCTACCGGTGTGTTTATGAACAAAAGTGTTAATTCTTTCGTAATCATACATTCCATTCCGAAAAGTTAAAGTTTTCCACGCTTGTTCTGTTTTTTTCTTCCATCTAATTTTATTGTTATCATAACGAGAATCGATATTATTCCATGAGTAACTCATTGTAATAAGTCTGTCTAGCGCGGCTTTATATTTTCCTTCACCTAAGTTGATAGGGGGATAAAAACTCACTGTAAAATCGTGTGAAACATTCTGTTCTCCACCTACTTCTAGTTTTGCACGGTTCGAGTCAAGCAGTATTTCAAAGCTCATTGTATATAATCAGAAATAATTTTTTTCTTTTCCTTTTTATTTATTGTGCCGAGTTCAACAAGTAAATCAAGCAGGTATAACACCTGATTTTTCAGTTTTATTGAGCTGTTTCCTGCTTTTATCGATCCTAATCTCAAATCAAGTTGATCGATCAATTTTTCAGCTTCATCAGCGATGCCGCTTCCTTCGGTTTCCCAATCCTGTTCAGGAAAGTCATCTTCATTGTCAGAAAGTTCAAAAGCAGGTCTTCGGCTCAGGACAGTTTTTTCCAAAGGCGTTAGAGGTCTTCCTCTTTTTTCTTGTAAGGAAGTGGACTTCAGTCTTTTTTTTCCCTCCTGTAACCGTTTCGAAAGAGATTGGGTTCCCCTTCTTTTATAGATCTCATCTCTCATTTTTTCGAGTTCCGCAATGGTTTTGCCTTTCAAACCTAATTTCGATTTTCCTACTTTGAAGTTGGGATCATTTTCTTTTATGGTAATGAGCCGATTGATATTTTGCAACAAGATTGCTTCACTGGGATATTCTAGCTCAACCGGTCCCGGCATCCCCCACTTTTTACGTGTGGATGCTTTTTCCATCAGCGGTGGGGGTGGTATTGGTAAATCATCACCATCAAATTCTTGATAAGTTGGTGGTGGTGATGGTGGTGGTGGTGGTGTTGGTTCTGGTGATGGTGCATCCGGTCTGAATTCATAATCAAATGGGTTGTTTTCGTCAAATTCATCCATTGTGTAATCAGGAACTTCCTGCTCCTCTTCTTCCTCTTCTTCCACAGTGGTGCTGCTCTTTTCATCAAGCCTTTTTGTGATTGGTTTAAAAAGCTCTTCTCCTGAAAGCTGACCAAACTCTTTCTTAATTTTATCCATTTTGAATTTTTGGTGAATTTCTTCTGTTTGCTGATCGATCGCCGACTTTTCTTCAGCCAGCTGACGCCATTTTTTCATTGACATATTTCTTGCGTTAATATATAGAATCGAAAAAAAAATATGAAGATTCCAAATTATGACCCAGGTTCTTCCGAGAGTGATTACATACAAGGTCACCCTTGTATGCCGGCAGATGTTTTTCGGATGTTAATTTGTGGGCCCAGTAATTCTGGTAAAACAAACACATTACTGCATATGCTTTATGAGTTGTTAGATTATGATAAAATTTACCTCTTTTCAAAAAACCTGCACCAGAATAAATATCAGGATCTTTTGCAGGAGTTTGCTGAAAAAATCAACCCCAAGGTTGGTTATGATATTATCGAGGCTCATGGTGATGAAATCATTCCACTCGAAGAACTTCCGGTGGACAACCAAAAAATATTTGTTTTTGATGATCTTGTTTGCGAAAAAAACCAAAACGATATCATTAATTATTTTATCAACGGGCGGCACAAAAACTGCTGCGTTATTTACCTCACTCAAAGTTTTTACAAGGTGCCGAAAAACATCCGTGATAACTGCAGCCATTTTTGTATTTTCAGATTTCTTCCAAGAGAAAACAAACGGATTGCAGACGAGATAGGTGTGGATCATAACGCTTTAGATCGCGCCACCGATAAAAAGTATTCTTTCTTTTACTATGACAAACCCCAAAAATTAATGAAAAGAAAAGATATATAATGGGGTATATTAACAGCCAAATGGGTGGAACTACCCAAACAACGACGAGTGAAAGTGGAAAAGTTGGTCCTCCTGGCCCAGGTGGTCCTCCTGGCCCTGAGGGTCCTCCTGGACCGAAGGGTGACGAAGGCCCTAGAGGACAACAGGGTCCTAACGGTCCAAGAGGAGAAAAAGGGCCCGCTGGACCACAAGGTCAGGAGGGAGCACAAGGACCACGCGGTTTAAAAGGTGACAAAGGCGATAAGGGCGACAAGGGCGACAAGGGTGATAAAGGAGAAAAAGGTGATCCTGGATCTCAGGGTAGTGTAAGCGGTTCTGCTGATATTGACATGCAAAATAAGTACAGTATCTTGCGATTAAAAAGCAACCCATATCCTGTCCGCGGCGATTTGACGAAGGCAATAAGCTATCAAGATATGAGAAATATCTTTCTTTCAAAAAAAGAGGGTGGACAAATGGAAGCAAATATTGATATGAATAATAATACAATTTTCAATGTAAAAGACCCCACACAGGCAGATCAAGCCACAAATAAAAAATATGTCGAAAATCAGCTTGAAAAAAAACTGGATAAAGGAGCTGATATTGATATGAAAAATAAATCAATTGTCAATCTTGATCTTCCATCAAACCAAAGAGACGCCGCATGTGTCGAGTTTGTTAACAACAGAATTGATGACATGACACAAAAAAAGTTTCTCAAAGTTGATGGCACTAACAATATGACTGGAAACTTGAATTTAAATAACAATAAAATTATTAACTTACAAACCGATTACAGAGATTCGAAATCCGCAGTTAATGTTGATTTTGTGCAAGAGGAAATTTCAGATTTGAGAGATCTTGTCACTCAAAAAATTCGTGAATCTCAGATCAATAACTCAGGTCAAAAAAGGGACGCCTTCAGATACTTGATGGAAGACACTGATGAATCTTCGAGTGAAAACAATATCGAGGTTTTGGGTATTGTTGATTTTCCCAATTCTCCACATCAAATTAATAAAAAAGCTTACCAACTTAAACTCTTGTTTGAAAAAAGCTCACCCTACCAGTACCGGTCACGCCTCGGTTTTAACTTATATAAACTTCCGGTCGGATATTACACAATGGTGGTTGAATGGTTTCCGCCGGAAATGAATATGATAAGTGTAACAGCTCAAGGGACTACGATTTCAATTGCTGATGAAACAACCAAAACATTCGAGAAGTACACCAAAACAGTTATACATTTTCACAGATGGAGAAGCTCACCCCCACAATTCCTTTATCTCGATCTGCATGGTACAGTCAGTAAGCAATCGTTTTTAAAAATTGGACATTTAATTGTCTATGGTGTTAAAGAAACAATTTCAAATGTTGACCCAAGTGTCTATGACACCGCTTTTGTTATTGAAAATGGGAAAATGGTTATGCAAACAGATCTTTCTTTAAACGGACATAATTTGATTGGCCCCGTTCATTATATTCATGGTTTTTTAAATACTACAAATAGTCGCAGATTTTTATTAAATGGTTGTGAAGAAATTATAATGAATCCGAATGATAAGATATTAAAAATAGAATTAATGTATGAAAAAGGCAAAAGACAATATACACCTATTTCCCTTGAAATATATATGGAATATAAAAGTCCCTTCATAATAGGAGCAATTGCTTATTCTATTAAATATTTTAATTCAACCGAAACAACAAAAAATCAAACAATTAATATTAATTATGTATTGGAACATTGTTGTTCATTCTATATTGAACTAACATCTGATTCGAAAAATGAAAAAATGATAATGTTACTTGAATATATTACACAATAAAAATTTTTACATTTTATTATATACCACAATGCGGGACATTTTCGAATTCAACCATATCGACCAAACACTTTCTGAAGAGAAGGTTAAACTTCTGAAAAATTTATACACTCATTACCATAAAAAACATTATGGATATGAAAAGTTGCACCGCGATTTTCGAAGAAAAAATTTTGTTTGTAATCTTTCAGCTGGCAAGTTAATAATCAGTGCGGCAATAGCTGGAGGAATAACACTGAACCCTGCTGTCATGGCAACTTTAAGTGGTGTTGGTCTTCTTTTGAAAGCAGTCGCAAACCTTAAAAAATTCGATAAAAAAATGGAACGAGCAAATTTGGCCCGTGTCGAATACCAGAAAATCCTTGACGAGATTCGCTTTTACCTCCGAGGCGAAGATTTCAACGAGAAGGCCCTTCTTGATATCTTGAAAATGAAAGATAATTTCATCACTGATCATTGTATGGAGATTCCGCTTTCTGTTCAAAAAAAGTACGATAAAAAATTCGCTCAATTGTAGATTTTTAAAATAATTATATACGCAAACAAAAATGATTGCACTGTTTGCAACTGTTTGTCATTGGTTTCTTGAACTTCTCACGCCACCCGAAATTCGGCAAATACGCTTTATCACTCGTGATTGCGTTTCAAAAATAATGTCGCCAAATCATGAATGTTCTTCGAAAAAAATAAAATTATCAACTCGTGATGAAGACGGCTACCCGATTTTAGGTTATGATGTAGTTCCATAATGAAACAGATAAATTTACATACCACACTTCAATACATTAAAAACATAGCCGGTGGTCGCGGGACTTTCCCTTGGAAATGAGTCATCACATTGTCAAAGTCATGTAAATAGAATCATCTAGAACGATCTAAAAACCTAATATAACAATGAACCCGAGAAACATCCAGTTCAACTCTGAAACGAACATTCTTGATCTTTCAAACATGACTTCACATCTAAATCTGTTTTTCTTTCATCATTGCCGGAACTTTCCTGAAATGTATCACTCGCCGTTTTCACAAAGCCTCAACTGGTTGTAACTGGTTGTAACTGGTTGTAACTGAACGACTATAAAAGACTAGCATCACCCCATTTTTTATCATTTGGAAACAAACATGGTATGGAACGACTCTCGCGATTTGAATTTTTTTTTTTAGGCATTGAAAAAACCACTGATCAATGTTCACAAACTTCAAGCATCTCTACGAGGAGCAGAAGGCAATACTTCAAATGTATATCAGTTATCATGATGAAATGACAACATTTTCTTGAAAACTTACGTTATAAAGGAAAGCTGAAGGATCGCTGGTTGCAAGTGTGTACTTCAAAAAACCTACATCAAGTCTCGCAACTCCGTAAAGTTTTGGAAGTGCCTGAATACCAACCCTATTGGCAACAAGTCGTTCAAACACGAAAAAACTGTGTCTGGTTCGCGGTTTCTAAGGAGATATTTTTAGCGCATCGGCTTACGCCGTAAGCCGTTAATTATTCATTAGCTTTTTCAGTGTAATCAGATATTTTTAGCACATCGGCTTACGGCGTAAGCCATTAATTATTCATTTGCTTTCAGTGTAATCAAATATTTTTAGCACATCGGCTTACGGCGTAAGCCATTAATTATTCATTTGCTTTCAGTGTAATCAAATATTTTTAGCACATCGGCTTACGGCGTAAGCCATTAATTATTCATTAGCTTTCAGTGTAATCAGATACAATAAAAATCCTTATTAAAATATATATATTCATTTGTGTCCTGTTTTTCTTTTTTTGGGGGCGCTGGGTGGTTTAATTTTGGTCGAGCAGAAAAGTACATGCTATTAAACAAATGTATACCACTTGTATATCACCATGGATGTCTACACAGATCAACACACTATCTCACAAGATCTCCCATCAAAAAATAATGAACCAGATTTCTCTGACAAAGAAGAATGGCCAACAGAAGAATGTTTTGAAATTGTTGAAATTTTCAAATGGAGAGATATTTCTGATGGAATATACAGAATACTAAACGTTACACACCGAAAAAGCAAATTTGGGGATTCAGCTATTTTAACTTTAAAATCAAAAGATAATGATGATTTTCGTGTATGGGCCCCAAAACGTCTTGTTGAAGATCTTATATATTATCCTTATCGATTTGTTAAAAAAATGGGTGTTGAAATGTCTGATGAAGGAAATGAATATTTTGTTTATAGATTAAAAAAATAAATTAATGATTATGATACTCTTCTTCAAACATATCAGTGCAAAACTTAATTAGGGTTAAATCAATTATATCGGGTACAGAAATGGTTATTTCATGTAAGATTTCTTCTTGTTTATAACAAGGGTAACAACATCCTCCCTGACAGCAGTGCATATAAGCTATACACACTATAATATGCACAAGCCGCTCCATTTCAGGACAAAAAGGTTGTATTAAAAGCTCGTTGTGAACCAGGTTCCAACCCAAGGCCTCTCGCTCTTTCAGTTTTATGGCGAGGTAATGTTTATAAATAATCTCACGTAACTCTGGTGGTAGGTTTTGAATTGCTTCCGTTATCTGACAGGTGTTGAATCTAGTTGCCATCAAATATCTTATCCCAAAAAAAATTTCATTCGTATTCGATTATGTTTCGTTTTTTTTTTTTTAATTGGTGGTTGGTACTCTTCATGGAATAAACACACCGTGGCTAAAAATTTCCATAAAATCGTTATATGCGCTGTGCCAGTCGTAAGTATCAGAGCAAATCTTTACTAAAGGTATATTCTCAATCGGAGGAGTGTAAAAAAGTTCATGATTGATTCCTTGCTTAAGACAGGGATAACAAAACCCTTCCCAGCGACAGTTATCATCATAATCTAAGCACATTATAATACGCACAAGTCGCTGTTTTTTGTGACAAAAAGGTTGTTTTAATAACTCATTGTGTACTTCTTTCATTTTAGCTATGTTTTTAACAGCAGGATGTAACGTTTCTGGACCAAGCTCTTTCAATAGCTCTTCAAGGTTTATGTTTTGTGCAGTCATTTCAACTTGGGTATAACACTTATTTATCAACCTTTAATTGAAAATATTTTTTTTTGGGACGGTTTATTTTGGTTAAGTAGTATATCCGGTAGTTAACAAATACTTCCTGATTGTCAGAGGTTTATTTCCGAATTTTAAAGCTCCCACAATAATAATAACAAGCGAGCAAAGGGAGCTTGTTATTATTATTGTGGGAGCTTTAAAATTCGGAAATAAACCTCTGACAATCAGGTGGTATTTGTTAACTACCGGATATACTACTCACCTGACATTGAGTTCACAAAGATACTGTGTTTTGCATCTACTGTTTGATGTCCTTCCTTCTTTTGCACAGTTAGACTGATGCCAAGGTTAACTGGGCCTTAACTTCTCAGTGCATCGTTTGCATCTTGTGGTGAATAAGCTTTGTAGGCAACCACCCCAGTAGAATCCAGAAGTTGTTTGAGTATTTTGCAGTTACATATACAATGCACAAAGTTGGATACTATTAAGTTCCTCATTGAGTAAAAATTCCAAATAATCTTAAATTCCAGTTGACCTAGAGGAAAAAGTAACATTTTTATTTTAACAGTTCTTAACAAAACTCTCTTACAGCTGTAATCAAACTCTCAGGTGAGGTCTAATATGAACACCAATGTTAACTTTTCAGGGGCTTAGTTCTTTGCTGTTTCTTGTGTTACTATAGCTAGATGTTATGTAAGTCAAATGATCAAGTAGCTATAAACCTAAACAGGAGGAAAATGTTATTTTCAGCAGGATAAAAACATGATAATGAGAAGAAAGAATAAAAATTGCTTGAAAAAAAAGTCATGTTCAAGAATCCCATTACTACCAAAAAGACCAATTTTATCTAAAAGAATTCATGACTACAACAACCAAAACTGCAGATGTAGGCATGCATGTCAACTCTACATGTATCTGGGACACCCCTAGATAAAAATAAGTGAATTGGAAATTATACAACTTTTCGATATCATCTTCATATCATTTTCAAGGAAGAAAAATCATCATATGTTAATATATACCTGAAACAGTGTCAAATAGTTCTACACTGATTAGACTCCTGGATACCCAAAAATTTAAAAATAAAATCACCCAGTCTATTGTTTCGGTCACAAAATCTCCTAGCTAGACAACAGCAATCTTGGATCTTTCTTCCAAAAAATAAATAAATAAATAAAATAAAATAAGATTACAGACATCGTTTCCACACAGCAAATATATCGTTTCTTTCTAAATTAGAAAGAAATTGGAAACGCCCAGGAGTACACTAAGTATTATTACTCCTCAGGAAAGGTTGTAATTGAGAATTGAGGTTGAACTTTCAGGCTCCCAATTTCAGCACGGTCAGAATAAGCTGGACATATTTCATCAACAATTATATTTCTACGTCTTCGCCATTCAATTACCTTTCATTGAGGTCTGTCTCGGCCTTTAAATAGCGGAAATTTAACGCCAAAATGAAATCTCCCAGTAGCAATTTTCTTGTTTTGGGCAATGTACGCCATTTTGAATTCTCGTTGGAAAACCGCTGTTCACAAAGCCTACTGTGTGACAATGGCGCAAAAGCGCGGGTCGATGAACAACTCATTATTTTTATTCCTTGTAACGAAAGGATCGTATCAAAGAACAAGTTTGCTACAAAATACGCGACCTAATAAAACGATCGCAAATCACATTCAAAAACACAACATCTAGAATTTTTTTTCCAAATTCCTTTCATTTTGTGTTGTGATTACATAAGACAGCAGGTCAGAATTGATTGTAGTGAACTCAACACTGACTCAAAGCTAGGGCTTACCTTTTTTGAGGAGCTGCTTGGTGAGATCGGCAAGAAAATACAATAGAAGGTGGCAGTGGCGTCACCAAACGGCAATTGCAGGGATCGAACTCACGGTCATGTGAGTGCAAGCCGACAGCTTCACCCGCCAAGGCTGAAAACCTTCCAAACGTCTCTTCTTGAAATAACCGCAAATTCGGCGCATGGCGAAGAAATATCGCAAACAAACCAAACGAAGAAGGCACGATTTCGTACTTTCCTTGGTACGGGGCACTTCGCACGCTTCACTTTGCTTCCCATGTGGGAATATCGAAATAAATTGTTGTTGTTGTTATAATATCATCC
Organism: Siderastrea siderea; assembly: GCA_964030785.1. Lineage (NCBI taxonomy): Eukaryota > Metazoa > Cnidaria > Anthozoa > Scleractinia > Rhizangiidae > Siderastrea > Siderastrea siderea. The sequence continues at coordinate 20,656,792 of OZ034971.1, read as the reverse complement.
GGATTCTGTTTGTTACAATCTAACAATTCCTGGCTTTTATCCGAGAAGTGGAGGAACAGCACTTTCCTCGGAGCCATCGACCCGCAGTTCTATTTTAACCTCGAAGAGACCGTATTCTCAAATGACCTAATCATGTGATTCATGAAATCCGTCACTCGTCAAGCCTTAATTTGAGCCTGACATGTATCCTATTTGATCCCCATTTACCTCGCTTTGTTGATAGAAATTTAATTACCGAGTAAACCGCAACTTAATTAATTCGGAAATCGGGTACTTCCAGTTCAAACCCACTTGCGTCTTGTCATGAAATTCATCTTCCGTCAATACCTTTTCTTTGACAAGACATTCAGAAGGCAGGTGATCACATGGCTGCAGGTCAGTAATTTATATTTATTGATGTACTATTTCATAACTGATCATGAAACGTACTGAACGCACTAGTCTGTTTATGTTACTTTAATAGCCGGAAGAGAGTGTTACGTGATGTTGAAATAATGCTATAACAGTCTCCAAAAGTGCCCTTTTCGAGATCAGTTACGTTTAAAACCTTCTGTGCTCGGTATTTTTGCTCTTGTCGATCCTTAAGAAAGTGATACTTTACGTTAAAACTGTGATACGTACATGTATGATGCATAATTTTGATAACTGACAAATACTGCCTTATGTCGTGTGTTGAATTCTGAACGAAGCAAATCAAGTAATTAGTTTTGAATGTACTCAGTTCTTTTAGATCAACAACACTGGCCATGTTGATTTGCATTATTCATTTGTTAACATACTTAACACACTTGATCAATACATGATGACAATTTTTGTTGAGCTTTCCTTGTGCTCACTGATTTGTGTATTGTTGGCTACTTTGTTGGCTATGTATACCCATATACTTTGTTCCCATGGAGATTCACACCATCTCTTTGTTAGCATTTTACGTATTTTGCACATTATTTGTATACTTGAACTAGTATATCTCTCCACAATTTTTAAAGTGAAAGCCTAGTAATATCATTGCTAATGGTGGATGAAATAATCATTGTACAACTGGTTTTTGCATTGAAGGGGTGTTCTAGTTAGGAAACAACTGTGTCTGCATCAGTTAAGTTCTGGGCAAATAATGTTTTGCAAATAGCCAGAAGAAAGTGTTGATTGATGTTTACAGGGAATTTGACAAATATGATCACTGAACATTTGGGCCATAAATAATTAACCAAAGAAACCTTGTTGCATTCAGGAAGTATTCCAGATAGAAAAATAACCGGATCAATTAATTTCTGGGCTAAAAGAAATGTAAAATGTTCTCATGTAACAGAATGGTTATTTTACTAGTCATGGTAAGACAGGGTTTCGCTGGTACATTGTACTTTCAAAACCTGCCAAAGCTGGTTTACTGGGTAAGAGATATTTTATCTAATTGTCAAATGTTTTTAAAATGTTGTGTTTAATTGTATTTAGTGCTAGCATTGTGATACATTTCTTGCCAAGAAGTACTTAATCAATAATACATGAAGTAAATTTTTGTTTTGCTTTTTTTCTCCAGGTTTTCACAGCTTTTGACTGCAATGACATGTTCTCATCCAGCCCGTTACGTTTCATGGTAGAAAGCAGAGAGTGGCAGCTATAAAAGTCACCAGTGTTCAATTCAAATTCTAGTTGAGTTTTCAAATGTCAGTTTGCCCTACACTCTTTGACTGTATAACATTCTTCATTGATACTAAAACAGTCCAGTGGAGTTTGCTGATGTTTTTAGGTCTGATCTCTATGAGAGTTCTGCCTTGAGACAAATTATAATGCTCCTGAAAAAAATATGACATGAAAACAAGCATGTGTAAAGATTTGAGAAATAAAGCTCAGCACTTTTGTGCCTTTCTTCGATCTTGCAAGTCATCTTACGTTAATTTTGTAGCCAACCTTTTTTCAGAACGAAGCGATAGTCTTAGAAGCAGTCTTAGGACACGAGGCTTTGCGTGACTTCGGCCGGCTGCGAAGGAGACTATAGAAGCAGTCGTGTGGAAGAGGCACAATTATAAAATAACTAAGATACTATGCATGCTCTGATTGGCTGAGATGCGTGTTTGCATGGGCGATGTCGCAGCTCTTACAAGGTCTTCTCTAATTTGCTGAGAAAACAATACACCAAACAACAAAACAATGAACCCTAGCCCCGAAAACAATAGAGCTGCGTGATACCAAGGTCCAATAAAATTAGAGGTTGTTAAGAGCTGCGGGGCTACTCGTTTGCATGAGAGTAGGAAACACAGTTGTGATGTCACAGTTGTGCATAATGTCTTAGTTATTTTATAAAAGCAATAAAAAAACGTTTTAATGTGTTTGCGTAGCCTGATATAAACACTCGAGGGGTTGGAAGAATGCTGGAAAGTTATGTAAACCTGGGATGAAGTCGAGGGCTTGCATAACTGTCTTGAATTTTTCTAATCCCTCTTGTCTTTATATCAGGCTATGCAAAATAGCCCTCTCTTAAGGTGGTACTGGAGGCTAATTTGGGCATTTTTTGGTCATGTTTACTCAAACCAAAAAGACAAAAGTATTTAATAAAATGGCATAGAATTTCCCACTTTAAATCATTATTATATGAGTATTTAAAAAATTATGAGTTTATTCAGATATATATTAAGGAATTTGTGGAATTCTATGAATTACAAGGTGTGGTCAAAATGGCCATTTTTGATAAAATGGGCTCTCACTCTAAGGCAATTGAATATTCTACAAAATAAAAAGAGACACGTAAACAAAGCCATAAAATAAAGATTTACAGCGCAGTCCGCCAAAAAATATTAAAACAGGACTATTTTAGAGCGAAAACAAAGAAAAAATATTTTATGTTGATTCCGTACCTTGTCATTTAGACATTTTGAGGCGGACTGTGGCGGACTGCGCTGAAAATTATCGCAATCTTGTGTAGTTTACGCTTTCCAAATTTCGCAGCAAAAGAATAAATCGCACAGGAGATATTCTATCTACAACGAGTGCTTGTTTTTGTCAGAAGCGTCCACGTTGTCCAAAACACGCCATAATTTTTCACAATTCCTTCCCCGATCGATTCTAGCGTGAGTTCTGCCTTGCCGCCATGTTTTCCAAGCCAGCAACACATAGTTCCAGCGGTAAATTCCAAACATTTGCTCTATATAAGGTCTTTCTGCCCTTATAAAGAGGGTCTACTTTCCCGCGAAACCAATCAGAAGCGCCAGCATAAACAATGACACCTTTCCTTGGGAACCGATGCGCATGGAGCGCAGCGTTGACAGATTTATTCACTCGCGTTGCAAATATCGGAGTGTTTCCACGAAGTACCAAAGAATCTCTGCATTTTATGATGAAACGAAACTCCCACAGACATTCATGGATATTGGGTTGTATTTTTCAGCGGACAAGATTGCGATTTCGGCGACCTGTAGGATGAAGTTGTGTTTAATAACTGCAGACAATGGCTGGTATTGTCGATGCCACGTAACAAAAACTGCATTGCTCCGTCTTCATACAAAAAATACATTTCAGTGACCTTCTCTCGCCGAAATACAATTTTCCCGCAAAATTTGCCTTGGAGACGAAACTTTAGTCGCTTATATCTCGCTAAATACAAATTTCCTTGAAATGAAAATTTGTAAACAAACTTATTTTGTGATAAACTTCAAGCTGCTTTAAAGTCAACCGATTTGAAAAAGGTCACTTTAGCCTCTAGGACCACCTTAAGAGGCTGTCTCCCTAAGAGTGTTCCACTCGATCTCGGACTCAAAAATAGATTTCCTTCAAATTTCTACCACAAATAGTACTATCTATCCCTACTACTAAAATGCAATTGAAATGATCCAAAAGTTTATTTTGCTCCGGTTTGAGGATTTCATTGTCAGTATACCGTAAGTGACTAAAATTTGGCTATTTTGGGCGCGTAGTACGGGGTTTTTCAATTATCGTTTAAAATAATCACAACCTTCAAATTTACACCCATTTGATAGCTTATTACTTCTTCATTTGGACATTTTCCCGATCGAAATCGTATGAAACTGAAAATGATAAATGAACTAATTTAATAAGTCACTCGCACTGGATGAAATAGTGCTTTTGAAACATGCCAAAATTCTCAATTGAGGCACTTAGGCCAGACATAAAAACCCGTTCTAGGCATAGACTATGCACTGTTTCCTAGAATAATGCAATAAAACTTGCGGCAGAATGCGATTCTGAGAAATTGTGTCGAAGTTAAGTAAGCCATTTTCGCCAATGGTGTCTTGCGTGCCATCGACTACCATTCCAGTCGGAAGACTTGTTGTCTTATTATGGTCGCTTAATTTATCAACAATTCTACCCAAATGAAGGGAAATCTGATTACATTTCTACATACAATGGCCTGTTCTTTCTCATGTTGCTATATCAACATCTATTCTTATGCTCCTTGACCTGAGAAATCACCTCATTTGACGCCTACCTTGTTATTTAAAACTCTTTCCGTCGAACGCTTTGGCGGTTCATAAAATGTGCAACGTACAGTCTTTTTGTTCATCACAAGATACGAAGACGACGATAAGGAAGGTACCGAGATCCAGTCGCTATATTTCTGGAGAACAACCGATGAATTAAAATGTTTCACGACTTGTGTTACAAAATATAAACAGGCCAGGAAAAATCGCATTTCCGGACTGCGGACAACGGACTTCCGATTATGGAATACAAACTTGGAACATGGGACTGAGTGTATAGCGGACTAGCGTAAATATTACTCTGTTACAATCGATTTCACTCAACGTTTTCAATCTGTGAACTTAGCAACGTCATTCCGCCAGTTTGGAATTGATATGAGAATGGAAAAAAGCTCTGGTCTTCAAAACTTTTCAGAAAAATCGAATGATTCCGCAGATCAGTGGTCTCAAGCAGTATAAACTTTGTGGTTCTCAGGATGCAAGCGTTTTGCTTTCGAGTCAATTCGTCCGGCAGTATTAGTACGAATCATTTAAGATAGCGAAAATTTTATATTGTGGAACCGAGTGAGTCTATAAAAAGCATATTTTAACTCGAAGTCGGTATTGAGTGGTCCGCACGCGAAGTCTCCGTCCGCCTCGAGGAATGCAATAAGCTGATGAAAAAAGCACAGACGCAAAACGTATCCCATATTACCGAAACTGCACAAGCGAAAACAGCCCGTGATTTCTTGCGAGCTGGTAGGGCGAAACGCACAAACTGGCAAGCTGCAAACTAAGGAATAAGCTTGAAAATTAGGGAGGTTCGCGCACAAGCAAAGAGGCTTATTCGCTTGTCAGGCAACGACATTACACGACAACATCTCAAAGAAAAAACGAAAGCTTTGATGAACACTGGCCTAAATCATTGCCGCATGTGGATAAATTATTAATATCATTTGGATATTGCGTCGCATCCGCGTCTGTTAAGACATACCCCTCCCCACGCCTTTCAGGGCCACTCCCTTGTAGACTTTAAAAGGAACGAGTCGCTAAATAAGTGATTCAGCCGCCATGACCTCTGTCTTCATTGGGGTTCCTTTTACTGGAGCTGGTTTCACTTAGTCAAGCAAAGTTATTTCCTTTCTACTACGTACGGGGCTTAGAGTGTCGCAGGCTAGGACAGCTCAGGTGGTTTCCGGGACCTAGTGGCTCTTCCCTGTGGAGCTTCAGTCTACCTCACCCTTCCTAAACTAAGTACAGTTTGCACGTCTGAAATGTGACTTTAGACTTTTTGTCGTACTACAACTTGAAGTGCTGTAATGTTCGTTCGTGCGATCAACATGAACACTTTAGAACATACATTCTGAAGGATGAGGGAGGGTGAAAAAGGACAAAATCTAAACTATAAATTAATTTTGAATCCTGGCCACAAGACCACGACAAAGTTGAACATGGGAAAAAGGCTGACCCAGATCAAGTTCAAGCAAATAGCATACGTAATGCAAGAAATGAAAAAAACGAAAGGCTGTTTGAAAAAGAAGAATGGCTCACGACGACCCAGATTACCAGCTTCTTTTCACGTTTAGCTTCACGACAGAAGTCCCGCGGCCAGGATGCTAGCACTGCATCAACGGATGCGACAGCGCGGCCAGAAGAAGATGAAAATCAAGATATTGAGGCCGTCCGATTCTGGTATGAGACTGCTGCGCTTTGGTGGACGATATAAATGAAGAAATCGGGCTCACAAATCCCATAGTTTTGACGCCGATGATTTTTGTGACTATTATAAGAACAGAAAAAATAGGCATATTTAGTGTCGCCATGCTAAAAACAATACTTCACCATTGCAAGGTTCTTTTTCGAGCAAGAGATCGAAATGCGGGCCTGATTCGTTTGGTGAAAGACGTTATTCACGAGTGTCGGCCGGTTGTAAATAAAATGATGCTAGATTTTTTGTCAGCACCTGCCGTTTTCAGAAGCTTTACGCATGTATCCGTTAGCCACATTATGGCAAAGTTTGATATAAAATGCATGGTTTTCAACTTTTTTCGGTGAGAAAGTATGCGATATCGACAAACAGCATATCTCTTACTTTATGCGTCTAGCATGAAAAATTTTCAATTTCGACCGTTTTTGTATGATAATATCTACTTTCTACCTCATCTCGTAGAACACGTTAAGGCTATCTTCAAAAGGCGAAATTTTCTCGAAATATTGTAACAAAACGAAATCCAAGAGTCCATCAACCCCATCCCTTGTATCACAGTGGGGGAATGAGATTGCTTGTTAGGTATGAGGGTTAACGCCGACAGAAAAAACTAGCCTAGAGGAATGCGGGAAGCTGAGGCAAAAAGGGTAGACCCAAAACATATCCCATATTATAGAAACAACACAAGCGAAAACAGCCTGCGATTTCTTGCTGGTTGGGCGAAACGGACGGGCACAAATGGAATGAGCTTGAAAATTATAAGTAAGGATAAGGGAGGCTCGCTCACAAGCAAAGAGCCTCTTTCGCGTGTCAGGCAGGCATCGATATTTCACAAGAAAATCTCGAAGAAAAAAAAAGAAAAAGGTTTGGTGAATACTGACCTCAATCATTGACGCACGTGGATAAGTTATTAATGTCATTTGGATATTGCGTCGCATCTGCGCCTACCAGGACATAACTTTACTCCGCTCCCCCCCCCCCCCCCTTCCCCTTTTGATGGCCACTCCGTTATTGACTTTGAAAGGGGAAAGCCGCTGGATGAGGAATTCAGCCGTTATGACCTCTGTCTTCTACAGGGTTCCTTTATTTAGAGCTGGTTTCAGTTAGTCAAGCAAAGTTATTTCCTTTCTACTACGTACGGGGCTTAGAGTGTCGCAGGGTAGACCAGCAGAGATGGTTTCCGGGACCTAATGGCTCCTCCCTGCTCCAGCTTCAGTCAGTACACCACCTTCCTAAAATAAGTACAGTTTGCGTGCCTAAAGATGTGTCTTAGGACCTTTTGTTGTACTATAACTTGAACTCTTGTAACCTTTGTTCGTGCAATCAGAATAAACCATTTAGAAAATACATTCTTACGGTGGGGGAGGGTGGAAAAGGACAAAATTTAAAATATAAATTAATTTTGTATCCTGACCGCGAGAAATGACAACCCTCTGTGACAAGCCTCTCCTTAGACAGTGACTTTATATATATATCCAAAAGCTCTTGCCGTATTAGCTGCTCGCTGTCATTGTTATTTTTAAGTTAAAAATAAAATGTTGTTGACGAACATTTGTATATCGCGTTACTGATCACAGTGTAACGGAACTCCCAGGTTGAGGTTGGAATCGTTTTCCTTTCTCGTTTGTTTCCCCTTAAGACTCACGGCGACCGGAACTGGTGAATTTAAAGTATAGCTGAAAGCACTATAGAGATTACAGCTTCCTCGTGTTATCTCATGACCAAGACAAAAAGACTTTTTCATCACCTCTATGATGAAACCGCCGAATCCTTTGCCGGAGGGGAGAGTTATTTATCGAACAAGGTGAGTGGCAAATAAAGTAACTACAGTATCTATTCGAGGTTTTGGACCTCCAGAATTGGTTTCATGGCAAAAAAAGGAAAAGTACTTTGTATAATTTTTTGAACCACCAGTGACATCACTTTAATTAGGCGGATATATATAACAACACTTGAATGGAAATTCATGTCACGCAAGACACCATTGGCGAAAATGGCTTACTAAACTTCGACACAATTTCTCAGAATCGCATTCTGCCGCAAGTTTTATTGTATAATTCTAGGAAATAGTGCTTAGTCTATGTCTAGAATGGGTTTCTACGTCTGGCCTAAGTGCCTCAATTGAGAATTTTGGCATGTTTCAAAAGCACTATTTCGTCCAGTTCGAGTGACTTATTAGATTAGTTCATTTATCATTTTCAGTTTCACACGATTTCGATCGGGAAAATGTCCAAATGACACAGGAGCGGTAAAAAGAAGTAATAAGCTATCAAATGGGTGTAAATTGGAAGGTTGTGATTGTGCGAAGTCTTTTTAAACGATAATTGAAAAACCCCATACTACGGCGCCCAAAATAGCCAAATAAATTTTAGTCACTTACGGTATACTGACAATCAAATCCTCAAAACGGTAGCAAAATAAACGTTGGGATCATTTCAAGTGCATTTTAGTAGTAGGGATAGATAGTAGTATTTGTGGTAGAAATTTGAAGGAAATCTATTTTTGAGTCCGAGATCGAGTGGAACACTCTTAGGGAGACAGCCTCTTAAGTCTTTACTTTTCTCTATACTAGCACTTTTCAGATACTAGCTGTTCAACATTGATGCCATGTTTGCTCCTAATTAGTGCATTCCATATTGAAGCACCTTACAGTGTTATGTGCTTCTATACAATTCTGGATTTTTTTAAAAGTTGAAGGTTGAATTCTGTGTTATCAATAAGATTATTTGTTTAATGTACTGTTCAACAACTTGATCCATCTGACAACTGTCAGCCTAGTGCTGAAGGGTTCAGCACAGGTATACATCCGATACTCCTACATTCCATGTGTGTTTTTCATTAATTTTTAACTAATGAGCGTTCTTCAGGACCCACTTCTATAATGTAACAAGCTGGAAAAGGTGGCTGCAGAAACAATGATTACACTTGAATTGGCAAGGAGATGCACTTTGCTTTGCTATTGTAAAGGATGCATGAAGTTATGCAGTACTGAAAATTTTGTCGCTAACTGTTGGGGATACCTTGTGTTTGAAAGATACTCTGTTTTCCTGCTCGAGATCTGTTAATATCATGGCATTTTCCATGATTTTTTTACTGCCATGGTTTGTTGATCAGTTTTAACACAGTTTTTGTTCATGCTCTATCACGGTTTCAAATTGACCGCAAAATACCAAAACATTTCACCACCATTTCGATGATGTTTTTGTTTGGTTAATTTCTGATTAAGGATGGAGTAGTTCCAACATAGCATTCCCTGCAAAAATATTCAGTAGAAAACTAATTCAGGGGAAAACTATTTCAAGCCCTTTCACCTAAAAAGCTAATCAACTCCAGTTAGTGGAGGTCGTTTGATTACCGTTCAAAGGTTTACATTAAACTTTGCAGAATTTCAAGCTCACCTCAGTTTTCTTCAACCTTTTCTCTCCCAGAGTTAAAACCTTGAGATAGGTGTGACCATTAAAATAGAAGCTGGTGTCATCTGCTGATCCTGTAGTACTGTTAGCTTTACAGCAGCATGCATTTGGAAAATGAATATTGGGACTCTTGTACTCTGTCATTAATTATGAGCAGATACGTTCAATTTAGGAAGCACTTTAAGAAATAAGGAAGTAAACATTGACAATATCTTTTAAAATCGAATTAAAACAAAATGCTTACCAGTTGCCAAGTAGCACGAGCAGCACATTGGCACTACTTTTCTTCCAACATAACAAATGGTGATCTTTAAGCAACGATTGAAGTCAACAGGAAAAAATTGTTTATTAATAGTACTTTGTCAAGCTATCAAACTTGTAAAGGAACCGAATAGAAAATAATCCTCGTTGTATTCGGCCATTTTGAACCTTGTTTCTTTTCGAGAAACCAATACTGAAGTCCATGAAGAATATGCTGTCAAGAATACAGCAGAGCTCTGTATTGGTTTTGCAAGCTGTATTGAAACCTTTAGCGAGCATAAAGAGGACGTACGCACAAAACAGGTTAGATCAAGAAAATTATTTTACAGCAAGGTGTAAAACAAACAATAGATAATTTATTTCTCCTTCAAGATGCATTTAAGCTTATACAATGTCAATAAAAACATTAATAGACCTAGAAGTCCTACGCATAAAGTATCGGCATGCGATCCACAAGCGCCATCAAGAGACAGATGAATCGGTACAAAAGCTAAACAACGCGAGCAGATATTATTATGATCTACTTGTGAATTTATATTCCTCTACTTTGTCTTCTTTAGGTAGCGTGAATGAAGTCCATAAACAAGTAGCATTTAAAAATTTTATCGAAACGAATGAAAGGTCATTTTCTATGCGCTAAATATGAATAGATAAACTACCAAAATTTGCTTTTCAAAACCTCAAAAACTGTACTTTAGGGAAGAGGAATTGTCATCGCCCGATAAAACTGAAAATACCGTTTCGATCTTTCTTTTGAGGCTAAATTAATTAAATGTCCAAGGCTAAGAAGAAGTAAAAAGAGTAGAACAAGAACTACATTCCGGTCACCTGTGATTCTACTTGCAAATTCCAAATTTCACTCAGTAGCTTACTTGTAGAGGAGTTCTTTAGTTCTCCCCGTTGAACCACTTCTTCTGTAGTCCATGAAGAAGAAGCATTAGCTTTTTTTTCGCAAAAACGAATACAGAGTCGCCTTTTAAATGTTGTTCAGATATGCAATAGCTGCAGAATTTTGCCCGTGTGAACCTTAGATCTCTCAAGACGACCTTAACATTCGGCAAAATGACACTTGAGGTAAATTCGGAAGACGTACAGACCTCCATTTCATGCGTAACGCTCAGTCCCTGACTGTAAAGAAATCAGTGCGCCTGATGCCTTCTCCTACAATACAAAGTGAACGAATGAAGACAGTGTACTTCAAAACTTGATGATTTCTCCGTCTCAGAGCGAGCACGGCGTTGCAAGGTAACAAATTTGTGACGTGGAAAGTTTTCATTCGTTGTCCTCCAGTTTGAAAATCTAACGGCGGGAAGGCGAGGTCACACAGCTAGGTTTACAATGCGCATGATAAGCCGTTTTTGAGCCCTGTCGGGGAGCAGGGAGTCAGAGGAGCAGGGGAATAGGGGAGCAGGGGAGCAGGGGAGCAGGGGAGCAGGGGAGCAGGGGAGCAGGGGAGCAAGGGAGCAGGGGAGCAGGGGAGCAGGGGTGCAGGGGAGCAGGGGAGCAGGGGAGCAGGGGAGCAGGGGAGCAGGGAAGCAGTGGAGCAGGGAAGCAGTGGAGCAGGGGAGAAGGGGAGCAGGGGAGCAGGGGAGCAGGGGAGCAGGGCAGCAGGGCAGCAGGGGAGCAGGGCAGCAGGGGAGCAGAGGAGTAGGGGAGCAGGGGAGCAGGGGAGCAGGGGAGCAGGGGAGGAGGGGAGGAGGGGAGCAGAGGAGCAGAGGAGCAGGGGAGCAGGGGAGCAGAGGAGCAGGGGAGCAGGGGAGCAGGGGAGCAGGGGAGCAGGGGAGCAGGGGAGCAGTGGAACAGGGGAGCAGGGGAGCAGGGGAGCAGAGGAGCAGGGGAGCAGAGGAGCAGGGGAGCAGGGGAGCAGGGGAGCAGGGGAGCAGAGGAGCAGAGGAGCAGGGGAGCAGAGGAGCAGGGGAGCAGAGGAGCAGGGGAGCAGGGGAGTAGGGGAGGAGGTGAGCAGAGGAGCAGAGGAGCAGGGGAGCAGAGGAGGAGGGAAGCAGAGGAGCAGTGGAACAGGGGAGCAGGGGAGCAGGGGTAGAAATATGTGGGCTAATTGCGTTTGTCTCAACTCTTTTCGTCTAACATTGTACCTACCCTATTAATTTCAAGATCATATATGTTGTTATGGCCAATTTTGCCCGGACACAAGTTTATGAAGTCACTTTCTTATCAAAATAAACAGGCTGCCATGCAGAAAAGTGATGACCTAACAAGCAGTTCAAGCTATTCAGCAATCCACCAATAGTAAGATTGAAGGCATTTGTGAATAGATTAACCCACAGCCCTCTTCCAAGAATATCCCCACCCCTTCAACACATCCAAAAATGTACTAAGAAGGCAAAAGTTTTGAATAATCAATTTTACAGCTTTAAAGTCAAAACGTCACCAAATATTTTCCAAATATTATAATCCACCCCCGCCCCCACCCCCACTCTCATAATAAATAAACATGGATGAGATAATAACAGATGAAGATAAAAAAATTAATGATATTTCCACCTAAATAATATATAGATTTAGCCAAGCCTAAAAGCGGAGCTCCACATCTCTCTTTCATGCTTGTTGGCCCGTAAAATACATTAAATTTTAGTTGTACAGTTATTCGCCAAGAGGTGAAAAACAGCAAAGGAAAACATGCAGACCACTGAGGAAACTGTGACTTGGCTTATTTTTCTTCAAAGAGAAGACTTCAGCACGACTTTCACCGACAGCTCTTCTTTTAGCATTCTTTCGAAAGCTAGCTCATTAAGTTCAAGAAGAGTACTTGTAAAACTATAATTGCTAAAAAACCCACTTAAGTTGCTCCCGGTAGCAACTCGACAGACTTTTCCCTGCAAATACACATTTCTCACTGATTCCGATGCATCCCTCTGGCTGTTTAATTTTGTTAACCATGAAACATTTCTTGAATTCCATTTTTCTAAAATAAATAATATTTTCCCGGCATCAAGCCGTTTACTGACAAAAAGTTACCTCAAAAATGTTTTCGGAAACTTTCAAGCACACGTATAATTATCAAGAGAAAATGACACAAGTTTTTCACCCGCGAAGTATTAATCGGGTGCTTTCAAGAACACATCCTGAACTAATTTTAGGAAGCTTTTAGAGTCTCATTTAAGACAAAATAGGCTTCAACCGAGAAATGCTTTGCTTATAGTTACTTAAATAAAGATTTCATTTCGATCTGTAACTAAAGACACACTGAAATGGCTTACTGGCTAAAAACAAACGCACACGAAAACATGCCACACTGAACTCACTCACTGAAACGGCGATTCTAAGTTTAGTCGCTAAATTGGGACAAAAATGTCATTCACTTCAAGTGAAGAAACCAAAAATATATAAAAATATAAGGAAGATAAAATATTCCACAACTGAACAAAAAACATATGGAGCTTTATACTAAGACTATAAACTTAACAAAAAACTATTGACGACAGAGCGACTCTTCAGGTGTTGAATACTAAATTACGAATTAGTCAAAACAACCCAATATGCGGTGCCGAAGAAAAACAACCTGGATTTAAAAAACAACACAGACTCAATCTAGAATAGTCACGATTTCTACTTTTCGAATAAAATACACTACTGACTAGAATTGCTCAAAGAAAAATATTGAAAATTACGCACTAAAGTTCAAAAGAAAATTGCGCATATACATCAGATTGCTCACTAATGAAAATTCCTTTAATGAATAAACACAGAAAAAGGGACAAAAAACCTTCAAAAACATGAAATGTCATTCACACACGAAGTACTTGTTTGCCTAGGAAAGCAAACTGCATTCAATTTTACCCTCGAGTGAAGTTACTCGCAAGCCTACAAACAGGAACTACAAGGTAATTTCACAGATATTTTAAACAGGTTTTTAAAACATTTCAAGAAAATTACCGTCATTTACTAAACATGTATAGTCGCTCAATTAAACAATTTTTACAATGTAAATCCACAATCAAATCTGTAATTTACTTTACTACTCAACTGAAAGAAGGACTTCAAAATCTAAACGAAAGTCGCCGGGTTCTTTCCAGATCTCCTTAGCTTTGAAAAAAAAAACGAGTATGTCCTCGAACAAGGATTTCTTGCCTTCAAGCTCTCCAATATCTTCTATATGCGCCATCGAGATTGAAGCAATCGTTTTCCTTTTCATGATGAACTGTTACAAGTCTTCATTCCAAGAATGTTTTACAATTTAATATCGTATTAAAAATCTAGCGTGTGAGGAACCAGCCGCCATATTGTTTACTTCAGCTACAAGAAAAAAAGGGGCATTCCGCCTCCCCGGGTCGGCTTGCCTTGGGACTCCCCTCTCCCTCCTCCAGAGTCTGTACGGACGGACGGACGGACGGATGGACGTACGCTGACGTCAGGACCAAAATTTTTCGGATCAACGAGTTACCAAATTTGCTTACCCATGGTGCTCCGCGAGCTCCGCTAAAAAATAATAGAGCCACGTCAATGCCTTTTCGGAATGCTTAGGCCTTGGGGAGAGCACTCCCATATATAAGCTATATAGGTATGTGCTAGGAAATAAGGTATGGTTTTTAAGGTTCTCAGTCATTAAATAGAGTATTGATTTTGAATCAAGGAATTGTGGGTTGCACTTGGTTTATATAGGGAGTAGTGGAGCTACGCCATTGGTAGGAACATGGCAACGTGAAAAACAAGAATAAATTCGTTGAATGAAAAGCGTTCGTTGATACCGTGGGGATTAAGTTTGCCGATTTGAAAAATGAATTTTCGTTCTAGATTTTTACGGCTTTCTGTGTTGCCCTGGTGTAGAGAAAGGCCACAGATCGTCATGTGTTGACTAGAATGGTTAGGAGATTGAAATGTCGGGCGACTGGTTTGAATGCGTCCTTGTCATTTCTTTCAACGTCACGTAGGTGTTCGCGGAAACGGTCCCCTTATCTCCTCCCTGTTTCACTAATGTATATCTTTTTGCATAAAGTGCATGTTATGCAGTAGATAGCATTCGCAGAGGTGCATGTGAAACGATCAGTGGTTTTAATCGATCGCTTCGGTCCTGTTATTTTGTCCGCATCGTGAATGAAAGGACAAGTGTTGCGTCGTTTGCGCGCGCATTTAAAAGTACCTGGTTGATCATCAGATTTAAGTACACTTCTAACTAGAAAGTTCCCTATGTTTTTGTCGCGTTTGAATGAAACCAATGAGGGTTGTGAAAAGATTTCGTTGTCATTTTGGAGTAACTTAAAGTTCTTTAGAATGATGTTTTTGGCTGCGAGGTTATGTGGATGATAAGTGAGTGTAAATGGAATTCTCTCATTCTTTTCCTTCTGTGACGTTTGTAGTGCTGACTGTCGATTAATCTGTTGAGCACGGTGTTGAGCTGTGTTGACAACAGAATCAGGATAGCCACGATTCTTGAAGAAATGACACATTTCCTCTGATTTGTTGAAAAAATCGGAGTCACCACTACATAAACGTCGAAGTCTGAGAAATTGAGAAAATGGGATGGAGTTTTTGACATGGGAAGGATGAGAGGATGAATGCAACAAATAACTGTGGGAATCTGTAGGTTTGTAGAACACACTGGTAGATAGGCCGTTGCCATTGATTGAAACTTTGATGTCGAGAAAAGCGATTGAAGTTTCGGAAATTTCCCAGGTATATTTCAGTGCCGGGTGAAAGGAGTTGACAGAAGTTATAAAATGATCGAGTTCTTCCCTGTTGGATGAAGTAGCGCCAGTGCAGTCGTCGATGTAGCGGCCGTAAAGTTCAGGTTTGGTGCCATAAATTGGTTGAAAAATTGGTTTTCGATGTAACCTACGAAAAGATTGGCGTAGCTAGGTCCCATTTTAGTGCCCATAGCGACGCCGTTGACCTGTTTCTGTGGCCTTTCCCTACACCAGGGCAACACGGAAAGCCGTAAAAGTCTAGAACAAAAATTCATTTTTCAAATCGGCACACTTAATCCCCACGGTATCAACGAACGCTTTACATTCAACTAATTTATTCTTGTTTTTCACGTTGCCATGTTCCTACCAATAGCGTAGCTCCACCACTCCCTATATAAACCAAGTGCAACCCACAATTCCTTGATTCGGTCTGACGAAGGGCTAACGCTCGAGACGTCAGCTTTCAATCTCTTTACGGTGGCCAATTTACCTTATGAACCAAGTTGATAAATCCAAAATTTTGTGTTTCACGTCCCCACCGACGCAGCACCAAAGTTTCTTTAGAAACTAACCCCCTTGCTCTACACTTAAGGCTTAGTCTAGTGTACTGTGATTGATGCTTAACTTCCCATGTAACAGAAAGAAGAAATAAAAATGACCTGTTCACACAATTCATAGTTATGGTTTATTCCCTGAATAGGGTGTCATTTTTTCAGTGAGTACATCTATACCAGGGGGGTCCTGTGTTATTCTGCACAAACTGTATTATTTGTAACTCTATAGAATGGTAACCGTTTTGTTATGCTACCTGTTTTCTATTTTTAAGGTGATTCCATCAGAAAAGAAGTTGTACTGAGAATTTTTTTAAACTTTGCACAGTTATTAATTACACCTAGTACATTGACAAATAAAATAACCAATTAACAATTGACTAAAAAATGTGAATACTTGAAGAAGAAACAGACTACTGGCGACACAATCGCACATTAAAGAGAACACACTGTGAATGTCATACACTCTGCTTGAAAACTAAACCCAGCTTGGCTTGCATCAGCATTTTTATAACCAAGAAAAAGACAACTGCATAGTTGCCAGGACTGCTTTAGTCAATGGTTCGGATGCCAGAAGACAAGTTGCCACTGACCAAGCAGCCCAAAGACTTTGAGTACCACACCCTTCCTCACCTCACCCTTAGAACTCTCCACCCACCCCACCCCCAAGGAAATTGCTGCCCTTATATTGAAGGTAGATCCATAGGCCTGCAAGGCATTCACACAAAAAACCTTGTTGATCCAATCACCCTGATAATACATTTTTAATGACCTAGTGCGCATTTCTTGAAAGTCCCCAAAAGCCACTTGTAAAAATGTGAAGAGCTCCTTTCTTCACAGCCGTTATTTTAAGATGTCTCTAAGATAAGAAATATTTAGCTTACAGCAAAATTTTGTGCTTGGAAACTTCTTTGTTTACAAGATACAGTGTGAATCGATGTTCCTGAAATCGTCCTGAAAAGTTTAGGGGCTTTCAAGAAACAGACGCCTGTCAAATGTCAGTTTTCAGAATTATCCAGTTCATAAATGCGGCCAAACAAAACAGCTGCCAGCAAAGGCTTGTTAAATGACTGAACAGTCATTTTAGGCCCAGAGACAGACATGGCCTTAGCTGAGAGTAGCTGAACACCACTTAACAGAATCTCTGGGAACACATGGGCCTTTGATGAGAAATTTCCCATTACAGTCAACGATCTGAACGTAGTTGATGCAGTAAAGATTGGAGAGCCACAGGAATGCTCTTCCATTCTGGAACACTTTATCAAAACACAAGCCTGGATATAGTAGCCCTCGGGGTTGTGGTGACCACTAAACGCTCCTAATGCAAAAAGCTCACTCTTAAAAGGTTGATGGCTGGAAGTGGAGTAACTTGTATGGCAGCAAAGGTCATTAGAGCAAACTGAAACATTACCCTCAAAAGCCTCAAGTTTGACGAAGGTGTATACGTCATTTATCAGCACAGAGTGAAAAGGTTTGCTACCGGGAACCACTGGTAAGCTAACCTGTTTCAACATATCTTGAGCAGATTTAAATGCCACGCTGGTTGATTGGCAAGTCTGCATGTTACATTGCCCTGGGTGCAGGTCCAGATTTGGTAAAGTTGCAACCAGAAGATGTCCTTCGTAAGTCTTCATATCATAGACATATGATAAAGCCTCTCCGCAAGAATAAATACCACTCCCTCCCATGTCTGCCAGAGGCTGATGTTGATTGGCAGCAAGTAAATTAACACATGTCAATCTGGACCATGCTTGCTGATATTCTACTGACGCGAAGATCGGAAACCCATCTATCCATGCAGTTGGGAATACAATGTTGCGAACACCATACTTCTCCACAAGGGTGATGGCTGGGTCATGGAATAGCATGTCAAAACAAGTGAACACTCCAAATGTAATCCCAAACGACGTCTTAAAAATCACGATTTCTGCTTTCTGTGGAGTGTTGAACTGGTTTTCATGATAAAGATTCTGTTTGTGATACTTAGCTAGTAACGTGCCGTCTGAGTCTAATACCACATCAGTGTTAAACTGGTATTTACCATCTTGTGGACAGTGTGGATCCGATTTGTCACAGTACTGAACATCTCCCATGTTGGCAACCACAACAATGGATGAGTTATGAGCGATGCAACTCAACTCTCTCAAAACTTCCGTGTTTTTGAAGCGATCCGGATCTCTGCAAGGGTTCCAACTGTTCTGTAGCTTGGACGGATTTGGGATGTTTTCCAAAAACGGAAAGATCTGTTGGCGTGTGAAAACAAAGCCATAAAGCCCATCTTCTGGGAAAACTACGATTTCTGCACCCTTGGATCTCGCCAATTCAGCCTTTGCCTGGAAAACAGCCAAATTCTTTCTCATGATGTCCAAGGCTTCTTGGCGAGTGAATGTCTTGCTCTCCACGATAAAGAAGGTAGCATGCTCGTAAACTGCAGCCGTGTAAACATCTTTTGATGTACAGGGCTTCGTAGAAAGCAAAAAAACAATAAAAGAACAGAAGAATCGCAACAACTCCATAATGTCACTGCCCCTGTGACGCTGCAATATAAAAAACTAATCAACGAGGCATTTCATGTAGCCGCGGGTCGACTGGGATCTTCTACACTCACCCCACCCTACCCAGTCTTTTATGAGCTCCCGTCTGGAGGCTTTGTAAAGGGACGCTTGTTTGCTTGTTTTTTCAGTTTGTTAGTTTGAAGGTGTGCTCTTCTTCTTCTTCTTCTTCTTCCTCTTGTACTGACCTGGGAAAAATTTGAAAAACGCACCGTTTGTCTTGTTTTTGGGCCTTTTTGGGATCGATAAGGCCTTTTACGATTTTGTTTCCTACTCGATTCAGGAGGGCATTGTCATGTCGAGCGTGGAGAAAAGAGGCGGAGGGACAGGGGGGTAGCCAGCATTTTTCCAGAGGTACGCACAATTTTCCAAATCCCTTCCCAACTCAAGTCCCTATTTTTTTTTTCACCAGCCTTATCCAGGGTCATCACTACTTGATATGAAATGACAACTAAGCCGCAAAATTTTTCGTAAGTTGCTTTTTGCGATCATTAAAGCGCTCCAATCGCTTACCTTAATAAGGCGAATATAATAATAATATAATAAAGCGGTATCTCAGAGTTTTATTCACAAATGAGTGACTTTTTCATCGCTGTATGACCAACATTGTTTGCTCTGGCTATAAAAGATCATAAAAGGCTATAAAACGAGGTGACCACAACACGTTCACCCTTTACCATCCCGCTTGCTTTCTGCTCGCTATTTCCCCCCATATTTGGACCATTCCTTCGGTCCACCAATGAATCACTTCGCGTCTCTTTGGAAATTGACATTCGGGTGTGGAAAACGCCGTCCGTTGTTTTATGAACAAAGTTTCAAAGAAACAAGATGAGGAAAAATAACTATCTTTTATTTACCTGCGTTTTTATTCATTTTATTTTTTTTTTTTTTTGAATTTTTCAGGTGCGCACGTGCGTCTGTGCGTACAGGTAGCTACGCCCCTGGTGTCTATGCAATTTAGTCTGTTATTTAACGAAACTTCTATATAATCAAAGAGATAATTAAAAAAACAAATTAAGACGACAGCTCGATAGAAACTTAAAAAGGTTTCCGCTCGAATATAGCGAAACCCTCCCCTAAACTGATTAAGTCTGCACTCTGGCGAACGGCAAAGATAATGTGATCTTACAAGGGTCTCATGACCGCAAAGAGAATAACTTGAAATAATTTTATCGAACTAAATCCGTGATAACTAAATAATTATCGCATAAACGGCAATACGTACCTTTTCCAGTATAAGAGTAAATTTTACAGATGATATTGATTAACGATGGGTCTCAAAACGATCTGCAGAAGATTTACAAAAGGATCAATATATGTTTATATCCATTGATGGTATTAAACAGCTGACTAATCTTTGCCAACACATGATGTTTACATGTCATAGCTATTCTCGTTGCCTCAGTTGCGGGTCGCAACTTGTCGGTCACACGATTTACCTAAAGTTTAATAGTTAATAGGTAGCCATTGTATGTTATAAACACGCTACGATTTCTTAGGCGGAGGACCACGAGCGAATTTGGCAACTGAGCTGTTTATTACTTGTTATTGTAATAATTAAGAAAAACAACGTTCTTGTAAACGTCAAGTTAAAGCTAGATCCCAAGGAGTTGACTTTGAAAGAATCGTCGAAAGTACTGAAGATCATCGAGACTTTGGATTCCACAGACAAGAAGACGAAGTAAAGCTCTCATAAAATCAGTTTATTGATTCACCTTGTTTACATAATTGTTTATCTTTTCATAATTATCAGGCTTGTTCTAACTTTTGAGCCTGTGGACGATAACTTCATTAAAGTGTGACCACTCAAATGAAAGCTACTGAGCACTTCTTTCCTGTGTTCCTGTTTACTATGCTGTACAAGGTTGTTCAAACTTTTGACTCTGTGGATGAAATCCATATTAAGGTGTGACCACTCAAATGAAAGCTACTGAATAACAAATCCTCTGGTACTGTTTATTATACTATACACAGTCGTTCACACTTTTGAGTCCGTGGATTAAAACCTTTTAAGTGTGACCATTAAATGGTAATTTCCTGTGCTATGTATTATGTTGTGCAAGGTGGTTCAAAGTTTGTAAATAAAATCTACTGAAATATGCATGCAGCACAAGCTTTTTCGATACTGGATCAGAAAGATTGCGCCCATTTAAATACGTCCCTTTAAACGATGATTCCTCCTTCCCCTAAAGAAAAAACGTTTTTTGGACAACGTAATTTTGGCCGTGATTCACGCAAACTTTGCTACTGTCCACAACGGGACTTACTGAAAAATTCTTACTGAAAAATAAATAACCTCGCAGAATCACGTATAAATGTTTAAAGGAATAACTTTCACGCTGGCCGAATTTAGTCTGTTATTAAGCAAAACTTCTATATAGTCAAAGAGATAAAACAAAATAAGAGGACAGCTCGATAAAAACTTTGAAAGGTTTCTGCTCGAACATCGCGAAACACCCCCTAAACTGATTAAGTCTGCACTCTGGCGAACGGCAAAAAGAATGTGATGTTAAAAGGGTCTCATGACAGCAAAGAGAATAACTTGAAATAATTTTTATCGCACTAAATCAGTCACAACTAAATAATTATTATCGTATAAAGAGCAGTACATACCTTTTCCAGTATGAGAGTAGATTTCACAGGTGATCGTGATTTAAGATGAGTCTCAAAAAGACCTGCAAAGGTTTACAAAAGGAGCAATGTTTATATCCATTGATGGTAACTGCTGACTAATCTTTGCCAACACATGATGTTTACATGTCATGGCTATTCTCGTTGCCTCAGTTGCGAGTCGCAACTTGTCGGTCACGCGATTTACCTAAAGTTCAACGCCATAAACGTCTATTTAAGTATGTACTTTGTTTGGATATTGTTACCTGTAATTATCGGGCTTGTTCGAACTGTTGAGCCTGTGGGCGATAACTTTATTTAAGTGTGACTACAAAAATGAAGGCTATTGAGCACTTCTTTCCTGTGCCCCAGTTTACCATCCTGTACAAGGTTATTCAATCTTTTGAGTCTGTGGATGAAATCCATGAAGGTGTGACCAGTCAAATGAAAGCTACTGAGTAACACTTTACTGTGGTACTGTTGATTCAGTGCTATACACAGTCGTTCTCACGTTCTGGATTTTTCGTTAAATTTTGGGCGATTGATGACAAGGTGTTGAATCTTATGAAGAGCTTTTATCTGCATTTGGTAAAACGAAAAAGTGACAGCGAAGCTCTTAGCCACGCCATAAAATCTATGAGACTGAGAATCTGACAAGTTTAGTGCAGTGAAAGTGAAATACTGAGGTCCATAGCATTTATGCTCATTGGTGATAACGTCACTCTGGAATTTAATGGCAACGAAGTCGTTTTCAAAGGCCCTTGTTTATTTCGACAAAAAAAATTAAGAAATAGTTAATAGGTAGCCATTGTATCTTATAAACACGCTACGACATCATAGACGAAAAAACACGAGCGAATTTAGAAACTGAGCTGTTTCTTGCAATAATTAACAAAAACAACGTTTGGCTTGTAAACGTCAAGTTAAAGCTAGATTCCAAGGAGTTGACTTTGAAAGAATCGTCGAACGTACTGAAGATCATCGAGACTTTGGATTCCACAGACAAGAAAACGAAGTAAAGCTACCATATAAGTTTATTTGTTCCCCTTGTTTACATATTGTCATCTGTTCATAATTATCGGGCTTGTTCTAACTTTTGAGCCTGTGGGCGATAACTTTATTTAAGTGTGACCACAAAAGTGAAAGCTATTGAGCACTTCTTTCCTGCGTTCCTCTTTACCATGCTGTTCAAGGTTGTTCAAGTTTTTGAGTCTGTGGATGGAATCCATATTAAGGTGTGACCATTCAAATGAAAGCGATTGAGTAAAAACTTCCTGTGGTACTGTTAATTATACTATTCACACTTTTGAGTCTGTGGAGGAAAACCTTTTCAATTGTGACCATTGAACGGTAATTTCCTGTGCTACGTATTATGATGCGCAAGGTGGTTAATCTACTGAAATATGCATGCAGCAGAATCTTTTTCAATTATGGGTCAGACAAAAATTGTGTCCATTTAAATAAGTCGCTTTTAACGATGATTCCTCCTTCCCCCTCAAGAAAAAAAGCGTTTGTTGGACAAAGTAACTTTGGCGGTAATTCATGCAAACATTGCTACTGTCCACGACGGTAGCAATTTTTCGATAATGGATAAGAAAAATTGTGATTCTTCCTTCCCCTCCACAAAAAAAAAAAAAAGCGTTTTTTGGACAACGTAACATTGGCCGTGATTCATGCAAACATTGCTACTGTCCACGACGGGACTTATTAAAAAATTTCCACTTGTAAATAACCTCACAGAATGACGTATGAATATTCAAACGAATAACTTTCACGCTGGCCGAATTTAATCTGTTATTTAACAAAACTTGTATATAACCAAAGAGATAAAACAAAATAAGAGGACAGCTCGATAGAAACTTTGAAAGGTTTCTGCTCGAATATAGCGAAACGCCCCCCTAAACTGATGAGGCCTGCACTCTGGCGGACGGCAAAGATAATGTGATCTTAAAAGTGTCTCATGACAGCAAAGAGAATAACTTGAAATAACTTTATCGACCTAAATCCGCGAGAACTAAATAATTATCGTATAAAGCGCAGTACATACCTTTTCCAGTATAAGAGTGGATTTCACAGGTGATCGTGATTCAAGACGGGTCTCAAAAAGATCTGCAAAAGGTTTACAAAAGCATCAATGTTTATATCCACTGATGCTAACTGCTAACTATTCTTTGCCAACACGTGATGGTTACATGATATAACACAACTTGTCGGTCACGCGATAAACGCCGTAAACGTACAGTAATGTACTTATCCTTAGCTTCTGACAATTGATCTAATGATGACTTCCGCTCCGGTTGTCGAAACGTCAGACAATGCCATCGCAAACAGTCCTTCTCAGGACTACACTCACCCAGACGATCATAATTTACCGACCCATAATATGACTCCTGGTTCAAGCCATTTACAGTTACAATGGCTGGAGAAATAGCTCTGGCCTTTCGCGAAATATCAGCAGTGTAATTCCATAGATACACTCTTTTTTTATATATAACAATGTTTGTCAGGCCCAGGCTGAATATTCTTATTTTTCTGCCGATTTTAGGCTGAAAATATTCTTGTATCATTAAAAATTATAGCTTATGACATTTCCGTTTTAGAATGTATGGAATATCAATTACAAGTGTTCGGTGTCTAGATCTGTATTGCGTATTCGCGTTACATTAAAATTTCTCAATTTTCAGCCTCGATATTCTTGTAGAATATATTATTATAAAAAAAAAGAGTGTATACACATTCCAGGTTCATTTATACACAAATTCGTGCTGAAATCTGCAATGGATCCCCCACTTCATAAACATTGGTTATTATCAGTTGTTCTTCTTTTTGAATTCGTAGGCAAAAATGTTTCTTAATTATAACACCTGATTTTTGAGTAAGAAAGGAAAATGTTTGAAATTTTGCCTGTTTTCGGCTAGACTACGATCGAGCAGTCTCTCTTTCCGCTCAGGGATAGTCGAGGGAAACGAACAAGCGAGCGGGTGCGAAAGTCGCCCGCGGTGTTGAAACGTGACGCGCATGTCGAGCCCGCTATTTTCGGCTGACCTTAAGTCAGACGGAAGTTGTGGCGTGATCACCGAATATCTTTCTGTTTTCCCAAGAATCGAATAACAGCGCAAACATTAACCCATAATAAGGGTATGGCGGGGACGGGGACGGGGAGGGCGGAGCGCGCAGATGTAGGGAACACTGAGGGAGGCTTCTTAGTTAAGGAACGGGGATCGTGCAACAAAAGAGTTGGTGGTAGGAGTGAAGAGGGCGGGAAGGGAGAGAGAAGTCCACAGTAGAGAAAAACGGTAACTTAGCCCTCCCCCCAGATCCCCAGGCAGGATTACACGTATTATCCAATAAGGGGACTTCCCCCTGAATAAATACACGATTAAACACAGCGCAACATATCGTTAGTGATCCTTGTTCATCAGGTCAATTTTGAGAGCAACGGCAGAATCGAGAGATCTGGCGGCAATATAAGAACAGGGATTTCGGGTAGGTTTTCGTGATCGATTAGAGTGTGTTTTGTGTTGTAATGATCCTTACATTCTCATCAGTCGGTGAAATAAAAGGCTCATGAATAGGCGGGCTTTTAAGTGAACACGACGTCGTTTTGTCTGAAATGTCACGAATGATTCAAGTTTTTCATTAATATAATGGAAGAATAAACTCGATGCTGCGTTTTACTGATGGCGGAGGGCCCGGCAATGAGGGGAACCTTTTCTATATATAACATTAAACAAAATCAGGTTCGTCTTCCTGTATGTCGTCACGGTTTCTCTAAAGAGTAAAGACCGAAAGGTTCTTGTCATTATAAAAATATATGCGTATACCATTGTCGACAGATTACATTTCACCACCACATTCCCGAAAACTTAACTCTATCGAAACTACACAGTCTACTATTACACTGAATTCAAAAGAAAGATGGAAAGAACCATTGAAAATTTGTCGATTGGGGAAGGATGACACAACCCAGGCAACGCAAGACAACACCCCCGCGCTACATTTTGCCATCCATTTTATCCCGGGATCTTAATAATAACTTATTCACTTGCTACCTTCCTTCTCGTAATTTTTTTGTAACAAAGACATGAATATCAAACAGACTAAACAAACCCCCTTAGTGGCTCCATAAACTACGAAATAACAAACCATGCCACAGAAATATAAATGCAATTATGTCAATAATGTGACCTAAATTCCTGTCAACACACATCACATAATTTCGCCTTACCTTCCTCTTTACTAAACAAATATTTGGCATAACTGCATATTGAGTTTGAACTCACTGACGGAACCTGAATTACATGATCGTAACAAAGTAAATTCATCATTACAAGACAGTGTAGTCCACTTTCCTGTTTTATCCAGCGAAGGCTTCCAAAAGCCTCGGGAAATACAAGGCCCGACATTGGGATAAGACTTCTCGTTAGAAAAAATGCCATGTTCTGTCTCCA
The DNA here is from genome assembly GCA_964030785.1 of Siderastrea siderea. Lineage (NCBI taxonomy): Eukaryota > Metazoa > Cnidaria > Anthozoa > Scleractinia > Rhizangiidae > Siderastrea > Siderastrea siderea. Next base: position 20,631,195 of record OZ034971.1, on the reverse strand, counting down.
AAGATTTACTTTATTGATTTGAGCCCTTGGCAATTCCAGTCCATTTGCTATCGTTTTGTAGAGCTTTCACGTTGGTTTCCACAGAGCTTTTAAATGACGCATTTTGATCCGTATATTGCCCAAAACCCTCTTGATATTTGTTGTGCACAATAATCGGTGCGGTCACCATTTATCATTTATCAAAACAACGTGATTTTTGATCGACTAACAAACTCTTTCTAGGGTTCCCTAAAACCTCCAGTGAAAGTGTAGTGGTTGGATGCAATAACCTGACCCTATACCAGAGAAAATCAAGGTCAAAACATTAACAATCTCTGGTACCCTCCTTGATAAAATGTTAAGACCTTGGATACCCTACTAGAGAATGCATCTCTAAAGCCAGCCCCCAGGTACCCCAAGTCCTAGGCCGGACTAATTACTGGCGAACAGTTTATACCCGAAAATTACCACCATCTATAATCATTTCAAGTTTCTTGCACTAAGACGGACGTCATTGATGTCATCGGAAAAACGCAACCAGGTGTTGTTGATCTTGATAAGGTCCTGATAATTGTTGCAGTAATTGTTTAATGGACCCATCACATTTTTATAGGAAAACCGCAGTAATAGAGTTTGGAAATCTGGATTGTTATCAATCAGTTCATCAAGGAAGAACAATCCCTGTCAGTTGGAGTGCCTAAAATTGATTTATCGACGAGCAAAATGAATAGAACATCATGTTGTGGTTTGTCATCAACACAGTGGTATCCAATGAAAAGATTGACATGGTGGTTAGGAAAGGGAGATCCCAAGACAATGTAAACAACAACAACATCAATAACAACAACAATTAGATTTATTTGCATGACTGCAAGTTCTTACAGTATTGCAAAAGCATACAACTCAACAAAAAGAAATAATATTGTAATAAAGAGATAAGAATTAGTATATGAGTCTGAATTGATAATGAATTATTGCGTAAATTTAAGCATGATAGCATGAACCTCATTAATTGAATGTTAAAAAATAATTATTAGAATTCGTTAATTCTTTTGTAGCTTCTAATGTAGACATTCGTGTTACGAACGTGATTTTAGTGATTTTAGTTTCAGGTTTCTAAGTAGTTTTCGCGCGAAAATTAATAGGATTATGACGTCATGTTACTTTTAGATTTCGATAAAAGGATAGTTTTCCATAGCTTTAGTTTAGTTGTTATCGATTAGTTCTTATCGAGTTGTTATCGAGTTGCTACCGAGTTACAGCACTCGATCTTACATTGAACCAAGGTCTGCCATTCGTCTGCTTTCAGATAGCCACCAATGTTAAAACAAGCTTCTTTTGTGTCTAAAAAAAAAGAGAAAATAAATAAAATTGAGTTGAAAGTGATTTTCACTTTATTAATATCATGCGCTCCCCGCCCCTTTACAAGATACAGTGTGAATTGTCGTGCCTGAAATCGGCTCGAAAAGGTTCGGTGCTTTCGAGAAACGCGCGCCGTATTTTCTGTTTGAGATAGCAGAGGATTCGAGATAGCGGGATTTATTGTTATTCGTTATCGACTGTTCGACTCTTGCTCAGTTTCGTTTGTCATACTTTTTTTATAAATGATAACTGAATTGAATCAAGGATTCCTTTGACTTCTTTCCCTTCCTTATTATAAAAACCAAATTATTTTGTCGAGCGCGCAATTTTCACTGTGTTGTTCGCATAAGATCATTGTGAAATTCAGTAACGGACAAAGCGACGGAACATAATGTCACGAAACTCCGCTTCAATTACACATCACAAAATGCAGATCTCAAAACGATATCCTTTAGATTTGGTTCCGCAACAATTTCAACACAAGAGTAACGTTTTCTACCATTTTATTCTAGTTGCTGTTTACAAATGAGCGTGTAGGTTCCCTATACGATTGCATGTAATTCCCAAGTCACCATTTTCTTTAAACAAAGGAGAACTTACCCGTACAGCCAACACATCCTCGAAACAGTCCGTACTTGATACCAAACGGAAAGTCCCGGTATTTTATTGCTGCAGATCCACAATGAGTTGCACCGAATGACTCCCGATCAGTGGCACAAGTTTGGTTTCTCTGACTTGCCACAGTGCAGTTGGTCACATCATCGCAAACATTACACTGTGTTGGACTCGCAGCTACAAAATAAGAAAACAACAGCAATAAATAGTTTTTATATTGCTGTCTTTAGAGAAGTGAATTTTCACTTGAGGTTTGACAGTTGAGATTCCCTTGAACAATCACTGGACGTTCAGCGTTGACTTTTACAAGTAGAAACAAACCCTAACATACAACGTCATCCGTAGGCTCGATCACCAGCCGCTGTTCGGGAAAATGAGCCCGGGCTCCTCCCACGACCTCCCTCTTCTCGGACCCAAGTGAAAATCCGGATCCCTAAACGCAGCAACGAACAATCTCCCTCCATTCCAAAGAGAGTTTATAAACAAGGGTAAATATTTGTTGTCCGATAGCTCGATTATTTTCTAATAGAATTCATAGAGCTCGAATCCAAAATTGAAATGCAAGTATGATACCAGGTGACACGTAGAGAGTTTCCCACTTACACGAAGAACTCAACATTGTCCACAACCAAGATACTTGCCAACTACGTCAATAGCAAATAAAACGACTGCAAGAAAAAGCTTCATCTCTGAATTCCAAAAATGGCGTCCCCTGTGAGAAGAAGTAATTGAAAAGGTTGGTTAAGGTGGCTCGATTGGATTTCTTACCTGATTTCTTACCCTCCAAGTTTGAACACAAATTACACTACCGTAAGAAATAAGCCAGTTTGATCAACCACCATGCTTCAAGTCCCCCCACGCCGTGGGGGGACTTGAATTTTAAATTGACGGAGAGGTGTGGGTAGTTTTCATACGGCTCATTTCTCAGTTGAAGACTTCGCACAGTACTTGCCTTCTCCTTGAGAAAATGCTATGTTCTGTCCTCGAATAATTGTTTTCGCTTTTAGCTCTTTATCATTTGCCATCGAGTCTTCTTTAGGGCTTTCCCATTTCTTTTCAGCTTTTAAATTGGGTATATTGATCCGTATAATGTCCAAAAAAACCCTTTTCAAACTCGTTGCCAACAATATAAAGTGGTCCGGTCGCCATTTTTTAAAAGCATAAAAGTTTTGATCGAGTAACAAAATCTCTTTGTAGGGTCTCCAAAAATCTCTTATTATAAGTGTAATGCGCGGATTGCAGTAACCTAGCCTACCCCCCCCCCCCCCGGTTAAACGAATATCTGAAATGTTTCGTACCTAAACAACGTCTCTTATAGGCAAGGTGTCCAACTTCGATCTAGATTCAAGTCGATAAAATTCCATACAGGCATCTTCTCAAGACAATGCCAACACAAAACTTTTGCGGCTTTCTTGGAAGATGAAAGGACTTGAACATAAGACTTCACTGACATTTAGTATGCATTGACTACTGAGTCACGATTTCACTTCAAACATTAGGAAAGGTCAACATGTCTTTAGTTATTACTATTTACATCACAAGAAATTACAAAGCTGAATACATTAACTTTGGGAATTCCCTGTTCCAAAACAGGGATTATCTAAAGTCTCAAAAAGGTGATGATTAAAGGGGCTACGTCACGAGGATTTTGCTAGTCTAGGTCAATTCTGTGCTAAAATCACTACCTAGTGCCTTTACTCATACACGAAGTGCTCCTGTAATACTATGAAGAAGATATCAAATGAATTTTTTCATCGACAGCTGACCATATTAATTGTTTTGGTAATTTTTAAGAACATAGTATCAAAACTTGAAAATATTAGCCCAATGTTTTCAAGTTTCAATGTCTTCAGTCCATTTCCATCCTTGCCATCCGTAGCAACAGACGGCAGCAGGCCTGTAGCAGGGGGAGGGGCAGGGGGGGCTCAGCCCCCCCCCCAGAATTTTTGGAAGTTAAAAAAGAACAATTAATGTGCCAAAAAATATATAATGAAAACAAATTAATGTGCAACAATCAGTCTTGAATGCTTATGCTAAAAGTGCCTTTTATCACAGCCTTTAACAGGGTTTGAAATCGGTTGAGTTGAGTCACTAGCCACCGGGAAAGTGAGCTTTAAAAATCTACTATCCACTGCACATTTCAGTCGCCCAGGCTCCTTATCAATGTCTTTCTTTTCCCATATCACCTTGACCCTGGCAGTATAGCTTAACACCGTGAAGGACCTTTAATAGCTAAGCGACTGCTGCGTATTTGCTGCAAGCTTTAAGCCCATTGTCGTAAGACAATTCTAAGGAACAAAATTATATTTATCTCACCAATCGAGTGACAAACGTTACGTAAGCGTTTACGAGAGTTAGGTAAAACAGGTCCAACATTCGTAGCTTAGCTGTCGAAATGTTTGAATTTTAACAAACCTTGTAACTTTAAGGATACTTTTTAAAACTGATGCTATAAATCTGGTAGATGTTGCCAACAACTTTGTCGGCGAAAAAGCAAACAGGAAGCAGCTTTTTGGCAAATTTTCAACGAACGATGTCCCCACAAAGCACTGATAAAGGTGTCCTTTTTGACAAAATCGACACCTGTGGCATTGTGAACAGCGTTAGTATCTATCTGACATAAATTTTTGTATGCCTTATGACCTATTTGTTAACATCTGTATTTTGACGGGGGGGGGTCTTTGACTAGGCCAATTTGCTCTGCCCCCCAGTTATTTCAGCCTTGCTACGGGCTTGGACGACAGGAAACAGTTTCAATGCAGTAAGATAGTCTTTAATATCAAAGCTAGACCATTATTATTCCGACACTTTTAGCTTTTTGAAAAGAAACTAAAATAGCGTGACATATTCGAAAGGGGAATGTCAAGTTTAATTCTAGTGATCTGTATAGTATCAGATGCCAAGACATGATGAAAACAGTTTTTAAGACAATCTAGTTCGGAACGATGCCAAAGTACATGCGTGGTCTCTTTCAAAAGAGAAATACTGAACGCAACTTACGAGGGTCAAGGAAACTTGTTATCCCATACGTTAACACAACCACTTATGGTCTTCATTCCTGCAGATACACTACTGCAAACATGTGGAACAAACTAACAGAGGACCTGAGGTCACTAACGTCCTTGAATGGGTTCAAAACTAAAATATGCCAAATTTCTTTCGAACATCAATGCAATTGTACCTATGTAAATAGCAGTTTAATGTACTGTATATAATATATGATTTTATTTTTATTTTTATTATTAATACTATTTCATTTATTTATTTTTATTATTTTTTCTTCGTCTCTTCCTCGGAGAAATTAGCTATACAGCTACCCTTGTAAATCCGAGGTGAAATAAAGGTGATGTTATGTTACGTACCGAAAGAATATTTCATGGCAAAAATTCCCGTACTAAAATATCTCGTATACAAAACTCCCACGTAGCTCATAGATTTGGATAAAAGGGGTTGCCCTCAGTTTAAGACTTCCACTTACAATAGCTCTATCGATTGTAAGTCAAACTGAGGGCAATACCGTTTGGAAATTTATTTAAAATAATTAACAATCCACAGCTCTTTCACTTTCCTTCATTCTTGTCGCAATCCTTGTGGCCCGCCTTGGAATTTTTCCAGGGAATACTTAGTGTTATGGACAGAGCAACAGTAACCATGAATGAGACGGATAAAGGACGTTAATAAATTTAAAAACGTTTTGTGTGATGTAATATTTTAGTGTAGCATCCAGCGCCATATCCAACGGTTGCTCTTGATAGAATATTAAGCGTCTTACCAAGCTACTCGACTCTTCGGTGTTTATTCTTCACCTCCACTGCGGTTAATATCCATTAAGCTAAGACGAACATGACTCAGGGTTTGTTTACCATTTACAACAACTTTCTGGATAGTAAATGGTTCACGACTTTTCGGATCGTTCCAGTGGAAAATTTCCGGGAGCAACGGAACGTCTGAAAAGGTAGTCCTGTTTTTGCGGACGGAATGTTCCAAACGGAAATTCGTGTACCATTGGTTCAAACCTAATCTTTGATACCAGTTTCAGGCTCTCGCGGCCATTTCCTTTTCTAACAACAATTAATTAGGGAGCTTAACGGGAAGGAAAACGTCACTTTTAAAATGACTTCACAATCTTTGAGACTTCTTGGCGATTATTCCGACTCATTTAACCTGTCTAATGCAGTCGAATTATCCAGGAGCTGAATTTGTTAGGACGGTGTATCAGTTCAGGAAGACCTTATTTAAAAAATTAATTAGAAAATAGCTGTGTTCCCAATTAGCGCCCTGTCTTTACAGGGTGCTAGATTACTTGACACGTGAATAAAGTTATCACTATTATTATTATTATTATTATTATTATTATTATTATTATTATTATTATTATTATTATTATTATTATAAAAACGAAAATTCACCGTCGGTTTGCGTTCTACACAAAACGTCGAATTTGGTCATTTCATGTTGTAGTTGTGCACAGAACGGCAAAGAAATATACCAAAAATAACGCACGTGCAGAGTCGTTGTTTTGTTAATCAAAGCTTTTGTTTTGCGACCTTCTCCTTAGCCGTCGCCGTCGTGCAAATTGTTTGGTAAGTGGTAGGGATTTCTGCAAATGGTAAGCGCCAGTCCCGAACGGAATTTTCCCAATACGGAAATTTGCTTACCATTTGCCCAAACTGACCCAAATGATAAACAAGCAGGAATTCTTATGACAGACTGACTGTTTCCAGACAATTCGAAATGCAGACATTGCAGTACACAATACCCCCAAAACACACAGCAGCAGCATGAACAACACAATTCGACAAACGGGTGCAGTAATTTTGAATCAACACTGTTTCTTCACTAGTGGCTAGTAATAGTTTTGAAAATACACCATGGCACATGAGACAAGCACTTGAAAGAACAGTCTTAAAAAATTAATGGCCAACTGTAAACTCACTCAAACAACTTGTGGTAAAGGTGAATCAAGCAAGTGTTGGTATGGTAGCTTTCAAAGGGAAAGGAAAAGCAGGAGACGAGAAACTGGCGTCGATGCTGTAACTTGTTTCCTCAAGTAAATGCGGAAGCTAGTAGGCTTAAGATAAAATCAAGCCTCTTCGGAAATTTCGTGCGTGTCCACACATCAGGCCGCAATGACGGACAATGTATAAGATTACATAACTTAAAATTTGAAAATGGGCCCTGATACGTTTTTCTTACTAGCTAATGGGTAATGCTGCGGTGTTTTAAGCTGAAATGTGTTAGTGGGTTTGACCTTTCAGTAATTCTACTCAGAACTGTGTGTCGTGGCTCAAAAGCAATAGGAAAGTAACTGAAGTAGTTAAATAAACGATCAGTTCACACACTTTAAACACAGGCTTATTTTGTTTTGTTTTTATAGCTATTTACCATACTCAGCATTTGCCAAGCAAAACACTGATGCCAGCCGATAAATAATTTTGTGTGTGAGTGTTAAATAACAACATAGAAAAAACATAGATGTTTATACTGTAATCAGTGACAATCTCCGTTGGAAAACGCTTCCCTCTTACCCATTAATCCGTCGTTGGGAGGGAGAAAGACACGCGATTATACTAACGGTGGTCTATCTGAGTGGATCCAGCGCCTTAGCAACTTCTTTGAATCTTCTCAGTTTAGCCTGCAAAATCGTTGCCGTTAAGATTTATTAAGCAAAGCCGAACATGACGACCACGTATTCTTACTAGGCAATTCGAAATGCGGACACACCGAATGGAATACTCGGAAAACACATTAGTTGCAGTAACATGGAATGCAGAGTTCGAAATACCCCAAAGAAGTTTTGATGCGACATTTTTAGTTTGCAGTGGCGGAACACTTTTTTTTTAAACATAAGTAATAAGCACCTGAAAGAAAAGTCTTACACCGTGGCAAACTATAACCTCACCTTGTGAAACAAAGGGTACAATTGAACGAAGTAAGAATTGGTATGGTAACTTTCAAAGGGAAATAAAATGCAGCAGATGAGAAAGTGACGTCGACGCTCTGAAACGTTCCCTCAAATGACTGCAAAGTCCCTCCACAAGGCATTCATAAAGAGATAAAGCCAATGCTTTTGACATTTGGTGCGTCATTTGAAAATGTGCTGAGCTGGATAGGCTTTTTCTTATTGGCTAATGTAAAATGTGGTATGTTAACCTGTACACGACCATGATGGCTGGTTAAACTTTCAGTAATTTTACTCAGAAATGAGTGCTGAGGTTTGAAAGGAATGTGGCATTTTTCGTTGTTATTCAGGGCTTTTTTTTACGAGGCTTAGCATTTGCCAAGCAATGCACCGGCCAACAACTAACTTTGCCTCTTATGACAAATTATGAAATAGAAAAACCAGGAGATGTTTAAACTAGCTAGTTCGTGAGAAAAAAATTTTAATCTCCGTATGAAGGGCATTCAGTTCATTGAGGATAATACACCCGACAGATACCCGTCGTCAATAAGGCACATTTATGCTTACTTCTGAACGAAAAAATAAAAGGATATTTAAAAAAAAGTGTCTTACACACCACTGAACAATACAGGGTTGTTGACTTCAAATTCTTTAGACTTCAATCTCTTTAGATGCCACGTTATCCTAAGGTACAAATAATATGTTATGAATTACTAACTGAAATCTAAAACTTGTCATTCCGTCACGTCCGTTCAGAAAAAAAAAAGGGTGCTTGGCAGTTTCGGTGCGTACTTTGGGCTTTGCCTTCAGGCGCGACTATAAACAGCTCTATTAAAAGTGAAAGCATTTAAAAAACTTAGGGCAGCACCGTTTCATAATTTGTTAACGTTACACACACCTCTTTCACTCTTCGTCGTTTTTGCTACAATCCTCGCGGCACACTTTTGGAGTTATTTCTAAGGATTTTCTGCTTCTGGCCGGGGAGAGTCGGTAATAAAAAATCGACGGATAAAGGATGCTGCTCATGTACAAACTGCGAAGTTATTTTTTATCCAGTACGTACGTATAAACAAGGCCACTTGTTTCTCGCCTGGGCTAGATGGCACGTGTTTGATATGCTTATTCTAAGATATTATCAACACGTTAAGTTTTCGTTTTTAAGTACTGCGAAGGAAACGCCAAAACATAAGCCAAGCATATTTTACTCCAAAGCGTCGAACCTAGGGCCATATGCCACGGTTTCTCTTTTGAGTGCATTCAGCAGCGTCTTAGTAATCTCTTGGAATCTTCGCAGTTCAGTGTGCAAATTAAGGTAGCGGCTAAGACGTATTTAAGTAAACGTCAAAGACAAACACTCGGTAGGCAATTGGAAATGCGGTTATTACAATATGAATACTCGGAAAAACAGTAGTTGCAGTAGCATGGAGGGTGCTATTGGAAACAACATAAAAAAGGTCAGAAACAACAGTGGGCGAAAATGGTTTTAACATGCTAAAAAGGACCTGAAAGAACAGGCTTAGACAAACTACAAACTCACCTTGACAAATAAAGTGACAAAAGGAAGTATTGGTGTCCGTAGTAGCTTTTTAGAATTATAGGGAACTGAGCAGATGATTGCGGAAGACAGTCAGTCAACTGATTGCGAAAGACCTGAGTCAGCTTAGGCTTTCAGTATGTGACAGTCACTCTTTTTGAAAATTCGTGCCTGTCCGCACATAAAAGCCACAATGATGGATGATGTATAAGATGATACATCTTAAGAAATTTTAAAATGTGCTGTGGTAGGCTTTTTTTGTTATTGGCTATGGATAACGTCGCCTTGTGTTTCTTTATAAGACGTTGTGTTTATAATAATGTGACCACGTTGGCTGGTTCGAACTTGCAGTAATTTTACTTACGAATGTGCGTTGCGGTTGAATGGAATGGGAAAGTAAACAGAGTAGTCAAATAATAAAATCGATTTCTTGCGCATCCGCAATGGCTTATTTTGTTCTGTCCCTTTCTGGAAACCTTTTCAGTTATTCAAGCCCTTCACACCAAGAAGACAACATTTTTTTTTTTATGGTGAATCATCCGAAGATATTTAGATTTCCTGCAGCCGATAAGTAGTAAAACTTTTAATCTGCGTATGAAGGGCATTGAGGTCAATGAGGATAATATCTGTTGCCACTCTAGCACGTTCGTAGTTGCTTTTGAATGAGTAAAAATAAAACTAGAATTACATAAAGAAGAGATGCAGAAATGTATATAAAATTTACATGTTTTCGTCTGAAAAGAATCTAAGGTAAGTGTGTAGCTAACCGGAAGGGAGACGTATTGGTGACTTTCCTTCCTTTACGACTGACTATGGCAGTGTGAGTTTTAAAAAGAGGTACGAGTTCACCCCAGTCCTTATGTGGGTTCTGTGGGTCTATGCCTGTTTACATGATACCTGTCTAAAATCACATATCGGTACAAATCACACCGGTGCGAGTTCACTCCGGTAGCTGTACCGGATCGAGAGTCTCGATCTCAGGGATTCTGGCACAAACACTCACAAGGTACAAATACAAGGCCTTTTTACACGGCGTAGAATTTATCAGACCACAAATATTTTTTTTTTTCATGGTAAATCATGAAATACGAAAACCGAACAGTGCTTGGTAGTTTCGGTGTGTACCTTGGGCTTTGCCTTGAGGCACGACTATAAACAGCTCTATTAAAAGTGAAAGCATTCAAAAACCTTAGGGCAACACCGTTTCATAATTTATTAACACCACACACACCTCTTTCACTCTTCGTCGTTTTTGTTACAATCCTCGCGGCACACTTTTGGAGTTTTTCTAAGGATTTTCTGCTTCTGGCCGGGGAGAGTCACAGTAATAAAAAAATCGACGGATAAAGGATGCTCATGTACAAACTGCAAAGTTATTCTTTATCCAGTACATATAAACATGGCCACTTGTTTCTCGGCTGGCCTAGATAGCTCATGTTTGATATGCTTATCCTAAGATATTATCAACACGTTAAGTTTTCTTTTTTTCTAAGTATTAGCAACACGTTAAGTTTTCTTTTTAAAGTACGGAGGAGGAAACGCCAAAACATAAACCAAGGATATTTTAGTCCACAGCGTGGTACCTAGGGCTATATCCAACGGTTTCTCTTTTGAACAACAGTGGCGGAAAATGGTTTTAACATTCTAAACAAGCACCTGCAAGAACAGGCTTAGACTATGGCAACGTACAAACTAACCTTTACAAATTAAAGTGAAGAAGTATTAGTGTCAGTAGTAGCTTTTTAGAAGGATAGGAAATTGAGCAGATGATTGCGGAAGACAGTCAGTCAACTGATTGCGGAAGACCTGACCGAAAATTCGTGCGTGTCCGCACATAAAAGCCACAATGACGGATGATGTATAAAATGTGATAGGCTGTTTTTTCTTATTGCCTATGGATAACGTCGCCTTGTTTTTATAAATAAGGCCTTTTCAGTTATTCAAGGCATTCACATCAAACAAACAATAATTTTTCATGGTGAATCATGAAACATAAATGCCGAAGATATTTAGACTTGCTGAGGCTGACATGTAAAAAGTAAAATTTTTAATCTGTGTATGAAAGGCATTGAGGTCATTGAGGATAATATCCGTTGCCAATATAGCACATTCTTAGTTGCTTTTGAATGGGTAAAAAAGTAGAATTACAGGAAGAAGAGATGCAGAGATATGTATAAAATTTGAATGTTTTCGTCTTAAAAGAATCTAAAGTAAGTGTGTAGCTAACAGGAAAGAGGGATGTATTGGTGGTGAGACTTTCTTTCCGGTACAAGATGCCAACTTTGGACCCCGTTCACCTAAAACCATTTTATGGCAATGTGAGTTTTAAAGAACTGAAGAAGTAGTATCATACCGGCAAGAGTTCATCCCGGTCCTTCAGTGGGTTCTGCTGGTGTATTCCCGTTTACATGATACCTGTCTAAATTCGCATATCGGTACAAATCACACCGGTGCGAGTTCACTCTGGTAACTTTACCGGATCGAGATTCTCGATCTCAGGGATTCTGGAACAAACACTCACAAGGCACAATTGCAAGGCCTTTTTACACGGCATAGCATTTACCAGACCAACAATATATTTTTTCATGGTAATTCATGAAATAGAAACACCGACGAAGTTTAGACTAGCTATTACGTGAGCAGAGTTTTTAATTTGTGTATGGAGGGCATTGAGGATAACAGATCCGTCAGATACTCGTTCAATATGGCACGTTCTTAGTTGCTTTTGAAAGGGTAAAATAAAAGTATAACTAAATAAAAAAGTGTCTTAAAGACCACCGAACGATGCAAGGATGTTGATGTAATTTACATGTTTTCATCTTAAAAGAATCTGAAGTAACTTTGGAGTTAACAGGAAGAAGGACTTACTGGTGGGACTTCCCTTCCGGTACGAGATAAATTTAATTAACCTAAATCATTTTTATGGCAATGTGAGCTTTATTCTAAAAAGAACTAGTACCATCGCCTTGAGGTCATTCCGAGTCCCTCTGTGGGTTTTGTGAGTCTATACCTGTTTATAATATCTCATATTGATCGGTACGAATCTTCTCCCTGGTAACTGTCACGGATCGAGACTCTCGATCTCTGGCATTCTGGTACAGAGACTCATACGTCTCGTGAGGATGTTTGCGCTAATTGTTTCTGCCCATCCTTACTGCGCAAGCAATTCACGTCGCCATGTCACGCCCAATCTCGTCCCCAGAGCCCACGTGCATTTACGGTCAGCCGGATCGAAATGCCAAGGACTCTGCGATAATCAAAAAGCGGATGCCACTTTTGCGGCTTCCGGTTTTTTAAAGCGCATGCTCGAGATGCTCGGCAGTTTACGAACTGAGCATGCCTTATGGGTCGTGTAAAGACAAAAAAGGCGCGAAATATTACGACGTCCCCTTGTTTTTGGCGCCCTTGACATTCACGCGAGACTCGCGTGAAAATGAAAATAATCCTTCCAAGCAGTCTCACGAAGATGGCCGCACTGGTTTCTATAAATTTGTTTCACTTCGCGTTAGAAAGTTCAGTTCAGAAAGGAGACCGGACCTCTAATGAAAAGAACGCCAATATGAGGCGCTGAAGATTGTTGTTGTTGATGGTAAAGATACCATTTGTGTGCTGCGAGCTAAATATGGAAGATCTCTCAGCGACTGGCTGCCTCCATACGTTTGTGACTGAATGGGTGTGTTTTTTTAACAACAGTGGTGAAGAGAAAATTAACTCTTTTATTGTAGTCGTATCCTCATTAAACTTTTTGATAGAACAACAAATATCAAGCATGAAAATTTTCAAGGGTACTGAAAACGTAGCCATTGTCGAGGAGTTTGAAGTGCCGCCGCAAATTTTATTTCACATCTTACGGCCCTTTACAAAATTAACAAATTTTCAGAGCCATCTTGAAAGAAAACGATAGTCATGGACGAGGTTCATTTAGCAGTCGAATAGTGTGTAGAACCTTTTTGTGTTTTGTAAGCTTACTAATTTGAAAAGTCTAATCTGTCATTTATTTATGAAACGTGCCTGAGCAGGTGTTGTGTTGTGTTCGCCTTTCGACTGTGCTGGTGTTGTGTTTCCTCCACCACTACGTCGGCAAATATTTTACTACGGTATAGGTTTTGTACGGAAAGCTCGTTTGCCGAAATACTAAAACATTACATAGAATAAACACAAAAAATGACTTAGGTACAATTTATTAACGAGTAACACAGGTCTATAAATAATTCAACTCAATGAATCAAGGCAAACTGAACAGCCACTTTTTAGTACAGCTAGAAACATTAAAAATCTATCACAATCAAGGATGGACGATTTTTGTACAGTACACAGACAATCAAAGTTGGGAGTGAAAACAATTTAATACTAAAGAAAGACCTTTTACCTACACTCGAAGAGGTTTATCAGTCTTGTCTTGCAAAAATAAACAGGATCGCTGTTCTCGTTGTTTTTGTCATTCTGTCCGGCCGCTAAACCAGTTTTTGTACCAGAATCGGAATCCAAACCAGAATCCAATCTACCATTCACTTTTCAGCGACAGTGAGATTATCTGCTCCAGTTCAACAAAATAAGCTTAATTCTGTCTTCTGTTCCATCAAACTCGCACATGGCTCCGCGGAGTGAACGGATTTTTATTACAAAGCCGCTTATTTCAACTTTTACGACTGCACTGGAAAGACTGCCAGCTTCCATCGGCTTCCGTTTAGACAATGTTGAGAACAATTTTTAAGCCATCAGTGTCCATGAACCATACTTTAGAGCTGGAAATTAGAGGAATTAATCCAAAAATTGTGCTCCTTCGTCCGTCGCGTCGTTTATCTTACAGCAGGTATTAAATCAGCTTTCTCAACAGCCGCTGCAACATATCGCAAGGTTTTGGCGCCTTTTTCGTTTTAATCATGTGATCGACACCAGTTAGCTTTTTGCGTCTTCTCTAACATGAATTTGAATTTGACTGCATTTCGATTCTTTGTTAGTTTGCAGCGCCCATTTTCAGATTTCTTTCGCATTGTCCGTCTCTGACGTGATCGAAACATCCTAAGCATTTTCATTTCCTGTTTTGACACTTCTTTCTCGTAGACTTCCGGTAAAATATAGAAGCCAATCAGATTTCGATTCGCCAGCATTTTGACATTGATAATCCCAGAGGTCTTGCATCCTTGGTGGTGACCAAAAGGAAGGCAGCCTCTGGGAACGAGATTGTGTCACGCCACGTCATGCATTGAGAGCGCGCGCTGTTGAAGAAATATAGAGATATATAGCGCTAGTGGGCATCTTATATCTTTGCACGGGTTTTACCCTTTTAAATGTCCGGTGACCCCAGAGTTTCTTTTGATAGATCAATTTCTTCGTTTTATGAAAAATTGAAGAAAATCTGTGTTGTGGAAGTTTGATTTGTTTTGAACTTTTCTGCCCACGCATTATCGAATTCCGCTATTATTTTAGCTGTATGGTGTTGACAAAAGCCCATCTTAAAGGTTGAGTTTAACTGAAAGGATGACACCAGTTCAAATTACTTACTTGACAGGCCCACTTAAATTCCATTTGGCTGAGAAAGTGGATCTACAGCGAATTATGATCGATTATTTTTAATATTTTTCAACTAACAACCACTGAGGCCATGTCGAGTAACGAGGACCGATTTGTCAAAATTAGGGTAGTTTATCACGTGCTTTATTTCGAAAAAGAAGTCAGTGAGCCCCCAGTTTTTTTTTTTTTTTTGCATTTTTGACATAGGCAACTCATTATCTGACTGCAGGAAAGGTATGAAAAAAATCTGTGTTGTAGAAGATTTTCGCGCGAACGTCCTTAAACGTGATTTCCTTTGACCTGTATCACATGAATTTGAAGCCTCAAGGGGGAAACAGGGTGAACTCGTAAGTTTAATTTTATAAAAGTCGTACTGGTATTATGTAGGCAATTCTTACAGGCCAGTCAATGCCGCAGCAGGGAGATTTCATATGCATAAAAGAGGTATGGATGGAACCATTTTTAAACTACTGATATGAAAAAAAAGCAGTTTAAATCATTCAGTTTTTACCAGGTGAAAACAAATCTATCCTACGCCTCAAGAAAATATGTACCGGACATTCGTACTATTACAATATAACCAAGGCATTAGTCCGCCTGTAATTATAACGTGTCCCTATGCTGCCTAGTGAATATGCGCTTAAAGTCCTTAAATGACTTCAATCTCTTTAGATGCCACGTTGGAGAAAAAGAGTGCTTGGCAGTTTCAGTACGTACTTGGGGCTTTTGCCTTGAGGCGCGACTATAAACAGCTCTATTAAAAGTGAAAGTATTTGAAAAACTCAGGGCAACTTCGTTTGGTAATTTATTTACATTGTCCATAGCTCTTTCACTTTCCTTGATTTTTGTCACAATCGTCGCTGCCCGCTTTTAGAGGTTTCTTAATGATTTCCTGGTTCTGCTCACGGACAAAGTCACAGTAATTCTGAGTTACCCTTAAGTTGTATTAAGCGAATAAGAATGTTATATAGTACCGACGCTGCAGTGGCATAGACAACACAGTTCGAAAATTTCCTCTCTTGGGATCACTTGCCTGTTGGTTCTCCTGGATGCTCGTTGGCTACTTTTCACTTTTTTAGTTTGACTTTCAACAGGTAAGAGCAAGGCAATAAGAGGTTGCGATGCAGAACTCTGGATCTTCTATCCCCGTTCTCTGGCTTCACTTCATAAACTGGCATATCTTTCCTTTTACGAGTTACAACATAGATTTGTTGTTCCCGATAGAGGCGTAGTTTTCCTGGGCCACTTCGCTCAGTCATATTCCTTATGAGCACGCGATCTCCTTCATACAGCGCAGTATGTCTCACTCTCTTGTCGTACTGTTGTTTACCGGTTTCTGCACTTTTCCTTGCATGAGCAGACGGCACACCGGCACCGGCACACTTTTGTGACATAATGGGTGATGTCTTGTCGCATAAAAGGCCAACAGAAACGCTCCCTAGATAGTTTGATAACTCTATCTGCTCCCAAATGTCCTATATTCTCATGCATGTTCCTCATAGACTTTTTTGTGGTACTTCCTAGACAAGAGCATTTGCTTTCTAGATCCAGACTTGTGATGGAGAATTTCATCTTCAGCAACAAACAGTTTATTCCACTCATATAAAAGCTGTCGTACTATAAGCCGGCTCCTTCTGTATTTCCAGGTAGGTGGGACGTCTTCTGATTTGCATGAAATGTAAAACACGAGCAATTGTTGGATCTTCTTGTTGAACGGCCATAAGTTCATAAAGGAGGGGGGGGGGGGAGTTGCCATGGCCACACTTTCTTCCTTTAATAGATCAGGCACCGCTGCGAGAGAAGACAACCAGGCAGTTTGACCAAAGTTTGTTTCATGAATTGAGGATGTACACCATCCAAAACATCCTGACTGATTACTTCTGAGCAACCTTTCATGTATTCCTCGAAATTGAGTGGCATGCGCGACAGGGTATCAACATCTGCATTCGCTTTGCCTGGTCGATATCTGATTTCGAAGTGGAAGTCAGTAAGTTCATTCACCCATCGCAGACCCGTTGCATTAAGTTTGCTGATGTGGGGATGTAGGTCAAAGGATTATTGTCGGTGAAGACAGTAAAATTGGGAGAGTAGTATAAGTAATCGCGGAACTGGTCAGTTATTGCCCACTTCAGAGCCAGAAACTCCAGCTTGCCTGCATGGAGGTGGTAGTTCTTTTCAGCTGGTGAAAATCAAATCAAATCAAATCAAATCATTTCTATCACCATGCTCGCACTGCGAGCCTAGGTTACCTGTGTTGACTCTAGGTGATCACAACTGAAAGCAAGCTCACTCACAAAAACTGGATTGGAAAATTTTAGAAGGGACTAGAATTTGCCGCGGAAATATTTCAGTTCAGTTTGATGCTTGAAACTTCAACAATGCCAACACTCCATAAGTTTTCTCTTATATTCTTTCAAGAGGATATTTAAACAGCAACTGCCGTTTTCAGTAGCTGTACGCAGATCCCTTAGACACATCTTGGTAAAGTGGGGTGAAAATCCGTTGCTACAGTTTAGAGTGATGATTTGATAACTTCCATGAGGGTCAAGCCATTTTTGAATAAAAATGCATGTTTTTTCACCTTCTTTCGGTAAAAAAAAGTTCAAAATGTCGTCAAAAAGCAGCCGTGTTTTTTATAAATTATTAAATATTCTACATGTCAATCAAGAAAAAGTTTGACGTAAAGGCCGCCATCAATTCCCCATTGCGTTGCGGTGGGGGCAAGATAAACGGCACCAAGCTCCCAATACCACGTTCAACTACTACTGGTATTAACTCAAGCCCCCCACCCCCCTGCCCCCCCCCCCCCAGGGGCTGTTGGAACCCAAAAAGAAAATTCGGGGTAACTGCACATTTTTCAGCGTCATAAATTCAGCATAAATTTGGAAAGAAAATGTCATACACTGTTACGTGTTTCAAAGCTTTTTAGAATTACGGCTGCTTAATTATCTCTGAAAAAGACAATTTTCTTTTTGGATTCCAATAGCCCTTGCTAAGAAAGTCAAGAGGAGGCACCGTCCTTAAGTATCAGTGAAAATGCACAACGACACTGCGCTTGCGTATTTTTGCCCGACGTGGGAACATCCTTGTGCTGTTAGTCTGCGTACGTCTGTGGTGGTGATTATGCCGCATTTTATCTTAGTGGGAATGTAGCATTGCAAATTATCTATTGTGCTCTGACAAATTATCCATTGTGTTTTATCCAATGTGTTCTGGCTGATACTCAATACTTTTCTGAGGAAGTCATTCACTATGGCTTGCTTTGAGGAGCTCTGAAAACAGGATTTAAGATATCTGATCCTGTTAGATCATAAGAAGCTTATGTTTACGGTTATGACTATGATCGTGATGTCCTTGGTGGGTACCAAGCTTTATGGGTTGCTGTCTCCAAAATCGATTCAATGATCAACCAGCTTCTGGAAGCATTCATAGACTGCATGATTCAGAGAGTGTTGCTAGAAGGACATAACAGCTAAAAAAGCACGTGTACTTCAGTGGGGCAGACCGTTTAATTGATACTTAGAAAGCTGTTACAGTATGCCGCTTACAAATACACACTGTAAATTGTAATTATAGTCTTAATGAAATAATGATGCTAGCTACCAACAAAACATACATGGACTATTAAAACGCTTACAATGACCATTTTCGTGATGCACACTCTTGCAGCATTAATTATATAATTACTAGGCAATTAGTTTGAACTCAGTACTCTACAAAAAAGCTGGAACAATATGCAGATTCAAATGCACACTATTGCTGGGTAATAACTTGTCTTTCATAGGCCAGCTTCTAAAACCAGAGAGGTGGTTTTACAAAAAGCGTTTTTGCTGTGACATATAAATTGCAAGCTACTAAAAAGTCTACAGAAATTGCTCAAACGCAAAGGCTGGCTGACTCCGTCTACGAAATAGCTGGCAGTTTTAGGGCACAATCTAACAACAATCCTATATTAATGATTTGACATCTAAGAAAAGCTTAAAAAGCGGCTGACTACGGGGGTAATTACATGATACAACTTTCACACTCGTACAAGTTCATTCCGTTCTCCCCTTGTGGCTCTATTCGTGCACATAATACCAGTGCGAGTCATTCCGGTGCGCGTTCACTCCGGTCTGGTAGCTGGATCAAGATTTTCATTCCGGAACGAAAAGTCAAAGTGGTATTATGTAAACAGTGTGACTATTCGTTTGACATTACACTTAGTTTTTAAGCACTTCGTTCCATAGTGAACCCCTAACGCCAAAAAAGGTTTATATAAACGCGCTGTAAAGTTGTCTTCTTACTCCACAATGATCACCGTACCGATATGATGTAAACACCCCTCAATTTGGTAATTACTATTCAACTGGTTGTTACACAGGTCAAATACTATTTTTTAAAGCTTCGCTGGAGAATTGCTGCTTTAGGAATATAACTGCCCCTTACTATTTCTACTGAAATCTTTTTGTTAGTTTTGGTGTAAGAAGTTAGCATAATCCGCCGCAAAGGCCAGGACTCCAATGAGCAAGATGTAGTGGCCCTTTTGTCTACTCGCGGCATTTGAACTGCCACCTAAAAGAAAACAAATATAGCATCCAGATTAATGCAGTATACATTTCCAAATAGTTTGGTGAGATCAAACATTGAATGATGTGTCTTTTTGTTTTGAAGGGATTGCTTCTACTTCAAATCCATATCTATCATCGTCATAAATGAAAGCTTTGAACCCAGGACTCACCTCACCCCAACTTACCTAAGGAGTTAACCCTGGATGAGATTCGGTGGGTCCCGGGTTTAACTAAATTATTGTTATGCCCATTTGAAAACTCCTTGTTGATACTTGCGTAATATAAATTTTATAGATTAGATCAATTTTTTATGTGTAACCCTCCCCAACTCACCTCCTTAGTTGGGTGTAATGAAAAATGTTTCAGAGGACATAATTTCGGAAATGTGGCCTTAGCTCCCACTAGTCTCCTGTAGCTTAGTGGTAGAGCATCTGGACTAGTAGCCAGAAGGTCGTAGGTTCGACTCCTGTTGGGAGAATTCGGATTTTACTCCGAGTTACCTATGTCACTGACTGAATAAACATCTTTCTCATACGTGAAAGCAGTAACATTATTTGGTAAGCTTTGGAATCGTTCTAAAACTTTGACTTTAAAAGGCTTACAAAAGGAAAAGAAAGCATCGCGTTACAAAAAGCTAGCACCAAAATGCATGCTCAGCCTCTGCACGCGCCTTATGATTCTTGCTTCCATTTCTTGACGGTCATCCGCAAAACAACCTTTGTGTGTTATAGGTGTTAATTTTGGCAAGTGTCGGTCAGGGTTTCCAACTTTCTACCCGCAAAATTTTCCCTAATTTCAGAATGTCGACATGAAGTTAGTTACGAAAGTCAATCTGTCTAATGCATGGATACCGTAACGCAAACATCTGACTGTTAGACCCGTAGTATTATCATATTAGTATTCAATACTTTTTAAAAATAAATTTTACTTAAAAGAAAATGGTGGAATTACTTTTGAATAACATGTAATTGCCTTAAGACACTTTGACAAGAGTTTATAAAATCACTCTATCCCAAGAGTTGATGGAATAAAAAATTTAAACTGTTCCGGCTTGTTTCAGTGTTGGTTTTTGTCCGTAAAACTCTAAAACCTTGATAAACCAAGTCTTTTTTCTTGTTCAAGACGAAAACTAGACTGAAGCTATCTAATGTGTAAGCTTCGCTACAATAATTGTATTAGGCGGGCGCAAGACGCTTAAAATTAAATATTAGGGAACTTGGGCGCAGGTGTTCTTGAGCTACGGACGGCAATCGGAAGTTTAACGTTTTCCTTTTGTCCTATTCTGATGCCAACATGTCCATAACAACAAGCCACCATATACAAAAACGAGACTTTTCCAACCTTTTGTGACGAGCAGAAACACGCTAACAAAGGAAACATTCAACTTCCGGTTGACGTCCGTGGCTCAAAAACGTATGTGCTTAAGTTCCCCATTATTATTTAGAAGCGCGTCGCAAATAGGAGCCTCGTCCAGTTGCATAAACTACCTAATGAACTTGTCCTTTACTATTGGTGTACTATGAGCACACGAAAGCCGAAAATCTAGGAGGCACCAAACCGCTCCCAGCGTTTAGGGGCTTAGCCTCTTAGATGAGGTGCGGTTAGGAGAGTCCTAGCAACAGGATTACATTAATCAATGCGTTACCTTTGGATGGAGTTGGGAACTGAGTGTTACATTTTTCACCGGTACAGCACTCGATTTCACACTCCAGCAGGGTAGACCTTTGAAACTTTTTAAGGAAGCCCCCTATGGCCGCACAAGCTGCCTTCTTATCTGCAACAATCAATTGAAACGAAGATTTTAAGTTATTCCTCGCACATGAGGTTTTATCAGTACCTGTCTGTTTTAGTTGTTGTACGTTTGTCCCTTAAAGACATTTTGGCAACGTTTGGTGACGGTTGGTTGCTAAAAAGATATACGTGATATGCTGTTACATGAAGCATAACGCTCAGCGATGTTCAAAGAGGAGTATTTTCTATGTCATACGGATTAAGATGAAGCTTGGCAAGGTGACAAAGTTTTTTTTTTCAAAATCAGTTTTTATCAGTTTTGGCAATTTCTGACCGAAAAATGACGCCAGGACGCCACCACGTTTACTCGTTTTACTCGTTTTACATGTTTGAGACAACAGCCTAAAACAAAATGAGTTGATCAAATGGAAAGAGATCTTCCTTAGAAAATTTGATTTTTTTTCCCTTTTGTTACTATTTTTGGTTTTCAAGCCAACATTAATGTAACGTATTACATGAAAAAATATGAATATTTTTTAACTCAGTAGAAATATTGGAACCACATAAACTTAGTGATCTTTCCCGAAAACTGTGAAAACAAAATAAGTTGATCCAATAGAAAGATATGTTCCTTTGAAATTTGCATGAATGTTTTGTCTTTTTTTACTATTTTTAGTTTTTTTTTCTAAAGGCCAACTTAAATGTTACATATTACTTTTTCAACTCAAACATTGTAAACTGATGTGTCATGTTTATTGTGGTCACAGGTTTGAATTGAAATCTGCTGGTAACATAGCAACTCCTTCCCCACCAAAAACCGTTATAATTTTAACAAATTGTGGAAATTGGAACTAAAACCTCTACCATCCTGCCAATTTCATTTTGTTCGTAGGGTATAGACAAAAAAGGAGTTTGAACTGAGAGATGATCACTTGTTGGAGAAAGCTCCCCAAGCGTGAGTACCTTTGCGCGTTCATCCCAATTTCTACTTTTTTATCTTTTAAACGCTTACCTACCTGCACAGTTGATGCATCCTCGAAAAAAGCCGTTCTCCACATTTCCTTTGCTGTCCCGATATTTCCCCACTCCGCTGCCACAGTGAGTTGTACCGAGTGAATTTGGGTCTGTAGCACAAATTTGGTTTCGCTGATTCTTGGAACAACTGGCTGCATCTGTCTCGAGACACATATTACACTCTTTTGGGCCAGAAACTGAGAGAGAACAAAGAAAAAGTTATTCAAGGCTAGAATTAATGGTTTTATTATTTTTAGAATAAATTACGTATAAAGGTAAGTGTGAGGTTACTGGTGCCGAGAGAACGTCGGTCTGTGGCACAAATTCGGAGCTCTTGATCCCTTGCACGCTCGGCCGCATCATCCTCGACGCAATAATTGCACCTTGCTTCATCAGAAGCTGTCATGAAAACAACGAAACCGTGATAACGAGTAATAAGAGGTTGTTGTCAAGAACAGAAAAATTACATAAAGATTCAATGCTTACGACGATCTATTTTTTGGCGTCCCAAACATTTCAGCGCTGTAGTAAAACCATGGGTAGAAGGATTGTTCTTGCTTCTAGTGCATTATTTCTTTGTCTTCCATTTCTACTTCAAATCCTTATATATCATAGTCATGAATGAAAGCTTTATACCCAGGGTTCACCCCACCGCACCTTGCCTAAGGAGTTAACCTTGATGAGGTTCGGTGGGTCCCGGATTTAGCTCAATTATTGAAATGTGCATTTGAAAACTCGTTGTTGATACTTGCGTATATATAAATTTTATAGGTTATATTAATTTTTTATGCGTAACCCTCCCCCCACCTCCCTAGTTGGGTGTAATGAAAAATGCTTCAGTGGACATAAATTTCCAAAATTTGGCCCTAGCTCCCACGAGTCTCCTGTAGCTCAGTGGCAGAGCATCTGGACTAGTAACCAGAAAGTCATAGGTTCGACTCCTGTTGGGAAAACTCGGATTTTTTTTTCCAGTCACCTATGTCACTGACTAAATAAACATCTCTCTCATACGTGAAAGCAGTAACAATATTTGGTAAGCTCTGGAATCGTTCTAAGAATTTGACTTTAAAAGGCTTACAAAACGAAAAGAAAGCATTGCTTTACAAAAAGCTAGCATCAAAGTGCAAGCTCTGGACGCGCCTTATGATTCTTACTACATTTCTCAACGGTCATCCGCAAAACAATCGTTGGGAGTCCCGTCCGGTAGCGCAAACTACTTGTCTTTTTCTATTGGTGTACTATGGGCACGCGAAAGCCGAAAATCTAGGAGGCACCAAACCGCACCCAGCCTTTAGGGGCTTAGCCTCTTAGTTGAGGTAGGAATAGGAGATTCCTAGCAGCAGGATTACATTAATCAATGCGTTACCTTTGGATGGAGTAGGGAACTGAGTGTTACATTTGTCACCGGTACGGCACTCGATTTCACACTCCAGCAGGCTAGACCTTTGAAAATTCTTAAGGAAGCCCCCTATAGCCGCACAAGCTGCCTTTTTATCTGCAACAATCAATTGAAAGAAGATTTTAAGTTATTCCTCGCACACGAAGTTTTATCAGTACCTGTCTTTTTTAGTTGTTGTTCGTTTGTCCCTTAAAGACATTTTGGCAACGTTTGGTGACAGTCGGTTGCTAGGGTGTATAAGTGATATGCCGTTATATGAAGCATAACGCTTAGCTGTGTTCAAAAAGTGTTCATAACATTCTGCCAATTTTCACTTTGTTCGTAGAGTATAGCCAAAAAAGGAGTTTGAACTGAGAGATGATCACTTATTGGCGAAAGCTGCCCCAGCGTGAGCACCTTTGTACGCTCAGCTTAATTTCTATTTTTCTGTCTTTTTAACGCTTACTTACCTGCACAGTTGATGCATCCTCGAAAAAAGCCGTTCTCGACATTTCCTTTGCGGTCCCGATATTTCCCCACCGCACTGCCACAATGAGTTGTACCGAGTGAATTTGGGTCTGTAGCACAAATTTGGTTTCGCTGAGTTTTGGAACAACTGGCTGCATCTGTCTCGAGACACATATT
This sequence comes from Siderastrea siderea, assembly GCA_964030785.1. Lineage (NCBI taxonomy): Eukaryota > Metazoa > Cnidaria > Anthozoa > Scleractinia > Rhizangiidae > Siderastrea > Siderastrea siderea. Next base: position 20,606,971 of record OZ034971.1, on the reverse strand, counting down.
ACACTCTTTTGGGCCAGAAGCTGAGGGATAGCAAAGAAGAAGTTATTCAAGGCGAGAATTAACGGTGTTATTGTTATTTAGAGTAAATTACGTATAAAGGTAAACATGTGGTTAACGCGGTTAGCGTGACATTTCCAAACATCACGTGAAACACAAAATCGGGCTTAATAATAAACTTGTCATACTAAACGTATCAAAAATCCCAAGTTTCATCTGATTCAAACTCGAGGAAATATGGAAAGCTTTGGCCTAACTAAGGGCTAACGCTAGAAACGCCAGCTTTTGAAGAGAACGTTTAGCCAATTAACTAGCTACTATCAAAGTAGTTTTTGTGCGGACGCATTACGGACCTATGCGCCGCACCTTTGTCGGCATCTTTTAGACTTTTGTTTGTGCGGACGCAGCACGGATCTATGCGTCCGCATCCTTGTCAGCATCTTTCAGACTTTGATTGTTTTGTTTGAGATTGGTACGGGTTCCTGAGTCAAGAATTAAATTGGGGCAGTGGTTTTCTTGGGGGTGGGAAGGTTTATTCAGCGGGGTAGGTGTAAGGAAGGGTGTGGTTTTCAGAAACCTTGGGCTTTTTTATCAGCGGTGTAGTGTCTAAGCAACCAAACGCTGATCAAAGGAATTCTAGGAAGAGCTGGACGGTTTTATTTTTCTTGATTCCTGAAAATGCTGACACGATCTGCTGACACAAGCTATGGAGTAGTGCACGTCAGTACGATATTGCGTTCGCCTGTTTCTGCTTCATGATTACACTGAAATATTAATAATAAATGAAATAAAGGTCTTCCTCTTTTATTTTTGCTTGCTCGGTATTCTAGTTTGATTTCCGAGATGTTTACAAATCAACGTTGGGGGACGTTTATTGACTTATTGTACGTACTTCACTTGTGCACAAGGAAATGCTCTTTGTTTATAAAACAGCTAAAACCCAGATAAACATTCAGTTTTGCTGTTTGATTTTAAAACTGCTCGTCAACTGGGCTGTGTGAGCGTAAGATTGCGTGGTCTTTGTTTTATCATTCGAGTGTATCGTCCTAAGTTCTGATTATGACAGTTTCGCTCGTTCTTAATGCGACTGTATTGGCCCGTATTTAATAAAGTTTTAAAAACTTTGTATGGTACGTTTCATTTCATCATGTATTGGAAAGAGGCTTCATTTCCGAAAGCACCAAATAATTCACCAACCAAGATGAAACAGAGGGAGCTTTGATTTTTGGAAAGAGCAATAAACTCATTTACTTTTGCATATCGGAAAATGAAGAAATTGAACTTTAACGCGAACATAAATCGTAAACATGTCGAGTCTGGCATGAAGCCCTATAATGTGGTGGTGATTCGTGCACCTCGTGAGGGACTTCAGTTTTCCGGTTACGTTCAGTGAAATAGCCAAATCCCAGATAAACATGTTTTTGTTGTTTGATCAGTTTAAAACTGCTGGTCAACTAAGATGTGTGAGCGTAAGATTGCGTGATGTTTGTTTAATAATACGAGTGTATCCTGTTCTGATTATGACAAGTTTCGCCTGTTGTTGATGCCACTGTATCGGCCTATTAAAGTTTTAAAAACATTGACTTGATTATGGCACGTTTCGTTTTTACGGTTACGTTCAGTAATCCGACCACTGTGAATTAAGAACGTACTCTAACTGTCCATGAAGAAACAAAATTATGCTGTTTGGGAGCTCAACATTTTAACTACCGACGAAAAAGCAGAAATGAATTACCTACAGTGCGTTCACGTGAATAAAATCACCTAATCATTTTGACAGATCTGACAGGCTGTCACGTCTTATTTACACTGTATATGACTCCAGCCAAGAGCCACACAAAGCATTAACTCAGTGCAGTGGTTTCTTTCCGTTTAGTTTGATCAAAATATATTTTCATTTCAAATTACCTTAATTATTATTTTACATGGGTTTCTCATTACGAACTTTATCTTTTGTTAGGAAAATTGCCTTTTTTTACTAACTCGAACTGACCAAGAGGTACCCTTTTAAAATCATTTTAACAATTTAGGCGAGATTCACTTTCCATTTCTCGATCACTGAGTTGAATCATGATAAGCAAATCTCATTTCCCCAATCAAGTTTTAAAAACACTCATGTGCACATTGTGGTAACAGCCCGCTAAAAACTGATTCAAAACATAATTTCAGACGTCCGCACATGCCCACAATGCGCGGGCCGTTTATTATATTACCTGCTGTGGTAAACACAGGGATTGCATCTTGTGACAGGGTAGGGACCTGTGTGTTACAGCTGCCTCCATTACAACATTCAATCTCACATTCCAGCAGGGTGAGTTTGTCGTCATCATCATCGTCCCCTTTAAAATAGCCACCAATAGCATAACAGGCCGCCTTTTTGTCTAGAATTTAAATTAATACTTCATCAACTTAAGAGGTTTTAGCTACCTCTCTCACAGGAGGCTATTAAAGAAAGCTCCTGGGACTGAAGATTCTATGCTATAAAGTTTTTAAAATTGTCATTTTTTTTTTTTGTGAATTCTTGTCCTGTTCAGGTAAAAAGGTAGGTAAGGTCGCACACGAGCCAAGGAGGCCCACAGGGCCGAAACTTTTCCCGGTTTCTGTACCATGAAGCAACTGAGAGTATAGCTACTCCCCCCCTGGATGGGATGCTAGTCCATCGCAGGGATACCCCCAGCAGTATGTCGCCGGTACCCATTTTATACACCCGGGTGGAGAGAGACAATGTGGGGTAAAGTTTCTTGTCTAAGTCCCGTTTCAAACGTCGTGCTACTGCCGTACTAAGCTGGCTCGACTGTAGCATGACTTGGTTTCAGATGTCGAATTTAATTCAATCGAATAAAATAGCTCTTGCCTAAAACAAAACACTGCCAGGCGGTTGTAGGAATAAATCCAAAATGGCTGTCAAGCAAACTTTTAAAATGTATTTATAGTTTATCAATTGAGTTCGGCATGGCAGTAGCACGACGTTTGAAACGGGTCTAAGGAAACAACACGATGGCAGGGACTGGGCCTGCACCAGATATGTGGTGTAGTGGTCAGCCTGGTCCAACACGCTGACCACTACATCACCGCGCCCCCTGTTCATTGTTGTCTAAATGGTAATACTTACCCGCACAGTCAATGCATCCTCTATAAAACATTTGTTCGACGTTTCCTTTGTAGTCCCGATATTTACCAACCATAGAAGCGCAGTGACTTGTGCCGAGGGAATGTCGATCTGTGGCACAAATTTGGAGCACCTGATCCTCAGCACACTCGGCCGCATCGTCCTCGACACAATAATTGCACCTTGCTTCATCAGAAGCTGTCATGAAAACAACGACGTCCCAAACGTTTTAACAATGTAGTAAATCCATGGGTAGAAGGATTGTTCTTGCAACTAGTACGTTATTTCTTTGTCTCGATTTTCCCCGTTTTAACCATTATGAGAACCTTCACTTCTCCAACAAATACATGTCCGTATCTCGGACTGAGAACAGAATGCAGTGCAATCTCGCCTAGATCTGTTTCATACTCGTCTTTGGTGCCTCAGTATCCATCTGATATGCAATCTGACTGTTGATATCACCATTTCTGTCTAGAAATGGTGACATCAACAATCAAATTGCTGAACACCAAGTCAGAAATGGTGATATCAATAATCACAATGCTGGACACCATTTACAAACAAAGGACTGGGGCTCTGCTAAATACGTTTCCTACAGTACCGATTAGCATCAACGAATCACTCTGGAAAGCTGGTTTATTAACTTAGAACAAACACCGCTGAACCGTTGTCAACAACTACCTGCACCTTACAAACGACTTATTGACGACGACAACAACACAGACGAACAACAGACAAAACCTACTAACAATAGAACAACGAACATTTGACTAACACAAACGGATCGAAACACACGAATCACGCTTACAGTCTTTACAGCCAATAACATCACGGCTACACTGACAGACGACCAATAACGGCGCGAGTTCTTCGACCAATCTAGACAGCGACCAGAAACTTATAACATCTACTGGCGATTCACTTGACTCTGATGATGACTTCCGTTCAGGTTGTCGAAACGTCAGTCAACGTCACCACAAACAGTCCTTCTCAGGACTATACTCACCCAAACCATCATACTTTACCGACTTAAAGTATAAACAGTTACCCCTTAAAGCCCTTATAGCAGTTGTAAGTGATCGCAAAACGGCTCTTACGTGCTAGCGTGTTCTGCCTCATTTCAATATAATACAACTGACGAATAATAGAGTTCCTTAGAGGTAATGGCACGCAATGCGCAGTCTAAAGGTGTGAAATAACCTCTTTAAAATAAATCATAAAAATAAATAAATAGATGAGAACAAGGAACACAAAAAACACGAGAAAACGCACTACCTCCATGGTTACAGTTGTCACCAGTGCAACAATCGATATTGCATTCCATCAGGGTCCAACTTCTATGTGATTTGAGGTAGCCGCGAATTGCTGCACAAGCTGCATCTTTATCTGAAAAACGTTTTAATTAAAAGCTTGGTCCTGTATCCAGTTTGTCGCTGTCGCAGTCAAATGTTTTTTTATATCATAATTATTATGAGAGGATTAGAGAGGATGAAGGGAGAGGGCGAATCTCCCATTCATGGGCCTCTTCCGATGAAAGATATTCGAAATCTATTCTTGGTTTTGTCATACTGCGTGGTTATTTTAAAGACGACACCTCATTGGTCAGTTAGAATGACGTCATGTTATTTCAAATTGTTGACATAGAAACGATAAATAAAAATAACCTTCGGAGCATGGGTGCGAACTAACAATAAATTTCAAATAATTTTCATGAGGCACGAAGATTCACTCTCTTACTTCATCCTCTCTTGTATAATAGCTTGTGCAAACTGTATATGGTTTACTTACCAACCAACCAACCCACCAACCAAGCAATCAACTCACTCAACTCAACCGAACAATCAACCCGACGTTACTGAAATTTAGTCGACTAAAGGTTTCCTCTCCTTGCTAGCCTATTCCAACTCTAAGATAATAGGAACGGCAAAACGCGCGGGGATGGAAAAGGATAAAGGTCAATCCTAGTAACTGCATTTTGTGCCTGATATATAGACAACAGAATACAAGTTTGATGGAAAATTTGGTTATATTTCGGTACTAATCTATACCATCATCAACCTAAAGTAACGTACAAAGATCGTTGATTTAAATACTACAAAAGGTGTTACATAGTAGCAAACACAAAGTGAAAGGAAAACAATAGCGGTACTCAGGAGAAAAGGCTCAGTTCTCTGCTGGCTCTTAATCCTTTGTTGAGAGGCGGTGACAAGCGTTTAAAATTATCAGCGGGTAATGGATGGGAAAGGATGGGGCAGTGGAGGCCATGAGCATTTCTTTAAAGGCTTTTCAGTATACTCAGCTCCTCTGACCGGTCAGGTTTGATTGGCAACATCTATACCAGGCTACGCTCATCACTTCATATGTCAGTCAGAAACATGGCGAATACAGTTCACGCGCATAATTCGCGAACTCTTATTTGTATTTAAGTTCCCTTTAAGTTCCCGTTGTAAAAGAGGCTAGATTTGAGATCTTTGGCAGCCACGCTTGTACGCTGGTCCACACGAAAAAAAAAATTAAAAATTTAACACGACTTAGTTAACTTCTTAAGATGCGTCACCAACTTAAAGTCAACATTAATGGTTGAAGGACCTCATTAAGGGCGACAGCGAAGACACTAAATAGCATGAGGCCTACCAGCTAACTTCTAGATATAGTTAGATATGCGTAAAGCTCAAGACTGGAGAAGGTTCAATCCAAACGCTTGCATAGAAGAATACCAACTAACGACTTCCTGGCTAAAATCGTGCTATTTAAAAAAACAGCTTTAAAGCAGCTTCTGTGTAAACAAAACAAAAAACATTTTCCATCTTTTCTGGACTTGCTATGGTGTGTTCTCTAAACTTCCCTCGTGGGATTCAGCTACATCTCTGGCTTAATTATATGTATCACTGACTTTTTTTTCTTAGAACCAATTTAAAAGTAAAGCCTTTATCTACCTTTACAGTCAACGCATCCTCGAAAGTAGCCTTCCTTAACATGCCCAGAATAATCGCGATATTTAATTGTCGCAGAACCACAGTGACTTGTTCCGAGTGACGATACATCATCAGCACATTTTTGGGTGCGCTGGTATTTGGTACAACGGGCGGCATCGTCATCAAGACACTCTTGACATTGTTTTGGACCAGCAACTGTCAGTAGAAAAGAACGAAACAATATATATTAAATTAAATAAAAATAACAAGGTATACAAAAAACTATTTGTCCAGTACTTTTCCTGCTTTTATGTCGAAAATGTAAAAGTTGGATCGTCAAAACAAGGAAAGAAATGAAAAACAAACAAACAGCCAAAGCATAGAAACTAAATGCCAGATTAGAGAAACAAAAACCGTGCCGGGTAGATGTTACCCTTGGAGATTTGAATACGGCGAAATTAATTGTCCCTCGGTCAAACGGATACAGCATCGTCCAAGAAACAGATTTGCTGTAAGAATGTTTGAAGGCAACTTAAATTTGTTCCACAACGTTATTCTCCAGGGCGGCCAAACGCTTTAAACATGGCGAATTCAACAACACTGAACGACATTAAAAGGGAATACTAAATCTTTTAGGGTTCCTTTGCGCAAACTCTTTGCTCCTCAACCTCCGCCGAGTTCTTTGCTTTGATTAAACAACGGAGAAACGATAGCTTGCCTTTTGAAAGTGATTCGCGTTGTTCAGCAACTAACCGATTTACGTGGTCAGCCATTTATTCAATAGTGTTTATATTCTTATTTCATTTTAAATCTCATATATACATTGTACCTTTCCCAGTTTCTTATCGAATATTATCCTTAAGAGAATTATCGTAGTTGTGTATTGTATTGAAGCATTTTGCTTTAAAATTTGTAATTATGCTCTACTTTATATTTACCGAAAGCGAAAGACCTGTTTATTATTTAAAAATAAACCATTGCAATGTGTGCTATTTCATCTACTAATTAAACAATAGAGTTCTTCTATCGAAGGCACTATCGTGTGATAGGTTGCCCGGGTAAATTTGATGTTCACAACAAATAATATGTAAATTTAGCCAAGGCCAAAAGCGGAGCTCCCAAGGAATAAGATGGTGTTCGTTTCCCAAGAATAGTCCTGAAACTTTTTGGTCCCAAATATATTTCGGGGCTTTCTCTGACTCGTTCTCGAACCAATGATTAAGGGGCTACGTCACGAGGATTTTGCTAGTCTAGGTCAATTTTGTGCTAAATCATTACCTAGTGCCTTTACTCATACACAAAGTGCTCCTGTAATACTATGAAGAAGATGTCAAATGAATTTTGTCAGCGACAGCTGACCATATTAATTTTTTTGGTGATTTTTAAGAACATAGCATCAAAACTTGAAAAATCCGTAGCAACAGTTTCAGTGCAGTGCGATAGTCTTTAATAACAAAGCTTGGAGACCATTATTTTCGGAATTCAATTGATGCGAAGACACTTTTAGCTTTTTGAAAAGAAACTAAACTAGCGTGACATATTCGAAAGGGGAATGTCACGTACCGAGAGAACATTTCATGGCAAAAAATTCCCGTACTAGAATGTCTCGTATACAAAAATCCCCCGTAGCTCATAGCTTTGGAAAAAAGGGATTGCCTTCAGTTTGAGACTTCCACTTACAATAGCTCTATTGTAAGTGAAAGTCAAACTGAGGGCAATACCGTTTGGAAATTTATTTAAAACAATTCACAGCTCTTTCGCTTTCCTTCATTCTTGTCGCAATCCTTGCGGCCCGCTTTGGAATTTTTCTAGGGAATTCCTAGTGTTATGGACAGAGCAACAGTAATCAGGAATGAGACGGATAAAGGACGTTAATAAATTTTAAAAAGTTTTGTCTGACCTAATATTTTAGTGTGGCGCTGGGAACGTCTTAGCAAGCTACTCGACTCTTCGCTGTTTGTTCTTCACCTCCACTGCGATTAATATCCATTAAGCGAAGACGAACATGACTCAGGAGTTCGTATGTTTCTAGACTGTTTCTAGACAATTCGAAATGCAGACATTGCAGTACACACTGATACCCCCAAAACACACAGCAGCAGCATGGACAACACAATTCGACAAACGGATACAGTAATCTTGAATCAACACTGTTTCCTCACTAGTAGCTAGTAATAGTTTTGAAAATACACCATGGCATGTGAGACAAGCACTTGAAAGAACAGTCTTAGACAATTAATGGCCAACTGTAAACTCACCTAAACAACTTGAGGTAAAGGTGAATCAAGCAAGTGTTGGTATGGTAGCTTTCAAAGGAAAAGGAAACGCAGGAGACGAGAAACTGGCGTCGATGCTGTAACTTGTTTCCTCAAGTGAATGCGGAAGCTAGTAGGCTAAAGATAAAATCAAGCCTCTTCGGAAATTTCGTGCGTGTCCGCACATCAGGCCGCAATGACGGATAATGTACAAGATTACATAACTTAAGGTGTTTCGATACAGTTTTTTTTGGGACCATACCTCACTTTTAAAATCGGCTCTTAGACAGTCTATATCTTGTCGGATCAACGTGAAATTTGCAGTACTTTTTGGTTTTGGATTGAACTTTAGCGTGGTTTATATTTTGTGCAAATCGATATTTCCATGACAACGATAAACAAAAAACCTGGAAAACACTAAAATTGAACTTTTGCGCGATCCAGACTTCGCTTTCAAAAGCAAACACCAACATCTTAAACTGTGGTGTATGGGAAACAAAATATACAAGAACAAAAAAAATCTGTATGTTCGTTTCGAAGTAAATCGCAAAAACATTTCCAACCTTAGTTTTTGCATAGTAATAGTAAATGCACCGAAAAATAACCAATGCTTTGATGAAATGGCTCGAAAATACTTTCAAAATGTGTCGTTTACTTACTATTTTACGCCTAGAAAGTTTTGTTGGAACTATTGTTCGCGATCTCGAGAACGAATTGTTTTTCTACGATCATTCGTGTAATAAATTTGTGGTAATTTTTTAATTTGAGCGCTTTTACGAAAATCTTAAGAACGGCTCGATGGATTTTTTTAAAACATTAAACACGCGTGCTTAACGATGTGACCAATTTTAGTATCGAGTCTTATTAACATTGATTCACTGGAACACTTTTAGATTTAACGCTAAAAAGGACGTAGGAACCGACGGAAAAGGTTGCGTTACAAATTCACAGTTGGCAAGTAAATGCTAATATATTCAAAGTAATGCGTAATTCATTGCTTCGTGATTTTTATCTGGTTTCTTTGTTCTTTGTTGCACTGCACTGTAGATTACAACGAAAAGTAAAAATCACGGAGGAATGCTTTGCGCATTACTTTGAATATATTAGCATTTATTTGCCAAATGTGAATATGTAACGCAAGCTTTTCCGTCGGTTCATACGTCCTCTTTAACGTTAAATCTAAAAGTGTTCCAGCGAATCAATGTTAATAAGACTCGATACTAAAATTGGACACACCGTCAAGCACGCGTGTTTAATGTTTTTAAAAAAATCTATCGAGCCGTTCTTAAGATTTTCGCAAAAACGCTCCAATTCAAAAATTACCACAAAATTATTACGCGACTGATCTTAGAAAAACAATTCGTTCTCGAGATCGCGAACCCCAGTTTCAACAACACTTTCTAGGCGTAAAATAGTAAGTAAACGACACATTTTGAAAGTATTTTCGAGTCATTTCATCAAAGCATTGATTATTTTTCGGTGCATTTGCTATTACTTTCCAAGCAAGTATTGGTATGGTAGCTTTCAAAGGGAAATGAGATGCAGCAGAAGAGAAAGTGGCGTCGACACTCTGAAACGTTTCCTCAAATGTCTGCGAAGTCCCTCCACAAGGCACTCATAATGAGATAAAACCAATGCTTTTGACATTTCGTGCGTAATTTTAAAATGCGCTGAGATGGGCTTTTTCTTATTGGCTAATGTAAAATGTGGTATGTTATCCTGTACACGACCATGATGGCTGGTTTATCAATTTGGGGCAATACTTATAGTACTACTCTTAAACCCTTAATAACTCTTCAAAAGAGAGCTATACGTACTACACCTTTTTCAAAACCGGATCAACACTCTGAGCCTCTTTTTAAGGAATTAAAGATCCTTAAATTAACTGATCTTGTTACCCTCCACAATGCACTCTTCATGTATCACTATTACTATAATCTTCTTCTATCTTCCTTTGAAAATTTCTTTCAAACAGTAGCATCTGTACATTCATACAATACTAGGCTTGCTTCTAAATCGACCTATTACATCAATACCATCAAAACAAACTATGGTAAATTCAACATTCGCTTTGCAGCTGTAAAAGTTTGGAATCACCTCGACGAAAGCATTAAGTGGCTGTCTCCCTAAGATCCTCATAACCCAAATTGGTCACAAAATAGATTTCCTTCAAATCTTGTATGTGAATTGCACTTTGTCTGGGTACTTTAAAAACACTTTTCGTTTGGGCTCTGAATGCTTTCTTCAACAGTTTACAAGGGGGGTCCCCTGGTGGACAAAAATGCACATTTTATTGGTACAAAGATGCCAATTTTCAATAACTTTGGTAACTCCTCACAACACTTAAAATTTGATGCAGGACAAAATTCTACTGTTGGTTGATAAGTACAACTCTTCCTTATCCTACAGTGTTACTGACATTTCCATGTAGTTGTTTTGAGTAGTTAAAACAGTTCCTTTTAACAAGCCAATTTAACGGCTTTTAAAAAAGTAGGAAAAATGGGTAAACAAAAATACATGTTAACAAAAAGTGAGACCTCGTCTAGCAAATTCCTTGCAGTCATGGAAAGTTAAAGACTTGATCTTAATTATAATAAAATAAAATCGTGCGGCCAGACGGTTTAAAGAACGTGGCGCCGCTTTGAAACAGCAGTAATTCTTAATTATGCAAATTACGAACCACAATCTATGAGTGGAATTTAAGAGCAACTGTGATGCGAGCAATGCTCCCTTACATCAGAAAAACACGAAAATAGTTTCAAACTACAGCAGGACACAAATGTAAACTGGTAACATTTCGCATATAGCTTTAATTAAAATATACAGCATTCAAAAAGCTCATTAACTATGTTCAATTCACAAGATAAACAAGTTATGAAGTACATGCCACTCGATGATTGCTAATCGCGCTTTACAAAACAACCTTGATCTAGAACTATTAATCTGAGAATAAATCAATAAAAGCAAGACATATTGCCTATATCACAGCCTGTGTTTTGCAAACTTATTTAGCGAACACTTAGTGCCATGCAAAACACTGAAATCAACGAAGGGCATCTTGTTCTGTTTACATTTTCACCCGTTACCTCAATTTTCTGTCATCGTCGATCAAATATATAGATCCATGCGTTTCAGAGATCATCTTAGAAGCGTCAAACAGTCGGTTTTTAAGAAAATTCTTCGTTCAACAACCTTCATTTGCAACAAGCTTTCCCTGCATTTAGTTCTCTCGTGTTATATTATTCTGGCAGTAGCCGCTGACCAGTTACTAATGTCAACAACAACACCGGGTACTGCTCCATTTTGCACTCGCGTTTTGGCTCTTAGCTATCTAAAATTTGAATTCATGATCCTTCACGAATTAATAGTGAAATTATTTGAAAAAAAGGGTTGGAGCTCATGGGGAGAAGAAACAAATTTTTGTCCTTAATTTAATCTGCAAGCACACAACCACAATGAAGGCCATGGTTTGGCTAAGTAAAATAACTCGTACAGCTGGGTACGTCTTCATAGATTTGAAAATAACCTTCCTGTTTTCGACTTCTGGGGCTTTGAAAGGTTCCTTCAGTTTTGAGAAAGTAATCAGCTGCAGTTAATGCAGCAATGAAAATGAAACTTAGAGGGTCAAAAGTATGTCCAAGAATTTTGTCCAAGAATGTCTCCTTTGAGATCGGCAAGTAATACTGATGACGTCACTCGACGTCAGATTTATGTCATAATTTCCAATTGGATCCACCGTATTGGATTTCGGGATTTCCCTAAGACTTCGGAAAGCCACCCAATTGACCAAAAAGTGAACAAAAATAATAAAAGAACTCTAAAATTATCTAATAGCATGACACCTTCAGTAAGAAAGTCATTTTTGTTTTCAGTTAAAACAGCACAGTACCAAACAATTTCAGATACCTGTCAAAGTTTGATTGCCTTAGCAACGTGAATCTCGCGGTACATTGACCTACCACACTAATTTGTTCCCAACTAATTTTTCAATAAAATTTTGGCGGTGCTTGTTCACACATTAAAAAAATAATAGAAAAGTTTCAAGTCCCCAAAGGCAGAGTCCGTGCCCTCCCCCCTCCCCCATTATAGGGTTAATTTAAAATAAAGTAGGGTTTCAAGGAAATCAAAAATTCCTTCGGCAATGACAGTAGTAAATGACTGGAGACAGTATTCAAGAGGAAACGAGTTTCTGTTCTAGGTAACGGGCGTCTACTGTACAGGTAGATTAAGAGTAGTCTAGTAGAGATAGAACTTATAGTAGAGTAATTTTTGCGCGAGCTCGAGTATCTCACCCGCTATTCAATCCCTAATCCCCTCGCAGCACACTTTTGGAGTTTTTCTAAGGATTTTCTGCTTCTGGCTGGGGAGAGTCACAATCATGAAAAATAGACGGATAAAGGATGTTCATGTACAAACTACAAAGTTAGTTTTTATCCAGTACGTATTAACAAGGGGACTAACAAGGCCACTTGACTCTCGGCTGGGCTAGATAGCACATGTTTGATATGCTTATTCTAAGATATTATCAACACTTTAAGTTTTCGTTTTTAAAGTACTGAGAAGAAAACGCCAAAACATAAGCCAAGCATATTTTACTCCAAAGCGTCGAACCTAGGGCCATATGCCACGGTTTCTCTTTTGAGTGCCTTCAGCAGCGTCTTAGTAACCTCTTACATAAAGAAGAGATGCAGAGATGTGTCGGAGCAGATGATTGCGGAAGACAGTCAGTTAACTGATTGCGAAAGACCTGAGTCGGCTTAGGGTATGCTTAGTCGGCTTTCCGTATGTGACAGTCACTCCTTTTGAAAATTCGTGCGTGTCTGCACATAAAAGCCACAATGACGGATGATGTATAAAATGATAAATATTAAGAAATTGAAAAATGTGCTGTGGCACGCTTTTTTTTTGTTATTGGCTATGGATAACGCTGCCTTATTTTTATAAATAAGACGTTGAGTGTTTATGGTGGAGTTGTGTTTATAATAATGTGACCACGTTGGCTGGTTTGAGCTTTCAGTAATGTTACTTACGATTGTGCGTTGCGGCTCAAAGGGAATGGGAAAGTAAACGGAAATAATAAATCGATTTCTTACGCATCTGCAATGGCGTATTTTGTTCTCTCTTTCTCTTTTCAGTTATTCAAGGCCTTCACACCAAGGAAACAATAATTCTTTACGGTGAATCATGAAACAGAATTACCAAACATATTTAGATCTGCTGAGGCTGATACGTAAAGTAAATTTTTAATCTGCGAATGAAAGGCACTGAGGTCATTGAGGATAATATCCGTTGCCAATATGGCACGTTCTTAGTTGCTTTTAAATGGGTAAAATAAAAGTAGAATTACATAACGAAGAGATACAGAGATGTGTATAAAATTTGTATGTTTTCGTCTGAAAAGAAGAGTAGCTAAAATTGTTTTGAAAATACATCATGGCACATGAGACAAGCACTTGAAAAAACGGTCTCAGACAATTAATGGCCAACTGTAAACTCACCTAAACAACTTGAGGTAAAGGTGAATCAAGCAAGTGTTGGTATGGTAGCTTTCAAAGGAAAAGGAAACGCAGGAGACGAGAAACTGGCGTCGATGCTGTAACTTGTTTCCTCAAGTGAATGCGCAAGCTAGTAGGCTAAAGATAAATCAACCCTCTTCGGAAATTTCGTGCGTGTCCACACATCAGGCCGCAATGACGGATAACGTACAACATTACGTAACTTAAGAATTTGAAAATGCGCCGTGATACGTTTTTTCCCACTAGCTAACGGGTAATGCTGCGGTGTTTTAAGCTGAAATGTGTTAGTGGGTTTGACCTTTCAGTGATTCTACTCAGAACTGTGTGTCGTGGCTCAAAAGGAATAGGAAAGTAACTGAAGTAGTTAAATAAACGATCAGTTCACACGCATTAAACACAGGCTTATTTTGTTTTGTTTTTTAGCTATGAAGCACTTTTCAGTTGTTATTTACCATACTCAGCATTTGCCAAGCAAAGACTGATGCCAGCCGATAAATAATTTTGTGTGTGAGTGTTAAATCACAACATAGGAAAAACGTAGATGTTTAGACTGCAATCAGTGACAATCTCCGTTGGAAAACGCTCCCCTCTTACCCGTATCCATTGTTGAGAGGGGGAAAGACACGCGATTATACTAATGGTCGTCTATCTGAGTGGATCCTGCGCCTTATCAACCTCTTTGAATCTTCTCAGTTTAGCCTGCAAAATCGTTGCCGTTAAGATTTATTAAGCAATTCGAAATGCGGACACACCGAATGGTATACTCAGAAAACATATAAGTTGCAGTAACATGGAAAACAGAGTTCGAAATACGATAAAGAAGTTTTGATGCGACATTTTTTCGTTTGCAGTGGCGGAACACTGTTTTTTATTACCATGATAAGTAATAAGCACCTGAAGGAAAAGTCTTGCACCGTGGCAAACTATAACCTCACCTTGTGAAACAAAGGGTACAATTGAACGAAGCAAGTATTGGTATGGTAGCTTTCAAAGGGAAATGAGATGCAGCAGATGAGAAAGTGGCGTCGACGCTCTGAAACGTTTCCTCAAATGTCTGCGAAGTCTCTCCACAAGGCATTCATAATGAGATAAGACCAATGCTTTTGACATTTCGTGCGTCATTTGAAAATGTGCTGAGCCGGATAGGCTTTTTCTTATTGGCTAATGTAAAATGTGGTATGTTAACCTGTACACGACCATGATGGCTGGTTAAACTTTCAGTAATTTTACTCAGAAATAAGCGCTGAGGTTTCAAAGGAATGTGGCATCTTTTCGTTGTTATTCAGGGCCTTTTTACATGTCTTAGCATTTGCCAAGTAATACACCGGCCCACAAATAAATTTGCCTTCTATGACAAATCATGAAATAGAAGAACCAGATGTTTTAGACTAGCTAATTTGTGAGAAAAATTTTTTAATCTGCGTATGAAGGGCATTCAGGTCATTGAGGATAATAGACCCGTCGTCAATAAGGCATGTTTATACTTGCTTCTGAACGATAAAAATAAAAGGATAATTAAATTAAGACGTATACGGGGTTGTTGACTTCATTCTCTTTAGATGCCACGTTACCCTAAGGTACAAAGAATATGCTTTGAACTTCTAATTGTATATCTAAAACTTGTCATACCGGCACATCCGTTCAGAAAATAAAAAAAGAGTGCTTGGCACTTTCGGTGCGTACTTTGGGCTTTTGCCTTTAGGCGCGACTATAAACAGCTCTATTAAAAGTGAAAGCATTTGAAAAACTCGGGGCAACACCGTTTCATAATTTGTTAACACTAAACACACCTCTTCTTCGTTTTCGTTACAATTCTCGCAGCACACTTTTGGAGTTTTTCTAAGGATTTTCTGCTTCTGGTCGGGGAGAGTCACAGTAATGAAAAATCGGAAGGATAAAGGATGCTCATGTACAAAGTACAAAGTTATTTTTTATCCAGTACGTACTAACAAGGCCACTTGTTTCTCGGCTGGGCTAGCTGGCACATGTTTGATATGCTTATTCTAAGATATTATCAACACGTTAAGTTTTCGTTTTTAAAGTACTGAGAAGGAAACGCCAAAACATAAGCCAAGCATATTTTATTCCAAAGCGTGGAACCTAGGGCCATGTGCCACGGTTTCTCTTTTGAGTGCATTCGGCAGCGTCTTAGTAACCTCTTGGAATCTTCGCAGTTCAGTGTGCAAATTACGGGTAGCGGTTAAAAGGCAATGTCCACTAAGACCGAGCGAAATCGAAAAAACGTGGCACATGATGAAAAATCAAAACTCTCCGTTTTTCACCCAGAGATACCGTATTGTAACTCTAGAAACGTGGTGGCATTTTTTGTTGAGAAAATATTTTTGAACCTCCAAAAAATTTAAAAACCGTTACCGCACTACGTGTCTCTACAAACACCCCGAATAAACGCGAGTCATACCTTCTCGTAAACTTCACTCTGTTTACTTTGCGTCATGGAAAAATCTGTTTTGAGCTTAGAAATTTACTGTTGAAGAGTTTACAAGTAATTTGAGTCAAATCATACTTTTGTTGATAAATTTTCAAGGTCATGGCAAGCTGCTGATAACCACTAAAATTCGCTTGCTCAGAATTCTCAATTTAGCGCATTTTTTTAAGAGAAAGTTTCCCTCCCCGCTAAAACACCGAATCACGTAAAATTTAGAATTCTTGAAAGAGGAAATACCGTTCTTAAACCAGGTCTAAAAAGTGAAGTGTAGAACCATCCTCGTCACGAATGGCTAAAGCTCGAAACGTCACGTTTCAATCTCTTCACGGATGGTTCGCCACCGGAATCTTGATATCGTGTCCGGAGTTTAGGAAGATAAATGTATCCGACCTAGTCTCCGCCGGCCTTGCGGTCGCAGGCCCCCTTCCCTCCATGAGGCCAGGAGTTTGAACACCACGCCCAGCTCTGCTCCTACTACTCCTGCAGGCAACACACAAGCTTAAGCTTAATAAAAATCAAAACAGAACTTCAAGAAATCGAAGTTTACTACCGTTCACTTAAAAAGACTTATTTACAAACTCATGTTTGGAAATGACAAGACAAAGTAAAAAAAATATCGCTACCTTTCCGAGAATAAGTCCTCTTCCCTTGAATTAAAATCTTTTCAACTTTACAACTTTCCGTTAACGAGTGTGCTGCTTCGTTTGCAATAGCATTTTCTTGGTTGAGTTCTCACTATGAAAATTCCAAGTCAACCTCTGGATATCTCTGTGAGCTGAAGCAAATATTTGCTGACTTTTTGAGAGCATTTAATCGTGGAAAGTTTCTTCCAGGGAGTTAAAATTTCCGGAGAACACTGCTCAAACCGCCTCGCTTTTCAAAATGGCCGCCAGACAAGCAATGAAAGAAAATTTGCAGTGTACTTCCAAATATGGTCATTTACGTATATCGCAGGATATCTGTCATGTACGGATGACAGATATTGAGGGACTCCTTACCATATATGGGCATAGTGACAATTTGTTGAATAATAATTTCGGATATAATCGCGACAAACCGACAGCGAGACAGCGCGACTGAGCGACAGCATACCCTCAAAGTATTTGATCTCATTACACAAATACAGTCTGGCCCACATGTATTAAGACTGCAGGGCATTTAGATAACATTTGGTTCTTAACTAGAAAGTGTCGATATCATCACCAACATCCTCGAGTAAACACACGATACAACTCGCTGGATCTCGTCTTTAACAACGAATTCGAATCGATGATCGAAACATGACAATTAAGAATATACTCACGGCGATGTCACAAATGCGATTTATTTGAATCAAGTAGGACTGCACAAACCGATGAACTGTTCTTCAACTGAGCGATCATCGATGTACTTCGAGAACAATCAGACCCTTCATCTGTGCAAACTTTCGAAGAGACTCTAGCGAATTTCCTTGCAATAAAGTGCAGCATAGGCAAAACCTTTCAGCTGAACACTAAATTCTTCCACTGATACGCAGCGTGAGTACTAGACCAGACGCGTTATTACGAAACGGAGTATTTTGCGATGTAACACGTTACAAACGAAGCTGCCGCCATTTCAGTGACACTCATTCAAGCGATCCCTCGAGAGACTGACATTCAAAGTTGGCGAACATTACCTTAGATAGATAGACACCTTTAATTCAGGGTAGTCCACTCCGTGTCAAAAGCCACTCCTTAAGCGATACGAACCATGATAAATACAACATTACAACAGAACTACAAAAATGACAAACTATTATATTATGCTTAAGGTGGTACAATTGGCTAAAATGCGTTCTAAACGGAGTCTTCTAAAATACTTTATCCACTTTGTTTTGATTTCAAACAGAACCATTCTCTAGTATTTTTTCCCGTAGAATCCGCATTTCAAGTCAAAATTTTGAATTTCCTGTCAGAAAAGTGTGAAAATTAACACCTAAAATTGTCACTCAAATTCATAATTATTTTCTTTTCTTCGTTTCTTTTTGTTTGAAAGCTTTCTTCTTTGCACTATCAAACACCTATGTAAAAAGGATTCTTGTGTGAGTTAGCCGCAATCCAGGTGGAAATCCTACGGAAAAAAATAGAAGATCTCTAAACCAGGCACGTGACATGCCACAACATCGATCCGGTGCAACGGAAAATTACGGCTAAGTCAGGCAAAATAGCTCCATTTGTGTTTGTTAACTCTGACAACTTTCAGCCGAATTGGTTAAAATGAGTGGAAAATATTCCTATTTTCACCCTACACGCGCTGATAATCCGTCGAATTTTGCACGTCTTTACGCTTTCGTTTGCTCAATTCGAGCCCGCCATGTTTGTTTTCTGCATTACAATTTGCATTGCCTTCTGGGACACTCATTTCGTGGAAGAATCAAACAATCGCAGAGTCCCTAGCAACCACGATAAACAATGACACTGCGGTCTTTTTGTCAGCGGTGACAATGAGTTCAAGTCATTACGCAAATATGTCGGGCGTGTTCGAGGAAGCTATCGAGTATTCACGTGGGTGTTTGGTTTCCTCGGCGAAAGAGATTCGATCGAAACAGCTTTTCTTTCGGGAAAGATGAAGATGAAGTTATAAATATATGAAATTCATATATTTGAACTGCGGAATGAAGAATTAAATGTAAAGAAGATCCTCGCAGTTATTAACGCAACTTATGTAGTTGCGAAAAGAAAGCCCGAAAAAATCAGGCTTGCCGGGATTCGGACCCGCAGTTCGAATATAGGAATTTCATATATTCATAACTTCATCTTCATCTCTCCCGGGTATATTACGAACCAATTTAATGACCAGCTCCCAGTTGGCTTGTTAGCTCAATTGGCTAGAGCGCTGCACCGGTATCGCAGAGGTCAGGGTTCGAATCCCGGCAAGCCTGATGTTTTCAGGCTTTCTTTTCGCAACTGCATAAGTTGCGTTAATAACTGCGAGGATCTTCTTTACATTTAATTCTTCATTCCGCAGTTCAAATATATGAATTTCATATATTCATAACTTCATCTTCATCTCTCTCGGGTATATTACGAACCGATTTAATGACCAGCTCCCAGTTGGCTTGTTAGCTCAATTGGTTAGAGCGCTGCACCGGTATCGCAGAGGTCAGGGTTCGAATCCCGGCAAGCCTGATTTTTTCAGGCTTTCTTTTCGCAACTGCATAAGTTGCGTTAATAACTGCGAGGATCTTCTTTACATTGAATTAGTTTTTCTTTCGTTTATCGGGTGCATTTTTCTTGTTGAATGGACTGTGAAAGGGAAGCGAAATGTTCTGTGAAATCGTTGGCCTTCTCTCGCGTTTACAGCACTCAAGAAGTTTGATTTTTCGTATTTTCGTACGATCAAATACGTAGACGTGATGATATTTTGGCTGGCTCGTAAGCGTGCAAGAAGTAGGCAGCTTACATTCGTCTGAAAGAGATTCTAAAACTTTCAAAGATGCGGTAGATTTATTTGTATCTGATATAAATCTGTTCACAGGGTAGTTATATGTCGATGTCGGGTAAATATCGGAAGTTTATCGTGGAAACATTCAGCTGTGGGCCGCGTGAGGATGCATAATTTTCAACCAAAGATTGAAGATCTTACCGATATTAATAATTATGAAGATACTTTGATGAAAGAGGAGTTTGTGTTCCTGGGTAATACTTCTAGTACGAGGTAGTTGTAGCCGGCAATTGCAATATTGCCCTTTTGATTTGTCAACTTTACCTTGCTGCATGAATGCGCGGTACGCTTTTCGTCTTATGTGTAAATATGCCCGGGTATTTATGATAAACTGGGCTTGCTTTTTTCTGATGCGTGGAATATCAATATCAATTGATATCACCAAAAAGTCTGTTAGTATTCAGGTTGATATAGCTTTTCGTTATGTTTTCATTTACTCTCAATACCTTCAGCTTCGAGCTTCGCCGCTGTAGATTCAAAGACATCCAGCCGTGCGTGAGACCGGAAGGGAGTCTACACGCAAAATTCCAAGATGGCGGCTCAAAATGGCCGCATAACAACGAATTTCAAACCTCTCTTTCTCGGAATCTAGCAATCACTGAGCCGCTATTTTGTAAATAACAACATAACAATACACGAACTACACAATAAGCGAAATAACAATTTTTTTGGATCTTTAGCCAATTCTACCACCTTAAAGCTAGTAACTGCAGGTAGACAATACACCCGTTGTCATAAAGGAGTGTGTTTGACAGTTCAGTCCTCGATTTGGACAAATCTAATTACTCTGCCCTGTGGTGCGACTCTACTGAAAATCATCAAAGACTTTGAAAAGCTGAGGGCAATATGGGTTGATAATTTTTTCAGCACTGTCCACAGCTCTTAATTCGTTAGAAGTCTTGCGGCCCGCTTTTCGATTTTTTTCTAAGGAATTCCAGGTTCTGGCCTGGGAGAGAGTGTCACAGTAAAAAAAAGATATGACGGAAGGGACGTACAACTGCTAAAATGTTATCTTTTGCCTAATACGTCGCAACATCCCTATCTGTTTCTCGGCTGCACTAAATAGCATTCGTTTATTGTGCGTATTCGGTCAGCCTATTTTAGACTAAAAAGCCTTATTGCCTGGCATCGAGTGCCATATCGCACGGTTACTCCTATGCAAATATTCAGCGTCTTAGCAACCTCTTCGACTCTTCGCGGACAACCTCCACAACTCTTAACAACCTCGGACCACTCTTAACAACCTCGACTCTTCGCAGTTTAGTCTTCACCTTCATTGCTTTAACATTTAGTTAATACGAAATGCCTTAGGAACGCGACAGACACACTGTTAAATAATTCGAAAAGCAGACGTCACATTGTGCACTGATGCTCAGAAAAGACAGCAGTAACATGGACATGTACTTCGACACACGGATAAAGTAATTTTTTTTCTTTTCTAGTGGCCAAAGAATGAAAAAACAGGCACCTGAAACAAGAGACTCAATGGCAAACTGTAAACTCACCTTGACAAAGTAAGGTATAGTTAACGAAAGCAGGTATCAGAATAGTAGTTATATCAGTATAGTAGTTAAAAGGAAACGCTGCAGATGACAAACTAACTTTTTTTTTCCACTGATTGCGGAACACAACTGGCTAAGTCTTAAGTATGAGATAATAATAATACTCATGAAATTTTGTGCACGTCCGCACATATAGGATAAATGCCGTATTAATTAAATTATTTGTTTCTTTGTCTAGGTTTTTCGTCATGCATGACATCATCAGTAACAAAACGTGCAGTATTGCACAAATCACACAAAAAACTTTAAGATTCGTGATATTTTTTATGATCAGGCTTATCACGTGGAACGGGTTTTCTAAGGCGACAACTAGAAAGCGGTTTCTGATCACATTTTCTCAAAAATACGTGCTAATGTACAAAAATGAAATGAAAGTTATAAGAAATCACAATAAAAATAAACGCCAGTGCTGACGCAAGACTTATCATTCCTACTATTATTAAAAAGCCAAAATCAATTTGACGCCACACGTATTTACCTATAAAAGGGAATAAATCTTGTTTTGACACTTTGCTAAATGTTTTAACTAGTCAAGCAAGACGGCATTTAGACGTAAAGAAATTAAAAAGTCACACAAGACGCCTTATTTTTCAACAACAAGACGATCAGTTGTATCCTATTATTGCATTCTTTCTCCCGAGGGACGCTATATCCCATAGACACGAACATTCATTGTCGAACCGTTTTAGAACCTTGTCATACCCACGAAGAATCTTGTTTTTCGTGTAGGTTGCATTTTAATTTTGCAGTTCACACCTTGGAATCACGTTGCTATTTTGTTTACGATATTTGCCTTGCTTTCACATGTGCCTTTGCGTTACAACGTTTTTGAGTGTTTCACGTGGTTTTTTGCAGTTAGTGCGTATAAGGCATAAGCTATTTCACAGATATCGATGAACTGGCTCAAACAGAGGTCATTTTGGATCCGCCATCTTGGATTTCTCATTTTTTTTCCAAAACCTCTGAAAAACACAAATTGAGCAAAAGCTAATCAGAATCAATTAATGAACTCTAAAAGCATCTAAAAATGAAAAAGGTAGCTCGAAATAGTTACAATTTTGCAAATAAAAAAATTCAAAATTCTTAAATATAACTTCCTGTCAAAATGTGGTCTCCCTGCTGACGTTAAATTTGATGAACAAGAACTTGCATGCCCAACTGTTCCCAGACAAAGTTTAAGAGAAGTTATTAATTTTGGTGGTCTTAGCTTGCATATTGTAAAAGTTATAAGCGCCCCAAAACCTTTCCGGCATATTGAAATGTTTAGTGGAAATAAATAAATCACAGGCTCAGATCTCGTTCAAGCACAAACCATTTTGGTTTTCTTTAATTTGCAACTGCCTAATCCTGCGAGGATCTTTTACTCACAAAATAAGAATGCACTGTTAGACTTATGTCACTTATTTCTCGTACAGCCAGTCTTATGTTGTGATTCCGAGCTAAATGATATATTCTTTATTCCAGGATAAGATAATTTTAAATATAATCTGTCGGATTGTAGTTGTAGCAAACGATTTAACAATTGATAGAACATGGTCACACCCACTCGGCCAATCAGTGTCCAGCATTTCAATGCTCTATATTTCATAAACTGTCTTAACTCATGTAAAGTGGCGGGGGGCTTTGAAGCACAGGGAAAGTGCGGGGGAAAATTACAGAGAATGTCTGCATTCATTAGTGGTTCTATATAGAGCATACTAATGAGGCATTGTTTTCCTTTGTTTGGAAGCCTCATTAGTATGTTCTATATAGAGCATACTAATGACTAAGTAGAATTTACAAATGAATGCACAAATTCTCTGTGAATATTTATAACTAAATCGATGAAAACAACAGCTTCAACGGCGATGTCAGAGACACTCATTTTTTTGTTTTTTAACAAAAAATCTTACGGTGTAATAGCATAGCAAAAAGCAAATCGAAAGAAAAACCATTACTTTACATGAATAAGAAATGTTCAGACCTTAATTGTAATAGAAGGACAGACTTGTTTGTCCACGTTTGCCGGACTACAAGTGTTGTACTTGAACTTGACTTTGGCCTCTTGGCTTTTCCGGCCGGTTCCTCACTTGCTGGTATCGGTGGTTGTAGCGCGTCGAAGACTGCTTTCACCAGTGTAAATCTAGTAAATCGTTAGTGGCAATCACTGCCTCGAGTTCCAAATTTCCGTGTATTGGCTCTTGGCTGTTTACGCACCAACTGCGGTAAATCGCGCGGTGAAGGACTCTAAAACATTGCACCTCAAAGGCATGCGTACAATAGCGAAATATCGTAAACAAAAGCAACGTAAGCAACGTAATTTCAAGGTGAGAACTAAAAAAATAAAATGCAAAAATACAATCTGCACGCAAAAACGAAATTGTTCGTGGGTGTGACCATGTTCTAAGACGATTAAGCTCGGGACACTATATCCCACAGAACACTCGCGTTCATTGTCTAACCCTTACGTAAAAAAAATGCTTTAAATTTTCTGAAAGTGACAATGAAAACACGCGTAAATTTGAAGTTTCAGTAAATATCCGTCGTACCATGTGTCACAAGCAGTAAAATGTGGTTAACGGAATGCCATTATGTTCGTGGGTATTATAAAAAATTAAACAAGGGCACGTGAATTCAGTCACGTTTGAACTAACTAAACCATAAGGACAGGAAGTGAAAACTCTGTATTTTTACTCGACAGCTGAACAATGTAAAGTAAACAGTTCCACTGACTACAATACTCGGGAAGATTGTAATTTGAGCTTAAAGAAAAAGAACTGCTTAAGGTACATCAAAAATAAAACACAAATAAAGAAGGAATGAATGAATGAATAAATAAAAGTCCTTCAATTCGTACAGTCAAACGCGCTAAAACGGAACTCTTATTCGAGTAGCTATGATAACTAAGAAGGCTGTCGGCAAATAACCACAAAAAACTTTATGTCGATCACAACCCTCTTCATGAGACTCAAATAGCCTCATGAGCAATATCTATCGATTAAATATCTAAGTTGAACATACTTTACGAATTTATTTGCCTCAACTAATAGAATAAACGCAAAATCTGCCTGGAACGCAAATTGTGGATACTGGAGCATTGGTTAGAGACCTAAAATGTCGACAGTATATTGGCAATTATGTGCACGTTTACAAAAGAGCACAGGAAGACGCTGGACACACACCCAAAAAGAAAATGCTTGTGTGTAATCAACCATTAAAAAGACACGTCGTCCAGAAATATTCATTATGTCTTATAAATCGTTCCCTAAATGCTGAGGCCTTCGATCGCAGAATGATTTGGGTACCACTTTTTGTCAGAATGCGAATGTTGCTATTAATGCCATGCAGAGTATGTGTCGGGCATTTCAGCCGATTCATAATTAATTAGGTTGATGGAGTTAATGAGATGCGTAACCCTAGCCCGCTTCGCGGGCTAACCCTAAGTCGAGAAGCGGGTGCTAACCCTAATTTATTCTAAGCGGCCATGTTGGATTTCTAACCCTAATTTATTCTTGTTTTATTTTGTTTTTAACCCTAAGTTTATTTTGAAGCGGTCATTTTGTTTTTTTCTCGCGAAGGTTTCTTCTCCGAAGCGGCCATCTTGTTTTACGGGAAGGTTTCTTCTCCACCATGTTGTTTTACGGGAAGGTTTCTTCTCCAAAGTTGCCATTTTGTTTTGAAGTCTCTTTGAGACTTTAACCTTATCTCTTACGAATTGTGAAAGTCTCTATGAGACTTTTTACTAGAAAAAAAAGAAAAAATTTGGGATGATGCTGGGGTTCGAACCTGCAACAGAAGAAAGTGTAGAATTAATAACCTGATACCTACCCGAGTGCGCCACGCCGCGGCGGGCTGATAAAGGAGTGAAATTGGTTTAAGTCTTTGTTGGTCATAACTTTTATTGAAATTGGTGGCTCCTAAAAGAGCCTTTGTTAAATGTGACTAAGACACATTAATCCTCCTCTTCAAACTGCTCCTCTTAGGAAACACTGTCATTTTTTCATTGGTTAAAGTTAACGCATGGTGATTGGTTCATTGATCTCATTAGGATGCGTTTTTCGATCCGCGCGGTCTATCAAAAGCGGTATAAAAAGTGAGATGGTAAAACCCACGTGGTCATTTTAGTATGGATATTAGACAGCGACTCGGTAGTGGCGGGTTCGCCGAAGTTTTTGAAGGAATTTACGAAGGACAGACCGTGGCGATTAAACGCATGAAGACGACGACCAAGAATCCTGCAGCCACCCGCGAAGCTTTTCAATCCGAAGGATGCGTGGTAGGTTTAAAACATCCGCATGTCATCCAAGTGTTTGCTGTAACATGGGAGCCGATAGCGCTGGTAATCATGGAGCAAGTACCGCGAGCTCAAACTTTACAGAGTTTGATCAACGACAGGACTACCTACGCATGGCGAACGTACGCAAAGCAGCTGGTCGAGGCCGTCACCTATCTTCACTCTAACAACCTGTTGCATCTGGATCTCAAACCCGCCAACGCCCTTGTCAACCAACACGAACAATGTAAAGTAATAGACTTTGGCTGTGCCCAACCACGTTTTAACCCTAGCCGCTCCGCCTGCCAAGGAACCCTCGCCTACAGAGCCCCGGAGTTGTTTAAAGGATGTCTACCTACGACTAAAGCCGACATCTATTCGTTGGCCATTACCTTATGGAGTCTTAAACATCAACAAACCCCATACCAAGGTCAGAACAACGATAGCCTGATTTATCAAGTGGTCGCGTTTCATCGTCGCCCGAGCCCCGACCCCGAATTCCAACGCTTGTGGGATGCAAACCCAGAACAGAGACCAGAGGCAGAGCAATTAACTTTTTAAAGTTTTATTGCAAACCAACGGCTCTTTTAGGAGCCACCACTTTGAATAAAAGCAATGATCAATAATTACGAAGCAAAGCTTCTTAAATCTTACAAAGCAATAAAAAGCTACAAGTCAAATTCCTCTAATAGACTTACCAAGTCTTGCTTACTAACTAAATCCGTACTAAAAGTTCTATTAAATAAACGCTGTATCGCGTTATTTGTAATAGGCCCAATGTGAGTTGATCCTATAAGGACACTTCTAAGAGCTAAGGTAGGTAAGTCTGGTTTATAATAAAACCTCTTGTCTCTCGCTTGAAACCAAGTACTCGTGTCAATATCGTACACATAGATTGTTTTTCCCATATCCATCGCCATTTGTACACACCAACCTGTTCCTCCACGCAACGTTTTACAATTCTTTTCCATTCGTCCAAAAGCAAAGATGGTATCCGCTTGAAGAAGGACTGGATATTTTCGGTGTAATAAAGATAGCATGACATCGTTAAGCGGTTCTCTCTGTAAAGTTTCATTGGCTTTTACAATGGCTGCAATCACTTTTTCACCCTCGCTGGTAGGTGCTGGTACTTGAAATGGGACGCCATATTCTTGAGTAAGTGTTTCTGCCACAAAACTGACATCCGTCATACCATCAGCATAAACCACATAGTTTCTGGCGAAAGCACGATGATAGTCTGACATCTTGTTCCTTAATTAGACAAACCACGGAATAAAGCTAAAACCAACCGTTCTGTTGCTGTTTGTTCCGGTAAAGCTTGTATTTTTTCCACGACCGTGTTAGCCGCTTCTCGTAATTCTTGTAATGTGGTGGCGTTTTCACGCACCTTGTCGTAGTCTGCTAAAATCTTGTCCAAACGTTTTACCATTATAGCAGCTGTTCCAACATCTGTTGAGTAGAGATTTCAAATGAACTGGGTAGCACTAAGGTTGAGTTTTTATCCAGTCTGCCAGGAGGGCGGCACGGCACAAAACGGTTGACCAAGGTGCTAAACTCGCTGTGGAGTAGATGTGCTCGAAAGCGTTCTCCTTGAAACCACTGCTTGGTCTTTGTATCATAAATGATCACTTTTCTATCTAGCTGCAAAGCCAGTTGAACTGCCCATCCTTGATGTCCTTCCATCTCTTTACGGTTTTCTGCTAAGACTCCAAAAGCGTAGATGGTGTCCGAGTATTTGGCATTAAAGTATTTCCTAAGCAACGGGTCATAACGGTCTGGACGGGGTAGATGACGTTTGAGTACGTCGGCTGCTTGATGAATGGCAAGACTTGCTTCTAGTTCCTCTTCATAAGAAAAATCACTCAAATTAAAACGTTTGGTGGCATCTTTTAGGATGAGCTGCTGTGGTTCAGCCGTCGGGTTGGTTCCAATCATGTTGATGTTAGGAGACATTTTAACTTCTTTGATCAAACTGTGGTTACTTTATAGTGGTTAAGGGTGACGTCAAACAGGTGCAGCCCTATTGTGACGTGCCGGATGTTTACAGCGTCCCCGACGCTAAGGACAAGTTTGGGCAAACAGTGATGTCATAGGGCAAGTTTGGACAAACTATTGTGACGTCAAACAACCTATTGTGTCGTCATTTTATTGTTCTGATTTGTATAAGATCAGCTTTGGATTCGTTCAGATCATTTACTCATCATGTCGAGCAAGAAGAAACGTCCAGCTCCGTTGGATCTCACTAATGTGTCTAAGAAGAAGAAAAAGCGGGGACCGTATGATCCTGAAGTCTATCACACGGTCGAACAAATTCGACAAGAAGTAGAATCTAAACCAGTCACCAAAAGAAAGAAACGAGAACCACCACAAGAATCTATAGACATGTTAGAAAAAGAGGCAGAACAACTGGATCAAGCCATACAACAGATGACGCCGCTCAACACACCGGTCAAAGCCGAGTGTTATCAACTGCTAGAGGAAGGAGAAGACCCACCACGCATATGTCCGTTTCATATGGAGACGATAGGCCCTGTGGTGAACAACAAAGGGTATCATTTATCCAGATGTACCGATCAACCTTGTCTGATTTCGGTGTTTAACGACGACAATGCAGCCTCTTACTTACAAGGAGTCTACAACAAAGTCCACAAGGATATCCACGATCACTGGGGAAAATTAGTGTGTCGCTGTGGTTATCTACCAGGACTTCGTCAAAGCAAGTCGGAAAAAAACCCGGAACGTATGTACTTGGCTTGTCGTCAACATCAGTGCAAGTTCTTCCGCTGGGCTGACCAACCACTCGCTGATCCCGCCGATGTCATGACATGTCCCTACCATTTAGAAAAAATGGAAGATCGGACCGCTAAAACAGGATGGCAGTATCTCCGATGTCCTGCTTGGACTTGCTTTTTGTTCTGTGGTAAAGACAATGGAGAAAAGTACATGTCTGCTGTCAGGAACAACATTCACCCGGATATCTGTGATCGGTGGGAGAAAATCACCTGTTTGTGTGGAAATGTCCCTATCCTCAAGCAGAGTTTCAGCTACAAAAATCCAGACCGTTTGTACTTGGCCTGTGGAGATAACCGTTGCAAGTTTTTTCGTTGGACCGATCTTCCCGTGGAAAAAGAAAACATGAAGGATCCTCTGGCCGTGCAAGACTGGTTGAATACCATACCGGACCTGGGAGAAAGCTACCATGGTAAAGAAATTAGACCACCCAAGATGTATGGGGAAGGACTGACACAAGCCGAACAAAGACTTCAACAGACCACGTTGGGACGACAGGAAATCGTGGAAGTGGACCCACCAGTTTATGTCAACCAAGGGTTTGTGGATCCCTACCAAGCGCACTTTGAAAAAGACTATGTACCATTACACCCAGGTGTGCTTGAAAATGCTAAACTAGGGTTATTTTAGTTTGTTTTTACATGTAAGACGGGTAGATACAATCCATAGGGAGCTAGGATCTTGTGTTTAATCAGGCCAAAATACTCGGAAATGCATGTTGTTCCAAAGCATGTTTTTCTTTTTCTGAGTTTCTTTTCGTACTGCTTCCATACTTCTATTAATAGAATCATAGGTAAAAATAATATTTTGTCATTTTAAGTTCTTCCGTATGGATGTAATAGGATTTTATGTTTTGTTTCATAGAAAACGGTTCTAGACCATAGAACATACCTGAACTCAATAGACGTCATCTAGAGCGATGCCAAAAGTTGAATTGAACGAACGTAGTGAGCCCTGAATAAAGCTCATACTGTCAATAAAACGAATGTTTTTGTGCTTTAGCATTAACAGTTTCAAGTCTTGATGGAATCTTTAGTTTGTTCTTGTATAATATAAAAAGGCCCTAGGCTATAAAATAGCGGTGTGTTTTCCAATAAACATCATTTGACATCATGAGTACGTGTGTGTTGTTTCTCTGTGAGACGTTGAGAGTTTGGCTCCTGTATAAAAGTCATCTCCATGTCTGTCAAGACTTATTCGAGTTAAGCGAAGCGAATAGTGAGTCGCTCCCACCTTATCTGGACAATCCTTTAGAGATTTTAGAAGAAACGCATACCGAATTTAATTTGTATCGATGGGTGGCTTACATGCTATGGCTACAACAAAGTGATAAACCCTTTTATTGGTTTCGACAGATTGTCAAAAAATATTCAATACCGACCTTAGGTGATCTCTATGAGCTGCTATGGTTTCTAAAAAGAAACAAGTCACTCCAGCCCAAGCTCTCCTTAAGCGATATCGGGATCCCTCTAAGCCCGGTAGTTTAGGAGGGGTGGAACGTTTTGCCAAGACATGGAAGATTTCAAACAAACGAGCCCAAAATTTATTACGCAAAGATTTAGCCTATACCTTACATCGACCCAGACGACGTAAAGGTTTTCCGACTTTACCCATTAAAGTCATGAGTCGAGATGATCAATGGCAATCGGATTTAATCGAAACTCAAAATATCGCCAAAGAAAACAAGGGTATTCGTTATTTGTTGACGGTGATTGATATTTTATCCAAATATGCTTGGGTCCAACCACTCAAAGACAAGACAGGTCCGACGGTCGTCAAAGCCTTTGACCAAATTTTAAAAGACGGACGCAAACCGTTAAAACTTCAAACGGATAAAGGCAAAGAATTTTATAACAAAGACATGACTCAGTGGTTGAAAAAGAACAACATTGTGCATTTTTCGACGGGTGGTGATGCGAAAGCAGCCGTGGTAGAACGGTTTAATCGTACGTTAAAAGAAAGGATGTATCGTTATTTTACAGCCGCCAATACACTCAAGTTTACGGATGTGTTACCAGATTTAGTCAAAGGTTATAATGCTAGTGTACATTCTAGTATCAAGATGGCTCCTAAAGAGGTCACGATTCAAAATGAAAGACAAGTTTGGAACACGTTGTATGGAAAACCACCTAAACAACGAAAACCCACGTTGAAAAAAGGAGATAGGGTTCGCCTCAATAAAATTCATCGCCCTTTTGCTAAAGGTTATTTACCGGGTTGGACGGAAGAAGTGTTTTTGGTGGATAAAGTCAAACCCTTTCCTGCTTACAAGATCACCGAATGGGATGGTACGCCTGTGGAAGGGACCTTTTACGAGCAAGATTTACAAAAAGTGTATACGACAGATGTGTTTCGGGTCGAAAAAGTACTTAAACGACGCAAAAACCAGTTGTTGGTTAAATGGAAAGGGTGGCCAGACAAGTATAATAGTTGGATATCCGCCGACGATGTACGTGACCCTACCAAGTCATAGTAGTCGAAAAGAATTTCCCAACAATCATGCCAGTTCCTTCAAGATCCGTTTAGCCGAACCTTTACGTTTGTTAGGGGAAGGATGGCAAGTGGGTTTAGCTTCTATTTCCATACCAGATCGGGGTATCAACCTCACACACATTACCCCTTACGATCAACCCGTATTTTTCTTGTCTTCGATTCGTAAGAAAAAAGATAATTCCTTTGATTACAAGTTTCACAAATTGGTCCTCAAAGAGTTAAAAGACACGGATTGGATTCGGGATGGAGTCACGTTTATGAAAGCATTCATCCATTGGTTACAGCAACAACAAAGTCTAGAGTTTCGACGAGAGTATGAATCTGTGGAAAAACATGGAGAGAATCATACCTACTTTAAGTTTACTTGGGATGGCAACGATTTACTCTTGGACAACTCCAAATTAGTACGAGTACCATTTTCGGGTGTCGCCGACTTACAACCCCATTTTGCGTTTAATTCCGTGTTGGGCATCAAGATGGGATGGATTCGCACCGATTGGAAGAATGACTGGGAAGCTGGTGACAACCTCCAAATTGTGTATCATGACCATAAAGTACAAACCAGAGGTCGCTATGATTTTCGAGATAAAAATGGAAACAATCTTTACATGCGACATGAAACGGATAACTTTGGAGTAACATGGTTTTATCTCAGTGGACGGGTGAGCTGGAAATTTACCAACCTCAACTTAGCGTTTGATCGGGCTGTGAAACAACCCATACGTTCGCTTCATGTGTATTCCGATGTAGCAGGAAGTTCTATGGTAGGTGCCCGTTTTACGGATTTGTTGAAAGAAGTGCATTATCCTCGTCAAGGTCAAGGCAAAGTCTACTATGAACCAAAACACATTCACTATTTACCCGTACGCCGCGAAGTGATTGATATCATCGAAGTCAACATTACGGAAAACACGGAATATGGAGAAGAACTAGTCAAGTTTAAAGACGATCATACCCTTGTGACCCTACACTTTAAAAAGGCAGCCGAATAAAGATTTTAATCATTTGTCAACATGTCGTTCTTTGTGACCTTACCTAGTCATAGTAGCCAAAAAGAATTTCCCGGTAATACCTCGAATGCGTTCAAGGTACGATTACCGACTCCTTTGAGATTGATGGGAGATGGATGGAAGGTAGGGTTGAGTTCCATTTCCCTACCCGACACCAACGTCAATTTGTCGGCTTTAGCTGATTTAGAGGAAGATATTTTTGGAGAAACGTGTTACATTATCCTGGGTAGACAACGTATAAACAAAACGTTTAATTTAAAGCTGCAAATCTTACAAGACCATGGATGGGTGGTGAACGGGGTCAGTTTTATGAAAACCATTTTAAAATGGACGGATAAGCGGTTTCAAGAAGAAAATTGGCAAAGCTATGGGTTTCATTACAAAGAAAACAACAAGAATACCTGCTTAACGTGGACATGGCAAGGAGAGGATTTGTTCTTGGACAACAGTCATGTGGCACGACATCAATATACCTCTGGAGCGGTTCAAAATTATAGCCAGTTTGCGGCTTTTAACAAACGTGTGTGTCTCAAAATGGGGTGGTTTGTGGAAACCGAAAGCGGATTTCAACTAGGACCCAATCTCATCATGAGTTTTCCGAACGGAAAAGTCCCAGCCAAGAATGAGGTGGATTTTGTGACTGTTCCTGCTTCGGATCCGCTGTATTTTACCAGTGCCACGGATAATAACAACGTCACCTGGATTTTTCTTAGTATGCGGGTCAACTGGACCTTTATTAACTTGAATCAAGCGTTTCGAAGTGTGATTCAGGATCCTAGGAGAACCCTGCATGTGTATTCGGATGTGGGTAGCAGTACGATGGTGGGTGACAAGACTGTGGATTTACTACGTGAAGTCAAATATGATCGTACGAGCCGAGGTCAAGTCTACTTTGAACCTCAACATATTCAATATATACCGGTACGACGTGAAGTGATGGACATTATTGAGGTACAAGTAGCCGACACCATCGGAACTGGAGACGATTTAGCTAAATTTGGACCAGGACATACCTTAGTCACCCTTCACTTTAAACAAGCATGAAACGAAAACAAAAAGGAGGTGTCATCCCTTTAGCAGCTGTCATTCCTGGTTTAATGGCTGCAGGCAAAACAGCGGGGTTAGCTGCTTTAGGTGCTGCGGTAGGACATAAAACTAAACAATGGATGAAGAAAAAGAATAAAAGGAAGGCACAAAAAGGCAAAGGTCTCAAACGGTATTATCATGCGAGGAGGTAGTTTAACCCGGTTTAAAACCGATCTAGACGATCAAGAAGGGGCTGGTGTGATTAAAGACACCTTGAAAGGAGGGTTGAAAGGAGCTATAAAAACACGCAACCCACTGAAATTACCCAGTAATATTTCTAAAGGTGCTAAAGAAGGATTTAAACGAGGTCTTAAACGAAAAGCCACCCAAGTCTTGCAAAAAGAATTGGGCAAAGTCTTGAAAAAACCCAAAGTCAAACAAGCTGTCAAAGTCACGACCGCTCTTTTTCCCAAACAAGTGAAAAAAGTGAGAGATATTTTAGGGAAATAGCTTTCACACGCAAAGAATTTGCTAAGAATTTAAAAGACATGGAACCCATACCCTCGAGACCGTCGTTTGTCATGGGGGATAAAGGCCTAGGACCTGTGCGTCGTGTGTATACTCAAACAGGTGGATGGATTAGTGCAGAAGTGCGTCGACCGCCTGGTTATGAACTGGCAAAGTATATAAGGAAAAGGAAACAGAAAAAGTAAACTCATTTCATCATGGCAGCCAACATGACCATGAGCTCGACCCTTCAGTTGTTTAAGAAACCGGAGACGGATTATAGTATTGATTCGTATCGTATGGTAACCATTCAACCGACGACCACGGGCATTAACCCCATGGAATTTATTATTCCTAAACTAGAAAGTTTTGTGGATTTGAATCGAAGTTACTTTACGATGGAACTACAGATGAAAAAGAATGATGGTAACAACTGGGATGCAACGGAAACCTTGTGGCCTGCCAACAATCTAGCCCACACGATCATCAAACAAATCGATCTGTACTTGAATGGCACTTTGATCAGTCCTCAATCCGACACGTATCACTACAAGGCCTATCTACAAACTCTGACCAACTTTGACACCAAAGATGGACGAACCGTGCTAAGACCCGCAGGATGGTTTAATGGGATCAACCCTCCCCCACAATGGACCGCCAACAATGTGGATACCGCGTCTAATTCAGGTGCCGGGCATGCTAATTACCAAGCTTTGGCAGCCAACACCAAACTCTTACTGGCTAACATGAGTGCAGAAAGAGCTGAACTGGCCGCAGGCAAAGTCAGACATTATGTCTTTGTCCCTCATCTAGAAGTCTTTCACACAGGCAAAGCCTTGGTGCCAGGCGTAGAAATCAAGATGAAGTTCCACTTTAATGACCCTAAAGTCTTTCTGGATGGTGTCGGTAAAGCTGGTCGTTTGACGGAGGCAGATATCAAGATACGATTTCATTTGTGTCAACTAAGACTGAATGAAGCGGTGCACAGACATTTGGAAAGCAAGAGACATAATGGGAAAGCCGTCGCCAAGTACCCCACCGTTCGAAGTGAAATTCGAACTTACAGTATGGAAAATACCAAGAGCCGAGAAGAAATTCGAGATTTGTTTCAAAATCGAGTCCCAGACCGTATGATCGTGGCTCTGCTAGACAGTCGTGCTTTCAATGGAGCGTATGACAGAAACTGTTTCTGTTTCCAGAAATTTGATCTGACTTCCATCAAACAGATTGTGCGTGGGGAAGAATACCCTTACGAAACGCTGGAATTGGTAGGCAATGATAGCAGTCGAGATTTGTTAGGGTACTTTCGGTATCTGCTAGCGAGTGGCGCTTGGTGTCACCTCACAGGCAACATGCTAGAAGAAAAAGATTGGGGTCAAGGTAAAGGTTGTAAGCTGTTTATGATTGACAATGTAGCCAATGGCTGTGCCGATAGCCGAAACCTCAACCCCAAACAGTCTGGAGACCTACAGCTTAAATTGGAGTTCCGAGCAGCCCCCGCCAGCAATATCACCATCCTCGTGTATGGTGAGTTTGAAAATCTGCTCGAGATTGATCCCAACGGCGCGGTCCTCTACGACATCTACCAGCACTAGCTTTATTCCTACAAAGCAAAGCTTATAACTCTATAGTTTGTAAGCTTTTCAAAGCGAGTGAAAAGACATGGAATTTGTAGCCTTATCGACTCAAGAATGTAATCTCATTGCCAATCAAGACCCTTATTTGAAAGAAGTGTTTCAAGGCACCGTACCTTGTGATGGGTTACCTCGACATCCTAAAAAGAAAGCAGCCTATATTGTCAACACCGATCCGAAAGGACAACCCGGTCAACATTGGATTGCACTATGGTTAGAAAACAACGTGTGTGAAGTCATGGATAGTTATGGTTTACCTCTTGAATGGTATCGAACGACACGACCGCTGATTGACTGGATAACGACGCTGGAAAA
Organism: Siderastrea siderea; assembly: GCA_964030785.1. Lineage (NCBI taxonomy): Eukaryota > Metazoa > Cnidaria > Anthozoa > Scleractinia > Rhizangiidae > Siderastrea > Siderastrea siderea. The sequence goes on along the minus strand of OZ034971.1, from coordinate 20,571,679 downwards.
AGGACATTGGGTGACCAATGGAAGTACGTTACAAGGATTACACAGTTCTGCCTGTGGACATTATTGTTTAGCCTATCTTAAACTCAAAGCCCGTGGTGGGTCTTTAACAGATTTCTTAGCTTTATTTTCAGATCATGATTATGTGCAAAATGATCAAAAAGTCGCCAATATGTTAGAACCACTACGTATGCCTAGCACCACCTATCTCAACCAGTGTTGTCAACCTCGTGAAAAAGTAATAAAAAGCGTTGCGTGGTAGTTACGTTTCATTATATCTCTTGCTTTTGAAAAAGCTCGCAAAAGTTTGTTATAAGTCCTAGAAAAGCTAGGCTTTTCGTAAGAATGCAATTCCCTTTGGTTCAACCCTTTCATATTCATACCCCGTCTTCGATTTTAGTGGTGGGTCCTTCAGGTTGTGGGAAAACCGTTTTTACTCAAAAATTGTTAGAGGACAATTTGGATTTGTTTGAGACTTTACCTCAAAGTATTCATTATTGTTATGGGGCATGGCAACCCAAATTTGAACAAATGAGGTTTGCCCAATTTCATGAAGGGATACCTGAATTAGAGGATTTGGACCAGTGGTTTCCCAAGGGGCAAGGGATTTTAGTGTTGGATGATTTAATGGATGAAGGAAGTCATGATAAACGAGTCTTGGACTTATTTACCAAACATTCGCATCATCGCGATATTACAGTGCTCTACTTGTGTCAGGATATGTTTCCAGCAGGGAAATATGCCAAAAGTATTTCGCGAAACGCGCATTATGTGATTGCGTTTAAAAACCCGCGCGATCAATTAGGGGTCCGTAATTTACTGTTACAAAGTTTTCCGACGTGTTGGAAAGAATGTTTAGAAACCTATCAAGCCTGTACGCAAGAACCCTTTGGTTACATGTGGTTGGATTTACATCCGGCCTCGGGTGACGAAGAACGTGTGTTATCCCATGTATTAAAAGACCAAGGGTGGACTCGAAGTTATCAGAAAGGACAAGGTTTAGGAACCCCTTGGACTGTGGCGAAAAAAGCCGAGTGGGTAACCCGTAAACTTATTCCTTCGACACGACACGTTTTTGATCGTTTTTGGAGTGGAGATATTGCCAAGAGTGCGTTTGCGGGTAAAGCAGGCATTTTTACCAAGAAATTTTGGACGCGTCCCAAGAAAGGAACTAGGATAAGACTTGTGAAAAACCCCAAAACAGGAAAATACGAAAACATCTACGAGGAACCATGAGACTAGTGACAACAGCAGAATGGCAACAATTTGTGCAAAATGTTAAAGAAAAAGCGAAAGAAATGCCACCCGATGCCATGGATTATGATATGATATGGTTTTTCTATGAACACATCAAAGATGGACAAATTCCTATAAATAAGATGATACAAGACTATGGAGAATCGTATTTTCGTGAACTGATTGAAACTTTAAAACCATGGATCCACGACTAAAAACCTTGTTTGCTTTTTATCATCGTCAATGGTGGACTTATAAACAGCGATGGAGTTATTTCAAGTGGATGTACACTCTTTTGAATGCCTTGGCTTTGCTTTTAGTGGCGACCGGCATGATTGTGGGTCCTATTATTCACAATTCTATTTTAGTAGCAGCCTTAGCCGCGGCAGGTACGTTTGTCAAAGGATGGAACGAGTTTAAACAATATCGACATAAACTCAGAATGAGTGCCTTTGCGTATACCACGTATGCTAAAGCGTTGAACGAATTGCGACAAGGGATGAGAGAAAATACCGCGGATTTCCTAACTAGTTTTATTGTGAAAATGACCAGTTTGGATGATATCATTGTAGATTTAGCCCCACCGATTCCTTCCCGAGTGTCAGAAGCCTATAAAAACAAGTATGAACCTTGTGAAGTGGATAACTATAAAAGACCACCAACCCCGTACCCACGATGTCAAAATTTTTTCAGAGAGGAGGCGCATTACGTCGAAGAAAGCCTCGTTTAGTGGATAAAATCGCTTACGGCGCTAGTTTTTTGTTAGCAGGACCCGCTCCTACCTTTACGACCGCTGCAAGTAAACTCGCAGGTCAAGTGTTCAAAGGGATTACGGATAATATCAGACATTATAAACGCCGACGAAAATGATGCGATTGGAACAACATAAACCTTTTTTCAAAGCTTTGGCAGATCAACCTAGTCAAATCTCACGACGACAACTCTTGTTACAAGCCACCAAAGATCAGATTAATATGCTGAGTGAAGTCATTTTAAATTTATTGAAACGCAATGTAGCGGTAGATCCTAGTTTGATGGCAAGACTTCGAAAACATAAACACATTTTGAGAGAACTACGACTACGTCAACATTCGTTGAAAAAACGTCGTCAGATGCTCATGGACGCCAAAGGCAATCAATTGTTTCGTGATTTACACGACTTGGTCTGCGTATGCTTAAATAGAACCTGAATTTCTTTCACACGCAGACTTTAGTTTATACGCTAAGCAAAAGGAGCTTGAAAAGCGAAACTTTTCTTTCACACGCAAAGAATTTGCTAAGAATTAAGAGAGATGGAAGGATTTTATAAAGTACCAGCCAAAGTGTGGGAGGAACTGATTGATACGTATCGAGATGAAATTACGGATAATACAGAATTGACGAAAGCTGCCAAATTAGCTGCCGAAAAGAATTTGTGGTTAGCGTCTGGTTACCCACCCTCTATTATCAATGCCAACATTAAACCATTGTCAAGAGAATTGGGTCATTTAACCAAGCGCATCAGGGAGGAAGGCGACGAAGAAGGAGACCCCATCCCTCCCAGGACTATAAAAAGAACTATAAAACGAACACCCAAGACAAAAACCCCTAAGGTACCCAAACCGAGCACGAGAAGACGTTTACTACCGACCCGACCGGACGAAAGCAACCCTAAACCTAAGAAACGAAAACGGCAAACCGAAGTCGAAAAGTTACAACCCAGACCCGGGTGGGAAGAATGGGGCGCCGGAAGAAAACTAAGAAGACAACTCGAGTACGACGAAAGCCCTTAGGGATTCAACGAGGAGGGGCCTTTGATGTGCAAAAAGCGTTAGCTAAAACAGGGATTGAATTTCACTGGCCTGGCTATCAATATTTAGGACCCGGGACGAAACTCAAGAAACGACTGGCTAGAGGGGACCCAGGGATTAACCGATTGGATAAAATTGCTAAACAACATGATATCGATTATGACAAAGCCAAGAATTTACAGGATAAGTGGAAAGCGGATACCAAAATGATTAAAGCCATTGACGCGTTACCCGGCAAGAAAACGGTTCCGGAAAAAGTTGTCAAACGTATCATGCAAGCTAAAAAGAAAATCAAATTGTAATAGTCAATAAACCAGCCATGTTTAAAAACCCACAATGAGTTTTATTCTGCTTATGTACAATCACCGTTTCATCCTAAGTCTAACTACAATCTTTATGTTACAAATAAATGGCGAAGCCCTATGAAAACTATTTACATACTTTCTACTAAAATTTTTAACCGAGTGCCCTAGTGGCCCTTTCACTTTCTACCGTCACTTGTCCTTAAACGTTCCGTGTTAAAAATCTACAAATCTAATAAAGTGTTAATGTCTACCTCCATTTGCTGGTTGTCCAATTCGCCGTAGCCGTAGGGATATGTCTGAAAGGTAAGGGGATCCACGACCCGTTTGTCATACACCAGTTGATAGTTCTTAGTTTCGCTTTTGGTGTGCAGCTGGAATTTCGTCGCATCTCGTACGATGCGATACGTACGTTTCACCGGGTACTTTCTTCTTTCAAGTTGTCCTGTTTTGGCGTTGTACAAAGGCTGTTGAATCTCGTCCAAGACATTGTTCCGTAAGATCTGGTAGTTCAGTTGTTTCGACCCCTCTGCATTCAAGCTAAATCCCTTTACTTTGCATTCCTCCTTCTGGTTGTCCATCACATATCCGTAATTCTTGGGTCCTGCGCTGGCGAATTCGGTGATAAAATGACGCTGCTTTTTCTTTTTGTCGTATAGTTCGTCGGTTAGGTCTCCTAGATAATCCCCGGTCTGAGGTCGGTAATGGTGTGGATTGTTCGGGTCAATGCGTAGAAGAATACTGTCTGTGTCGTAGTATAGAATTTGTTCTTGGGCCTTATCCAGTTCAGCATACAGTTTTAGTCTGGCCCAGCAGGTCGTGAATGCAGCCACGAAGATGTTCGATTTTGCATTGATTTCCATATCATCTTCCTTTAGACTGAAAAAGACGTCCAAGGCATCCTCTGAGGTTTTGGTGGGGTCGTTTTTATCCGGTAACAGCTGTATTTTATGAATAAGGTACTTGTCACTTTCGAGAAATTCATGAAAGACTTGTAGGTCTGTGAAATGCACGCATTGGGTCTTATTAGGTCTCTGACCAAATTTTCCCCACATGGAGTTTAACATGAGTTTAGCCAGAGACCTAAGTCCTTTATTTTCACCCTTGTCGAGTTGCTCCCGTGATAGGTCAATGTTCTCCCGCTGCTTGAAACTTCGGATGTAAGCTGCCTTCTTCTCTTCATCATCGCACCATTTCGGCCATCCGGAGGCTTCGGTTTTTATCTTATACCATTTGTTGATGTACTCTGCAAACAATCCGACCTTCCGCTGGTTTTCGGGGAAATGGTAAACTTCCAGGATTTTTACAATGTCATACCCCTGACGTTTCGCTTCTTCCAACTCGGGCGTGCACCATGTTCCAATCATTTCGCGGTCGACGTCGCTGTGCGGGCAGACCCAGGTTCTATCGTGCAGACTGCGGGGGAGGTTGTCTTGCGCACACTTGACACACAAAGGAAAGATGAGCTTTCCATCCAGACGAACCGGCAGGACCGGGTGATACAGATGGCGAGGTGGTCGAACAATGCATTGGGCTACACCAAAGTAGGAACTAATGTCTTGGTCCTCGGGATTCAGGATAACTTGAGGATGGCCTGTCGGGTACTCCGCGTATTTATTACAGAACGGGTACAAAGATGTGAAATCGTAGTAATGGATCTCTTCCCCGTCTTGGCATTGATGGTAGAGGGCAGCCGCGTTCGTCCGTCCACCGAAAAAGCTGAGTCTAGGATCCAGACGGTCGGTAAATTCCAAGTTGTCGATAAAGGCTTTCAGTTGGGGGTCATTTTTCTTTTTCTTTTCCCACTCGCAACTCCACATGTCGATGACGGTGATCCCCAGGCTTTCTAGTTTACGTTTCTTCTCTGCGGTCACTTCGCGAGCCTCCCACATAGCGCGGTTGTCCAATCTAGTGTGGAGTTCGGTACGGTTGGGGTAACACGTTGTGCACCCGTGCCAGAAACAACCATTAAATTCGTAGGCAATATTCTTCTTAGGATTGAATCCGTCCACTTTGCCGACCCAGGGGACTTCGTGCTCGCCACCATTGCCCGCATGCTGAATAAAATAATCTCGTTCCTGTTCCGGGACCCCCATAGCATCCAACTGTTCGAGTTCTTCAACACCCACATTCTTCTTCGCTTCGTGCTCTAACCAGAGGAGCCACTCGTACCCCTGTTTACTTTGGTTGCCTTTACGCCCGGCCCACCCGTAGGTCGGTTCAGTCGCGATCGTTTCTTCGGGTAGACGGTTGACCATATCCCTGTTACACGCGCTAGCAATGGTGATATGACTGAACGGGTTGAATCCTGGGGTGATGATCTGACCAGCTTCGTCATAGATGGTTGTTTCCTGCTTAAACAAGCGCTGAAATGTTTGGCACCCTTCTCGCAAAATACGCACGTCCATTTGGCAATACGCCACAATGTCTCGCTGAAAGTCAAAGATGGCGCCAGCGTCCGTTTGTTGTTTGTGCCACGTTTCAAATGCTTTCAAATCTTCTATCCCCATGGTTTGGGGCATATAAAACTTCTTAGCGGGTAAAGACCCCACGTACTGTTGGTTTTCGCGGGTATTAAACAAGTGGGGAAAGTACCCCTTTGCATAATACAGTTCCTCTCCTGAGTCATCTTGGTAACTGAGGCCAAAGGTAGCGGGGAAATGCTTCAGCGGCATAGCGAAAAAATTTAAACTATCAATGAATCTAATGTCATAATGTTCTATTTCGAGTAACTTGGCTCCATTTCGAATTTGCTTGACTTCCTTCCCGTCGCGGTAGAGTTCATTAATCACAAAGTATCCGTCGTAAGACTGGAGATTATGGGCGATGGCGGTAATAGGACGTTTCGTGTTCTGGCATTGTTTTTTGAGATGTTTGATAAAGTCTTCAACGCAGTTTTCCCCACGAAAGATGAATTCACCACCCACGCTGTCCTGACAAATCAACAAGTTGGCCACATGGTTTCCGTCTTCCTGTCGGGCTTCTATATCAAAATAACATTCAATCGGTTCCGGTTCTTCTTTGGGTCGGGGACGCGTTTCCTCTTCCATAAAGTCGTCTACCATCTCTTCAGCTGCGGTTTTGGCTTTCTTGGCTGCTTTTTTGGCTGCACTGTCGGCTTTTCTTTTTTCGCGGATCTTCTGACCGGATTCAATGAAACAACGATGTGTTTCGAGCTTAACATAGTCCTTGCACGTCGGGCATGTGGCAAAACCACACCGGTGTTCTTTTTGTGCCTGTTTGCTGCGGTTAAGTCTCTTGCAACGGATACACCGACGAATATTGTGGCAGACTGAGTTGTCGGGATTGATTTTTCCGTCCATGGCGTGTGTCAGGTGGTAACGGTAGCATTGTTCGCCGTAAAACGCGCATCCACAGTCTTTGCAACGCGTCTTAGGTTCGAGACCCTGCGGTTTGGCACGTACATAATCAGGGCAACCATCATGTTTGCAACGTTTGCAGAAGGTGTTGTTGTCCAGGGAAGGGCAGCTGTGTTGACCCGCATCGTTAAATCCTTGCAAGCAGTACGGACAGACGTAGACGTTTTGTCGGTAATTTTTCAGACTCGTACATCCATGGTAATGTCCATCGACGTGAACGATGACTAGCTCCTTCTTCTGAGGGTCGTGGGGGGCGAACGCGACCGCTTCATGGTTTCGCCCAGTGTAAATGCAGATAATACGGTAGGCTGGCAAAACTTCTTGAAACGCACGAATTTCATCCGCTCCACAGGCTGTTTCTAGGGGAACCCCTGCGGCTTCGTGGAGGGCGACCGCGGCGGCTTTTTGATGGACGTCGCTCACTGTTTTTTCGGTTTTCATCAGTTTGCGTCTCATAGGATGTCCCACAGGGTAGTCCGCGGCACCTTTGACTGCGGTCAGGGCGCGGGCGAGGCAGTTACTGTCTTTGTTCTGAATTTTGACAATGCTTTTGTTTTTTGTTAGAAAGTCTTGAATCCCCAGGTACACGGCTTTTTTCTGACGAGGGCGACGACCACGTTCGCGTCTGAGGCTAGGGGCCACAGTAGTCACTTCCAAGTGAAACGTATCATCCATACGGAAATCTTCATTGCTATTCAGGGCGTTCTGCATTCCATTAAAGACTTGGTCTACACGTTCCGGGTGATGGCGCCAGTCGCCAACAGTAAGACCATTCGTACGGTAGGCGCCGTGAGCCAAACGATGCGAGAAGACATCCACAAACAGCCGATGATTGTTGGGAAGTTGGTCGTCATCCAAAATTCTTTGAACCGCACGATGAAGGGCGTTCTGTATACCCGGAACGACACGATCAACCACATTTCCTTCTTGGCCCAATTGGATTTCATAATTGCGTTCTCCCACACCGTAACGCCGGTTTTGGCGACGCTGTAGCGGTCGTAATTCGAACACAAATCGACCCGGTTGATCCGGTTGAATAGAGCCACCAGTTTGCTCAATCAATCCGCGCTGAAACTCACGCTGTTCCTCTCGCAATTGATAAAGCTCCAGAGCGCGATCCGCCAATTCGCCGTCTTCATAGGCTTCCAAAGCCTCAATAAGATCTTCGTCCGAGTCGTAAAAGTGATTGTAAACATCCATGATTTCTACAAGTAAAGTTAAGGAAAAACCGGGTATCAGTTTTTGCGTACGGTTTATGAGCTTTTTCAAAGAGAGAGAATTATAACTTTGTTTTGGTCCGTATGCTAATTTTTCGTCGTCGCTTTAGTTGTTTTGGTCCGTTTGTTTTGATCCGTATGTTAATTTTTCGTCGTCGCTTTAGTTGTTTTGGTCCGTTTGTTTTGATCCGTATGTTAATTTTTCGTCGTCGCTTGAGTTGGTAATTGGTTGCTCAAGTTTGGTTTTAAAAACTGATACTCGTTTCTTATTTACTTAAAGACACTTTAAGAAGGGGGTTTTTTCTTAAGAAAAGTCAAAGACTCTAAGAGGTTAGTGGCGGTTGTTGATAAGTGCGAACACGCTTTGGGTTGTTCAACAAAGTAGGTTGTTCAACTTGAGGCGAATGTTGACTTGCAACGAACCCACGCGTCTTAAATGTCTTTGGCTTTTCAAGAAAAAACTTTATACCAATTGGGTTGTCTAGTAAACAATTTGAAAACTTACTGATTGAGGTCCAAATGCGAGGCTGATGAGCGTCAAAATACTTGTCTTGAGGCTTTTTCTTGCTGCTTGAGGTTGGGAAACTCGTGGCTGATTGTGCTCTGATAGCGTTCTATGTTGACTCAAGGTCTGGGTTAAAATGACTGAAAATCGACGGGTTTTTATAACACTTACAAGGCTCGCGCGTGCGTAGAAACATAAACCATTTGTGACGTGAAATTGAAAAGAATTGGGTGCAGTTGTATTGTGACGTCCTTCTTCTATTGAATTGGGTGCAGCCTTATTGTGATGTGTAGCGGGCGGGTTTAGACTTGCCTGCCTGTTTAGCATTTAAAACGCGGTTCATATTCACAATCATTTATTTGCAAAAAGAGATGGATCAAGTAACGCTGATTATTGATCTGGAAGGCTTTCATCTATCGAGTGGTTTTATCGTGCGCGAATTAGGTTGGTGTACGATCCAAGGCGAAAATGATAGCCAACACTTTTATTCTCGTTTGCGCTACAAAGATTTAAATTATAAAGATCGACGAACCGTCAATTATGTATATAAACATATTCACGGTTTACGTTTCGAAGCCGCCTACAGAGAAGCCGCTTTACCGCAAAGAGATGTAGAAGCTGTTATACACGCATTATACCGAGGTGGACTTGTTGCTTACAAAGGAGGTCATTTAGAAAAAGATGTATTGGACAAGATGGGATTACCTTCGGTGAATTTAGAAGACTTTGGTTGTCCGAAAGCGGATTCGCTCTGGTCATGGGGTTATACCACAGAAAAATCATGCGGATATCATATACCAAGCAAATTTAAGTTTATCCATTGCCCTAAACAAGAAACGTATTTCTTTTTTCAGTGGCTACAAAATAAACTGAAAGAATAATCAAGATTACAAAACGGCTCTTTTAGGAGCCACCAATTTCAATAAAAGTTATGACCAACAAAGACTTAAACCAATTTCACTCCTTTATCAGCCCGCCGCGGCTCGCGGTACTTGCTCCATGATTACCAGCGCTATCGGCTCCCATGTTACAGCAAACACTTGGATGACATGCGGATGTTTTAAACCTACCACGCATCCTTCGGATTGAAAAGCTTCGCGGGTGGCTGCAGGATTCTTGGTCGTCGTCTTCATGCGTTTAATCGCCACGGTCTGTCCTTCGTAAATTCCTTCAAAAACTTCGGCGAACCCGCCACTACCGAGTCGCTGTCTAAACTCCATACTAAAATGACCACGTGGGTTTTACCATCTCACTTTTTATACCGCTTTTGAGAGACCGCTCGGATCTAAAAACGTATACTAATTTTTGCGGTAGCGTTTGTCGGAATTTTTCTTTGAAAAAATTACGATGTTTCCTAAGAGGAGCGATTTTTGGTTATAAAGCAACAAGCAGTTTTATCATTATCAACTAAGAAGCAAACATGTCTCATCTTGTGAAATCTTACTGGGATTTTTTACCCGTCGAAATTCAAGTCTACATTATGAAGCTAGCCGATCGCAGCCATCATCGAGACCGTCTGGGAGCTGTCCACAAGGTATTAGATCATTTTTGGTCTATTTGTCGTTGTGGTCCGTTTCACGTGTTGCGTGAAATACAGTGGGCAAAGACCTTTCAGATCAGACATGGCATTCGCACCTTTCTACGCTCGCAGAACCAGGTGACTACGAAGAAAACCCTACGCTGTCGTCGAGACCACTCCATCTATCGACGGTTGTTGGGGTTAGAAGAAGAAGACTAATGTCTTAGCAAGATAAAAACGGCTCTTTTAGGAGCCACCACAGCTTAAAAAAGCCTTTGACCAATAAAGTTTTTGTTCTTTTGCAGGTCTTAGACAAACTTTGGTCTATTTGTCGATGCGGCCCGTTTCACATGCTGAAAGAAATCAACTTTTGTCAAAAAAGAAAATGGAAGATCCAGTGGGGTATACGTCGATCTCTTGAAATGCAAGGCTATCGCGGTTTCAACCGACACTGGGAAAGAAAAACATTGTGTTGCCGTCAAAACTCCGACAGCGACGACGAGTAGTTTCACCACAAAACCAACGGCTCTTTTAGGAGCCACCCAAATCTTAAAGAAAGCAATGACCAATAAAGCAAAAGAAAAAGCAAAAGAAAAAGTGACCCAAAGTGGATTCGAACCACTAATCTTCTGATCTGGAGTCAGACGCGTTAACCATTACGCCACCGGGCCGTCCCACAAGGAAGCGATTGAAACTAAAATATCAAATATAAGACAACTTAGCAACTATTAAAAAGTACCAGGTAACTAGAGTTTATTTCGACTAATAGGAATAAAGCTAGGAGACCTGGTACCAAAACTTCAATCGTCTAATGGTAAGACAGTGCGTTGTGGCCGCAAAAATCTAGGTTCGATTCCTAGTTGGGGTAATTCTTTTTGTAAAAAGGATGCTTTTTATACAATCGAATCATTTTCGATTGATATAGAAGCTTCGCTTTGTAAGAAAACAAAAATAGCAGAACGGGGTATCGATCCCCGGACCTCTGGGTTATGAGCCCAGCACGCTTCCACTGCGCTATTCTGCATCCCACAAGGTTGAGAGTGAAAAGAAAATGTTAAATATAAGAGAATCATGTACCTATTAAAAAATACGGCGAACTAGAGTTTATTCATCACGTGGGAGACGCATTCGCTCCACTGGGGGCTTACTGCCATCTCGAATAAACCTAGAACGCTGTTTTGTTTTTGTCAAGAGCGGGATTCGAACCCGCGCAGATTTTATAATCTATTGGATCTTAAGTCCAACGCCTTTACCACTCGACTATCCTGACAAATAAACATGTGCGCTTTGCGCAATCGTTTTATACAAGTCTTTGATAGACCGCGCGGATCGAAAAACGCATCCTAATGAGATCAATGAACCAATCACCATGCGTTAACTTTAACCAATGAAAAAATGACAGTGTTTCCTAAGAGGAGCAGTTTGAAGAGGAGGATTAATGTGTCTTAGTCACATTTAACAAAGGCTCTTTTAGGAGCCACCAATTTCAATAAAAGTTATGACCAACAAAGACTTAAACCAATTTCACTCCTTTGTCAGCCCGCCGCGGCATGGCGCACTCGGGTAGGTATCAGGTTACTAATTCTACACTTTCTTCTGTTGCAGGTTCGAACCCCAGCATCATCCCAAATTTTTTCTTTTTTTCTAGTAAAAAGTCTCATAGAGACTTTCACAATTCGTAAGAGATAAGGTTAAAGTCTCAAAGAGACTTCAAAACAAAATGGCAACTTTGGAGAAGAAACCTTCCCGTAAAACAACATGGTGGAGAAGAAACCTTCCCGTAAAACAAGATGGCCGCTTCGGAGAAGAAACCTTCGCGAGAAAAAAACAAAATGACCGCTTCAAAATAAACTTAGGGTTAAAAACAAAATAAAACAAGAATAAATTAGGGTTAGAAATCCAACATGGCCGCTTAGAATAAATTAGGGTTAGCACCCGCTTCTCGACTTAGGGTTAGCCCGCGAAGCGGGCTAGGGTTACGCATCTCATTAACTCCATCAACCTAATTAATTATGAATCGGCTGAATTGCCCGACACATACTCTCCATGCAATTAATCATCTTGAAGACACTGGGCTTAAAGTGTAATGCATCGGCCTTAATGATTGCCCTCCAAATCTAATACTGGAGTTTTTGTAGAGAAGGGCACACTGCAAATGCCGCATTACACTGAATATATGGAGCTGACTACAATGTCCGGGAAGAATTTAATTTCAGCATATTTGTGTGCCTCTGGAAAACGGTTTTTTTAAATTTTAAATGAACTCAATAATACGCAATTAGAACATTGACCAAAACATAATGAACATAAAAAACAAGCCATGTTAAAGCCAATTTTGCAGAGATAAATTATGGTAATGCCCCTTGCTTTAACCTTGGTATAAATTTCACTCTGAAGCTATATTTGAAAAATGAAATAGCCAAGAAAGGTTTTGATCCGTCGTATTTTTAAGTTAATTGTGACTTTGAACAATGGTCTCGGTCTTTGATTTCTGCAACAATATTACTCACTTCACTATAGAAATTACCATGTGAATGTCACGAACCCCAGTCGATAAGAGTTATTCAATGCAATTTATATTCTGCTGAGTCCAGTTCAAATAATAGTAATTACTTATGTTGTATTTGCGAAATACAGAACTTTGTTGTCATTTTAAGATATTTATGTGTATTGCGAGGGCAATGGCACTTTGGTGGTTTCCGTTTGAAAGTTTGAATCATCCCAAGAAGTTCTTCCTTCAAGGAAGCACAGAGATGTGTAGAAAATTGAACTTTGATGATGTAAGTGTTTTGGTGAGCTCGTATGAAACGATTGGACCTCTTCCGTGATCCGATCTATCGACTGCCAGTGTGATCTGTCGAGGACAATTTGGTTGTTATTCTTATATATTTGGGTTGAAGTCAAGGCTACTCGACTGCAGTTAAGTGTAGAATTCATAAAGGCCTTAGTTTATGTTTTTTGAGAGTAATAGAAGGAAGGAAACCCACACGTCTACTGGAAATCGGTGTTAAAAGTGCGCGCGGGAAGGGAGCCTTGTTAGAAGACACCTTTGATGTTCATCCGTTGATGGAAACGTCAAAAAACCACTATTGATCCAAGTTTACTATGGTTGATCAACAAAGAGGACTTTTATTATATAATTACTTCTACTTTGTTGTGCTGCGATTAAAGCAGGTACGTCTATGTTACTCTAATTATAGTTTAAGCTTTTAAGGTGGCTGAACGCAGTTATGAGAGATTTGAGCACCTGCACTTCATCATGACATCACATATAAAATAATTTCTTTGCTTGCAAATAAATATGGCTCCTTCTCACAGACGTTGTTCTATAGTGTATTATGCACTTAGTTTGAATTACAGTAGTGATGGGTATTTAGGGGATGGGGGTGAAGCGTGAGCTATAAGGTCTAAGTAAGTAAGTAAGTAGGTAGGTAGGTAGGTAGGTAGGTAGGTAAGTTGGTAGGTAGGTAGGTAGGTAGGTAGGTAGGTTGGTAGGTGGGTAGGTAAGTAAGTAAGTAAGTAAGTAAGTAAGTAACTTTATTTGCGTGTCTATGCCATCTAGCCTGGGAAGGACCCATACTAATTTGGGGACACAAAAGCTGCTAACAGTAGGCTCCTAGTTCTTAAAAAGGAGAATTGTTGAGCAATAGTACTATATTCTTTCTTCGGTCATTGTTATTGGGTTAAGAGATGGGGAGCAACACTCCGGTGTAGTCAGGAACGACACAGAGTGTCACTGCATGGCGGAGCGAGGGATTTTCCCTTCGGGCGTCTTGGAGGTGCGAGGATACAGAAACCATAACGCATTAGAAAATACGTTCGAAGGAAAAATCCCCCGCTCCGCCATTGGGCTGCTGCACCGAACACAGATCGCGAGCGGAGGGAGGGCGGGTCGCGACATTTGAACTGTCGTCGTGGTGTTTTACCGTCGAAAGACCTCAAAATGTGCTATCGACGCCAGGGAGCGGCTAATATATTACCGCCAAACCAATAGAAGAGAACCAAGGGGATAACGAACCCATTTTCACGGACTTCTGACCTGCATGCATAATATGTTACTATTGAAATGACTTTGAATAGTACTAAATTCTTTCTTCGGTCATTGTTATTGGGTTAAGAGATGGGGAGCAACACTCCGGCTTCATCACCCCCTTACTACGCTCTGCTGAGTGAACATCTGAAAATGGCCCAGGACCCACCTACCTCTCCAAACCTTGCAAAAAATCCCCCCCCCTACCCCCAAAAAACAGTACCAGTTCTTGAGAAAACAACGATATTCCCAGGGAGAGAGAGGCTCTGCCAACTTCAAAACCTCATGCATCCCTACCATTTACAATGATACACTATAGCACCTCACCAGGTCAAGTCATTTAGCAGTGAGAAGATATAAAAACAAACTAGCTAAAAACAGACAACGAGCGCAAAAAATCAAAAGAGAAACAAAACGTGCGACCAGCAAGGAAGGGAACTGCGCGAATCAACCTAATTGGTTTGGCTTGGTACCTGCTTTTTCCTTATGCAGACTTTACATAGTCTCAACACGGAATTTCCTCTTTATGCAGTCTTTAGAGTCACAGATTTCCCTTTCAGATTCGCATTTAACATTGATTTGGTTTGAAATTAAGTTTTGGGTCGAATGTGACCTTTCTGCAGTCTCCTAAGTAAAGGACGTTGTTTAGATATATTTTCGCAACTTGGAGAGTAAGGAGAGCGAGGACATTTTGAAGTTGGCATCCATACAAATGCTAAGTCGTGCCGACAGCTTAGCATAGGAACGCTGTTAAATGAGATGGACCCTGGTTAACAGTTAATCCTCGCAAAAATAGACAGATCTTTTGCTTTAGCCCCTGTTCACACAGTCTGGTGTTATTGTATAGAATAGAGTTAAGCACTTTGCACTAAAATGCTCTCGCGTATGACTTAAAGTGGTAAAAGACGATCTGTTTCATCTGAACAACTGAGACATTAAAATGACTTCTATAATTTGTAAAAGATTTTAGGAAATTTTTGTTTTCTCTGCACGAGCAATGAGTAAACCTTTTGCTTTCTTTACTTGATATTGAAGTTATTGTCGCCAATCCAAACAAACGGGGGAAGTGTTGGCGTACAGCAAGAATTTGTTTTACAGAGATGGTATTGAGACTAAAGCCTGCACACTGTCAAAATATACATTTGGTTAATCCCGTTTGAAAAGTCGCCAAAAGAGTCTTATGAATTTGAATAAAACCGCAAATCTCAGTGGAATAAATTACCTCGGATTCAGCTGCAAACTCTTTAAGTTTTCTTAAAAGGGGCATAGTCGCGAGGATTTCTCAGATTTCGGGTCAAAACTGTGCTAAAATTATCGGTAGCTAACTTTACCCATGCCCAATTGTGTTTGAACATTTAGAAGAACATATTAACTTAATTTCATTAAGAGAAAACAAACCACAACCATTTAGTATCGATTTAATGTCAACACGCTGAAGGAATTTGAAAAGTTTAGCCTAATTTTTTCAAATTGCAATCCATTTCAATCCGTGCCATCCGTAGCAACAGACGAGAGAAAATAGTTTCAGTGTAGTAATATAGTCTTTGGTAACAAAACTAGACCATTATTTGTGGGCGTTCATTGATAAGAGGACATATTTTTGACTTTTAAAGTGAACTAAAATAGCGTGACTATGCCCCTTTAACTTGCCAAATACTATTTTGCCACTCTCGTTCTAAAGCACAAGGTCACGGAAATCTGACTACTAAAAGAAGAGTTCGTAATAGAACTGAGAAAAGATCCTGTAATACTGACAGAAAGCTATTGTCACAGTTAAGAACGAAACCACCTCTCGTGGGCCCCAGCAGGCGCAGTAGTGAACGATTCCAAATTCCATTTTTTTTAATATTTGCCTACAACCATTCCAGCGGAAAAGAATCATCATTTACCACTGCTATCCACAATAATTTGACTAACAGTGGATTCAACTCAGCTTTCATTTGAATTCTTTAGGAATGGACAATTCCGAGCATTAATGGAACAAGAAACGTTTTGAACATTGTCACCTTGCAAAGGCACATCTATCTATAGTTCCCCTAAGGGCCAGGCATTATACCGCTTTGAAATTACCCAAGTCTTTGAATGAAAATCTGTTCTTCCGGCAGTCTTGATCATATCTGAGATAAATCCAAAAGCTATTATGTTCTCATTCGGCTACTTAATGCTAAAAGATTTAAGCTCATTTTCTTTGAAGAACTAAAGAACATATCCTCAGTTTCTGCACTATTTATCTTAAGAGCTCAAATATTTCTAAAGAGATCCAGCAGCTTAGGTAATATTTTAGTTCAGTCTGTGCCGGAAAAAAAAACTGCAATTGCGTCATCCCCACATCGTAATCAATAATGTTGGACCTTTCTTTCCATTAACAACTTAACTGCTCTTTATATCTACGTTCTCCTGAATGGCGGAAAACCAACTTTTCTGCAACTGCAATAAAGAAATGGGGATAAAAGAAAGTGGATCACGCCTCTTACACCTGGTTAGAGGCGCTTATTGTTTACCATACCATTTGTATATTTTGAAGAACAAAATCGAAGCCTTGACTTGGCTTGAACTTAATTAGTAAAGCCATCATTTCCTGGGTTTGTTTTAAATTTTGATCAGTATTATTATGAAAATAAGTAAAAACAAAGAAGGTGAAAGTTTTCCCTTTCATCAGAAATTCTCTGTTCCTCGGACATTATAGGCGTGTTTAAATTAGTTGAAAAAGAAGACATCTTAGTGCGATATCCTTATCACTATCTTTACTTGACAAACCACTGCCAAACACAGCATGAAATCTTGAATTTACGCACCCGTAATGACTACTTAAAGAAAGCGTATTGACCCTGCAAACTCATCTTTACGGACTTCTTTAGATTTCCGTTCAGAAGGTCTTTACGCCTTAGAAGCGATAGTGCGTAAAGACGTCTTAGAGGGACTTTAAACGCTGTCTTTACGGATATCGGAAAAACTCGTAAAGCCTTCAGTTACGATAATTTACGACTTCCGTAAGGTTACCAGAATGGAAATGTTTACGCGTTCTCTAAGCACGCCTTTACGGATATGGTGAAAACCGTGTAAACGCTTTACATTTACGACCCTCAGTAGAGTGCATTTTTCAAACAGTCTTTACGGATGGTGAGGGTTATATGATAATTATTTACAACCACCTATCCCCTGAAAAAAGTGGTTGTGATTCGTCATCCGACTCAGTCATGGCATTTCAAGGCACTGTAGTGAACAAAAAATTCATGTCTTGCGAGCAATTAAAATCATTTCTATTATCTTGTCATTACGTATTGTGATACGTTCTGCAATGAAAGCTGGTTTCACAATAAAGTTTTATTATACAGGGAGAGACTACTAGAAAGCAACCAATGACAATTTCACATCTTTTATTCAAATTAACGTTTAAACACATCTTCATTGGGACTGTTCTCTTTTCCTACATATTCGCTGAACTGAGAGGCACAAAGAAAAGAGAATTCTGCCCTGAGTGATATGAATGTTAAAATGTTTCACCTTAGCAAAAAAAAAAAAAAAGACCACTTAGTGAAACCGGTGCTCTTTCGGAGCATCTGATGACAAGTACCTGCGCCTACAGTTCTACTATACAAGCTGTTTTGTTTGGATGCTAATGAATAATGAGTACATAAGCACTTTAGTTCATTTGTTGCTTATGGGCATTGCTACAATGTTTAAAACCCAGGACAGATTATTCTTTTCCTCCAATCTTTACAACGTAGTTCACCCAAAAGCAAAACATTGGACTCTCTAGAACGGACATTGTTTCAAAGCAATTTTTTGCCCTATTTGATTTTTGTTTATAGCTGACTTATCGAGATTTACAGTGATTATGATAACTAGGAGTGTTTCTGATCCGTGATAAGGTCTTCTTTAAGCCTGTCTTGATGGGCATTGAACTTGTTGATCCACGTCAGATTATGTAAACATGTGTCTGATCTGTTGGAATGAATGAAAGGATAGTATTAAAAATATACTATTGCCCATTACAGTACAAATCATTCCTATAGACACTGACCCAGGTAACAGTTAAAATGTGCAGTTACTGTGGAGACTTTTGTCAGTCAAACTGGTAAATGTGAATTACATTGGTGACTCAACCCTATCACAGAACTTTCTTTTTTTCCCATCACAGAACAATGGGTAACCTTATTTTTTAGAATTCATTAAAAATAGACCTAAGCTATTCATAAAATCATATATTTCAGGTAAATCGTCATTTAATAGCATGACAGGGAAAGTAAAAAGTTCACTGCACAATAGAAACCAAAATGAACAGCAAGGTTAGCAACGCACATGGTAGATAAACTTACTATCCCACACAACAGTATCAATTAATTAGTCAATAAAAGTGCATTTAATCTAAGTTTTGTACAGTACAGAGCACAGGAATTGCAGCATTACATGAGGGTTTCCTGTGTATAAGGATGCCATGTTGCACACAACTTCAAGCATGAAACACACATGTAAAAAAAAAATTACACGCAAATGGGTGTAAAAAAGACACAAATTTTCTGAAAGTGCAAGTTAAATTTACATGCGAAGGTTGGAGACAACCTCATTTAGAGTGTATATCAGTACATAACACAAGTACAGAGTAGAAGAAGTTATGTAAGAACCAGAATAAACTGTGTCCTGACCCAAAAGCAGCAGTAAGCAAAAGCAGTAGAAGTATAGAATGTGTGATGCTTGACCAGTGTTGTGTTCACCATAGCCAAAAATTAGTGCATGAATTATAGAGGTTTATATGGGTTTGGTCGTTTAAAGTAGACACAGCTTTAAGACAAATTGAAATAGAATTGCTTAGCTACAGTGTATATCAATGTTGCACTCTACACCTGGCCATCATAAGGCTACACTGATACAGCTGTAAGGCCATGACACTAAAAATGAGAATGTTCCAGGTTTTCATGACCAAGACCGGTTTCTATGGGGTGGGTCTGGGATGATTGGTCCCATACTTAAACCCATCCTGGAGGGCCTGGGGCAGCACTGTGTTCAGCCTCTCCAATTTCGACCAATGGGACATGGCTGAATAAAGCAGGGGCCAAAGACCCAGGGAGCCAGCTCTTGGGATCACTGAGACATGCAAGCTTCACCACCACGGCATTGTGACATGCCCAAGGTTATTTTCCATACGACCGCTCTTTCAAAATTTTTTTAAAAATAATGGAAGTTTAATGTTGCAAATTAAGTGACAGGCCAGGAATAATTTGATGAATAAATGTACAGTACATGTACTAGCTACAGAAAAATTGTTTAAAATGCCATGAAACAAAACTTTGTTCCTTCAAAGTTTCTCTGCACCAAGGTCTATGACTGTACTAACACGTACATGTACAAGTAACTGCATGTAGAAATCAGTGAACATATAGTCATGTTTCAACTGTTCAGCGCGCAATCAAGGTTGGCTGAATGTGAGCTCACTGACATCTAGGAATTTTATATTCAGTAATTAAGAAACAACTAAAACAACAATCAAGCTTCCAAATTATTGATCAAGTCAAACATAGCAGAATGCGTGGCGGTTTTTGATGACTATAAAATAATAATTATCAATAATTGCAAGTATCCATAGGACTTGTTAAGATATTTTGTGTAGCCAACTGAGTTATTCATCAAATTGTTTCTGGCCTTAACACTTCATTTATAGTGTTATGTTTTCAGTTTCAAAACTTGACAAAGAGTCAAATACCAGATATAAAGTGCAATATTAGTGTTTTTGAGTCCGATGTCAGCTGGTCTACTTTAGAACTAAGATCCCATGTAACCTTTGATAATATAACACAACAGCAGTTACACATCACCTATGTTCATACAATTATTGATGTTAAATGTTGTGAGGGAGTGACTCTACAGGGTGTCACTTGACATTATGGAGCAATGTGCCCAACATGTACATGTACAATCATTTTTCCTTTTTTATAACATAGAGGGCAAAATTACTGAATGCTGATTGGTTGAGAGAGGGCATTTTATCTTAATTTTCTTTAGGACGAGGGCAAAATTACTAATTCCTGATTGGCCAAGCGCACCATTGCAATTTGTAGGCGTCTTGAAACGAAAAACTGTTTTGAGTTATTCAACACAAGGATCGCATCAAAGTTTGACTTTAAACCGGGTTGGTTGGTAAAAATGGTATGGGAATTGGGTGTTAGCTTGAAGAGAAATTCCGAAAGGTGAACATATAGTGTTATGGGAAAGAGCAAATGGTTATTTGTTTTAAAACTACTGAAAACTTTGGAGTGATGTGGTCAATAATTTTTCCAGCGAGAGGAAGCTTCATAACTCAGGCGAATAAAATTTACTTAGTTTGAGCTTTAGTGTGTTTTGTCAATGAAATAGAATTGTGTTTATCTCTTAAAATGTACATAATGGTCAGTCTTTCTTGTTCTTTGCGCTGAGCAACAGTGAAACTGCTTGTGTTGCGAATTGTTTACGTGCGGGTACTTTTATTCTGGGGGCCAGCTGATGGTGTTTCAAAGTGTATGAAAAGTTTTCCAAGAATTTTGCTCTTTGTGTTATGAAAAGTAAAGTAGTCCTCATAGAATTAAGGATAAATTTCACTTGTATTTTCAAAGTTTTCACAAATTGCCCTTGTTGCTCCATGACTCAGGCAATTTTGTGAAAACTGAAAATTTGTGTGAATATTTATCCTCATCGGCCTCATGCGATTACATATACCAAAGATTGCCCTCAGGGGATGCTGTTTCCAGGTGATGTATTAAGTCATATTAAAGTTACTGGTTTAATGTTTGAGTAAGGGCTGATAAGACTGCAACAACAGGAAGACAAACAAGCAAGGGGTGAAACACAAAAGTACATGTGAACTGGTAACCTTTTTGGCAAATCAGGGATGTTTGCTAAACTGGTACTTTCAATAATATCATTTCTTTTCTTTGAAAACCCAATATCTAGGGCCAATTACATGAGCTGGGCTGGCCCATGATTAGCCAGGCTGGTTCAGGCCAAGATGACTGTTCAGCCTGGTATTCCATGTACATGATGCAAGTCACCCTGGCCTACTTACTAAACACAGTTTACAAGGAAAACTTTCAGCATGGCTAGCTGGGATTCTGACATCACATTGCTGGGATCCTGGCAAACTGGGCTGAGATTTTCCCATATAATTGCTTGGCCCAATTTTACTTTTGGTATGTTTAACAGTCCACAGGCTTCCCACACAAACTATGTGGCCAGTAGTATGCAGTTTCAAAATGTCATGTGTATAGCCCTGGATATTATTGAAATGTCCCTGTTAACATGAAATATTGCACAGAATACTTACCTTTGAGGTAAGTCTTAAGTTTTTGACAAATTTACAATTGAATGGTACGAGAAAAATCTTTAACCACTGAGCTTGCCTTTGTGGTTTCAAAGCTGAGCGATGGGAATTTCTGGGCCAGTTTAAAATGCAGTTTTCCTTCCTTGTTTTTTTCTCTTTACGCACAGTTGAATGATTTGCAAAACCCTTCAAACTGTAAAAATGCACCATATAGAGCTACAAGGACCAAACAGAAAACCATTGAAGTGATTCCATTTAACTGAACTCAGATGTAAAATTAATATTCTTCACAATATTCCATGTTAATAGGGATGTTTCGGTATTGCCAAATACTATTGATCACAGATGTCCTTTCAAATGGCTTGAATTTTGTGTTGCTTCATGGACCGTTGGTTTCACTCCATGGTTTGAAAAAAATGATCACGTGATCACAAGTTTGTTCACCGCAAGAACTAAATTTGTTGACTCAAGCTCGACAATGCTCAACTTTCGCTGAATGAATTTTTACTAGCCGCCGCATTTCATGTCCTCAGATAACACTTTTCCTGAATTTTCCCTTAAGATAATGTTTATAACCAGTATAAGATGATATTTTAATTCAGGAGATGGCATTGTTTTAGGATATGTGATGATTGCGGGTTGAAATTCATTTGTCCCATGTTCAACGTTACAGATTTTGTGGGGGTAGCGACAAAACATGGGGTAGGCCATGGACTAGGCCATGGGGTAGGCCATGGTGTAGGCCATGGCCTATGCTATGGCCTATGCTATGGCCTACCGGTTGTCAATTTCATAACACAATTTACTCCTGAATCTCTTAAAATCCTCATCATAATCAGGCATAAATGAGAGGGAATTGCACCTATTAAAGCAAAAACACAAATAAGGTATATTTTGGTTCTTAAACATAATGTGAACCTTGTATATGAGTATTATTTGAGTGAAAACTATATTAGCTTACATATCTATTGCTTGAAGTAACACATAAAGCAGCCTAATGGAAGAAAAAATGTATGAGCCTTCTGTCGGGACAAAATTATTGTCTGTAATAGCTTAAAGTGGGTGTCCATAAAGTGTGGTTCCTTCTTCCTGCTCCCCATAAAGAACATTTACTGGCAGATACATGTACACGTTATGTATTGTAGTTGTCAACAAACGTACAGTGTTTTGTATTCGATGAAAAACATGGCCTCCTTTATGATTAATTGGGGAGGAATGCGTGACAAGCCAATAATATACTTGAATAGGAAACTATACAAACATTGAGTTACATTGCATTCAGAAGCCGGCAAACTCGTACAGTTTCAAAGTAAATAATTTAGCTGACGTGAAAAGGAAACTTTTGATCAACACATTACTGCAATTTCATGCAATAATTTTAAATGAACTAACCATGTAAAGTTGCATCGGAATATGGTTCTGGTTCCGTTCGTCCTCATAGACATGAGGTAAAAGCGGCCCGGGCGGGGGGGGGGGGGTTAATCATTATCTGACCTTAACAGGGACGTGCGGCCTAATAGGGTATGGTTTTCACACGGTTTTGTCTTAAATGTGGTAAGGGTAAACTCAAATTCTGCAAACAACTCAACCACTCTACAAAGCTGTAAATAGGGTCCTTATTATCAAGTATTGAGGTAAGAAACACTTTATCCTTACCCCATTCTAGTCTAAGACAGGGTATGATTTTGGGTTAAACGGTTCCTGAAAAAAATCTGTTTTTTCTTAAACAGGTGAGCAAAATCATCAATGATTGTCTTAAACAGCGTCAGGGTCTACCCGAGCATCTAATGAGTACCCTCCCCCAAGGAAAAGTGGTTGCTTCTTTCAAAGTGGTTAAAAGTGGTTTAACTTTTTATTGCCATTTTAAATTAAATGCAGTCGTGCGTGCACATGAATGTTACATCAAAAATTCTTTCATCCGTAACAAACTTCTATGCAAATGAAATTGTAGTAAAAGATTCGAACAAGGCATTCTTAGGAAAATTCACTACTAGAAGCCCGAAGGGGTGTGTGGCTTAGGCCATTTTTTCGGTTTACAATCTGCTGTTTTTAGGAACTGTTTTCAGAAAATTGACCACCGGTAGGCCATCCATGGCCTACCCCACGTTTTGTCACTACCCAATTTTGTGGTCAGCTTGCGGTCAACAAACTTGTGGTCACGTGATTACTATTTTGAAACCGCAGAGCGAAATCAACGGTCTGTGAAGCGACGAAAAATTTAAGCCATTTGAAAGGACGTCTGGGATCAATAGTACCCTGGTTAGCCCTGCTAACTAGACCTGGCTTGATTTGCTGAGATTCTGGCAAGTCTATTTACAGGGAGCCCACATAAACTACGTCACTTTTAGTGATTTTAAAATATATAAATTCCCTGCTCATATAATTGGCCCCTATATTTATTTGCAAACCTTTCTCTAACAGTCAAATCTTCAGCAAAGCACATTTGATGAAGGCAATCCGATTTCAAAAACTAAACTACAAGAACATTAATGGAATTTCGAATATTTTTCTTAGTTAAAAACTTACAATGTCGGTTCTCTTTGAGTGAACGTGTTCGCAAACAATATTGAAAACCTACATTGTAAGTTACTGCACATCATGATCATCTGCGTGGAGACTAAAAGAAAGACGGCTTACCTCTGTTTCCTGTATTTCCGTGAATGGGGAGATCCAATCCAGAATAGGAGAAGAAAACCTAGCTTAACAAGCCTCATCGAAGCGTGGTTCAAGTTCAAGTTCAAACATCCCGCCAGTTTAAATCTGTTTAAATCCATGACGATTTTGCATTTGTGCGTGATAGAGGTGGTTTTAAAACTCTCTATGAAGCTTTTTACTGCTCTTTATTTTTGCTTTACATCACAAGTCTATAATGTACTACCGAGACCTTGGTGTATATAGGTTAATTGCCTAGTAAAGGCTCACCTAACAAACTCTGGATCAAATGTAACGTTTATCGCAAAATTCTCTTCATATCGCATAGCTTGTGATCATGCTTTTACAGACGATGTCCTTAGTGTTTTTGCTTTTCTAAGAACTCGTGTTAAAAAATTATAGTTCTCGGGAGGAGGCATCGACTGCGTTTTATATTCATTGTAGTTTTGTTTCTGTGTTTAATACCGCGGTAAAATTACAGTGATTGAGTCTTTTAATTTTTGTTGGTTCGGGTTAGACGGAATTTGATTGTTTGACCTCTTAAAGTTATGTTATGTGTGTTATGACATTCGAAGCAAAGGGACACAGTAAACGGCTTGTAATCCATGTAAATGCCTGTTACAAATTACCAAAACACCGTATTCGATGATAATTGAAAAGTGTGGCAAACATTTTGGTTTCTCGGAAACACATTCACGTAAAAGTCACTAAAACACTGCGCATCAATAAACATGTCACTATCGCATTTTAGCCGGTAAACTTATGTAAACTAGGTAAACAAGGGAAATAATTAATAGCCGGAATAAATAAGTTGTCGAAGGCTTCTTTAGGTGAAGAATATTGGAGCATCCACGGGATAAAGGGTAGGAATGAATAACGGAAATAGCTGTATCGAAATTTGGTCTTCGTTTTCTGCATTATAGGGGTGTCCATGCATTCACGATATTTGCGCGTTTAAAATCAGATATAATCCGCAACTTTATGTAAGTCCATCTACTCCTATCTGTTCTAAATTGAGGTTAATTGTTGTAAAAAAAGTAAACAGTTCATTATAAGAATAGACTCTTGCTGTGTTTCCGCCAGGGTATCGTCCATATATCACACATATCGATTGTCCCGGACGACACAGTTTGTCCTCGAACTTTTGCAAGATGTACGGACAGAAGTTGTTATTGTTATGGATCATTGTACCACTGTTACCTTTGTTCGCAATCGTCCAAGAAGGGTTCAAAAGAAAGTGTTCTAATAAAACACTTCGAGAAAAAGCACTGGGCCCGAAGGGTTACACAGTATGGTAAGAAATGCTATATTATAAAGAACTTTTCATCTGGACCGAGCGCGCTTTTTTCTTAGTACAGTGGCATCTCTGCGCATTCATTGAGACCGATGTAAACATATATTTACATAGTTAAACTAACTTCAGTTATACAAACGATATCAATCAATGCAGGCCCTGTAGAAATAGAATAAATCGAATCAAATAAAATACGCAAAAGAAAATTATTACGATTTATTATATAACACCAATGAAATACTAGGTGAGCTTTCGCGCGAAAACATCATATCTTTACATGTGAAAATAAATATATCTTATTAGACGGTTTAGTGTGTAGTATCGTGGGATATTTTTACGAGTCGCGCCGTATTTTGGCGAGCCCGTAGGGCGAGTCAAAATACAAGAGACGAGTAAAAATATCCCACGATACTACACACTAAACCGTCTAATAAGGGATTTATTATTCAACTTAGCTACAAAATGGAAAAGTGGTTTATAAACTGCCTGAGTTGCGTGACAAACTAACGTGACTTCTGAGCAGCGAGTGAGCGCGCCAGCGGAGTCAGGTTTCGCGCGCTTGACGTGAGGTTGTTGTTGATTGGTCAAAAACGAAACTTGTCAAACCTGTGTCAATCGAGCGAAGCGTCGGGATTTTATTTCAAACTTGCAAGGAAAACAAAGATGGAACAAGGCAAAACTGAATTATTTTCGGGTTTACAGTTAGATAAACAACAATGTTCTTGGTCAACGAGTGAAACTACGAAAAGAAAGAACTCGACAGAACAAACAGAACTCGAAAGTCAAGTCAAACAAAGTTAAACAGCACTTCAAGCTCAGTCATCTTCGTCCGAATCACAAACCACGGGTCGTTTTGGAAGAGATAGCGGTGGAGATTTCTGACCGACAACAATTGTGCATTTGTTGAAGACAGCTCCTGAGATATGATGGGTTCCGTTTCCTGACTTTGACAAGCAAATGACATAAAAGGTTGTTAAGTTCCTCGGCGGGAATTTCTTCAATGGCCCTTGTTTCTTTAACGGACTTGAGGTCAGTTTTTGTATTTTCTGTTGTATTTTAATACATTTCGATTTTCTTCAATTAATAAAGAAATTTCACTGTCGTCTAGGTCATTGCTTGTCTCTAGGATCTCGTTTTCGTTAAAAACCTCAAAATTTGGTAAGCATTCATTGTTTTCTTCGGGAAAAACGAGCGTTTCGGCCATTTTTTCATCGTTCACCTTGTAAGCCTAAAGCCTGACGTGGCATTTGTAGAAAACCTGTCAAACCGGTCTTCTGGAGTACAAATACCGTGGGATATTTGTACTCGTTTTGGATGTTATTTGTACTCTACTGAATGCAGTTGAATAATAATTAACAGTTATTGGACGAGGTTGAGCAAAATATCGTGATTTGTCAGTGTCTCGCGACCTACAAATCACCGTTGTTACGGCTACAGTAATTATTTGCGTGATTCTATTTAATAAATATTTTGATGAATCAGTGCTGTATTTCTTTGGTGTTTATATAACAAATAGAACATTACATGGCCGCTTGGAGATACAAAATTTCCCTTCCTGTCGCGCTCACTCGTGAAATATTTTTCGACACTCAAATAGAAATGTTGTATCCTCGCGCAGTCATGTAATATCCTCTATAAAACTTTCCCGTAAGTATGTAAGTTCGTTTTCGGCAGACTTTGCTATTTATAACGTTTCCCTTGCGTATTCGATTCATGGAGTGTCCGTTTTCTGATGGCATAATCTGGGAGGTTTCCTTTCAGTTTTGAGTCCGATAGTCGGTCTGACTGTAGTGAATTATTGTCCTCATTCGTGGATATTTTATCAAAGGGCGAACGCAAATTAAAGATGTGTTAAAGTCGGTTGCAGGGCGGTGTTAATTCGCGATCTCCTATACTACCTGATTGTATTTCAATGCAAACTGGACAATTCAAAATACATTTCTTCAAGACAGTTTCCTTTTTTTGCCTGTCACAGGAAAAATAATTCAGAGGCATTTTTTGGAATGTTCAACAAAGACCGGAAAAGCAGCTAAAAATTTTGAGAGGAGGAGCCACTGGCATTGCTGCCTGTGTACTCAGTTATTTGACAGAATCGGAGACTTCCGGATGCATTTGGCAAATCATGAGAAAAAACCAAACCATCCAATCAGCGCCAAAAGCGGGCTGAAACAGACTCGGGAATCTCCAATGATGTCATACCAGAGGCCGACGAGGGAGGAAGTAAGGGCACCTGTACTGAATGTGGCAAGCGATATCAAAATGAAAGCACTCTTCAGCGTCACTTCAGAGAGGTGCACAGGAAAAAGAGGGAGGGAGCAATAACGGCCAGCAAATATTTAACAGGTGTTTGCGTTGATTTTCGTAAGGGCATTTTCATGGTTAGGAGATCGTTTAGTGGAGTCTCGCGGCCTATACACTGTCAGCACAGTACGTATGCAAAAACCTCCATTTCTGGTGTTACTGCCTGTGAGCTAAACGAATGTAGGGGAGCAGCAGTAGTTGCTAGACTCAGCGGCCATCCTGCTTTTGAGTGCATACATTTGCAAAGCGTGCAATATGCTCTTCCCTACCAGCAGCCAGTTTCCCTAACCGAGGCGTCCCTAAATGATCTTGCCGGACAAAAGTTGGCATGGTTTAAGCAGAGTAGAAAAAAGAATGCCTCTCGCTTAAACAAAGAGCAGAACAAGGTGGTCATCCCCTTATTGTTCACTTTCAACGAGAAGCGAGTAACACCACTTCCGAACGCTTTTGGTATTTCTCTGTATTTGATGGAGGCGTTCACTACTGGTCTCGCTTTCACCGTGTAATTGTCGGCTACGATCAGCAACAAAACCGATGGATGTGTGCATGCTCTCCTTCGAAACGTCCCTGTGTTCACAAGTCAGTAGCTAAATGGTTCATTTATCAAATCGAACCCTCCCTGCTATCCGATGTTCACGAACAAGAAGATGTCGATGACGGATCCCCATCCGACGAGGATAGTGAAGAGCTTACGGATGACAGTAGTTATTCGGCAAAAACTTCCCTCTATCCTCCGACTGGTCTCATTTTAGAAGAAATGATTCGGTACCAGCGCGTTTCCAAACGGGTGCCTCCTTTCATCCCTCCGGGAAATCTGACTGATGATGACCCGATGCCTACACATTTAATCCCTAGTGAAGAGGTGTGTCACGTATGCAAAAGCACTCTTGGAGATCCTCGTGTGGTGTCCAAAAGAGCGATGGTCGTCGGGTTGACAAAGGTCCACTCAGGTACATAAATGACTTTTTTCTTTAATATGTAAACTAAGCCAGACAGCTTTTACTTTCCTTTCCCAATACCAGCAACATCTCTGCCCCACCTTACATTTTTGCAGAGGTTCTGTTTTAGACTTTTTCAGTTGTCTTTCATTCTGAAAGGCACAAATTAATTTTTCTATTGTTTCTCTATTTTTAGGTCGTTTACAGTCAGTGTGACCTTTAAACATTGCTATTTTTGTCTAGATATCCACACCTACTTCAAGGAATGTCCAAATTGTGGGATGATGTACAGATTCCAGGAGCTCACACACAACATTCATAACTTCGATGACGTGCATCTTTTTTCTCTCACTGTTTTAAACCTGATACGAGCGTTGGTGAAGGTCTGTTTTCTATTTATATTTCTCAGGTAATTGCTGTCTCGAAAAGTCCAGGGCAAAGCAGGTTTATGATAACTGCTCACACCGCTTGTTGTACTGACTGACTGACCGATCGACCGACCGACCAGGGTCCTCCATACCTCTTTCCAAAATGGAATCACGTAAAAATACTTGGGTTTTCACTCGTCACGATAACTTTTAAAATGTTTTCCGTTCACGCAAAAAAATCATGACGATCTCTGTTTAGACTGTTACGCTCGGAAGGTGTAAAACCAGATATTGTTAATTGTTACTGTCAAGGTTACACAAGCGGCAAATTGCTGACAAAATTTTCATCTGTTGAAACCCAACCACGGAGCTAATACAAAGACGTATATTTAAAAGAACTAATTAAAAAAACAAAAATTTAAAATAAAGTCAAGAAAAAGGAGATGATTCACGATTCATTTCTTATTCAACTCTAAGTTCACGGGTCGCGTAAAAGCTAGAAAATGCTGTCATGCGCACGTGAGAAGATCTTCCAATCAGTTGTTATAAAATTCACGAAAAAAAATAAATGCCCAAATCACGTTTCACGGCAAAATAAACTTCCTCAATCGCGCTTCACCTAAAAATTATTTGGGACACTGACCGACCGACCGGCCAACTGACTGACTGACTGACTGACTGACTGAATTGTGAATTTTTAACTAAATACTTCAGTTGCACATTTTTCACATCGGGTCAATTTAAGAATATTTCAGGCTGATTACTTGTATCCCTCAAAAGGAAAATACTGCTGTAGGAAGAACATCAGCGGCCCTGAGAAGCATTTGCCCATCACTAAACGCTGTGTCTCACAGCGTTTTTAGGAACGCCTACTATCACTTCGAAGCGCTTAGCGATCACAGTTATGACTACTTTTGTTTAAGATGTGGCCATCATCCACCCATTCTGATTAGGGATTTGTGTAAGAAGGGATGTTTTCCATTAGCACGTAAGTTACCTCCTTTCATCAGGGCCATCTTTTGCGTAGCAAACGTATGGCTTCTATTCTTTTGGCGATCTAGTTATTTTGAATGTAGGTGTCTTTTATAAACCATATTTAACATATACTTCATGTACAGTGGATGATTTGGAAGTTCCTGTGCCATCAGAAGAACATGATGTCGATGGGAAAGTAGTTATTTTGCATGACGATATGGATATTAAAGATTAAATGGAAAAATTGAATTATTGACGACTGATGATGTACAGTTGTCAACTGTAGCGGACACCTTAAATTATCACGGTTTTCGACGCCGTCTTGACAAGTAGGCAAAGCGGGTAGAAATTACAGTGTTTGTATGGGAATCCGACGGCAAATATCTTGTACAAAAATTGAATTCTGGACAGCTTATGAATTGCAAAGTTAAGATACTAGGCTAAAGTTTTTACTTGCCAAGTTTAAAGGATGTAGCTGGGCTTGAAAGCGTTCAGTTACGTTTTTAATTTTTCCGTACATTTGTCTGCATTTTTTTCCCGCATGATTGACGCGGTTCGCGGGAAAAATTAAAGACAAATGTATTGAGAATTAAAAACGTAACTGAACGCTTTCTAGCCCAGCTATATCCCTTCAAACTAGTATCTTTGCCTAGTATCTTAACTTTACAATTCATGAGTTTTACAGAATTTAATTTTTGTAAAAGATATTTGCCGTCGGATTCCCATACAAACACTGTAATTTGTACCCGCTTTGCTTACTCGTCAAGATGGCGTCGAAAACCGTGATAAGGCCTATTGTTTACAATAAAGTACTTTGTAGCTATTATTGCGTAGAGTGTTTGCTGTACTTTTAACTGAATACCACGCGTACGAGTGACCACGCGTCAACCCGTTTAATGCCACCACAACGCTCAGAATACGGAAACTTAATTTTTACCTTTTAAATAACCCATTTTGCAATAAATATACTGCCCAAAATTGCATCAAAAAGTAAATAACTAAAAGCAAGCAGCTAAAACGACCTTTTTAATACAACAATGTGACAAAAAATGTGACAAAAAGAACGTTACTCGAAGTAACCAGCTTGATATACTAATAAAAGAAGATCGAACTTTCAAAAAAGAATGTGTGGTGATGTTTTTGCGAATCATGAATTGCGTGACAATGAAATTAATACGGCTACAAGTGAGGCAAGGTCAACTAAAACTTGGTGACGTGGGTGTTTTAATTTGATCTTTTAGCCGTAAAGGTTTGCGCGAGTATAATCACGTATAAATATGTACTGTTGGACACATCATTTTAAGTTCTGTTATCCACGGTTGTTCTCGGCAAAGAACCCCATCGGGGTAAAGTACAAAGGAAAGACGAAGATTCCCGGTTGTCCGCCAATTATTAAACACAGACAACAAAAAGTCGAGTGTTACTAGTACATAGTAGTCAGACAATACAAATGTCACTAATTCCGCGATTTGTATTATTTAATGAAAAAAGTCTGCGAAGGTTCAGTGAAATTCAACGTGTTGTGGCTCACTGTGTTGTTGTTCACTCTACCGCTGTACGGTGGTTTACTCCCGGGTTTACTGTATTGTTGTTCATTGTGATGTGGTTTACTGTATTGTAGTTCACTGTATTGTAGTTCACTGTGTTGTGGTTCACCGTGTTGTGGTTCACTGTGTCGTGGTTACTGTGTTGTGGTTACTGTATTGTGGTTCACTGTGTCGTGGTTACTGTGTTGTGGTTACTGTATTGTGGTTCACCGTGTTGTGTTACTGTGTTGTGGTTAGCCTGTGGTGGTTCACCGTGTCGTGGTTACTGTGTTGTGGTTAGCCTGTGGTGGTTTACTGTGTTGTGGTTATTCTGTCGTGGGTAAACGTCCCAAACCCTCCTCCCTCGGGGAGGGAATTATTTCCAGCACATTTTTTCTACAACAGCTTCGACCCAATTTTTTTCTTTTTGACCTAATTTTTTTTCTTTTTCACGAGGTTAGGCAAGAAACCAGTTTCATAATTTCATACTTTTCATTTCGCCTGAGGTTGAAAATATACGTGAAAAGATAAATTGAAGTTTCCACTAAGACGCTTTCTGTTATAATCCGTGATCAACAGCCTTACGATAAGATTAACATTCCTTGTCATTGCTTATAAAATGACATGATTAAATGAAAAGTTGACAAATCCAGAACCCAATGCATGGGTTTTTGCTAAACGTTTTCTGACAAGTCACTTTCCGTCACGATTAGTTATTGAATATCATGACTATTGTCATGGACACACATATTTCATTTCTCTCTGTATTTCGTTAAATAATAAACTGCAAATTGATGGAAAGTTTGCGCGTAATCAAGGGTAAAAAGTCGTAAAGAGCGTAAAGAACGGTGCTTGAAGATTCGTAATGGGCTGAAAAGAGGCGTAAATTTTATTAAGTGGTCACAGCAAAGCCGCTCAAAATATAAGGGGAAAATCGTTGATGATCACCTCATATTTCATTTTTGCCTGTCTTCTGCAAAAATAACCTGTCAATTAGAAAGTGTATTGCGCGTAAAGAAGGATAAAGAATCGTAAAGAGCATAAACAGCAGTGCGTAAAGATTCGTAAACAGGGTTAAAGAGCCGTAAAGTATTGACAGCAATGCCAGACAAAATACAGCGGGAAAATCCTGAATGAATATGGAGACGTAAAAGTTTCATTTCTTTCTCTATTTTCACAAATAAGAACAGCTGATTACACCCATCTTCATTTTTGTGCTTTACGAATCTTTATTGCCCTTTACGCAGCCATTACGCGCTCTGTGAATTTACGCGTCTTTACGCACCACGGAACCGATGCGTAAAGAAAAGGCCTTTTATTTACGTATGTTTACGCGTGATATAAACATTCGTAAATCCATGATTTCATGCTGTGAAAACGTTCTGGGTTTTTAGTAAGCTCAGGTTCAGGAGCGATCTTAAGGAGCGATCTTAAGCCACTTGCTCGTAGTTTCCGCATATGCTTCTCCACACTATTCTTCGTCTCCACTGGTACACTTAACATATTTTTATTATTTACACTTTTCTCACCAAGCCTGGTTCTCGCCACCAAGCCCTTACATGTAAAGACTTCTTTTTGTTTCCTCTTTGGTTTCTAATTGTTCCTGAGCCACGTTAAAAAAGCAAATATTAATTGCGTCAGAGTCACAAGGATTGTTTTGTAATCGGCGTAGTTCCGAACACTACAAAAATGTCGTAAGCGTCCCAAAGGAACTAAACAAAAAACTAAATGAATGATACAATCGGTACCATACTTAAACAAAAATTGCAACGCAAAGTTAATTTGAAACAGCCATAATATAAGCTCTCCACTGCATTCGCTTTCCTTTAAATTTTCCGCTCCGTCAAAACGTCCCCGTGGAACGAGACTCAACGAGATATTTAAGCAGGAATCGGCAACACTCTCGCTCTTCCTTTACGAAAGCTGTGCAACAATAAACTGGTAAACTCACATAAGTTGTCAAAGACAGAATGCAGAAGCTGAAGACATAGGAGAAGTGATAATGAAGCATTCGAAAAAAAAACAGGTAAAGAAAATCAAACCAACCTCAGAGGCAAACAACAATAGAAAATGTTCAAGGAATTAAGTTACAGTTCACAAACGTTTGACTCGCGATCGCTCCGATATTCAACAATTTAATAAAAACAACCTTCACTGAACTGCTAGTAATAAAAAACATGACGTAAAAATTGAAGGATACTGACAAGTTAAGACCTGAATACCAAACGTTGTACACTAAGAGGAGGAACAACATAATCAATAGCCACAAGCACATGAATTTTCCAAGGGACCCGCATTAAAGCGCTACAGCTCTCCATCAACCGAAGTGTAACTCATGGAAAGAGGAAGATTTTTATTTTATTTCACTAATCTTTTTGTTCCTTGCGTGTAGAAACCGACCACCCATTATTAACTTGCCAGACTTAAAAGGAGGCTTGCTGTTTCTCCCGCATGACCTTCCGGGTTCCCTGAATTCACAACAATTTCTTCATTAGGATAGGCGTGAAAAAAGCCAATTCTGGAACCTGCCATGCCATTTTCTGACCGGGTCTCCGACGACCCTAACCCATTAGAATAAAACTTCTAAGGATGTACACATAGAACATTTGATCGATTAAAAGTGCAACTTTTGCAAGAATAAATTTACAGCTTACGTTACCGTAGCTTATTGTTTTGCCAACCAACAAAACAGCACTGAGCCAAAAGGGAAAACAAAATTCAAAATGACTAACGGCAATTTAGGGTTAAGGTGGGAGACCTCATAAGACCAAACGTGCTCTCAACAAATAAACACTCTGACAAGGGCCCGAAGCCAATCAGAAACTCGACGCGTTGTCAACAACTAAACTTTCTGACAAGGGCCCGAAGCCAATCAGAAATCCAAACACGTTCTTAGCAAATAAACACTCTGACAAGGGCCCAAAGCCAATCAGAAGATCAATGCGTTGTCAACAACTAAACTTTCTGACAAGGGCCCGAAGCCAATCAGAAATCTAAACGCGTTGTCAACAACTAAGCTATCTGTCAAGGGCCCGAAGCCAATCAGGAAACCAAACGCGTTGTCAACAACTAAACACTCTGACAACGGCCCAAAGCCAATCAGAAATCCAAACGTGTTGTCAACAACTAAACTATCTGACAAGGGCCGGAAGCCAATCAGAAAGCCAAACGCGTTCTCAACAAATAAACACCTTGACAAGGGCCAGAGGCCAATCAGAAAATCAACGCGTTGTCAACAACTAAACTTTCTGAAAAGGGCCCGAAGCCAATCAAAAATCCAAACGAGTTGTCAACCACTAAACACTCTGACCAGGGCCCAAAGCCAATCAGAAATCCAAACGCGTCGTCAACAACTAAACTATCTGACAAGGGCCCGAAGCCAATCAGAAATCCAAATGCGTTTTCAACAACTAAACTATCTGACAAGGGCCCGAAGCCAATCAGAAAACCAAACGTGTTCCCAACAAATAAACACCTTAACAAGGGCCAGAGGCCAATCAGAAAATCAACGTGTTGTCAACAACTAAACTTTCTGAAAAGGGCCCGAAGCCAATCAGAAATCCAAACGCTTTCTCAACAAATAAACACTTTGACAAGGGCCCGAAGCCAACCAGAAACTCAACGCGTTGCCAACAACTAAACTTTCTGACGAGGGCCCGAAGCCAATCAGAAAAAACAAACGCGTTCTTCACAAATAAGGCACACTGACAAGGGCTCGAAACCAATCGGATACTTATCCTAAACAATGCAAATAAAACCCAGTGAAAATAATAATAATTCCACCAACGGTTCTGAAAACGGCACAAAGACACAAAAAGAACAAGAATGTATGGCGAAATTCCGCCCCAAAACCGGCGCATGTTGCACCGTATCAAAAACAGTCTTTGAATACTAAAACACCAAGAGGGACAATGAACTTTGCCACGTATGTGTTAAAACCTCGAGCAAAACCTTGGCAAAGGAACCGTGGCTACCGAGCGTAACTCATTGTAAATATCTTAGAAAGTTAGGAGGGCCACAAGTTTATTAGTGCTTTGCACTATTTCGTGCTACCCTCATTAAATAAAGTTATAATTATTACAGAAGAAATAAACTAACCTAGACGAGGGAAGGTATACCAAAACACCGAATCCCGTAAGTCTAGAGGAAGCTAAAAACACTACAGCGCGGGCAGCCAAGCCGAAATGTACATTGATCCATTAGCACCGTTGATAAAAACCGTAGTGCCAGGAACACGTTGAATTTAAAATACAAAGCAAAGAGCGAAACAAAACAAAACGTATGAAAGCTTAGAAATAAGCCCTACCTGAAATCGCAAAACCCAACATATCGCTGCCGCACAATGAAACTAAAAGCTGACAGCAAATGGACGCGGCAAACAAGAAGCGTTCTAAACTGAAAAACGAACTAAACTGCAAACACAGACCTGAAGGGCTACTTGCAGAAATACCAGGAGCCAGAAGAAAAAGGACGCTGCTCTCTTTGGAAAACTGAGTCTACTAAGCCGGTTCTTGCTTGATCGCGAAGGCAGGAAACAGAATTTTTTGGAAAAAGTAAACGGGCGATCTGTGTTCGGTGCGATTAAGACGAGGGATTAAGCGACATTTGAACTGTCGTCGTGGTGTTTTACTGTCCAAAGACCTCAAAATGTGCTATCGACGCCAGGGAGCGGCTAATATATTACCGCCAAACCAATAGAAGAGAGCCAAGGGGATAACGAACCCATTTTCACGGACTTCTGACCTGCGTGCATAATATATTACTATTCAAATGACTTTGAATAGTCACAAGACTGTCTTGAGGTCTAAATAAAAATAGCAATTGAATTGAAAGAAGTCATGAGTGTTATTGGAAAAGTACATAGCCTCGATTTCAAAATGCGAGTTCAAAATGCGGTGCTTTTCATTTTCGTCCTCTTAGTCTCCAGACAGATACGCTCTATAAGTTCAAATGCTAATAGATGATGAGCATACAAGACAAGAGGACAGATAGAATTCGACAAAGAAATGAAGTTTTTCCATTTTCCGAAAAATCCGCTCATTAGATTTTTATTTAAAATTCCACACATGTAAATGAAGCCGTGATATCTTTATGACAGGAACATCACGCGATTCTGTCAGACAATTTTTAACAACCAATCCGTTCCTTTGAGCAGTTCATTTGAATCGAGACTTCCAGATCTTTTCCATTTGTTTTGACATTTTAAATAACCTATTTTGATCCGTAATATAGAGCTTTAGCCAAGCCTAAAGGAGCCAAGCCTATAGATTTAGCCAAGCCTCTGGAGGAATAAGCTGGTGTTCGTTTCTCAGTTTCCAAATATATTTCGGGGTTCGTTCTCTTTCAAAAAAATGTGTCTGTGAATCCGAGCTCGAAAGGTCATTCTAGAGCACAGCTTTATTAGGTTTTTTTCGGTCATCAAACTGAACACATATTTCACTCACGAGCCGTCTTGCTTGATTTTCGCAATGTTTCCATATCATGTCACTAACTGTCAACACTTGTCAAATCTATTCGGATTATTGGCTGCTCGCTTGAATGAACTTGAAACGTAGCTCATTTACAACAGCAAAATATTACTACTCAGAAGTAAATGGGAATTTATTTACTCTCGTAGCCTGATCAGAAATGTCCTTTTTTTTAACATTTTTGGCCTTATTCAATTTGGAATGCAAGTTGCAATATTCGGCTTCCCATCCCCCACTATCCGCCACTTATTTCACTTAGACGCCTGACATATTTCTTGGGACGTCGACAAAAAAAAGGTAGGTACAGAATTTTCAAATCCTTTGCAAGTTTTTAGCGGGACGGTTGCTTGTTATAGTAAATTTGGGTTCTAGTTCAAAGCTATTTCCTCCCTTTTCAGCTCCGATTTATTCCTCGACTGTTTTTTTCAAGTAGTTTAACCTCCGCCCTTTTTTTTGATTCAACAGTAGACTTTCTTTTATTCTGTGCTCCCCTCTCGATGTCCATTGACCTCATATTATTCTCAGTGATTGTACCAGGTTCCATGTTTGCGCATCGCAAATTAAAGTATCTGCCAAATATTGGTTACCCAGATTTGTTTGTGCAACAGCGGCATTTACTCTCCGATATGCACTTTCACTTCCACCATAAAATTAAATTTAGGTAACTTGGAACCCGCTGTGCTATGCAAAACTTTTCATTGATTTGTGACAAGATCACTGGTGTAGATTTCGAACAAATCAGTTAAAAGATATTTTCGGTTTTCACCCTTCAAGTCGGTGCCATTAAGGAGATCTTTGTGTTTAGTTTTCTGGATTTTTATACCGCATACACCAGCTTAAGTTGTTGTGTTTCCATTGTTTATGATCCCCAAAGGCATGCGCAACAATTGCAACAAGTGAAATTTTCAGTTTTGGGGGCTCCCCTTTGTTTTGATTTAAGCAGTAGCTAAAGTACTTCTTGAAGTATTCTATGACTTTTAGTGACAGTGGAGACTCTTCAGGACATCTTTTTTTCTGTGTCCTTAGTTTGTGAAAATGACTTACAAGTGTTATTATTGCATGGGTAGTGTCTGACCATTTCTCAATATTATAGGTCACCTCTCTCGAGTCGTCGCAATAGTGGAACTATTGTCATCTCTTATAAACACTGAGTACCTCACTCCGCAGTTTGGTGTTTCACTAAAAAGCTTAACTCCTCCTTGGGCTCCATAGATTTTGAAGAACTGTCGTGGTCTAGACGACAGTCATATTTTAGCAGTTTGTACACATTTTGACTTGGCATTCTCGCGAATTCTGCAAAATTTATTAGTAGGAGAAAAATCAGTGCCCTTTTTGGTTTTTCAGCCCCTTATAGCTCCATGTCCATTCAGCGAATCATTGGCCTTTCCACTTTTTTTGTGTCATTTAAAACAGACAAAGGTAGCAGACAATCCTCATCAGGAACCCTCCCAGTTGCCATTTTGATTTCATTTTCATTTTCTAAAACCCTTGCACAGGAATTTGCAGCAACATCTTCTGTCTTAATATGCGCGTTGTACGGTCCGGCCGTAGTTTTCTGATTCAAGTGTGCAATCAAACTTCGAAAAGACTACCGTCGAGATTATACACAAAAAATTATTTCATTTCAAGCTTTAGATGGCTTTAAATAAACGTTTTCAAGAGTTACTGAAATTTACAATATTTGCTTTTGACCTGACTGATATTAGACTTCCAAATGATTGACTCATGTGCTGACACACGAGTAAATATGGAAAATTCGCTCGCAAACTTTATTGTAGTAGGCGTATTTTAGAATAAAGAAGATTTAATTCAACGGTATTTATCTTTAGTGCTACTTGTTTTGGGAACCGACATGGCCGGGAGAGATGTTTGTTTTAATGCAATTTCAACGTTAATTAGTTGACCAGTCTTTTTAAAGATCTCGCTTTTTCAATCGATCTCAGCGAGAACATCGTATTAACAAGAAAGCAGTAGTAGTTATCGGTTATTAAAATGCATTTCTATCATGAGGACTTATGTCTTCGGGAAACTATAATTGTTGTAGTTGTAGGGCTTCCCTTTAGTACTGCGGTTGCAGGAAGATATTTTGAGGTTGCGTAATGGCTTCGTTGCATGATAGATACGCCTTCTCTTGTTCTTAAACTACGTTGTCACAATTTGATATTTCGTAACCGTCAACAAGGCTACATGATGCGTTTTTTGATGCTACACTCAGTAATGATTAAATAGTGCTTATTTTTTAACCACTTTTATTTCTTTAGAAAATCCTTTTTTTGCAAGCAAGGCAGTGGGAAAAAAGATCTTGTATTGTAAGATTACACCACAGACAAAAAGATTTATGAAATGCAAAGTTATAAGCTCATATATAAACATGAATCAGCAGAACTGCAATGACTTAGTCCTGAGGCATGGCTGTGTCATATGGTGCTTATCACTTTTTTGTGTGCATTCTCA
Source organism: Siderastrea siderea (assembly GCA_964030785.1). NCBI lineage: Eukaryota > Metazoa > Cnidaria > Anthozoa > Scleractinia > Rhizangiidae > Siderastrea > Siderastrea siderea. The sequence goes on along the minus strand of OZ034971.1, from coordinate 20,532,436 downwards.
TGGGAAATGAAATGTTTGAAACTTTTTTGAGGCAGTAATCAGGGCTTATTCACTAATTAAGTTAAATTGGGACTTTGTAACCCTGCGTTTGAACTGGTATTGTTGACAAGTAATAAAGCTTTGTCTAATAATTATTTAGAATTAGTTACATTAGGACATTTGAAAGTGCTTGATAGTAACATGGTATGAAAATAATATCATTGCCACACTCCACAGGGTATCATGTGAACACAAACGGCAAAAAATGGCAAACACAATATGTCTTCCCACTATGCCAGACAGGTTGCATTTCCGTAACAGCTCCGTAAAAAAACTGGGGTGACATGTCAATCCAGTTACCCAAAAGCCTTCTATTTTCACACGGTTAAGAATTGCAAAATTAGTGTAAACTTGACTAGTTAAATTTGTTTGGGAAAGATATTGTTTCCCTGATATTTGATGAGTCACATACTGAGACTGAGAAAAGCAGATTTTCTGTACAAAGATCAGTGTTTGTAGGCAAAAGTAAAACTACATGTTACCAAAACAAACGTTTATTGGCTAATTGTGGTATATTACCAACCTACATTTGTGTCATTGAAAGCCAGGGAGTAACACTGCCACATGAAAGTAAAAGGTGTTGCAGGGTAAATTAATCCCGCCAAATTTTCAATGCCATTAATTTCAGATGGAGATCTGAGTTTTCGCTACATCCGAGGTCTGAGTTTTTCAGGGGTCTGAGTTTTTGAGTTTTTGAGTTGTTGACATACCCAAGGATCTGAGTTCTGGATGCACCCAAGTGTCAGAGGTTTTTGGGGGGTCTGAATCTTAAATACGCCCCAGGAGTCTGATGTATAAGACACCTCCTCCTGTCTTCTTATAGTAATTAGCAAGTAGATATAGAGAGGCCAACTAATTATCACCAATCTGCAGAATGACAAGGATAGTGGATATTTCTACTGTGTTGCAGGGAATACTGCTGGAAAAATAAGGTCCCACAGACTGCTAATTCAAGTTTCATGTAAGTTAGCATAGAATTCTTAAAATAAGAATATAACTCTGCAAAGTATGATCCCCTGAATTCAGGGCGTAAAATGCTGTAAAACAGCATATGAAAAAAAAACCTATTCACAAAAATCCCTTAGCAACAATGCCAGATCTGTAGTTAATTGACCCCTCCTCCCCTTAAGAAATATGAATGGCGCACCTGCTTGTATAACCTGCTGGAAACACGAGAGGAGAGTTCTAAAGTTTTACATGAAACCAAGCCGCAGAAGAGAGTTTGGTACTATTGAATTCTTTCAAACTTCCCCAACATGTGTCTTTTGAAAGCATAAGAATGTGTACGGTGAAAACATGAAATGTGTTCCGTGCCGTGTTTACTACACAATTTGTTAATATCCCACATTTATTATCTTTAAAACTGCTGTACTTGTCAGGTACCTACGTGGTGAGAAGTTACTGTATACTCGGTGGATATTCATTCCCCTTTGTAATACACGTACGTGTGTGTCCTACAGAAACTTATACAGTAGACTTGTTCTACTGAGCAAAATCAGCAGCCACTTCCAGCTCTGTGGCATAAAAAATAATACTCACACATGATCATAACCTGTGTCTAGATAGCTGTCCAGGTGCAGATCTGAGCAAGAAACATCTTCTTGTCATTGGAAGATTAATGGTTGAAACACCTTGAACTGGCATTTGTTCACTGTCTCTTAATGTCTTGGTTGAAAAATTAAACATTTTCTTTATGGAAGGTTACCACATGTTATAATAATTAAGAAGCCAATTGAATGATCTTCACATGTAGCATGAAAAAAAAACGGTTTCAAGAGTCTAACGGGAATCAAACCCCTACATCTGTGATTCTGAGCAGGGAAACCTACTCTCAATGTAGGCTATCAAGGCTTCAAAGTGTCAAAACTCAAAGAGGCCGAAAGAGCAGGCAGAAAAGATAATTGCTTAAATTGCCTGCAAGCAGCAAAAATCATTCAATTCATTTCATGATTAAACTGCTGCTATTGTAATAACACAGTTGACTTCCGATAATTCGGACCTTTAAGGGAAATCAAAAAACTGGCTCGAGTTATTCTGAGTTTGAGTCATTGAGGGTAAAGTGATAAGAGAAAATGACCTGAAGGGAAATAACATTAGTTTTCGAGTTAGCAGGAGGTTCGAGTTACCGGAAGTCAAATGTATGTGTTTTTTATATAATCGTAGCATCAAATGTTATATTGCTTCTATGTTTTTTAGACATTTTTGATGCAAATAAAAATGACATTTCTATATGTTTTGAATTTTGTATTTGTTTCTAGATCTTGAACAAACTCCAGACTCCGGTGGATCCTCAACGAGTGCACCTCAAGGTGGTGCATTTAAGTTTGAATACCCTGAGGTAAAAAGCTTCCCCAAGCCCAGTTTTACATGGAGAAAAGGAAGCGCTGTAATTTCTGAGACACAACGGATCAGTGTTTCTAACACTGGAAACCTATACATTGCAAATGTAGACATAAATGATTTAGCTTCTTACAAATCAACTGTACAAAATATTTTCACCGGTGGGTCCTTTGACCGAGGTCCTATTTCAGTAGGCATAACAGGTGGGTGTGTTAGAATCTTATCTTTCAAAGTGTTGCATGTCCTGATATTGATGATGATGATGATGATGATGATGATGATGATGATGATGATGATGATGATGATGATAGAGCGGTTCTCAATTGAGTGTCAAAGTATTTTGCATTTGCTTTTCTTTTGCTTTGCTCAGTTCTGTGATTGTTTTAAAAAACTCGTAAGCGACAGTATAAGTGTAAGAGAAAGTTTTATTTCTCAGTTTTTAGTGCAAGTATGGCCATAGTTTTCGTCTTGATAAGAAGACTGCTTATCAAAATAGCAAGACCGGTTTCGGAAATCTGAGTGGTTTCCTTCTTCAGTTGCTTTGGTGCTCAAGTGAGTGTGAGCTGGTGTGGCCAAATGATCGCAGAGTTGCTGTTTATATAGTTCAGCGTGCGCGTCATGTTAATTGAGTGACCAATTAAAAGCAAGAGAGTTCTGTTCCGTTACACGTTGTTTGGCGTGGTTTTATTGTTTGCAAAGAATAATAGACGCCAATGCGTGTGCAAGTGCGGATCAACCAGGGGAATGCTTAGTGATGGTCGAAGAAAACTCGCAAAAAACTCTTTAGAACTGATGATAAACTCTTATGAACTGATATCGCAGAATAGAAACAATTTTATCGGCTAAAAGTTTAATTCTGTTAGCCAGATAGTGCAGTCTGCTTCGTACGGTGGCGGTGTAGTTTTTGTAAAGCAAATGATTGTAATATTGTCACCCTTTTAATAAATTTCAATAAAAGGAAAAATTTAATTCATCCTTTATTCAAATTATACCCCAAGATGGACTCCCAAAGGGCAGATCTGACAAGTCGTCCGTGCAGAATTCCAAAACAGCATGTGGTGCTATTGATTTGTTTTTTCAACAAAATGGTTTTCAGAGCAGTTTGGTCGAGCAGCTCGCGAGTGACCCGAATTTGCTGCCTTATTTCTGAAAAGCGTATTGTCAGAATACGGCAAAATCTAGTCAGGAGCTTTGTTATCGACTGTTTTATGGTCGCTCACGACGATTTCATGAAATAAGACAAAAAGAACAGAAAATTGAGCGAAACCTGGAAAACAACGTGGTTGCCATAATTTTTACTGGCAAGGCGTGCTCTCTCTTTACCGTCTAATGTCGCCAAAACCGTTCCTTATCGCTTTGACTCTGATATATAAGTTACAAGACATATTTACCTTTGTTCTAGTAAGTGGATACTTTGTTGCCTTAATCCTTTTCGCAGTAATTATGGCTAAATGCGTGTACGTAATATTCTAATAACTATTTTAATCACCGTTTGTTATAAAGGTTGTGTGGAGCCGATTTATCTGAAACTTGGTCCCTGAAATCTTTGAGGTTCTAGCACCTGTTCAGGGTAATATGGAGGAAGAACGTCTTTTCATTTTCCCGATAATACGCATTTTCTTTCAAAACCACGTTCAAGAAAATTGCTGAAAATTTTCATATATTCGTATCGATCTCAATAAAAACACGCTTTTGATAAACTTCAAGCATTCCTTTTTCAGCGTCTAAAGTATCTTAGCAATCAAATGCTGTTGAGCAGCTAAAAATTTGATTTCAAAACAGTTCCCCTTATGCAAATAAATAGTATCGGACCACCTTAGAACACGTGCGATTTTGAGCAAGTTGTGGTCATGTGACCATCCGATCATAACATTACATAAGTGGTTACGAAGTGTCCAAAAGAAAATAAATCAAAATAACATAAATCAAAGCGACGTCAACACTAAAAAACCTTTTACAGTAGCTTTTTAAAGTAATGCTTAAATAGGCCATGGCCCCTTCGAATCGAGATAAAACTCAGAAAATATTTCAAGTCCTTCCAATGCGAGTCGAACCCGTGACCTTCGGATTGCGGTTAGATGCCCTACCACTGAGCTATGGGAGCTGGGAAAGGTTTGTAATACTGCTAGAGTACATGTTCTTTTAAGGGATCGGTTTTCCAGCCTTTAGGTGAGAACAAATTAGACCTTGAGAGACAAAATACCGAACCATATATCCAAGTTTAATCTAAATAAACTGTTTTTCATATGGCTGCAGATTCAGCTCATGGATAGTTCGTCTTTGAAAGAGTCGGCATAATCCTAAAGAAGTGTACAAGAACGTAAATTTTCTTTTCACGCGACTTTTCCCTTGCCGTCGCTGTCGTGTCTGGTTAAGGTCCCTATTCAAAGATCAAGTATTATTTGAATATTTTGATGATTTGATGTTTGGTCTTTGGTTTCAGCTCCATCTCAAGCTCCTCAGAATGTGAGTGGTGTTCCAATCAGTGCTGATTCTATTCTTGTACAGTGGCAGGTAATTTCATTGACATCGGTTTAGTGCCCATGTGTCGCGTTTAAGCATAACTCTTGTGTACATAGGAATAAAAATGTGTTATGGTGCATGAGGATAAGGTGTTTTGCGTAGTCAAGACCCAAAACAACACCTGTCCCCTTAAACTATAACAAAGAGAAAGGGTAAAAAGTTTTTTAAACAACCTTTAACGAAGTGTAACAATAAGCAGAACAAATAAAAATTATCATTCGTTGGCTTCAGGTAAGGTGACGTGGGCGCAACTCCAAAGCAATCACAGGTACAAAGACAATGCTGTGATAACCTTATCGACTAGAAGTATTCTTCAGTTGTTAGGGTTTAATAACGTGTGAAGGACGTGGCAAAGTTTAAATGCAAATGAGCGTTAATTTGGTGCTTTTTGCACTTGATAAAGGAAAGGTAGGTTGGAAGTGTAATCGGATGTTTCAAGAGAGGAAAAAATGATCAACAAAAGACGAGCAGATGCCACAGAGAAAACAATGTACACAAGGCCCTTATTAGGAGAATCCCTAGATTTTGTGCGGCGCCCTCAAAAAGAGCTGTTGAGTCTCTCATATTTCATGCTTAAAAAAGTATGTTTTGGTCCTATCACCCAACGTCTTCATGCCTAAAACTGGCACATAAGGCCTCCAAACTCCCTCTCCAATGTCTCTTGTCCTGGACTGCAATGTGCACGTCGCAACGAGATCTCCAACATGTCTTGTCTCTTTCGTTCTTTGTGGTTCGTCGTCATGGTTGTTTGTGGCGTTTTTCTCTTCCTCTTTTGTTCCAAGTTAAGGAAGTGGCATGTTTTGTACACTAAAAAGCAAAATATGAGAAAAATGATCTTAAAAGTGTCTTTAAAATGTTTATCACGGATTCCTCTCCCTAAAAGCCACAATGGTCCTCTGCGCTGATTCAGGATATACTACCGTCTGGACAGGGTGTCTGGAAACCAGTTCATCACCAAGAAAATTGAAGACCCAGCTGCCACTCAGGGAAATATTGACGGACGAAAGTAAAATAAACAAACAGGCAACTGAGTAAATAAATTAATAAATAAAAAGGAAAATAAACAATGTTTGATCTTTTACGTTTATCTGGACTTATCTTGGACTGTAAGGTAAAATTTGCAGCAAAGAAAACAGTTAAACAAAGGAATAAAAATGTTGGGCTAGCAGTAGTTTTAGTTGGTATACAGCTATTTAAACAATGTCCGATGGAAGCTGCAAGCGTACGCTACGAGATCGCAAGGTACATGAAGGTAATATAGGCTTTCTTACGAATCCATTTTCAAATCAGCAACGCCTCGCTCGAATAGAAGAAAAAAAAAGTAAGCATTCATTTATCACATTGGTCTTTTAATCCTACTGCACTGACAACGTTTCTTCGAGGAACAATTCATTAAAACCAGACTGAGAGGCATGTTAGCGAATTTCTCCTCGTACATTATCTTGCAGTTCCCACTGCACCACCCAAGAAGTCACAGTTATAAATATCACAACCGTGAGTGTAGTTCTGCAGTGGAAGGCGCCGCCACGGAAACAAAAGAATGGACACATTAGGGGCTACAAGGCACTGGGATCAAATGCCTTAAAAATGACTTGAGAAAACTGAATGACTGACTTGAAGACCAAAAGTTATCACCTCTGTTCTGGGATAACAGAAACAAATTATGCAGTTAACCAATCAGCAAAAACATACAACCCAATGCCAAGCGCGGGAAATCTTGGGACCAGAGTTAAGCGTGGGAAACCTTGGAACCAGTGCCAAGCGCGGGAAAACTTGAAACTGGTGTCAAGAGAGGGAAAAGGGACATATAGTGGTTTTCAATTAAGTGTTGTTAGCCAGAGCCACAGTAATTACTCTGACAAATTAGTTCAAACGGAAACAGTGAACCAATCTGAATTCAAAGCGTATACACGTAATAGACATCAAGCGCGGAAAACGCTTGAGATAATAAACTGGTTGAAAAATTTGGCGCAACTGTCGTAAATCCAACACCCAAATTATTTTTTCCAGCTGCAACAAATACAAATACACATGTAACACAATGAACCAATCAGAATATGAAGCTAAAAGAAGCTACTGATGCCAGGCGCGTATAAACTTGGAACTAATGTTAATGGCGGGAGATCGCTAGTCACGAAACACGGCTGGTTTTGGTTCTGCGCTTGACTGAAATTTAGTATCACGTAAACGTTTGACTTATATTTGTTTGTTCTATACAGCTTCAAGCATGGAAAGGAAACACGCCCAACAATATAGTTCAGCGTGTAGTGAATCATAATCACAGTGTTATTATACAGAGCGGTACTTTGAGTGGCTTGGAGAAGTTAACTCAGTATACTGTGGCTGTAGTAGCCTACAATGGTGCAGGGGACAGTCCGAGGTCTGATACCAAAGCTATCAAGACTGAGGAAGGAGGTACTTGCTGTCTAGTTTATTTAAAAAGGTCTTTGTAGAATGCATTTCCTATCCTTTCCTTACATTTTTTATCTTACACGGTCGTAGGAGCCTTGACTTTGCCTAACTGGGTGAACCAAGAAACATTATTACAGAAACTTTTAATGTGGTTAAACTTTTAAACATATTTGGAAGCAAAATTTTTGCCTCAGAAGCGTGGAAACTAAGACGAGAAAAAAGTTTTGGTCGACTGCGGCTATCCTTTACTAAGAATGACAACCAATCGGATATTTTTGTCAGTATTGAAAACTTTTTTCATGTTTCCAGTAAGAACGGTTTGCTTGTTTTGTTTTCTGTTGTCAAATCCTAGAAAAAGGTCGAGGCGAACTTTAAGACATGGATCTATTTCTTTACTTTGCTCAGTCCCAGACGCGCCTGGGTCCTTTACAGTATCCCAGGTTTACTCTGATGCCTTCAAAGTGAGCTAGGGCCGACCACGGCGTGTTGACGGTCGTCTGATTGCCCATATTGTCAGACACTGGAGGAATGACACGTCGCCTAGTAACGGACAGACAAAACGGCTCCCAAACACTACCCTATCAGCCATCGTAACAGGATTACGAGCCAACACTGTTTACAGTGAAATTATGAATATATGAAATTCATATATTTGAACTGCGGAATGAAGAAATAAATGTAAGGAAGATCCTCGCAGTTATTAACGCAACTTATGCAGTTGCGAAAAAGAAAGCCTGAAAAAATCAGGCTTGCCGGGACTCGAACCCTGACCTCTGCGATACCGGTGCAGCGCTCTAACCAATTGAGCTAATAAGCCAACTGGGAGCTGGTCATTAAATTGGTTCGTAATATAACCGGGAAAGATGAAGATGAAATTATGAATATATGAAATTCATATATTCGCAACTGCATAAGTTGCGTTAATAACTGCGAGGATCTTCCTTACATTTATTTCTTCATTCCGCAGTTCAAATATATGAATTTCATATATTCATAATTTCATCTTCATCTTTCCCGGGTATATTACGAACCAATTTAATGACCAGCTCCCAGTTGGCTTGTTAGCTCAATTGGTTAGAGCGCTGCACCGGTATCGCAGAGGTCAGGGTTCGAGTCCCGGCAAGCCTGATTTTTTCAGGCTTTCTTTTTCGCAACTGCATAAGTTGCGTTAATAACTGCGAGGATCTTCCTTACATTTATTACTGTTTACAGTGTCGAGATATATGCTGAGACTAGAGCGGGGATTGGCACAAGTAAAACATTGTCGGCAAGGACTACTCAGTCACCTGGTGAGATCACTGACATGTTCTTTGTTTTCTGTGATGTTTGCGAGCAAACATGTCGTACTTTTTGGGCAAAATTAAATGAATTTTGGTTGGACATAGTTTTGGTTTGTTTCGTACAACGGAACCCCGATTTTACGGGGGTTCGTTCCATTGGGTTCTTTTCCATAAATTGTACTATTACTGGGCTAAAGAATATCGTTCGTGATACCGGAGTCTTCGTTATACCAGCGATCAGAACAGAACAAAACAGGCACTTTTATTTGTTTCACTCAGGGTGATTTCTTCAACATTTCTAAACAAAACACTGTCATATCTAATTTTGAATGACCCAGTCTTTTTAGTCATTTTTAGGCCCCGTTGACACCGACGTTTTTTTGTTTTTCTATTATTTTTTTCTGAATTCATTTTTATTTGCTTTTGTTGTGCAAACGTTTAAGGTCATCCGGTTTTCGAGAACTTCAGCTTGGATGGAAGACCAAACCGTAGAAAAAAGCCCACCGTTTTCAATGCGCAAATTCGCTGTTTTCAAAACTCTCCATTTTAAAGGAGTTTTTAAACGTCTCTGTCTTGAAGCGTTTTCAATCGTTTTCTTTTGTGTACGTTTAGACGGGAGGCCAAACCCACCAAAATAAAAAAAACTCGATTGATAGCGGCTACATGTGAAACTTTTTGATTTTTGATGTTGCTCAAAAACATGAATAAATAGAAATGTGAATAACTGTCTTCATTATTTTCCAGTTCGTCCAGGCGCACCACACAACCTAACAGTCACAGAAGTAAAGGCACGCTCTGTGCTACTGAATTTTATCCCTGGACCATCCGGCCGGGCCCCTATTCTCACCTACACGGTTGAGTACAACAACGACTCGTCTTACGACCCTGCGTCGGCACGATGACGAACATTGATGGTTGTTACTGACGCTCATGTTTTCTGGAACTTACTTCCGCTAAAATTAGCGCATCTGAAACCGTGTACTTTCTACAGATTCCGAGTCATTGCTGCAAATAAGATCGACAGCAGCAGCCCTAGCAACCCCTCAGATAAAATCAAAACACTAGAAACTGGTGAGTAAACCCCTTCTGGGAAGGTAACTGTGGTGCTATAACGATTATGTTGAAATGTTGAGATCCACTGGACGGGATCCACTGGAGGATTTTATCTATTTCAAGATTACTATTTCAACAGAGCCATTTATAAATTTAGCGACGTTTTGAACTGTTTTTCTGTTTTTTATTTTCACTTGTCGAAAGAATTTAAATGTTAATGATGTTCTTTTCAGTTCCCTTCCTTCCGCCGAGTAATTTGACCGTCAATCAACGTGGCAAAGATGGACTGGAATTGAGATGGAAGGTTGGTGGCTACTGAGAAAGTAACAGATGAAATTGTTGAAGGAAGAGTTTGCCGTCTCATACTTAGCCGTCAATTTTCCTTGTTTAAACGTCAGAGTAAGATGGAACACCCGCCATAATTTACCTTAGAGAAGAAAATCAATGGTGGATTTTACACCTTTTGTTTTTATTATTATCATGTAGGACAGGCTTATTCAACAGATATACTTCCGTCTTTGACGAGTTTCTCTTCTTCCCTTTCCTGTATATTGAATTTAGCTTGACATTGTTATTCGCTTCGGCGCATGAATTTCTTCCTATGAAGAGCCTCCTTTTTAGTGCCTCTTTTTCTAGCAACGCGCTATTCCTCCGAATAAGCGCCCCTATTACAATCATGTTTATTAAAGCGCCCTTTTCCTAACCGTTTTGCGATTAATGAAAGTGATTGTTAAGCTAGTGAAGTGGAATAGACAAGTGTAACCTGACTTTCACTTTAGCGCAATGAATGTTTTACTGGACATTTATTGCATTTTTATTGTCTCTCCTACTGCGTTTGGCTGTTATTTGTCATCTTGTTTCAATCAATCAATTTTATGACAACAAAAGAAAGTGATGTTTACTACAGGGTAGGTTTATTGAGGTAGAAGAGGAAAAGCATTTATCTTGTTTAACTGTTGTTTCATTCTTCGATAGGTACCTCCAAAAGACACTTGGAACAGCGACTTCATCGGGTTTTGGATGAGATTCGAACCACAAGGAGTGAACAAAACGATCCATACCTTGGAGGTGGAAATTCCAAACAGCCATTTAGACTACTTCCTAGCCGGAGGGCTGTTAAAGTACCAGCACTACAGGGTATCTGTCAGAACGTACCACTTAAATGGCCTGGGAGCTAGTAGTAGTAGTGCAGTGGCCTGGGCCTGGACGCAAGAGGATGGTAAGTTCCCGTATGTTTCTCGGTAAGATCCCGTATGCGTATCCCGTACGCATTTTTAAGGCAGTGCCTTGAAAATCCTTCTAAGACCTGGGTGAGGCGACAGCTAGAGTCGTTGTATCTCTCATGCACTAACATGGACTCTTTGCGTTATCAAGGAGTAAGAATCCGCACAAATAACTTTTTGAATGGACTCGTGTCCAATCTGTCGATCCCGTTTGCTCTCATGCAATCTCATCGATCCTTATGTGCTCTCAAGTAGTTTCAATCCTCTCAAATTTTCCTTTGAATCGTTGAGACTTAAGTCTTCCTCTTGTCATGTTTTTTTAGCAATTCTCCTTTTACTCTTGAGGAATTTAAATTTGCTAAATTTTTAATAAAATCTATGAGAGTTCAAACTCTCTCTCTTTAACCATATCCTCAAGCGCTCTTATCTGTCGACTTTTCAGTGATCTCTGCTTTCGGGAGCAGAAGAAACCAACTGATATTCCATTCAGAAGTATCCCTATTACAGAACGGGAATTGCTCAAAAGAGTTCGGTTTTTTCTGACAACAAAGTTCAGCTGTCATATTTTTCCCTTGTAGCCCCGTCTCCTGCTCCGGTTGGTCTCAAAGCGGTGGTGACTGGTGCATCATCCGTAGCACTGAAATGGGGACAAGTTCCCATTGTGGAACAAAATGGACAAATCCTTGGCTACAAGGTGAATTCTGTATTAATTGGGAACCTCCACCCTGCAGACTGCAAGAGTGACGTATCACCAGACTCCTCAGATCGATAACCTTTAAAAAAGGTAAAGTTACACCAAGTCAATATGGAGGAAAATGCAAGGCCTTTAGTACAAGAAATAGAATTTGATCATCAAAAGCACGTGTATAATCCCAAGCAAATCTTTATCGGAGAAAGATTTCTGTCATGGTGACTAGAACTTTACCTTCCCACTCTTTGGATAAATTTTCACGGGTTTAATTTCGCGAGGCTTTGGCGATGCCTCCTAAAAATGCTTCCGGTTCATGCATCTAAGCACAACAATTCATGCAAGGATTCAGTAAAAGTCCTAACAGATGTTATGTTCATTTTAGATTTACTACAGGGTCCTTGGAAGGCAAAACACAGAAAAGGAGAAAGAAATTAATCACGGTATGACATTCTCCACACACCATACCTTACGGGACTGGAGAGTTACGTCACTTACGAGTTCCAGATCCTAGCCTACACACGGATTGGGACTGGACCGAGGAGCTAGCCAATCAGAGCCACTACTTTGGAGTCCAGTAAGTTGAACGCACGGTCAATATTTGTCTTCAATGTAGAGGCGAAAAAACAAGCCAAAATAACATACAAATGGTTTTCAATACTAATTTTCTACTCTCCGTGGTTAAAAACGATTGTGCCTTTTTCTCAACCAATTAGAAGTAAAAAATCCAGGCCAGTGGGGACTTTGTCGGGTGAGTTTTTCCATGGCTTGATTACATTTATATGTATTTGCTTCGAGTTTTGATTAGTCCGTTGTGCTGTTTGCGTCCGTTGTGATCGGTCAGAGTGCTGACTTTGCTGTTGGTCTTTCGACACTCAAACGAACACCGCTTTAACACAGGCCAATCTCTACAGACGCACATAACGTAGTGAATCATCAGATACATGTAACAGCTAAGGATTTGCTGATTCAATTTATTTTTGTTTTGTTCAGCTCCAGGCCCTCCTGCTCGCGTCCGTTTCATTAACGTGGGTGCCTTCACAGTGACGATAGCCTGGAACCCAACGATTAATCCCCGTGGTGTAATAACCACGAGATGGAGAGATGAGTCCATTCATCACAGCGTAAGCCAGCGAATTACAGGACCTTTGAATCCGCGTATATTTTATCGCTTCTTGCTTTACGCAGAGACGAAAGAGGGTTGGAGTCCAACTCCGGCAGAAGCTGTGGTTTTTACCGGCGGTTCTAGTGAGAGATTATTTTTATTTACTGAAGAAATGAAAGAGCCTCTGTCACGTCACTTTTAGTACTACTCTTAGAGAGGAAGAAACCCCAAAATAATATGGTTCCTGCCCCAGTTGTTCAAAGAACGGACAACTTTATCCAGTGGATGGGCCTATCTCCTGGATAAAACTGCTATCCACTGGTACGTTATCCATTGGATAAAAAGTCGTTGCACGAAGCGTGAATACCGTCGTGGATAACTATTTACCAGATAAGCGGCTATTCAGTCGGTTGCTATGGTGAAAATTGGTCACGTTTCTCAGGATTTACTTTCGAGATTGCATGATAAGAAAATCCCGGAAAATGTAGAACTCCAAAAACAGATAAGCAAAGCCAAGTTTTCCATTGCTGTTTGTAAAGAGTACAACGTTACGTTCAAGACTATCGAATAAAAGTTAAAACTTACAAACTTTTTTTAATTATCAATATTTTAATTTGTATCTCTAGTCCCACGCTGGTTTTAATTGGCAAAATGTCGTATCACATAAACTATGAGTATGCTTGGCCTTTGCCTAATCATAACGCAGTTGAAGTGATAGTTTGTTTCTTTTTTAACACATCCACCATCGTGCAAAATTTATTTTCTTTAAACGTCTTTTAAAATCTGTTAGGCTCGTGGAAAAGTCTTTCAGTACTACCGTCTGCTAACGGATGTAGGACCGACTAAGCCGATAGTTTGTATTCGTTGTCTTTTTCTTTTCTAAATTCCGCGCGTGTTTATTTCAGAGCAGTGTTCGCTTAGAAGAAGGGGCACTTATTTTATAACATGCCATCTCCTTATTTTCTGACTGTGAAGAGTCGATTGACATTATTGTTCGACAAATTGACAAATTGCTTCAGTAGGTGGGCTTCTCTTGTGTGGAAACTGAAGTTGGGAAAAGTAAAACACGCCACTATTTGCCTAGGGATTTCACTATTATTTTGTACAACTGTCATACCATTCTCAGTAAATGTAGTACCAAGAAAAACGGTTAAAAATGAAGAAGTAATTATTACTTTTACACAAGGAATAAAGCAACCAAGAATTTGTTTCCTTGGCGATCCACATGTTGTTGTTGTGCAGTAGAAAAAGTTCCCTAATGTGGCGTTTGACTACAAATGTATTTAGATTTCGGTGACTCAAGGCTGCCTGTTCTTTAAAAAAGTCTTGATTTATTTCACTTCCTTCGTCTCAAGTTAATAGTGCTATAAAAACTGTTTGAAAATATTTAGCAAGCACTTCTGTTAAGCGACCATTGTGCGATGGTGGACACTATAAGTTGACTCCCTGACTGCAACATTCATACGGTTTTAAAAATGGATCTGTAACCAGTTGGATTCATAATATCAAGTATATATAAAACGTTACTCTGGTTAAAAATTTCTGTGTTCGAGAATGTGAAATATAAACGTTGAGATCTCAACGTTTTGGCTAAAACTTCAGCCTTTATCAGGGGGGGAGGTGATAAGAAAATTTTACAATGGGCGCATTGTGTATTCAAGAACGTTTCTCAGACTATGCTAAGAATGGCCAAAAATCTCAATGCTTACTATATTATGATAATGATTAATATGAACAACGGCAGACAAAAGTGTAGAGAATTTTTAGTCCGCAATATTAAAGATAAGAGTTTTTATAGGTGTTTTGTCTAAATTTCCCAAACTTAAATGACCAATTCTTTGAATAGCCATGTCTGTTTTGCCACAGTTTTATCCAGTGGATAATAGTTATACGACCTACTTTGGCATGGATAACTTTATCTGCTGAATAGCAGTTGAATAGCGCTATCCAAGCTTTGAACAACTGAGATGGCACAAGAGGATAAATTTTATCCGCTGGATAGGATTTATCCGCTCTTTGAACAACCGGGGCCTGATTTGTTTAAAATTGGTCCACTAGTTTTCTGAAACTATAGAATAGTGCCTTTTGCTTCAGATGGTCAGGATGAAAATATATTGCAATTGGGTCAATTTCTTTCAAGTTCTTCCCTCGTGTTTCGGAAATATCGCTAAGGCCATATCTCTCAATGTGACAGTACTTGTTGTCTTCTTCTTGGTGTTCTAAGTGCATACAGTGTACAAGTGTCGGTATAGTTTTGGCCCAAAACGTGACAACCTCAAAGACGTGACCCCTTAAAAATGTCGCGGGAATTTTGCTGGTTTTCGACAAGAAACTTAAATCCCAGCGTAATTAGTGCACGAAACCAACAATCGATGAAAATCGATGTTAATCGATAATAATTGATATCAATTAAGCGATAAATATCGGTAATCGATGAGTAATCGATGACCCGACATTTGCGTGCTTTTTCATGGATTTGTAATGGTTAATCATAATTGACATCAACTGATATTGATCCTGCATTATTATCGGGAAGACGGGTTTCTAAATCACCTCGTTTCCATAAAAGCCTTTAAACATCTTTGTTATGTTTCAAACTCCCACTGACTAGCCGACCGACTTATTTTCACTAGAGTCAAGGGCAACTGGAAACAAAGCTTTCTTTTTTGTTTTTTTGTGTGTTTTTTTAGCACTAGCTCCCAGTATCCCCGCGGTTAGCAACATCCTGGCCATATCAGTCTGCTTAACATGGCTTCCTCCAGGTTACGCCGCAGGTGGAAGCAAAATTACCAATAAACGCCGCCCTCGAATAAACGCCGCACCCAATCAGAAGAATGCGGCGTTTGTTCGAGAATTATAAGAAAAAAAATTACAAGAACGGTAAAACTCGGTAATCTACACATGAACGTTGTACATATCACAAGCCAGACAATTATGATTCTATCTCAGCAAAAAAGCGAGACATTGGAACTTTAAACATGTTTCTGTTTTACATAGTATTTACGAATGATTTACCGTAATTATTATCCGTGATTTAAGAAATATGATTTTGAAATAAACGCCGCCCTCGAATAAACGCCGCCCTTGAATCAACGCCGCATCGAAAACGTTAAAAATTTAATAAACGCCGCGGCGTTTAATCGAGTAAATACGGTATAGCAGGTAATTTGGCCAACTATGAGCTACATAAACAGAGATTATACAGCAGGAAGGTGTGCAATGAATACATACATGCTGCTCAAAGGGGCCATGTATAGACGCTGTGCTTCTTAAACATCAAGAGGAAGATATCGGGTGATTTTCTTAAAGGAATAATAAACCAAAATCAGTTTTTTTGCCACTTTTCAAGGAGACAAACTAGCAACAACTTGAAAAAAAATTGCCCGATATTTTCAAGTTGCAATCTATTTCCATCCTAGCCTTCCCCTACCAAACACACTTACGTATAGTTTCAGAGAGCTACGACTGAAACATTCAGTTTGGGCGTTTCCCTTCATTCCAGTATGTCTTTTAAGTAATGCTAAAAATAGGCCATGGCCCCTTCTAGTCGAGATAAAATCCCATGTTTTCCCAATGCGAGTTGAACCCGTGTCCTTCGGGTTGCCGGTTAGATGCTCTACCACTGAGCTATGGGAGCTGGGTAAGGTTTGTAATACTGCTAAAGCTCATGTTTATTTACAGGATCGGTTTTCCAGCCTTTAGGTGAGAACCAATTAGACCTTGACGAGTCAAAATACCGAGCCATATATTCAAGTTTGTGCTAAATAAAGTGTTTCTTATGTGGCTGCAGATTCAGCTCAGGGATAGTTAGTTTTTGTTCGAGTTGGCATAATCCTAAAGAAGTATACAAGAACGTAAATTTTCTTTTCACGCGACGTTTCCCTTGCCGTCGCTGTCGTGTCTGGTTAAACACGGAGCGATCCTATAAAAGGGAAGGCTCCGCCCCCTTGAAACGCTCGGTTGGTTCCAATCTGATTTTGTAATGGTAGACGCCGACGTAACGGTCACGCAGTTGATATCAAGGAGAATGTCCGTTTGTTTATCCGAACAATGAATGAATAAACCTAGAATAAAATAAGCTGTAGATACTAAATGTATAGTGTACAAATACAAGTGAGCCGTCAAATCTTATTCAACTCTAAAACGTTGCAATTTATATGCAAGTCCGGTGAGGTTCTCAACTGGAGTTGGTAAACTCCAGATAAACACTGAGAAACCGAGATTAAAAATTCAAATTCTGTGAAGTTACCAAAACAGCTTCCTCACCGCTCAACTATTAATAAACCAAAGTCAAAGAGTTATACAAATTTATTTCAGGACTTGAAGTTGAATATCAGTCTGTGAAGACGTAATTTGCTGGGACATTTTTCAAACCCAGCCGCAATTGCAGTTGGTTTATAATCCGTTGCAGGATTCTATGATTTATTTTGTTCATAATACTCTCACCCTTTGGGTTTCTTTCATTGGCTGGATCTTATTATAAACTATTACACAGAAGTAATAGTTTCCCCGAAAAATCTGTAAAGAGTTAGACATCTAGTTGGTTTATTTTTATACCTCGTTTTGGCTTTACCTCGGTGTAAGAACCTGTGAAACTCACGGATGACGTAAAACAAAGGAAACAAAAACATTTTAAACAATACCGTACAGCAAAACAAAAGCTAACAAACAAAGAAAATCTTGTCAGGTTCTTACACCGAGGTAAACCCCTCGTTTTGTTTGCAAAAGCCGTATTCATGCGGATCGAGTTGTTTGTTATTTATCGGTTTCGGTTTGCTTTTATAGCGCCTGGTATTTCGCCTCTTGATTCTTTTCGTCTTCAGAAAATTGTCATTGCAAAAATTCGGGGTGAACATACACGATATTTCCACTCGTGCGATTATCGAAGAATTATCCACCCATTTCGCCGAGAATAAGCTAATTGTTTATCTTGTTCATCGGCTACTAATTTTGCTAGTAATGCGAGAATGTTCGACTCGAAAGCACGTCCCGTTTGGTCTGGCAAGTGAGCCAATCAAATGCCTCCATCGGCACCCCTTGCATGGGATTTGTGATTGACAGGCTGAACACCTCAGCCTCCCTTTTGTAGGTTCGCTTCGTGTTTAACGTCCCTAGGGTCAAGCATTATTTGAATATTTTAATGATTTGATGTTTGGTCTTTTATTTTGTTTTAGCTCCATCTCAAGCTCCTCAGAATGTGAGTGGTGTTTCAATCAGCGCTGATTCTATTCTTGTACAGTGGCAGGTTAGTTCATTGATATCAGTTTAGTGCCCATGTGTCGCGTTTAAGCATAACTCCTGTGTACATAGGCATAAAAATGTGTTATGGTGCATGAGGATAAGGTGTTTTGCGTCGTCAAGACCCAAAATAACACTTGTCCCTTTAAAATATAACGGAGAGAAAGGGTAAAAAGTTTTGTAAACAACCGTTAACGAAGTGTATCAATAAACAGAACAAATTAACATCATCATTCGTTAGCTTCAGGTAAGGTGATCTGGGTGCAACTCCAAAGCAATCACAGGTACAAAGACAATGCTGTGATAACCTTATCGACTACAAGTATTCTTGAGTTGTTAGGGTTTAATAACGTGTGACGGACGTAACGAAGTTAAAATGCAAATGAGCGTTAATTTGGTGCTTTTTGCACTTGATAAAGGAAACAATGGTTGCAAGTATAATCAGAGGTTTCAAGAAAGGAAAAAATGATCAACAAAAGACGAACCGATGCCACAGAGAAAACAATGTACACAAGGACCTTATTAGAAGAACCCCTATACATTTTGTGCGGCGTCCTCAAAAAGAGCTCTTGAGGCTCTCATATTTTACGCTTCAAAAAGTCTGTTTTGGTCCTATCACCCAACGTCTTCATGCCTAAAACTGGCACATAAGGCCTCTAAACTCCCTTTCCAATGTCCTGGACTGCAACACGCACGTCTTAACGAGATCCCCAACATGACTTGTCTCTTCCGTTCTTTACTGTTCGTCGTCATGGTTGTTTGTGGCGTTTCACTCTTCCTCTTTTGTTCCGGTGCCCAAGTTAAGGAAGTGGCATGTTTTGTACACTAAAACGCAAAATCTGAGAAAACTGATTTTAAAAGTGTCTTTAAAATGTTTATCACAGATTCCTTCCCCTGAAAGCCACAATGGTCCTCTGCGTGGATTCAGGATATACTACCGTCTGGACAGGGTGTCTGGGAACCAGTTCATCACCAAGAGAATTGAAAACCAAGCTGCCACTGCGCAAAATACTGACGGACTTGTGCAGAACACTGCGTACGAGATTAAGGTGCAGGCGTACAACGACGCTGGAGGCGGGACAAATAGCAGTTCGATCACAGTCACCACGGCAGACGCGGGTAAGTTATGCCGTTTGTTTCTTACTCATTAGAAGAAGAAGAAGCTTGATGTCCGTTTTGCTGTTTAAACGACAACGCATTCTCTTGCCACCAATAAAGTGCCGTTTACGGATACTGCATGTCTGCCACATCTTGGCCCAGTTCCTCAAAATGGGATTAAACTAATGCAGTATTCTAAACGCTGAACTTATTCCGATTCTGCAAAAAATAAAGTAAAATAAACAAACAGGGAAATAGATAAGTAAATAGATAGATAAATTAATAAATTAATAAATAGGCAAATAAATAGATATGTAAACAAGAAAATAAACAATGTTTTCATCTTTTACGTTCATCTGGACTAACCTGGGACTGTACGGTAAAATTTGCATCAAGAAAACAGTTTAACAAAAGGAATAAAACTTTGAGCTAGCTGCAGTAACTGTACATTTAATGTCCGATGGAAGCTTCAAGCGTACGCTACGAGATCGCAGGGTGATCTAGGCTTTTTATGAATCCATTGTCAAAATCAGCAACAGCTCGGAACACGTAAGCATTCATTCATCACATTGACTTGTGTTATTTCCTTTATTGCTACTGCACTGACAACGTTTCTTCTAGAATCTTTTCATTAAAACCATAAAAGCATGTGAGTGATTTTCTCCTCTTAAATTATCTTACAGTTCCCACAGCGCCACCCCCAAGAAGTCACAGTAACAAATATCACAACCGTCAGTGTAGTTCTGCAGTGGAAGGCGCCGCCACAGAAGCAACAGAATGGACGCCTAAGAGGCTACAAGGTACTGGGATAAAATAGCTTGAAAAATGACTTGAAAAACCTCAATGACTGACTTAAAGACCAAAAGTTATCACCTCTGTAAAATCAGGCCCAAGTGACGCAAATGATGCAGTTAACAAGCTAGCAAAAACATACTGCCCGTTGCCAAGCGTGGGAAATCTTGGAACCAGAGTCAAGCGTGGGAAACCTTGGAACCGGTGCGAAGCGCGGGAAAACTGGTGTCAAGGGCGGAAAAACGGACATATAGCGCCGGTTTTCAATTGAGTGTTGTTTGCCAGAGCCACAGTAATTACTTTGACAGATTAGTTCAATCGCAAACAGAAGTCAAGCGAGGAAAACGCTTGAGATAATAAACTGGTTGAGAAATTCGTGCAACTGTCATAAAACCAACACCCAAGTTTTCAAATCATTTTGTGCAGGTACAACAAATACAGTACAGTACAGTACAGTACAATACAATAATTTATTGACACTCCCCTTGTTGGGATTTTCAGTGACAATACGTAAAAAATGTTAAAAACAGTTAACAATTAAAAATGTTAAAAACTGCAAATTAAAATACAATACTACAACTTAAAGATGTTAAAAATATATGATTATGGACCACTACAATTTAAAAAGTTAGCAATTAATTTATTTTTGAGGTTAAAATTAAAAGAGGGGAATGGTTTTAAGGTTTTAAGAGTGTTGTCAAGACTGTTCCAGATGTTTACTATACGATAATAAAAAGTCCTCTGACCTGTGTTTGTTTTGTACAGCGGGATGTTTAAAAGTTGAGAGATTCGGGTCGTGCGGCCATTGACCCAATTCTTGTTGTGAATTGATGGCTAAGATGGCAATCAGAACACGAAGTGAAAAGAAGCTACTGATGCCAAGCGCGTGTTAACTGTGTTAATGGCTGGAGATGGCTGGTCACGAAGCACGGCTGGTTTTGGTTCTGCACTTGACTGAAATTTAGTAGGACGTAAACCTTTGACTTATATTTGTTTGTTCTGAGGCAGTATAATGCAACCCAAGATTTGCACGTCTTGTGTCTAGAGACGTCACGCATGACGAATGTGTCAAGACCGTATCCAGACAAATATACAATGTTTAGATAAACAGACAAGGCAGGCGCCAGCTATGGGTAACGATGGTATTTCACAAAATGCCACTTAGCTTGAGACAGAAAAAAGCCGCCATATTGAGCGCCATCTTGGATTTTACCGAAAATTAGAAATTGTCAAAAAACGTTAAGAATTGGAAATTTTTGATACTGGACATGTAGAAGATGATATAATTAAACATTCTGCGGATTTTTTGTTGACATTTTTTCCATTTTCACCTAAAAAGAGTAAAAAACACAAATTTTTCTTTAAAAATGGCTTGACCATCTGCTACTTATGACGTCATTTCTCCTGGCCATAGCAACTGATTCTCACCAAACTTGTGTCAAAATGTGTCTTAGGGATATGCGCACAGCTACTTAAAACGGCAGGGCCTGGTAATGATTCGCCTTGGAAAAATTCAAGAAAAACCTTATGGGGGTGGTATCAACCCCCCTCCCCCCCCCCTTGTACGCCCGAGGGTTAAGTAAAAAAATCTGAGAACGTTTTCAAGAAATTGCGGCTAAGCTATATAGCTTTATTTGCCCTGTAATTGATTGATGTGACTATGAAGAGGTTTTGTGGGTTAGGCACAGGAGGCCCAGACAACATATTTGTCTTTAACTCCGTTTGTAATAATTATAGTTAATGTACGGGATTTACCGCTATCGCTAAATGCAGTTGCGTGACCACCGTGGACAACCAATACAACAAACAATAACAACAAACGATATTGCACTGTTATGCGCCACTTTTGGGTTTTAAGTTCTTGTCAAGTTCCGTTATCACATAATTATAATTTTGGCCAATCATGACATAATATCTTATCATTTTCTTATGTTTAATACAAAAGTCGGACTTTTACTTCATTTGCTGTAGCGGTGTCTTATCTCATCTCAAGGGAGATATTCAACTTTGTTCTCTGTATACGACTTTCATTTTTGAAGCATTCTAAAGAAAGAAGAAAGCTGGTGCTATCGTTAAACGTATTTTTGTATGTGTGAATTGATCTGGATTTTTATCCTGATCACTCTGACCATTTTTAAATGAAAGAAATTGACTGCATTTGTGGATTGTGAAGATAATGAGTTTCTTCTCAACTTATTGGCCCCTAAAATACAGCAAATTTTAATTGAGTAGTTTTACGCCAAAAGATGCAAGACAACAAGGGAAAACAAAGAGAGGAAGCGATGCAGACCGCTGAGGAAAAGGTGAAGTTGGTTTATTTTTGTAAAAAAAACAAAACACTTCAACAAAGCTTCCACTGAAAGCTCTTCTTGCAGCATTCTTTGGAAATATATTTAAGTTCAAGAAGAGTACCCGTGAAACTACAGTTTTTCTCATCCACCCACTAAGACAACGTCGTTCTTTGCTGCCGGTAGTGCCTCGGCAGACTTACAAATTTGAATGCGGCTGTTTATTTTAGCCTTAAATCTAGATATGTCAATTGGCAAGCAACTTCGCTCTCGAGGAGGAAGACCTTCTATCTTTAAATAACTAATGTCGCTCCGGCAGCAGGTATTTTACTGGCAAAAATTACTCGAAAGAAAAATTAAGGATTTTGGGAGCTTCTAAGTACCAGTAAATTACCGACGGAATACGGCATAAGTTTTGCGGCCTCGAAGTGTATAAAATCGGGCGCTTTGAGGAGATCATAGAACTGTTTTCGGAAGCTTTTCGGATAAAACAGCTTTAAACCAAAAACTGCTGCGCTTCTAGTTTCTTGAATTACTTGTTTCGATCTCTAACTAGACACCCGTTGAAATGGCTTCTAGATTCAAAACAAAAACCAAGAACGTAAAATTACCGTAATAAAAGTCAAGCGTACTATACGGGGAACAGGGGCCATATTGTTGACTTCAGATTTCTCCTGTGATAACAGGCGATCCGAATTCTTCCTTGTCAGTGTCCAGTGAGGGTTTATTGCTCCAACATACATGATAAAATGTCCATGAAAGTACATCCTTTTAACTTGAAGCCTCGAAAACGGTGTTTAGCGTTTAATTTCGAGGGTAATCCGCCATTTTTCACCAGTATGTAAACGCGCGAGTATTACACACTTCCAACATTTTACATGAAGTATGGTGCGAGGGACGTCGGACGGGTGCGTGACGCCATGACCATCAAAACTGACTCGAATAGATATATGTTTATTCCGATTTCTATGAATATGGTGCTCCGCTCTGCTTTCAGTTACGAAAGACAGTCTCTGTTAAAAATAAACTAGACGGAGATATTTGCAAGTGCCAAGAAATGTTGGCATCAAACCGCACAAAATACTCAATACTTCAATCAAATGAGTTTGTGCCGACCACAGCCTTGCCTAGTTCTTCTACTCAAGGTTCATTTAGTGGGGCACCATGGGTAAGAGAATCTGGTAACCTATCGTTTCGAAATAGGTTGGCTATCAAAAGAATACTCGGTTGTCTTTTTGGTGGAAAGCGGAAAGTTCAAGTTACGAAACTTGCCTTCGAGGACTTTATTTTGGTTTTCTTCACGGCGGGATAGCTTGTCCTGTTCTGAAACACAACTGAGTAGGTGAACTTTTAAAAGGGTTTAAGGTACATAATTTTGAGCATTACGGTCAAAGAAGTTACGTTTTGAAATGGGACTTGAATTTATGTCATTAGAAACGTGCCATTTACTTTTTGTTTTGTGCTGACGGTGACTTTTAAAAATTATCAGAAGATGCGCACAGATTTTAGACAGATGTAGTCATGAATATTTTCCCATGCGCTCAGGAGATTTCACCTGCGTCGACGGACCCACGATGCAGGACGTACAAGCACCCTCACCGTGGCATAAAGGGGAGGTCGACGGACCCACCCTCAATTGGATTTTTCCTCTGTTACAATATTTCGAAAAGTTTTCACCTTTAGTAGAAAGCCTGTGATGTAAGGGTTAATATTCCGACTGTAATTCTGTTCGATTTGCCGCGAAAGAAGATCTGATTGAATTGTTACAAATAACAATAGTTTGTATAAACAAACTGGCGATGTCGCTATGGGATCCCCCCTTGGATCACTCCTAGCAAACCCTTTTATGTGTTCGTTCGAAGAGAAATTAAAGAACGACGATAAAATGTTTATTTACTACAAGTGTCATGTCGATGACACATTTGCAACTATGCCGAACGTGGCTAGTGTTTCTTCCTTCCTTGATGTTCTCAATGCTCAACACCCGGCACTCACCATGGAAACGGCTACCAACGACACATTACCCTTCCTAGGAATGAACATGATAAAGAACAGCACTAAACTTGAAACCAGCGTGTATAAGAAACCAACCAACACCAGCTCCTACATTTTCATAGTCATGTCGACCAGGAAAGGTGGGGGGATAGAAGCGAGGCCTGGAACCTAGAAACGATGTTCACACAACTTGCAAAGCGGTCCAGTCAAAACGTGGAGAGTGGAGAGCGGTGTTTGTAATAACAAATATTTCCGTCGGATCGACATGGCGATCAACTGATTTGGATTAATAGACCAAATTTAATAGCGAGCAGCTAATCTTACTGTCAGCTTAGTACAAAAGAATATTCGATAGCAGCGACATCAATGGAGGTATTACTGTTTATGCACTGTATCACTTTTTTGCGGTGGTGAGTGAACTCAGCTGCGAGCGAGCTGTATAGCAGCCAAGTTTCGCTTGTTTATCCTTGGAGAACTGGTTTGCAGCAAACATTTCAATTTGAACGCTAGAATTTGATAAATCAACGTAAATAAATCTCTTTCCAACAGAAAGCGCTTGAACTATTCCGGATTTTATTTCTTGTACTCCGCGACAAAATTTTGGTCTTTTTGTACCGCTGAACTGATACATGTGATAAATAAAATACTTTCTCAAACTCATTACTAATTCATAAAGAGAAAACAAGGGAAATCACTACCGTGACGGTGGTTTGGATACCGAATCTTAATTAGGATAAAATTTTGCGAACTTTTGCTTTGAATTTCTCCAATGGTTTGAGAAGCCATACCAAAAAAACCCGAGTGTTTCATCAAGTATTCAAACACCCCGAAGTGGGTTTAAAAAATCGGCTGAGCCTCGTTTTTTCAACCCACTTCTCGGTGTTTGGATATCCTGATGAAACACTCTTTCTCGTGTTTGATATACTACTTCTCAAACTCATTAATAATTCATAAAGAGAAAACAAAGGAAATCACTACCGTGACGGTGGTTTGGAAACCGGATCTTCATTAGCATAAAGTTTTGCGAACTTCTGCTTTGAATTTCTCCAAGAATTATGAATGGTTTGAGAAGCCATATCAAAAACTCGAAAGAGTGTTTCATCAGGTATCCAAACACCTCGAAGTCGGTTAAAAAAACTCGGCTGCGCCTCGTTTTTTCAACCCACTCCTCGGTGTTTGGATATCCTGATGAAACACTCTTTCTCGTGTTTGATATATTACGTCAATGTTTCTTTTTGGCATCATTTGTAAAGAATCAGTTATGACTGTACTGGGTTTGCTTTTTCTCCCACTCATAAGATTATCCAGCATGGTCTACATAAATTGCAACCGGAAATGTGCCAAAAACAGCGACAAAAATAAATTCAATCAAAACTGCTATAGCCTAATGGAAACACCTATGCACAAAATGCGACTTTTATTATCAATAATCTAGTTATGTGCTTATAAGATCATTTTTACAATTCAGCACGTAGAACCCGATCCCAGTTTTGAGTAACCCAGCTTCAGAACATTCAACACAGTCGATCAGCGTCGACCCCATCGATCAAAGCTCTGCTGTCCTGCTTTGCAACTAGAAAACTCTGAGAGTAAACTTTTGTCTTCAAAAGAAGCAAAAAGCACTAAAACACGATAAAGGTGTAAAATGCGATCAATTTGCGAAATACCTAGATGACCGTTTGAATACAGTTCGGGGAATTAAACCTGTCAAATTCCTACGTGCCCGAGGCATGATCGGCTAAATAACGGGTGGAGTTTCATTTTGAATATTTCATTCTTCGTTTGAAAAGTGGATTATTGAATCGAATAAATAAATCAATATCGCAATAATCAACTTCAAATTTTTGTTCTATGGGGGTACGCTTTACCTGGCTTACAGCTGCAAAACGTCTCATGACACGAACAGCGTTCGGCAGTAGTCGGAAGCTGGGAGGAGCCGACCGAACATTTGATTGACGGTAGCGAAAAACGAATTTGTCGGTTGAGCTTTTAATTTTAGAGTCCGCATGTTATTGAAAGGCGCAGCAAAAATCTACATTTTCGTACCTACAATACTCTACTAAACTGGTTGACTCTACCATTACCAACTTCATCTACCGTCAGGCCCAAACTTCCACGGCCACCGACACCTCCACCAACGCATTACAGAACACGCACTCACGATCTTTAATTGTAAAGTACGTGCAACATCACGGACCCATTAAACCTGATTTGTCCAAGAACTTTTCGGTGCTCCGAAAGTACCGAATCTAACTGTTTAAAAAGCTTTCAAATGTTGGAACGACAAAGCAAAAATAAAATACTGGTTTGGAAGACCGAGCAGGAAATTCTTGAGGCAACAAAATTGGTAATCGAAACACCACATGTAGCCAAAGCTTGAGTTATGACTGAAAATTAATAAAATTTTATGAAATAAACAGTGTTTCTTTGTTTATATCTTACGTACTTGCTATCTAGGGCAAAAATTCGCTCTCCGAGCGAGAATAAGCGTCTTTCTAATTTTTGCTCCCAATTAGTATTATAGTATTATGCAAAGGTTGCACACTGATCTGCCATTTCACCACAGGACACCCAAGCATAATATTTGAATATTATTAAAAATGGCGTTTCAAAATATAAGACTTTGTATGGGATTTCGAAGCGAACATTTTGAGCAATACAAAACGGCAAACTAACTGAATAAAGTTCATGAAACATTACATGGTGTTGTTTGCTATCCTTACAACGCATTTTGAGCAATTTTAGGTCCATTTACTTTACTGAGTTAGCACGTGTATAATACATTGACAAGGAAGGAGTCATTTGGCCCGATTTAGCCACTATTACCGCTCGACACGTTTCGGAATTCGCTCGAATTTACCCACAAATATAGTTCAGGCTCCCATTCTGACTTAGCGACTTGACAAAAGGAAGACATACAAGTGATTTTCTCAAAACCAACTGCACATACCTCGTGTCCCAAAAGAATTATCCACTGCACAAAATCATAATAGCATCTCAAAATAGGCCGCCATGGATGCGTGAGGATCCCGATAGTCCCATTTGACAGCGGTCGGCACTGGACACCAGTCAAATTATGCCCTTATGGGGAGGGCCACGCTCGTTTTGGTCATGTTACAATTTTGTGGTAACTATGACCCGGTGCGGACATAAGATTGTCGCTCCGACGCAGTCTGGTTCGCGTGAGAAAATCGCTGCGTGTTACAAGCGGATAGCAAAAATAAATCATTCCCATTTCTGAATTTATATCCCTTTTTAGGGTGTATATTTTCTTGTTTTTTTAATAAGTAGGTTACCTGACCGGCTTCATGCAAATATAGAAATAGATATAGTATATACAATAACAATTTTAAAATAAAACATTTTCACGCGCGTGAGGATACGAATTTAAATGAATTTGCCGACTTCGGTTCGAAAAAAAATATCTGATATATAAAACCTATCGACGATTGAAATTGAACACATTCAATTCACGCAGAGTACGTATTTAAAATTTACGCAGTAGACTGACCTGTATTACAAACGTTTTGTACATGAACGCAAATATGTTCAATTTACCACGCATGAATAGAAACATTGGAGGAAGGAGAAACACGGTTCACTTTCTTTTTTTCTTGACTCGTTTTCATTTTCTAATGGCCAAGACCGTTTTAATTTCTTTCGATAACTTAATTCTCTCCATAAGGTCACGGAGTCCCGCGTAGCGATTGCACCTTTCTCGCGCGAACCAGACTACGTTGGAGCGACAATTTGTGTCCGCACCGGGTCATAGTTACTACAAAATTGTAACACGACCAAAACGAGCGTGGCCCTCCCCATAAGGGCATAATTTGACTGGTGTCCAGTGCCGACCGCTGTCAAATGGGACTATCGGGATCCTCACGCATCCATGGCGGCCTATTTTGAGATGCTATTATGATTTTGTGCAGTGGATAATTCTTTTGGGACACGAGGTATGTGCAATTGGTTTTGAGAAAATCACTTGTATGTCTTCCTTTTGTCAAGTCGCTAAGTCAGAATGGGAGCCTGAACTATATTTGTGGGTAAATTCGAGCGAATTCTGAAACGTGTCGAGCGGTAATAGTGGCTAAATCGGGCCAAATGACTCCTTCCTTGTCAATGTATTATACACGTACTAACACAGTTAAGTAAATGGACCTAAAATTGCTCAAAATGCTTTGTAAGGATAGCAAACAACACCATGTAATGTTTCATAACCTTGATTCAGTTAGTTCGTTGTTATGTATTGCTCAAAATGTTCGCTTCGAAATCCCATACAAAGTCTTATATTTTGAAACGCCATTTTTAATGATATTCAAATATTATGCTTGGGCTTCCTATGACTTCACCCGCATAAAAGCATACCTCTTTTCACTAAATGAGCTATATTTCTTGAAATGCGCCATTTCCACTCACAATTTCCTCAAATCTGAATGAATCCATAGTCGAAAAACAACTATACGCCGGAAAAGTTCCATCTTTCCCAACATTTTGTCACCATAAACGGCAATATTTTGAGCTTCTTGTATAAGAAATCAAATGTCGGTATTCGACCTCCGACCTATGCGCACAAATATATGCAAATATGCTAAATAATTCGTACAAGACAAAATCTACTGTGTCGGGGAGGCGTGCACGGTGGGCAAGAAGAAATTGCCACACTTCAAACATAAAACGTCGCACCCCGACACAGTAGCTTTTGCCATGTCCACGCCATTGTGCGAATTGTCCAGTGAGAAGAGAACAGCAAGATGAGATTAGCATATTTGCAGGAAATTGAGGAAATTGAGGAAATTGTGAGTGGAAATGGTGCATTTCAAGAAATATAGCTCATTTAGTGAAAAGAGGTATGCTTTTGTGCGGGTGAAATGGCAGATCAATGTGCAACCTTTGCATAATATTATAATACTAATTGGGAGCTAAAATTAATAAGACGCTTATTCTCGCTCGGAGAGCGAATTTTTGCCCTAGATAGCAAGTACGTAAGATATAAACAAAGAAACACTGTTTGTTTCATAAAATTTTATTAATTTTCAGTCATAACTCAAGCTTTGGCTACCTGTGGAAACACAACATGGAGCAAGCCCCTGGGGTTAGAGGTATCACACTGCGAAACCAAACAAAACTAGTCAAGCGTTGTGTTTATGATTTCTTTACCGTCGCACTATCAACAAATGTTCACAAAAGGTAGATACCTCGATTTAGATACGGAAAACTTCTGACACCAAAATATCAAGACATGATTCAAAAATAAAACACAGTAAAATTGAAGAGAAACGTTTAATAATACTAAAGTGTCACACGTTCTCGGTAATATGCCACCAAAATCAAGCTAAATCAGCCGAGTAAGAAAGACCATCATTTTCTTCGGCTATATACTACACAAAATAACATCGTTTTACCTGCAGTCAATGTAGCTCTGAGTTCAAGCAGCTCCAAATGTTCAAATTAAGAGAACGTAATGCAAAATATGTTGAATGATAGCTTTCCCAGTTGTTTGATTCATCGTTGTTTTGCCATGCACAGTCCGTCCGCTGCCTCTGAACCTGGAACCACGACGTTTTGTTTTCGTTTCAACTCTCCATTTACAATGCTGAAATGATACAGCTTCAATCCGCTTTGCACGATGAATACAACAATTTTTCAGGAAACATCAGATCTGTACCACATTTAAGAGCCAATAACTGGAATACCGTTTCAAAAAATATTCTCGGAGTTTCACTTCGGAGGAGTTTCATTGATCCATTCAGCTTTGCGAGAAACGCTACAACACTTCGCAAGGTTTTGGCGCCCTTTACCTTCAGTCATGTGATCGGCTATTTTTCCCTTTTTTTTCTTTGTTTCTTTTTCCTCGTTCTTTCTTGATTTTTATGGTAACTAGTGATTGAGTTTTAAATCAACTGCGTACTCGTATTGCTTATAATTTCAAATTTCAACGGAAGCGAAATGAACTACAGCATCCCGTCTATTTCAGTAAGCTTCGAATCGTTCAGTTAAGTTTCACAACATTGGGTTGCCAAGTATGTTGCCCTCTTCGGCTCACAACTTGTGCGTGGACTGGAGCGAGGGGTTTAACGATATGGTACTTAGAAAAATGAATATTCACGAGCATTGAACGCGAGTTACACGTTTTAACTTCGAATGAGTCTACTAATAAAAGACGTGTCATCTTTAAAGCAGGAATGGTTTCTCATTATTCGGTGATGGAAGACTTCAATATTTAAAAAATGATTTATTCAGTCTGGGCAATTTTGGTTAAATACAAACATTGGGTTTTTTTGTGCAGCGTCTTCCTGTTCTGAGACGCGTGCACGGAATTGTCAATATATCAGGCCCATTTGGAAGTTTTTTTAAATATATATCATCTACAAAAATCACACGTACTTCAGTGGGGAAGGCTGTTTATTTGATATCCTACAAAAAAGCTGTTAAAACATTCATCTGCACTCTGTTGCATGCTAATATTGTATTTCTCAGTCTGCATTTTCAAATGTTGTAGTGATGTAACGATACTAGCTACTAACGAAGAAAGTGGGCAGGCTGTTTGCAAAGATGTATTTTTTTTCAGTAAAACATACTAGGCAGGATAGCAGGTTGTTTCACTGGCATGCCACGAAAAAGCTGTCACAATAAGCTTAACACTCTTACATAACGATATGCCAGCTACCAATAAGTACACACTTGATATACTTGCCGGAAAAGGCTGGCTGTTTTAAATGAATGCCTGCAAAATCAAGCAAAATAATGATATGCCAGCTTATAAGGCCAGATAGGGGATCTACGAAAGCGCTTTTCGAATGTAAAACTCAGCCAGCCACTTAAAAGTTACAAATATTGCTGAAATAATGATTTGGTAATTTCTAAAAGCACACGAAGGCTGACTGATACATTCGACAAGATTTCTTACAGTGTTGGTTGCACCATCCCCCACCGGGGGAGGGGGGAGAGGCACAGTGATACCGGTGCGAGTTCATTGCGCTTCCCGCTTGTGGCTTCAATTTCGTTTACATGATTCCGGTCACAGGACTCATATCGGATACGAGTTCACTCATGTGGATGTATCGGATCGAGATTCATATTTTGGGACGAAAACTCATACCGGTATCATGCAATCGCTGTAGTGTTCCTTTAGATTACTTCTTTAACCATTTCGCTTCAGAATGAAACTCGTATCACAATTTAACCTGTTTAACATAGGGTAGGCATCTTGAACCAGAATAAAGGTCGTGCTGTCATCACGTAAACACCCCTCTATCTGGTCATATCAACCTCATTCAGACCGGGCTTTTTTTTTTGTTTTTGTTAGGACCCGGGGAGGGCAGATTCCGCCTTAACTCCGAGAATATTAAAGCTACGACAACAAAACTTAGAGGGCGGATAGCACGTCCAAGAATGTTTATTTTGAGGTCCGCAGCATTAGCTGAAGACGTTAACATGACGTAACAGTTACGTCATGTTCTTAATCGGTAACTATCGTGGCCCCGCCATCTCAGATTCCTTGATTGTCTCCAAAACTCCCAAAAAGCACCAAAATTGACCACAAAGTAATGGCAATCAATAAAGAACAATAACATGATCCAAAAGGGTAAACGGTACTACAAGAAAATAATAATTTTTTAATTAAAAAGACGAAAACCCTGTCTGAATAGGGTTATTTGAACAACTAGTTCTTAAAAGCACTAAAATGCACTTTTTAAGTGCCGCTGTTTTTAAGTATTAAAAGTGTTTTTAAGTATTTTGCTTCAAAAATACGTCTGCCTCTCTTTGTATGAAGTCTCTTTCCTAGATGAGGTACAAGATGTCAGCATAGGCGGTTACAAAGGCCAGGACTCCAATGAACAAAATGCGGTGGTCCTCCTGGCTAGCTGCGGCACTTTTTTTGTTTGCGCTACCACCTAAATAAAAACAGATATAACATTCTCCATACTCTAAGACAAAATTTTAAACGGGTAGTTCAGTTAGCCAATAATAGCGTATGTTCTAAGTTTTCAATCCAATCACATGACAACAAAAGTGGCCTTTAAAATTTCAACTTTTTTCAATCCAGTTTGACGTTTATTTTTCTCTGTTTCAGGTTATGGTAATGAAACTGAGATAAGGGGAAATAAACATTGAACTGGCTTGAATATTTCCTGATCAGAAATAAATTTGAATCAGAACATATACTTGCTTAAAAGTTGTACTTAAACATTACCTCAAAGTTCACTTAATATTACAACGAGCCTTAAAAAGCAATTCTATTGATTAACGTCGTAATAAACTGTCACTCAATTACCACTGACTCGCAACAGATCGTGCAAAATGTGCCGTTTGCGTTTAGTTTGGGATAAGCTAGCGTTTTTCGATTTTAGCGCCACGGCAGAAAAAGGTGTAATAAAAGAAAATCATCGCATTGTTTTCCTTGGTTGCTAGTGCCACCGAAAGTTTCTTTGTCCTCAGAGGTTGTGTGGCTCGCATGTTTCGCACTTGTGAGAGTTTCTAGGAAGTTGTAATTGATAATGATAATCGAGGCCTTTTCAATTGTCATAAAACCCAGCCAATCACAACTAACACAACTAACCCAGTGAACCAATCAGAACCACAAGCAAATACATGTAAGAGGCGTCAACCGCGGGAAGAAACGCGCGACTGAAACATAGTTGGGTTGGGTTTGACTTCTAATGGTTTGAGAAATTGGCGCAAGTGTTTTTTTCTTACAAAACCAAAGCAAATGCAAATTATTTTGGCCACTCTATTAAAAACCACTCTAAGACTGAGGCCAAATCATCACTTGCAACGCGAGCACCACAGGCTTGCCATCCTCTGTTTGTGTTGCGGACCTGTGCTTGTCTCTTCGGTTGTGAACAAAGGATTTTGTGAATACGATATTTACGGCTTTTTGAACGGATAAAGGTTAAATAAAAACGCTCGGAAACCTGAACACTGTGTTAATGTTTGTTATTATGGGTTTGGTATGTCGATTTACAGCTCCGGGAGGCGGTTTTAGAACTTGAAGCTTGACTTACTCTAAAAATTTAGATAACACTCAAAAGGCTGCATCTTCCAGAACCTCCAATTTTCCACCAGCTTGGGATTTCGCCAAAATTAATACAGTTAACCTCGTGTCTTTAGCAAAAGAATCCCGGTTTCCCAAAGAACAGTCTTTGTAGTTTGATTTGGCCTGATTTTAACTGACCCTTAAAATCCAGCACAAACTTTCGAACCTGATAAAAAATTTGATTCTACCTATGATCTGCACAAAATGTCCGGGTTAAGTTTGCAAGACCATTGTCACATCGGAGGTCAAATACTAATCGGGCAGAATGGCTGAACATCATTAATTATTCATAACCAACGAAGCGACAAATTTGAATACGAGTTTGCTTTCAAAAGCCCGGAATAAGACAAGAAAGGGCCCAAATTGGCCAAGTAAGGTTCTTTCTGATTCATAGAAAGCCGAAGCTAAACAACCCACGCGCGGCTTTTTGAAGAAGAAGAATGTATCTACAATTTTTGGAAGTGAAGGTAGCACGTACTGGTCAGTGAGCCCCGCGTTCTAAACGATCCGAGATACCATCGTTAGACACATCTTTCGTCGAAATTCGGCAAAAAAAGGTACTCAGTTGGCTAGGCGTTTCAATATGTCTGAAGGGAACAATATTTTTTAAATCCAATTAAAGATATCGCGCGAATCAGCACAATCAGCCAAAGCTTTAGTTGTGGCTGAAACTCAATAAAATTCTATGAAATTAACAGTGTTTCTTTGTTTATATCTTTATATAGTTGTTTATTCGCTATGGGTGTATTCTGGTTTGAGGAAATTGTGAAAGGAAATTGCTCATTTCAAGAAATTTTGCTCATTTAAAAGTATGATTAGAATAATTGCAAAGTCGCTGCTTACTCTGGTTCGGAAAGCGAACCTTTGCCCCAAATATATTAAATATTTTTAAATATTACTATTTTAAATAAGATTTTAAATATTACTATTACGTTTTAAAGCGCAATGAGCCCTTGGATATGGCGCTATAGAAATGCTTTTTATTATTATTATTTTTATTAAATAGGAAGTAACTAAAATTTAAACAAATGAAAACTTTTAATAGTATAAATTTTTATTGATTTTCAGTCATAACGACAAAGTATTTGATAAGGCCCAAAGTATTATTGCAGTTACCACCGGTGAGCGATTTTTTCTCTCGTTCAAAACCCAAGTTTTGGCGGGTGGATGTCAATCATGCTGTTTCCATGGTTTTGCCGCGCTCGCATGAACAGCTTTTTGTGAAGTGTACGTACTTTAGTGGACTCTACCTTTGTATTTTTTTTAATATATACACTAAATCTAACTCAGCATTTCGTTAAAGAAATGTTGTGCCGTCATTTCAGCGTTTGTTTGAGCCTCAACAATACTATGTTCCATGAGAAATAAATTTCACGGCCGAATTTGACAATTCACCGTCCCGGTCAAAACAACCAACTCACTCACCGATGATGAGTTTCCTTTGTAAGTTAGCGGACGGAATAATCCGGCAATCGCATAGAGCAATTCTTTAACTTGAATAACTCTTTTCATCCAGATCAATTGAATATGTATTCGCGGAGATATTTTAAAAGTTTCATGGCTTGCTGCAGAGTTGAAAGTTTTACCGGTAACTCGATTCCGCAGCAAGCCTGCAGTGAAAAGCAATATCTCCGCAAGAATATGTATTCTAGAATTAAGTGAAGATCATCGCAGTGAAGGTGTTTCAACTTAAGCAGTTGAAAAGAAGAAACCTGGAAAAAAAATTCAGGCTTGAACGGGAATCGAACCATGAACCATGAACCATGGGTTCGACTCCCGTTCAAGCCTGAATATTTTCAGGTTTCTTCTTTTCAACTGCTTAAGTTGAAACACCTTCACAGTTCCGGAGTTCAAATATATGATTATTTCATTTATTCATATATGTATTCCATCGATCTGGGCGAAAAGGATAATTAAAGTTAAAAAATCCTTCTGTAGGATTACTGACTTATTCCTTCTGTTTAAAATATATTTTCAAGGCTAACTTAGAAAGAAAACTGATTGAACTGGTTTTCTCTCCAGAATGGTGATGTACAGGAAAACCATGGAAACAGTATGGTTGGCGTCCACCAAACCTCAGTTTTGACCGAGATTAAAATCGCTCACCCGTGGTAACCGCAGTAATACTTTGATTGAGAAATACACGTGTATAAGGCCCAAAAAAGTTTAGAGCGAAAGGATGAGTTTAAGTTGCATTTCTTCGACACCTGATGACAGGACTCCCATATACGGGATTGGACCTGTGATCGATGGAACGAATGTTTTCTCATCTGAAATACGCAATTCCTAAAATTAACCATCTACCGGACAGCCTGATTGACCTTGAACCATTTGTGAAAACGTTTCTAGTATACCTCATGCCCGTCGTTTTTAGGACGGGTGGTCGACCATTAAAAACTTTGTCTTTAAAGAAACAATGGAGCTGCCCACCTCTTGACTAATCGTTCAATGACTAATGGCACAAACAGAGATTAGACGATCTAAATGTCTGTCTGCTTCAGCTGTCGTAGAAAAGACCTCACGTAGTCATAAGTGCCTATAAAAGGTTTCAGGTGAAAGCTGAAACGTAATTGGTGGGAAGATAAGTACGTGCATGCATGTATTGTTGTTTGAAACTTGCGTGGGGAATATTATTCATGATGTCACTGTGATGTAAGGATCTTTTTCCAACCTGCAGTCTGCAGTCTGCAGTTCTCGCACACCGCCTGTCCTCAGGCAGATACTCTTTAATCTTTCAGTTTAAAGGGACTTTTAAATATATTTACCGGAGGTCTATAAATGGAGGATATTACACGGTGGCGCGAAGATTTTATTTTCAACGGCGCGTTACGCCTTGACAAATGTAAGACTGCAAAATGGAGCAGTGTTTTTTTCTTACAATAGCATTATAAAATGAAACAATAATGCTTTTAATTAAAAAATGATTGCTTGAACAAGACAAATCTGCTGCCTTTGGACCTACTGGCTCTGCCGTTCTTCACATGAAGATTCCAAAATAATTCTTCTTCTCTTACTATGACATTTTCCTTTCTGAGGGCCCTCGTCTCTTTTGAATGGTATCCAGATGTCCTCTGAAGGATCTAACATCGTATTCTGTCTTCTTTGCGGTATTTTCATTTTCATTTTCTTTAGAAAACTTAACCAAATCGTCATCTGAAATGTCAACAAACTGTCGACATTGCCAAGAACAGACAAGAGGGAGGAACACGGCAAAAGGCGGAAACCAAAGCGCACGCGCAAATCTGGGACCTTTGGTACATAACGTTTTCCATATTTCACGGAGTGAAAATATGGAAAATACGAGTGTTTTAGTTTCCGGTAAAACGCTGATGTCCATATAATAATAACATGTAAAACACTTACATAACTGAACACTTGATGAAAGAGAATCGCTCAATGCCGGCGATTTTAAAATGCTAACATTCCATGCATAACTGAACTAATATATAGATTTAGCCAAGCCTAAAAGCGGAGCCCCCTTTTTGTTTTGTTTGTTTGTTTATTGCTGGCAGTTATTAATTTGTGAAAATACTCTCATTCAAGTCGTTAAATTAAAAAAAAAAAAGAAAAGAAAAGAAAAAACAAAAGAAAAAAATTCCTACCCTCGCTGAGAATGGAACCCAGGTCGTCGGCGTATGAAGTCGGATATTAGTCCACTTAGCCATGAGCGTTCCTTGACATTTTCAAAGTTAATTTTAATACTTATCTCTTTCTTCGTGACAAGCTGCCTATCAGCATGAAAATGCTGGTGTTTTTCCTGGCAAAATGTGTTGGGAACGCCGTAAAAACCATGGATGTGGACAGAAAAAAACCAAAAAGCACTAGTTCTGCTATATTTGGCGTCGAAACCGCTGCGAAAAGCTGCGAACTCACGCGGTGTGCCGACCGAGTTCGAACAGAACCGACAAGGCAAATTTGGACTTTTCGCCTGAACTTTATCGCCTAATTTTTTTAGCCTAAATTGAACTTTTCCCCTTCCACCAAAAAGACAACTGAGTATTCTTTTGAACTTTTTTTTTCCATTAACAAATTTGTTTTTGACTTTTGTTGCCTTTGCTTGTTTTGCTACAACGCGGGTCAACATGCGATTTCGCGCCAAAAACACATGGGATTCAGCACAGGGTTATATCCAGTGTATGAAGTGTATTGGTTACCCTGTACTGCGGACGGACGGAGGGACGGTCACGTGACTATTACGTCACTACCAAAATTTCTTGGCTTGATAGGTTACCAAATTTCCTTAGCAATGGAGCTCCGCTGACCCGCTAGCGCGCTGGCTCCACTATCCCTTATCACGCTTTTGAACGGATTTTGAGTCACATACGGTATTATTTCCTGCCAGTTATATTTGACATAATATGTACTTATTGACTGAGTGGGAGGGCCGGACGGGAAAATATTTGGCTCGAGGTCGGGACGTACGGACCGAGCGCAGCGAGGTCCGTGCGTCCTGACCGAGAGCCAAATATTTTCCCGTCCAGCCCGACCTAACTCAGTCAATAAGCATTTTATCATATGACCACTGAATTTTTTTTGTCTTTCTTTCGTGGATACAGACGCGGCGGCCCGTTTCGCGCGCATTTTGAAAAGCCAATGGTAGCTTGTAATTTGTTTGGGAAGCCAGTAAAGTGCATTTGAACTGCGATGTGCGTACAAAATTTTTGAACTTCTGTTAAAATTGTCAACCAAATCTCTCCATTCCAAGAAGATTTAAATCCGACTAAATTCCTCGTACATGATTGCAGTTAGTAGAAATTTCAAAGGAAACGTTTATGAAGGACTACAACAAAGAATTTGCACGACGTTTCGGCTAGTCGTGCTCGTCTCTCAGCGAAGACTGAATTTATCCTGATTGAACAACTTAGCGACGTTTCTTCTGAGCCGAAATTCACAACTGGTTTTAACGAGAGGATTGATTAATTTTCCACCAAGGATTTTGGATGTTAAAAACAACATTAGATCTTAATTTATGAAACTACATAAAGACTTGGAAAGGGATTGTACAGGCAGTTCAGGAGTTTGCTACGCTTCGTTTCCCTTCGGCTTAAAGTTGTTTAGTTTACCACGGATCGTAGGATTCATGAACGTCTGCTGTTGCTGCTTAGTCCTTGAATTCGTTAGTTCCTCGACGATGTTGAGCTCTGCATTACAGTTGATGTCCAAATTGTGCTTAAAATGCTTCGTGAAAACAAGCGGGAAACTGTGTCATTGCCAGGTTAGTCGTAAACATGTACTCGCATTGTGTTTGTTGTGATTTAAAAATTACGCAGCAGAAAAAGAAATTTGAGTTTACTTCGCATTTGCATTTTTTCTTCAATGGTTATCATGACTTCAAACCAGGATAAGTCTTTGTCCGATTATGTTGTTTCAGTTTTTGACAGCTTTTAGTTCGATTTTATTGTTGTTGTCAGGAGTATTTCTTCATCATTTGCCAAGTTTAAACACGTTTTGTTTTAATTTTTACGCCTGCAAACTACATCGCTTTCTAGATAGTAAAGTTTTAATAAACATGTTGGACATTCCTTGCTTTTTAGAAAAATCTTAACTATCGTTCATCTGAATTCAAAGCTGTGGAATCAACTGGTTCCAATCCCGTCATCTTGCGGCAGTAGTGGGGCCGTACGCTTTTCTAGTAGGGCCGTACGGCTTTTTCGGGCCCTGCTAGAGCCTAGCGAGGCGTACGGCCCTCATACGGGACTTTTTTCATATGGTTTTCCAAGGAAATTGCGCGCGGGTCCGTACGGGTCATATGATAATATATAGATTTAGCCAAGCCTAACAGCGGAGCCGCGAAGGAATAAACTGGTGTTCGTTTCTCAAAAATAGTCCTGAAACTTTTCGGTCTGAAATACATTTCGGGGCTTTTTTGGCTCGTTCGCTTTCGAAAAGTGTTTCTCAAAAAGCCTGAAAGTGTTCCGAATTGTCCTTCAATATTTTGGGGATCTGTTCTGTAAAACCAAGCTCGAAAGGTCGTTCTAGAGGCTGAGCACAGCTTGATTATTTTACTCACGAGCCATCTAGCTTGGTGTTTGCAATGTTTCCATATCCTGTCATTAACTGTGAAGGCTTGTCAAATCTCCTTGGTTTATTGGCTGTTCGCTTGAATAAACTTGAAACGGCGCTCATTTACAAAAACAAAATAAAAATTATTCGACTGTTTAAATGGGTTATCTTCATCGCGTTCGGATGTTAACAAATAACATGAACTGCCACTAAATAAAAATATTAGTCTGGTCAGAAATTTATACTGACATTTCACCGGCATTTTACTGGGATTACCCGAAATAAAGGACCTGGGGAGCTTCGAAGCACTTGTAATAAACTTATCGAAGAAATGTCGTGTAGGTTTTAGCAGCCGCGAAAAAATTCAAGCACTTTGAGGAACACACATTACTTACGGGATAAAATAGCTTTAAACTCAAAACTGCTTCGCTTATATTTCGTTCTCTAACTTGAGACCATCGAGATTGAAAACAAACGAACAAACACCGTCCAAACATTCTTAACTCTGTTGCATAAGTTTTGCGGCTGCAAATTGTCTGAAATTCGAGCGCTTTAAAAAATGCACCGAACTGTTTTTGGAAGCTTTTCGGGCATAATAGGTTTAAACCGACAACTGCTTCGCTTATAGTTTTTCAAATAACTGTTATATTTCGTTCTCTATCTAGAGACAATCAAGATTCAAAACAAAGAAACGCCAAACACGCTTTAATTAAATTGTTATTATGCCGGCATAAGTTTTGCGGATGCGAAGTAAGCCTATATAAAGTTAGGCGCTTTGAGGAACGCACAAAACTGTTTTCGGAAGCTTTTCGGATAAAATAGCTTTAAACCGACAACTGCTTCGCTTAAAAGATTATTACTATTGAAAACTTCTAGGACAAGAAAATCGACAGTTGCACAAAGAGATGGACCGGACGGTGAAAATTGAAAGCAAAGCTTGTGCAGTTGTCTTGCGGCTGTGCTTAGACCTACTGTTATGAATAAACAAACACAAAATAATGGACAGAGAAATCATTTTTGAACGACATTTATTCGAAAACCCCTAAGTTTATACTTAAATGCAATTCG
This sequence comes from Siderastrea siderea, assembly GCA_964030785.1. NCBI lineage: Eukaryota > Metazoa > Cnidaria > Anthozoa > Scleractinia > Rhizangiidae > Siderastrea > Siderastrea siderea. Next base: position 20,492,254 of record OZ034971.1, on the reverse strand, counting down.
CGTTACACTTCCAAAATCGTAGGTCGGTCCACGCGAGTGAAATCGGCTCAGCATGGCAAAATATTCAAGAATCTGTCACAAATCTGAGCGCGTTTTCTAATATTTTTTTAAAGTCAAAAGTAAATAACACATTTCTAATGGCATAAAACAAATTTACATTTCAAAACGTAATTTCTTTCATCGTAACACTCGAAATCATGTAATTTAGACCTTTTAAAAACTTCACTTACTCGGTTGTGTTTCAGAACAGGGCAAACTCTCCGCCGTGAAGAAAACAAAGCGATGAAGTCCTTTGAATGCAGCTTTCGTAACTTGAACTTTTCGCCTTCTACCAGTATTCTTTTGAACTTTTTCTTTCCATTTATATATATTAGATGTTTTTTGTCAAGTATACTCTCGAGCAATCGTTAAATGCTAAAGAAGCTTAAGCTTTTAAAGAAACCTCTTTTTCAAAAGCGACGATGGTCATGCGATTTCCCGCCAAGAAAAATGCCGGTTGCCCTAAAGCACCGTGCGATTTCCCGCCAAGAAAAGATGGCATTCTCTGCCCCCGTCGGGTTGTCTTGGGACTCCCCTCCCCCTCCCACAGAGTGTGCGGACGGACGGACGTACGGATGTACGGACGGACGGTCACGTGACTATTACGTCACAACCAAAATTTCTCGGATTGATAGGTTACCATATTTCCTTAGCAATGGAGCTCCGCTGGCGGGCTTTGCCCGCAGGCTCCGCTATAATACGCTTATCCAGATAGTTCTTAATAAAAGGACACACACACAACAAACAACAACAACAAAACAAAGCAAAATAAGAACAAACAATACGCAAAACAATGTCTCACCTTTAAAACTACCACTCATTGTGAAGAACGGTGCAGTAGGGTTGGCTGACCAACCTTAAAGCAACAGAGATTTTACTTTTCCTTATTTAATCAGCTTAATGGTTTAAAACGTATGGGATAAATTTAAACAGAGAAGAAATATTACCAGATCGATTCACAAACTTAAATAGAACTTTGTTATAAGTTTTCTTTCTTCGTAAGAAATACATAAGACTTCCAGAATATGTCTCTTGGATTTTTAAATAAATAAATAACTAGAGAAATAAATACATAGATACATAAAGCGGACTAGCTAATGCAGTTATTTTGTCGAACTATAAAAAGCCAAAAGTCACATTAACGTTACTGAAAGCATAAAATAGAATAAAGGTCAGTTTTATACAATTTTGTTTCGGAAGTTTTTTTTGGTTAAAGCAAGTTTGCATTGCGTGTTTTTAGGTGTTTTGAATGCATTTGTGAAGCCATGCTCAATTCAATGAATAAAACCTTTGCCGAGCGATTTGTTTTGGTAGTTTTCAAGTAACAATTCAGAGTCTGCCATATTTTACTGTCGGTTACAAATACACAAAAACGTCAAAGCGTGGTTAAGTGGCATTCTCGCTAAAAGCGGCCCATTCGATTTCGCGACCAAAACAAGTTTTCCTCTATTTTTTGTTTGTGAAAACGGTTTGGTACACATGTATCAAAACCACTTTATTTATTTTCCAATTATTTATTTTTGCTTTGCTACAAGCCAAAAACCAATTTTTTGCCCACAACGGGGTGTCCGGCGGTGATCGAAAGGCTGAAATTTATGGATTTTGAGAGGCGCGCTACGGCCAACTAAATGCAGCTTACGAAATTTTGCTTTGACCTAGTATCTAAGATACACCGACCAAGTTCACAAACAAAATGTGGAAAAAGTTGATAAATTTTTGAACAAGTCAGGGTAAAGTCAAAGACAACCTACTCTAAGGCCTATAATGAGATCCCAAAATTGGGCCAAATACAAGAAACAATTTCGTATCGTTTTCGACCTAAATTGGGTTAAAAAACAACATCACAGCAAAGCTCTTACCTTATTTAATCAATTTGTAAGCTCAAACGTGCGGGTATCTCACTGGATCACAAGCGAAAACAGGTTAGAACTCCGCCACTGACAGCGTGTTAACGTAAATATCGCTCGTGACAAAGGTCACTTATATCACCCTAGAACTTGGCAAAAATACTTTATTCGGGGATCCTAACCCGTTGCTGTCCACCAAAATAAATGTCTATAGCTTCCTTTAATGCTCGTACATCCAATTTTGATCCAGAACTGGATGAAAGTTGCGTTAAGTTGATAAATATTCATGGGGGCTAACGCTCAACAAAGTAAACAACGTCGGGTATCGTAGTTGATCCAGATTTTTGCTACGGTAAGGAATACAAAACATTTTCAAGATCCCTAGAAGAAGAAAAGAAGTTATGTAGTTGAACCTCTAACACTGAATTTAGACTGTTCAACACCTCCTGCAACTTGGACGCGGTCGAGGCAGAAAAATATAATTTGAAAAGTTGCAACGAAAATCGTGCTAGTTGTCAAGACTCACCTGGGAACTGGCCCGTCAGAAGGTAAAATGAAATTATTTTCGACTAAGTCGCCTGAATGTCCGTTTTGGCCTTGGCTCTAGTCGTTCGGTAATGGACTATAGGAATCTTCTTTTCAGTATAAAGAGAAATTGTGAAGTTCGCAGAAGTTGGAATTACTCATCTCAGAAGACTTGGGACGACCCCGACGTTTGCTTACGTCACAATTTGTCACACAATCTTATGAATGTCGCGCGACTAACTTAGTAGCAAGTGAAAAGAGAAATTTTAAAGGAATCCTTTGCGATTTAGGCCCTGTGCACTTTATGATAATTTATGGAAAATGGTGAACAGTTTTCATCTAGCAAGTGAGAGAAAAAACAGTGTGAGCGTCACCCAAAACATATAGAGTGTATTACACGGCGGCGCGAAGATAGGAATTCTATTTTCGAGTGGGGAAAATAAAATTCATATATTCAAGCCACCATGTAATTTTCTTCCTATTACATAGAGAAAAGTATTTTTGCACATGAGTGAGAGAATAAGAGAGTAGTGTAAGAGGGGAAAATGACATCATCGATATCTTCACTAGCGAGGATATGGAAAATATGCCACTCGAGTCCCAGATGTAGTTTCGTGTAAACTTTACGAATGGTCTATTTTCCACTAAAACACTCTTGTCTATATCATTAAGAAAAATACGTCACAACGCACGGTACAGTCGTATGTCGGAAATATGAATGGGAAATATCAAATATAGTAGGCAACGTGAGTTGTTCTCAAACTGAGCAGTTGAGAGAGAAAACGTTTCTATACTTACGACTAACTACGTAAACTAAATCAATCATTAAATAAATATTCATTCCAACGCCGAGGAATCACCGGACTGGGGAGCACTACTAAACTAAGATATCCTCATCGCCACTTCAAATATTGGGCGGGGTGGGGGTTGTTGAACATTCTTCTACCATGTTTCTTAGCTTATTTAATAAAGAGGCCTTCACTTCTCTGGTTTTATAGGGAGGTTCAAAATGCAAACACATGGCCTTAAGCAGGGTGACGTGGAATTTAGATAACGGGCTGAGCCTGACTTGCTCGCACACGTCATAACCATCAAAAGTTATTATTAAAATGATTGAGTCCCACCTGGCTTACAACCTCATCTATAGTATTCTGCCTTTCCTTCTCATCTAGGTAACTTAATCCATCTTCCATGAGACTTTCATCTTGAAAAAAACGTCAGTTACATCTGAGCCTTTGTCAGCCATTCACTTCTCTCGCATCTTCTCTCTCCAACTGCTTCTCTGGCCTTTCTCATGTCCCCTCACACCTGTACTGAATCGGCTATTCGTAGTCTTTCCTCGCCAATATCAAATCGCGTTGTAGGGTACTCTTTTACCCTCTCCGAAATCCTCGATCCTTTCCTCTTGGTCTCTGAAGTGCCAACCCATGTCGCACAATTCGCTTGTTACTTCATAAACACTTTCCAACGGGGAAGGGGGGGGGGGGCACTTCCTATGGTGGAGTATACGGGGAGACTCCGCCCGAAAAGGGTGACTTTTTGAGCCTGCAGCATAGTGAAAGGTTGGAAAAATCGTTATCTTATTATATTAAGTATATTAAAGGTCAGCAAAGTGCGCTGCTAAGTAAAAGAGAAAGCAGCTAAAGTTAAGTATATAAAAAGGTGCCAAATTCTGGCAAAAATGACGTGGAACACACGAAAGTTGAGGGCCTTTAGCAAACGACTCAGGGCGACTGAAAGGCCAGATACAAAGGTCGCGACAATAAGATATTCTACTTTTTTGGCTTATCCTTGAGATATAAACATGTGTATAAGAAAGGGCTACATTCTTACTCTAGGTTATGAAAAGGGTGCAATTTGGGTAAAAAACTGGTATATTAAAGGGTAAGGGTTTGAGCCTAGGGGCGGAGCCTCCCCCCGCTGATAGCTTGGATTCTAGTGCCAGTGATGAAAACGTGGATGCCCAGTCACGTCTTTCATACAAACCTTCTGACGGTTGCTGTCTTGTCGTGTTACCCATGTGGTCTTGAGGTCCCTCTGATGTGGAGAACTCACAAAAGCATCCTGCCTTCTAGCATTCAAACAGAGCGTCTTGATTGGAACCTTCAGGATGTTTGTGACTTGGTTTTATTGCCCTGGCCAATGTGGTGAAGAACTAATGCTCGCCAACTTTCTTTGACAATGTAAAAAAAGGTCACTGCGTTTATTAGAAAATGAGATTGCTGGAACCCTCAAAGGAATTTTGGAAAAGCTGCAAAAGCTAGACACTATCGAAAGTAGTGTTAAAAGAATCGAAACTACAATGGAAAATCTCGAATTAAGAATAGCAAACCTCGAAACCTTTGAACAAACAGCTACGACAGATATCGAACACCTTAAAGAGAGCGTCACGCAAAATGAAAGCAAATGCATCGACCACCAGAAGCGCTGCGAGAAAAAGCTAAAGAAAATCAAAGACATGTTAGCAGAACTGGACCACAAAGAACAAGAAATTAACAACAAACTGAAAGAGCTAACGACCAAAGATCTGTACCTGGAAGCCTATTCGAGGCGGGAGAACATTAAATTCAACTACATCCCTGAGACACCTTCAAGCGGGGAGAACGGTGAGAATACTGAAGCAGTCCTCAGAGCCTTTCTCGAAAAAGTATTAGGATATGCTGATGGAAGCACGGTCGAAATCCAACGGGTTCACCGACTAGGGAAGATAAGAAATGAAACCCCGCGTCCAATCTTAGCAAGATTCCTTAGATCTAAAGATGTGGAAAAGATTCTCTCGCTGGGTTCTCGCCTGAAGGGTACAAACTTTCAAATGTTCCGCGATCTACCACAAGAACTTGTGGATAGGAGGAGAGCACAGATGGAAAATTACAAGCATGCAAAAAAAAACGGAATTCCAGTATCCTTTAGTCGATCGAAACCAGACCAGTTATATATTAGAGGAAAACTCTGCCCACCAGGCCAGATTCTACGTATTGACGGATAACTGTTTACTATGATTTAGTTTATTGGACACTACCAAATCGGTTCGAACTGTGTTAGACTCCAGTATAAATTCTTTATACTGCTTAAAAGCGAGTGGGGCAAAACAAAGCTTAAACCAAACGAACACTGTATTGTTCGCTAGCTACTTTTTTATTTATTTACTTTCTTGTTTGTTTTAGTTTCGCTTACTGTGTTAGGATTTCTTTAATTGTTCGCTTTATCTTGAGTTTTAATTATCACCCATTCAGGATATATGACACAAATACCTTCGGAGCTAAAGACTTATCTAACTTTAATGTTACTGGTGCTCTAGTTCAGCGATTTTCAGATTTAAATTTTTTTTTTGGAAAATTTTTTCTGTTTGATCCGATGTGTGCTGTACACGCAAGAAGAAATATGCAAATTTTAAATCCAAAATCTGCTGCTTTGGGAATTATGACAACTCCAACACCTCTTTATGAATAGTCCTATTGATATCAAATGTCTGTCAGTGAACATTAGAGGTTTGAACAAAACACTTAAGCGTCGTTCTGTCTTTAGGTGGCTACATCGTCAAAATTGTTCTTTTGTTTTCTTGCAAGAAACCTATAGCTTAAAAGAATGTGAAAATGTTTGGCAGGCGGAATGTGGCGGCGAGGTGTTTTTTAGCCACGGCACAAATCATAGAGTAGTAATGTCGGATCGTATGGGGGGCTTTGCCTCGTTTTGATGTAAGGATGACGTCATAACCGGAAGCGGAAGTCACGTGTTTTTAAGAGGGGGAAACCGCTGACCAGTCGGAAAAAGGGGATGGCGGGCTCATGCAACCGGAAGTCACGTGATTTGGAAAGGGAAACCGCTGACGAGGTGGAAAAAGGGATCGTGGGCTCAAGGGGAAGTAAACCCGCTGAGAAAACGTGGGCTCAAAGTCCAAAGTCCAATTGGGGGAACGAGGGTGGTCCTTGACTGAAAAACAAGAAAATAAAAAAAATAATATTTTATTGTCAACCTTTTTTTTTTCACAACAAGTGAGAGAAAACTAAAGTGGAGAGGACGAGGGTTTATTCGATTTCTTCTTAATAGCATCTTGCTCATGCTTCTCTCTGATGCCAGCCAGTCTGGCATGCTCCTCCAGGTATTCTTGTCTTCATCTGATCTTGCGAGCCTTAATTCGCGGGGAAAATAGTTTAATGTAAATCAACATCTTTTATTTGACAACAAGTAGAAAAAAACGAGTTCAATGTCCAAACATGGGGGTGTCCTTTTTTACGCGAAGCTGATACAGGTTTTCATCCGTCCAATGGCTATGCTTTTGGTGTGCCCCAGAAAGTAGAGGGTTTTGCGTTGAGGCTCATAGGGATCGCGCAGTTCTCCCCAGAATCCTTGGAGGGCGTGGTTGTTCTCATAGCAAATGCCATACCAGATAGGATTGTTTTTCCAATCGTCCTTGACATGCTGCATAAAATCCGGGTCTTCTTTCCAGTCTTCATGGAGGACTTCCTGGACGACAAGAGGAACGTGGCAGGTAGAGCATAGGCGGGGCTGATGGTTCTGTTGCTTGGCACAGGCGACATGACAAGGAATACCACAGCACCTCAACGTGGTATAATTGGCGAGAGGTGTCGAACAGATCACACATGGTAGGGGTTGAGCCATCAGGCGAAAGGATCGGCGAAAGGATCAAAGAGTGGTTTGATCAAAAGGATTGACGAAAGGATCAAAGAGTGGATTGACCAAGAGTTGAAACTCGACGGTGGTGATGATCCCTTCTTTTCGGAGTTGGCACAGTTCTTGAAAAGTGATCTTGTAACGTAAAGGTTGAACCAGGTGCTTGATTTGTTTTCGGATCTCTCCCAAACGTTCAATGATGTGCAGGGCTTGAGGGCTGACCTTGCTAGGACCCTTGTCGGGTTTGTCTCCCATTCACCACCGGTAGAAGTTTTTCAAAGTTAATAAAGCCAATTCGTTCCGACTGAGTTGTTTTTGACTATGAAGACGAAGCAGTTCAAAATAAGAAGCTTTGAAGCGGATCTGTTCCAAGTCTTTTTCGAGTCGAGATAACAAGGCTCGTAGACGATCAATCACTTGTTGGGCTTCTGGACTGAGGACTGGATCATCCATTGAGTGTGAAAGATGGAATGGGACAGGGGGTTTTTTATAGAGAACCAAAAGGGTCACGTGGGAGGGAATAGACCAATGAGAGAAAAGACCCATCATGCTTTGAGAGGGGAAGAGGTGGGGGGACCCCCCTCCCCCCTCCTTAGATAGACCATGGTGCATTGCGCGAATCAAACTATATAAGTCAAGGGAGACCACAGGACGGCACTCCTAGCTTTGAGTTCAGTCGTGTTGACTTATGTCAGTTGGTTGTTCGAAAAAATGTCAGAAACAAGAAAGCCCTTGGGCTCTTTAGCCAGTGAAACGAATGTGGGTGGACCAGAGTACTTGAGAAGGAGAGTGCGACCCGAGACAACAGGAGTGGAGAGGCAGACAAGGCGTATGAGGGAGAGAGAAGAGGAAACGTGGCGCCCCCTGACCCGTAGACGCGTGGTTGCCTTTTTCCAATTATTTTTAAACTGTTTGGTGTGGACGGAGAATGGTGAGCGGGAGGGACGACCCCATCCACAGATAACAGAAGCGCTGCTGGGAGCCCTGGTCAACAAAATTATACCATGGGTCGACCAGCACCGCATTCGGTCGAATTTTGAACGTCGCTGGCCGATGACCTTAGAACAATTTAAAGAGGTCGACAATGAACTGGAGTTGTACCTGCCACGTGTACATGCGGGCCACGCATGGCAAAGGATCAAGTTGTATTTCGGGGAGATGGAGAGGGAGCGGGAGCAGCGGCGGCGGGAGGAGTGGGAGAGGAGGCAGATGGAAGTGAGGCTAAACCAAGTGCGACGTATTTTATTTCCTTGAACTATTCCTGTTGAGATTATTGTGAGTCAAGGCTACTGTGAGTCAAGACCAACTATTTATGATCCACGTGCAAACTCAGTGATGTCATTTTTTTAAAATTTTTTAATTAAAAAGAGTTGATGTTACAATGGGTGGTCTGTGTTCTTTGCCACGCGGGTGGGGCGTTGCTATGTACAATTGAAAAAAGCTATCTACAATTTGAAAAAATAAAAATTAAAAAAGAAAGCTATGTACAATTCCAAAAGTAAAAACTAAGAAATTACAAATGAAAGTCTTCCAGTTCCGTACGTAATTGATCAATGTTCTCGGGTAGACAGAAGGTGCGGTTGAACAAGGCTTGAATTTCGGCTCGGGTTTTCTCGTCCACATCCCGGGATCCCACAATAGCACTGCTTTGATGTAGGGTGGGCTTTTTAGGTCCCCAAGGGACAAATTGACTGCCAGTGACCAGGGTGGCGGCATTCTCATTGACTTGGTAGTAATGGTCCGAGCGGTACCATGATTGACTGGGGATGTCAAACAGGTAGACGGGTTTGCCTTGATCCATAGCCAATTGCACCGTCCAACCAGTGCCTCCTTTCACGCGTTTATGATCCGGTTCCAAGATGCCAAAGGCATAGATGGTATGGGCTTTTTTGGCCAATTGATAATTGCGTTGCAGCAATTGCAGGGTGTAAAAATGACTGGGCATCTGTTTGCCTAGTTTCTCCGCCGCCTGGTGAAGATGGGGGTTGGCCAGCATCAGGACTTCCACCGTAGAAGGGGTGACGAAAGTGGCTCGTGGATGGTTCGGGGGGACCAGGACTTCTAGTTGCATCCCAAAGTGTTTGGCCTGTTCTTCCACGAGGGCATCCGTACCTTTGGCTCCCCCTGTATAGACCACATGGCCATGACCCACTTGCAGTTCCAAGGCACCGAGATCTTGTTCTCCGATCATCATGTCAGGGGGCATGGCTTTTGAGAATGAAGATCTAGTGACCCAGGGACCGTCTTAAATAGGGACAGTTGACCAATGGGAAGACAAGAGGACCTTATTTGGATTGAACAAGTTGACCAATGGGAAGATAACAAGTCCTTATATGGGTAGGAGAAGCTGACCAATGACAGTCAAGGGTCTAAGGTATAAAAAGGCAGGGTCGGTAGGGGTGACATCCACCTTTGAGTACGATGTCTGTCGATCGGAAGAGAAAATCAACCCATCCCCCAGAGGGGAAGAAGAAGAAGAAGAGCATTCAACATATGACGCCCGTGGACTGTGATCCTGTGGTGTGCGACGTGGTGGAAGACACCCGAGCTGCTGTGGAAGAGATGATGAAAGAATTGAATGACATGGTGGAGCAATCACCCCCATCACCTCAATTCACCTTGACGACCGTGTATGATCCTCCCAGTTCCTTGGACACTATGGTATGTCCTTACCATGAGGTGCGTTTGGAGGCCCGAGAATCTCAAAAGGGATGGAAGTATGTGAAATGTCCCATGCAACCGTGTTTGCTGTTTTGTGGTCAAGATCAAGTTCTGGAGTATATGAAAGCCGTGTATAGTCAACCTCATGTAGAAGTGTTGGACATGTGGGGTGGTTTACAATGCTTTTGCCGTGAACCCGCTACGCTTCAACAGAGTCATTCGACCCAGAACCCCGATCGGTTGTTTCTGACTTGTTCCAAGAAAACGTGTGGCTTCTTCCGATGGGCCGATCAACCCTTGGGTCCCAAGTACTGGACGTGGTTTCATGACAACCCTCCCAAAAAAGCCGACCAACAAGCTGAAGCACCCACCCGTGATGCTCAAGGATATCCCAAGAGGGGCTATGACATCCCTGGCCCGCCCCCTCGAGTCCAAAGCAAAGAGGACGTGGATCGGCCCCTGACAGACTATGAGAAACAATTGTTACGAGAAATTCAAGAGCTCAAGAACCGTCAAGAAATGATGGTAGCCCCGGCACCACCACCCCCCAAGTACAGTGACAGTGTGGAGAACTGGCAGAAAGGTCTAGAGACCGTCAGTTACGGCCGTCTAGGTCTCTTTTAAAATGAGAGAACGAATAAAATTTTTTATCAATGTCACCATGGAGTCTGTGTGTGATGCGTGGGAGTCTATCTTGTCCCTGGGGCAATGGCAATGTCATCAAACCCTTTGTCAAGTCTTATATGATCACCAACCCGGCACCCAAATCCCCATACCCCCATGTCCCGAGGACACGCATCCTCTCCACCTGTTTGAAGAAACCCATGTGGACCGCAACCTATATCGATGGGTGGTGTTTGTCTTATGGTTAAAAGCTCACCCAGAGGCATGGCGATGGTATCGAATCATTCAAAAGGCGCACCCCCACACGGTCCCTACCATATCGACCTTATGGGATGAATGCCAGAACGTATGGCCCCTCGAAAGAGAACCCCACGCTGGAGTTCGTCGTCCTCATGGTTGAAGAAGAAAACCAAGGTTTCGTCAACGACGAAGAAGAAGGCCAATGTCTCGCAACAATGGTTGAAGCGTTACCATGATCCTGGTGCCCCGGGGAGTTTAGGTGGGGTGCAACGATTTGCTAAAGCCCAGGGTCTCCCTTTGAAAAAAGCCCAACAGGTGTTGGAACAGGATGTGGGTTACACCTTGCATAAACCCCGACGTCGTCGTTTTGCTACCTTACCCGTGATCGTAGGGGGGTTGGATGATCAATGGGCCGCGGATTTAGTGGAAGTGCAACGTTTGGCCAAACATAATCGGGGTATACGCTACTTGTTGACCGTGGTGGATGTGTTGTCCAAGTACGCGTGGGTCGAACCGTTGAAAACCAAAACCGGGGTGGCCCTCGTGAAAGCCTTTGAGAAGATTGTGAGACAAGGAGGACGTCACCCGAATCGATTGCAAACGGATCGAGGGAAAGAATTTTATAATCGGACGTTTCAACGATGGCTGGAGGAGCAAGACATCCATCATTTTTCAACCGAAGGGGATGCCAAAGCCAGTGTGGTGGAACGATTTAACCGCACCTTGAAAGAACGGTTATACCGTTATTTGACCGCGGCCAACACGTTGAAATTTGACAATGTCTTACCCGAGTTGGTGCAAGGCTATAATGCCACCCGTCATCGAAGTATTGGTATGCCCCCCGAAAACGTGACGTGGGACAACGAAGAAGCCGTGTGGAACCGATTGTATGCCAAACGATTGAAAGGCTACAAAAAACCCCAATTGAAGGTGGGGGATCATGTCCGTCTCAATACCATCCATCGTACCTTTGAAAAAGGGTATTTACCCGGTTGGACCGAAGAAGTGTTTGTAGTGCATCGTGTGATCCCTGGTCCTGTCCCCACGTATAAGATTCGCGAATGGGATGAGACCCCCGTCCAAGGCACGTTTTATGAAGAGGATTTACAAAAAGTCCATGTGTCCGAGGTGTTTCGGATTGAGAAGGTACTTAAGCGACAAAAAGGTCGTTGGTTGGTCAAGTGGAAAGGGTGGCCCGACAAGTACAATAGTTGGATTGCTCGTGGAGACGTGACATCCCTTCAACCCCGCAAACGACGACGACGCCGCTAAAAAACAATGACGTTGGTACCCAATTCTTCGTTTTACGTGACGTTGATGAGTCATGCGAGTACCAAAGAGTTTCCTGGGAACAAGAGTCATCATTTCAGAAACCGATTGCCTAAACCCATCCGATTTGTGGGACGAGGATGGATGGTGGGTATGGTGAGTTTATCCTTACCCCCCATTCCCGTGGTAGCGGAAGAAGGAGGCGTGGGTGATTCCCATCCTCTGTTGTACGTACGATGGCACGAACGGGTGTATGCCGAAGACGATCAAGGCAACGATCGATGGTGGCATCAACGTCGCGAACTCTTTGTCTACGGGCGAGATATGAGAAAGGAATTGGCCTCGTCGACGGGATCGCACTTTTTTCATCAACTGGTGTACCGTTACGTGCAAGCCCGTGCCAAAGAAACCGAACCCAAAAACAAATGGGCCGAGGACAATGGCGTCAAATTGTACCCGACGTTTGAATGGACTTCCGAAGGGGATTTGTTGTTGAATACCGTCAATGTGGATTACACACGACAAGTGGCACGCGTGTTATGGGGCCGAACCTTGGCGCTGAGAATGGGATGGATTGAACAAGTGTCAACGGGCGTGTATCGATTGGGCCCCAATCTCTTGCAAGAATTTCATACGGACTCCATTCCCACCCCGTCCGATGTCCTGGATGGCAGCAACAAGCCCGCCTTTTGGAAAGTGGATGGGGATTATCTGAACTTGAGTATGACGTGTAATTGGCGGTTTGTGAATGTGAACCAGACCTTTCGTCCCTCGTTGGAATTTCCCTCCACGCGTCCTTTGCACGTGTATTGTGATGTAGGGACCAGCAGTATGGTAGGGGGTCGCATCACCGATCTCTTACGAGAAATCAAGTACCAGCCTCAAAACACCACCCACTTTGAACCTCGACATATTCAATATGTCCCAGTACGCAACGAAGTGGTGGAAATTGTCGAAACCCAGATGGCCGAAACTAATGGGGATCTGGTGAAATTTGGTGAAGGGCGTACCCTCCTGACCCTCCACTTTAAAAGGGAAGTGGTGGTATGAAGAAGAAAGACAACATGTCGTTTTACGTGACGTTACCCAGTCATGCCAACCGACGTGAATTTCCCAACAACCAAGCCAATTCCTTCAAGATTCGTTTACCTCGACCGTTACAGCTCACGGGGGGTGGATGGCAAGTGGGGTTGAGTGCCATTTCCTTACCGGATACCCGCGTCAATTTGTACCAGTTGGTGAAGAAAGATGGGTACATCCTAGCGACGTCGTGGGAGATCACTTATCCCGCCCCGGGTAAAACCGATGGCACCATGGCCGCGCGCATAGGCACGGCGCAAACCCTCATCCAAGACGTTCAAGATTTGGATTGGGTGGTGGATGGCATGAGTTTCATGAAAGCCACGATTGCCCATTTGGAACAACGACGCCAGGAAACGGCCATTCAAGGAGGCCGGTTTACCAACGATCAAGGCAAACACACCTACGTCAAGTTCAAGTGGGAAGGCGACGATCTGCTCATCGACAACACGAATGTCTGCCATTGTGGTAACAAAACACCAGTCCTGACCATCTACACCAAGTTGGCGCTCAAGATGGGATGGTTACGTAAAATTAGCAGTGGATTGGTGTTGGGCCCGAACTTACAGCAAGAATTCCTGGGGGATCAAGTCCCCGACATCACCAACAACAGCGATTGGCAGGATGTCACCGACGGTCAGGGGAACGCGGTCTTTTGGACGGTGCGTGCGATTTTACCGGATTATTTACAATTGAGTATGAGTTGTGGGTGGCGTTTCACCAACTTGAATACGGCGTTTCGTTCCGTGGTGGGGGAACCCACCCGATCGTTGCACGTGTACTCGGACGTGGCAGGCAGTATGATGGTGGGCAATCGCGTGACTGATTTGTTGCGTGAAATCCAGTACAAGCGAGAAGCACGTGGCACCCTGTATTTTGAACCGTTGCACATTCATTACATGTCTCTTCGTAACGAGGTGGTGGAAATGATTCACGTTCAAGTGGCTGAAACGATTGGTGCCGGAGGAGACTTGGTCAAGTTTGGTGAAGGTCATACCATTGTCACGTTACACTTCAAAAAGACATAAAAAAGAGAGACGAGAAGGGAACCCAAATCAATCATGCCTCCGAAACGACGACGACGACGACGACGACGCCGACCACAGCGTCCACAAGCGGGGGAAGGGGTCAATGCAGTGATTGCCGGGATTCCTAAGGCCGCTTGGTCCATCACCAAAGGGGTAGAAAAGTTAGCCAAAAAGAATTACCTAAGATCAACGAAGAAACGTATGGAAGAAATGCGAAGTGGGAAACGCAAACGGTGGGCGGGGGAATCGTTTACGTGCAACGTCATGTGAGTATAAAAAGAAAACAAGAGTTGTGAAAACAAACAAAGATGCCCAAGACAAGAGTGCGTCGAAGGAGACGAAGAAGGCAACGAGGGGGCCTCTTGCCCCTGGCGGCCCTCATTCCAGCCTTGATTGCTGGAGGAAAAGCTGTGGCGTTGGGTGCTGCAAGTGGTGCCGCGAGTTACGGGGCTAAAAAAGGGTTGGAAGCCGCTTTTCGGAAAAAACGACGACGACGATGATGACGGTATAAAAAGGGGAGTCCCATAAAGCCTAAACAAAACGTTTATCCCTGGTGAAGAAGGCACCATGCGTGGGGGAAGTTTGACACGATTTCGAACCGACGAGTGGTATGATCAACAAGGCAAAGGAGTGATGACGGATCTGATGCGTGGGGGGCTGCAAGGTCTTATAAGGACGCGAAATCCTTTAAAATTGCCTAGTAATATCAAGAGAGGCTTGGAAACGGGTTTGACACGAGGTATCAAACGCAAAGCCGAAGACGTCCTTAAAAAGGAAATCACCAAACAAGCCAAGAAAGCGTTGAATCAGAAGAACGTGAAAGACGCCGTGCGTGTAGCCACTGCCTTATTTCCCAAACAAACCAAACGTGCCCGTGATATTTTGGGAGTCTAATGGAACCCGTGCATTCACGACCTCGACGGATTCGTAGTAATCGAGGGTTGTCTCAATGGGGTGGACTGTATCCGTTTTGGAAACTCATGCCACGACGACGACAACGTGGTGGATGGTTAAGTCCCGAGGTCATGAGAGTCCCCGGGTTTGATTTGAGACAACGTTTAGGACGACGACGACGCTATAAAAACCCCTCACGACGACGACGGGGTACCACTCGACGACGTTAAACATGCCTGACGTGAGTACACAAACCGCCCCGGCTCACGAGCGTTCCGAAGGGACCGTCAACCCTGCCTTACGGATTTTCAAGGTGCCACCGACCGACATTAGCATCAATGCCTATCGCATGGTCACCATCCAACCCACCACCACGGGTATCAATCCCATGGAATTCATCATTCCAGGGTTGGACGATTTTGTGGATTTGGGACGCAGTTACTTTACCATGGAATTGAGTTTGAAAAAGGAGGATGCCGGGAACTTGGTGGCCAATCAGAAATTGTGGCCCGTCAATAATTTGGCCCATTCCATCATCAAACAAATTGACTTGCAGTTGAATGGCACGTTGATCAGTCCACAATCCGACACGTATCATTACAAAGCTTACCTAGAAAACTTGCTGAATTTTGACCGAGAAGATGGCAAGACCGTGTTAGGACCCCAAGGATGGTACAATCAAGTGGATTTCCCACCCCAATGGACTGCCACCAACACAGACAAAGCAGGAGACCATGTTCACTGGCAAGCTCTCAGTGACAATCACAAAGGGGCCTTCGACGCCATGGTCGCTGAAGTGGCCAAGTATGCTGGAGGTGTCACCCACAGTCTAGTGTTTACCCCCCACTTGGAAGTCTTTCACACTGGCAAACTGTTGGTGCCTGGTATCGAAATCAAGATGAAATTTCATTTCAATGGTCCCAGCCTGTTTTTGAATGGAGTGGGTCTAGCTGGCCGATTACTAGAAGGGGATGTGAAACTACGGTTTCATCTCTGTCAACTGCGTTTGAATGACGCCATCTACCAGAGTATCTCTAGCAAAAGACACAATGAAGGCCAAGTGGCAGCTTACCCGACCGTCCGCAGTGAAATCCGGACCTTCAGCATGCAAAACAACCTGGTCCGCTTTGATATCCCGAACCTGTTTCAAAACAGAATACCTGACCGATTGATTGTGGGGTTACTGGACAGCCGTGCCTTCAATGGAGATGTGACCCGAGATCCATTCTGTTTCCAGAAATTTGGTCTGAGTTCCATTAAACAGATTGTCAGAGGAGAAGAGTACCCTTATGAAACCCTGCAGTTAGTGCACAACAATGGCACCCGAGATAATCTAGGTTACTTCCGTTTTCTGCAAGCCAGTGGTGCCTGGTGTAAAAAGAAAGGCAATATGGTGGAACTAGAAGATTGGGGCCAAGCTAAAAATTGTACCTTGTTCATGTTTGACAATGTGGCCAATGGATGTGCTGACAGTCAAAACCTCAACCCCAAGCAAACGGGCGATTTACAATTGGTGTTGGAATTTGGAGCCGCCCCCGGTGTCAATATAACCGTACTCGTGTATGGAGAATTTGAGAATTTGCTGGAGATTGACAGGAACGGAGCCGTGTTGTATAACATTTACCAGCACTGATGGAACATGTGTCCTTGAATAATGTGCAGTTGGATTATTTAGCCCGAGACGACCCCCAATTGAACCCGGTCTTTTACGGAACCGTGGCCTGTGATCGTTTACCCAAGACTCCTGTCAAGACTACCCCTCAAGGGTACATTGTGAATACCGACCCACACGATCAACCGGGACAACATTGGTTAGCGGTGTGGACGGATGGAAAGGTGTGTGAAGTCCTGGACAGTTATGCCTTGCCATTGGATACGTACGTGCAAGCTACCCCGTTACGAGATTGGATTGTCCAACATTGGAAGTATGTGGTGACCAATGGCAAGTCCCTCCAAGCCATTACAAGCAAGAGTTGTGGTGATTACGCCTTGTTGTACTTGAAAGCCAAAGCCCGTGGACGGACCTTGCAAGCGTTTTTAAATGAGTTTTCGGATCATGATTATGTTAGTAATGACCATCAAGCCGGTCAACGCCTTCAACAATTGATTGTAGGCCAAGAAGCCAGATGGTATCAACTTTGTTGTCAGCCGTATCATCAATGTAATGCTTAAATAAAATTTGTTGGAAAAAAAGTGATGTCGGAGTCGTAGCTCAGTGGGTAGAGCCTTTGGATCCCCCTTCGGATACATGAGGAGGGTCGTACGTGGGTTCGAGTCCCACCGATTCCAATAAAAAGGTGCCTTTTTTTTTCTAAGGGTAGTTCGTCATCATGCAAACGGGGAAACCGTTTCGTTTTCATACGCCTTCCTCTATCTTGGTGGTGGGTCCTTCGGGATGTGGTAAAACTGCGTTTACGGAAAAACTCTTGGTAGACAACCCGGAGTTGTTTGAAACCCCACCGACCCAAAGGCATTATTGTTATGGGGCCTGGCAAGATCGATTTCAAGGCATGCAAGATCAAGGGGTGGTGTTTCACGAAGGGATTCCCGATCATGAGGCCTTAGTGCAATGGTTTCCTGAAGGACAGGGGGTCCTGGTCTTGGATGATTTAATGGATGAAGGCAGTCACGATAAACGCGTGTTGGATTTATTCACCAAACATTCCCATCATCAAGGGGTGACGGTGCTCTACTTGTGCCAAGACATGTTTCCCGTGGGTCGCTATGCGAAAAGTATATCCCGCAATGCCCATTACATCGTGGCGTTCAAGAACCCCCGAGATCAATTAGGGGTACGCAATGTCATGCTTCAATCGTTTCCGACCACGTGGAAAGACACGTTGGAGACGTTTCATCAAGCCACCACACGACCGTATGGGTATTTGGTCTTGGATTTACATCCCGCCTCGTCCGATCAACAACGTGTGTTGAGTCACTTGTTAAAAGACGAAGGATGGACTCGCACCTATCAAAAACGACTATAAAGGCACGACACCCCATTTGAACAGGAAAAAGAGTGACCATGGCCGATGATGACCGTCAACCTCCGCAATCGTACGATACCGTGTCCCCGGCGGGGGTGGGGGCGGCCAGCGGCAATCAAATGTCCCCAAGGGCCTGGCAAGATTTATTTTGGTCGGGAGACCAAGGCCTTCTCGACGCCGCCGAGGAGGAAATGGAAGCCGACCCCCTCTATCGGTTTATGCAATCCATCCCCCCTGTCGGTGTAGATGGTGTGCCCCCTGTGCAGGCTTCTTCCCCAGCAGGGGTAGGAAGTCCAGGAAATCAACCATCTTCTGGTGCTCTAACCCCTGCGACTCCTCCTAGCGTACCCTTGGCAGCGGGTACTCGAACACCAACGGGTGCTCGAACACCAACGGGTGCTCGAACAGCAGCGGGTGCTGGGGGTAATGGGCGTGGTGGTGGACGTGGTGGACGTGGTGGTGGTGGTGGTGGTGGACGTGGTGGTGGTGCTGGTGGTGGACGTGGTGGTGGTGGACGTGGTGCTGGTGGTGCTGGTGGTGGTGGTGGACGTGGTGCTGGTGGTGCTGGTGGTGGTGGTGGTGGTGGTGGTGCTGGTGGTGCTGGTGGTGCTGGTGGTGGAGGTGGA
The DNA here is from genome assembly GCA_964030785.1 of Siderastrea siderea. Classification (NCBI taxonomy): domain Eukaryota; kingdom Metazoa; phylum Cnidaria; class Anthozoa; order Scleractinia; family Rhizangiidae; genus Siderastrea; species Siderastrea siderea. The sequence continues at coordinate 20,473,805 of OZ034971.1, read as the reverse complement.
GGTGGTGGTGGTGGTGGAGGTGGAGGTGGTGGTGGTGGAGGTGGAGGTGGTGGTGGGGGTCGTCGTGGACGACGACCGAGACGAATACGAGGACGACGACGAAATACCCCCACTTCCCCTTTGACACCGGCCTCTAATCCAGCCACCCCTCGAGGATCTTGGACGTCTGGGAGTTCTGGCCGAGCCCCTCGTACCTTGCGTCAAGCAGATTTACAACGACGTTTACGTATGCTGTTACAAGATCAAGAACAGTTGGCCCAAGGACGTGAAATTGCTAATGTCACCATGACCAATAGCATTGTGACCAGTTATAAACAAGGAGGAGCACCGAGTGTACAAACCTCGTCGTCCCGTGTTTCGCCGTAAAGATGAAAACCGTCGTGTCGTTATTGAATGGATCGAAACAACATGGTCTTCCCTTCCCCCCAGAATTATTACAACGCATGGATTCCTTGTATGCCTTTTATCATCAACAATGGTGGTGTTATCGAAAAATGTTGAATCATTACAGATGTATCAATGCCTTGTTCAATGGGATGGCCTTACTCCTGATGGCTGCCGGTATGATTGCGGGCCCGCTATTGGAAAATAGTACATTGGTAGCGTGTTTGGCGGCCGTGGGCACCGTGGTCAAAGGATGGAATGATTTTAAACAATACCGATTTAAAGTGACCATGAGTCGATTTGCGTTTACCACTTATGCCAAAGCCTTGACCGAATTGAAAACCCATGTGCGGGGTATTCCCTTGGAGGATCTGGAACGATTTTTAATCAAGATGCAAACCTTGGATGATACCATTGTGGATTTCACCCCTCCATTACCTAAACGATGTGTGCAAGATTACCATGGTCATTTTGTGTACCAACCCTTGGAAGGCCTATGCTATGTAGATGGATGTCCTCGTCCCTTGAGACCTAAAGAGTATTGGATCCATAAAAAGCCGCTCCCTCCTAGTCCCACACTCTTAGAACCATGGCCGTCCAACAACGACGACGACGCCGAAAAAGGAAACAAAGAGGAGGGGCTTTAAGGCGTCGCAAACCCCGTTTGGTGGATAAAATTGCCCATGGCATGAGTATGTTTCTATCAGGCCCAGCACCTGGGTTTGGACTGGCTTTAGGCAAATTAGGGGGTCAAGCCTTGAAAGGCATTACCGATAATGTACAACATGTCCGACGACAACGAGGTGGGGGTTGGTGGTCCGATTTCAAACGCAATACCCGTCAAGGCTATAAAGAGACGCAAGACCTCATCAAACAAGACAAAGCCCTTCAACGTCTATTGACGGGTCGACCATGGTGAGGAGGAGAAGACGACGCCGTCGTCGTCAACGAGGCGGTTTTTTAAATCTATTGGTGCCCGCTATGGTAGGATTGGGGAAAGCTGCGGCCTTGGAAACGGATAAACGTATAAAACGCACGATTCAAAAAGCCAATCAACGGTATCGTCGTCGTCATCGATAAAGGATGCAACGTCTTCGACGTCAATTCCCGTTTTTACGGTCCATGTTACAAGAAGCCAATGGTTCCAAACGTCAAGAATTGTTACAACATGCCAATGCCGATCAAATCAATGCTGTGAGTGAACTGGTGTTGAACTTTTTAAAAAACAAGATTCCTGTGACCCCACCCATGCTGGCTAAACTTCAACCCTATAAAAAGGTACTACGTGATTTGGGACGTCGTCGACATTCCGTCAAAAAACGTCGTCAGTGGTTAGTCCAACAAAAAGGAAGCGGGTTGTTTCAAGGACTTCACGAGGTGCTATGTCAATGTCTTCGTTAACCCTCCCTACGTGGATGACTCTATTACAAGAGGCCAATCGGGCCACCGACCAGTGGAAAGACGAGTGTCATTATTGGAAGCATAAATATCACCTGTTGTATCGAGAGTACCAACACATCTTGAGGGCCCGTCTTTGTAAGAGTTGCCGTGACCAGGAAGACGGGGAACTTTGCTCCGACTGTAGTCAACGAACATGGACGAAGTGTACATGATTCCCCAAAAGGACTTGGAACAACTCATTCAATATTACAAAGGAGAACTCACCGAAAATGCCTTGTTGAACAAAGCCGCCACGCTCGCCGCCCGAAAACATGTGTTATTAGCCAACCCCCAATTACCTCCCGCCCTGGTGAATGCTCAAACCAAACCGTTGAGTCAAGAATTAATCAAGTTAACCAAACGCATTCGCCAATTTCCTGGCGGGGTAGGGGTTGGTGCCCCGGGTGCCCCGGGTGGTCCACCAGGCGAAGAAGAAGAAGAAGCAGGGGATTTGGTGACGGGACCCGTGGAACAATGGTTGAAGCGCATGATAAAAGGAGGTCCGTCGGCTCCCAAACCCACCATTACCCCTGCTACCAGGGAAGGCGCGAGAGAACCGAGACCTTCTACCAGTCGAGGAGAAGAGAGACCTTCTACCAGTCGAGGGGATCTACAATCGCGTTTAGAAGCCGTGCGAGAACGACGCAAGGCTTGGGAAAAGCATTTAACCGAAAGTGGTGCCGCGAAAGGCAAAGGCAAAGGCAAAGGCAAAGGCAAAGGCAAAGGCGTCTCCCGGGAAGTGCAACGATTGAAACCTTTACCCGGTTGGGAAGATTGGACCAAAACCAAACAACCCCGACGGAGACGTTTGCAATACGACAGTGAATAAACATGCCCGCTAAGAGGAGGAGGAGAAGGGGACGCACCCAACGAGGAGGGGCCTTGGATGTCCAAAAATGGATTGCGAAAACGGGGAAGGAATTTCATTGGCCTGGGTATCAGTACATGGGACCTGGCACCCATTTGGCTAAACGTCTGAAACGGGGGGATCCCGGCATCAATCGCTTGGACCAAATTGCTAAGCAACACGACATTGATTACAGCCGTGCTAAGAATTTGCAAGATAAATGGAAAGCCGATACCAAGATGATCCAAGCCATTGATCGCTTACCCGGCAAGAAAAACAAGACGGAACGGGTGGTCAAGAAAATCATGCAAGCCAAGAAACGTTTGAAATTGTAAACATTTAATTAACATGTTGAGTCAAAAAATGTCACATTGTTATTCTGCAGTTTGGTAGTCTCAAGCAGGATTGGCGAGACAAAACCCATTGTGGTGCCAGATAAAATAAAAAACAATGTCACTTGTGTCATTTTGATTGATTGATGAGTTGTCAAGTTCATTTGTTCTCTCACAAATACTGACACGGATGTTCTACCATAGACGAGGGGGTTACAAATCAAACAATAAATCCACCCCCTCGTCGGATGACATGTCATGAACGAGGTCTTCAGGGGGCACCAATGCCTCCAGATCAAAAGTCTCGACATTGTTTATGACCTGCTGCCAATCCTCGGGTGACATGTCTTTCAATAACTCCTGCAAATACGAAACATTCTCCCAATCAGGGGAGTCCGCAACTTGCACGCCCCCCGAATCCAAATCAATGAGAGTATAAGAGTCCGTGGGCGGTCCGTTTGTATCGCCCCCCGAATCCAAATCAATGAGAGTATGAGAGTCTGTGGGCGGTCCGTTTGTATCCACAGATTCCTGCGTCACAGGAACGGATTTCAAATAATCCGTCAGGGGGATGGTTAATGTCAAAGGTCCTAAAGCCTCCATTTTCTCTCGAGTGCTCTTTTTCTCCACCAGGCGGGCTCGAGTGCTCTTTTTCTCCCGCAGGCGGGCTCGACGACACCTCTCTTTCTTCATCAACACCTCGCGATGGGTCTCCCGATATTGTCGCTCCTTCTCCAGGAGGTGTTCCAGATTCTTGTCCCGGTAGCGTTTTTGGGCTTCCGCCAGCTGGGCTCGATTCCTTTCCCGGTAGCGCCTTTGCTTCTCCAACAGCATGGCTCGATTCCTTTCCCGGTAACGCCTATTACACTCAGCCACGCGCTCTGGATACCTTGCCTTGTAGCTCTGGCGGGCCGTCAACAGCTGTTTACGACGTTTGTCCCGGTAACACTGGGTGGACACCATCACACGGTCTGGATGCCTTTCCCGGTAGACCCTTTGCATCTCCGTTAGGAACTCTCGATTGTTTTCTCGGTACTTTTTTTTGGAGGCGGCCACTTTCTCTGGGTTTTCGGTCCGGTACCGTGCACATTTGGCCATGTTGCGTAGTCGTTTCGCCCTGAGGACTGCCCGTTCGTACTCGTCGTCGTCGTCGTCGTCGTCGTCGTGGGGGTCATAGTCGGAGTCATCGTCGTTGTCGTGGGGGTCACAGTCGTTGGTGGAGTCATCGTCGTCGTCGTCGCTTTGATGGTAGCTGACGGGGGATCTGTGACGACGAGTGCGGAACGGTCTTACGCGGGACATCGGGAGAGGGTGGCGGTGCTCGGGGAGGTGTGGCTGGCCGCTTAAATTGGTGGTGCCAGTTCGTCCAGCAATAATCTAGGCCCTCGATGTACCAGTCACAGGTCATGTGAGGGTAGCAATATGTCTCCAAACGAACGGCCTCTTCGGCTCGGCGTTTCTGCGCCTCGACTTTCTCCGGTTCCAGTTCTTTTAACCTTTCGGCAAACTCAGCAAAGCTTTCCTCCTCCTCCTCCAACTCCCTCTTCACTTTCTCCAAGATCTGTTCAACTTCTAAATCGACTTCAAACTCCTCAAAGGCTTCTAATAGCTTCTCATGGCCAGCGTCCATTTTGAGATGACTCACCTCGAGGGTCGATCTGTTTTATAGTCTCTCATTCGTTCCCATCATGCACCCTGGACCCTAACTAGAGAGGGGGGAGGGGGGTCCCCCCACCTCGTCCCACCCCTCCCTAGGGCACCCCCGCTCAGGGGGGGCACCCTGTTTAGTGATTGGCTCCTTCCCCTCCCACGTGACCTTTTGGTTCTCTATAAAAACAGAGCCCCGATCTCCAGCCAGTTCATCTGATCATGTCCTCTCGCCAAGATGAGGAGGAAGCAGGGCCTAGTGGCCTCCCTAGACGGGAGGTCCTGGCCCTGCTTGGACTCGAGATGACCGATTCAGAGCCAGAAGACGAGACCACTTCCTGTGTGGGGCCTATGTTATGTACCGAAGACATGCCGGACAGTGATGAGCTTTGTGAAGAGGCCTTGGATCGCTTCGAACGCCAACGTGCGTTTCAAACCCATCTTCTTCAACAAACTGGGGGAGGTTTGGATGCCAATGCGGAGGGTGTCTTTGACTTTGAACTCCAACCCTATGTCGATCGTTTGAGCAACCGTCTGGGAGTACGTGAACGTCATTTCAACACCCGCTTACGCCAAAGGGGGAATTTCATTCCCAATCAGAGCATGACTGGAGCTCTAGAAGAGGGGTTACGTCGCGCGGTGAATCAAGTGTTGACCACCACCACACCACCCCTCCACGATCAAGATCGCCTGTACTTTACCATCGCCTCCAACAGACTCCATAATAATTTTCAGGGCTGGGGATTACGTGCAGGTGAATGGCGCCAAGGCGGCGACCGTGTCGAGGCTTTATTCCAACGTTTAGCCCAAGCCCTCAACAGCAATGAACAATTTGAAATGGACGACTCCTTTCAAGTCTCCATTACTCAAGTCCATCATGCCCCTCAAGGCACCGGTCGCCGACGCCAGGAGAAACCCGGACATCAACCTCTACGAAATTTAATACCCAAGAAACGTTCCATTATCCAGATCCAAAACAGGGATGACCTCTGTTGTGCCAGAGCCCTCGTCACCGCCAAAGCTCGCTTGGACCAGCACCCGAAATGGGACTCCATTCGACATGGACGGAAAATTCAAAAAGAACTCGCGTTGCTGCTTCATCACGAGGCCAACGTGGCCCTCGGCCCTTGTGGCTACGATGCCTTGACCCAATTCAGTACCGCTCCTTCCCTGACCGGTTACCAGATCCTGTTGGTGGATGCGGACCGTTCTTATCACATCACCACCTTTGGTCCCCTTCAAGACAAACAATTGATCCTGTTGCACGAGAAAGGCCATTATGATGTCATTACCAAGTTGCCAGGCTTTTTCGGAGCCGGTTACGTCTGTGCCCATTGTTGGAAACCCTATAACGATGAGGGACGTCATCGATGCAACAACAAACGTCATTGCAGGGCCTGTTGCCAAAAAGACTGTCCTGATTTCTTGGAGGCGTACCCTCGAGGCCAGAAAGCCACGCAACGTTGTCAACAATGTCATCGGGACTTTTTTGGAGACACCTGTTTCCAAATGCATCTGGTCAAGGACCACGCCGGCAAACCCGTGACCAACCTAGACTCCTCCGTCTGCTTTCGGCGCCGTCGCTGTGCTCAATGCCTCCTCCTCCTTCCTGCTCACCACATGGACAACCATCAATGTGGGTACATGGATTGTCCCTGCTGTCATGAGTACGTGGACGGCGCAACTCATCGTTGTTTTATTCAAATAGCCGCTCAAGACAAGAAGAAAAGAAAGAGGAAACGACAACGAGGGCCTCCCGCCAAACGTAGGGTGGATGCCACACCCGAGGAGGAGGAGGAAGACAGCCTACCACCCCTTCATGTCTTCTTTGATATTGAAGCCATGCAACCCCAAGAACAACACATCGCGAATCTCGTCGTGGCCGAAACCGAAGACGACGACCAACCCATGTGTTTCCATGGCAACCATTGCGTCCGAGATTTTCTGGAATGGTTGGATACTTTGACAGTCCATGATACCCGCCAAGTTAATGTGTTGGCCCATAACCTCCAAGGGTACGATGGTTACTTTATCATTCATCAATATTATGGGGACAATAGGATCGTCGACCAGCTCCGGAACGGGTGTAAACTCTTGCAAATCAAGCATGACCGTATCCGCTTCATCGACTCTTTGAGTTTCTTCCAGATGCCTCTGTCCGCGTTTCCCAAAACCTTTGGATTGACAGAACTCCGCAAAGGGTACTTCCCCCACAAGTTCAATCATCCAGACCATCAAAACTACGTAGGACCCATCCCGGCCCTCGATTACTACATGCCTGAAACCATGTCCCCCGAAGGCAAGCAAGCCTTGGAAACCTGGCATCAAGAGCAACGCGACAAGGTCTTTGACTTCCGCAAAGAACTGGTGGCCTACTGCCAATCGGATGTACGTCTCTTGAAACAAGGATGCTTGACATTCAAACGGTTGTTTGAAAGCCTAACGGGCTTCAACCCCTTCGACCACATCACTATTGCTTCTGCTTGTAACCGCGATTTACGCATGAATCGCATGATCCCAAACAGTATTGCCAGTGAACCCGTCCGAGGATGGCGCAATCGCATCAACTACTCCAAAGTGGCCCTGGAATGGTTAACCTGGTGTGCACAACAACAACAAAACACCATTCAACATGCCCGTAATGCCGGCGAGTATTGCATCCCTGGCACTAACTTCCATGTCGATGGTTTCGATGCCAGTACCAACACCATCTACGAATTTCACGGGTGTTTCTGGCATGGATGTCCTCGCTGTTTCCCCATTCGTCACGAAAGCCATCTACGTCACTATGCTCGAACCATGCAAGATGTCTACGAGACCACCCAGCAAAGGCTCAAACAACTTAGAGAGCAAGGCTTCACTGTCGTGGAAATGTGGGAATGTGATTGGTCCCGTCTCAAAGACACTTCCTTAGACATCAGAACATTCCTGGGGACCCTTGACTTCACAGAACCCTTGAATCCCCGTGACGCTTTCTGCGGGGGTCGTACCAATGCTGTCAAACTGTACCATCACGTGACACCCCATCAACAAATACATTACATTGATGTGACCTCCTTGTACCCCTGGGTGAACAAGACCTGTGTGTACCCCAAAGGCCATCCTCGTTTCATCTTCAATCCGGGTGACACCGACATCAGTTTCTACTTTGGCCTCGTCAAATGCCAAGTCCTGCCGCCACGTCATCTCTACCATCCTGTCCTGCCTTACCGTCATGCCTCCAAACTCCTTTTTCCTCTCTGTGCTGCCTGTGTGGAACAAGAGATGGTCAAACGACCCTTACAGAGATGTGCCGAATGTGTGCACACCAACGAACAGCGAGCCTTGACGGGAACATGGTGTACCCCGGAATTAAACAAAGCCGTCGAGCTCGGGTACGAAGTCCAGTACATCTATGAGGTCTGGCATTTTGACGAGACGTGTGAAGGCCTGTTCCGAGATTATGTGAACACCTGGTTAAAAATTAAGCAAGAAGCCAGCGGGTGGCCATCCTGGGTTGGTGACGACGAAACCAAACGTCAGCAATACCTTCGAGAGTACTTCGAGCATGAAGGCATCCAATTGGAGTACGAGAAAATCGAACACAACCCGGGGTTGCGTACCCTCGCTAAAATGATGCTCAATTCCATGTGGGGCAAGTTTGGACAACGACTCAACAAGACCCAAGTCCAAACGTTTGAGGACCCTCAAGCCTTCCACCGTTTTCTAGATACCAGTACGTTGGACGTGCGTCACGTCTCCGTCATCAATGACCACTTAGTGGAGGTACATTACCAGTACCAAGACGAAGACATCCCCGTGTCACCGAACCTCAATATCTTCGTGGCATGTTTCACTACCTGTTGGGCCCGGCTCCGACTGTATGCAGCCCTGGAACAGCTAGGGGAACGTGTCCTCTACTACGACACGGACTCCGTCATCTATTGGACAGACGAGAACCAACCAACCCCGGTCTTGGGCGATTACCTCGGCGAGTTTACGAGTGAATTGGACAAGGAGGATTACATCGTAGAATTTGTCTCAGGGGGCCCCAAGAACTATGGATACCAAACTCACAAGGGCCACGTTGAGTGCAAGGTGCGAGGGTTCCGCCTTAACAGCGAAGGCAAAACCCAATTGAATTACAACATCATGCGTCAGAATGTCCTGGACGAAATCCAGAAGCCACTGCAGAAACCACGCCAGACCCAGGTCGTCAAATCATATCAAATTGTGCGCGATCCCCAACACTACCAACTGTACACCTTCCCAGAATACAAACAATACCAGTTGGTGTACGAGAAGAGAGTCGTGGATCCACACACCTTTCAAACCTACCCTTATGGATACCAGTGAGAAATGTTGCCCAAACAAGATCATCGAATGTGAACAGTGTGATCGAGAACATTTGGTGCCACCACCACCACCCCCATTCTACAGTTCCTTTGCCATACCTTTAATGAGAAATCAAGCATATCAACGTCAACTACAACAATGGATCCGTGACAACAACCAATGGCGAAGAATAACTCGATGTCAAAAACAATGGTGGGGACCCTCTATTGAACATTAACGAACCCTCGGATTCTTCCCCCAACACTTCCATCGCTGTCATCTCTGGCTGTGACTTGCTTACTTGCTTGCTGGCTCTGAATCGGACATCTGTAGGCCAAGCAGCGCCATGACGTCACCTCTACTTGCTTGCTGGCTCTGAATCGGACATCTGTAGGCCAAGCAGCGCCATGACGTCACCTCTAGCGACACCACATGGAACTCTCAACTCATCTTATCAATTGCAACACTCAACCCATATCAAAAGGAATACTCATATTATTAAAAGGAACTCAAAGGAATACTCATCATGGAACACTCATATTATTAAAAGGAACTCAAAGGAATACTCATATTATTAAAAAGGAACTCAAAGGAACACACTCATATTATTAAAAGGAACTCAAAGGAATACTCATATTATTAAAAAGGAACTCAAAGGAACACTCATATATTATCAAAAGGAACTCAAAGTAACACTCATATATTATCAAAAGGAACTCAAAGGAACACTTCTGCTGCCACCATTTCTGTTGGGGGTTGTGTTTACAACCTATCGTACGTCTAAGGCATCGCTATCCAAAAACTGGCTGGCATCAGAGAGAAGCATGAGCAAGATGCTATTAAGAAGAAATCGAATAAACCCTCGTCCTCTCCACTTTAGTTTTCTCTCACTTGTTGTGAAAAAAAAAAGGTTGACAATAAAATATTATTTTTTTTATTTTCTTGTTTTTCAGTCAAGGACCACCCTCGTTCCCCCAATTGGACTTTGGACTTTGAGCCCACGTTTTCTCAGCGGGTTTACTTCCCCTTGAGCCCACGATCCCTTTTTCCACCTCGTCAGCGGTTTCCCTTTCCAAATCACGTGACTTCCGGTTGCATGAGCCCGCCATCCCCTTTTTCCGACTGGTCAGCGGTTTCCCCCTCTTAAAAACACGTGACTTCCGCTTCCGGTTATGACGTCATCCTTACATCAAAACGAGGCAAAGCCCCCCATACGATCCGACATTACTACTTCATAGTAAGACTGGAAAGTGAAAATTAAAAGAACTCCCCGGGAAACAGCAGAAAATCAAAATCATAAAACAAACATAATTTCTACCAAAAACGTCTACTCCGCTATGTTAAAAAAGGTTTTTTTACCCCCAACCGCTGAAAGCAAAATTTTGAGGTATGGTGTTAACCGAGCAAACTTAAGCAAAGTTTACGAATTACCCTTCCAGATAAAAAATGACATAAAGATATCAATGTTTCAATATAAGCTTATTCATTATATCCTTCCAACAAAAGTTAGCCTTTTCAAAGCCAAAATAGCGGATAGTGATTTATGCCCTCAATGTCTCACTGACAGACATTCTTTAGATCACATGTTCTTACACTGCTCTTCAACTTTATTATTTTGGAATTTATTTCAAAACTGGTGGTCCAGCAAAACTAAAGAAAAGATCACATTATCAAACAGTATGATTTTATATGGAATTCTTGACAAAAGGATGCACTCGTACTCCTTAAACTACACGCTTCTTATTGCGAAATACTCCATTTTCTGTAAACGTTTACACGACGAAAAACTATGCTTCGAAAGTTTTCTGTCACTCCTAAAAGAAAAACTTAATATACAAAGAGAAATTGCAATCCAAAATAACAAACTGCCTGAATGCAAAGAAATATATGGAAATCTTTTGTAGTTTTTTTTAATACTACTATTTTTATGTTTTCTTCAGCCTAGACCCTTGTATAAGTAAGTTTAGCGATAAATGTATGCACTGTATGTAATAGTAATTGTAACGTACGTCAATACCTTCATTATTTATTTATTTATTTATTTACATATATATATATATTTTTTTTAGTTTATTGTTTTTTTCTTGTACTGTAAGCACTAACACTAAGAAAGCTTTTTATTGCAAAAAAAAATTAAGTAAAAAAAATAAATAAATAAATAAAAAAAGAAAATGCAGTCTGGTCAAGCGAGTCACGGAGTGATAAAGATATCAAAAAAGTGTCTATCTTTTCATATATTGTCATTATTTTCTGGATTGAATAAACGTTCAGCCACACCTATGCAATTGTTGGCTCGCAGTCGTTGATTTTTGTTATATGCTCTCTTTCATCACCCCCACCTCGTCCAATATTTGAAGTGGCACTGAGGATATCTTAGTTTGTTAGTGCTCCCCAGTCCGGTGATTACTCGGCGTTGGAATGAATATTTATTAAATGATTGATTTATTTTACGTAACTAGTCGTAAGTATAGAAACGTTTTCTCTCTCAACTGCTCAGTTCGAGAACAACTCACGTTTCCTACTATATTTGATATTTCCTATTCATTATTCCGACTTTTTACCGTGCCGGTTGACGTATTTCTCTTTATGATATAAACAAGAGTGTTTTAGTGGAAAGTAGACCACTCGTAAAGTTCACACGAAACTACATCTGGGACTCGAGTGGCATATTTTCCATATCCTCACTAGTGAAGATATCGATGACATCATTTTCCGCTCTTACACTCTCTTATTCTCTCACTCATGTGCAAAAATACTCTTCTCATTATAATAAAAAGAAAATTACATGGTGGCTTGAATATATGAATTCTATTTTCTCGTGGTAAAAGACAACATGTTTCCACTCGAAAGTAAAATTCCCATCTTCGCGCCGCCGTGTAATATCCTCTATATCTTTTGGGTGAACGCCAATGCGCCCCGTGACGCTCGCACTTTTTTTCTCTCACTTGCTAGATGAAACCTGTTCACCACTTTCCATAAATTATCATAAAGTGCACAGGGCCTAAATCGCAAAGGATTGCTTCAAAATTTCTCTTTTCGCTGGCTACTAAGTTAGTCGCGCGACATTCATAAGATTGTGTGACAAATTGTGACGTAAGCAAACGTCGGGGTCGTCCCAAGTCTTCTGAGATGAGTAATTCCAACTACTGCGAACTTCACAATTTCTCTTTATACTGAAAAGAAGATTCCTATAGTCCATTACCGAACGACTAGAGCCAAGGCCAAAACGGAAATTCAGGCGACTTAGTCGAAAATAATTTCATTTTACCTTCTGACGGGCCAGTTCCCAGGTGAGTCTTGACAACTAGCACGATTTTCGTTGCAACTTTTCAAATTATATTTTTCTGCCTCGACCGCGTCCAAGTTGCAGGAGGTGTTGAACAGTCTAAATTCAGTGTTAGAGGTTCAACTACATAACTTCTTTTCTTCTTCTAGGGATCTTGAAAATGTTTTGTATTCCTTACCGGAGCAAAAATCTGGATCAACTACGATACCCGACGTTGTTTACTTTGTTGAGCGTTAGCCCCCATGAATATTTATCAACTTAACGCAACTTTCATCCAGTTCTGGATCAAAATTGGATGTACGAGCATTAAAGGAAGCTATAGACATTTATTTTGGTGGACAGCAACGGGTTAGGATCTCCGAATAAAGTATTTTTGCCAAGTTCTAGGGTGATATAAGTGACCTTTGTCACGAGCGATATTTACGTTAACACGCTGTCAGTGGCGGAGTTCTAACCTGTTTTCGCTTGTGATCCAGTGAGATACCCGCACGTTTGAGCTTACAAATTGATTAAATAAGGTAAGAGCTTTGCTGTGATGTTGTTTTTTAACCCAATTTAGGTCGCAAACGATACGAAATTGTTTCTTGTATTTGGCCCAATTTTGGGATCTCATTATAGGCCTTAGAGTAGGTTGTCTTTGACTTTACCCTGACTTGTTCAAAAATTTATCAACTTTTTCCACATTTTGTTTGTGAACTTGGTCGGTGTATCTTAGATACTAGGTCAAAGCAAAATTTCGTAAGCTGCATTTAATTGGCGCTAACCCGCCTCTCAAAATCCATAAATTTCAGCCTTTTGATAACCGCCGGACACCCCGTTGCGGGCAAAATTGGTTTTTGGCTTGTAGCAAAGCAAAAATAAAGAATTGGAAAATAAATAAAGTGGTTTTGATACATATGTACCAAACCGTTTTCACAAACAAAAAATAAAGGAAAACTATATTTGGTCGCGAAATCGAGTGGACCGCTTTTAGCGAGAATGCCACTTAAAACTTCCCGCGAGATTTTCTCATTATTTCACTCAGCGCTAAATTTACTGCCAAATTGTTTTTCATTCATCGCGCGTTCTTGAATTGTCATAGAAACAGATGATTGACATCCACCAAAAACACATTTGGCCGTTGGGAAAAAAATTCTTGGAGGTTGCGTGTTAGAGAAAACCACTGTAAAAACGCATTCCAACTTGCTCAATGAACTTGCAAAAAGTTTGGTGTGTGAGCGAAGGTTCTCAGTCTTTATTTAGCAGAGTTTTGATCAAAGGCGAATAAAATTTCCGCGCCACAGTGTCTTCATTACTTAATCTTAATTTTTAGAGACCCGGCATTCATGGAAAGCAGGTTTAGTTAGCATTGTAATATTTAAGAATACTTGTAACGTTTAAGATCAGTTTTCTTAGCATGTTTAGGATATTTTAGGCTTTTTTGTTATTTATTGAATGTATTCCTGACGAATTTCACCGTGTTTAAATAAAATTGAATTGCATTGTTGCTGTATTCACGTTCTTTTAATTTTAACCATTTCGTTCGAGAATGAAACATATACCGCCCGGAAAATGTTTTTTTAAAACACGGTGTAAACTTTCATCTCGTTTCCAAATAAGTGTTAAAATGCCCTTTCTTCTAAAGCGTCGCTGGAAAAAAGATGCTTTAGGAAATGCGCTTAATTCTTCAATATAATTTGTTCTTCAAGGCTCCTTTCAATAAAAGAATGAGTAACGTTTAATTTTACCTGTTGACAAGTCAACATAAGAGCTGTTATACCTAAGTTTATGTTTGCACTTGTGCGTAAGAGCAGTTCGGTCCGTAACTGTGCTCGTGATCAACAAATCAAACTCTCCTTGTCCGTTGTGAAGCGAGTTTAGACTAAAATGGACTCCATCTAACACCATTACTATTAGTCAAGACAGGTCCCAATATCACGCCTTTCGGTGGCATTTTGGCCTCGTTTGACTGCGAATGCTTTTTTTAATCTCCCACCCCAGCTTGGAGGGACTACATTCACGGTAGGTATATTAGCAAAAACTGTGACAAACTTTCCCATAAAAAAACGAGAAAAGCTATTCTAAACAAACACTTAGAATTACACCAACCGTTGATTACTTAATTTATTTGCATAGCGGAAAAACCACGCAATCTCCTGTCCCTTACCAAGCTTCTAAACAAATTTTCAATCAAAATACAGTCACAATTTTCTTCCATTTGGCATATCATTCGCATATTTACGTAGATCTTTAAAATACATTTTAAAAAACCCAAACCAAAACAAAAATAAACAAGCAATAGGCAAAACACAGTCAACTCTTGCCTTGCGGACACCTCGCTATTACGGACAGGAGGTGAAGTCCTGGAGTATAAGAAATTACTGAAATTACTATTACGGACACTCTCTATTACGGACACCAAATTTTGGTCCCGATGGTGTCCGCTATAAAGAGAGTTGATTGTATTCTCTCACCACTAGAAGTGACACATTTAGTAGATAACGTTGCGGTAGGCTTTGCTGGTAAACCTAAGAGGAACGGAGATTATACGTTTCATTAGTAGAATGCTACAAAACTGTGTTCCAACTTATAATAAATGATTTTTAAATCTTCATGTGATTAGCGCATAAATTCAACAATAAATCCACAGATTTGCATTACACCCCGACGCGCTCGACCAAAATTTTTGATCACTCAGCGCATATGGAACGAACAAATCCAAACTGTTTTGGAACTTCACAAGTTTGACAAACTTTTGGAAGACTGGGAAAAGTAGTATAGAGTTAAAGAAAACACACACTTTTTGTTAACAAAGCGAATTTTCCAAAAGAGCGCTTTTTTTTTAATTTTTTTTATTTTTTTTATTTTTTTTATTATTAGAGCGCTTTTTTGCCGTAATATTTCCTAAAAAAAAAAGCCTTTAAAAAGAGAAAGAACGAGGCATATTTAAAAGAAAAAAAGAAACGGCACTGTTTTTTTATGGTTAACATCCTGTCATAAAAATGATGTCATTAAATGTTCAAAACCTAAGTGAAACAATGATGCGCAGGTGCGTTTTCACTACCAAGTTTTGAACATTTTATGGCGTCCTTTTTATGGTCTTTATTAGTATAGACTATAGAAAATAGAGTCGATTTGTTTTTTACAACAACATCGCCATTGAAAAATTACAAGGGGAATGACTTTCTCTTTGAGAAATGCACCCACGCACGCGACAGAGCTGAAAGCAATGTCATTTTAAAATCTCTTCCGTCTTTCTTCATTTTGTTCGCCTGTTCAATTAGTTCTTCATCTGACGAATTTCCCAAATCGTAAAATTGAACATTGACAGTACTTTAGACTCCGTTTTACTTAGAACAATTAAAACAATTTGGTCGTACGTAATCGCGTTCTACTGCATATGACGTCAGTTTTTTATGGTCTACACTCTCATCTTCAACGACCAAAAAACAATCAGCGCCCGAGAATTCTATATCTTGTTAACCAAGTGCGAAGGCCGTACTAGGAGAATATCGGCCCGATGCCTTGACAGTACCGACCGAGCATTAGCGAGGTCCGCACAAAAAAGACCGAGAGCCCATAATCTTCCAGTACGGTCCCAAGCAAGCTTGGTTAATAAGAGATTTACTACAAGACTATTTGAGGTAAATGCGGTGGTTCAATTCACCTTCGTACTCCGCCAACACGAGCAATTCAGCGGTCTCTTGTCAACTCGTTAATTTATTCATGCCAGTAAAAACTCGTATAAAAACTATTTGAAAACACAGACACATAAGGCGGTAATAAGAGTACGGAGACGTAACTTGAATGTTTTGCTTAATGTTTGCAAGCCATGCTAGTGTATTGCTTGAGTGGACCAATCAATTCACTCTTACGCAAGAAGATGTGACAGCGCGGTTGACAGCTCCACACGGAGTTTCTTTCAGCTAAAAGTCCGTTCGGAAAAACAAGATTGCACAAAACGGTTTCCAACAAGAAAAACCTGAATTCTTCGTCAATGCAGAGATTCTTTTACCATTTGCTAAACATTATTTGACTGTCTACGACGACCAAAGCGGTTTCACCTTGTTGGTGGTCGGAGATTGAAGATAAACTTAACTTATACTTCAAACTTCTGAAAATTTTCCCATCGCTGTTGTCGTGTTTAAAAACGTTTTCGGTACCTTCCTCTTTAAATCTCCGGTTTTAATGTCTTAACGATTACCAGTGCAAGTTTCATTTAACCATCGTGCAGTGCATACGGCGTGCATTAGAGCCATGAAGGAAATTTTGTAGGGCCAAAGCTTTTACTCGAGGACGTCTGAGGAGGAACAGAAAACAACAGCAACTACAGCAAAAAAGACTAATGAACCATTTGAGACAGACAATGTCGAAGGGCTGTATGGATGAAAGATAAATTCTAGATCTTTTGTCGATAGTTTTCAAAAGCTTGACTTTAGTTCAGCCGACTTAGCCTACTTACAAGTAGGAAAGAACTGCAAAAGTGGAGACGAAAAGTTCTTATTTATGTTTTTCCAAAAAAATTTCAAACAAATGTCATACACCTAGCGGTGGTTTTCGTGAGTATTTATAAAACTGTAAAACACTAACTACTTGATCTGAAGTCTGGTCATTTTATCGTGTTTACAACTGAGTAAGCCTAGTTTATTTCCGAACTCTTTACGTCTACTCACTCTTGCTCTGAGATAAGTTGTGGTCTCGTGAAGATGTTGTCGCCCTTTTCTCATTACATTTTAACACCACTGTTATAAAAATTGGAATTTTGAATTCTGGATGGCCAGTAACAACACATTACTTTCTTAAGCTACGGAAAGGCAACTTATTGATTTCTCTTCAGCCGCCATCTTAAATTTTCAGGATTAAAAAGTTACGCGGGATGAAGCAGGATCTTTTGGGACCTTACCTGGTCCAATACCTAGAAAATATTGGACCGGCAATAAAGTAATCTGATTGACTGATTTTAGTTATTGGCGCTCTGGCTTCCTTAGTGATGTAATATACACAATTATCGCAAAAAAAATAGCCAGTCAGACGAGCCTAAAAGAGTGATGGGGACGAAATAACGATCGCGTTATTGCGTGCTTATATTAGAGGAATGTTCACCATTTGTTCACTTCTTGTTCAACCAAGATATACCAACGCAAGAGAGGATAAACGCCATAAAAGAATACATTACCTACCTTTGGGTACGGTTGGAAACTGAGTATTGCAGTTGTCGCCAGTACAACATTTAATTTCACATTCCAGCAGGGTCACCTTTGAAAAACGTTTAAGGAAGCCTTTAATAGCCGCACAAGCTGCCTTTTTATCTGCAACAATCAAGTCAAACGAAGATATCAAGTTAAACAATTTTAGCAGGGGGGGGGGGGGGGCAGAAAGTGACTACGCATACAATATGAGACGCACACATCAAGTCAGCTATCGTCAGCTATCGGCTGCACAGTTTTTTCCAATAAATTTGTTTAACAAATTGTTTTTTTTTGGCACGAGAATGACCTCAGAAAAACATCGGTAAAACTCGTTTACTCGTTTTCCATAGTTTGATAGTATGATTTAAGAAGCAACAGTCTGGGAAAAAGAAACACTAAAAAAATTAAACTAATTCAATTAAATTCTATGATGTCATGGTTTACAGTGGTCGAAAGGTGAGACTGAAATCATCATGAAAACATGAGCATAAGATTGGTTGTAACTTAAAACCCTTTCATCCTGCTAAGTTTCACTTTCACCTGTAAAATCTACAAAGAAGGAGTTTGAAGATGATAACTCATTAACGAAAGCCGCCCCTTCGAGTAGGCCTTTGCACTAACAAACCAACGTTTTTACATTCTCTTCTTATAAACCTACCCGCACAGTTAATGCACCCCCGAATAAAGGCAATCACAACATTTCCTTTCCTGTCCCGAAATTTTCCCACCGCGCTACCACAGTGGGATGTACCGAGTGAATTTGGGTCTGTAGCACAAATTTGGATACTCTGCTTTTTGGAACAACTGGCTGCATCACTCCCGAGGCACGCATTACACTGTTTTGGGCCAGAAGCTGAGGGATTTAAAAAACAAGGCAAAAAATTTTTCAAGGAATTAACTATAAATGAAAATTTATATAGTCAGATTTCGTACAAATTAAGAAATGCAATATACAATTCAGCTGCGAGTTAAGATTGTGTCCAATTTATCCTTGTGAAAGAGAAAGAATCACACGGGTTCTTAAAATGTCATCAAGGATAGTTGGCTTTTTTAGCTACTGACTAAAGAAGTGAGTTAGACTGCTTCATTGGTTGGTCTTACATGTCTGTTTTGTCGTTCAGAGGATTACGTAGCAAAAAACCCTTAGAAACGGGATAAGACGGTTTGCAGTATATTCTATGTTACTGTAATCAAGTACCCTCGAGAACGTTTGAACTCGCTCATTATATGCCTGCAAGAAACA
Source organism: Siderastrea siderea (assembly GCA_964030785.1). NCBI lineage: Eukaryota > Metazoa > Cnidaria > Anthozoa > Scleractinia > Rhizangiidae > Siderastrea > Siderastrea siderea. The sequence goes on along the minus strand of OZ034971.1, from coordinate 20,455,144 downwards.
TGACAAATTTGTAAAAGTAAAATTCCCGTTGCCTTCATCACCTCTGAACGCTTTTGTGCGAGTTTGTCATCTTGCAACAGCTACTAACTATTCACTAAAGGTTTCAGTTTAATAGCCAACGAAATCATGTTCAAAATTCGTTACCTGCTGGCGTAAACAAGGAAATTGCATCTTGTGAAAGGGTCGGGACCCGAGTGTTACAGTTGCTGCAGTTACAACACTCAATTTCACATTTTTGTAGCGTGATTTTGTCGTCATCGTCATCATCTCCTTTAAAATAGCCACCAAGAGCATAACAGGCCGCCTTTTTATCTAGAACAACACACAGTTTTAAAAAAATTGATTTAAATTGATGTCTTATCAAAACAGGAGAATTTCTAGCCACCTCTTTCCTAGGATACTATGTAAAGAAAACTCCTGCGATCAAGGTTTCAATTGGTAAGACTTAAATTGCATTATGTGTGGACATTTTTAATTGTTATTTTTCAGTACTCACCAGTACAGTCAATGCATCCTCTATAAAACATTTGTCGCACCTTTCCATAGTAGTCCCGATATTTACCAACCATCGACGCACAGTGACTTGTGCCGAGGGAATATCGATCTGTGGCACAAATTTGGAGCTCCTGGTCCTCAGCACAGTCGGCCGCATTAGCCTTGACACAATAATTACACTTGCCTTGATCAGCAGCTGTCATAGAAACGAGAAAGAAAGACAATATTGTTTTCAGCAAACAAATAAGGGTTTAGTTTCCGAAGAAACTGTGGTAATGCGTCGTTGGGGAAGGAAACACGGAAATTTGGATTCATCAACTGAGTTGCAAGGAGATTAAAAGCTGACGTGTCGAGCGTTAGACCTTCGTCAAAGCAAATCAAGGAATTGTGGGTCGAACTTGGTTTATACGAAGAACAGTGGAGCTACGCTATTGGCAGGAACATGGCGATGTAAAATGCAAGAATAAATTAATCGAATGAAAGAAGTTCGTTGATTCTGTGGGGATTAACTGTGTCGATTTGAAAATGAAGTTTTTTTTCTAGCTTTCTATGGTTTTCCATGTAACTCGGGATAGGCCGAGGACCGTCATGAAAATTCATCGATACCTTGTCAAGCATATCATGCAATGGAGTCTGTTCAAAGGAGGGCGACGCGATTAATATGTGGCTCTAATAAAAAGTATACAGAAAGGCTGGTTAAAATTAACTTAAATGTACAAGATCGTACTTGGTTATTGTGACAATGACAGCTCCAGTTTTATGACATTGTAGGCCGGTCACGAACTTGTATTACCCATGCCTTCAAGATTAGACGCTAGAACTATTTTAAATGCTCATTTTTTAATCGTTATAAAAATGACTGTAACTCTCTTTTATCTTCTGTTACGTCAACAACGAGTATTGATTCTTTTAGAGCCTCTCTTTTAAATTATCTGCGCTCTTACTTACTTTTGTATTTTAATATATATAAGGAGAGCAACCTGTGAATGGAAATTGTTTCCGCCAGGTTGCTAACCCGCCATCCCTTTGTTCTGTTTGTTGTAGTTTTGTTTTGTTTTGTTTTGTTTTGTTTTGTTTTCTCTTGTTGTTTTTTTTTTCATGGCAAAGAAGTATTAAACATTAAACGAAATAATCAGGAAGATTTTAGTGTCGTGCGACTGGTTTGGATGCGTCCTTCTCATTTCTTTCCACGTCTCGTAGGTGTTCGTGGAAACGGTCGCGTAGTCTCGAAGTCATGACTACATAGATTTTGAAGTCTAAGAAATAGCTAAGAGTAGCTGCACGGTTCTCTATTTAAGCGAAGCGTAACCCACAATTCCTTTATTCGCTCTAACGAATGGCTAACGCTCAAAACTCAGCTTTCAATCTCCCTATGGTGGCCAAGTTGTCTTTTCACCTCAGTTGTTAAATCCAAATTTCTTGGCTTTCAGTAATTAGAAGTTCAGGCCAAGTTATGTTGTAGACTCAAAATCACAACAAAACTAGAAAATGGCCAAGGGCTGCAGGATTTTTACCTCTTCTGTTTAGTTTCTTTATCCTGATTTACATGTTTTTTGAAAACATTTTCAGGTCTTCGAGTGACAACAGTTCACGCTAGCGAATGCTGTGTGATCTAGGAATTTGGACAAGAACTATCTTGTTCCCTAAAAAATGGTAAGGAGGGAAAGGAAGGAAGGAAATAAATAACAAATCCATTACCTTGTGCTACCACTGTGCTGCTCTTAGCAAATAACAAACGGTTTGAGACCCTTTTACTTAACACCTCAAAAGAATATTCGCATACGAAAAGTATTCACTTTAATTTTTCCACTTTTAACTCGTTATAAATCCGCCTAATAATAATAATAACAATAATAATAATAATAATAATAATAATAATAATAATAATAATAGTAATAATAATAATAATAATAAATAATAAATAATATTTAGACAGGATGCTGTCATCACATATAGTGGTTTTCAGAGAGGTCCTAAAAATTATAAGTAAGAAAAAAAGAAAATGTACATAATAGTAATAATATCAATAAAATTAAATCACATAAGAGTGTAAAAGGGATTAAGAGGATTACAAAATTATTTGAAAATTGCATTTCTAGGGTGTGTTCTAAAAAGGGTTAAAGAGGTAACATTCCAAATAGCGGATCCAAAGTGTTCTAGTCTCTAAAACTAGAGTAAAAAAATTTTTGTTGACCCCAGTTTCGTTTAGCCAAGGACAATCTATGATAATAAACAACACTGAACAATGACCATTGATATTAATCATGATGGAAACGTAGATTAGCTATGATTTTTGTATGGCCATTTTCTGCTTAAGAAAGTTTTTGAACTTAACTTAAATTTACCAGAGCAATGTACAGTGTTTGAAGAGTTGTTAGTTTGTACGTGAGCGCTAGACCGCTCTAGGTTACTAACGTGTTCTGTTTCTTTTTTACTAGGATGAAGAAGTTTGAATTTCGACAGAAGTAATTGCATCTAATATGTAGCCTTGAAATTAAGAAACAAGCAAATAAAATGAAAACTGAAAACAACAAAACGTATTACCTCCATCGTTACAGTTGTCGCCAGTGCAACAGTCGAGGATGCATTCCATCAGGGTCCAACTTTTACGTGATTGAAGGTAGCCGCCGATTGCAGCACAAGCCGCCTTTTTATCTGAAACGGTTAATTCACGATCAAGCTTACAAAACCATAGAGAAAAAAAAATGGTGCTTGCTCCTTTACAAGTTGACTACGTATGAATGAATGAATGAATCCATCCATTCCTGCATGCATGCATGGATGGATGGATGGATGGATGGATGGATGGATGGATGGATGGATGGATGAACGAATGAACTGCACTCCAATACAATCAATGGACACTCACGGAGTAACAAGTTATCCAACAACTTTTTTCATCCCTGGGCACAGTGAGTTTTTTAGTAAGCCACAGTAGCGCTGAAAATAGCGCTATTAGACAAACATTCACTTTCATTTTCATGTATCACATACCTTTTTGATATCCCGATAGCGCTACCGTTAAAATAAATGTGTTCTTACCTCCACAGTCGATGCAACCTCGAAAGACACCTTCCTTGACATATCCAGATTTGTCCTGATATTTGATTACAGCTGAACCACAATGAGTTGTGCCAAGTGAATATGTATCTTCGGCACATTTTTGGGTATCCTGGTCTCTAGTGCAAGAGACTGCGTCATCTTCAAGACATTCTTGACATTGTTTTGGACCACTGACTATTAGTAAGACAAGAACAACGACAAAAATTAAATAAAATAACAGGAAATAACAACAATAACAACACTAAGTTGTCAGGTACCTTCCCTGCCGGTATGCCGACAATTTGCAAGAACTTAAAAACAGAAAGAAACAAGAGCAACGAAAACAACGAAAATTGTAGCAAGCAACAACTAGCAAACTGAATATTTTCATAGCGAAAAGAAACGCATTTAAAAAATTTTCAATCTATGCAGCTTCAAGTTTGCTTGGTGTGGGAGAAACAGAAAAAACAATAACACGCCGAAAGAGGTTCAAATCGGGCGAACAAAGAGTTCAGATCAGCACCAAGGTAAGTCAGAAAAAGTCAAACTTCCTGCCATTTAAACAAATCTGTTACGTTCCTATACAAATCTTTGTAATTCAAATCATCATATTTCGCAACATGATCGCATTTTCTCATTGTGAGCTTGGGCCGCTTGTGATTCGTAATTGAAGCGTTTATGGTTAAAGCAGTACTGGAAGCGCTTTATCGGCAGATATAAAGTACGTGCAAAAACATGTATAACAAGAAAAGCCCTAGGAGCATTAGACCCCACTGTTGCTCTCCCTCCATCCAGCGTGCAAACTCAAGATACGAGCCCAAGATACCCAAGTGGTGTAAATTTTTGAAGTAGGTTGATGTGACGTGTTTGGTGCCATTCCCCCCACCCCCTTACGTCTTCTCTGCACCCTTCTCCCTGTGATAATATCAATCCCTGATAGTATGAGCCCCTTTCCCATTCCTCTTTTCTTGGACAACGACCTGTTCTAGCCGTCGCGAAGGAGAAGGTGACGAAATATTTTGACCACAGCATGACTCAGTTGTCACGTTTTTTTTAAGAACGAACTAACATCTCAGCACAATTCTGAATAACAAGGCCACGGTCATTTAAATAGATTTATTAATAAAGACAAAATTATCCTAAAATCTAAACGAAACTTGCCTCTACCATGCCACGTCTTGTTATTGTTCCACTTAACGGCCAATTCATGTCAGCTTAAATCGTTCGCTTTCAAAACTCGCTAGCCCCTCCGTCCTTGCTCTCGTAGAAGAGAAGTTAACTCCATTGAACTTTTTTTTTAAGCAAATTTACCTAGAGATTTTGGCAAATCAAAGCAAACCTGTCAAAAAATGCTTGTCTTTCACTGTTGAATGCTTTACCTGGATTGGCTCGGGCCGAGTAACCAGCGAAAATATAAACAACGTCGAATCGGAAACATTCAAAGCTTGCCTTAGAGAGTCCTCACTCTCGTCAAAAGGATTTTTATGCCATTGCATCCCCAGTAATATTCTACTTTCGTGAAAATTTTGGCGAATCGATGGTCTTATATTTAGCGGACGTTTGCGACAAATAATTCTTTGGCCCAGCGAAAACCAGAGGTCTGGGGCAAGTGACCGACAAAAAAACCAAGAAGAAGAAGGACAAGAAAGACAAAAAAATGGGTATTGCTAGACCCGTTCTGACGGCGGGGTAATAAACGAGAAATTTGAAATACTGCTCCTTAGAGAGGTGTCCACTACGTTAACAGGTACGTGTACCAGCTTAGACAAAACAAGATAAGTACTTCAACACACATTGAATGGCAGAACCTGACGTTATTATCTATATTGTGTTTGCTGAGCGCAAACTGTTGGTTCCTTATTTAAAATAGCTCTCAAATGCTTCCAATTTTTCAAGGTCAAACGAGTTCAACATTTCCGTTTTCATCGTACATTGTTAAAATCAACATATTAAACGCGTTTGGCCACCCTGTTGAATACGTTCAGGTGTGAACAGCAATGATGAATTCGTTTTGCCAACTCGTTGAACATCGTTTAGCAAGGATGTACTCAACAATGTTAAATGACGTTGTTTCTAATTGGCCGAGGCCTAACAAAAACAAAAGTCTTTATTTTACCGTCTGGTGTAAACACAGTAATTCCAGGTTGCGACAGGCCTAGTGGCGGGACTTGAGTATTGCAGTTGCTGTCATTGCAGCAATCGATCTTACACTGAAGCAAGGTCTCCCATTTGTCTGCTTTTAGATAGCCACCGATATTAAAACAAGCTGCTTTTTTATCTAAAAAAAACAAAACAAAAAGAAATAAATAAGATTGAGTTTAAAGTAATTGGCGCAGTTGAAGGACAATCGTCAGAAGATAAAAGCGTTTACTTGCAAGATACATGTAGAGTTCGAACCACAACTAGTACTATTCAAAAAGGAAACCAAAACTGTATTATTTCGCTATGATACAGTTATACGATATTTATGATGTTATTTGTGTGATATTCCGATAATTCTCGGTATTTTCTTTAAACAAACGCTCGCTTACCTGCACAGTCAACACATCCTCGAAACAGTCCGTACTTGATATCATCAAGCGGAAAGTCCCGGTATTTTATTGCTGCCGAGCCACAATGAGTTGTACCAAGGGATCCCTTATCTGTTGCACAAGTTTGGTTTCGCTGACTTGCGGTGCAAGTCGCCCCATCACGCTCAATGCAAGCATTACAGCGCATTGAACTTCCAGCTGCAAACAAGATAAACATGGAATCCAAGTTTACAGTATCATTTTAGCCCTGTCGGGGAATACTTTCTTGACATTTGAAAGTGGACGTTCTCTTAACACTCACTGACAGAACATTTAATTCAGTTGAATGTTCGGTAAACTTGCACCTTAGTTGCCTTAATACTCAACGCCATCCCTCATCTGTCAGCAAACATACATAAGGCACCAAAACGTTCGGATACATTTGCAAGTTGGATCGTATTATTTCAGCCTTATAATTTGGGATTAATAATATTTGTATTGGTTCCGGAAAAAATTCCGGAAAAAAGATTCGGTTACTGTAATGGAGACTTCAAATTATTTTATTGAAAAAGACTGACAAAATCACAAAACTCCAAACTATTAAGTGTTAAAATTCGAGAATTTTACATGCATTTATTACTTTTAAAGAGTCAAAAATGGTGCACGATTTGATTTTCGTGCGTGAAATCAACATCGTGTAAACCGCTAACTCAAGTAACTGATTGGCTCGGATCGCTAGACATACCGGTCAGCTGCGGTTCGTTTTGGTCACAGCTGAGCGGTGAAATGCATCAGAAATGAAATGAAATTAAAAAACAAAACAAACAAAACAGAGAGTGAAAAAAGATTGTTCCAAACTGACCCCACGACTATTACAAATGATTATTACAATTTTCGTTATTTATTCATTGCTTCGCGTGACAGTTAAATATTCAATTCTCGCTTTATTTTTGTGTTTTTCTTTATTGTCTTCTTAAGTATTTAGCTATTTTCTTTTTTCCTTTTTATTTCGGATGTTTTAAAATTTGTTGTTGTTGTTATTATTTGTTTTTTCGGTTTTGTTGACCCGCAGTCCGCAGTCCGCAGCCCGCAGCCCGCACCCCGCACCCCGACCCTGCGTTTTCGGAACACCCATTTGTAGCGCCAATGTAGACCGTAATCAATGGAACTACGGGGTAGGTTTCCACGTCAACCATCTCGTCCAATAAACGTGCTTCCAACCTTATAGACAATATTAAATCCTACGCTCATTTCTGAAAAAAAAAAACTTTACTGAGAACTGTAAAATGTTTAGAATGCTTATTTTCGTCCAAAATTAAACACGTCTGAAATGTTTGAAGATGTATGTAAGGCCCAAACGTGACCTCCCTACCCAACCATTAATACTGCACAGTGCATTTACTGCAGTCAAATTAAGGAAACGAAGAACAAGACACTCAGAGAAGACCTTTTTCAATTCAAGCTTAAAGTCAATATTGGTTGCCGAATATTTCAATTTTCCATTCCAAAACCATTCGCAGAACTCGATTTGAAATGCCCAAGAGACTTATGGAGACTTGATTTGATCGTGATTGGCCAACTTACGTACATGTATACCGTGTGATGTTAACTCAACCGGTTTGCTTACGGCATATTGTCCGAACATACCCTGTTGGGAAATCGGAAACCAGTTTGCTTGCTTACAGTTAAGTAGCCGGCCAGTTAAAAAAGCTCAACATTGGCCGCAACTAACATACTTACCAACAACGTCCGTAGCAAATATAAGGATAGCAAGCAACAGCTTCATCTTCGTATTCCAAAAACAAATCTCCACTGTGTAAAATAATTGAAAAAGTTGCTTCTGCAGCTAGAAATCAAGAAATCCTAGCGACCTGTAGCTAAATAATATTATACTTTTAACCGGGAGGAAAGGGGGTGGGGAATTTATTCGACAGAAGCTTGGGTAGAGACGTGGTAATGTCAGTAACCGTGCTAAGAAAAGAGAAGGAAAACTCATATTGCTTATTCTACTGCTCAACGAACCTCTTTCATAGGTCTGTTGGTATTTGGAATTCCTTAGACTATTAATTGAAATTAATTAAGCAGCGATGTCTAAATTAAAATTTAGTATAAAAGGTGTTAAAGTGATTCATTCATTCATTCATTCATTCATTCATTCATTCATTCATTCATTCATTCACTCACTCATTCATTCATTCATTCATTCATTCATTCATTCAATCAATCAATCAATCATTCATTCATTTATTCATTCTTTTATTATTTATATTTTTGTTACGTTCGTATTACTACAGTGTTTTTTGTGATGAGATTTTCGATTGAGCCAATGGGAGGGCCCATGCTAGCAGATTGTATTGGAAGTTTACCAGATTCCACCTATCTAAGACAGTCGGTTATGATTAAATCGAACCGACAGAATAAACAAATAAAAATTTTAAAAAAAAAGTTAAAAAATAGAAACAAATTTAAGTCGATAAACAATGCAAATGTATATCCTACGCAAAAAGGAGGACCCTCAAAACCATACTCTACCAATCAGTATGTCTCCGATAAGGCTGAAATATCTAATAATCCTCCCCCCAAATAGACTACGAACAATCTCTATTTCCGCTCAGGGATAGTCGAGGGAAACGAACAAGCGAGCAGCCGCGAAAATCGTCCGTTTCGTTGAAAGGTGACGCGTGTGTTGAGCCGCTAGTCACGTTTCAACGCGGCAGGCGATTTCGCGCTAGCGCGCTTGTTCGTTTTCCTCGACTATCCCTGAGCGGAAAGAGAGACTGCTCGTAATCTATCCCCTAACCCGGGTAACTGAATACTTTTATAGTATGTTAAACGAATAACTTAAGATTTTCGTACTATACAACGTCCCTTATGGGCAGTGTGTCTGGCATCGATCAAGAGTTAAGTCGAGAGAATTCCATACAGGCATCTTGCCAAGGCAGTGCCTGCATCAAAGTTTTGCGCCTTCCTTGGCTGATGAAAGGGACTTGAACATAAAACTTCACTGACATGTAGTATGCAATTGTTCACTAAGTGGCGATTTCACCTCAAACAACACTAAAGGTTAACGTAACGGACCTCTTCTATTAGGGTGTCACAAAAACCTGAAGGTTGGGTCTTGAATGTTGAGGATTGTATTCCTCTTACCGTTTGCACTTACAAACTAAGAAAGTACAAAGCTAAATGCATTAAATATATGAATTCCCTCTTCCAAATCTTCCACAAAAACAGGGATTATCCAAAGTATCACAAAGATGCTGATTAAGGGATTCGAAAGGGGAACGTCACGTACCGAAAGAAGATTTGACAGCAAAAATTCTTGTATAGTGAAATCACTTGTTGACAAAGTTCCCAAGCAGCTTCCGGATTGAGTTGCTTTGCAATCGTGAAACTATAGCGAAGACATCTGCACAAGCTTGACATCAAAGTTCGACATCAAAGTTCGTAAACATTCACTCAGATAGGCAGACATCTAAGACTGATAAACATTACATTGCAAGAGAATTAAAAGAATAACAAACTACATTATTTATTCCTCTCAAACCTGATCTACAGAAAATATGCTATCGACTACTTTGCAAATCTAAGTCTTCGTTCTATTCATGTTGAATATACAGTAATCGACAAAACTTGTTGTAATTAACAGAGTGCTTGCCAGTTTCGGTGCGTACGTTGTGATGCGATCGGGTGATGCCATAAGTAAAAGTCTTAAATTGAGGGCAATAATCCTATTCCAAACTAATGAGCTTCAGGGGAGCTTTAGTACGTGAACTTTTGCCATGAAATCTTCTTTCGTTACATGACACTCCCCTTTCAAAACCCTTTATCAGCATCTTTATGAGACTTTGAATAACCCCTGTTTTCAAATCTATTGTAAGTGAAAGTCTTAAACTAAAGGCAATACCGTTTGATAATTCACAGGGCTTTCACTTTCGTGCGTTCTCGTCGCAATCCTTGAAGCCCGCTTTGGAATTTTCTAGGGAATTCCTAGTGTCACGGACAGAGCTACAGTAATCAGAAATGGGAAGGATAAACGGGAGGTTTATAAATAAAGTTTTGATAGGCTTAATACGTCCTAACATTTCCATTCGTTGGTGTGCCGCCCTAGATAAATATCTTTAAATATGCGCACTCGTCCAGCCAATGTTTTAGTATGAAAGCAACGCCATATCCCATGCTTGCTCTTGTGAGAATACTGTCTTAACAACCCACTCCACTCTTCGGTGTTTATTCTTCACCCTCGTTATACCGCTAAGATCTATTAAGCAGAGACGAACACCACTTGTAAAGGCACATTACAGACTGACTGTTACTAGAGAATAAGAAATGCAGACATCACAGTATCCAATATCGAGAAATCATAGCAGTAACATAAGCAAAACATTTCGATATACATTTTCTTGTGGCCAAAAATAGTTTTGAAAACACACCATGACATACGAGAAGAGCACCTGAAAAAACAGAATTTAATAATGGCAAACTGTAAACTCACCTGGACAAATTTAGGTGTAAGTAAATGAAACAAACAGTGGAATAGTAGTTTTCAAAGGGAAAAGAAACGCAATCAGACGAGAAACTGGCGTCGATGCTGTAACTTGTTTCCTCAACTGAATGCGGAAGCCAGTCAGCTAAGGGTTATAGTATGAGCTAACGTCAAGCCTCTTGAAATTTCGTGCGTTTCTGCATATACCATGACACAAGGCTGAAACGACGGATGATGTATGAGATGATATACATGTATCCTAAGAAATTGAAAATGTGCTGTGGTACGCTTTTTTGCTACCTGACTAACGGATAATGTCACGATGTGTTAAGCTGAAACGTGCTTATGTTGGTGGGTTTGACCTTTCAGTAATTCTACTCAGAAATGTGTGTTGCGGTTTAAAAGGAATGGGAGAATAAATGGAGTAATTCAATAAAAAGATCTGTTTCTACACATAAAGAATGGCTTTTTATGTTCTAGCTATGACTCATTTTTCAGCTGCTATTAAAAGCATTGTTACCAGAATCAGCATTTGCCAAGCGAACACACCGGGCAACAAATAACCTTTTCTTTTTTGGAAAACTCTGTTGAATAATGCTGAGAGCGACTGTCTTCATACAAGTGATAAACAACAACACCAATGGTTGAGGGAAGGAGGAAGGAGACACGATTAAACTGTTTTCGAATCTTATCAGTTCAGTCTGCATGTGGAAAACCGAGTGCCAACTACCAAACAGTTTCGAAACAAATTTCCTTTCGTTTACGTAACCGAACACTGGTTTTTAATAAAAGAAACAAACACCTAAAAGAACAGTCTTACACCGTGGCAAACCATAAACTCACCTTGTAAAACGAAGGACAAACGGGTACAAACGAAACAAGTAATGGTATGCTTTCAAGGGGAAAGGAGACGCAGCAGATGAGAAAATGGTGTCGAAGCTCTGAAACGTTTCCGAGTCAAATGACTGCAAAGTCCCTCCACAAGGCATTCATAATGAAATAAAATCAACACTTTTGACATTTCGTGCGTGATTTGAAAATGCCCTGAGATAGGCCTCTTTCCTATTGGCTAATGTAAAATGTGGTATGTTAACCTGTACATGACCATTATGGCTGGTTAAATGTTCAGTAATTTTACTCAGAAATCAACGCTGAGGTTTGAATGGAATGTGGCATTTTTTCGTTGTTATTCGGGTCTTTTTACGTGGCTTAGCATTTACCAAGCAATACACCAGCCAACAAATAAATTTGCCTTCTATGACAAATCAGAAAATAGATAAACGAGATGCTTAGACTAACTAGTTCGTGAGAAAAACGAGATGTTTAGATTAGCTACTTCGTGAGATAATTTAATCTGCGTATGAAGGGCATTCAGGTCATTGAGTATAATAGACCCGACAAACACCCGTCGTCAATAAGGCACGTTTATACTTGCTTGTGAACGATAAAAATGTAAGGATAATTAAATAAAGAAGTGTCTTACACACCATTGAACAATACAGGGTTGTTGACTTCGAATTCTTGAGACTTCAAACTCTTTAGATGTTAGTTACCCTATGGTCCAAATAACATGCTGAGAATTACTAACCGAAAATCTAAAACTTGTCATACCAGCACATCCGCTCAGAGAATTAAAAAAGAGTTCTTCGCAGTTTCGATACGTACTTTGGGCTTTCCCTTGAAGCACGAGTATAAACAGCTCTATTAAAAGTTAAGGTATTTAAAAAAATCAGGGCAACACTGTTTGATAATTTGTTAACACTACACATAGCTCTTTCATTCTTCTTCGTTTTTGTTATTGTTTTATCCAATGCGTACTAAAAAGGTCACTTGTTTCTCGGCTGGCCTAGATAGCGCATGTTTCACATGCTTATTCTAAGATTTACCAACACGTCAAGTTTTCTCTTTTCACTACAGCGAAGGAAACGCCAAAACGTAAACCAAGCATATTTTAGACACAATAGTCCAAATCGTGGTACCTAGGGCCATATCCCATGGTTTCTCTTTTGAGTGGATTCAGTAGCGTCTTAGTAACCTCTTGGAATCACCGCAGTTCGGTGTGCAAATTACGGGCTGCGGTTAAGAGGTATTAAGTCAATGTCACGAACAAACTAGTAGGCAATTGGAAATGCGGACATTACAATATGCAACACTCAGAAAAAACAGTACTTGCAGTAGTATGGACTGCTGGAAACAACATAAAAAGGTCCGAAACAACAGTGGCGGAAAATGTTTTTAACAAACTAAACAGGCACCTGAAAGAACGCGCTTACACTATGGCAAACCACAAACTCACCTTTACAAATTAAAATGAAGAAAGGAAGTAATGGCGTCAGAAGTAGCTATTCAGAAGGAGGACAGGAAACTAAGCAGATGATTGCGAGAGACAGCCAGTCAACTGATTGCGAAAGACCTGAGTCTGCTTAGGCCTTCAGTATGTGATAGTCACTCCTTTTGAAAATTTCGTGCGTGTCACACAACTGAATGACGGATGGTGTATAAGATGATACATCTTAAAAAAATGTGCTGTGGTAAACTTTTTTTATTGGCTATGGGTAACGTCACCTTGTGTTTATAAACAAGGCGTTGTGTGTTTATGGTGGAGTTGTGTTTGTAATAATGTAACCACGTTGTCTGGTTTGAACTTCTTACGAATGTCCGTTGCGGTTCAAACAGAATGGGAAAGTAAACAGAGTAGTCAAATAATAAATCGATTTCTTACGCCTCTGCAACGGATTATTTTGTTCTGTCTCTTTCCGGAAACCTTTTCAGTTATTCAAGGCCCTCACACCAAGCAAGAAATTTTTTCTTTACTGGTGAATCATGAAACAGGATTACCGAAGATATTTAGACTTGCCGTGGCTGATACGGAAGTAAAAATTTTAGTATGCGTATGAAGGGCATTGAGGTCATTGAGGATAATATCTGTTGCCAATATGGCACGTTCGTGGTTGCTTTTGAATGAGTAAAAATAAAAAAGGGAATTACATAAAGAAGAGACGCAGAAATGTGTATAAAATTTGCACGTTTTCGTCTGAAAAGAATCTAAAGTAAGTGTGTAGCTAACATGAACGGGGATGTATTGGTGAGACTTTCCTTCCTTTAAGAGACGACAACTTTGTACCCCTTTCACCTAAAACCATTTTATGGCAATGTTAATTAAAAAAAAAAGTAGTATCATAACTGTACGAGTTCGTCTCCGTCTCTCTGTGGGTTCTGTGGGTCTAGGCACGTTTAAAAGACACCTGTCTAAAAATAACATATGGGTACAAATTACACCGATGCGAGTTCACTCTGGTAGCTGTACAAGAACGAGACTCTCGATCTCAGGAATTCTGGCAGAAACATTCAAAAGGCACAAATACAAGGCCTTTTTACACGACGTAGCATTTATCAGACCACCAAAATACTTTTTCATGGTAAATCACTAAATGGAAAAACCGAAGTTTGTTTGGCAGTTTCGGTCTGTACTCTGGACTTCGCCTTGAGGCGCGATTATAAACAGCTCTATTAAAACTGGAAGTATTTGAAAACCTCAGGGCAGCTTCGTTTGATAATTTACTTGTATTGTTCATAGCTCTTTCACCTTTCTTCTTGATTTTTTTCACAATCATTGCGGCCCGCTTTCAGAGGTGTCTAAATGATTTCCTGGTTCTGGCCACGGACAGAGTCACAGTAATTAAATTATAGCACGGTTAAAGGATGTACGCTTAAAACATGAGCTTTATTTTATCCAGTACGTCTGAACGTGGATACTTATTTCTCGGCTGGCTGAGATAGCACATGTTTTTTTGATATGCCCATTCAAGAAATGAATGAAAGGGACAGACTATTCCACCACGTTTATATAGTAACCACACTGCAGGAACATGGACAACACAGCTCGAAATGCCTCAGAGAAGTTTCGAAACAACAATTGGTTTCGTTTCTAGGGGCCAAAAATACCTTTACGCGCTAGAAAGAACGGACTTACACCGTGGTGAATTATAAACTCGCCACGATAAATTAAAGTTAAAGTGAATGAAACAAGTGTTGGTATAGTAGCTTTCAAAGAGAAAGGAAACGCCGCAAGCCGACGCTGCAACTTGTTCCGTCAACTGATTGCGGAAGCCAGTCAGCCATCCCTTTTAGGATGAGGTATCGTACTAGCGTTAATTATACGTGGTAACGAAAATATACAAGGAATTACGGTAAATAATGAGCAGGTCAAATTTGATATGTAGACGACCTAACAGCTTTTGTGCGAATTGATCAGTCCTTGTACTGATTTTTCCACTGCAGTGCAGAAGAATTTGAACATTGCTCGGGTCTTCGCATTGATTACAAAAAAACGAAATACTCTATCTCGGAAATCGGTTTCAGGGTGTCAAAATTAGAAAAGCAAAAGTTAAGAAAGCGATAAAAAAAAAAAGATAATGGGCGTACACTTTACCTATGACAATATTCTTAGACAAAAATTGTAGAAGTGGACGAATATTCTTATAGAATACAGATTCTTATAGCCTGTGTCATTCCAATGATTATGTATCGTGCAGGCCTAATAAGTTTAGACAAAGACGTCAAAAATAAGCCAAAAGGGAAAGATCAGGTAAAACGATCTAATATTTAGCATAGCCGTCTCAACGTTTCGCCGGTGGTTACTCGGGCAGTTGGAAAATCGCCTTCCTTCCGCCTCGCTTTCAGAGTGGAAACTTATTTTACCACGAACAAAATCCCACAGCAGCTAAAAAGAAAAGAATATCCATGTGCAACTTGGCAGAGGATGAGAATAATTTAGTGCGAACGAGGCTTGGCGGTGAATTTTTGGCATGTGGCATAATCATGCATAAGGCCCATTAACCTCCCCAGATACTACAAGGAGTGCTTTGAATGTTTTGCTGAATGATAAGCGGTTAGAAATTCACGTGAAAATCTCTTGCATGATGAGATATCGAACATAATGATTTGGAACAATAAATACATCTGTATCAATGGCACACAGTGCCACACAATGTTTAGTTTTTCCGATTACTCGCCCTTACTTTGTTATGGAACTTAACGTCGGCGAAGAAATTACATGTAAATGACAAACAAATATGTATCCCGAGCGTTATATTTCAATTTACAAACAACAGAGATGAAGTTTGAAAACTGTTAAGCTTAACAGTTTTTCAAAAACCCAATTGCATTCCGTGTTAGTCTTCTTCAATTTGGCCCATCCGTGCCTTCTTTTGTATTTGCGGTGTTATTTAAACCTTTCGTCAGTGTTTTAAAGCGGTTATTTTTATGTTTAGCTTAATTTGGAGGCCAGATCTTAGAGGCTGAATTCGGCTAAATTTCTTGACACAGCTCCTTTAAGTTAAGCCCTAAAGTGGAGTTACGCATTGGGAGTCATTATTTAACTCCAAATTGGAGTTGAACTACTAGAACAGGCTTCTATCAATTCAAAAGCAGATAACATGCCCTGGTGGTCATTAGAACGAGCAATTTGGAAATTGCCAGTTTACATCTGGCATTAGAAAGTTAAGGTGGTTCTGGACAGGAGCATTCCTCAGGGGACTGGTAAGGAGTCTGTAGCTATAACAGTTTAAGGCAGAGAGAAGCAAACTTCGACTGGTTAATAGAACTTCACATGAAAGTAACGTCCATGTTAACCTCATTGTTTTGATGTCATCGGTCACGCGACCAGAGTGCACGGAATATTTCAAGTCACTTTAAAACTGCATTGAGCTCAATAATTCCGTAGTTTCTCCCAGTCATATTGTAGAAAAAGTTGTAAGCAATCCAAAAACAACCGTTATTACTTTTTCTTTTGAAAAAAAACGAAAGAGAAAATGATTATCCCCTGTTTTGTGAGGTTTTAATAAAAGGTAAAAACGAATCAGCGTATTTGGTTTCAAACTATCCTCTTTCTAACTACGTTAACAGTTTTCTTGAAAAATTCGTTTTCATGAAAGTTAGGGATGTGAATGTGCAGGTATGCGGAGTACTGGGCACCAATGTCACGGGTTGTCGAGGGAGACTGGTGCCCTTTTCAGGGGCGGCCGCATAACTCAAATGCATTGTACAGGCTCTGTGGACAGATCTGAAGGACGAAATAGTTACGTCACTGGTATGCGGCTGAAAATGCGGACTCAAGCGCGCGAGACTCAAAAATGGCTTTAATTCCCGGGAAAACATAACATTGTGTTTAAAACCAAAACATATTTTTGTTATTGGAGACATATTGCCATTTTGAGCGTTTTCAAGGAGAAAATTAACTTTCAAAGGGATTTAGGTGGTTTAAAAAATTTACTGAAATTTGTTTTCTTGAAGAAAAGCCGTCTTGCGCTTGCAAATTCGCGAAGGTGTAAATAGTAATCCTTTCGCAAATTTCGCGTACGATGTTTATGTTTTTATGTTGCCTTGTTCTGGTAACTTTAGCCTTTCCCTCGGCATGTAATGAGGATTGCTGGTTTGGAAAAAAACGAGGATCAAAGGACGTCTGTTATGGCGATGTGAGGCCCCTTGCAGCTGATTTATCCAGAGTTTTAGGGAGTAGAACGAGGAGTTGGTTATTCGTGCTTGAAGGACGGAGGGCCCTAGAAAAAGAGGATGAGCGATGCTCAAAAATACTCCACTATTCCACAAAAACTTTACCAGTTCCTTGACGAGCGAGGGAAAAACTGTTGTAAACTATAGACCAGGAAGCAAGTGGTGCAACAAATGCCGTACCTCGTATTACCGAGAAATTAAAAGCAACGAAGTGGTGAGTTTCGTGTTTATTTGCAATAACTGGACTCAAAGTTGCAAGGAGCATTATAATGAGGACTGTCTGATGTCTTAAAGAGGGGGCATGGTGGTGTAGTGCTTAGCACATTTGACTTCAGATCTGAAGGTCGGTGGTTCAAGGCTCCATCCCTGTCACCGAGTTGTTTCCTTAGACAAGAAACTTTGCCTCACATTCTCTCTCTCCACATACTGCTGGGGTACCCCTGTGATGGACTAGCATCCCATACAGGGGGGAGTAGGAATACTCTCAGTTGCTTCACGCTGCAGAGACCAGGATAAGCGTCGGCCATGTGGGCCTCCTCGGCTTGTGTGGGACTCTACCTTGTCCGCAAAACAAGTTTCCGTTGTCCACAGAGGATACAGCATTTGATAACTCGATGTTGAGTCAGTTTGTTAAGAGATGGCATTTAACTGAAAGTTCAGTTACGATAAGGCCCCGGATGGAGGCCTTAGAAGACAAAGGCATACTAATATGTTGAATTCATGAAAATAATTCTCAGAACAGTTCAAAGCCATTACTTAATAATGCTTACATTTCGTAGCCAGTATATAATGCTTGTCAACATTCAATATGCTTCGTTTACTCAGTTGGTAAAACAGGGCGAAAGCATCTTGGTTAAAAACCTATAGTTTTTAGTCCACAGCATCTGATTCATATTTTTACACTAGTGTCTATTTACTTTACTATTTTTTGATCCTCTATTATTTCTGTGCTTCGTGCAACTTTTCCCTACAAAAAAATGAAGAAAAAATGAAACCCTAAAGTAGAGAACCATCAAAACACAAAACATGTGACAATTCGGGGCTAACCTTTGCAGTTCATTTACCAAGTGTTACATAAATCGACTTCCGGTACGTCAGGTCGACTACAACACAGATGATTTGAGTCGAATTGAGTCAATCTGTCCATCTTTTCTCCATCCCTGTTCTCCTTCTCGCTATATTTATAGAAGTGTCGCGCAAACTGACTTCCAGTTAGTCTAGTTGACTACAAGACAGACGATTTGACTCGATTTCAGTCAAATCGAGTTTATTCGTCCAGCTTTTCTACTATTCCTGTTCACCTTCTCCAGGTACTTATCTACGTGTCTCTCAAATCAGCTTCCGGTAAATCGGGTCGACTACAAGGCAGATGAATCAAGTCTAGTCAAGATGAATTGTAACTATCTTAGACGAGTCAACTCAGTTTGGGTGACTTGGACAACCCTCGAAGGGCATTTTGCTCATCTCTTTTCGTTGTTGGCACCATCATTAACATGCACAATTTATGAACCAGTAAGCCGAAAACAGTTTTCTATTGTTAAATAACTGCTTGTCTGCAGCAAAAATGAAAGTGGCAAGAAATGGAAGCTTTCGGAAGAACGTCACGCTTCAGTGATTTTGAATCACAAATGCGAAGCGAGTTGGTGCTTGTTAGTAAATAAAGCTTTTGTGGGCTTCAAACTATACAAACTACGGCAGCCAACCAGAAAGCTTGATCCCAACGAGTTAAAAACCTATCATACCAGTGACACCAACCATTACCGCCATAGGTTAAAAGCAGAACATGACAATGAGATTCCTCCGCATTTCATTCATGAGTACAAGACAATAGCCCATGACGTCACCGACGCTTATGTATTCCTCCGCAAATTAATGAGATTCCTCCACAAAAGGGGAGTGTAAAACATGCATACTACACTACTCAAACGCACCAGCATCTGAACAGCTCTTCCTCAATGGCTGTTCCGTGTCACTCCTAAGTGTTAACAACAAGCACCCTTGCTATAAGCCAAATGTAAAAACACAATGTCTTGTTGCATAGGCTTTAAGAACTGGATGACATAATTGAAGGTTTCAACAGTGTCAACTTGCAGAAGTTACTAAAGCTGAACCCCCTAGTTGCTGATATTGTCTTTCCAACAGTGGAACAATCAGAAATTTCATTTTCCTTCCTGAAAGGCCTCATTCGGGTTGTTGATCCACTGGAAGATGACCAGACGAAAGGTTACCATTTCTTCCTCCAGTATCTTGAGCAAAGATGTACAGAAACTGAAGGTGACTATGTGTTTAAAATAATACACACACATTTACAATAATGAATGATTTGTTGTAACCATCACGCAGAATGCCTGAACACCATTAATAGCGGAGCCAGCGCACTAGCGCGTCAGCGGAGCTCCATTGCTAAGGAAATTTGGTAACCTATCAAGCCAAAAAATTTTGGTAGTGACGTAATAGTCACGTGACCGTCCGTCCGTACGTCCGTACATCTGTACGTCCATCCGTCCGCACCAGAGGGCTACCAATACACTTCATACACTGGATATAACCCTGTGCTGAATCCCGTGTGTTTTTGGCGCGAAATTGCACGTTGACACGCGTTGTAGCAAAACAAGCAAAGACAACAAAAGTCAAAAACGAATTTGTTAATGGCAAAAAAAGTTCAAAATAACACTCAGTTGTCTTTTTGGTGGAAGGGGAAAAGTTCAATTTAGGCGAAAGAAATTAGGCGATAAAGTTGAGGCAAAAAGTTCAAATTTGCCTCGTCGGTTCTGTTCAAACTCGGTCGGCACACCGCTTGAGTTCGCAGCTTTTCGCAGCAGTTTCGACGCCAAATATAGCAGAGCTAGTGCTTTTTGGTTTTTTCTGTCCACAACCATGGTTTTTACGGCGTTTCGAACACATTTTGCCAGGAAAAACACCAGCATTTTCATGCTGATAGGCAGCTTGTCACGAAGAAAGAAATAAGTATTAAAATTAACTTCCAAAATTACGTGAAACGCCCATGGCCTAGTAGACTAGCCACCGGCATCTCACGCCGACGAGCCGGGTTCGACACTCAGTGGGACCAGGTATTTTTTTTCTTTGTTTTTCTTTTTTTTTTAATTTAACGACTTGAATGAGAGTATTTTCACAAATTAATAACTGCCAGCAAAAACAAACCAAAAAAGAGACAAAAAAGGGGGGCTCCACTTTTAGGCTTGGCTAAATCTATATATTTATTCATAGCCACGTAAGTGGTAAATTCGAATGCGAGTGCGCTTTGAAAAGCCCAGAATAAGAGAAGAAAGGGCCTAAATTAGCCAAGTAGCCTTTACAAGACTCGTTTTTCTGACTTACAGAAGACCTAAGTTATACTTTTACCAACGGGTTTTGGAAGATGAAGGTTGTATCTACAATTTTAGCCAAAAATGAAGGAATTTTACACAGAATAAAGACTATCCTTTTTCAGTTGAAAAAAAAAAAAGAAAAACGAGCTTTTTCAGTATGAGAGCTGGCTTTGAGAGCAATTTTCTGGAACCTAGGCTGTCTTTAAAAAGTGAGCTACGGCAATTGAAACATCAATCATTGCTCTGACAAAAGCCGTATAAAGTGTGAAAATTGATGGGCAAGAACCACCATCCCTTAAGGTTTTAAAATTGTGCCTTGTACTTCAGTTGGAAAATGGCGCCTCTCGCACTCACGAGCTATTGTACGCTCAGGTCTAGATAACAAAGGCTCTCAAAACTTACAATACGTTCAACATAACCACTTAGTTGTGAAACGAACATTTGCCGCGAATATTAAAATCTCGATGCACCAGGTGATTCGTTCAAAACTGTCGACTAGATCACACGACAAATGGCTGTGATCGGGATCTCTTTCCAGAGCTCACTCAACCCTTGACCAATCCATTTTTTATTAAAGGTCAAATAAACCCAAATTTGGATAATTTTTCTTTTGCCATTCAGACACGACTGAACACT
This sequence comes from Siderastrea siderea, assembly GCA_964030785.1. Classification (NCBI taxonomy): domain Eukaryota; kingdom Metazoa; phylum Cnidaria; class Anthozoa; order Scleractinia; family Rhizangiidae; genus Siderastrea; species Siderastrea siderea. Next base: position 20,434,136 of record OZ034971.1, on the reverse strand, counting down.
AGAAGGAATCATTATAAAGCAAAACTGGACTGAAATTTTCCTCCCTGGGGCTTTAAAGGAGTAATATAGCTAAAAGTACGAAGATATCCGAAAGTTTCACGAAAACGTTTCCGAAATGACCGCGCGCTTGAATGGAAGGAATGGAAACGACTCGAATATTTGTGACGTCACTGTTGACTAGCATGCTGTGAGCTGAGGCAAGCGAAAAGGGCTTTTGATCGATGGTAGTGCGAGTATTTTCTTGTAAGAATCTTTTTTGGGAAATACTCTGCTTTCATCCGTCTTGTTGTTGAAAATGCCCGAGAACGTACAGCCGTACCAGTTTGAACCAATAGCCATGCAATCGGACGGTGAAACCTCCAATGACTCCGACAGTAATGGCTACGACATAAATGAGGACTGAATTGGTCAAGTGGACTGGTGAGCGCTTATTTATTCATTACACTGTGAAAGGTCGCGTTACAATTGTTAATAAATGTGTTGCAACTTGATGTCAGGGATTTTTGTTGTTATTTGCAGCTATTTTGTGCAATTATCGATGTTTCTTATTAGGCGTTTCGGAGCAATTTACACAGTGTAAGCAAAGCTTCTTTTCATGCTCGTTTCTTAGGGTTCGATTTCCAACTGGTTTGTTAGTAGTTTTCATAATCATCCTAGCGACAACAAATGACAGGAAATCCGCTGAGGAAATCGAGCTCAAATATTGTGACACAGCCTAAAGCAAAGCTTCCAGTTCCTGTTGAATGTATTATTGTTAGTTTTATAGCATGTCTACATCAGCCTCAAAATCTTTAAGTTTAGTCAATTAGTGATTGCAAGAAATGTATGCAATGTTTGTTTTGTTCTATACAATCTTGAACTCAACATTTAGGTGCATTTGTGGCAACTGTGTACCAATGCAAACTGGGAGGGAAAGTGTTTGCTGCCGGGAAAACGCTAAATCCTGTGATGAGATACCACCTGCCATGTCCTGCATCACAGACGATGACAATTTTACAGCCGTATGCACAAATCCAGCAGTCATTGAGACAGTGAAGGCCCGATTGACAATGAGCCACTGAATGAGTACGTATGCATGTAACTCTTTTGATAGTTTATTTTTGAAAATAGAATGGGGGCATGAGCTCTGTCTATAGGTTGGTGCAGCCCAAATGGGTGTAGTTTTTGATCTGTTTTGGTCTCAAAATGGTTTTTGACTTAGGTGTCAGGTCAGAAAATGGTTATCGATTCAGGGGTAATGTTCATGTCTTAATTTTTCAGTCGTCAGTTCTGAAAATAGGTAGGAAAGTAACATATTTTGGTCTAAAAATGGGAAGAAAAAATTATTTATTTTGGTCTGAAAATGAGTGAGCGTACGCACCATTGCCCCTACCCTATATGTTATTTACCTGAGATAAGAGTCTTTATTGATACGGGATTACAATCAAAACATTACAGTGCTTGTGGGGTCACGTGCGAAAGATGCATTTTCGTCCCCAGAGCCCACGATCCTTTTGGTCTGCACCAGGGATTGAGCTCTCGATCCCTGACACAGACCAAAAGGATCGTGAGCTCTGGGGACGAGAATGCAAAAGATGATGTAAGAGTAGAAAAAGATCAAAGGAACAACAATGAAATGAAAATTACTAAAACTTGTATTATGAACATGATCACATATACGTAGTAAAACTTCTTCTACAGGAGCTCAGCAACCAACGCAACATGTTCCTGAGCACTTTCTAGCACGGTTAAGATATTCAATGACTACTGGGTTTACAATCATGTGTTCTACTAGTACAATATATCATTATTACACTGTTCCTTCCAAGAGAGGAATACAAAATTAATTACCTTGATTTCATTATGATAATTATCTTGAGGCTAGTTTTCTACTGGTTAATTGATTTGCTTATTTATCCTTTCGCTGAATGTACCTGTATTTATATTTGTTTTATTCAATTCTGCTTCTAATGGGTTCTTCTTTAAACATTTAACATTTATCTTACAAACTTCTGACTGTTCCTGATGATCTATTGTCATTGCAAATCATTATATTTGTTACACCACCCACCTAAATTAAATACATGGGTGTGTACCTTTAAAGATACTTTATCAAAAAATCCGTCTGTGTTAAAGTTTCACTTTAAGTTTTGTACAGTGTAGGTTTTTCTTATTTGTTTTTCCACTGTTTCCTGGCAGTACATACAGACATGTTGCTTATAGGCAGTACACGTACTGGATTCACAAGAAGCTGGGAAGAAAATCCGAATAGTGATTCTATCTTGTGTTGTCAAAAACATTAGAGAAGGCTTTCCAAGTGAAGGTGGACACTATAGGGAGTTTGAATATGCCCACTACCAGCCTGAAAATATTATGTTAACATCATCATAACCAGTTGACAGTCATACTACATGTGCTCTTTTAGAGGCTTCTAAACTTTGTTGTTTTCTTCAATTACTACAGTGTAGTACTTAGTCTGAGAAGGGGGAGGGACTCCCATAGTAAATTGAAGGGGTGATTGTTATACCTTAAGGGGATAAGATTTACGCTTTCGTACCTAGGGTATTTAAGTAGAGAATGATCACTGTGAGAGTTGTTTTAATACCTTCTAGGGTTTTAGTTGCTGGCAGGGACAACTTCTCAGGAAGAATAAGCAGTACCTCGACACAAAATGAACATGAAGGACAACCTCAAAAGGAGTTTTGGGTATCTTAACAGGTTCTATGAAATGTTTTGTAATTACTCTCTTCATTTTTATGTGGATGAACCATTCCCTCCTTAACAAAATGAGTCTTTGATCTCATTTTCTTTATAGAAAAATTATAAAATTATATTTTAATACATGTACCAAAGTATGTTAGGGCCATGCTTATTTGACAGTAAAATTCTCATCATTTGTGGTCTTCCTCTCCTAAAAAGCACAAACATGTAACAGCGACAGCACTTAAAAAAAAAAAACAAACAAAAAAAAAACAAGCAATTAGGCTAGCTTATTGAATCTTGACTCATGCTGTGTCACAACTGTGGCCTCGGCATTTCAGAAATATGGAATTAACAAAGCAAAACAAAAGAGGAAAATAAAAATAAAAAATATTCGTTCTTTTGTCATTTTTTCCCCAGCTGATGGCCTTTTACTACAATTTCGTTCTGCAAGAAAACGTTTCACATAACCACTGAAGTAGGTGAAATTCTTTAACAAGAAGTGGCACGTAGTAGGAAGACCAGATTTTCCTTCAGTTTTGCCAGTGAAATATGAAAGTTTACGGCCCAATAATTATTCATCAGGTCTCTCTCATTTGGGCACTTTTTGAAAGATTTCTTCCTTCTGTATGAGTTAGCTATAAAAGACGTCTTTTGACGTAAGGAGGGGTGACATCACAAATGGTAGAAGGACAGTTTTCACTGACTGTATTGTAATTTATAACAGTACAAGATGTGCTGTCCAAGTTATATTTCTTTATGTTATTTTTTTTACATAATACCATGTTTGTAAATTCAATTAAGTACAAAAATTACCTGCATAAGAAATAGCATCTTGGTGTCAAGCATGTCTTCTGCAAGTCCGTTCCTCATTTTGCTTGCAGAATCAAGCTTAAAATGCTGCAAGGTTAATTTTTCATGAAGTGGAAGAAAGAAGCATTTTTCATCCCAATTGAAGGCACTCTTAAACTGGGCCCAGGTGATTTGTTTTCCATCTACTGTGAGACACCTCGGTTTGCCACTCTTGTTACTTTTTTCGATGTTGTTACGCATTTTCTTGATGTTGTGCTATAAGAAATTTTAAAAAATAATTCAGAGAATTAACTTTCATGGAAATTAAAATGTTTCGTACCAATTAAGAGAATTTAAATACTTCTGTTTGTAAGTCAAGAGCAATTTTAAGTGACTGTCAATATCCAAAAAGGAAATGAGAATAATTATTATGACGATATGAAAACTTCTGTTCGTAAGTCAAGAGCAATTTTAAGTGACTGTCAATATCCGAAAAGGAAATGAGAATAACTTTTGTTTTGAACCTTTCAACTAACCTTAATTCCCTGTGCCTTGGCTAATGATGGAACCGCCCTGAAATCGGCCATTGAATTCGATTCTCGATTAAAAGAGAATGTTGGATTGAAAACGCCAGTCAACATCAACGATGTAAAAGCAAATTCCTCACCCTCACCCGAGTACCTGAAAGAGAACATAATAACAGAAGCAACTGTGTCATCGCTGACCTCTTTAGATAACCAATGCTCCCTTCCCATGGCAGTGGATTATGCAACGCAAAGTGGAAAAACGGGCCAAGCAATGATAGATCTTTTCGAACAGCACATCAAAATTCTTCAAGCGTGCGAATCGTGTCAAAAGAAACCCCATCATCGGCGTCATATCATCACTCCTGAAAGAATCAACTGTGTTAGTTTTTGCGAAGTGTGCTACGAATCGAAGACAGTGTGTGGGCAATGCAAGGTACGGGGGCAACTCAGCCATATTCTTTCTTTATGGATCTGTAACTCTCGTCATGATAAAAACTCCAACTGTGTTCGTCGCGTCATTATGGGGGTTTGCAGTCACTGTGAAACAGGAAACAAAACAGCCTTTGAGACCATTAAGGCTAAACTAGAGGCAGGCACTGAAGACCCCGAACTGGCGTTTTTTTTTATTTTGCCAGATTGCCCCCACGTGGGCAAAAGTATGAAAGCAGCATTTTTTAACTGCTGGCTAAAATGTAGAGATGAACGAATAAACTTAGCTTTAATCAGAACTTTACGAAATCGCTCAGGACAAATCAACAAAAGATATATTCAGGAAACTGATTCCAAAGAATGACCATGTGAAGAATAAGGATAGACAAGATCCATCTGCCGTCCTTACCTTGACCAGCAATGGATTAATTGATGAGCTGCAAAAGTCTGGCTATGTCTGCCATACTATGCAGGATGTATCCACCCATAAGTGTCGTCATCCCATGTTATGGCTGGATTGCATTTTTGTCACTCGATGTAAAGACTTCCTTGTGTACTCTTTTTAAGGCTCGTCTGCATAGTCCTGTTGACCGCATTGCTCCTTTGCCAAAAATCTCAAGGCTAGGGATGTTCAGTCCGCTGGCAGCGTCATCTTTCCTACCTCTGAAAGTGGTCCTATCAATGCTGTACAATTCGATGAAGGGTCGATTTCTATGACCATTAAGCAGAAGAAAAAAGAAGATCCTGTAAATATGGCTGTCAAACTACGTGTGCCGAGTACAGGAACTTGAGATTAGGCAAAGACGTCAAACCCACTCCCAAATGCTGGCTGCTAAATATCGCCTCAACAACGTCAAAACTGACGGAGTTCACTTCTGGGATTGTGAAAAACAACCATCATTTGAAGCTATGGCATGCGCAGATAGCGAGTTATTTAACACTGTGGAAGTTTCCCAGAAAGTAATAGTATCTTTTCAAGTAGAGAAGAATGGCATTGGCTTGACAGGTAATAATCTGCAAATGGTTATTCAGTACAGTCCTGAGTGGCGTAACGTTAACAGCATGTGTCTGTGTAACAGTAGCATATTGGCATCGCACTGAATCAGCAAAGTGAGCTTAGAAAGTGGTAAGTGTACATTGCTTGTTGAACTCTCAAATCAGCCATCTCTGTTGACAAAATTTGGTTCAGACATTCTGTTTTCCAATCCAAAGAAAGCGTCTGTGTGGCAACTGAAACAAAGTGGTGACATACGTGTGTTTGCTGGCTCCGACAGAGAGGAGGGAAGTGTTGACGGACTAGCCAAAACTGTCGGTTCAAACAATCAATCGGCATATGCACTGAGTTTGAGAGTGTCGTCTACATTTGCGATGCACGGGCTAACTCGATCAAGATCTGCACTAAGATGACAGAGTGCTCCAAGTTTCTTAAAGGCATTGGTGCATTGTATGATGCATTCTCCGCGGAAAGTAAAGGAGCAAGATACGAGATAAAGTCGGCTGACGAAGCTCTTTTACTTGTCCGCCAGCGTAAAGACATGCTGAATGAAACATCGACCGACATAAGAAATAGCACAAGGATAACAGGAACATTAAATGGGCCACAAGGTCACGTTTCCGCTACGACAGTGGGATCAGTGGAACTGATTGAATGGGGTCTTCAACGATTGTTCTGCAACCTGAATGATTTTAATTACCAGCCTGCAAATTTGCTAAGCTGCATGATGCTGGATGTCGAGAATTGCCATTCAACTGTCCATATTAAGCAGGCGAACAAGTCTAAAATGGACTACTGCTGATCATTTTGGGGGACTGGGGCTAGCTGTCATGGCGGTCGGTGCGTCTCTTTAACCGTCCCAGAAACTATGGCAGATTCGTGACACCGGAGATTTATTTGGTACTGGTGTTGACTTGAATCAATCCCTGTTGACTTGCAAAAAACTGACTTACAATGAAAAAGGCTTTTCAGACCTAAAAATGGCGAAAAACAAAGAAAAGAAACGTGCACGTGGGTCAAGTTCGACTGCCGAAGAAGATGTATCAGACGAAATGATCCTGGAAAAGCTGTCCAAGATTCACGAGGACATTAAAACATTAAAGGAGGAACTCAAAGATGAAATTCAGGCAGTCAAATCAGAATTAAGCTAAGCAACGAAGTCGTTGAGCGCCGTATGGGAAGAAGTGCAATCACTTAAGAGGAAGTTTCCAGAAAAATCGAACAAAAATGATTTTTTGCGGCAAGGCTAAAAAACAGAGAGTTCGCTCATCTACTGCATATAGGTAGCCCTTAGTAAAACTAAAAACGTTATGTTGTTTTTTTCTTCAAATATTTTTATTTTTCATAGAAAAACGAAATTTTCGATTTCACGTCTAGACTCGATTCAGAGGGTCCAAACGGAGTTGAAAATCGACCATTTTCATTCGATTCGCATGTCAAAACGATCAAGCGCAGAAAAAAATTAATACAACCGGTTGATTGCATGACTCTTCCTTGTCCAAAAAAGCATAGTTTCAAGAGTTTTGGTTTAATCTAATTATTCAACGGTAAACAAAACCAGACTATTCTCACGCGCCATGAAAATCGGTCGGTCAAAAGAATCGTCATTTTCACCATGTGCCATATCTCGGAATTCCTTGAGATGAAGGTATTTCAAATGTAGAAGGATGATACTTCCAAAATATGCAAACTTTGGTTTGGGCCAATGATTAAGCACTTGTAAAAAAATTATTCAAAATCGTACAAAAACGGCACAAAATCACGCCAGCCTTCGAATGCGTGACCAAAAGTATTACCACCGCATTTGTTATTTAAATCAATTTAATCGCAATACTAGCAATACTAAGGCATAAATCAACATAAATATGTTCACCTTTGCTGGGTTTTGATGTCCTGACCGTTGCAATACGTTTCTTTCCTGTCATTTCTTCAAAGGCGTCTCGTTGAGATTGCATGCATGACCAGTACATGTTCGCATCCGTCTGGCGAATTAGGAGATTAAAATGCCTTAATGCTCCGACGTGAATGTGCCTTGATTTTCACTGTGTTCTCTGAAATAACTATTCGAACAGCCTTTTTTCAGGCCGTTATTGTTAAACCGCTAACTCTCATAAGCCCATATTTAGACTATATTTGTCAGCCAGCTGTGACCTCTCAGCGTACGTAATTTGCGTACTGAACAATGTGATTGTTTGTTGCAAACAATGAACCTGACCCCCACCCCATGAAAGTATTGACAAAGAGCCTCTGTCAGGAAAGACTGTTGTAATCTATTAATTACTAGTTGCTCCAAAACAACAAAGTAAAATATTTGACCTTGTGTGTGCGAGAATTCACATTGTTTACTTTTAGGAGTCGAGACTAATGTAATTTGCTAAACTCCATTATAAATTTTACGATGATTTCTTTTTTCTCACGAACCATTTGTGAATCACCCGACACAAACGCTGCCCCCGTCAGGTGCTATTTCTCTCAGTTGTCTGGTGAACTGTTGGAAAACTCTTCACATGGTCTCGATGCACTTGGTGTACCCATGGAAGTTTCTTGTTCTTTTAAACGATAGTTGGCAGTCCTTGTTCCTTATGATGGACGGGATAAAACTGTTGTTGGCAAAAATTGAAGACGCTTCACAGGAAGCAGAATGCCCGTCTGACACCCGAGAAGAGTTAGTTTTTATTGCCTCGCAGGCTAAGAAGCACATCAACTCTTGGAAGTCTCACCTGCTACGCTCGTCAAATCGAGACGAATGTAGGCTAAACATCATCAAGGAGTTAGATGAAACTTCCGTCTTGCTGGTTTTAGACTGGGCTATGAAATATCTTCCAAGGAAATTTCGAGAAAGCCAGTCTGATTGGTACGGAAAACGAGGGATCCCATGGCAGATTGTGGTTGCAATGAGAAGAGGAGATGGTGGGGAGATGGAGATGATGACGTTTGTTCACGTGTTTGAAAGCTGTAATCAGGATAGCTGCGCTGTTCTTGCCATACTCAACGACGTCTTTGGTCAACTAAAGAGTGTCATGCCAGAGTTACAATCAGTTTACCTAAGACAAGACAACGCCGGTTGTTATCATTGCGCGTTAACCCTAGTTGCAGCCAGGCAAGTAGGCGAGCTTAATGATCTCCTTCTGTCTAGCATGGATTTTTCAGATCCGCAAGGAGGAAAGGGGGCCTGTGATAGGAAGGCTGCTACTATCAAATCCCACATGACAGTCCATCTCAATTCAGGGCACGATATAGACACAGCAAGCCAGATGCAAGAAGCCATAGAATCGTTTGGAGGTGTCTCCGGAGTGAAAGTGAAGCTTTGCAGTACCCTGTCATCTTCATAATAATAATAATAATGTTTAATACTTCTATAGCGCTTTTTACATTCACATATGATCAAAAGCGCTTTACAAACTTCAAAAATCCTCTCTAATAATAAATTACATGATTTAAACGAAATTATCTAAAAACTAAATGACTAACTAAACTATTTACATTGCATAGGACAGTTAAAGAAAATTGGAATATGCCATTCTAAATAAATGCGTTTTTAGCATTGTCTTATCATAGCATTATCTTCAGTCAAAAAGCAGGTGAAATGGGATGGGGTGAGCTTCATCAGCAACGTCCAGTATAGTGAGGATGGTCTGAGAGTATGGAGAGCCTACAACATTGGCCCCGGAAAATTAATTCCGTGGAGTAAATTTGATGTTCCCGATAAGCAAGAACTGTCATCTCTTGTATCCAGCACAAACATCGACAACTCAGGAGTGAACTTTGTTCCTATTAAATTGAGACAAGTTGACCAAGCAGCTCCACTCGTTGAGGAACAGGACACCACTGACGAAGAAGCAGATGACTCAAGCAACGCGTCACTAGAACCAGTTTCTCAAAAGATGTTTTTCTGTCCAGAAGAAGGATGCATTAATTCTTACCAGCGGTATAGCTCACTCCAGAAGCATCTTGAGATTGGAAAGCACAAGTGCGCACTTGAACGTGAAACGCTTTTTGACCGAGCCATGTTGGGGTACGCGTCAAGGCTCGAACACGGAGCTAGCGCGGTACCAGAAATACATGACTCTGAACTCTCGCCATCATCATCATCTGGACCATCGCTACCAATGGGATGGGCCCTCCAGTCCTCAAGTGCCCGCAGAACGCGATTTTCAACCAAGCAAAGAGACTACTTGATTGCTATTCCAGATTAAATTATGAATATATGAAATTCATATATTTGAACTGCGGAATGAAGAAATAACTGTAATAACTGCGAGGATCTTCTTTACATTTAAATTGCAGATTGGCGAGCAAACAGGGCAAAAGGTGGATTCAGCAATGGTATCCAGAGGTATGAGGACAGCTAAAGACAAGAACGGCGAGCGCCTTTTAAATAGCAACGAGTTTCTTACAAGCCAACAGGTTGCTAGTTTCTTTTCACGCCTGGCCTCAAAGCGAAGTGTTGATGTTGGTACTGACTCTGAGTCGCAAAGTGACGACGAAGACCAAAACGAAGCAGAGAAGGAAGCCCAGAGGCAGACTCTCAGAAACGAAGTGATGACAGACATTTCAGTCCAGCATGCGCATCCAATTGTGTATGATGCTCATAACATCTGTGACCTCGTCAAAAATTCGAAGCTTTCAAAGTTTTCTATCAAAATGTTAGATGAAATTTGCTCTTCTGTTGGACTTGATGTATCAAAGATCAACGTCAAGAAAAAGAAGCCATACATAGATTTGTTGACAAACCTTGTCATGGGCTGCCACTGCCAGAAGAGCGCTCACTGACTAGTGATGGTCACTTGTACGCTTGAACAGTGCAATCCGAGTCCCAAAATTTATTTAAATCTCTCGATATCTCTGGCATAAACAGGCCGCTGCTAAGATTATTTTCGTGTCTATGTCGTTGTCAAGTATGCGAAATATTTAGTGTCCGGTAGCGATGCTTTTAGTTATGTAAACCATGCTTGTTATAATATCACCGAGAAACAGAAATATCGGGGACAAGAACGGTGTATTTTTGACCATTTTTAGGACGCCCAAAACAACCTTTATTTTATTTCATTTTAAACGCCAGAGCTTTCTGTTTGTTTCGAAAGGAGGCAGAACCGGGACCGAATGTGTCATCTATTGCCTTAGCTGAAAAAGGAAACAGAGCCCTGATCGTTTGTTAAAACAACAGCAACAGCAACAACAACAACAAGGAAAATACTGGTGATTGTCTTTTTTTCTCTCTCTGATTTTGAGCGTAAGCAGAACTTATAAGTTAAGCAAATCACGCAGTAAATACGAGTTTGTGATAATTCATGTCCAAACACTTTCGAACCATCGGTTCAACTGAAATTCAATACCCTACCCCACCCCACCCCCTTAAGTACAAAAAAACTGTCACGCTTGGCTCGGAAGTATGCAAATTACTTCGCTTTTCGAAGCACAAAGTAGCTCATTGAAAACGCTTTGCTGGTTATTTCCTGAAATATGGCTTAATCAAGTAACACAAGTAGCGCACGTTAATCATGACGATACATATTTGGATAAAAACCTAGCAGTGGGTGCTTCAAATTCACCAGTCGCCAGACGGATTCGCGTTCAAGAGTCGACAAGAGCATGCGAACTGAACAGGAAGCCCTGCATTGAAGAAATGACAGGAAAGAAACGTATTGCAACGGTCAGGACATCATAATCGAGCAAAGGTGAACATATTTATTTTTATTTATGCCTTAGTATTGCTAGTATTGCGATTAAATTGATTTAAATAACAAATACGGTGGTAATACTTTTCGTTTCGCATTCGAAGGTTGGCCTGATTTTGTGCAGTTTTTGTACGATTTTGAATAATTTTTTGACAAGTGCTTAATCATTGGCCCAAACCAAACTTTGCATATTTTGGAAGTATCATCCTTTTACATTTGAAATACCTTCATCTCAAGGAATTCCGAGATATGGCACATGGTGAAAATGACGATTCTTTTGACCGACCGACTTTCATGGCGCGTGAGAATAGTCTGGTTTTGTTTACCGTTAAATAATTAGATTAAACCAAAACTCTTGAAACTATGCTTCTTCGGACAAGGAAGAGTCATGCAGTAAACCGGTTGTATTAAATTTTTTCTGCGCTTGATCGTTTTGACATGCGAATCGAATGAAAATGGTCGATTTTCAACCCAGTTTGGACCCTCTGAATCGAGTCTAGACGTGAAATCGAAAATTTCGTTTTTCTCAGAAAAATAAAAATATTTGAAGAAAAAAACAACATAACGTTTTTAGTTTTACTAAGGGCTACCTATATGCAGTAGATGAGCGAACTCTTTTTTTTAGCCTTGCTGCACCTTGTTGAATTTTTGTGGAAACTTCCTCTTAAACAGAAAAACAAAAATTTACAAGACCAGTGCGATAGCACCGCGAGAGAGAACAACAAACTAAACGAGGAGATCAGCACTCTTAAAAATCGTCTAAGTAAACTGGAAGATTACTCTAGGCGAGAGAATCTTCGTTTCTACAACATTCCAGAAAATCCTGGAGAGAGCAATGAGGAATGTTCGCGTAAAGTGATGGAAGTACTAACTGAACTCGGCGCCGTTCCAGAAAACATTATGTTTCATGCTATGCATCGAACAGGAAATCCAAATAATACAGCTTCCTCGAACAGCGCTGCAAACAACGAAGAGTCGACAGAGTCAAGAGAAGGGGCATCACGTCCTCCACACCCACGTCCAATTTTAGTCCGTTTCGTTTCAAGAATGGATAGCGATTGGATTTGGGAAAACAGGAAGAAGCTAATGAACAGTTCTCGCTTCTCATCGGTGTTTATTGACAAAGACCTTTCCCCAGAATCAGCAAAACAACGCGGGAAGCTCCGCGCCGCATATAAGAAAGCCAAGGAACTGGACATCGGAAGAGTATTCATAAAAGGTAAAAATTTGACAGTAAATAGTACCGTTTATTCAGTGGACAACCTACTGGACTATCTTTTGCCACAGAAAAATGTCAGTGATTAGCTAACATGCAAGCTTATCCTTAAAACTTATTAGTCTTAGTACCAATTTATGGTTTTTCTTTTCAAGAATTTTAATATTGCTAGTGTAGGATTCAGTATTCGCGTAATGATTATCATATATATTTATATTTTTTTTTTCGCAGTTAGCTTCGTTTTGCTTGTTTAAACAACTTTGCTAAAATTTAATTTATATGTTAAAACTAACTTCGCCAGCCCAAAGCGCATAAATTTACTTGCCATAGTTTGAATGTCTTTCAAAACAATAGTCCCGAGCCCCTGAGGTCGCACTAAAGGTGTGAATCTTGCGAACCTTTTTTAACAACTACGTATATCGCTGCTTAGTTGCAAGGAGCATGCTTAATTGTTTAAGTTCAATTATATGTTTAATTTTTCTTTACTTTCTTACTTGTGTTTTAATATTTCTTTTCATTCCCTTCACTGGTGGAGTTTTCTTTCAGTTTTCTCACATTTTTCGACCCTTTCACACTGGTTTGAACGAATGGTTATTTCCTTTTACACATAGCTCACTACGCAGCTTTTCCCATCGGCCTATATTCCTTTCGTCCTCGCAGTATGGTGTGTAAAGATATTAATTTTAAACTTGTATCCCTAAACGTCCGAGGGATTTGCTCCTTTGAGAAGCGAAAGGCCGTATTTAATTGGCTTCACAAATCTCACGCCGATATATGTTTTTTACAAGAGACCTACAGTACTCCAGAAGTAGTTAACATATGGAAAAAACAATGGAAGGGTGATACCTTTTTCTCGCATGGTAGTTGTCACAGTAAAGGTACAATGATTCTCGTGAAGGAACATTTAGATTTCAAGCTAATTTCGTCAAAGATTGATCCATTAGGTCGTTACATTTTTTTGGAAGTTGAGATCCAAGATTCGCCTTTCGTCCTTCTGAATATTTATGCTCCTAATAAATGTGCAGAACAATGTGTTTTTTTTAGCAAATTATCGGAAGAACTTAAAGATTTTGTCACAGATGAAGACAAGTCCGTTGTCATTGGAGGGGATTTTAACGTCATTCTTGATCCAGACCTAGATGGGCGAGGCGGAAATAAAAAGAGAAAGGATTCTGTGCGATATGTGGAAGATATGATTATCGAACATGATCTAGTAGATATATGGCGTATCCGTAATCCCACTGACACGCGATTCACTTGGCGTCAAAAATCGCCGCTAATGCAAAGACGCTTAGATTACTGGCTAATCAGCAACGACTTACAAGAAGATGTTGAGTCAGTAGAAATAATAACCGCAATTAAATCGGATCACTCCGCCATTGCACTGTCAATTAACGGCCTTGATGAAAACGAACGGGGACCAAGTTTTTGGAAATTTAACTCTACTCTTATTAATGACCAAGAGTACTGTAACCTTCTCCACTCGGAATATAAAAACTGGTTAGAAGAATTTAAAGAAGTTAATGATAAACGAGTCTCATGGGACCTAATTAAATACAAAATACGACAGCGAACAATTATCTATAGTAAAGCCAAGGCTCGTAAAAAAAGAGAAAAAGTAAAGCATCTAGAAGAAAGTCTAAGAGACTGCACTACTAAATGCGATAACAACCCTTCTAAAGAAAACTTAAATGAGCTAGAATGCCTACAAGCAGAATACGACCAGTTGTACGACTACATCACACAAGGGGCTATTATTCGCTCTCGTGCAACCTGGTACGAGCTGGGTGAAAAAAACAACAAATATTTCTTGAATTTAGAAAAATCAAACAAGAAGAAGAGCAGTGTCCGTAAAATATTTACCAGGGATGGAAAACTAACTAACAACCCCAAAAAGATCATGGATGAGCTGGAATCATTTTATGCTGACCTTTACGATGGTAGCAGTTGCCCATCAGATTCAGCCACCTCCATGTTTTTAGATAACTCTAGGGGATTTCCAGCATTAGCTGATGACTCGAGGAAAATTTGTGAAGGGAAATTAGGATACAGTGAATGTTTCAGCGTGTTGGGAACCTTTCCTAAAAATAAAACTCCCGGAAATGACGGTTTGACAATTGAATTCTACCTGGCATTCTGGCCCTTGTTCGGAAGGCTATTGGTAGACAGTCTGAACTACGCCTTTGAGTTTGGAGAGCTTTCGAATTCACAGAAACAAGCCATAATAACCTTAATAGAAAAGAAAGGAAAGGATAAAAGGATGATTAGAAACTGGCGCCCCATATCCTTGATTAATGTTGATGCGAAGATAGCTTCTAAAACGCTGGCAAAACGTTTGGAAAAGGTTTTACCCGAAATAATACACTCTAACCAAAACGCGTTTGTTAAAGGAAGATCTATTTTTGACGCAATCAGAACAATTGATGATTTGATGGAGTATACTAAAGAGAAGGATCTACCCGGAATTTTAGTAGCTATTGATTTTGAAAAGGCTTTTGACACGCTTAATCTCAATTTTTTAATAAGAACACTACACAAGTTTAATTTTGGCCCTTCTTTTATTCAGTGGATTCGAACATTGTACAAAAACGTAAAACGTTGTGTAATGAACAATGGTTTTACAACAGGCCCCTTCACGTTAAGCAGAGGAGTCCGCCAAGGCGATCCACTTTCACCGTATCTCTTCATCATTGCGTTAGAAACTCTAACTATCAAGATTAGAAATGATGATTCAATCAAAGGATTTAAAATAGGAGGAGAAACTACTAAACTTTCTTTATTTGCGGATGATATGACCTGTTTTGTACGAGACAAGGAATCTTATGCTTCCCTCTTTGCTATTCTGGAATCCTTTGGATCATGCTCTGGTTTGCGTGTGAATCACGAAAAAACGGAGATTTTAGCACTTGGTAATAGTATTCTACACGAGAAGGATTTTAATAACCATAAGGTTTGTGAAATTATTAAGATCTTGGGAGTTTATTTTGGTTATGACGAAAAACAGAGGAACGACTTAAATTTCCGACAAACATTAAAATCTATTAAAAAATCAATCAACATGTGGAAATGGAGGAACTTATCTCTTTTGGGCAAAATCCAAATTATTAAAACTTTCGCAATTCCCAAGTTAATTTTCAGAGCATCAGTTATTCCGATATCCAATGACCTTGCTAAAGAAGCTAATTCGATCTTCTACAACTTTATTTGGAATGGAAAAGATAAAGTTAAGCGCTGTGCGCTCATTTCAGATATTGATAAAGGTGGGCTGAAGATGCTAGATATCAAGTCTATGGTCAGTGCTAGACGTGTCATTTGTTTAAAGAAATTCTTAGAAGACTACCCAAGTACTTGGAAATCGATTTTAAACAGTTTTATTTTACCTGTTGGTGGGAGTCTAGTTCTGCATTGCAACTTTGACACCGTCAAATTAAAAACTCAGCTCCCGAAATATTACAAAGAATGTTTCGACGCATGGTCAGCTTTAAATAGTAGTACGCCTGTCACCTTTAATGATATTATGAACGAGATCATTTGGAATAATAAGTTTATCTGCATTGTTAACAAGTCTGTCTATAGAAATGATGTAGTTAACTTAGGAATCGTAAAGGTGGGCGACCTTATTACGGATAACAATCTTTTCTTGCAAGAAGACCCCTATGTGCCGATCTCTCCTGAACAACGTTTCTTTATTATGGGCGTCGTTCACTCTCTTCCATCGGATTGGAAAACGATTATTAGATCTTCTGTCTGTACAAATGCAATAAAACCCATCCCTTGCACACCATATATTAAACTAAACTGTGGCTCTGTCCCTATCTCTGATGTCACCTCTAAACAGATATACGACTCTTTTTTGCGCAAAAAACAAACTCCTCCGACAGCACAACAAAAATTAACAGACAAGTACTCAGAGACATCCATTAACTGGGAAAAGGTTTACTCTCTCCCTTTCCGTACTACACTTGATTCCAAACTGAGAGAATTTCAATACAAAATTCTAAATAACATTGTCTTTACAAATGATAAATTATTTCGCTTTGGCCTTTCGCAATCCCCTAATTGTACGTTTTGCAATGAAGAACCAGAATCCATCGAACATTTACTCTCCCGTTGTAAAGTGTCTTCTGAATTTTGGAAAGAAGTCTTGTCCTGGCTGAAAGATAATAACATCATTATAGAATCCTTTAATGAGATAGGTTTGTTTTTAGGGAATTTTGAAAAAATGGAAGATTTCTTTATAATTAATCACATTCTGTTATTAGGCAAATATTACAGTTATGTAAGGAAATGTCGTGGAAGCTTACCCTCATTGAGAGGTTTTATTGCCAGGATAAGACGTGTTTATAACATCGAACTCCATATTGCGAGGGAGAGGAATAAACTCACTACTCATTTTAAAAAATGGGAAAAGTTGGTAGCTGTCATGAACACTCAGTAGAAAATAACCTTGTTATATCTAGTTGGTCTTCTTCACTTTTAGCTAACAATTATTTGCTTTGTATTTAATTTTTTCGTAACGTGTACAGTAATCAAGCTATTGTAAGTAATATATTGTAAGTACTGTAATGTATTGTAAGTAAGTTACTGTAAGTAATGTATTGTAAGTACTGTAACGCTTTTTGTAAGTTAAGTGGCTGTACGTAATGTATCCTAAGTACTGTATTGTGTTGTTGCAAAAAAAAATAAACAAATTACAAAAAAAAAACAGATCATTTGGCCTGACGATGAAGGAGGCCATCAAACGAACAACCGATTGGGCAGCGTACTACCACACCAGCAGGAGTTCGCGGTACCCTAAGCCAGAAGAGACAATCTCGTTCTTGAGCGTGCCTACATAACAGCCTTACCTGCAGCTGAGATGTCTCAAGCTAACTGTGATCTTATGCAAAACTGGGCTTCCTCCTTTGGAGCTGCTGTGAGACAACGTACAGTGCACCACGAAACAACAATGGCAAAGCATGGCACTCTTCCCGAGGTTATGTACCAACGACGATGTGTTATATCAGACGAGCCAGTAGAACTGACCACTTTACCATTGGGACAGAATAGCGAAGAAAGCACGTTGGACCACCTGAACGAAGAAGTGAATGATGAAGAAATCGCAGATGGGTTCGACCCCAACAGCAATGAAGAGGTTGAAGGGGAAGAAGGTGACGGAGGGAACTTTCTGTTCCAAGGGGAAATTGGAAGCTCTGCTACTTTTTTCCTTGGTGCATGATGTCGATTTGGCAGAGCTGTTCGCTTCAACAATCGTTTCTTGTCCTGAAAAAAGAAAGGAAGAGTTTAAGCAACCCATTTACGGCCAGTCTCTTTTCCAGCCTTTGGCCCATCATAGGTATTGTCTGCGTCAGAGTTCAGCAGCCGTCGGAGCTTATCCCGGTTTCTGTAGCATTAAGTGACTAGGAATTTTTCCACGCCAACCCCCAAATGGATGTTAGTCCATCATAGGATTACACCCAGCATTATTTCGTCGGTCGCCATTTATACAACTGGGTGAAGAGAGGCACCATGAGAGTAGTGTCCTGCCCAAGAACATAACACAATGTACCCGGCCAGGGCCCGAACGAGGGCCGCCCAATCCGGAGTCCACCACACTAACCACAAGGCCACTGCGTCTTTCATATCTCCGATAACCTTAGCATGGGGCGATTACCAGTATGTGTGCACCTCCTTCCCCTGAATGGGAAGCTACTCCTTTGCAAGGTTACCTACCAGCATCAAATTTGTGGTTGCCTATCTGTACACTTGATTGGAGAAAGCCAGTGCATATACTAACGGGTTGCTTGGCTGGAGTAAAGCGGCTTGCCCAAAAACACAGGACAATATTCGACTAGTACTCGAACAGGGCCATTCACTCCAGAGTCTAGAGCACTAATCGACTCCTAATCGTTAGGCCATAGCGTGTTATACACCACGTCTCTCTAGAATGTAAATTCCTGATGAACGTTAAGCACTGACTTTGGAAGCGAAGAATTTCATTCTCTTCTATTGCAATCAGAAAAGTGAATCAATAAAGGTAAGTTTATCTTTGTTCAGCATTAACTAACAAGCTACTGGATGTAAAGTACATGTTACTCATTTTCCTGAAACGAACCTAGCAGGCCTTAATATTCGAAAAAACAATTCAGTTAATTTTCGCTTGTAATTTTAAGATTATGCAAGGCAACAATTTCGTCATTTCATTAATTTTTGACAAGGTTTTGGACATCTTGCGGTATTGCGGTATTTGCCGATTTTTTGGGCAATAATTCTTCATTTTTTTGCGGTATTGAGGTATTCAGAACCCCCCAATGTCCCCCTCTTAGACACAAGAGCGAATGTTTAAACTTAAGCCGACATAAGGTGTCTACCGACACAAGGGGCATTACTGCTTCTCCGCTATGAAGCACAGCAGTTGATTTTCCGGCAGTTACTTTACATGATAACTGTTGAGAAACGACCCCCTCTCCCCGTCTTTAGGACCCGTTAGATTACCAAACCCGTGCGTGGTCCCAGTTTTTTTCATTGTTTCCGTCAACCATTAAAAGCCATGTTAATGAAATTTTGACTCGTGTCATGGCATAACATTCTCTTTCCAGGAATCCAAAAAGCACTATGAAAACGACAAACATCTGTCTTATTATGACAAAGGAAGAATGCCACTGTATTCCAGTTACGAAGCTGTGGACATCCTGCAGAGTAAAACAGCCCATCTGTTCCAAAGTTCCCCTACAGGTCATGAAAAATGCTTCTTGCCTCACTTCAGTACTACTACGATGGGGAAGAAACACCGCGGAAACTAAATAATCATGGAAACGCTAAAAACAGCAGTGAGCCTTACGTCAGAAGAAGACCAAGCGCCTTTCAGAAATTGAAAGAGACTGCATCATCCAAAGGTATGCCTTGTTTATAGCGTACAATAACAGCTCACCCCGATACGTTAAATTGAAACTGAAAATCAAGATAAGTTGTGCAGTACTTAAAAGTACTCCATTGAGGAAAATTCCATATCCCGGCTACATTCCGGTTTGAAACAGTCAGACAGAGACGTGGAGAGGAATGCTTCTTCTTCCAACATCCGATGTTCTCACTAGAGCACTACTAACACAGATTAAAAACTTTAACGGGAAAAAAAGTTGATCTACTTGTAATGACCCTGGGGAGCTGGTGAGAGTTGATATGCAGTACATGTGCTATGGTTCGAGAGTAGCGAAATGAAGTTTGAGAATCTTATCAGGTGTTTTGCCAGAAAAGTTTGTGAGAAAAATGTCCTCGAACCCCAAATGCTACAAATGACCAAGTGGGGGCGTCCACTAAAGAAATTAATTATCCCCTCCTCAAATTACAACAGTTTCCACGTGTGAAGGCTAAGCCTCGCATGACCATTTTTAAAGGACAAGTGATACAGTGTGAAGATCCAACTGTCTGTAATTTATAAACGAACAGAAACCCAGCACTTATGTTGCAATGGTCTTCCTTTGACTGTTTCCTATACACCGGTACCAGAAGGTACCCAGAAGTCCCTTTCACCGTGTGTGGCCATTTAATAAGAAAATGACTATAAGGACGGAAGATGAGGTCCTTGAAGCAGTGGAAATATCAATTGATGGTGAACCGGTAGGTTTCATTTTAAAACTGGTAACCTTTCACATTATATTTCAAGGATAAACCAAAGCAGTAAAAATCCTATGGTTGCTGTGTTCCCCTATGAGACAGCTACTTAGGCTTTGAAGCATGTGTACCTTCCCCCATCATTTTAGAATCTATAGTCAATCAGAAAAAGGTTTGAGCTATCACGAGTTCACGTTATCTGAATTGTAAAGTTATGGAAAATTTACCTGAATGAAACTTCGAGTAGGTAGGAATCACTAGAAAAAAAAACAACACATTATTCCAAAATGTCGCCAAGGGCATTAACTCAACACATTTTTATTTTAAAGTAGGGTATGAACCATTACATAATACCCTAAAATGGATAGATGTTTGTATTAATATGAATTCATGAATTGTCACATTCTTAACATACCATGAATTCCTAAATAAGAGAAAAATTATGACAATAATTATTTTCGTCTCATATTGTAGCACAGTGGTATAACTGGTGCAGCGCCATTTTTATTACACAAGGCATTCCACCCAGTTAATGGCCATGCAGTTGAATATATGCACTCCATATTGTCGGGGTGACAAAACAACTACTTGACGTATGGTTGGGGAGGGAGTACAGAGAGAAGGGGTATTACATAGGAAACAAAGTAAGAAGAAACAGTTTATTTCAGTGGTGAAACTGGCCGTGAACTCTACGGTACTGTTATTTCACAACAATTCCACCAGTAAGATAATGGCATGGTTAACATGCATGCAAATGAGAAGCGAGTCGGCACTTGTTAGTAAATAAAGCTTTTATGGGCTTTAAACTATACAAACTACGGCAGCCAACCAGAATGCTTGATCCCAACGAGTTAGAAACCTGTCAAACCCGTTATACCAACTGTGACTACCATAGGTTAAAAGCAGAAATGACAATGAGATTCCTCCGCATTTCACTTACGAGTACAAGACAATAGCCTATGACGTCAGTGACGTTAATGTATTCTTCCGCAGATTAATGAGATTTCTCTGCAAAAAACAAAAAAGGAAGTTTATTTTACTTTGAAAATATGTACATAAATTTCAGAAATATATGAAATGAACATTTAACAATATATAACCTACAACTATAGCATAAATCATAAAAATTGGCAATGACCTATAACAATTTCCCAAATACATTCTTGGCTGCTCAGATGAGATCACTGCTGTTAGCATAAAAAACTATAACCAAATGCAAAAAGTATGCATATTATACTACCCAAACATATCGGTAACTGAACAGCTCTTCCCCAGTGGCTGTTCCATGTCACTCCTTAGTATTAACAACAAGCATCTTGCTATAAGCCATATCCAAAAGTACAATGTCTTGTTGCAAGGCTTCAAGAACTGGATAATATAATTACAGGTTTCAACAGTGTTAACTTGCAGAAGTTCCTAAAGCTGAACCCCCTAGTTGCTGATATTGTCTTTCCAACAGTGGAACAATCAGAAATTTCATTTTCCTTTCTGAAAGACCTCATTCGGGTTGTTGATCCACTGGAAGATGAGCACATGAAAGCTTACCAATTCTTCCTTGAGTATCTTGAGCAAAGATGTACAGAAACTGAAGGTGAGTACGTGTTTACAATAATACACGCACATATTTACAATAATGAATATTTGTTGTAACTGTTGCGCAGAATGCCTGAACATCATTAATCATTCACAGCCACGTAAGTGGTAAATTCGAATGCGAGTGTGCTTTGAAAAGCCTAGAATAAGAGAAGAAAGGGCCTAAATTAGCCAAGTAGCCTTTACAAGACTCATTTATCTGACTTACAGAAGACCCAAGTTATATTTTTACCTGCGGGTTTTGGAAGATGAAGGTTGTATCTACAATTTTAGCCAAAAACGAAGGAATTTTACACAGAATAAGGACTATTCTTTTTCAGTTGAAAATAAAGAAAAAAACGAGCTTTTTCAGTACGAGAGCTGAGATTGAGAGCAATTTTCTGGAACCTAGGCTGGCTTTAAAAAGTGAGCCACAGCAATTGAAATATCAATCGTTCCTCTGATAAAAGCCGTATAAAGTGTGAAAATTGATGGGCAAGAACCACCATCCCTTAAGGTTTCAAAATTGTGCGTTGTACTTTAGTTGGAAAATGGCGTCTCTTGCACTGACGAGCTATTGTACGCTCAGGTCTAGATAACAGTGGCCCTCAAAACTTACAACACGTCCAATATAACCACTTAGTTCACAAGACGGATAAGAAAACCAAAAATGACTGTGATCGGGATCCCTTTTCAGAGCTCACTCAACCCTTGACCAATCCATTTTTGATTAACATGGCGCCTCCGTTTGCCAACGAAAAAAAAGCCAGAGTTTACTTTACAATTAAATGGAGAGGTACTAGGGAAGTGGAGGGAAGTTTATGGACTGCTGCGTAGGGTGTTTAACTTGCTCTAAAGAAGCATTTTAACTTTTGGTTACCGACTTGGGGATTTTTCCCGTGAGTGCGTTGGCCACACAATCGCCACAAGCATACAAAAGTCACAAAGCGATGTATTGGCACAACTGAGGCAAGAAAATGGCAACCTTTGTGCGACAGTGGAAGAGAAAGCGGTCGATTTGTATCATCAAATGCAACAGAGGTTGTCCACACCGGAAAAGATTTCTTGGAAGTAGGAAAAAAGCAGCAACACCGACATTTCTCTCAGATACAGTAAATAAACTTCACTTTGTAACTATTGTAAACAACAAGGCTGGGACGGAAAGAGTTCACCCCAGTTGCCCATTTTTTGTGGTAGGAGGAAAGTTCAAGATGCCTTATGGTTTGGAGAAACCTATGGATTGCTGCCCAAGTCACTGACACTTAGGGACAAAAGTGGATTGCTCCACGAAATTGACGCAAAGAAATCTCCAACAGGTAAATGAACGCTCGAACTGGTATATTGCACTAGAATAATTGATGAGACCAAGGAATACCGGTGCAGTGATGGCGACTACCTTTGTCATCAACCGGACAATAGAAAGAGGAGGAACTTTCCCTACAGATGATATCTCAACTCTATGTAGGATTGCTGGGTGGTCTGAAAAGAGCGCGGTGTGGGCCATCTACATCAAGGACGTTTTCGACCGTTACATGGACACGAGTTGCCTATTGGAAATTGGTCTTTTTGTTTTACATTTTATGATGTTTTATTAATAAAGTATACCTTGTCTCTTTCAGTACCAACATTTGCGCTTACTATGATTCAGATCATTCCCCTGTCACCATCTCGATTAAACCAGAAGTTATACAAGAAAAAAGAGGTCCAGGCTATTGGAAGTTAAATAATTCACTTTTGGAAGATGAAGAATTTGTTACAAAAATGAGTTTCATTATCAAGCATGCAGCCGAGAAACACAAGGATATTGCTGACAAAAGGCTCTACTGGGAAATGTTAAAAATGGAGATTAGGATGTTTGCAATCCGTTTCGCTAAAAAGAAAGCATACACGGAAAGAAATATTGAACTGGACCTTCTTCAAAAGTTAGAGGAAATGAATTTGCGCATTGATGCAACTCCAGAAAACAGTTCCCTCGTAAACGAGGCTAGGAAACTTAAAATTGAACTAGATGAAATTGCCGTGCAAAGAACTAAAGGGTCCATTATTCGGAGTAGAGCTAGATGGTACGAATTGGGGGAAAAATGTAACAAATACTTTTTTAGCTTAGAAAAAAGGAGTTATGAAAAAAGACATATAACGAAATTGAAGACACCTGAGGGTATCACTGTAGAGGATCCAAAGGTTGTACTAACTGTTATCAAAAATTTTTATAACCAGCTTTACACCTCTCAAAACTAGCCATCAGCTGAACGGTTCTCCAACTTCTCTGATTATGAATCCTTACCGAAACTAGACAATGAAAAGCAAAACCTTTGCGAAGGTCCGATAACTGCAGAAGAATGCCTTGCCGCGCTCAAGACCTTTCAACATAATAAGACTCCGGGCATGGATGGTTTAACTGCAGAATTCTATCTCTGTTTTTGGAACGACATCTCTGGCCCTTTGATTGGCTGCCTCAATCATGGTGCCCTACTAGGAGAGCTTTCTATCTCTCAGAGGCAAGGAATCATCTCCTTGATCCCAAAAAAGAAAAAAGACCCCCTACTGCTTAAAAACCGGCGCCCTATCTCTCTTTTAAATACAGACTATAAATTGGCAACCAAATGCATCGCAACGCGGTTAGAGAAGGTACTTCCTCATCTGATCGAAAGTGATCAAACTGGCTACATCAAAGGTAGATTCATTGGCGAGAACATCCGCCTAATTTCAGATATAATTGAACAACACGAAAATAAGGAGGGAATGATACTCTTCCTAGACTTTGAAAAGGCCTTTGACTCGTTAGAATGGGGTTATCTTTTTAAAGTGCTTGACATTATGAACTTTGGTCCAAGTTTCCTCAACTGGATTCATACTTTTTACTCCAATATTTCTAGTTGTGTCGTTAATAATGGCTACTCGTCAGAATTTTTTTCTTTACAAAGAGGTGTAAGACAGGGGTGTCCTCTTTCAGGATTGCTCTTTGTTCTCGCTGTAGAACCTCTCGCCCACCAAATACGAATCAATGACTCAATTAAAGGTCTTGAAAATGGAAATAAGATCACTAAACTCAGCTTGTACACCGATGACACCACCGCTTTCATTCGCGACGACTCATCTGTGGCATCCTTATTCACTCTTCTTGATCAATTTGGCGACCTATCTGGCTTAAAAATTAATAAGTCGAAAACCGAGGGTTTGTGGCTTGGTTCTTGGAAGATTAGATTAGGCAAAGACGAGCCATTTGGTATTTCATGGCCGAAACAATACATTACTGCTCTTGGAATTGCATTCCCTTATAACGTTCTCGTTGGGAACAAAATAAATTTTGACGAACGGCTCGCTAAACTCAAAAATGTGTTGAATATCTGGTCAAGCAGACATTTAACGATCTTAGGAAGGATAGCCATTGTCAAAAATCTAGCTCTTGCCAAACTTGTTTATAGCTGCTCTGTATTAAACGTTCCCGCCGAATTTGTAAAAGAAGACAACAGCAGTATCTCCTCCTTCATTTGGAACTTCAAACCAGATAAAATCAAAAGAAATACGCTGATTGGCCCAATATGCAACGGTAGTCTTAACATGGTTATTTTTTCTGACGTTGTCAAGTCGCTTATGACTGCCTGGGTTAATCGTTATTGCAAAGCAACTGACAGCCACTGGTGTGCCCTCCTTGATTCCATGTTAGGTAAGGTCGGAGGAGCTTTCTTATTTCAATGTAATTACGACCTAAAATTCCTTGACCTTAAAAATCTTTCTGCCTTTTACAAAAATGTTTTGGCAGTTTGGCAAGAACTCAATTCCAAAGATCCCCTTAACGCAAATGAATTTAAACAAGAAATCATATGTAACAATCGTTTTATAACGATTAATGGAAAGACAATTTATTATAAAACATGGGTTAATAAAGGCATTTTGAGAATTAGTGACCTCCTTGATACCGATGGCCATTTCCTTTCATTCGAAATTTTTAAATGCAAATTCGGCGTTCGCTGTACTTTCCTTGATTATGCTGGTGTTCTTGCAGCAATTCCAAAAGCTTGGACGAGCGAAATCGTAGGCAATATTGCAAAGGGTGATGGCGAACCCTTGGAGAGTCTTTCCAATGGCCACGCCATCTCCTCTACTAGAAAAGCCCGTTTAATGTTTGCAGAAAGGTCTTTCTCTCCTCCCATCGTCGAAATCAATCTTAAAAAACAAGTGCCGAATGTAAAGGCTGTCTACGAACTTCCTTTCAAAGTCATCGTTGAAAATAAATTGAGAAGCTTTCAGTTTAAACTCATACATAACATCATTCCCACCATCCTCTCTCTCTATAAAATGAACATAAAAGATTCTCCAAGATGCAATCGCTGCCTTTTCCAAAACGAAACACTTGTCCACATGTTTTGTGAGTGCCCTGATGTTATAATCTTCTGGAAAGACGTTATAATGTGGTGGAATACTAAGCGTCCGGACAACATCGATCCTAATTCCATCGAAATTCTTTACGGCCACAAACCAGAAATTACCAGCTTTTACACGTTAAATCATTATCTTCTTATTGCTAAATATCATGTATATCTTGCAAGAAACCAGTCAGAGACTCCATGCTTACAGGTCTTTCTTGCCTTACTGGAAAGTAAAATTAAATGCGAAACACAAATGGCCATTAAAAACTCTAATTATGAAAAATACAGAGCTAAGTGGACCACTCTCTGCATCTGCGATGCGTGAGCATCTTATTTTTTATGCTCTCAAACAAAATCAAGCCTACAGTGTGCCTTTAAATATACTATAATGAAAGCTAAGGTGCCATATATATATATATATTCTTTATTACATCCAGTGTGTGTGTGTTAGAATATCTATCGTTTTTTTTTTCTACATGTGTACCTGTTCTGCATTATATAGTATTGGTTTTGCGTAAATGTAGTTGTTTGTAACCGGTAAATACAAGGTCAAGTGATCATATGTAACATTTTATTGTAACTGTTGATGCTATAATATACGGTTGCATTGCACTTTCAAAGTGTAAAAATATTTGTGTACAAATTGTTTGTGAAATAAAGAGTCTAAACTTAAAAAAAAAACAAAAAAAAAGGGTAATTTAGCTGGTTGTAATTTTTTTCTAGTGACAGATGTTAATCCACACTCATTCGATTTTTTTGGTGCATTTTTTCCCCACCATGGAGCCTGTTGATGGGCTATATATCCCTCTCTTTTAGAGCCAGTAAAATGAAGAGAATTTTATGCCACAGTTTACTGAACTCCTCATGTTTTTTTTTTACAGAGGCCTACGACCACGAAATCCCAACGTGCAATGTCTCTATGCGAAATTCTGACCAGTCATAATTATTGGTTAGTTCCGCCTCAGAAAACCTCGTGAGTCTAGAAGACTGTAAAGAAGTTGATGGATTCGACGATTTTCTGCAGAATTCTTTTGACGAAAAAATTGGTGTCACCATTGCCGAAGCAGAGAAAGGTATCTAACAAGTAGTTTGCCCGTTCTTTTAATGACAATGGAATAGGAAAACTAAGACGGATTTTTGAAAATCAGAAATTTCCCCGATTTGAATGTAGGTTTCATGGAATTACAACAGGATCTATAGCTAAGAATATGCAGACTATTTTAATTAAATTTTTAATGTGCTGGAACAAATGGAGTACTTACCGATATCTTACCAAAGACTTGTGTATGCATATTTTTTTATAGTTCTTCACCTCGCCGATGCCGATACAAATCCATCAAAGGTCGACCTGCCAGTTAATGGTAATTATTTTACAGTCTATACTACATATATTTTTTGCCTATATTGTCTTTGCATGTGTGGTCTTTTGCATAAACAATTCCCTGACATTGTAATATTCTCACTATAGTTATTTTTTTCTTTCTGAAACATCCAGTCGCTCTTTGATGCAATGAGCAGACAAGAAAGTAAAACATCACGGTTAATAATTCCAAAAAGTTGAATTTTACTATCACTAACTCAGGGCTTACAAAGACAGAACTTCAAAAGAGACTAAAAACCCCCAAAAGTAACGCAGCACATACATTCGCCAGCCAGAAGAACGCTGAGATGCATGGCGCTCAGAGGATTCCTGGGCAACCACCACCCAACCCCCCTAAAGAGCGAGGTGGGTCACAATTATATTGACTTACAGATTATTAATAAAACAACCTTACCTTTTATAGTATGCAGATGCCCCTGTTTGCAAATATCCTGCCGAATCTTAGTTTGACATGTTTTCGATCAATATTGCACATCTTGTACGAGGAAAAGCCGGAATTTTGGCCTTTTTAGCGAGTAACAAGCAATCTGCAGAAGAGAAAAAACTGGCCTGGCGAATGTTGCAGAAACTGTTAGTAATCTTATTGACGATGGCTTCATCTTAATGGCAAGAAAGTAAAACTACACTTCCACTTGGGCGATGACTACAAGGTCAGAGAAATGTACTATGACCTGTTGTTGAGATAGCAACATAGTTTAAAAACCCTTGAGGCTTGCTAGTAATGGCAAAGTATACTGGACGACATTGACAGTTTTTATTTTCAACCGTTTCTGCTTCTTGCAATGGGAATGAAGGGAGCGATTTATAACAACTCATGCATCTGGTGCCTGATCCACAAAGACACGTATCATCTTGATCTTATTTCTTCCTAAATATATGAATAATGGCTATTTACATGTACAAGCAAAGAATGAAAAAAATTGCCCTCATTCACAGATGTTAAAAAAAGACCATCACCGACGAGGCAGAGGGAGCGATAGCTTTAGCCATGTGGCCCACTCAGCTGTATTACCCCAGGATAATGTCCATGCTGATTCAACCACCAAGACTGTTACAAGAGAAGGAGAACCTATAGAGACTGGCCCACTCTAAGTGAGCTACCCATTAAGAAAGAAAATGCAGCGGATGGCACGTTTGGTATTCGGAAAAGCCTTGAGATCAAATCAAATCAAATCTCCCATTATGGAACTTCGCTCTTATTCTGGAAAGCCTAAAATATGTGTTGTTGAAACGCTAGCACGTTACACAGGACACAGCTATTTAGAGAACAAGACACTAACCATATCATGCAATAGAGAGCTAGTACTGTTTGGCCTTGGATTAAACTAGCTGGTATAGACACAACCAGATTTGGTGCTCGTATAATAGTACACGAGCAGCCTCATCTTCAGCAGCTAAGAAAGCTGGCGTGCCCATTGCAGACATTCTTAGTACCGGAGGATGGTCCTTAGAACACACTTTTGCTAAGCATTATTGTGTACCTATCCAAAACAACAGTAGTTTTGGTGGCGCTATTTACAGTGCCTAGACACTATAGAGCTTAAACATTAGGCCGGTTCTCACTAGGGCTATTAAGTGCGCTTGTGGTGGGAAGGTCAAGGCACTAGGACGAAACTAGACCCAGATGTTGTCGCCAAAGAAATGCGGCGAGCTCGCTGCCCAAATGGTGAGAAGCTGTTTGCTGTAACAGAATTTCTATCTGCCCAGCAAGTTTCATCCTTCTTCTCTCGTTCGGCAAGCGAAAGCGTGCGTCAGCAAGAGGTGTAGGTGACAAAGAAAGATTTGCATGTGGTAGAAGAGCACGTTAACTTCTCTACAGCCAGAAACACCGTGCTTTCCTCTCCTCATATCACCCACCCTATTGTTGTCAATCAGTAGGATCTGTGTTCCTTAGTTAAAAGCAAGGAAATATAAAAGCTGAAGGTGGGGTTGCTAGAAGTCCTCTGTGAGACCTTGGAACTTCAATCACCAATCCCGCCATAACGGAGGAAAACCCTACATTTCGCTTCTTCAAGAATTAGTAGGTCGTTGTAGTTGCTCTGAGGAGTAAATTTAAAAAGACCACACAATAAAACTGCAAGATTGATTTGTCATGAGAAATGAAAAGCCGGTGCCGTTGGCCAAAAAACAAATATTACCACAACAGGAAGAGTTTTGCGAAAGAAAATGATCTCACGAAACTATTTCTTACTTTCGATTCAAGTTACAGTAAAACAGTTAAACTGACAGAGTATGTGTATACAAATTAATTTTTTAATACAAATTTTGTTTATTTCACTGGTAGAGGGATCACTGTCGATTGACGTTATAATAAAAATAACAGCGGGAATAAAGAGAAAATATCAATGTGCAATGTAACTTTCTTTATTCATATCATTTCAGAAATGTAGCCTTTACTGCAACACCTGCAGATTTTTCTCTCCGAAAAGCCTACCGTCCCCTTTCCCCCACCCCCTCCCCTGCGTTTGCCCCAATCCCCAATCACGCTAAAACAAATTTTGTCACGACAGGCTCCTTGACATGGCGGTCTTAAAACTTTTAACACTGGCTAGGCAAGAAACATACCGGTATTCTTATTATCATACCAGAATACTAACAGTCAAGTTGATCATCCTTAAACCACCCTGGTAAGTTTTACTATGTTAGACTTTGTTGTGTTTTCTCAGAACAAGGGTATCTTGGACAGACTGCCTGGAAATTAATTTCAAATGACTGGCTTTCGCTAGTCTGTCACTGTTTTATTTTTAGGACTTTAAGTCCTTCTCGCTGCCAGTGACTAGCCAACATAAATTCTGCAATGTATTCCCTACGATGCATTCCCTACGATGCATTTTATCTTTTCGATACAGTGTGTTTGCTTTAGCAGCAAGCGAATTCTTGTCCCCCAAAATATGTGAGCGAGTGGAAACAGATGTTTGTTTTCAATAGCGCTTAAAGTACCAGGAATGTTAACTTTTTAAGATGACAAGTTAATTTGCTTGCCATAAAACATGTTATTTTGCAGTACAAGGAGGGAAACACTCAAATACGACCCTTGTGTGACGAACAAATGATTGCGCTATTCTCTCTAGGGGCTCTGCACAAAATAGCCTTAGAATGCTGATTACGTAACCCTAGCATACCGCGTACAGTCCGTGGCAATCCATCACGTGCCTCAATGGTATGGGGCTCTTATATAAGGCCACTCCCTTATCACGACAGCTCATTCGGTCTTTTCGGTGTTATGAATGCTCCTTTTTGCGTTTTTGTTATCACATCATCGCTGCGCCGTACTTGTCTCCTTATGGCTAACCAGGTTCCTGTCGTTCCTGATGTTCAACTTCTAATGCAGATAAATGACTTTAAACAGACAAACGAGGCCAGTGAGCCTGAACATGAAGGCTGGTCACAGGATGATTTAACTGAGCTAGCAATAACAAGTGATCATGGTGATGAAATAGTTTGCGAGATTGATAATCCCCAGCTGCCGGATGTTTTTATGACTGACGTGGTAAGTAAAGCAGCTGATATTCTCACTGTCAGAACACCACCCCAAGTGCTTGAAAGAGTAGAAGAAAGGAAAACAACTGGCCAAAAATGCCCAAGATCTTCCCTAATAACCTGCACCGCAACTATTCAAAGTCCTCAACAGCCAGTTCATCAGCTTGCAAGGCCAACAACTGGTCAGAAATGTCCAAGAAAAAGGCCTAAACCTGTGCAGACACCTCAGATACATGTATGCCCGGGATGCCAAGCTAAAGATCAAGAGCTCCAGGAAGCAAGGAGAAAAATAGCTTATTTGGAGCAGCAGCTTTCTGGTGAGCAACTCTAACAACCTTAGTTACGTCCATGCATATCTGTTTTCGTTTGAAAATGCAAAAGTTTCTACATGTCTCCCGAGCATTATATTTAAAGTTACAAACAACAGATAACAAACTTTGAAAAACCGTTAGGTTGAACAGTTTTCAAAAACCCTAATTGCAATCCGTTTCACTCTTCTCTCATTTTGCCCATCTGTGTCTTCTTTTGTATTTGCTGTGTTATTTATACCTTTCTTTAATGTGTTAAGTGGTTATTTTTATGTTTCGCTAAATTTGGTAGCCAGTTCTCAGTGCCTGATTATGGCTAAATTCATGACAGTCAGCTCCTTTAAGTTCCTTCGACCATGCATCTTTACTTATTAATTACTGCCATTTATTCCATTCATCTATTTATTTTTTATTTTATTTATCCACCGGAGTATTTTCGTAAGTTTCAGTGATGTAAACACCACCCTCCCAGATTAGCAATTGCTATTTGTGGGCTAGTGTAGCCTTCCTAATGCAATGACAAGTAATAAACTTGTAAACTACGTAAAAATTGCATTTGCAGTAAGGATGCACAAAAACCAATGAGCGTGAACATGTAAGTAATTTACACGGGCATCTTTTTTGTTGGTAGGGTGTACATACACAGGACTAGGTGATGGTGTTGCAAACGACAAGGAAGCAAGCAGCTGCACTGAAGTTCCTCAAAAACCACCAAGGCCTGGCAAAATTAGTCAGCAAGTGGCCTCTATGGGTTATGTGCTCGGCGCAATTTTCCCTCCAAAATCGAGTCAAACAAACATGGCATGACTGCGATTGCCAAAATAAATCAAATGGAGACATTTGACTATTATCTATAACGGTTTCCTATGTAATGGGAAACCGTTATAGATTAAAGTTGTAGATGTAGATCATAGTCAGTAGAGGGGACTGGTTATGAAAGCAGGCGAAATTCAAAGAAGTATGTCTTTGTCTATGTGTAGATGTAGTTCGTCTGAATACGTCCCAACACAGGCAGCTTCTGATCGTGTTCCAGTCCACCCCAAACCGTTACAAATTGTATGGAAACCAGGCTTAATGATACACTTTTAAAATAGATACATGATTGATAATTCCTTTTTGTCACTTAAAGCCAGCAGGCTCACATTTCCATAAAACTTTCTTTTGCACGTTCTTGTCCACTTGTGACAGCCAGAGGAGAACAGAGGTTTTTTAGAATCCCGTTTACGGCAAACGTCAGATTCAAGTTGACATTCTCAAATTTATAGGAAATAAACAGATGAAAATTATGCAAAATAATTCTTATGGATGAACCTGACATGAAACTACTTATTTTTGTGTAGATGTAAAGGACAGTAAAGGGAAAACTAATTGGTTGTGTAATACAAACTGATGTTTGCCGTTTGCCGTAAACGTGATTCTAAATCTCTCTAATATCTTCACAACAATTTTATATTTAACATTACTCACTTTTCCAGGAAAGTTATCTCTTATTAGAGAGGTTAAGCACCACCTTTACGGCAACGTAAAAATGGCGGGAAAATTGATTACGAAATAAATCTATCCAATAATTCCTCTAACTGCAAAATTATAACTTTTTTCGCACCCATCTTTGGGTAGCTGATAATGTAACCAAAGATACAACGTGCTTTATGTAATATATTTTATTTCTCTTTCCACAGATGATAGAGCTTGTTCCAGGGAAGAATTTACTTGTACCAAGCACATCTGGAGGAGGCTCAAAGAAAGTCATCAGGAACAGCTTCAGTCCGATTCGTGTTGAGCTGTTTCTATATTCCATGTGAACTGACGGAGGCTGGCAACCTCACCGGCAAGAACAACAAGAAGGGCTTGGATGGAGACATACTCGATGCAATAGTAGGTATGTAGAGAGAAATACCGTAAACTGCCGCTTATAAGCCCCCCCGATTATTAGCCCTCCCGGTTATAGGCCCATCTACCTGTTAACAAAAAAATACATCTGGCTATAAGCCCCCCTCTAGTTTTCCTTGTTAAGCACTCTCACAGAACACTGCGAAGATGAACTCTGAGCTTACGTTTGTGTTGTTACAGTTTTGATTTTGTTGTTAAAATTGAAATAAATTCGATTTATTGTGACGTCAAGTCATTGTTCTAGTTAGGACTGCTTACATGTCAGTCATTGCTTCAGTTGAAGGGAATAACCCCGTGAATGACGTTTATTTGAGAGTTTGAATATTAATCATGTTGTTAC
The DNA here is from genome assembly GCA_964030785.1 of Siderastrea siderea. Classification (NCBI taxonomy): domain Eukaryota; kingdom Metazoa; phylum Cnidaria; class Anthozoa; order Scleractinia; family Rhizangiidae; genus Siderastrea; species Siderastrea siderea. Next base: position 20,400,890 of record OZ034971.1, on the reverse strand, counting down.
TTTGTTTTCTTGCTCTAACGAAAAAAAAACCACGCCTAGTGTACAAATTGATAAGACAGCTTTGTATATATTACTCACCAGGCAACAACATACTAGCAGGGCTCTACATTAAGACTGTATCTTTTCTTTAATAAATTTATGTCTTAATTTATACCGATAGATATATTTTAAATGTATTTTAAACGTAGAAAAAGCAACTATGAGTTATGGATATATTATGGATATATTATAGATATATTTTGAATGCATTAAACATGAAATGAGTTACTGGATATATTTTGGTTATATTTTTCTTACAACCAGTGTTCATATTCATAAAGATATATTTGTGATATGTTCCTGGTTCCAAAAGCAGTGTATTTTAAATATACCTAATACACATAATTAGATGTATTTCAGATACATTTTTTAGGTACATTTTAGATATATTTTACATCTGAACTAAATATGTCTAAAATATAACTGAGTAATGTAAGGTATGGCTGGCTTTTTGGAAGACCATATGTGGTTATTTCAGTTTTCAATTTTTTGGGATGAGTTTCTTGAAGTTATCTGCATTGACGTTGGTTGTTAAAACGTTTGTGTGTGGAGAAAAGGAGGTCATTGTCAGTGGTGCTGGGAAGCGGAAGGATTTGGATGGAGACGAGGTGTTTGTTCGTGAATCGAAAAGTCTTTTTTATTTATATCCTCAACTTGGCAATACTGAAGATCGATTTAGGGAATTTCATGAGTTTAGTATTAACTGTGGACAGCCAATGGGTGTTGTTCTAACTACCAAACGCGAGGTTTGTAGACTTTGCAAAAGAGTGCTGTTGGTGGAACCAAATAGCCATGTGGTTGTACCATGAACAGCGTGGAACTTATCTGGGATCACAAGTGAGGAAATGCTGCAGAGTGTGTAAAGTGTATGAAAATTACGGGTTTTTGACTCAAGGTTGCGGGAAGCATTATGATGAGGACTGTCTGATGTCTTCATGGGGGGGCGTGGTGGTGTAGTGGTTAGCCCGTTGGACTTCAGATCTGAAGGTCGGTGGTTCGAGGCTCAGTGCCTGTCACCGTGTTGTTTCCTTAGACAAGAAACACTGCCTCACATTGTCTCTCTACACCCAGGTGTATAAAATGGGTACCAGCGACATATTGCTGGGGGTAACCCTGCGATGGACAAGCATCCCAGCCAGGGGGATGCAGGAATACTCTGGGTTCATGTTACAGAAACCGGCCATGTGAGCCTCCTTGGCTCGTGTGCGACTTTACCCTATCTGCAAAACAAGTTTCTGTTGTCCTCAGAGGATACAGTATTTGTTAACTCGTTGTTGAGGCAGTTTGTGAATCTATTGGTGGTTGGTGCAGTACCTTTCGCTACCTTTGCAATGGCATTTAAGCGAAAGTTCAGTTATGACAAAGCCCCGAATGGAGGCCTTCACTCTGAAGAAGTCAAAGGAAGACCAAAAGAACCTGCTGTAAAGGGAATGAAAAGGTATGGCCAATTTGGGTTTATGCTTTAACACTCTGTCTATGCCCATGCTTAATGTGTTGAATTCATGAAAGTAATTCTCAATACAGTTCAAAGTCATTACTTCATAATGCTTACATTTCGCAGCCAGTCTACAATAATTGACAAAATTCCATACGCTTGTTTTACTCAGTTGGTAAAACAACCCGAAAGCAACTTGGTTAAAAACCTTTAGTTTTTAGGTCACAGCATCTGGTTCAAATTTCTCATTAGTGTCTATTTACTTTACTATTTTTTGATCCTCTATTATTTTTCGTGTTTGTGAATTGTCACTACCTTAGACGAATCAACTCAGTTTGGGTGTATTGGACAAGCCTCAAAGGACATTTATTCATCTTTTTTTTTTCGTTGTTGGCGCCAATATTAACATAATCAAGTCTATTTGTAATCTATTTATTACCAATTTAAATTCCATTTAATCTATTTAAAATAATTTTATTCTGTTTTAAGACTATTTACTTTAAATTATTAAAATTCTAGTTCTATTTGCAATTTATTTGAATTCTATTCAAAATCTAATTGTAAAATTAATTTAAAATATATCCATTTGTGTTGCATTTAAGATCTTAAATAGATATGTTTATAATCTATTTCAAATTACAAGTCCACATTTTTATGAAAATAGCATTTAAATAGCTCTATTTGAAGTCTATCTGTGAACATAAACAAGACAGCTTTCTATTTGTGTGCTATTTAAAAAAGCATTATTAAAAATAGATCTATTTATATTTACAAATGTGATGACAAATGAGAAAATAGAACATAAATAGCTGGACCTAAAGTCTATTTAAAAACATAAATAGGGAAGAAATCTATTTATGTGCTATCTAAAAAACATGTCGTTAAAAATAGATGTATTTATGTTTGCAATTCGCTACCAGGTATGAAAATAGATTATAAATAGTTCTGTGTGAAAACTATTAGCAACCTAAACAGAGGAAAGTCATCTGTTTGTAATCCATTACAGGAAGATATCAAAATTGTATTTATGAAAAAATCTACTGGAAAACAACTTTAAATTGATTACCACAGCTTAATCTAGAGTAAAATTCTGCACCTCTAGTTTAACACTATATATATATATGTACATTTGTTTCATTTCAATGAGTAGCACATCAGCATACTCCGTAGGGCTGAATAACTGTTTATGATGACAACTGTTTGCAGATGTTATTGACCCTACAAAAAATGAAGGCAACGAATTTATTACCAGTAAAACAGGGCAACAATAAGCAGCAATAAGGTTATGGCACATCCTGAATTACTAAAATCCAAAGTGTTATTTAAACCAAAACACTGGTTTCCGATTGACTCAGAGATTGAATTGGTTTACCGATTGAATTTGAAGGTATTTCAATTTTTGTGCCAGAATTTTGTGAGAATGGACTAATATGCTTGTTATGATTTTTCACTAAACTGAAGGTGTTGAAAGTATACATTGAAATACTGCAGTCAAAGAAAGCAATTTACCTCGATTATCTCAGTTGTTGCTTCTGATCGATGTGATATTATGGTCCTAGTCACTCGCTTCGTAATACATTTTCAAAAATATTGCAATCCATAATTCTGAACTTTTGCAAGACAAAAATTGTTCCCAGTCACCACTGAAAGCATCATGCTTCCTTTGAAACGGGAAAGAACAGCAGGTCTTCGTTCAAGTAGCGGTGTCACAGTGATTTGGGTATCCCCTTGTTTTGGGTATCCCCATACCCAAATCCCTAGTGAAATGGGTATCCCGGGTAGGGATACCCAAAACACTGATTCTTTGTACACTGACAAAAGACTGGAAGAAGCGAGGACATTCTGCCGTTTATCTCCATTATTTAATACAAATGTTTTTATTATTATTTTCGGGGCAATGTCCTGAAAAAAAGTCGAAAGTAAAGTAATTCTTGACATAAAGATTAGTTTCTTTATGCCTTCAGTTGACCGCCAGCCGGTTATAATCAGTCTTGGGCGAACATGAATTGCACGATCGCAAATAGTGAAAAGCTGGTTTCAAAACGAACGCGAGGGATACCACGATCGTAAGCGTTCAAGTAGAAGCCAGCCTTAGCTTAATATTTCTTGATGAGGGTATTTCTCGAAACAAATGACAGACGTCTCCCGTTCTTCACAGACCCCCTTCACAGTCTTCAGTCTTATAGCTAGTCTTGTCTGGTCTTTCAGTGGGCCAGGGAATATTCATATTGTTCAGATATTGTGAAAACTAAAACAGTCACAAACGCGAACGGGTTTAAAACTGCAATACAGCCGATCGATCTGCATCCTGTTATCCCTACTGAAACAAGCGTGAAACTACAGTTTTTTTGCATGCCCGGGTTCGTGTATGTTTATTTCAAAAAACACACCATGTATTTCGTAAACTGATCCCAGTGTTTGCTATAATGCGCAAACTGTCACGTAATACGAGGTTGACTACTCAAAGGCTAAGCAAACTTCTTTTGGTTCTTCTTCCATCGGTTTTCATACGGTATTAAGTTCATCCTGAAAGCTTTAGGTCCGTTTACACACTAATCACACATGGGAAACTTTTGATGTAGAGCAATGCGAGGCACATCGGTTCAATTTCCTTGCGTGGGGACAAAATGCCGAGAGGCAAAAATACCTTCGAAGACCCAGTTCAACACATTGCTTGGCAATATCCACTCGCATTTGAGAGGGGATACCCAAATCGCTAGGGTTCTGGGTATCCCGGGAGGGTACCCGGGGATACCGAAAACAAGGCAGCCATATTTGGAGGGGATACCCATTTCACTAGGGATTTGGGTATGGGGATACCCAAAACACGGGGATACCCAAATCACTGTGACAGCGGCCATGTCGGTAAGTTTCGTAATACATAACTGAGAAGCCTGGGAACAAATGAGCACTTTCAGTCAGCGCTAGACCACTGCGGGCTCAGAGAGAGACCGTTGCAATCACTTTGGTGGGGGCGGAGGGATATTTCAAGCGGAGAGTTTTCACTTGTTTTGAGCTGAAATTATGTACCAGAGCAACAAAATGTGAATCAACTACTCTTCAAGCTTCTTCAGAAGGAGGTACGTTAAAGCAAATTACAATTTTGGAAGTCTGCAGGCTTCAAAATGATGATGTTTCAGGTGAGGATTGCTCACCATGTGCTATTCGAGAATGCTTTAAACTGTGCAGAATCACTAAAATATAAACTGATTTTGACCACTCAATGTTTTGTTGTAGATCGATATATAGACACGATGCAAGTCTGTATTCGATTCAACTCAATGTTGTTGAGAGAGACTGGCATTTGGACCATCACCAGAGGAATATCAAGTCACTAATAGGGGTTGCTGAATCGCTCAATCAGCTAAGTTGCATAATAACATGGCACTAAATTCTGTCGATGCCCTTTTTCTTTGGATCATGCGACTGCTAACTAACTACACGACACCATGAACTGCTAATTAAGACTTTTAAGTGATCAAGTCTTTTAACACAGTCTTAGTTGAAAAATTTTAACAGCAAAAGATTTCAAGGGAAAAATTATTTTAAAAAAAGTTTTTGCGCAACAAAATGATTGCTCAATCAGTCCACTCAGTAACGTAAGCCTTATAAGTTTAAGCTTATATATTATTAGCTTAATTGATGTATTTCTGTAGTAACAGCTGAGTTTTGTAAAAACAGTTTTATATGCAGCAGTATAAACAATGCATGGAGTTTACCTGTTAAAATGTTTCTTGATGCTGATCAGATCTAGTCTTCAATCAAACCAGATTGCTGATTGTATTTTTTTTAACTTAAATACTGTTAGATATCATAATTAAGGAAGGTTGTCAATGTGCATTTACTGAATGAAAATTTTTCAGTGCATGACTGCAACAATTTGCATAATAAAACAGTTTGTTACATGATTCTCTACATATCTAGCCTTTACTTGGTTCAATTTCTAAGTAACGATAATTGTGACGAATGCTCGTCGTGACTTTGACTATTCGTGGAATGTCTCACCTATGCTCGAATAATTATGGCCGTGTAATATAAAGGTTGATTAACTATTTGATTAAAAGAGTTGTTTGCTTGCTGTTTGACTTAACGTGAGTTGTCCGTTTGCTGTACCGTTCGTTTCATGGTGTCAGGTTACCGAACTACGTAAACTTTCTTTGCTGAAATGCCGGGAGACGAAGGAGCTGAGCAGTCTGCGGGTATTTCGAGCGCGAGAAGTGGAACCTTGTTTGCTTTGCCACCGCCAGCACCGCTTGATATTCATGATTCAAATGCGGCTGAAAAGTGGAAGGAATTTGAGCAAGCATGGGGAAATTATTCGGTTGCCATGAAATTGCATCAGGAACCTGAGACCGTACAAATTGCGACGTTGTTGATGGTGATCAGAGCCGAAGCTAGGAAAGTTTTCTCGACGTTTACGTTTGGCGGTGTTAACCGTGACAGAATACACCCGGTGTTAGAGAGTTTTGCTGCTTATTGCCAGCCCTTGAAGAATGTTCCTTTTGAAAGATACAAGTTTTACCCTAGAATGCAAGATGTGGGAGAATCGTATGACCACTATCGGATAGCCCTACGACAATTAGCCAATCGATGCGAATTTGAAACCATTACGGCAGATCAAATTCTATGGGACAAGCTTGTTTTCGGAATTCAGGATTCGAAGGTACGAGAGAGATTGCTTCGCGAAAAGAATTTGTCACTGCAGAAAACTGATGAAATTTGTCGGGCACATGAGACAATGATTCAACAGATGAAAGTTGTTGGAGGTGCCGGCATTGGGGATACAGATCCGAGCGATGTAAATGCCTTTTCTAAAAAGCCTAAACGAGAGAAAAAGGTGCGGCGTGGTTGATTCCCTAGAGGTGCTGACTCCTGAGTGAAAACGTGTGATTTTTGCGGGCGTATGAATGAAGTGTCTAAGTGTGAAAACTGTCCTGCATTTGGAAAAAGGTGTAGTAAGTGTAACAAGCAAAACCATTTCGCGAACGTGTGTTTTGGATCAGCGCCTAAACCGTCGCAGCGTGGCAGTCGTGTCCATTATTTGGAGGATGAATTTTCAGATGAAGTGTTTGGCGTACAGGAGATTTCAGCGGTGACTCTAGATGATTTGCAGCTTGTAACGTTAAAATTGGAGTCCGGAAATTATCTTCGCTTTCAGCCGGACACTGGAGCGCAATGTAACGTTGTCCCTTTGCATTTGTATAAGAAAGCGACAAATGACTTTGATTTGCTTAATGTGGCCCCTGTAAGCACAGCAATTATTTCGTATGGTGGGACATCGATTCCTATCCTTGGTAGAGTTCGTTTGAGAGTTTGGCGTGGAGATTTCAGATGTCTTCTTGACTGCAATCTGGTGGACGACAAGAGAATCAGGCCTATACTTGGCAGGAAAGCTTGTCTTGGAATGAAAATCATCAAGTACTTGGACAATGATCAGTTGAATCATCCCCAGACCTCTGATGGTTATGTGTATGCGCATGATGCACCAAACGTGCCTGTTTTGTCCGTTGCCGAGCCTGTTTTGTCCGCTGACCAGTTGGTCAAGAAATTCCCTCGTGTTTTCAGTGATGGAGTTGGTAAACTTCCTGGGGAATATCATATGGAGCTGGATTAAACAGTGAAGCCAGTTCAGCACCTTCCTCGCCGAGTACCGGTTGCCATCCGTGAACGTCTACAAGAGGCTTTAGAAGATTTGGAGAGCCGAGAAATTGTAGCTCGTGTGACAACGCCCACACCTTGGATTAGTTCAATGGTTGTTGTGCCAAAGCCAAATGGTACTTTACGCATTTGTTTGGACCCTACGGATCTCAATCGAGCTCTGCAACGAGAGAATTATCCTTTGCCTACAATTGAAGAGGTTGCTTCTAGGCTCCATGGTGCCAAAGTGTTTACTGTACTTGATGTCGCCTGTGGGTTTTCGCTTTTGCTCTTGACGAGCATTCATCGTTCTTAACTACTTTTAACACGCCGTTTGGTCGTTATCGGTGGAAAAGGATGCCCTTTGGAATTAAGTCTGCGGCTGAAATTTTTCAACGCAAGATGCACGAACTGATTGAGGGACTGACTGGAGTTGAAGTCATAGCAGATGATTTTGTTGTTGTTGGTTATGGTGATTCATTGCAAGCAGCCTCAAAGGATCACGACAAGAGTCTTTCAGCGTTCCTTCAGAGATGTGAGGAGCGTGGAGTTCGTTTAAACGCCGACAAATTGCAGCTCAGGATGAGAGAAGTTCCTATTATCGGTCATGTGGCAACCAGTGAAGGTCTTTGAGCAGATCCAGCGAAAGTTCAAGCCATACGTGAAACGCCCTGGCCGGAGAATGTTGCAGCTGTGCAGCGTATCCTAGGAATGGTTCAGTACCTCAGCAAATTTCTGCCCCGATTATCAGATATCACGAAGCCTCTCAGAGACCTCACCTGCCAAGACGTGGAGTGGCACTGGGACGAGCCCCAAGAGAGAGCATTTGAGCAACTCAAAGAAGCTGTGTCCATGTCACCGATACTCCATTGTTACAACCTGCGAGAGAAGGTTACGATTCAATGTGATGCGTCCCAACACGGTCTTGGTGTTGTGTTACTTCAAGGTGGGCAACCTGTGGCGTATGCTTCACGAGCCTTGACCCCTATGGAAGAAAACTATGCACAGATTGAGAAGGAACTTTTGGCGATAGTCTTTGCGTGTGAGAAATTTGATGCTTACATTTATGGTCGTGATTCTGTTAGAGTACAAACAGACCACAAGCCCCTTGAGTCCATTTTCCGGAAAGAACTGTGTGTTGCACCAAAGCGTCTTCAGAGAATGCTTTTGAGGTTGGAGAAGTATGATTTGGATGTTACTTACCTAAAAGGAGAGTTGATGTTGATTGCTGATACGTTGAGCCGAGCTCATTTGCCTGAAGTTAATGCCTCCGTTTCTGTCCAAGAGTTGGAAGAAGTTGACCATAGAGCTAACTTGCCTTCGAGTGACGCCCGTTGGCAACAGGTTACCCATGCTTCTGCTAACGATCCAGTTTTGAAACAGCTTCGTGATGTCATTCAAGATGGCTGGCCTGAAAGAAAGTCAGATGTTTCTGAGTGTTTGCGTCCCTACTTTGACTTGCATGACGAGTTAGTGGTACAAGATGTACTGGTTTTCAATGGTGCTCGTTTGGTTGTTCCCACTTGCATACGCAAGGAACTGATGTCTGTTGCACATTCTACACACATAGGAATAGAAGAATGTTTGAGAAGAGTTCGTGAGTGCCTGTTCTGGCCAAGAATTGCATCAGATGTCAAAGATTTTGTCTCCAAGTGTGACGTGTGTCTGGCCTATCGCACGTCTCAGACTAAGGAACCACTCCTTCAACATGAAGTAATTTCACGACCCTGGGCTAAGTTAGCTGCTGATTTGTGTGATTTCAATGGACGCACCCTTCTAGTTGTGTCCAATTATTTCAGCGGTTTCATCGAGGTTTCCCGTTTGTGAGCTGTCACAACACAAACCGTGGTTCGCGAGTTGAAGACCATTTTTGCACGTTTTGGGGTCCCAGAGACTCTAGTTACTGACAATGGTTCGCAGTTTGCGTCTAGAGAGTTCAAAGCATTCGCGGAGAGCTGGTCTTTCAATCATATCACCACCCCGCCTAGATATCCTCAATCGAATGGGAAGGCAGAGAATGCTGTGAAGACTGTGAAACGTCTTTTTGAGAAATGCAAAGAATCGGGTGTCTCCGAATTTCAAGCCTTGTTGGATTGGCGTAACACCCCAACAGAGGGAATGGTTACTAGCCCTGCGTAACGGTTGCTGGGTGGTTGCTGTCGTACGTTGTTGCCCATGTCCAAGGCTCTTCTCAGGCCCAGTTATCCACTGCGTGATGATGTACGTGCTATGTCTGACAGGAAACGTCGTCAGAAGCATTACTACGATCGACACGCAAAGCCACTTCCTAATGTTAGTCCTAGTGAAATAGTACGAATGAGACTTCCTGGGCAAAAAGTCTGGACACCAGCTACCTGTCTGGATTCGGCGGGTCCTCGTAGTTTCCTTGTCAAGTCTGGAAGTACAGTTTATCGGAGAAATCGGCGTGACATTATTAAGACTAGCGAGACCCCTGTTTCGAGCCAGACCGTCGTTCCAAAGGAAACACCGCTGCCATATAGTTCTGGAACAGTGTCGCCTGGACACACTACAGTGCACGTTCCATCGACTTTGGCCTCTCCTGTGCCGTCTGCCGAGCCGCCATCCTTCCAGCCCAATGTGCCGCCAACTGACCTTCGAAGATCACAGAGAGAAAGAAGACCCCCGGCGAGATTTCGCGATTATGTGCTGACGTGACTAAATCTCCAGCCAGATTTTGCGATTGCGTGTTGACGTTTATTTTTTGCGAGACTGTTACTTTGTTTTTTTCTTTTCATAAGAGGGAAGGTGTGACGAATGCTCGTCGTGACTTTGACTATTCGTGGAATGTCTCACCTATGCTCGAATAATTATGGCCGTGTAATATAAAGGTTGATTAACTATTTGATTAAAAGAGTTGTTTGCTTGCCGTTTGACTTAATGTGAGTTGTCCGTTTGCTGTACCATTCGTTTCAATAATGTCTTGGCAATTCTTGGCCTCTGGGGAAGGATGATTTTTATTATTACACTGTACATGTAGGTGTAAAATTAGCTGCAATTAACACAGATATGTGTGATTTCCAAGACTTTAATCTAAATAAATAGAGTTTTGACAAATTTTGAGAGAACTTAATCTTAAAGAAGAATTTAAATAGAGTTTAAGTAGGAATCAAGTAGAGTTTAAGTGGAAAATAAATAGAATTTAAGTAGAAATAAAATAGAATTTAAGTAGAAATTAAATAGAATTAGAGTAGAAATTAAATAGAGTTTAAGTAGAAAATGAATAGAATTTAAGTAGAAATTAAATAGCGTTTAAGTAGAAGATAAATAGAATTTAAGTAGAAATTAAATAGAGTTTAAGTAGAAAATAAATAGAATTTAAGTAGAAATTAAATAGAATTTAAATAGAAATTAAATAGATTTTAAATTAAGTAAAAATAAATATATGATAGAGTTTAAATAGAAATTAAATAGGAATAAATACAGCTTTCAAATAGAGTTTAAGTAGGAATTAAATAGGTTCTAAATAGCATTTAAGTAGAGGTTAAGTAGAAATTAAATAGAGTTTAAGTAAAAATTAAATAGACCTTAAGTAGAGTTTAAGTAGAAATTAAATAGTGTTTAACTAGAATCCAAATAGAACTTAAATAGAATGCATACCATCACTTCAAATAGAACTCAAATAGAAAATGGCAAATAGAATTTAAATACATTTTAAATAGAACTCTATTTCTTAAGATTCCAATACAAATCTATCCTCGACGTCAAAACTCACTACAAGCAAACCGAGACCTTTCAATATACACACTATTCCTCTTCCCACCCACCAGGTGTTAAGAGAGGCTTTATTAAAGGGGAAGCTATCAGACTTCTAAGAACAAACTCCTCGGAAAAAAATTTCCAGGAGGCCATGTGTAACTTCAAAACACGACTTGAAGCACGTGGTTATCCAAAAAGCCTAATTGAAAACACCTTATCTGAGGTCTCCTTTGCCGAAAGACAAACGGTGCTTAAAAAACAAACAAAAAAAAACTAAATGCAAAATAATGCCTTTTGTGACAACATACCATCTAGGGGTTAAAAATTTAAAACAAATACTGATGCAACATTGGAGTCTCATCCAAAATCAGCCACTGCTGAAAACAATTTGCAAAACGCCTCCGATTATATCATACAAAAGAGATAAATCGCTCAAAGACATACTCGTCAGAGCAAAACATTAAAGGCTCGTGCGTCGCTAACGTAAAACCACATAGGGGAGTCTGTGTAGGCCTGTCAATGCCTTTTTCATTCTGTGATATTTTCCAGGCAGGCCCCGTCCCCTACGTGACATCACACTTTCTACAATTGCACAATATTCCAAGTGCAAAACCGCATCTTTTGTGGCACAGAGCAACTTTTTTACAGAACCAACGAAACACGTTGATTCAATATATAGTACAAACATATAAAAAATACAAAACACACCTCTGAGCTTTGAAATAGCACGGATCGAAAATACCAACACATGATTGGCTACTCTCCTTCCAGAGAGAACCAATGAAAACGGAACACCGTTGATCCTTAAGCCACAGGTTATCCAAGTATAAAAGGATGGTCATTGACCTTTTCCGTGGGATTGGAATTGAGAATTCTCTACCTGTCCCTGCTTAACACAGCCTGACTTATCTCAACAAAGCAGCTGAAGAGATTCCTTTAAGAATCGAAACTGCCGGTCCTGCTAGACGATATATCTCACTTTCAGTCTTACCTGGAAGGATGTCAGTTTATGAAACACCATTACGGGCACCAAAAACACCAGAATATTGTCCAAATCCGGACGAAGACATGAACTTATTCCCTGATCCGAACCTAGACTCAGAGCCAGAGCTAGAGGAGAGCTCTCCAGCATCACAACTTGAGCCAAGCAGTCCAACAACGAAGGTAAACACCTTCCACAAGAAAACCTTCCTAGGAATAGCCAGTCTACACGGCAGCTAAGGAAAAGGAAACACGAAGACGCCACCAGCGCTTTACAATTCAAGAAGCAAAAGACGGAAAACTCCATACTTAAACTGGAGAGACATTTAGAACAAAAGACTTGCCCTAACTCGCTTCAGTATAAGGCAAAGGCGAATGTCACGCCAGATGAAACTTTCCGACAGGAAATTAGCGCGATTAAGAGTCACGCCAAAGAACAATTTGTTAGCGCCCTAGTGCGCTAACATAAGCATAGACTTATTAGTCACAACAAAAAACTTGAAAAGGCTAATACTGCCAAGACTCGTTCACAAAATAATGTCCGTGAGAGATCACGTTTGCCCTTGAGGAGCATTGTAAATACTGATGTCAGTAGGCTAGACAAATTAGAACACCAACTTTCAGAATTGAAAGACCTCATTTGTACACGTTTTCAGAGTGATAATAAACATGTTGAAAAGTACAACAGTGTCATCTCTGAACAATCAGTCGCTAAACCCACTGAAGCAGAAGGCTATCCAAGAATAACAAACGCAAAAAGCGTAGAAAAAACACAATACAGAAACGTATTATCACAGACAGGGAGAAAAATGAAAAATACCTTAAAAACCTTTCAGACAATACATTAACTGACCACCAAGTCAGCGTGTTAGCAAAAGGGCTTAAATTTATTGAAACACCCGTGACAAATGAAAATAAAATCAGGCAACAATTGTTGCGTGATTTCGAACAATTCGCTAGATGAATGAGACAGATATATATTCCACGGGAATGACAAGGAGCCACATCCTTTCCATGTCAAATGAAACTGGATACCACCAGTACAACCTTCTATAGACCTTATTCGCCGTCTACGTCATAAGGCTGTCACGTGATCTCTATTGGGTAAACAAACATTGATCTTTGGCTGAAGACTTATGCGGCTCGTGGTTATCTGGCGTAAAATTCTAATCTTTAGCGGCTATGGTTCATTATTGCTGTGTCTACAATTGCTACAATAGTTCCGCCGATAACAATTTATCATTTCACAGGTTCCCGAAGGATGAAAAACTTGTAAAGGTAAGAAATCCTGCGAAATTTTACGGTGAGTCGAGTATCCGTTCGTTGCACGTGTTTACACTGTAGGTTCAAACTATACGCTTTTTTTTTCAAATTTCAAGATTTGGACTACTCGCATTAAAAGGGATCCAAAGAAGGACTTCAAAGTGACAAAAAGTACAAAAGTGTGCTCTGATCACTTTACAAAGGACGATTACATTTCGCTTTCAAGCAAGAGGAAAAACTTAAACAGAAAAAAAGGAGTCTGTCCATTCGTATTTTCGTGGACTAAAAAGAAAGAAGAAAGGCCCTTACCTGCAAAGAGAGCAAAATTTCAGGCAGAACAAGAACTTCTGGAAGATGAGCTCACGGCCACTGTTTCCGAAGGAGAAGGACAGTTTGACGAAACCAACAAAGACAATTTAGCCTGTTCCAGGCGTTCAGATAGTGGAGCGCGAGCGAAAAATAAAGCGAACGAAAGAACGGGAAAAAAACGAGGGGAGACTGGGGAAGACGACGAGGGAACGCCTGTGAAATTTTCTCAAAGGAAGCCGTTCCAGTATACCAGAATCTGGTATACCCTCTGATTGGCCAAATTTGACACCTCCTGTCAACACCAGAGGGTTGTTGACGCACACAAGAAATGCGATATGGCGTGCCCGCGTGCGAAGGTCATCCTCCATCGAGTCACGCACGGTTGAATAACTGCACGGCAAGCGCTTGACGATTTCCCAAATGTGGATACTTTACAAATGGAATAAGAAGATTGTCTTGAAAACGTGTTTCTGGGAAGAGGTCTCATCGCCATTCTTCCAACAGGATTTGGAAATAGCTTGACCTTTCAACATTTTCCAAGGTTAATCAACGCATTGCAAAGAAACGCTGTTTCTAAGACAATTGTGGTCACTCCGCTTGTCGCAATCATGAAAGAGCAAGTAGAACAGCTTCAAAGCATCGGAATTAGAGCGCTGGCTATCGGAGTAGACGAAGAAAAAAACGAAGAAGGAGCAGGAAAAATGGATCGGCTAGATTGTTTATGAAAGTCCTGAAAGCCTGCTGTCTAAGGAATGTAGAAAAGAACAACAACAAACATATCGTAGCCATCGCAATCGATGAAGACGACGAAGTTCATTCCGTCACAGAGTGAAAAGCTTTCTATTCATCAATTTGATAAACCATTGTGTATATATAAAAGTCGTCTGTGATTCTCGTTACCTTTATTGGTCCAGTAGTGGAGATGACATTTGCGTTTCCGTATCGTAGAAAATTTTGCAATGTTCATTCGGCATGTCGGATTTCTTAAAGCATCATCTACCTTTCCCAACGCTTCAAACTTGGGTGAAACCTATTTCGGTGAGCATAATTACATAACTTTCTTGTTTACTTTGACTTGACCTCGGGTTCATGTTTCTCTGCTGCTGTCGGCAGTCTAAAGTGGGCGACATGGGCTTTTTAAAATTAATTTCACAGGCGTTCCCTCGTCTTCTTCCCCAGTCTTCCCTCGTTTTTTCCCGCTTTTTCGCTCACTTTCTTTTTCGCTCGCGTTCCACTATCTGAACGCCTGGAACAGGCTAAAGACAATTTTATTTCCAGAGGGCTACAAGTTGACATGGAGGTGCCATGTTTACATAGATTTTCAATAAACATGCTCAAGTCATTGTGCGAGAATCCTCAAAAGGAAGTCAAGTACTTTTCCCATTTTACTGGCTTTAAATCGTATGAGAGATTTAGAATGGTACTTGAGTTTGTCCTTCCTGACTTAGACCACAACATAGATCAAACATTGTAAACTGGGATTCAAAGGGGGCAAAAGAGGTGACCATTGACCCAAATTCTCTATTTGATTCAGAACCTGAATCTGTGGAATCTTCTTCACGGGAATCTAGCGATCACGAGGTTTCTGTGAATGATGACAGGAGATATTCCCTGGGCGTTGAAGATGAATTTCTTCTAGTATTAATGAAGCTCAGGCTAGGGTCATCAAATGTTGATTTATCTGTGAGGTTTCATGTATCTGAAGCAACTGTTTCTAAACTTTTCACAACATGGATCAATTATCTGTACGTACGGCTTGGTAATTTGAAGATCTGGCCTCATAGAAACGTAATTATTGCCAATATGCCATCTAATTTCAAAGAGAAATATCCCAACACTGTTGTCATTATCAATGCAACAGAACTTAGAATACAGACCCCCTCATCCCTTTTGAGGCAGTCCCAGAGCTATTCTAGCTACAAGTCAACACTCTCAAAAGCCTTGTTGGAGTTGATTCCATGGGTGGCATTATGTTTGTCTCTCAATTGTACACAGGTTCTATTTCTGACAAGGAAATTGTAATAAGAAGTGGTATCTTAGAGACCCTCAAGAACAAGGTAAACGTGGGTGAAATACTAGCTGCTGATGCTGTTATGGCAGATAAGGGATTTGACATTGGTGACGAACTTAAAAAAATTAACTTAGGTCTCAACAGCCCCCCATTCCTTGCAAACCAAAGTGCATTCACTGAGGGTGATGTTATTAAGACACAGACAGTAGCACAGCACCGAATCCACATTGAGAGAGCAAGAGGGAAAGTACGCAGGTTTCAGATATTTTCCAGTGAAATCCCTATCAACATGTTTGGGACTATAAACCAGATTTGGACAATCTGTTGTATATTTTGTCAAACTTTGTGGAGCCTATTCTTGACAAGGTGTAACAATACTTGAACTGCTTTAGTAAGTCGTTATTGAGCCATATTAAAAGAAAATATGTAAAGGTTGTTAAATTGCTTTTGTTTTGATGTTGTTCCTGACTATTTACATCTGCACAAAAATTTTTAGACCTACCCACAAGCCAAGCTCAGAAATTTTTTTCCTGAAGAGAATATTGCATGGAACATGAGCGATATGAGAAGCAAAGGACTTTGAGAAAGTCTAAAACATCTTGAGAAATCATACCACCTTTGATAACTCCCCATTGGGAAAAGAAATGTTATTGTATCTTGAAATATATCTATACCTTTTATAAAAGCCCCAATATTGACAGCATCTTTTTGCCTCAAATAATATCAATTCAAGAACAAATGGGTAATGAGAATAAACAGAATGATCACCAAAGATAAATCTTGAAGTTTAAAGTGCATACAGGTTAGAGCATGGGGGTGGATCCGGGGTTTTATGAAAGGGGAATTTTAGTTGGTGGGAGTCCCTAGGGGGGCCAGGGAGCATATTATGCCAGTCAAAAAGGTGGATTGCAAAATGGGGCATTCACTGCATTTCCAGTATTTTGAACTTCACATAGTGTGGGTTTAACCACCCCCCCCCCCCCCCCGCCACCTCACCCCTGGATCAACCCTGCAGCAACACAGTAAATATCCCCATTAAATCAGATTTGATACACTTATTAAAAAACGTTTTCATCTCAAATGTTAACTACACTCTCTGGCTTTCTTATCAGTTTAACTCATTCACTCCTAAAAGACAGCTGAGACTTTTACAGTTCCTGAAGTCAAAATTGGAAATAATTCCTAACTTTCTTGTTGTGAACTACTGAAAAACAAACAGTCTCAGAAAAAGTAGTACTGGTATTTCTCCAGAGACAAAAAGACAGAGAACATTAATCTGAAAATGACCCAATGCTCAATGCTAGGGGGCAGAAGGGTCATGTCAAAGAGTACAAACAAGAAAATTCAACTACCCTAAAAAGACTGACAAAGCAATAAACTTTTCTTCCCTAGTAAAAAGGGACATTGATTAATTACTTGAAGTCACTTATTATTTTGCCAAAAATGGCAAAGCATACTCAAAGTAAAATTTTTTCAACTTTGGAAAGAGGTTTTCTTCCCAATACCTTTGATTAAAGTAAATCCGCTCAACATTCAAGTTATGTGAACCTGAGAGGTGGACAACAAAGTCACACCATGGAAGCTCAGTCACAGCAAGCTGCCCTTGTACCTGAGCATAATACGCACTCTTGTCATCTTCTTTTAGCTTTGGTTTGCCATCAACCATATGAAGGAAGAAGTTTGGATCCTGACAGGCTTCCTCCATTGTGGAATTCCTCCACGTGTAAGGATTTTTCATTTCGAGCAAGCCAAATGGGTCCTTCTCAGTGGGATCGTACACTTTCCCATCAGGGGAGGCCCCAAGGTATGGAAAAGAGGGGTTTACCACTAAGCCAGCATCATATACAATGAACTGCTTGCACTTCTTCTGCATTTTTCTACTGTAAAAAGACCTGGCAATCAGTTCCTGCTGCCGCCCATGACGAATAGAAGATACCTTTGACAAATCCTTAGGTACAAATATGTCCCTTAGAAAAGGTTCAGTGGGTGGTCTTTTCCTTTTAACAACTTTGCCAAAATTTGATGCAGTTAGCCTCATGCTTCTCTGCACCATCCACTCTGGCTCCAATGACTGTCGCACGGTTAACTCTTGAATTTGTCATGATTGCAGCAAATCAATAGTAATCTTGTTTAGGACATCACTTTGTGGTTGATCAAGATTAACTGGGAGAGTAAAAGAGTTGTTTGAATTGTCTAATGGTATATCCGGAAAGGGCAAAATTTTGGCATCTTGCCTTTGGACCATCTTCTCAGCAGGTCTATCAACACTAAATAATGTCTGGCTTTTTTTCTTGTCAAACAGCTGATATCCAAGGTATGATCCTAGTGGTACATTGCCTATCACAGTGTTGATAGCCGAG
Source organism: Siderastrea siderea (assembly GCA_964030785.1). NCBI lineage: Eukaryota > Metazoa > Cnidaria > Anthozoa > Scleractinia > Rhizangiidae > Siderastrea > Siderastrea siderea. The sequence continues at coordinate 20,383,138 of OZ034971.1, read as the reverse complement.
GAAGTCTCCTGATCACATAACAAATAAGAGAAGGGGGTGGTTTGCTTTCTTTGGCAAGCTTACTGCATAGATCCAGGACTCTTCCTTGTTCCCACCCACGTTTTTTTTATTTTTTTGACCTTGCATCATATAATTTGCAACTGATTGGAGGTCGTTTTCTTTTACCTACTTGATCGGTGAAGGCCTGTGCAAAGGTGCATTTCATCACAGGTTCGGGCTCTATTTGATCACCTCGTGGGACACTCCAAGTTTGAGGTAAACTTGTGCATGTCTTATCTGCAGGGATTTCTTTTAAATTAAGGAGACTCCAGTGACTTAACAGGAACAACAGAGCAAACATATGATGACAATGCCCACCAGCTTATGTAAGCTTAATATTTAAGGATGTTATTAAGCGATTTTACAATGTCCTGCCACTTTTTAGCATGTCTGAATACTTTGAAGAACGAAGCATATGGGAATAAAAGGATCTATTGTTGTTTGATGACACGCAAATATTATGCATGGTTCAATTTTACCTGTTCCCCCCCCCCCCCCCCGGGCAACCCCGGGGACAAGTCCTACCCTTCGGTCCCGGGGGTGGGGAATTGTCTCTTTCTGCGTGCCCCGGGGTGGGGAATAGACCACCAAGTGAGAGCAAAATTGCAAATCCCCGGGGGTATACCCGGGGGGGGGGGGGGGGGGGGCATGGTAACAGGTAGAATTGAACCATGCATTAAGCTGCCTCATTTAAGTTCAAGACAATTTATTGCAACAATTCGTTCATTTACACAGCGCTTCATACGCACTTAACTATGTACGATCATGGCTATAAATATAGAAGTGTACTTTATGCAACAGAACTTGTGAATATAAGCTTAAGCTAAATTAACTAATTACATTGTAGAGATCATAGCAGAATTTAACAATTTTACCTACCCGGCTTTACAGGAACAAGAAGTTGCTACAACTTTTGCATCTTCCTTACCATCATCATCAGGTTTACATTTGAGAATCAGTTTGTGAGGATCTTCATTTTTCCTCTGACTTCTAAAACACAACGCTTTTTTGTCGCATGCTGAAGCACTTGCTGGCTACTGGATTCCTTATCGTGACCTACGTAAACATCATGGATGTAACTTTCGGTAAAAAACTTGTATCCTTTCGACCCAATGTCCTTTTTCCCACATCCCTCCAGATGTGTTTGTATTTGTTGAGTAGTAAACTTTGGCACGAGTCAAAGATTTTTGGTCCACATAATAGCGTTATTCTCTCCACGCTGTAGTGCGTCCAAAGGGCCGTCCGCCATTTTTTTCAGTTTGTTTACCCAATAGAGATCGCGTGACCACAGCGCAAATAAGGTCTATTGCCCTTGAAAGCTACTTGGAAAATGTCAAGTTAAGCATTTCTAAAATAGAAATAACAAAGCCAAAATACAACCTGTCACACAACGAACACAAAGCAGTCAAAGAACTGCAAAAGAATACTGCCATTAACCTAAAACGTGCTGATAAAGGCAGCACAACAGTGATTCTAAACAAAAAGGACAAAATTCAAGAGGCCCAGGTACAGCTAGACAATAGCGACCATTACCGACCTCTTGAAAACCCCACGGTCACTGAAACATTACGAAGAGTTAATAAACTTATTACTCAACTACACGATGGCAAACATATAGACGACATGACAAAAAAATGGCTTTCACAAACTCCTAATCCACCCAGGATACCGATTTTCTACACTCTAACAAAAATCCACAAACCTTTGCCAGTCGGTAGACCCATTATATCGGGCTGCGAAGGGCCGACTGAAACGATATCATCCTTTGTGGACCATTTATTACAGCCAATTGCTCAGAAACAAACATCGTATCTTAAAGATACGATTGATTTCATAGCGGAGGCTGCGGGCAAAGCCCGCCAGCGGAGCTCCATTGCTAAGGAAATTTGGTAAACTATCAATCCAAGAAATTTTGGTTCTGACGTAATAGTCACGTGACCGTCCGTCCGTCCGTCCGTCCGTCCGCACAGACTCTGTGGGAGGGGGAGGGAAGTCCCAAGACAACCCGATGGGGGTAGAGAATGCCATCTTTTCTTGGCGGGAAATCGCGCGGTGCTTTTGGACAACCAGCGTTTTTCTTGGCGGGAAATCGCATGACCACCGTCGCTTTTGAAAAAGAGGTTTGTTTAAAAGCTTCAGCTTCTTTAGCATTTAACGATTGCTCGAGAGTACTGAAGTTTTATACTTGACAAAAAAAACGTAATATCTATAAATGGAAAGAAAAAGTTCAAAACAATACTGGTAGAAGGCGAAAACTTCAAGTTACGAAAGCTGCATTCAAAGGACTTCATCACTTTGTTTTCTTCACGGCGGAGAGTTTGCCCTGTTCTGAAACACAACTGAGTAAGGGAAGTTTTTAAAGGGTTTAAGGTACATGATTTTGAGTATTACGTGAAAGAAATTACGTTTTGAAATGGTCATTTACTTTTGACTTTGAAAAATTATCAGAAAACGCGCTCAGATTTGTGACAGATTCTTGAATATTTTGCCATGCCCAGCCAATTTCACTCGCGTGGACCGACCTACGATTTTGGAAGTGTAACGCGAATTGCATTTAAGTATAAACTTACAGGTTTTCGAATAAACTTTTTTCAAAAATGATTTCTCTGTCCATTATATTGTTTGTTTATTTATAACAGTAGGTCTAAGCACAGCTGCAAGACAACTGCACAAGCTTTGCTTTCAATTTTGACTGTCCGGTCCATCTCTTTGTGCAACTGTCGATTTTCTTGTCCTAGACGTTTTCAATAGTAATAATCTTTTAAGCGAAGCAGTTGTCGGTTTACAGCTATTTTATCCCAAAAGCTTCCAAAAACAGTTTTGTGCGTTCCTCAAAGCGCCTAACTTTATATAGGCTTACTTCGCATATATCCGCAAAACTTATGCCGGCATTATTTAATTAAAGCGTGTTTGGCATTTCTTTGTTTTGAATCTTGATGGTCTCTAGTTAGAGAATGAAATATAACAGTTATTTGAAAAACTATAAGCGAAGCAGTTGTCAATTGAAACCTATGATATCCGAAAAGCTTCCAAGAACAGTTCTGTGCATTTTTAAAAGCGCTCGAATTTCAGACAATTTGCAGCTGCAAAACTTATGTCACAGAGTTAAGAATGTTTGGACGGTGTTTGTTTGTTTGTTTTCAATCTCGATGGTCTCAAGTTAAAGAACGAAATATAAGGGTTACTTAAGTAACTATAAGCAGAGCAGTTTTGAGTTTAAAGCTATTTTATCCGGTAAGTAATGTGTGTTCCTCAAAGTGCTTGAATTTTTTCGCGGCTGCTAAAACCTACGCGACATTTCTTCAATAAGTTTATTACAAGTGCTTCGAAGCTCCCCAGATCCTTTCTTTTGGGTAGTCCCAGTAAAATGCCGGTGAAATGTCAGTATAAATTTTTGACCAGACTAATATTTTTATTTAGTAGCAGTTCATGTTATTTGTTAACATCTGAACGCGATGAAGATAATTCGTTTAAATACTTGAATAATTTTTATTTTGTTTTTGTAAATGAGCGCCGTTCCAAGTTCATTCAAGCGAACAGCCAATAATCCAAGGAGATTTGACAAGCCTTGACAGTTAATGACAGGATATAGAAACATTGCAAACACCAAGCAAGACAGCTCGTGAGTAAAATAATCAAGCTGTGCTCAGCCTCTAGAATGACCTTTCGAGCTTGGTTTTACAGAACAGATCCCCAAAATATTGGAGGACAATTCGGAACACTTTAAGGCTTTTTGAGAAACACTTTTCGAAAGCGAACGAAACAAAAAAAGCCCCGAAATATATTTCAGACCGAGAAGTTTCAGGACTATTTTTGAGAAACGAACACCAGTTTATTCCTTCGCGGCTCCGCTTTTAGGCTTGGCTAAACCTATATATTAAACTTTATAGAGAAAACTCAAGTGTCACATGAAACCATCTTAGTATCAACGGATGTAACAAGCTTGTATACAAACATTCCACAAGAAGAGGGTATCACAATAGCATGCCAAGCATACAAAAAATACCACAATAACAACCCTCCCATTCCATCCCACTATCTTAAACAAATGCTCGGACTTATACTGAAAGAAAATTCGTTCCAGTTCAACGGAGAAAACTATCTCCAATGTCACAGAACGGCCATGGGAACGAAAATGGCGGTTGCTTTCGCCAATCTCTTCATGGCAGAAATCGAAACAAAAATGCTTAATCAAAGCAACATCAAACCGAGAGTGTGGAAATGCTACATAGATGACGTTTTCTCCCTCTGGGACGCCAGTAAACAAGACACTGATCAATTCATAGAACAAGCTAACATGTTTAATACAAATATAAAGTTTACACTGAAATCTCAGAGAAAGAAATTACATTCTTAGACACGGTAGTGTACAAAGGTCAAAGATTCCAATACAAATCTATCCTCGACGTCAAAACTCACTACAAGCCAACCGAGACCTTTCAATATACACACTATTCCTCTTGCCACCCACCAGGTGTTAAGAGAGGCTTTGTTAAAGGGGAAGCTATCAGACTTCTAAGAACAAACTCCTCGGAAAAAAATTTCCAGGAGGCCATGTGTAACTTCAAAACACGACTTGAAGCACGTGGTTATCCAAAAAGCCTTTAAAAAAACCTTATCTGAGATCTCCTTTGCCAAAAGGCAAACAGCACTTAAAAAACAAACAAAAAAAACTTAATGCAAAATAATGCCTTTTGTGACAACATACCATCCAGGGGTTAAACATTTAAAACAAATACTGATGCAACATTGGAGTCTCATCCAAAATCAGCCACTGCTGAAAACAATTTACAAAACGTCTCCGATTATATCATACAAAAGAGGTAAATCGCTCAGACATACTCGTCAGAGCAAAACATTAAGGCTCGTGCGTCGCTAACATAAAACCACATAGGGGAGTCTGTGTAGGCCTGTCAATGCCTTTTTCATCATGCAATTTAGGATTCAGTGAACCGAAAATAGTTTTCTTATATTTTTCTAAGCTTTTGCAAGAACGTCACGGTTCAGTGATTTTAAATCACAAATGAGAAGCCAGTCGGCACTTGTTAGTAAATAAAGCTTTTATGGGCTTCAAACTATACAAACTATGGCAGTCAACCAGAATGCTTCATCCCAACGAGTTAAAAACCTGTCAAACCCATTATACCAACCGTGACCACCATAGGTTAAAAGCAGAACATGACAATGAGATTCCTCCGCATTTCATTCACGAGTACAAGACAACAGCCTATGAAAAGCCCAGAAGAAAAGGCCTAAATTAGCCAAGTTGCCTTTATGAGACTCGTTTTTTTCACTTAGAGAAGACCTAAGTTATACTTTGACCAACGGGTTTTGGAAGATGAATGTTGTATCTACAATCTTAGCCAAAAACGAAGCAATTTTACACAGAATAAAGCCTGTCCTTTTTCAGTTGAAAATAAAAAAAGGGGGCTTTTTCAATTTGAGAGCCGACTTTGAGAGCAATTTTCTGGAGCCTACAATCGTGGCCAGAACGTTTGGGACACTAAGCCAAATTTTTAGTAACACGTCAATGATATCTTCTCCCCCTCCCCCCCTAAACAATGTTGACTGTCCAGAGTCCAACACATCCTGGGTATCTTGTACAGTTTCTGTACTTGAACATTGTTTAGGGGGAGCGGGGGAAAGAACTTAGTAAAATGCTTTTGAGGGGCTTATGTTATCGCCTATTTTCAAATTGCTCACAAAAAGATTAAGAAAAGGCCACACTAAAAAGGAACATTTTTGATGGAGCACTGTCGAAGAATGTCACGCTGATGTGCGTGATTCGGCTCCACTCTGTTACTGTATGGCTTCTCTGGAATGTTTACATTGAGCAATCATATTATTTGTCTTCCAGAAAAAGCCCAGCAAGACGCTGTGGGTAGTGATTTAGGTATATTTTATCTTTTACTGTGATTTGCATCAAGAAATCAAAGCAGCGCCGATGAGCGGACAAAGCCTGAGTGATATCACTTGATTAATTGACGGGTAGTTTAAATTCTAGGACTAGTAAATAAGGGAGTGTCTTTGAAAAACTAGATGTCTTTGCTCCAAAAATTGGTTCTGGTACTGAAAGGTGAAGATATTCCCTTCCAACAGCCATAACAAACCGGACCAAGGGATTACCAAATAGTAAAAAACGATGCTCGTTCAACAGTTTATAAAGATCTCCGGATCTCGGACCTTTGTGTCACTGACACTGGCCGCGGGATAACCAGTGCTGCATGTAGGGTTCAAAAATGTGCTATAAATGCAATTTGTTGGAAAAAAGAAAGTTTTTGTCCCCCCATTTGCTGACAAGGGAACAAAACGGATCTGGCAGTATGCTTGCCGTAGAAGTAACACAATGTGAATCGACCCACAAAATTGAGATAACAGTGAATTATTTTGAATTAACCTAATAGTGCATTGTAACCGACATGCGTACTTTTTTAGTAGCCGTTCAATTAGATCTGAGTCGCCTTGTTGAGAAGTGATGTCACCTATTTACCTGGCTCGTTTTTTTTGACTGTTTGACAGCAATACTGCAATGTCTCCCTTGTTCCTGATCGCTATATCATTATGGTTCTTAAACAGTAGAAACCCAAACAATACTTTTGCCACACTTGTACTCTCAATGGTGCTCACTATGGCAATGTCAAAGCTTTTTGTTAAAGAGAAGCAGAAATATTCCTCCTGCTATAAGTTATTAAGTACAACTGCTGTTTACTGAGGCTTATACCAACAATTGCAGTTGCTAAATAACCTCACAGTAATTCTCTTTGTTGAACCACAGGAATACCAGTCACTGTTTAGGTGGTAAGCAGTGCGCGTTTATGGCTCTCTAGCAACATTATTTTGGGTTTTATACGAGGTGTTGAGAACTTTTTGGAAATAAATATTTCCATTTCACCCTTTGGAGGTTCTGAAACTGTTGTTTTGCTATTGAACTTACAAGATTTGACAACAGTTTAGCAATTGAGAAGCAACGCCTTGAACGGGAGTTTGGATAACAGCACAACAGCCAATAATACACCAGGCAAATAGAAAGAATTTCTATTGTTTGTTAAGTGGTTTTATTTCACCCTTTTTAGTTAACAAAACCCTTTAGATTGCTTCTAGAGAGTATACCAAGACATCGCTGAACATGCACACTAAATCTACTCAACCGTGGTCTTCCTGTGCTGGAATCATCAAACTTGAGCCAGCTATCTGCTTTTTTTTTAAAAGCCCAGACCATTAACAGTTATACAACACTTAAACTCGACTAAAACTTGTTTACAAAATCTTTTCTTCCATTTCCCCACAATTTTTCTCCTTTTAAAGCAGTAGTCCTACAAAGGCAAACATTCTGTTCAAATGTCTCACTCAATCCTTATGAAAAGCTCTTACAACATTTATTTCCTAGCGTTAAATTCTACTTGATAACATGTTCTCGCTTCAGTATCGTTTTTCCAGCTTTGAATTAACCCAGACTACTATTTTGAAAAGAAAAGGGACCAAAAGCTATACGTCATTTCAAGGTAGAGGTTATCCTGTTGGCTCGGACAATCGTAGCCAGAAAGTTTGGGACAATAAGCCAAATTTTTAGTAACAAGTCAATAATATTTTCTCCCCCCCCCCAAACAATGTTGACTGTCCAGAGTCCAACACATCCCGGATATCTTGTACAGTTTCTGTACTTCAACTTTGTTTAGGGGGAGCGGGGGAAAGAACTTTGTAAAATGCTTTTGAGGGGTTTATGTTATCGCCTATTTTCAAATTACCCACAAAAAGATTAAGGAAAGGCCAAGTATCCCTTAACCAATTGGCCAGGATTGTAGGCTGCCTTTAAAAAAGTGAGCTATGGCAATTAAAATATCAATCATTCCTCTGACAAAAGCCGTATCAAGTGTGAAAATTGATGGGCAAGAACCACTATCCCTTTAGGTTTTAAAATTGTGTGTTGTACTTTTGTTGCAAAATGGCGCCTCTCCCACTCAAGAACTACTGTTTGACGCTCAGGTCTGGATAACAACGGCCGTCAAAACTAACAATATGTTCAACATATTGAACATATTGCTGTCGAAGATGGACGTGTGTTTGTAAGCTCGCTCGCTCGAGAGGGAAGAAGCAAGTTGAAATGTTGAATTAACTCGAGTATGACAAAATCTGGAAGAAGAAAAAGAAAAAAGTTAAGTAGTTCATCAAGTATTGAAGGTCCCTCAACTGTCCAAGACAAGGAAGGCGAAGTATCAGACTCAGAAATGCCTGCAGCAATGGTGACCGAAGAAAGTGTCAATGAAACTCCTTCTCTGACTGACGTATGGAAAGTTTTTACAGAGATTAACACGAATATGGATAAGGGTCAAGTAGACTTTTTGGTCAAAGAAAATAAAGGATTAAAGTCCAAGGTAAAAGCGTCCAAGAAAGAATTGGAAGATATGGAACAAAGACTCGACGAGGTTGAAGCTAAACACGATCATTACAACTTTCGCCCGGTTTAAATGTGTTGTTCAAAAATGGGGCATACCGCTGGCTAATTGACACCAAAGGCACGTTAATTTACTTGTCGGTAAGCTTCGAGTTTGCTCGGATGAAAGAGCTGAGTATCTTCGGATTTATTGGGTTCAAACGAATGAATAGGACTTGTGACTTTTGGGCGGCAATTCTGTGGATGTATTTCAAAAGAATCCAACAATGGGGCCTTATTATGGTTCCTCAAGTGAGGATCCTTTTGTTCTTTGAAGCGTGGTGTTCTCGAAAAAAAATGTCACCTCGCGTTTCCATCTCTTTCCATCTAAAAACGTTTCGCTCAAAAGAGACAAAGATAATATCGGTTTATTATTCAGATGTGTTTTGCAAGCTTGAGAATGAGCATTTAAACGGGATTTTTCGTTCAGTTTGGCCGGAGAAACGCTTTATTCGGTAAATTACAACGCAATTTGCCACCGGCGGTGAGAACCGGGGTGACGTGTCTTTGATCACGTGTGAATGAATTTGCTTTCATTCGTGAGGTGGAAGTCGATTTGAAAGCGTAAAAACTGAAATATTTGTCTGTAGTTATTTGTTACCGATCGTTCGCTAAGCTTTTCGTTATACAGTAGAATCCCGATTTCTCGAACCCTCGGTTTTTCGAAACTCCCGATAATTCGAACCAAAACTGATTTCCCCTCACCAGTCAAACACTGTAACTTTACCCCCGATTTTTCGAACACCTCGAGGATTCGAACCAATTTGCTTTTCCCCAGGAGGTTCGAAACATCGGGATTCCACTGTATTAGTTTATTTAAGCTTAACAGATACTGTCAAACGACAAATTGCAAAGAAATGAGTTTGTTTTGATTCCATTGACTGCACTTGTCAAGACAACAGACGATACATTTTTATGCAAATACAAAACATAATGCGGGCTTTAAAATAACAAAGTTATTCGCATGGCTCACTCACTTAACGTCAAATAAACGCTGGAATTGACGAAAGGAGCAAATTTATTGATGGAAATCATTTCAGATACATGTAATAGAATGTCTGCCAGTGTTTTCGACTGTTTACGCCGCGCGTTGCGTTCATGTCAATTTCCCAGCCTTTCCACGTGCATGCTTTGAGCTTTTCACAACCTTTCTTACAAAATAAATTGATATCTGCATACTAAACAATACGATTTGAAAAAACCAATCAAGCAGAAATCTTGAAACAAAGCAAAAATATCGCACCTAACTTCAAAGTGTTGGCGCTCGTGAACAGCCAGCCGCATTTTCGGAAAGTAATCGGTCCGTGAATTATGAATATTCAATGAAAAAGAACAATAGCGGGAATATATGAATAATAATCGACCCACAAAATGTGGGTACACACTTAAACCGCGGCAAAGTTGTAATGATGACTTGGACCAATACACCCGAAAATTTAATCTAGTGATACACGGAATCCCCAAACGTGAAGAAGAAGATAACATCGAGAATGTTATTAAATTAGGAAAACTTCTTGAAGTTAATTTATCTAGCGGGGACAGAGACATTGTTCACAGAATGAAAACAAAAAGCAGGGACAAATCTCGGCCAATTATTGCACGTTTCAGCAATTACAACGCAAAAAACAAGTTATATAAAGCTAGCTTAAATTTACGAAACGTTGACCTACAAGATTTAGGTGCAGAGAAGATTTTCATTAATGAGAATCTGACGGCATGGAGAGCTGAGCTGTTCAAAGAGGCAAGAAAAGTAAAGAGAAAATGCAACAACGGCAAAACGTGGACTGTCAACGGGAAAATTTATCTGAAAACAGACCTCACCGCTAATGTTCTAAAGATTGACTGTTATGAAGATTTGAAAGCACTTTAATCGGAAACGAATGTCCAAAAAAAACAAACAAACAAACAAATAGTCTAGAACACTAAACATTTTCAGATTTTGCATACCAATTAGCAAATTATGTGATTTGTCGACCTCTCTAGTTAACACCTGGGTGTTTGAGGCTGTTTAGCTGGCTGGTTGGTTTATTCCCCAGGAGAGGTAAGTAATTTGTGTAAATCGTGCTTTGTTTTGTCCTATTGTTATCTTTTGTGGTGTTAGATAGATACATTTGTTTTATTTTTGATAATTTGAATGTCTGTTCTGAAGTTTGTGTCGCTTAATGTGAGAGGTTTAAGAAATGAAGAATAGAGAAGGTCAATATCCTCATATTTAGAAAATCATAAGGCTAACGGTTATCTTCTCCAAGAAACGTTCTCAAATTCTAAAGACGAGAAGATTTGGGCGGCGGAATGGGGTGGCCAAATTTTCTACTCGTATGGTTCAAACCATTCCAAGGGAGTGCGTGTTCTCATAAAACCAAACTCTCCACTTCACGTAGAAATAGTGGAACTCGATGTAAATGGAAGATTTATAATATTGTGTTTAAAAACAACGGGGGAAATCAACTTAAATGTTGTTAATGTATATGCCCCCACAGACCCCAGTGAGCAAATCGACTTCATAAATTCTTTTGGCAAGAAAATTCTATCTTTGACTAATACATTGAGTCTAATAATCGCAGGTGATTGGAATACAACGTTAAAGTGCCACTGGGACCAGAATTTTGGTATTCCATATTTTTACATTTTCGAACACAGTTTGTGGTTCTTAGTCACCATGCCAAATTTTAATTTATTATGACGACTAGAAGTCTATCGCTTTTTTCGGACGGTTTTTGTCGAGATTTTGCGGCCGCCACTACTGGCCCTTGTTCTGGAAGCTGGCTTGCGAATGAGCGGAAGTGACGTCAGAGGCTCACCTCAAACCTAGTGCCTTCACATGGTTACTTGCCACGGGAAAATAAATTGTCCTCGAGGAAAGATTTCTTGCCAACTGTTTGTTGCACGACTTTGAAATCTTCCTTGCTGCAGCAGTAATGACAGGTAATACTTGTGTTGCACAATGCTACAACAATAAATCCAACCACCGAGCTGGTATTTTGCTTCATTGAAGCCCTGCGAGCGGACCCGCAATGGAAAAAAGGACAATGTTCGTATACTCACACGCAGTGCGAGTTTTCACGGACGAGTTTTGCCAGAGGGCTGTTCATGTTGTAAGATCCCAGAGGTCAATCATGCCATTGCCCATTCCAACTATATGGAAAAAAGAACCGGAAAAAAACATTATCTGCGCGAAAGGTAACTTACCTAATCTTATGACGCAGTTGAAGTGATAGTTTGTTTCTTTTTTAACGCATCCACCATTGTGCAAATTGATTTTCTTTTAACGTATTTTGAAATTTATGATTGTTGTGGAAAACCC